>LS997562.1:42054818-43328056 GCA_000469685.2 Haemonchus contortus
CCACTTTTTTAAAAATTCCACTTGAGTTAATGTAGACTTTCTAAGATCCATCATCCTTAGGTCACCGCCTCATCGTTCCTCGAAAAGAAAATTAAGAAGAAGGCGGATTTGAATCACGACGAAACGATTCAATTGGCTATCGAGGCTCTTCAAAGCAGCCTCGGAATTGAGACTCGCTCGAAAGATCTCGAAGTTGTGGTGGTATCGAAGAAGGACCAAACCTTCAAGTGAGTTCATGACTGATAGAGGAGCAGCGAGTTACGAGGGAATCCTTGCGAAGATCCCACTGAACCTATATTTTCAATAGGGACTCCATTAAATCGTTGCTCTTTCGATACGTCTTACCTCCTTTTTCTAATATTTGCAATTTTTTTTTGCTTTCCAGGAAGCTGACGAATGACCAGGTAGATCATCATCTGAATGCGATCGCGAACAGAGACTGAAGAGAAATGTCCCTAAAGGTTTTTATGAACTGGCTTTGTTCGTACGTGTTATCTGATGTTGATCGTATACTCTACCGATGCGTATTGATTAATAATGCAACCTAAATTCATATTTATTAATGTCGTACCTCTTTTCACCATAGTGTGATGATAAAGTGATTCTACATATTGTTTTCTCTCTTTGGTTGTGCTTGTGAAACACTGACATATCTCGCCATTTCTCCCAGTTGCTGGGCTACTGTAGGCTACTGTAGCAATGATTCGGCAGATTGTAGATGTCGGATGATGAATTCGATGAGGCAAAGCATGAGAAACTACTGGCCAGTGTGTTGGGTCGAAAAGAAAAGGTATGTTACCTTCAGGTGGTACTTTGTAGTAGTTCACTAGTATCCCTTGAGAGGTACGATTTTTTGCTGGTCCCTTGGAATTGAGATGTGATGTGCTTTTCATTAGATTTTCACGATCTTTTTTCCTGCCTTTTTCAGGCTCAAATCAGAAAATCAGCGGTGAAGATCAGTAGTGATGTGCTTATAAACTCTGTGAAACAGGCCAAGTGTGTTACTGTAACACTTTTCTTTACGATTACCCACAATGAGTAGTTCACTGTCTAGGTTGTCAACTGCTGTAGCAAAGAAGAAGCTAGATCAAGAAAAGAAGGAAAAGAAACGAGTTGGTGCTAGTGAAACGGTAGCGGTACCAGTGCATCGGCAAGCCAGTGAACGAATTAAGGGAGCTGTAGGATTCATAGAATTGAAGTGAGCAAACAAAGCTGCATTTAATTTTCATAAGTATTCATAGTTGAACATTTTTGATAAGTAGTGTTGAATATAGTCGAGAGAAAGCGAGGGCGACCGAGTTCACGGCCGTGTAAAGGATAAGGAAATGATGCACGGTTTGCACAAATAAAGGGTCGAGATCCGTCCGGGGCCGAAGTTTTGCCCACTATTTTAGTAGCAACTGAATAGTTATTTAGAGTTAAAGCTTATAAGAGAGTCGGTCAAAAACTCACCATTTGGTGTGCTCTCATTAGCATTAGTCGATTTTATTATTTCCACCCTTTACATGAGCAATTCTCACAACACTATAAGGAGCCCTTGGTTGATGACGATTTCTCTGAGGTGCCGCAGTCTTAAGAAAAACATCTTACTTAGAAATGCTCCTTCCGAACTCGTTTCATTCTGAAAACTGTAACAAAATCAAAATAAAAAAGGGAATTCATGTGCAGGCTGAGCAGTATGCATCGGTTTTTTTTGGAGTCAATTGAAATGAAACTTGCTGGCTGTCAAATCGCAGCTTTATCTTAGTGGTTTCATTAAGTGGTGGTGCTATTTTGCGATTGTTTACATTCAGCCACATGAGCTGATCAGCGGTACGGCGAATCATATTTGTTTTCAGAAATGACCTGAAAGTCTGGAACGATGTCGTAAAAACTAACCGGCTAGCTGATCAGCTTTCTTTCCCTCTGGGTGAGGAAAGGCTGTTGTCGACGGAAAAACCAGCGGACAGAGCCGAAGCGTTTAAGGTAGGTGGCGTTGACGTTTCACTCGAATCAACTCACATCAAGCCTTTCTTATGTAACAGCCTAAATTGACTTTTCCAGCCGAAAACTGATTTTGAGAAAAAAATGATGGAGATGTGGAATGGTTCAAAGAACAACATGACAAATGATACGGTATACACAAAAGCTGAATTGGAGATAATACGAGCAATGGATGTGAAAGAGGTACTAATGTTTTCTTTTCCTTTTCCCTGTCTGAACATTCTGGGCTTGATGTGGCGTTTCAATTTTCAAATTTTTACCAGAAAGAAAAATCAGAAAAAGGGTCCTAGTTAGTTTAGAAGGTTAGTCTTATACAAAAACAGCGCCTTAAACGGCTGGGAAGAAGTCCAGTTCAAGCGTTGCACTCAGGGTAGCGAATAGTTCCTTTTGATGTTTGAACTCTACTGCGTAGTCAGAATTTATGTGAAGTATTAGGTTGGCAAATAAGTCCTGCGACAAAAAATTCAAAGCGTTGAAAATTTGTATCAACAGTGTGAACACGGTAGCAAGGGTGGTAGACTTATAGGAAATTCCTCAGGCAATTAATACATAAGTAAGTAAGGGCACGCGTGTGGGCTTCAGAGCATTACGGTCAATGAATTGACAACACCCGATTCGTACCATCACCTTCTACTAAGCACGCCAAGGAAAAAACGCGGGTGTAGCGGCTCGAAATATCAGCAATCTATTCGATGCTAGCACTGCTCACCGATCGACGGTCAACAATCGGTTGGATCGCTTCACTGCAGGAGATACCAGCCTTCGGGGTAACGCAAGCATCGTCCCCTAATTTAATGGATGTTGAAGGAATTCATCCACTATGAGTTGCTAAACGCAGACTGGATGGACACAGCTATCGCTTGCCCCTATGATCCCCTTAATTTGGCCAACGGGCGATCAAACCGTAAGCCAGGCCCCTACAGAGGGTCAACTCACGTCAAAAATTCGCTTTAGACCCACGTCAAAAGTTCACCGATCCCGATTGGTTCCAGATTACTCATCAGTCCTACTCCCGGAGTGTTCCCCCTTTTACCTACCATGTGCTCTCCCTTTTTGAGCATCCCGTTGTGGAAAAGAAATTCGTAACTTAATGTGATCCAAAAACGGTAGTCAATTACTTCTTTGAGTCACAGCTCCCTCACTCCTGAAGAGATGGCATCAGTGATTGGCTCGAAGGATAGAAGAAGGTTGTTGACTTCTTTAGTAGATATTTTTCCGGAAATTGATTGATATGAAAGAATTTAGAAATGATTCAAAAAAGGTCTCCATTTTGTCGCACGACTTATTTGCCAACCTAATAGTTTTGTTGACTTACAAGAACATTATTTCAATAACGACTACTTTTTCAGGCCAAGGAAAAGTTGAATCAAATGCAAAAGATGCGTGCCCTGATTAGCTATCGAGAAGCGAAGTACCGGTATGCGGCGAAGATCAAGTCTAAACGGTCAGTTTCTGCATTTTTAATTAATAAATGACGGTTTCTCTGAATAGGCGATTGATCGAATATGAGGTAATACGGTGCGTTCCATCTCTGTATACTTATGTTGAGCGTACCCTTTAACCTCATCAACGCTGATATTTCCGACTTGTTCTTTCCTGAACTGCTCTAGATGCTGTTGTGTGATCCCGACGAGAGCTCAAGGGCCATAAAATTTTCAAAATCAGGACCTTCCACCTTCAGTTTGCTCTTGTTGTTACATCTAGCGAATAGTGACTCAGCAGTCTGAAAGTCCCAAAAAATCAGCAGTTTACCAACTATCTTCGCTCTCTTCAGCCCTCCGAAATCTCTCTGAGCTATGTTGCTTTCTTCAAAAAGCTCCAAAACTTTTCATCCTCTCCTGGGCTCCGAGTATCATTATGGCGTGCAATGAACCTTGTTCTTGCAAATGGGTTCCTGACGTTCTGACCATTTATTCAAAGGACTGGCTTTGACATTATCTCAGATATCATCGAATCCTCAAACGACAGAAACGAAAGCAACTAATCAAAGAATTTGACGACCTGCTGGTCCGAGATCCAGAGGCAGCAAAAGAAAAACTGCTAGAACTTGAAAACCAACGGATCATCGTATGTTTCCCGAGACTCGTCTTCTAGTGTATTATCGAATTAGTTCTTGTTCGGTGGCTTGTTCCCAATCTACTTCTGTATCGATAAATAAATTTCAAACTTATTATAGGAACGCGGTTCATTAAAGCATCGTGCTCGAACGAAATTTCAACAGGACATAGTGAAATATGCAGGTCGGGATTCTCGCGCTAAGCAGGTGTTAGAAGAACATTTAAGGTAGACTTTCCAAAACAAGTATCTTATTGGCAACTGTTTTGTGTTTGTTTCATGTCATTTTTGTACAGTACTCAATATGAGCGTTATTATTGTTCTTATCAGAATCGGACGTGAATTCAAAGAAAAGGTTTCGATGGAATCTGAAAGTGAAAATGAGGAAGAAGAAGAAAAAGAAAAGAAGGGAAAGAAGATGAGCGTTTCAGAAATGATAAAGGTTCATCAGAAAATCCCGTGATTTCAGTTCCCTTGTTAACTTCTCTTAGAAATCATTGATGTAGCCTTGAGTTTATTTTCTTTCAGAGTGCGGCTCTGGCAGCTGCAAAAGGAGACGGTGGAGAAGGTACGTCTGATTCCACTATGGGCGCAAAGGAGGCTCAGACGGCATTATTCGAGTTGAGAGCGAAAAAGCGACGGCAGTTAGAGGCAGCTAAGGCCAGAGCTGTGGAAAAGGTTGGATAATGTTATAGGTTAGACAGTTCTCCAGCCAATTTTACCTCGATCGCTTATTTATTTATTTACTCACTACATTTGAGCAGGGAGTGCAGTTTCCACTAGTAGCGCACTCTACTGATGTATAGAAATCAGAAGGAAAAGAATCAATGTGTAGAAATATAATGAAGAACTAAAAATATAATGAGGAACGAAAATGTTTTTGTCCATAAATCAGTAATGATTCCGTTCTCTTGTTCTCTTCCCAGGAAGCTTGACAGGAATTCCTTCCCTGTTCTTCGTATCCTTGATTGTTTAAGAAAAGTAATTCAGACGTCGTCGGATCCGACACCTTTATTCAAGCAAGATAATGACTGGACCATTGCCCCAACCGAGACTACATCTACAGCCGAATCTGAAACTGACGATAAAACAAAGAAGAAGAAGAAGAAAAGGAAAGCGCAGGATTCTGATGAACAGCCTGCTGTGTTGGAAGATTCTGCTGCAGAAGCCAAAACGGACGTTCCGGCAACGGAAAATCCTGATGGTGAAGGGAAAAAAGGTTAGTTTACACAGTTTACAGTTTAAGAAGGTTAGTTTTCTTGTTTTCAAGAGAACAACAAGGCAATGGTTGAACGCAAATGCCGATTGTATCCCTAATTTCGCTTTAGTTTTGGATGTAAAGTGGTTATTATAGTAGTGGATGAAGGGACTGCTAGTAGCTATTTGTTTATTTCAATGGTGGCTGCTTTTGTAGTTTATGATACAGTGGGTCGATAGATATTCAGGCGTTTCTTTTTCGGCTCTGTTTTTTTCGTTCTTTGTCTGAGTACCGCTATCGCATTCATTGTTTTACGTACGATTGATTGGATAGAGCTCGCTGAAGTTCTTGGAAGTGAAAGCAGGCACCACCCATCAGTCCTAGTGCCTAATTCCTTGCAGCGCCCAAGCAGACCTCAGTTATGGGTTATATGATGGGCACTCGCTGACGGTGAGAAATGAGTAATGAACATTCCGAAATCCGAAAGGTCACACGGATCCATTCCTGGTCGCTTCTGACTTAACGTACTACCACGCAGTCCATGAACCACCTCCTGCGTTTAACACCAACACGGAAACGCGAATATTGTTGTCCCGCGGGAAGAGGTGTAAGCTGTGAATTGTACGACTAGTACGTGTTATTTTACGTCTAGTTATATGTTCCGATGAAGGGTTTCGTTTATGAGGCACGAATCAATCTCTTACTGTTACTACGCGCTTTCATCTTTCATCATTTTCTATCTATGATTGTTGAGTGACCTGTATGTTTGATGAGTCGAATTATTAACAGAAATTGTGGTAAAGTTTCGAGGGCGAGCTTCGTTACCGGCCATCGTGCGCGCTTGGGCTGTTTTAGCCACGGGACATAATTTTTTACCTAAGTCTCGGGAGAGAATGACCACCAGGGTGGGTGAGATGGTTACCTCTTGTGAAAAGCATGGGGGGGGGAGGGGGGTGGGGTAAGAATTGAACATTCAAGCTCACTCAATGCTTCCCCCTCTTTGAGCATAGGTAAAAAACAAAATTTCCACGGTGAAACATGGAAAAGAACGTGATAACGCGTCAATGCTGTTATATGTGGCCCCTTCCCCAACCACATTTCCTCCAAATCTAGATGGCATGATACTCATTCAACATGGGAGCTAGAAGGGTGTCTTATATGGACCAGATATGGTATGGTCTCTCCTTTAATTCTAGCAAATCTATGGCGACTCAACTGTTTATGTATTTTCGTTCTGTGACCGTTTCACCTTCTTTGTGCTCACAATCAGCAGAGCTTGAATGGTAAAGAGGTGTCGAAAAGCCTGCCTGATGACATATTCACAAACCAGTGGATATGGGTGTGCTAAGTGCCTGTTGATTACAGCCGTCTTTTTCGGCAGTCCAGCAGTAAGGGAGGTGCTAGGCGCGTCAGTTCTATTTCCCTGTTGGCAGTGGACGAAGCTCCTGTTAGAATTGCAGTTGATTATTGAAAAGCTCGAGCTAACAAACTACATTTTGTTACATCCCCATAACTTTTTTTCTACTTTAATTTGTTTCTATTTAGGCAAAAGGAAGAAAAAGAGCGTAAGGTTCGATGAATTCACAGGGAAGAGAGATTGCAATACGAAAGACATTGATAAGCTATTCGATGCTGCTGAAGAAAAGATAGTCAAAAGCATAAAAGAGGTAATTGTGAGAATTTTTATAGCTACGATTCCCTAGCCAATTCAAATGCTATCTGTAGGTGGCGAAGAAAATACGAGAGGAGGAGCAGGAACAGTTAAGTCCACCAAAGGAAGAGAAGAAAAGGAAGAAGAAATCGAAAAAGGGCGACGAAGAACAGAAGAAAAATGAAGCTGCTGATATTTCATTAGATCCCAGAAACTTCCTTCAGGTATTATTTAAAGACTAATATGCGCTTTCAATGCTGCCAAAATCTTATTCTCAGGTGGAAACAACGAACTTGACAAAGGTATCTGCTGAAGCAATGGACAGGATGGATGAGTTCGATGAAGGTCGTTATATGATGTTTCCACCGGTTTTACCCGCTATTTTCCAACCCTGATTATTTCATTTAGTAGTTCAGATCAAGCTCACGTTATTGCGGAGGCTTTCAAGGATGATGACGTCATTGGAGATTTCGAAGAAGATAAAATGCTGGTAATTGATCTTATCTGTTTTCAGTAAATAAAAATTAGGGAATCGGTGTCAGCCTAGATCTCTTGGTCATTCAATTGTTTGTAACTTGTTAGTTCCAATGAAGAGCCTTTTGTGATATTTATGATTAGAATATCTTTTTACTTAAGTCTGATAGGCATAACATTTTGAGACGATTAGTGATATTTGAGTCTAATTAATAATTTGAAAGATTTGTTTTCGCAAAGATCACTTGCTGCATTTGAGAAATTCTACTTTTCATAGCGAATTGCTTCCAGGTTGAGGAAGGAGAGCGCCCAAAAGACGTCGATCTCACGCTCCAGGGATGGGGATGTTGGGTTGGTCCAGGCATGACAGAACGGAAGAGACGTAAACAGTTCGTCATAAAGGCAAGGGAGAAAAGGCGCAAAGACAAAAATCGACCTGGGCTAATCATTAAGGAACTGGATGAAAAGGTATATGCTTGATTCATTGCAGTTAGATCTTCTCGCCCATTTATTTTCTATATCTTTGATTATCTTTATCGTACTTACGAATAGGAGTAAGTAAATTCGCTGAAAGCTAGCCTTTCAACATCCGAATGACTGTTCTGTTCGTGATTTGGGAGGAATTCTTTCCTTGACACGACGCTGTCTCCCTGCAATTCGTCAAAGAAGCCAGTGTTATTAACGTTGCTTATATCATTAACTGGTGATAATCAGCTGTTCTGTAATCAGCTGTCAGCAGCTATCGATTGAGTCACTATTTTTCCTCTCATTTTTGTATGTTATGTCTCAGGACTTAATGGTTCCCGTTATCTGCCCATAGTTCTGTTGCTTTCAAACAGTACTCTAAATCTTAACCACCAACAACTGAGTGTAGGCCCGGCTACGGTGAGTCGCAGTGTTACACTAATTCACAATAGGAAAGGTGAATCACTGCAACTCAACCTCGCTTTTGTCGGGGTTGAGCTTTCCTGTAAGAGAAAGTGGGAGTTCCTGATCATTTTGGCCCATATTTTTACGTTCTTAGAGGATTCCTTTACCCAACTAAGGGGGAACTTCATAATCAACAAAATAAATTTAACCGATACATGTTACATTTATAATTTTCTTTCCAGAGTATTAGTAAGCTCCAGCCGACTAGTCTCCCGTTTCCCTACACAAGCGTAGTTGATTTCGAAACAATGGTCTCACAACCTATAGGCAAAGACTGGAATCCACTAGGAGTCGTCCAGGATCTGTGCAAGCCATCAGTCGTTACTCAGGTAAGCAGTCCTATCATGTATCTCTTACGCAGTGTTGATTTTTTTTACTTATTTATATGTATAAGATGAACGAAACGCTTGTTTCTGAGCACGGATGACTTTTATCGATTTGAGTAATACTTGTTCATTGTCAGACGATAAATCGGAAATTTCAGGGTGGTCGTACTATACGGCCAATGGACAAGGAGGATGTTCTTGCTGGGAAATTAGCGCTCGATACAGATTGATCAAAGATATATGGTTTTGTTGTTGCGTTGATTTGTCGTTACATTATATCTGTAATTGTTAAGACAGACTTGTTACTTGTTATGAGCCAGTTATGTGTTCAAAAAAAAGTTTTTATTCATCTTTTGTTATTTTAGTAACTAGATGGTTGTTGAGCCTTTGATATCGAAGCTTCTCGTTTTTTGGTGATAATTACTAGACATCAAAATAGCTTCCCAAAATCATTTACTAGTGAACAGGTATCAGTATGGCTGACGACGATGACTATCAAGATATGGACAACGACGATTACGTCGATGATGATGTTGAGGATGTGGATTTGGATCAGGGAGAAGATGAACAGGATGATCACAGAATTGACATTATAAATGTATGGTTATTTCTTTCTCTTTATACTAATTCACTGTGCAGACTTGGGGGCCGAATTGAATGGATGAGAACGTGATGCTCGTCTCGTATGAAGAGGTGAACCGATAAGTCGTAGCCGAACTGTTTTTAGGCCGAAAAAGGAACAGCTTCTACGGACCGTGTGACGACGCCATTTATGACGAAGTATGAACGTGCACGAGTTCTGGGAACACGTGCTCTTCAGATTGCTATGGGGGCTCCGGTGATGGTGGAATTGGAAGGAGGTAAGTGCTAAAAAGATTAACAAAGACCGTGGGGACGTTATGCCTGCTGCAATTAGTGGATACTGTTGAAAAAAAATCAAGCATAGTTTCCATTGGTATGCTACTGAGCTATACAGCTATCCAGTGAAGTGATCTAGAACTTCCGAATTCCCCCATCACTTTGCAATGTGGCCAGTGCTTCGAATAAAATCGAGCTTCCATTTATATCAATCAAACATGTAGTATCAGTTCGATGTAGTACTATACATAAATGATATAGATATCTTCATTCGTGGAGCGAAAATTGTTGCCCCGAATGCGCTACGGCGATACACGTGCTAATCCTTTCCAATACAGACGTATTTATGGCTCGGACAATACATACGAATGATTATTTCGATATTTCGTAACTGATTTTTGGGCTTTAGCGCTCCCTTTTATAATAGTTGGAAGGGCTTTTCCTTCAGAAATTGGAACAGATGCAATAACATTCAAGGATCTCAAAGGAAAACACTAAGGCAATAGACCCATACTCTATTCTTCAGAAACAGATCCGCTGGAAATAGCTCGTAAGGAGCTGAAGCATCGTCGTATCCCAATCATTGTTCGACGCTACCTACCAGATGGCTCATTCGAGGATTGGTCTGTTGATCAGCTCCATGTGACTGACTGGTGAAATGGCTGATCATGTAATTTTTGTTCGCTGTTATTCATTTCTCTTTTTGTTGAGCCTGTTGGTATATTTTTGGCATTGTTACACTTTAAACTGAGCAGCTGTCAACTAAATAGTGAGAGCCAGCTGGAATCGTACCATCTGAAGAAATATGAAAACATTTTAAATCTCGATTTTTCACGGCAATAATGAATTTTAGCTGACGTGAGTAAATTGTGACTTGGGCTGTTTTTGTAACACATCTGATGTCGAGGTCCACACCTCTGTTGTACCCATTATAAGTATGACAGCCCATGCGTTTTCCAGAAAACGAGACTTTGTATTTGAACTTGTATTCGCAAACAATTAAGTTAACTGGACTGGTTGGAGTGTAAATGTGTTAGGTTAGAACAACAAAGAGGCTCCAAAATTGGTGTGAGCTGATACCTCTGCAGGACCAGTACCTCTGTAAGTACTTCTGGTCCCTCATGAATCAATAGCCCGACTCTGAATTTGATCTAGAACCATATTAAGACTTTCTAAGTGGTGAGTTTCATTGATCAGATATCGTATCTTTCCCTAACCTGACGAACACCAACGCACTCCAGCACCCACGTCTGCTCCAGTCCTAATCGTTAGATCTGAACCCATACAACTGAATTTTCTTCTATCCTCATCAGCCCTCAAATAACTCTCTACAGTGCTAAGCTTACTCATCCCTGAAGCAGGCATAGCAACACCCAACTAGCGAGTAGTGCACAATCTCTTCATATAATAAAGCCTTACCAAACACAAAAAAGAAACAAAATATGTTTATCGCTCTACAACTTTATACGTTCTACAAACTTGAACTCAAATAGATGCTACAATAACTTCCTTGAGTTTCTTGACGCGAGAGGCTATCGACAGATCAACGTACTTATCTCCTATGGTTACCACTAAACCGCCCATAATCGCCGGTTTGACAGTGTAGGTCACGTTCAATTTTTGTCCAGATTTTGCCATCTGAAAAGGCCAGCATGAAGATCAGCATGCAGTATGATAGAATGGAGTAATCAAGCCAACTAAAGCTAAAACTACTAGCCTTATGGAGAGCATCATTAAGTGCGGATTCGTGAGACTTGCTGAGAGGTTCAGCAGAAGTGACCTTAAGAAAATGAATGAAAAAAAACAGCATCGCTACTATACATTGAGGAAAAAGCGCTTCTACAGTAACAGTAACAACCCTCCAGTTCCAAATAAATACTGGACTGGAGTCTGAGATTGCGGAAAAGGAATTTTTCAAACTTGATAAGTTATACGGAACAATGGAGCAATCCATAGTACCTGAACGAAAAGTTCGCCTCTGTGAGCCCTCATGATGTGTTCGAAGGAAGAAACAACTGCTTCTAATTTGCTAAGACGGCCGTTCTCAGCCAGCAGACCTGAGTACTTTCTTTGAGGGCATCAGAAAGTATTGATGTACAATAACGAAATTAAATAAGGTAATGCGACTTGCTACAAAAACAAAAGAAATGTAAGAGAAGTATGAAAAAAACCTAACCGAGAAAATTGGTAGACTCTTTGGCCAAACCGAGCTTCTTGGCTACTTCCAGAGCTACGGCCTTTTTCTTTTGTGCTTTGAGGGTCGGATTCAGAACGAAATTCTGCAACATGATAATCAAATTACACTGAAAGGAAGCGGACTGCGGAAAAAGACGGTACTCACTTTGAAGCTCGGATCTTGCTGGTAAACTCCTCTGATCTTCTGAAGATCTTTGTCAACCTGCTCAAGGCTCTTCTGCTTGTGAGCAGCTGAGTAAAGGGCAGATGCGTAACGTCCTTCGATACCATGAACCTGAACTCCACCATTATTATTGCAGAGATTATATTATCCTTACACATACATATTTCAAAGAGTCATTACGGCTGAAACGGGACTTCAAAAGCAAAACATTGTTAATCATATGCATGTATTCGTGTCAAGCAAGAGCATTTTGCACATATTTTAGTAATCTCCCTGGAAGGTGCAAAGAAAAAATTCCACTATAACAACTCCTGAGGACCTTTTGAAGATGTTCAATTGCAGGAAGACGAATTGTCCCCACACATAGACAATGATAAAAAAATGGCAAATAACCTAATAAACTAATTATAAAAGTATTACCTGCACCGGAACCTTGACGAGACCCGAGAAAGCGGTGGCGCTCATAGAAAACGATCTCTTCAACATCTGCGCCATCCCTTGAACAGAAATTTATTAGAAAGATATTCCAGCCACAAAGAGGAGCCTTTTGCTTTCAAATACGAACATGACGTAGATCATGACAAAAAAGGAAACTCCAAAAAGCTGTACAATATGTCGCGAAATCCGTCAATTTAGGAGGCGAATGAAAGAATACGATCCTGGATTCTCATTATGATTGGCAGTTTTTTAGCGATCAAGGAATGATCGTAAAAGATTCAAAATTACGCCGTTCCACCAAAGTCCCAATGATAGAGGGTTAATCAAGCAAAACGGAACCCTTCTAAAAACTATGACACCCAAAATCGATTTAACTAGCCGAACCTAGCACTAGCCAAGCATTTTTTGCCGATGTCCCAGTAGAAGCATTGAAAGGTCCTTCTCATGAGAAGGCTTACTCGGAATTTTGAAAGTTCATACTAAGGAACTTGAAAAGATTGAAAACCGTTTTCACTGAACACTTCATCACCGTAACATGCGCGGATCATAGAGCCCCACCCCTTGGCAAAACGCCAAATGGTCCTGCAACGCATACTGCGCGTCGACTATCGGCCACAGCGATACGCAGTCTCAGCTTGCTTTCCATTATAGAACGGAATTTGAATTGAGGTATGCGTTATATAATTTCTTTTTAGCTTACTTCGTTCGATTGGATGAGGGTTTTTAGTCCTCTCTGTGGGCTTTTGTGTGGAAAATCAGATGAGGTTATATATGCTGGCAAAACTTGTTTTTGTAGCTCCCGGAATGTTCTTTTGTTATTTTCCAACATCGCTTTTGTTCCTATCTTGTTTCTGAAAGTTACTTTCGAAACGTGCTGCTCTTGCCAGTTGCTTTTATTGATTAATTTTTATTTGCTTTGCTTTTCGTCGATTTCATTGTGTGTGTGGGTGTTGCCACTAGTTGTGCAATATTGCGCCGCATACATAATGCTTGATTTTGCCCTTATTCTCATCATTCGCAGCTGTGTCACTCCCCTGTGTTATCTGGTAGCTATTCGCTCTCATTCACTTTCATGTCCGGAGTGACCTCACCTTTATAATTAAAGTTAGTTGTGTTTCAGCGAAGCCAGAGCTCAACTAGGACGAATCATGCCTTTGGCTATTGATTTGCTACACCCTGACCCAGAAATTGAACGTCAGCGCCACAAGCTGAAACGACTTGTTCAACATCCTAACAGTTATTTCATGGACGTTAAGTGCCCAGGATGTTTCAAAGTAAGTTTGTAGTTCATCAAGTTGCCTCGTGCTTTACTTCTAGTTATGATTGGACGGCTTGTATGGGCATTCTTCCTTTGACTACTGCCTAGACTTGTTGTTCCTTCCAGGCCATGGTTTTTTCAACCTGTTAGGGCCCTTTTTCTACTTTGCGAAGTGAAGTCAATCGCCTGACTGATTAAGCAGCAATATCAATCCACTGACTTGAAGGAGGGCTTGAAAAACTAGGAACCCTCCCATAGAGTATGCGCTAATTTAGTGTTGTATTGATCGTAAGACAGGTCAGCTCTCGATGACTCTTATAATCGGTACTGGGACGTGGCATAGCAGAGACCAATTGCCGATGGTATAAAAAACACTCGTTGGGCGCATGCAGGCACTCAATTGCCCAATGTGCATATGATCAGTTCGACTTCTCCTCGGACGCTAAAGCGATATTTAATGTGTTTCTTTAAATGGGTATAAGTTTTAGTACAGTTTGAGCACGTGCTTACGTAAATACATGGTGAAACCCATAGTTTACTGTAGTAAGAGACGAACGTGCCACTATTGGTGGACTCTTATTTGAATGTAGTTGCAGCGAAATATAAGGCTTGATTGGGGCTGTTGAAAAGAGTTTTCTTTTGCCATAGGCCACTTTCTGATTCCATCAGGATTTTCCGTTTTTCGACCATCTCCTATGAATGAGGCAAGGTAGTACCCCGGAGAAAAGGCGAGAGAATAAGGTGGATTAGTAAAAGCTCCGCATAAATGTCCTGACGAAAATGAACGCTGTGGGCTCTAGCACGAGTGTATTCGCTTACTTTACTGATCATCTACAATAAACCAGGGGTTTCGGTTTTGTAGCAGCTTTGTTTGTTTTCTAGAAATGAACAAAGAGATTTTGAAAAGCATCGATTATGACGAAAAGATACTGAAAAAAGTATGATTGTCAAGTTCTGAAATGTGCTGTGCACTCAGTTCTGTCGCCTAAACATCCCGATATTTTGCGAATAGAGTTAATGGACGCTCCTTATTTGGGGCTGGTAAAGAGAAAACCACAAAAGGGCTCGTTCGAGAGACCACGAACCCCGTGATATTCGTGGCTACCGCATCGTCTAAATACTGCTTTGTTGTTAAGATTTTCCGCTAGAGAAAACGGTGTAGGGGTAGTGTCGCTATAGGGAGTTAGCAGTCTTCCGAATTTTGATGCTATACTGCTTTTTGGGATTGGAAATTAACGCTACACTACTTGTTGGTATTTGAAGTGAAGTGGTTTTTCCGTATACAACAGGTTGGCAATTGAGGTTCTGCTTACAACCCGCCTCAGTGACGCGGAAACAGACTATTTTGGTAGTTTGGTCCTGACGTCCTGGCCCGCATTGTTTCCTTTGTTTGGTTTTGCTTCCCTGTATCGTTTGGTAGCCTTCTGTACGTTATATTTAAACTGTTTGTTTTTATTTTCTCTCTTTTTTATGATGCCCACTCGCCTCTCGCGAATGATTATACGTGGTATTGAATGGTGTCAAACCATCTCAATGAAATTGGGAGTCCTACCTCGGTAATCGCGCAGATTGCAATTTCACTTCATTCGTCAATGATTGTGCAACCAATCAATGACGAATGAAGTGAAATCAATCTATCATGCCTTTGAAGTTTCTGAACTTTGGTGCCCATAATTTCGGTATACCGTTATATCCAGTTACAGACAGGCTTGTTTCAAGTAGTCATGTTCTGTATTGGCCTACCTGCCTTACTCATCACCTTTTAGGTTGCATAAAATTTGTTATTCATGCTGCATATTTTTAGGTTCCTTTTCATGGTGTTATAAGCGATTTTCTATGATTGATGTTGAAGTTTATAATATGCAGAAAGATCAGTACTCTAGAAAAAACATATCTTCCCCATTTGTTAAATGATATGAGTTTTTAGTAGCAATTACCTTCAAATAGAGCTTCTCCAGTAATTACACTGCTCATGTCCCGCTTAGAATCTTTGAGTAGTGCCATGGCAGTAAAACTCTTCATGCAGCACTACGTTACCATAGTCCAGAAACACGAAAATCGATCTAATGAAACTTATTTAACAACTAAGGTACAAGGTGCTATCGAATCGTTCACATGCATAACAGGCGACTGAATACCTGCATACGTGCTGCGCTATGGTTTTTGTGGCATCGATCAGAGACTAGCATCATGCCACCCAGTACTTATTACGAAATTTATCGAAAATCTAGATCCCTTGAATGATATCTCAAATAAATTTTTAAGGTATAAGGTAAAACTGAATCGTTCACGGTTCAGAGGATGAGGAAGATGAAGCTTCATACCATCTTACTGCTTAGGGTTTATTGTAACTGTGCACCAACTATACAAGTCAATGTAGAGGCCACCGTTTTCCTTAGGATTGGAGCTTTAGTGTGGGTTTACCCAGAGGCCACCAAAACTCACGCATGGCTAGCAAGAGTTGACAGAAAGATTTGTTGTTGTTCCCTACCTCCCTTAATTAACGGTGAGAGATAAGCTGTCCCAGCAGCTTCAGTTAATAGCCTTGAGCCTTTTAACATTGTGGTAATTGTAAAGGGGCGGAGATTTGCAGTGGAATTGGTTCCCTTCAAAGCTCCGAGGTTATGCTCACTCTTTTTATTTTCTTTCAATCATCAACTTTCACGAAGACTCAAAGCAAAAGCGAAGGCTCTCTTAAGAATAACGGTTTTCTTAAGATATTCTAAGCTATCTTCACTAATCTCCATTTTTTTTCAGATCACAACTGTCTTTTCTCATGCGACGACCGTCGTAGTTTGCGTTGGATGTAATACAGTTTTGTGTACGCCGACCGGAGGGAAAGCGCGTTTAACTGAAGGTTGCTCGTTCCGTAAGAAGCAACACTAAAGTGCGTTGTTGTGTTACATAAATTGTTTTTGTTTGAAAAAATGTTTTATCGCACATGAATGTTTACGCTGTTGTTTCTTCTAAAGTGTCCATAGTTCTACGGCGATCTCTTTTCTGATTTCGTTCTCGGCGAGGGCTGAACAGGTGCTCTCGTTCTTCGCTTTTGAAATGTTTCGATCTTTTTTTACGATGAGCGGTTGGCTTGCGTTGATGGTCACGAGTGTGATGAGTGTGCGAGTCGAGCATGTCAAGATCGGGAGGTTTTGGACGAATATAGCGGTCATTGAGCAGGATGAAGGCCCTAAAATCTAACGTATATACTTGGTTTTCGGGCAGATCAGATAAGCAGGCACGTGTTGCGTTAGGGAGGGAGCGGGATTTTCCCGTTTTCTTTCTATAGTTTTGCGTTTGCTAACATTAGCAACTATTCAAATCACAGTCTTTCATTTCAAGGGGGTATGACTACACACACATCCACTCACTATGGTTTCAAAAGTTTCCATTACCTGTACGTCTGAAGTGCAATGATAAGTGCATTTTTACAAGTGAAGAAGATCATTGTATAGGTGACGAGACTATGTTGCAGCATTAAGTATAAACGAACCTAAAGTGTCAGTGTATATGCAAGTGGTACTATGACGTTGAGTCATCGAAAGAGGAAAACTCACCAGAAGAAAAGGAATATCTTGAAGAGAGTTGGCTAGTATGATAGCCCAAATGTCGACGTCATAGAATACCTGTAAAAGTCAATCCTTCTGAAGTGGATGCATAACGGAGGTAAATAGTCTAACCTCCCAAAAATTTGGTGGTCCTGTATGAGGCATTATGAGCTCCTCATAGGTTTTTGTAATGGCAACTCGCATTTTTCTTGCTCGGCTCACAGTGAGCACAAATGGGAATTGGAGTAGACTGAGCTGTAAAGGAGATTTGGTTGTGGTCATTTTCATCCAACAGAAAGAAACTTTCTTATATTTAACCTTTGTAGTAATGAAATGGGCAGTGATAAACGTAATTAATAATTGTAGTAAGTGATCCCAGTTATTAGCATGACGTAAAGTCATTCACTATTTTGAGCTATGTTCTTAAGTGAACGTAGGGCTGTGGACTTGCTCGATAGAATGGCTCACCGTCCAGGCAGCGAGGACTATTTGTTGAACATTGACGTTATTGTAAACTGCTTTCTGTTTGAAAACATCGAAGAATTCAACTATGTCTGACGAAATTGCCTGAAGAATTGAGTATAGGGAACTTCAAACAGCTTTTTCATGAAATGAAGACTGACGAGATATGCTAAAAGGATTTGCGACAACTGTTCACGGCTGATGTCTCCTTTAGGAAGAAGCCATCGTCCAACAATGAGTACAACAAGGAGAAGTTGTTCAAGTAGTTGTAGATGCAGTTCTTCATCTGGTCCGCCTAAAAAAGATATGGAAGGTGAGCTTCATCAGGAAGCGAGAAATGGCTAACAATTTTATAAACGGTGGTTGGTGCATTTATCTTACTGATTGCCATTCTGCTTTCCCCTAGTAATTCGTATTCCCGTCTCCATTCACATAACTTCGTCTCAAGCAACCATATTGGAGGTGCAGTGGCGACGATGTACAGTAGTAGACTGGTACAGAACCTATAATTTACAGATGCAATTTACAGTGATGAGGGCAGAGCAAGGACCAACAGAGTGAACAGGGAACCCTGAAACTGTATCGGTCTGATTCTGGCCATCCAGATCTATTCCGTCTTGGCAGGGAGGATTTGTATTTGAAGACAAGGGGATATCCACATTCACATAACTTCGTCTTGAGCAACCATTCGGGATGAGTAGGTTGTTGAGGTTGGCACTTAGTTGATTGTTGTTGCTTTGGTCAGAATACCTACATTTGTCGCCAGACTTAGTTTATGTTGGCTCTGAGTAATCGTCGCATCTGATCTCGTGGGAGGACTCAGTGTAAGTGGTTGGTCGGGAAGTTGTTCTCAGAGGGTTTAACTTGTCAGTGGATTGATTAGCTGCTCTTAAGCTATGAATCTTTCGGAACTATTACTGCATCAGTTAATGATTAACTGGTAGAACAGGTGATCAATAGGCTGAAAAAGCTAATATTGATTGTTTGTTTTAAACATGCGTAGGTTTTGAAAAATCTGACAACGATGGTGCAACTACAGCGGTGCTCTGTGCAGATGGACAACCAGCCGCGGTTATTCTGGTCTTGTGAGTGAATCGAACCATTGGCTATTTGTACATCTAGCGTTTCCCAGTGGCAGGGTGCGAAAGTTCGGCAGCTGATGCAACCCAGAGACGTGCTCATTCCGACGAAATACGTGATTAGCAGCAACACGTCTCCCAGGCACAGTGTTTTTAAATTTTTGTTGTTTCTTTCGCTCATCATGGGACCATTTGACGATGATTTATGGAACCCTTGAGGATGATGATTGGAGGTTCCGCGTTGTGGCCCGTTATTATAAGGCGCTGATTTCGGTGCATTTCTGACCGTTGCCTAAATGTAACCGCGTATTATCGGTGTACGGACCGGAGTGAAAGAAGATGCTCGGCGCATTTCCAGGATCGTCAGAGCAATATTATACAGTACAACATTGCATACAACTGTATGAGGTGGGCTTCAGTGGTGTGATAGTCCCGCATACGAGCGGTGGTTTCAACGTTTCTGTAGGTTTAAGTGCAGCCATCTGAGTGGTTTCCGAGAACGATAGCAACATTTCTCCTCCATGAACTTTTTGAAGTCGTCCCATTGTCCAAAAATTAGAGGTCTCGTTCATTTTCACGTTCATCTTGGTTCTGTAGGGGAGACGTATCCAAGGAATATTTTAAAATCGAATTCGTTTTCACCGCTTACCATTTTCGTTCATCACCAGCTCTCATAATGATTGTATAGGATCCTTCGAATACAATAAGAAGTGAGAGCAGTGCAAATCCCCACACACCATCTCTGAAATAAGTACTTTTAGGAGATATAGCAACGTCGATAATGTCAATTCTCTTTAGAAGCCACTAGGACAAAGTGGTACAAGTTCTGTTTTTATCTCTTTTTTTGGTAATCTCGCCGTGGAACAACACTGGCTATTAATCTCGTTTTCTGGCAGAAGGGAAAGAACTCAATGGATCAATTTTCTTGGTTGGAAAGTTCTAAATTGTCAGGTAGTTGATGTTGACAAAAAAAGCTTTACCTCTTTTCAATAGTAGTCGTGTGCCATATAGTGACCAAAGAATGAACGATGAACATGAATCGAGCCAGGATTGCTCTGAAGTTCGCTTTTATTTACTGATTTCATTAGAACGCGATCTTGCTTGTATCGGTGACATGGCAAAGAATCTGGCTCAAGAATTGAACCACTAAACTTTGGTTACCTGTTGCTTATGAACCTGTGGGTCCAGTTCCCAGTCATATACCTCTGGAACTAAGATCGAGTAACGAAAGTTGACCAGAAAGTGTGGATGCAATTGTGATATTTCGGTGAACATTTAGTGGGGGGCCCCTTGTCTCTACACTAGGCGCTAGCGAGCGCGAAGAGGGAGGAGTAGCCGGTTTGGGAGCTCTTAATGGAACTTAGGATTTCTTCCTAGTCGAGGAGACATAGTTTCTTGACTAAGCTCCATCACTTAAGAGCAGTTGTCAACAAAATGTTGGGTTTATCCCCCATGCCAGCATTCGGCACATGAAGTTACCATCTCGCCAACATCGGTGCTTCTCTCCTCCTGATTTAGGTGAAACTATATTCTTTTGGCAAGTAACCGTCCTCAAGCATTGGTAAAGTCGGCCATCCCTCCATCTCTATGCTCTGGTGCTCGCTGTTAGAGTCGAGGGGCGGTCCTACCATCTACCTTAACACCGACATTTTCAGTATCACCATTACAGATGCTTTCCCTGAATAGATTCAGGTGAGTTCGGTGAAAGACTGAATGCTACCGATATTTTTTCAATTTAGCAAAATTTTCAGCATAAGGGACTAGGGATACAGGCACACGGAAGGGCGGCACATGCCTTCGCTTTTGGGCCTGTGGCCAGTAGATGGAATCAGTCGAAATTTAGGGCTGAACTCATGCCCAGATTTGATGGGTATTGGCTCATAGACCTAGTCTTCGAATCATGCTTAGTCTCTCAGCAGTTCGGGGATTGAGTTGGTCGATGCTCCTCCAAGGTTCACGAGCTTCTCCCGGTCTCACAGAGAAAGCATTGAAATCTCACAGGAAGCTGAGAATGCCATTTTTTGGAGAATACCGTGCATTCAACACTTACCGTCCAACGGAGATCAGTACTCGGGTTCCGTCGGCTTCGACTGTGGATTTACCCGATCGACGTGGCACATCGATAGCTACGGCTGTGTTACGTCGATGATCATCGGCGTTAGCCGAGTCGGCCGAGGCGCCGGTGGCCATACAGATTTCCGGATACAGAAACAGTTTGCTGAAATGGCTGACCATTGGTGGTGGAAGGACGCCTCAATACATGCATATTGACGTATTTAAAGCGATTCTTTATTTCACAGTAAGTATGATTTTATTGGGTGCATTAGATGTCCTACAAGTTACGCATATCCCTAAGTAGTGAAACTCTGTTTTGTTTCTCCCGTATCACCTATTTGGGCTTATCGTTCGAATCTGTGGGCAGTTCCATCTCGCCAGAGAGAAAAATCGAATTGAAAATAGGGATGAGATCAGATCAATGACAAAGGGTTCCGCTGGTAGACGATAGTTGAGTTACAATCGAGTTGTGGATTGTCGCTTCAATTAATTTGTTCTGTTTTTCTGAATGAGTTATTTGGAGCTAGACGTCTCAAGACCAAAGTGGACGTCGTCTGATCTCCGTAATATTTAGATGGCATAAAATCTGGTACCATACATTCCTAAAATTTGAAGTGGGCTATATTACTTAGAGGAAGCAAGTAAGTCGACCTTGTCTACATCACTCCGATTTTTTTGGGGGAATGGAAATCTTCGACATTGGAGTTTTTCAAGGTCTAAGCACAAAAGAGAGGTCTTTAGTCTCCTACTAGGAGGCTTTTCGATACTACTAGTTTATTTGTAGTTGTTTCGAGCCCGAGAATCGATGGTATCTGCTGAGCGTACAAGACCCTTCCGGGGTAGAGAACAAGAGTTGCAATATTGATGAATTTCTGGGGGCACACGCACCCGATTTCGATTTCTCAGAAATTTCCTACAATTAGGAACTTTATGAAAAGATGAAAGGCAAAAAGACGCCCAGTATGCGTTGGTCAGTGCTACTGCTAGTACTAAATTGGTATCATAGTAATTTATTGTTGTTAATATCCCGTTTGGTTTAGCATTGATTAACCCATGCTGAGAAATGTGACCACAATAATTCAATGTCCTGGCCGTGGACTTTGGACTGCGCAAGTTCACTGGGTCGGTGCTGCGCGGTTCGCGAACTTTCCCTGGTTCTCCATCTTTTTGCCTGCTCCCTCGCTCAATTTCCTTTTTATTTTTGTGATTTTCTTCTCTTGTATGCGGTTGGTAATGTGTATTCGGTTGATTTAGTGTCATTTTAGAAGCTCTTGTAACATTTGATGCTCATTCAAATTACCCAGATATAGCCCCTGAAGAGAGAGGATGTGAGGGTGAGAGTTGGAAACAATAGGAAACATTGAAATGATTGAAAGGTTTTATAAAAGTTATATGAGAAGATGATGAAAAAGACGTCCATTGTGAACGAGTTGTCTTGAAAGCTGACAATGTGCAAAGAGTCGAGCCAAGCATTACCCTCTGGGGATTTGGGAGCCCGAAAAGGAGTTGCGAGATTCAAAGACTTCACTGGACTTCATAGACATCAACATATCCGCTGTGTGTAGACTCAATGGCGTAAAACACTCCGTTGATAAATGAGTCTCGTGAAGCACTCACTCATAGACGCTTTTTTTGCTCCAACAGCAACTTGAGATGATTCCGAGTACTTGGTGTTTGTACAATGTCGAACGAGTCTCTACAACTCTACGAACTCGCTCCATCGAGGGAACTTCGACATTTTCCATGACCACTCTTATACCAGATATAACCCTTATCCCTGGAAGAACTACTGTATTGCCGCTGGATTGCCTTTTTTTGCAATCCTGAATGTTCATTCTCTTCGACGGCCGAGAAATCTAAAAAGCCTAGAAATCTAAAAAGCCAATGCTGACATTTGATTGTCAATGTTTCATTGGAATTTTGGGCTGCTTGGTATTCAGTCTGGCATCTGATTTTTGTCGCTTTTTATCTTGGACTCGATTTGTCAGAGAGGGTTGACGTGAATGTTTCCAGTCGGCTGACACGGACAGCTCAGACCACATTCTGGTTTCAATACGGAGAGTTATCTAGCTGTGGGGTAAAGTGGAGCACTCTGACCTGTGGTATGTGGTTCAGTTAGTAAACAAGTAAACAACTGAATATTCTAAATAAATAAATAAAGGTATAACGAAGGGTTCTAAAGAGTCTCCTCATCTATACAGGCCTTTTTTCAGTCGCTTTCTCCTACATTTGTGGTTCCGAAAACTATCACACTAATTTGTATCACTGTAGGTCACGCTTCAAGGTCTCATTACTGAATAAATTGGGGTAGAGTGAAGAGAAGGCAAGGAAGTGAGAGAGAGGAGAAGAGAAACAACTTTTCCATTTTCTCAGAGAAAAAGGAAGGAGGAATGGATTATTGATAGGCTACAATGGATCTTCCACTTCTATATCTGTGGAACTTTATGGTAGATGTTAATTCCCTGAGTCAGCTTGGTTATTTGGATGAATTTTCTCAGAAATATGCCACTTCATTGGTTTCTTTGGTTGGGGTTCTGACAAATAATCGCCATTACAAAAGTCGTGACTAGTATGTATCCACGTTATCAGTAATTCATCAATACGGTCATTTATCCTGCAGCTCACTATCTATTTATTTGTTATTATGTATTTTTCCAGTGATCCAAATCCTGCACAATGGCGGAGCATTTATCCCATTCAATCGCCTCCAGCATGGTTCCTGAGGAAGGGCTACGAAACGGCCGAAACCAGGCGTAACTGGTGAGTCGAAATCTTTGCACCTTTACATCACTAGTAATCATTGGGGTAGTTTTGTAGTTGTAAGAGTTACATAATTTAAAAGAATGCATGAAATATAGCAAAATAGAAATCTATGTGAAATTATTCATAAACATATCTAAAGTCATACCGCAGCCTTTAATGGACTCGAAAACTCGATAGTAAAAGGTAAATGTAACTGTAAGTTACCGCCCAAGTTTGGCGCGTTGCTGTAGACGTAGCCAAGGAACGGATTGGAGCTGTCGTTAGCCGACTAAGTCAGTCTTGAGGCACTTATGGCTAGCTCTCCGCCGTGCGCCCCCATGAGGCATCCCTCATCGCCGTCCATTTTTGAGCGATGGCATTTGCTGAAGTTTGACGTCCTATCTGCCCATCTTCACCAGAAGTGATCTTCGTTCGTGGAACTCGGAATAACAATTTACTTCTTACTTGATTATAATCTTCACGGGTGAGTGGAGTGGAGGCTCCTAAACCCGAAGCGTACGAAAACAAGGGCGAATGGACCGTTCGAAAAGAAATCAGAGTACGGAGAACGAGATTCAGTCTAATGCTGCAGCTTCACCCTGACATTGTTTTTATCATCTACCAATTTTCTAAATACCTCACAACTCTAAATCTCAAAGAATCAGATGCATGAAGGCTCCAGGGCGGGGAACTCGTGAAGAGACGCGATTGATGGATGATCGCTGATTGTCTAACGGATACGCAAAATCGAACACGAGGGACCAATTTAGTCACTAATAGCTCACCAACTAGCGGAGTAACCACAGATCATGGCTTCTCGACCACATTTAACCTCCAAAAATTTCCATAGGATTGGCATGGAGAACTATTACCAGCTTAATATATGGACATAGGATGAGCACATGCATAGTTTCTCTTTCAATTCCGTTCCTTAGCTACGTCTGCATTGGCACGCATGATTCAGGATCGAACTTTCATTTGCAGTTACATTTTACTCGATCTGAGAGGAGTTTTGGGTTTTTTTACCCAATTTCTCAGTGATCACTCCTATATCATCATATGATGTCCACTGGTTTCTTGGCCGTCAATCCTTTCCTCTAACAATAAGAAGGACGTCAGTAATTCAATTTATATGGAAAGATGTTCCGAGGATGTCTGGCCACAATACGGTCGAATTTAGCAGCAGATTGACGTCAGCGAAGCGTACTCTCGTCACTTTCACCGTATGACCCTCTTCCCTCTCTTCTCTGACTATTCAAACCCTTTTCGGGATACGCCCACGCATTCGGCTCCCATTCAGAATCGTTGAAGGGGCTGAATGGTCCCATTGCTTCACAAGGAGGTCACTTTCATGGCCAAGTAGCAATGCCGAGGATCACATAGATCTAGAAACTTATGAATTTGACGAAGCAGAAATCAATAGTCATGGACGACCATGTGACATTTTTGAAAATTGCTGGGATCAGCAGACCTTCGTAGCGAGGTTTTAGCACAATCAGACTAGTCAAGTTTGATATGTGAATTTTTGATAAGAAGGAACGAATTCCATAGCTCGATATGAGATGGCCATTGCGGTCTGATACGTTCAGTGGGGATGGTTGGAGTGTGACGGTTACATCGAAGCAAAGATGAACACCAACTGAATTGTCAGCCCTTTTTTTTTCGTAAGCTCGAAATGGTCGTAAAAAGAGATGATAAGGGAGAAAAGAGCCGACAAAGTTGCAACTGAGTTGAGTTCCTTTGGGAACACTCAACAGTGTAATATCCATCCTGACGAAGCAGCAAAAGTGCAAGTTGTAGGACAAGTTATGAGCTCGAATCTAGGACGGGTCTGTTGTCCGTTGTCCTACTAAACAACACTCGACGAACAAGTTCAACGTTCACCCTGGGATTTGAGCGAAAATTATTGTCAGACTCTGAATGCCTGACGTATGTTCCACGCTAGCACACCCACAATAAGCTACCCTTTGTGCAGCAGTTGCTCTCCTACCATTCAGTGCTTCCCCTTGCCTTTATACAGGCCTTGCTACCAACTAGCGGAGTAACTACGGATCACGGCTTCTCGGCTACATTTGACCCACACCCACGACCCACCCCATAAGATCGCATGAACACTGATGTCTCCGTCGTTTTTGTAGATACAGACCTTGCTTAGACCCGTGCACAGGCTCCCGCTCCTTGACCACGTCAGTATGCCTTATTCAGACAGGAACTTTTGATTTTTCAACTAATTTCGTACACGAGTTACTTGAACGATCCTCAGCGGCTACTCAAGCACACCATATGATGACCACTGGTTTCTTGGTCTTCTATCCTTTCCCGAAGGACCTCGGTAATTCAATTGATATAGGAAGATGTTCCGAGGCTGCTTGGCCACAATATGGTCGAATTTAGCAACAAAGTCACGCTTGACGTCGGCGAAGCAAATTCTCGTCATGTTAATCGGCATAACCCTCCTTCATCTTTTTTCTGACGTTGACAAACCCGTCTCGGGATACGCCCGCGCGTTCGCTTCGCATTCAGAATCGTTGCAGGAGCTGAATGTTTTTGCCGCCAGTAATAAGGAGAAGTACATTTTTTATAGCCAAGCATTTTTTGAAATTTTCCAACGCGGTTATGTCCTAACGATCACATCTGAGAATATTATCGATTTAGAAATTATAAAAATCGATTAAAGGGAAAATGAAGAGATTATGAATGGCTATGTGACATTTTGGAAATTGCTGAGATCAGGACCTTCGTAGCGAAGTTCGAGCACAATCAGGCTAATCAAATTTAATATGTAGGTCGTTGGTTCAAGAGAACGAACTCCATAGCTCGATATGAGATGGCCATTGCGGTCTGAGTGGGGATGGTTGGAGTGCGACGCTTACATCGAAGCGAAGATGAACACCAACTAAATTGTCAGCCCTTTTTTTCGTAAGCTCGAAATGGTCGTAAAGAGACATGATAAAGAGGAAAAAGAGCCGACAAAGTTGCAACTGAGTTGAGTCCCTTTGGGAACACTTAACCATGTAACATCCATCCTGATGTAGCAGCAAAAGTGCAAGTAGTAGAACAAGTTATGAGCTTGAATCTGGGACGGGTCTGTTGTCTGTTGTCCTACTAAACAACACCCAACGAACAAGTTCATCGTTCCACCCTGGGGATTTGAGCGGAAATCATTGTCAGACTGGGAATGCCTAAAGTATGTTCCACGCTAGCACTAACTGGCACATACTTAGCATCCCAACAAGACGTGGTTGATTGAACGGGTCCAGGGAGTACGACTGAGTAGCCGAGCATATGTATATGGTGTTGGTAGCATGGCTCAAATGGTGCCGTTATAGTACATACAATCTATAAGGTGGATCCATTTGGAAAGTTTGTTGGTTTATGGATTATCTACTCGATCGAACTCTGGGAGTCGAGATCTATGGGTCTTGGCCGAGCCCCAAGAGTTGGTATTGAGGTAGGACACGAAGGCAAAAGGCGCGGCTGAAAACTGCAGGCATGCTTAGTGAGCTTATTGGCATTCCAGTGTTATGGAGATCTTTATGATGGATTTTATCGAGACAATCCTGACATTCGAAACGGTCGAATAGGTGGTCCGCTTAATGGAAAGATCGATTCTCAATGCAGATCGATGCCTTCATAGACCGTGTGCAAAGCAGAGTCGAAATCAATGAGAAAAGGAAAGAAAAAGGGACAGGAACAGGGGATCAAGCCAGTGCCTTCATGATGAGGTCCACCACTGTAATTCTCGCAATCCTCTTATTGTTCATTTCCGGGCTTCTAATGTGCAAAGTCTCCACACTTGGTCACAGTTTGCACAATTTATTTTAAATTGATCAATGCAGATGAGTGGACTTTGAACCCATCGGCCCACCCCCCCCTCTTCATCCCACTCGCTGCTCATCGATCTCGGAATGTGGCACCACTTGGTTACGAGTTTACGAATTAGTAGCATTTCGTTAGTTTGTTCGACTTTTGAATAGGCGGGAGCCTTGATCCATTGCCTGCTAAGACAAGTCGATGAAGTATCACTGCCTTCTCCCTAGCGTTAATCCGAGTACGCTATTCCTAATAGCCTCCTTCTTCAATCATCACCTTGACTTCTGCAAGATCCTCCCTGATCACACCCACAAACTTTTTTGAAGCTTCTCGCTCGCATCCATCATTACTACTGTCTTAACATTTGTTCACATAGGAAAGACATCAACGATTTGAAAACAAGATTTCCGCTCCAGTTGAGTGGGTAGTGACGATGTGTTTAAGGTGGACAGGACAATAGCAAGGTTGGGAGTCTTAAAATAGCGGTTTGTAGTATGGAGTGAAGCCTATGAGGCTTGTATAGGCAGCGAGAAATCGTAATAAAATTGCGCAGGTATTTTAGTTTGGGCAGTAGTCTTCTCGGTTTCATGATGGAGAAACTGCTGCATATTTTTTCTAGAACTTTTCTTCTACGATCTGGTCTTGATATTAATAATCATCTCGGATTCCAGCCACCAGCAATGATGGATCGTCCGGATCGTTAGGAAATTGTTCAAACTACAAGAAAACGGTCGGAATAGATTCGAATGGTGCAGTACAAGTAGCTTTAAAGGCACAGTTCACGATAATTTTGGGTAATCCGGATTATGATGAAAAATGGAAGATAAGATCGAAACTAGTGCGACTGAGGTGAAGAAACTGCGTGCATCGGTGTTTCCAAAGTGAAAAAGCGCTACGAAAAACCGTTAAAAAGGGGGCTGGACGAGAATGAAACCAGAAAAATGAAGAAGAGTGGGGCGTCCGGACGAGCTAAACAGTGTGTTTCACTGCGCGCGTGTGGGTCCTGGTGCGAATAACAGACAATGGTAAGTCAAAATTCATTCACTCATGAACATAAATAAACAAAAAAACTCTAGTAAAAGCAAAAGTAGCTCACCTTTTTCAGCCTCTAGGAGTAGGAAATTGAATAAGGGATCGCGACAGCAAAAAGAAAATCAGAGGAAAAAAGAATGGGAGAAGAACATCGCCTCATCACTCGGCGATTAGCTGATTGTGCGTGGATTTTAGAACGAATAGTAGCAATCTGTATTGTCTCTACACTCTTCTAACGTGACAGCGATCGAGTGGCGGGAAAGCGAACTACGGCAGCAGCAGGGCTTCCACTGTGCCCTAACCAATAAGCGCCGAGATTGTAGGAGCGAGAGGGTCCCTTTTACCACCCATGGGGGGCGCCGAGTATTCCTGAAGGGAGAACTCAGTAACCTTTTTTTATCGTGAACCGTGCCTTTATTTTTTTAAATTGAACTTCACACTGAACATTACTGTTTGTTATTTTGCTTCACCTCGATCCTCTCGATCGGAGCTTTTTTTTCAAGATGTGTTTAATGTAGGTATTAGGTTTTTTTGCAAAAGTTTTGAGACACTCGGGTGCCTCGTTTAAATATTAATTTGAATATATAACGACCAGCGGTTGAGGTCAGGGGAATGGGCATCATGGGGGAGCTCTAGCCAAGTTCCTGTAACCACAAGGGGAGGGGAAAGAGGGGTCTTTGCGAGACCAAGCGTAATCACGCAGAAGATAGGCGGCATCCCTTTTCGGTCGTTTTTCTTCAATTGCGTAGGCCAATTCTTGGAGGAGCATTGGTACTATAACATCTCCTTCGTGTCTCGGAAGTTACACAGTGAAACCCTTCTTGGGTGCTAGACTGTGCTGGCGGAAGGTTTCCTATCCCGGAAGGTGGACAGTGCCCCTCTGTTGTTGGCATAGGAGCTTCAGCTCTCAATAAACCTCTAGTACTAGTTATACATCAGTTAGTTCCGTATGGGGGTGATGGGGAAGGGCTCGCTGAATGGGGCACGTGGGTCAACAATTGCTACACGGCTTACAAGGGAAGCCCTCAGGAACTCAATGGCTGCTTTCATAGTCCGCCGGCGCGCGTGCCGGCAAGCCGGCGTGCCGGCGGAGGCAGTGCTAGGGGGGAGGAGGGAGGCAGACAGTGTAAGGCAAATAGTCCACGCCCCTTCGAAGGTTGTTTGTTTTCAACCCCTCGAAGGGGCGTGGACTGTTTGCCTATAAGTCTGCCTCCCTCCTCCCCGCTAGCACTGCCTCCGCCGGTACGCACGCCGGCACGCCGGCACGCCGGACGGCCAGCACGCGCGCCGGCCGGCCGGCCGGCCGGCGGACTATGAAAGCAGCCAATCGAGTCTTACTGGTGGTAACTGTGAGATATCCCTAAAAGTTGTGATGGAGCGAAGATGGCAAAGGGTCTTCCAAAGATTGTCATGGAGGTCCATCTCTCATACACCCTCAACAATTCTACAGACATCCGCCCTTGGGGATGAGTAGAAGCGAATGGCTGATTAAGACGGGTGTCTGTGTAAATGTTTTTGGACGGAAACGACAGCACATGCAATTTTATGTCTCAAAACTTATGCATCAACCTAATAGTTACTAACTTTATTGAGTTGTACCTGTTAGGACCATTCAGTGTAGAGACTTCATGGTTGTTGTTCGTTCGGTTCTGTTAATCGCTTGTTTTCATTGTTGGTTAAATGTTTGTAAACATTTTCGCGCCTTAGGGGCTGAGTCTGGTTAAAAATGTGTTTGCGATAGAACCTCGTTTTGAAAAATAAGTGAAATGAAATGCAAATTTAACCAGACTCAGCTTCTAAGGACTCCTATTGTTTGGATAATATTGTGTTCATATTGTAACAGTAGATGTGTATGTGTGAATGGGCGGATGTGCCAGTGTGGATGAGTATGTTTGAGAAGTGCCACTTAACTAGTTATTGTGTATTCGTATTTTTGTATATTGTTTTTACCTCTAGTCTAGGTTCTGTACAGGTAAGTTATTTAAGAGTAGACGTGTCTTGAGTAGCTCATTGAGAGAATGCGGAGGGTGCGGGGGAATGTGGAGGTGGGGTGAAGGGCGGGGGTGGGTAATTTTTTTTACGGTGCTGCTCTTCTACGTTCATGTGAAGGTGTGAACTTTCCTCTCCAACGTTTACTTTTTATAGAAGGGAATTCATATTGTCAGAAGGAATTAAGAAGGTAACTCCCTGAAAAGGATATCAGGAATCTTGGGTGGATTCAGTGGGTTTTAGTTGCAGTCGGAAAACATGATATGGCAATTCCATTGTGATCAGAGGCAGTCCAGGGGTGTGTCTAATTTCGGTGAAAGCATTAGTTTTCAAGATGAATTAGGTAGCAACGATTGCAACCTGAGGGATAGGAGGCTTGGGTGAAGGGTTTCGATGGTTTGATTTCCGGGCAGTGGGGATGGTGAACAAGGAATTAGGCCCTATCTTTCTTTCACGTTTTAGTTGAGGTGGTTATATTGGAGTTCGCCTGGCTTAGCTATTATTAGGATGATCATGTATGGTAGGCTATTCCCACCTCTCGACCTGCTCCCTCCATCTCTCATTGAGCTCTAGATTGACTATATAGACCACTGATTTGATTTATTGTGGAGTATCGGTCGAGACGATAGGTGTATCGACAATTGTGGAGAGAATCGGTGGTCAATATAGTCAATATAAGTGCATAATTCGACCAGGTAAGTTGATTTGCGTTTCTGAGCAGGTGAGTGTGCGTGCGTGGGAGTGATGTGGTGTATGTGAGTACCAGTTAGGTTCCGACATTCCGTGTTCGTTATTTTTTGCCCAAGGTTTTCTTAATTTCCAGAAGGGAACATTATTTGAGAGATCTAGAGATAGGGATAGATATGAACATTATATTTCAGAAGTGAACACGGGGTTCGAGCCTAACTGCCCAAGATGGGCGGATATGTAACGTTCGTGTGTGTCTTTGTGGCTGGGGGTGTGACTGTACGAAAAATGCCATAAGTAAAAGTTGTGCAACTGAGCATGAGAAAGGGGAATTTCGCCGTATGGGTGGGCGTGTACGGCGGTTTCTAGGGAGTGTAAATGGGTGGGAGAAGGTCTTTAAGCAATTTTTGGCATGCCTTCCCCGAGTTACAGAATTTTGCGGCTAAAGGGATTCATTCTACTCCAAAGAAGGGTTATTGAATCGTACACCTCCCTTATCTAGTTGCGTAAAGAATGAGGAAAAGATGATATTCCAGTGCTAAAGAGATAACTGGGGATCTAGATCACAGTTTAGGGAAGCAGTTGAGGGAAGTAGTCGTGGAGAGTGGGTATGATAGAAAGTGTATGTATCATTTGTGGGCATGTTATGTATCCGCTCAGTGTGCTTGGTAGATGTCGGCACATCCGCTCACGAGAGTGTGTCTGGGTGAGAACGTTTGGGTGTGTGTGTGGGAGAACGTGTTTTTGGAGCGAGTAATCAGTGCTTGTATCAAACAGAGCAAGGCGTGATATGCCGACGAAGTTTCGAAGATTATCTTTTTTGCAAGTAGAGGGAAGTTAAGGTTAGTCAGCTAGGCAGCTGGAACGCTTGGCTCTGGATTTGATACCTACACCCGTGTGAGAGTGCATGGGTCTGTGCTGCGGTGTGTCCGTACTGTTGTGTGCTTTTACGTGTGCTGCTTTCTCTGTGAATGTTGCTGCTGTAACACCCATGTGCACATAATTTGCCTTCTTGTTGTGATTGTGCTTTCTTATATGTCGTCGCTCAAGCTGTGTTGATGAAGCTTATGTTGTTCAACAAGCTGTGATGTTGATGAAGTTTTATTTACATCTCATGCAGAAATTACAAGTTGTGCTGCAGCTATTTATTTACAATTTACACAACAATAAAAATACAATTTAAAAGACAATGTTATCTTATTACAATCAATGTCTACAAAAATTCTACAATACCTAAAAAACCTAAGTCCTAAGTACCCACCCTAAGTTTTCCACTGCCCCCCCCCCTCCCTTCCCCCCACGCTCGCGCACGCGCGTTATCTTCGGTTTCCCACCGATGGACTCGACTTGTCGAGAGATCTCATCGAGGTCCACAGACGGAATGTGCTCTGCGATGCCGGGTGTCCCTTTGTCTCACACCCTTCTTCAGTGTCACAAAGGCTGTACATTTGTGGGCGGTGCTCGAAGCACATGAGTCGACGGATAGCCGCTTGGAAAGTTTGTTTCCTGCCAACCGGTAGATGAGTAGTCACCCTCTACAAGAAGTGATGGATGGAAATATCGATCTTATTAGACTACACCAGGCAATACACGGCGAGCGTTTTCAATCTCAGCGAGTTTATCGAACACATGGTATTGATCTGCAGATTGCAAAACGACGAGTGAGATTCGGAACGTCCATCATGCAACTTTTGCACAGCCATTGTACGAGATACTGTATGATTTTTTGTGAAATATAGTTCCGCCTGACTACTGACCAGTGACTATTGGAAGTGGTCACGTTTAGTGTATGAGAAGGTAGACGTAGACATCAGAGTGATTATTGGCTCCGATCGATTTTTTTCGTTCGACAAAGCGATCAACCACAGGACATTCTGCAGAGCTGCGGATTATTGTCATGGAGAGGAGAAGACTGGGCGCGTTATACAGGCAGTGAATGGCTGAGATGCTTCAAGCAAATGCGCGTCTAAGGAGCTCACCCATATGGAACACTTAATGACACTTTTGAAGCAGTTTTCTGTACTCGAAAGCTGCCTTTTCAAGTGAGTCTGTCGGGCAATGTTCGGGACAACTTCGTTAGAGAGCAACCTTACCAGTTTCGTACTATTTGGAACTCCCACCGTCTCTGCCAGATACCGCGTAACCTCTGAATCCAAACTGCCTCTACAGAAAAAAACGTAAAAGTTTCACAGTTTACAATGCTCAAAAGACGCTCAGAAGTTATGCTGAGACCTCTCCATGTTCAATCCTTGTACATCTTTGGACTTATGCGGACGTTCTTTTCCGAACAGATCTCTAAAAAAGTGACTTCATGAAAACTTTGCCGAAGACCTCGTTGCTTTACAATAATCAAGTTCCTCGACAATGACTACACACTTGTACAGCAGTATTTTCAAGATTTCAAACAGAACTACTGGAAATTTTCATGTACTCTTGAATCGTCTCGTAATCACTATCTTCTTCGGGAGAAATGGTTCCCACAAAGGTTCATTTCCGCTCCGCTGTTGAAGGGCAATTCGAGTCATTTGGAACTCTGTTGCAGCTCAGGGTTCTGGAGATGAAACCGTCAAATGCAATTGACCAGCGAAGGGTTAAAGATCAAATTTGTGTCATAAATGAGAAACCACAAGAGGGAAAACTCAAATATTGAACATAAGCCTATCTCAGGACATTCTAAAGGCGAAGGAGGAAAACAGATGAGCAGAAGAGTATAAGGCGAACAACAAGAGGAGGGTGTAGTCAAAATCGAAAGTGGCAGTCTCGTTGAAAGATGTTTTAGTGACCGTGAAAGTAACGTGTACATATTTTCACCCCCTATGAGCTAAAGTTCGACTTATGGTAGTGAATGGAACTCTAATTAGGTGAAAGCCGATGGTTACGGGAACAGGAATCAGGTAAAGGCTGTAGCTCTAATATTCGTAGCAGCCAAAGCGTCTAGGGAGACAGACGTAGAATAACTCAAGAACAACAACCCAGTTCTATCACATTCTAGGAGGCCAGAAACGATGCATGGGATCTACAGGATGTAAGTAAAACGATCCTAATGGAGGGAGCGAGGAGGTGGTACGTATAGCCACCCTGCCCCAGGAACGGAGGAAAAGATGACGGAGTTTCAACACCTACAGAAGGACAGATGCTGCAAATGTTCTCAGTGGACAAGCGTGCAGGGACGATAGGGCATTCAAAACTAAAGAATGTCGAGAGTGTACGCAGTCTCCCGTGACACAAATGATCGGAAAAACAGAGAAGAAGCTTGAGAATGAGAAACGTCTAATCCAGCAGGAGAGGGAGCTAGTCGGGGGAGGCATAGCAATAAAAAGGGTTGCGCTCGTGCCAAAAAAGGGTTTCTTGGTTCAGTAGCATAGACATTCTGGTCAGCAATGATTGTCATTGATCTAGGCCTCATCACTGTGGAATCGACCAAGATAGAATTCAAATCAATGACTTTTGTGCTAAGTAAAAAAGCCAAATAGTAGGTCCTAGCACTGGATTAGTATGAACACGGAAGATATTGAGATTATCGGTTCACTGTTAGGGACGTTAGGGACGTGCTAAAGATGTGCTAAGGAGTTCATCTAGCAAACAGGAGACATGGCTGATTATACGTCAGGGTGGCTGCAAGCTCTAACGATTCTTGCCCGACTGATATGCGACCAAAAGATGGAGTAACCCGTGACTATGGCGTTGCTTTCCTGCTAAGCAGCTGTCTACAAAATCTTCAGCTATGCATGATGACACTTGAAACGGAACGGAGATCATACTGCAACCAAATTTCCCACTGGAGTCCGACGAACTTTAACGGGAAGGATTCTGAAGTACAGCAGAGCCCCGGATCCGCTGACAACGTCGTCATCATTGCAGTGGGCATCTTCATACGATGCGAAGAAAGCGTAAGATAAAGCCGGAATGTTGCGAGCCCGAAAATATCCCCCAGATCCGCTGAGATGTCGAACATCACGTGGAACGGGCACGACATTCGATCTGGGGTGAGCGTCGGGCAAAGCAACTATTTTTAGTCGATAAGATGCCCAAATCCCTACGTCATAGAAGTTTACTGATTTCTTAACAATTAAAGTGGCGATGAAGGCAAGCAGCATAGCCAGATCTCCATCTCATTGACGTCGAGCAATGTCGACCCCATTGTCCGACATTCGGCAGACTGCGCGAGGTGAACTGTATTGAAGCTGAAAGGAGCCAAATTTCAGTAGAGATTAAAGGATCACGCCAGCAGCTGGAAAGACACCTGAGATTATCCAATGATGTTAAGTGTGCACAAAGGCTAGTAGTACACACGGAGTACACTAATTGGAACTAATTTTGAACTCGTCTCTTGCCAGATGTCCTGCAGGGCAATTCATCAAATAGATTTCACGAAATGTAAACGGAATTCCATGTCAATCGCTGATCCAATGATTCGTCTGTATTCCTCGATCAGGGCATAAACTACAAAGAAATCTTTTACTTCGAACAACTGTGTCTCGACGCTAGCAATCGAAATATTCATTCGTAGACGACATTCGAGTAGAGTCGATAAAATGGGATTATCAAAGAGGCAAGCAGTTTGCATCCATATAAAACCGCAGAACAGGTTCAAATGTAATCAATAACCAGGATGTCCGTAGTTGAGCCTTTCGTTGGTCCGTTCCCCTTGGATACAGAACTCTCGCGGTACGATGGTGCGATATATCAACTTCCGTTTCTCCTGTCGAGGGAGGACGGAATGACTGCATCATGTTCCATACTGTTCTTTGAAGGCAACGGCAATCGATCCGCCTTTGCTCTCCACTTCGCCGAGATCGGAGGATTGGCCCCTTCAGATGACTTCAAAAGATGAGAGATCGCGTAACGTTGCCTCCAATTCGCTCAGAAAGACAGTTAATACCGTTATGGAATACGACCTCAGCGGCCCTCACGGAAGATGACCAAGGTTCTGAAAAAGCAGGACTAGCCCGGTACGATGCATTTTATGAAGTTAAGGAGCCAGATGAACGTTGACGACCACGACCACCAGTTCAGAGAAGCGTCTTTTAGAGTGAAACGATCTCCTTCCTATGTCGATCCTATGTCGTGAGTGAGCAATCAAAGACAAATGACAGTGGTAGTGGCACCCACTTCTCCAACCTGATCAAATCAATGCATGCCAACCCCTCCTAGTACTTATCGATCACAGTCCCCACTTATGCTCATTGCAGCCATATCTCTTGTTTGCTAAACGTTCTACTCGAGCAAAGCGGAAATGAAATAAAAAACAGTAAAATGCGGTCAAAATACTCTCAAGTTCATCTCTACACTGGAATTTAGCGGGAACCATTTCTGCGTTGAATGTTAGTGATTACGAGACTGTTCAAGAGTACAGAATAAATTTCCAACAGTTTTGCCTGGAATCTTGAAAATACTCACTGTTGTGCAAATGCGTAGTCGTTGCGAGGAATCCGACTATTGTAACGCCACGGCCACTTCGACAAGTCTTCCAGAAATCCTTTCCTTAGAGATTTGTGCTGAATCAGAACGTCCGCTAAAAATCCAGGATGCACAAGAATGATATCATGAAAGGTTTCTTGTAAACTTCTGAGCAACTTCTGAAGCAAATCAAACTGGAAGCCTTTTACGGTTTTTCTCTTATAGAAGCAATGTAGATTCAGTGTCCGTGGCATCCAAGAAAGACGCTGAAAGCCCTAACAGCACCGGAGCTGGTAAGGGTGTTCTCTTACAAAGTTGCCCCGCTTTTTGCCTGACAGAATCACTTGAAAAGTCAGGATTCGAATATAGAGAGCTACTCCAAAAATGTCGTTAAATGTTCCAAATGGGTGAGATCCTCAAAGGCACGGTTCACGATCATTTTGGGTTACCCACTCTTGGACGAGTAATGGGAATGGTAATCCAGAACATTGCAAAAGTGGCGGAGAAAATGCGAAAATCGGGATGTTCAGAAAAATGGAACCCCTAAAGCTTTTACAACCGTCGGCTGAGCCAGTTTTGGGACCCTTACTACGCCCTATTTTGACTGTTTTTCAACCCGACAGCGACCTTTAGCCTACTTTTGGGGGTTACAGGATAAGCCCGGGAAAAAAACCTTAGAAATCGTTTTTTTCACGTGAACTGTGCCTTTGAATTAACACGCATTTGCTTGAAGCAACTTAGCCATTCACTGCCTGTATAACGCGTCCAGTCCTTCTCCTTTCCATGAAAATAATCCGCAGCTCTGCAGAATGTCCTGTGGTTGATCGCTTTGTCGAACGAGAAGAATCGATCGGAGCCAATAATCACTCTGATGTCTACGTCTACCTTCTCATACACTAAACGTGACCACTTCCAATAGTCACTGGTCATTAGTCAGGTGGAACTATATTTCACAAAAAATCATACAGTATCTCGTACAACGGCTGTGCAAAAGTTGCATGATGGACGTTCCGAATCTCACTTGTCGTTTTGCAATCTGCAGATCAATACCATGTGTTTGATAAACTCGCTGAGATTGAAAATGCTCGCCGTGTATTGCCTGGTGTAGTCTAATAAGATCGAGATTTCTATCCAGCGCTTCTCACGGAGGGTGAATACCTATCTACGGTTGGCAGGAAACAACCTTCCTAAGCATCCATCCGTGAACTCATGTACTGAGAGCATTGCCCACAAATATACAACCCCTGTTACACTTAAGGAGGGTGCGAAACAAAGGGTCACCCAACATCACGGGGCACACCCCACCTATGGGCCTCGATAAGTCGAGTCCATCGGCAGGAAACAGCGCAGGGATTCATTGCGGAAGGGAACATTCTCTTCAGAAGGGACACGCCCTTCTGCTTTACATGGGAAAACTTAGGGTGGGTATTACAGGGTAACTGACAAGTGTAAGCACCCAAGGTAAGTAACAGAAACTAACCTAGCCTAAAGAAAAGTTTTCTAACCTAGCCTAGGGAAAAGTCATCTAATCGTTATTCTTCGACGCAGAGCTCTTGGTCCGCTAAATTCTACCGCGATACGCAACTTGCACTCCGAAAGGAAGACAGCAGCAACATTTTAACAAGCAAAACTAACGTTCCCCGAACTACTGCAAAAAATCGTAAGCCATGGTGGCCCAGAATTCACTTATAGCTTCCCATATTTCCCCAACTTATTGTAGTGATACCCACCCCTACTTCAAAAAAGTGAAAATAAGTAGTAGTACGAAGTCAATCGACTAATACTCCAACCAAACTTTTGTAAGTTTGCCTTAGGTTACCTTACCCACTTTCTGAGACTACTTTCTGCCCGCACAGGTGTGGATGGCCCTAGGGAAACCCCAGCAAAACACTAGATCAATCCAAAAAGTTTGAGTAGAAAAAGCTACACTGCCAGGACACTTCCCCTTATAACTCCCCTCCTCTCCCCTCTTCCCCTATCCAGCCTTACCCATCGCTAGAGCCCTTACCCCTGCTGCCTAAGTTGGGAATACTAGCATGCTTGTCAAAATGCTGCAACTATCCTCCTCCTAGGTACAAGCTTTGTGGTTATCACGGTAGGTATTTTGCGCCCCTCGAGCAAAAGCGTCAAAAAAATTAAAACACTAGTATTAACCTAACTTCCGAACAGTCACAAAAAATATAAAGTTTGCTACCTGCTAAAAGCTACAAAATAATCAAAAACAATTACAAAAATAGTTACCTGTTGACTTAAACTAACACAATAATCTAATACAATGAAAAAAAGAAAGATCTCAACAAATAAACTAAAAAAACCTGGGTGCTTACACTTCCTATCAGTCACCCTGTACAAAAGTCATCTCCGACGTCCTCGTGGTGGCTTCCGGCGTAGTGCTGTCGCATCGAAACGAACCTTCTGCAAAAGTGAACAATTGAAAAGGTAAACTGGAGACTCATGAAAAATCAAAGTAATGCACCTTTACCATACGCCGTTTGCTTCACGAGCCAAATAAACGCCGCTACTTAACCGGAAGCAGAACTTCTGAACATGTGGGTTTCTCCTGGCATGTTCCGAAGCACGACGTTTTGATAGGAAGACCATCTTCGGAGTGAAATATTCCGGAGCACGCCGTGCAACGTCGTATGTCGTAGTCGTCATCAGTTGATGATTTTAATGTGATGATTAAAGGTGAGAGCCGCGCCTTCGCCCAACCTATCTAAATCGTCAGGTCTGAGAAAAAAGGCGCAATATAATGTAACAACTTACAACATACCCCTGATCCCTGATTGGATCGCCCGTCGACAGAATAGGTGGCAGGCTGTCTGCTTCCCAGTTGAACTGTTGTGACGGTCCCTGAACATGTAGATTTACTAGGAAGAAAAAAAAATTGACACTCCTGAAATTCTCCTGAAAAATCCTAACCGAGACAATTCCGCGGCGAACCAGTCTCAGGTCCCGTCAATTTCACAGTAGGCTTGTCTCGACAGTGAGGACAGTGTCAACCTGAACTGAATGCGATGAAGGAGAAGTTTTTCAAAAGTTCCCTGGTGGTAAGGTACCTTTGATCCCCGATTGGATCGCATCACAACACAAGTGTTGAAACAGGTTGACCCGTCCTTATAGTCCTTGAGAACCATGTTGTCTGCATGAGATGACTTCCCGATGTTCCAGTACCATTGGCGCTGAGTATTGAAAGGGGTTTTCCGGCCCCACTCATGAATGTGTCCCTTCCTTTCGCGATAACGGCTGCGGTTCGATTCGTGTTCTGGTTATATTCGGGAAGCCCTCGGTTTGAAAAGAAGACGGTCAGAGCGGACCTATGATTGAATTCCCTCATCAAAAGGAGTTGCGATTACGGAAAAGTTTAAAAAAAAGTTTTCTAGTAAGGTACCTTTGATCCCTGATTGGATCGCATCACAACACAAGTGTTGAAACAGGTCGACCCGTCGTTATAGTCCTACTGACCATGACGAGAACCATGTTGTCTGCAGTTGAGATGACTTCCCGATGCTCCATGTTCCACTTCTACTGAGTATTGAAAGCGGCTTTCAGTTCTACGCACGAATGTATCAATTCCTTTGGCGATAACGGCTGCGATTTGACTCCTTTTCTGGTTATTTTCGGGAAGCCTTCGGTTTAAAAAGAAACCGGTCAGAGTGGACCTAAGATTGAATTCCCTCATCAGAAGGATCCTCATATCATAAATGCTAACGTCTGCCCTCACATTGCACAGCTAGCTGCTGGCACAAATGCTCACAACAACAGTTCGGCTTTCTCGACTATCGTCCCACGATGGCTTCGTTCTTCAAGAAAACTGGAGCGGGAGGAGGCAAAGCGAGGAATCACTTCTGTAAATAATACAGAAAGAACAGATAATATTATGTTGTTCGGAAAGGAATGTGCGTTGACTTTGTCCATTCATTTCTCCTCTACTATAGGAGAATTTTCAGAACAGTTTTGCCTTTCAGAAAGAGATTTTCATTGCGCATCTCCTGATATATTCTTGGCTAGGTCTACTTTGTTTTTTTCTGAGAAAAAAAGTTTAAGAGGTGCTTGACCAAAAATTCCTTTTGCGGGCTCCCATGTGGTACAACTTCAAGCAAGGAAAATCGGCTGCTAAATCTCAACGTGCCATATCTGAAGTATACCGTGAAGAAGCTCTGTCAGAGAGCCAGTGTCGACGATGGTATCAGCGTTTCAAAAACGGTGATGAAAGCTTGGAGGAGGAAGAACATGGAAGTCGGCCTCAATTCGTCGATAACCAAGTGTTGAAGACCGTCATTAAATTGGATCCACACCAAACCGAGAACTGGCAGTACATTTTGGCTGCTCAGATTCTACCATCCATGAGCATTTGCTGGCGATTGGGAACAGGTGCGGAAAATGGGTGCCGCGCCAACTGAGCGACGCCAACAAGGCAACACGAGTGGCAATGGCAGGATTCCTTCTTCGTTGCTCAAAGAACAGTTGTTTTTCCAACTCTGTTGTTACCTGTGATGATAAATGGATCTGTTCCGACAACACAGCACGAAAAAGACAGTGGTTAGACGCCTGTGACCCTCCAAAACCCACTCCGAAACCGGATATACACAGCAGAAAGTGGTGCTCTGCGTTTGGTGGAACAGCAAAGGTTGAGTGTAGTTTGAAGTCCTGAATTTGGGTCAAACGGTTACGGCGCACATTTACGAAGATCAGTTGAACCGCATGGATCAAGCACTGCGTCGTCAAGGTGTCGAAAGGACGTCGACAAAATTCCTCCTCCACAACGCTCGTCCACATGATGCGAAAACCATCCTGGAAAAAAAAATTGAGGATTTGGGCTGGGAAGTACTGCCTCATCCGCCATACAGTCCAGATCTCGCACCATCCAATTACCATTTGTTTCGGTCAATGCAGCACTCCTCGGTTGAGAGAAAATTCAAAAACCGCGAAAAAGTCCAACTCATGGTGCCCAGCTACTTTGAGTCGCAGCCGGGCGAGTTCTTCAGAAGAAGAATTCATTCTTTGCGTAAATGTAGGCAACAAGTCATTGGTAGTAATGGAGAATATCTTTCGAATTGATCTTGTTTAGTTTCGTTTTTATGATAAAAAATTTTCGAACTCAAACGCGCATTCCTTTCCGAACAACCTAATAATACAGATCTGAAAAGATGGGTTCGATGAACGCACGTCAAGTTATGACCGAATCTGTCAAGATCCAGCACGCTTCTCACTAGCGAGTGGCACATTGTCGCGAGTTGCATGACCACTCAACCAGTGAGTAGTAACTGGGTCTCTCCATATTCGGCGACAGTTTTCAATCACAAGTACCACCTGTTGTTCTGTCGATCGTGGCTTTTCTCCAGGCGATTGGGCGCCAACTACGTCTCCATTCGTCCCTGTCACGAGCTAAAGTGGTCCAGTTAATCGTCCTCGCTTCATGGACACAAGGTCCAGCATTCCTTTCATTCAGAGTCTTCGTGGAGAAGTCTGATCATCTCGTTGACGGCCGTCCTGGTTTTCGCCTGACATCTCGAGGGATCCAGAGAGCAACCGCCGTGGTCGAACGGTCGTCACTATGTCGCATAAGTGTCCGGCCTACCTGATCTTCAGTTTCTTGGCGTAATCAACGGCATCCCTGATCTTCGTCCGATGGCGGAGCTCGGTACTCCGGATTCCCCTCTGCACTTGTATGTATAGAGGAATTCCGAGCATCGCACTCTCCAAAGCGCGTTGAATAAGTGAATAACGCTGACAGCATGTTCATCCTGCATTAGAAAAGTCAAGTCTCTGAGGCGTACGTCAGAGCAGGAATGACATTCGTTAGGTTCAGATATAAGTCGATCTTTCTACAAGCAGTGCCAAATTCCGCCAGCAATCGTTCCGCCTGCGCGATCTTCGGCATTATAAGCACGATATCATTTGCAAAGTGGAGATGATGTAAGTAGCTGCCGTCGGCCTTCAGTCCCATGCCTTCCCTTTCCATATGAGGAATGATGTTCTTGAAAGCGGCGCAAAAAGTTTTGAAGTGCCATCGCCCTCTCGAACCTCTCTCTTCACGTAATGACGAATTCCCTATGGAATGGCGAGATCCTGGTCGTGAAGTTGTTGTAGAGCTCACGAAGCATCCCTATTTATTGAGTAGAATTACCTTGGTAGCCCAAGGTTTCAATTACCGCTTCTGCTTCAACAGTATCAAAGTCCTTTTCCCAATCGATGAACGTGAGACACAATGGCATTTCGTACTCTCGCTATACTTCAATGATCTTGTAAGAGGTGGATATGATCGATTGTACTGAACCCTCTCCGAAACCCTGCTTGTTTGCATTGCTGCCCTTCATCTAATATTCTGCCAATCCAGCGTGTGAAAGCTTATAGATTACAGACAGCAGGCAGATCGGGCGATAAATGCCAATATCGTCCGGACACGGTATTGCTAGTTTTCCACGAAGTGGACACTTTGCATTCCGACAGGTTCCGCGTGAAGAGTCAGAGTCCTGACGATAAGGGGTGGAGGATTCTTCAGATGTTTTGGTTTGACCCTATTGGGACTGGGCGCCGTACAGTACTTCATCGAGGGATAGCATGTCATATTTCGGAAGGGATGACCGATAGAGCGATATTTTCGCCTTGCCTAATGTAGTGAACAGGCAGGTAGACGTGGCTATCGAAAAGATCCGAGTAGAAGTCATTGATGACACTCTCCATTGACCTCTTCGAGATGCAGTACCTGTTCCGTCAAGACCGCGAAAGGAAGTCATCTTGGTTTTGTGATTGGCGGAGGTCCGTCGGGTTTTGCGGATGCTCTTTCCAGCCTCGGCGGCCTTGTCCATCACTGCGGCTCTTCTTTCGTTCAGATCTTCCTTTATCGCTTCTCTGACAAGTACGGGCAACACTTGGTCGGCGATTTACTCCCCTATCCGCCACCTGGAGACGTCCCACGTAGCCTCGTCGCTAACTGGGTGGGATCCTTCAACAAGAGGAACCCAGATAGTTTCCAATGCGTTCATCAAACCCTCTGTCTTTCCGAAATACAAATCGTTCCAGAAAAACGAAGACTGCTCTCGCATTTGCTCCCCACACAGGCAATAGGTTAACTAAACATCGTTTTCATGACCTTGGACAGCTAAAAATCAAAAACCCATTGGGAGAACTACGAGAGCAGCCGAAAAAAAAATCCGAAAACCCAGGCTCAGTTTGAAATCCTCAGATTCTTCTCAGATTCGATTTCCCATGTGCAGCGCCCATCAAATACGCATGCTGCTCGCATCGACGTAGGCCCACCCTCATCGGCCGACGACGCACGTACACCCACTGGACCTAAGAGGCCAATAAACAGACATTTCGAAAGACAACGAGGAGCTCTCTAATGGAATGCAGTATCCCAGGAAATACATACCGCGCAAGTCGTTTACGCCAGATGTTCGGCTATTGGCGTCGTTGTCGAAGGCGTCGAGCAGCACAACATTCGGTTAGAACGATTATTACCAATATCCCGAAGTAACTACAATTTAGACACTATAGATTGAAAAAAAAGTTACTCAAAGAACTTCTACAACGAATACACATTCCTCGAAAAATGAGAAAAGAGTGCTCAAAAACGAAAGAGCATGGCTTCTGGTGAACGAGAATCTATGCAGGACAACGGTATTTTACAGGAATCTACGAGTCTCAGATAGATATTGAGTCTTCAAATCAATCAAAAAATATGAGTAATACAAGAAATGGAATGAAGGACGAAGGGGGGCAAAAGAGGATAGCCAGCAAAAAATCAACGTGGTAATCGAATTGTAGCAAAATTCACGGTTACGATCGACAGCGATCAACAGAATCCGATTGATGGAATCAAACTAGAATGGAATCAACTAGGTAAAAAGGTCGTGCAAATCTTTCTTGAAAGATTGTCGCTTCACTGAACGAGGATAGCGTTTGTTCAATGAGCATGAAAAGGAGACCGTAGGCTTTCAAGACTCGTGCACGATGAAAGTAAAATAGAAAAAGTAATAGCAGAATTAGATCCGACCAAATTTGGATCTCAAGTCAGGACTATGAAGTAGAGCTATAGATGGGAAATCACGGGTAACGAAATTTTGTCTATGACGACCAACCACATATGAGGCTTCGATCAGACCGCGACCACGTTCTCATTGGCCAAATTACAAGTAACCATGGTACTCCTTCAGAATCAGAATTTAAGAAATGGAATGAATTCTGAATATTTTAAACGCAAGTGGACATAATACAAGGTGAAGATGAAAGCTGGAAAAACTGCTGGAAATTACACCTGGTGGAACTCAACAGTTTACAAATTTTGAAAACGACTTGATTTTTTCGAAAAGCAACGTCTAGAAAAATTGCAAAAAAAAGCAGCAGAACGAAGAGAAGACGGTTGCATCTCCCTAGAACAGAGCTAGTGCCTTTCAAAAACTGGTGAGCGGAATAGCGAAAAATATGGAACAATACTCAGGACGTCAAGTAGGATGACTGGTGTTTGTGGAATAAATAAATCTCAGAATCTAGTCAAGGTCCATTACATATCTCACCAAGAAATACGCTTCTGAAAAAAACGAAGCCTTACCTTCTTTACGTCGCTTCTGTTCTAGTGGACCTAGGGCGTTCAAATTTAATAGGAGCACAGGAGTCAGGATGGGAGCACTTATGGTGGGCGGCAGAACTTAACCCCGCTCACAAGAGGCTGGATGTTTTTGGCAAAAAATTAACCCGAGTCACCTCAAGAGAGCCCCGACCTTATGGGATTCTTCAGATGGTTCAGTGACGAAAGTTGCACAGAGGTGTGGGAAACCTCCACCCAGGATTCTCATCATACGTCATATCATCGGGAAAAAACGAGGAAGAATCGGAATTTGGTAGGGGTGCTATTCAGATTGTGAAAAAACGTCCTATTCAGAGGAGAGGAGAGCATCTTTCTTGTGAAGCCTTGTAATAGTGAAATCAGAAGTAGGAAGAAGTAGAAGATCCAGACAAAACAGTGCAGATCGATCGATGTTTGAACCAAAACCAACGAACTGTTGGGGGATCGATCCCCCTGCACATTGAACTTTGAACTGCTCAGTGCCGAACGAAGCGATTGAGAAGGTAGTGGCTGTGCATGATGCGGCCATACATTTTTTGCTTTATTTAAGTTCAGGAAGGAGTTGAAGTTAGAGCCACACAATGAAACTTGCGCTGTCGTCCTCCCAAGCCTATACACTCCTGCATGGAATGCCAACGTGCTGAGAGAGTCCGCTAATCAGTTGCCAGGAAAAAGCTAGCAGAGTACACAGAGTTTCCATCTACATAGTAGATTTTTGAGTTTTGTGGACGCAGTGTTTATAAAACTGGACCTTGAATGCGTATGTAGGTAGAGAAGTAGCGAAAGTTTTCCTAATGCACTTCCCCTAGCTCTTCTCCAATTTAATATTCCAGTAATGACTAAATCTGGTTGTAGTAACGGTAAAACTCTTGCTAATGCTGTCCGTATCCGTTGAAATGCCAGTGGTGTCTGAGCCTACGATTACGATCATCACCAATTTCACAATTTGTGTTGTGAGAATGTCGCAGACAGGCATGGAAAACCTCCACCTACGGGTTTTCATAAAAAGATATCATCACTTATTCAGACGAGTAAAAAGCGGAATCCGTTCATGGACCTGCTCTTATTGTACCAGAACGTCCTTATCACAAAAGAGTTGTGAAGCCTCGTGCAACTATTTAATAATGAACTCAACTGGCTGAAATCAGGAACAGGAGAAATGGCAAGAATCAGATAAATCGATGAAGTTAGACCGATGGACGGACCAATACCAACAGACTGATGGGGATCGATCCGCCTGCACTTCGAACTTTGCACACCGCAGACTGAACGAACGTGTGCGACAGATGATCGAATAACTGGATGCTCGATCAAGAAAGTTTCGTATGGCTTGCTTTTTTGAACTTCATTTAGGATCAGGAAAAAGCTGAAGGTAAAACTACAGAGAAGCCTGGACTATTGTCCACCAAGGCCTATAAACCGAACCAGGCACTGAATGTCAAAGTACTGAGAGAGTCACGCTGCTACGAAAAAGAGCGAACAATAATGTACTGAAAACGGAGAGGATTTTTAACAATTGAGGACGCAGTAATTATAAAAATGTTTTTCAAGCACGCGAGAATTGATTTTTGTGCTGTGAAACTTTATAGCAAAGTAATTCTCGAATGGTAAAATTTTTCAAGGAAAGCTGTTTATCTTCACTCTATTCTTCGTCGAATCCTAGCATACTGTGGATGACGATGGCGAAGGACAGAAGCGAATGGTTCGTTGCTGGTGCTCGCACATGAGTAAGACGAGCCGTATAAGTATAAGTGTAAGCATCTTCACACCTATAGGTGTATGTAAGCGTAGTCGCGTATCCGCCAACTTCGGCACTTCCATCTGAGGCAACAAGGAAAGACAAATCAACATAATCCCCGTGCTCTTTTCCGAGTTTTTATTTCATTGATGAGAAAACCTGATTGTACTGGTGCTGTCTGACTTTTGGTTACTGTCTGTACCCTTCGAAATGTCGATGGTATCTGAGCTTTTGAGTCAGGCAGTGAAAGATGTTGCTGTAGCGATAATTTCTAGAAAAACGAAGGATGAGTAGATGGATACTTGAGCATGTTTGAGAAACGAAGCTGGTATGGAAACGACTGAAATGAAGCAAACTGGCGGGAACTCAGATAAGCAGCCAGGACAATTATTTCTGCTGAGGAGAACAACACTGAAAACAGTACCGTGACTATCGTAGTGAATGCCCCCGTCACACCATCTGTCATCGGATCAGAAAAAAAGTTTTAAGGGTGCAATCTGTACCCACTTCCAGTTCATTTCCCAAATGATTGTAGGTGAAACTATCACCGTTCACATTCAACGGCAGCGGAAATCCAAAGTGGCAGGACAAGTTGGAGGATCGTCACCAATAACAACAGTAACTCCTCCACTCATTCTTATGGAAGAAACACCGAAAATCGCGAGCCATCCTGTGACTGCGTTCAGCCACATTCATTCCCTGAAGCCATGGGCAGGAAGGCCTGATGTCTTGGTACCCTTGAAACCCGTTCACACACTTGATGCAAAAAAATATAGTTGTAGAACCCCAAATCATAGAAGTCAGATCTCAGATCATAGGAGTGAGGAGTACGGCGAGCTTTTGGACTTCTAAACTTTTTCGATAGGTTAATCTCTTTAAAGACTCGATGTGACTTGAAGGGATGCCCTTCAATTTACATCGAGCTTTTCAGAAATTAAACTAACTGCTATGTCGATGGGAATGTACAGCCACCCCTCCTCCCTAACACTGGTGACTAAAGAGTAGAGAAAAGTAGACGGGAACTGCGAGGCTGCAATGATGTCTGGAAAGGTTTTTCAGCCAGAGGAATATAATTTTTTACCAGAGCCCAAGGAGGAGCACCGGGTTGGGTGAAATGGTTACCTTGTGTCGGGAACTGGGCTGGTAGAGAAATTAAGCACCCGGTAGCCCACCGATTCATTTCTTCTCAAAAAAAAAAGAAGCGGTAGCGTGCTGGATGCTATTTTGACTTAGAAAGCAGAAAGCATCAGTAGGCCCTTAGAGCTGGCTACCCCTTCCGCTATGCTCTCCAGCACCTAGAGTTCAGAAAGAGCGGTGCCTCTCTTCCCCCGATCAATGGAGGTAGCCGATGGACGGGAACGACCAACCCATCCGCACTTTGAACTTTGAACCTTAAAATCAATCATTAGCATGGGGGAGCACTGCTTTTCAGTAGACCACTGCAGTGAGGAAACTGAATTATTGCAGAACAATGGTACGGTCGTGTCATACTCCTGGACAAAAGCAGTATCAGCGAGATCGGCCTAACCCGGACTGAACGAGTGTTGGCCGAAGGACGAAGGAGGATTAAATCAGCGCTCCCTTGATGAAGGCTTGGTATTATTAGGCATTTCTTTTGAACAAGCATGCAGTGGGGAAAAGGGAAGTGAACACACAGGGAAAGCGGACCCCGTTTCAAAGTGGGAGCACAAATGAAGATGGCAAGTTTCTTGAGAGAAGCCCCCTAGAGCTGAACGCTATACTGAGAGACCGTCGAAGGGCTGTGATTACTGGGGAGATTCTCCCACCAAAGATAAGCCATGTCGCCTGCTCACCTTCCTCTTCTTCTCCGTGCATTGATCTTGTCAGTCGTGTCCATTCCTTTCTTTCTGCGGCATCTTCTACTGGGAGTTAGATTTCGGCGAGGGCGAGACTTTGAAGCTACTCTCTTATCTTCAGCTGAACAGGGGATGCTTCCATGACCACTCTGACGTATTCGTTTGCGGTCCAGTTGCGTTCAATCGCAAGCCCATCTCAATATCCTCATTTTAGCCCAGTGATGTTGTCTCTCATGATTTTTGCTTACGAGCCAACACTCGCTGGCCGTAGATCGTCGCTGCACCACTACTCTGTGTAACTTCGGCTCAATTGTTGAGCTGGAGCCCGAGCCCCGCCAACAACTTCTATCACTCTGGCTTGTCCTAGGTTCTTCGCTATTCTCCGCCATCAGAGCGATGTCAACAGCACAAAGGGGGTTCCGTTAGCTCATCCATGCGTCGTTCTTTGATGGCATCCAGTGTTACTAAAAAAAAAAAAGAACGGGTTCAAAGCTGGTCCTTGATCAAAAAAATCTGTGGCCCTTGTTAAGTTGTGAGGAGCGAGCGCAGCTGTTTCGGATCCTACACCCGTACATGTACTTGCCAAGGAGGACCAGATGCTTTTGAACGCTTCTGCTTCGAAGCGCTTTTATAGAATAGGTCGCTGTACATGGTCTCTCCTAGGCCTAATAACCCAGGAAGCAGGGTCTACGTTTTTCTAGATACTTCTCGATCACTTCTCTATGAAGATGACATACGTTGTAGACGTTCCGGACATGAAGCCGTACTGCTTCTGTGGAATGTGGACAGTTCAGTCCTTCACGCATCTCGGACAGCTCCTTCAGTGGTCACGATGTTAAGGACTAGAGTGAGCCATCCTATCCCATGGGGCTTCCCAGAGTGAGATGAAACCTTATAGGAACCATACATTTTTCCAACTCTCATCTTCCCTATCACCCCACAAACCTCATCCTCTGTGCAGTCTGCCTCACCTGGGAGCTGTTTTCGCAGTGGAGTTCTTCATTTATTGGCTCAACAAAGTTTTCTTCCCAACTACGCCTTACCTCACAAGACTTTCTCAGTGAATTAACATCTTACGTAAAATTTACCCTAGCCCCATATACACAGTATCAAAAAAACTGGAATAAATAAACAAAAGTGATCGGAACTCGCAAGCAAATATTCAACGATTCCGATTATGAAAATGGGAAGTCGAGAGAAAGTGAGGCTTGCCAAACAATTTTCGGTTGGACCGAAGTTTAGATCAAGCACAACGGTTGCGAGGGCTGAATTTGAGAAAAGTAATATTCACACACGAACTAGGTCACAGGACGGAGAAGACTTCAGGTGATGAGCATGTGGTGCCGACAGAGATGAGAATATTTTTCAAAATCTACTTACCACACTTTAAGGAAATTTGATGCTTCAACTTACTTCACATTCAGCTAAGAGGAAAGAAATGAAAGAAAATAGGGGAAGACAAAAAAAATGCTGAAGTTTAGCAACACCATCTTCGAAAAAATGGATGAAATGTACTACCAAGTGACCACACACGATAATAGAACGTCTTCATATCATTTCAAAAAAAAAAAAAACTGAATGAATATGGGAAGAGGACAAAGATATAATAATGATAGTTAGCAAAAAAAGAATGAAGGTGGCCACCGAATAAGAGCAAAGTTCAGGATTGCCATCAATGGTGGCGAACATACCTGAATGGATCGAGTCAAAGTTGTGACAGGAATTTCAATTCTAATTTTAGTTACCATGAAGGCATTTTGTTGATAAGAGATATTTTCCAAGGTATAGTTAAACCAGATTGAGGATGAAGACTACGATATGGGAATAATGAGAAGAGGCCAGATAGGATAGGAAGGTATCTTCGATTTCTTCCACTATGAGCATTTCATTCGGTTAGTAGAACGGTAATTTATGCATGATTTGCGATTTTCCATGTAGAATAACTTAATGATTTCAATGGTCATGTATTTTTGTATAGTAGTGGGAATAATACTACTTGTTTACTATTAAATAAATTTGAACTCAGACACGCCCTTCATTACCGTATAGAGGCGAGAAAAAAGCTCAACTGTTCATGAAAAGGATGAAATATAGAGTTATGCAAAAAGAGGAAGAAGGTATGGAATGAAAAAACTGGTAAAAAATTAAAAAAAATACGTTGGAACGCAGAAACCCACATGGGTGAGCAGCATCGATTCAAACGGGCGGCCCAATACCTGATTAGTCTTCTGCGTGACCCATAGCTAACAGCCTGCTCCAGGATTATTGCTAGTATTTCTTAAATACAGTGTTGCTCAGTTGGGAAAAGTAAGCCTCTCCTAAAACGGTATTCCATTCCATATCGAAAAACCTAATGATCCAGGAAATTTTTTTCGATCAACCTCTCGAAAATCCTTATCCTAGCCTTCACCTCTGAATCGGGATGCCGGTAAGTGGAAACAGATTGCTGCGTTTAAAAAAATGTGGATCTAATAAAGTTATAGGCTATGATCCAAAAATATGGATCTAATAAAGTTGTAGGCTATGATCAGTTTCTCTGAGGATTAATCCCTTGAACTCTGGTCTCCTTCATCGCCATATCACCATGCGATAAGTAAAAAATGGTATACTGTCCACATCAGTCCTCCCACCTCTGTTCTTCACCGCTTCCGTCCTATCTCCTTGGAGTGAGAGCTAAGCGAACGGGTACACTTCTCATAGCACTTGGATATTTCGATTAATGTGGCTAATCACAGCTAATCACTTCAATGGCCTTCATTCGAGTGACACAATCTGTGTAGGTAATAGATCAGATTCGGTGTCGCCATGGACAAGCTAGCTGTCACTAAACCGGTACCGATGACGATCCAATTAGCGTTTCTAGAAAGCAGCAGGATTGTGCTCAGGTGATAAGCCGAAAGCGAAACCGTCAACGAATTGGTTGCCCAATTCGAAAGCAAGTTTTGATTTCAAAAAAATAAATTAGTCGAAACCCGAAACAGTGTCATGATCCAACTCGATGATCCAATTCAGTTTTTTATTTGGGAAGACTTCATGAGAAAAACACGTAGGATAAAATTGTTGGTTATGAAGAAAATCATTAGAGTAACCTTTAAGTGAACAGATTCAGACCCCACCTTCGAAAAACTCTAATTATATATAATTCGAGTTCGATTTCCTTCGTTGTTTAGAGTAGTTACCATAAATTAACACCAGATTTCTCGTAATACTTTCAGTCCTTACAATCAAAATGGCCCAGAAACGAGGAATGAGCCAATTCTGGGATCGCATAATCGAAATAACAGCCAAATGATTTTCCTGCTACGTCTTCATCAGTAGAAATTATAGCGCAAAGTTGGTGTAGTGGCAAGTGACACATTGCCACTACGCATGGTCCGAGAACCGTATCCCTGATCGTTTTCTCCAGCCAGCCAGCCCTCCATCATTCAGATATCGGTACCAGATTGATCTGAGATGATGAAAGCGATGACTTCTACACTGGTTGGTCCCTCATTGTATGAGCCGTACACGCATTCAAAACACCACCACGATTCTGAGGAAGACGAATGCAGGGCGCATCCTACGCACAGGGTTCATCAACACAGGAAAACTTGATTTCTTTGTTCTTTAATGTCGCCACGCAAATCTGCGTAGATCTTTACGCTTGAGAAGATTCAGCGGTAACGGCCGCTGCAGAAATACCAGTTCGGATAGCTGTCGCATAGTAACACTTACGTAATTTACGATAATTGCCTACACGTAGGACATTGACAATGAAAGCGGTTTGGGAATGTTCCAGCAACGATAGAATAAACAGAAGAATGCAAAACAAATCACGCAAGTTTTCCGGACTATGAGTTACTTTAGACGCTGGATAATTTTGGGGTTTGGGCCGAAAAAGCCACTCAGGTAGAAAGCGAATTCGAAGTGGGCGGGGATGTTCACCGGAAATATCTGTTGCCATTATGCCTCTCAGAGCTTTTTTTGGGTTGAACTGGGCTGGATGATGAATTCTCTGTGAAGCACATTCTTACCTGCTGCGCCATTAAAGCGACTTCTTGCTCTGTTTTCAGGTAACCCACAAAAACTTCAAACGAGAGCTCCTGAGCAAAGATTCAACTTAGAAACTGTATCTTAATGAAAGGGTGATGTCATTTATTTATAAAAGAGATAGGTTTGCTTCCAAGAAAGTCAATAAATGCTTCATATATGGAACAGCGCCTGTTTCCTCCAGTTTACTAATTTACCTATAGTTGCAGTGTAACCTCTAGCATGTAAGGATTCTCAGACTATCCATGCCCAACAGTTCCAGAACGGTAAAAGGGAGTTATGGGCTTTGTATTCATCTTAACCATTTTCAGAACCTCCAAGACGCTCAGGCGGATAGCTGCTACTACTGAATATGTAACCCAACTCAACTCTTACTTCCACGAATCCTCTACCATAAACATTGAAACTGTTAGCATGTTATGTGTCTTTACAGATTAGCATATGACAAATTGTTAGGCAAGGAACAAGTGGGCCGTGTGAAACTGACTGGTAAACAGGAAGAACCAGATTTACGCCCTTGTATAAAACCACACCGTTCGGGAGAAGACTTCACTTCTGACGTCCATCAGCTCTTCCATGATCATTCCTTCTTCAACTGATAGCCCCAGCACAATTTATTATTTTTCATCGGATGTGGTTGAAACCCGATCCAAAATTTTTTTCAATGTTTACTGAATTCGAACTATTTTGAGTGTGAGCGTTTAAGCAGCAACTAAAGCAATGAATTTCGGAAGTCCTAAAAAAATGGAATAGCCCCAAATGTTGACCCTGCTCTTCTGGGACACACCTACTTCATAAATCCCACCCTCGAACATGGGCTCTTGAGAAGAAGGGTTCTTACCTAAATGCCACTGCCCTGGGAAATTTTCTAGATAGCCAACGTATCTTCCATACCTCCATAAATCTTCTCTATAACATGCTTCAATCGAACTAACAATTTCGTTGAATGGACACTGCTGGGTCCGATTATGAAACATGGAAGCCTGCTGAAGTCATAAACCACACCTACCCCACGAACTCCGCCCACCATTCGAAGCAAACATTTTGCCTTCTACTCACGGGCATTTCTAGGATGATGGCGCTGCAGAAGCAACGGCGGCTGTGATTTTGCAACTTGGACCTATTTAAAGTTATGGTTGAAAAATTTAGCTAATTGGTTTTGTAAATCTGTGGAGCTCTCGACAAACCGTGTAATTTTCTTAGGAGTAGTGTGGACTCGCCCAAGCATCAAGCGCAAAACCTGTCCTGGCCTTAAACTATTGTAAAAATTGAATTAGGGCTCAGTTGGAATGCCATGTATCACTTAATCGATTACAAGAACGTCGCCGTACCGTTAGGAACCTTTTTTTTGATTGAAGAGTTTTTCAGATGGGTGCTGTGTTCTACTATAGCATTTTGGGAACATTCATTTGCACTGGGATTCTCCTTGGGACCACTTTCATAATTATACTCGATGTTGTTGATGAGATTGACGAGTTTCGTACTCTCGTCGAAGAGGATCTCAACCAATTCAAGGTTAGAACTCAGTCTACCTCCTTTTGAGCAGACTCTCTGCTACAAAACATCAGTAGTGCTATATTTATTAATTACAACCTGATCAGGCTCATGCTGACGACGCATGGATGATGATGATGACAGCGAACCAAGCATCATCAGCAAAACGGCACAGCGCTTTCTTCAATTCCGTTGTCCGTACCAGGAGACAAGGATCATACTCAACAGGAAGTCAACAAGGATCGTACACATCAGGAAGTCAACGAGGATCACACACATCAGGAAGTCGGCCAGGATCATACTCAGCTGGAAGTGAACAAGGATCATTCACAGCAGGAAGTGAACAAGGATCACCCACATGGGGAAGTCAAGTATCAGCAGGTCAATCAGCTGGGTGTCAATGTGCAGCTCAAGCCAGCTCATGCCCTCGAGGGCCACCTGGTAAGACTTACTCGAACAGACTTTAAAGACAGCAACTAAGGCTTGTTTATTCAGGACCACCTGGACAACCAGGATTGGCAGGAGAAGACGGGCTTCCGGGCCAGCCTGGACAGCCAGGATCTGCCGGCCACGCTGAGGCCGCATCGCACCAAGGCGGATGTATTCAGTGTCCAGCCGGACCTCCTGGACCACCTGGACCCGATGGAGGACCTGGTCCAGCTGGAGCCCCTGGAAATCCAGGACAGGATGGGCAAGGAGGTGGATCAGGTACGTAGCGGACAATAATGATTTTCTTTTGACTGAACTGCATCGATGTGCATGAAGATATTTCAGGACCCGCAGGACCACCAGGACCTCCAGGAGCGCCTGGACAGAATGGAAACCCCGGTGCACCAGGACAAGATGGAATTCCTGGAGCACCTGGTAAAAATTGTGGAAATGTTGATACTGTTTTAGTGAGATCTCAACATCACCTTTCTTCAAAACAACATTTCCAGGTACCCGATCGAGCAGCTTACCCGGTCCAGCTGGTGCCCCAGGACCACAAGGAGCACCTGGTACGCCTGGTGAGAATGGCAGTGGTTTTGGAGCCGGAGCACCAGGACCAGCAGGACCACCTGGTGCCCCGGGTAATGATGGACTACCTGGAAGCCCAGGACAACCTGGACAACCTGGTTCCAATGGAAGTCCTGGAACGGATGCTGCTTACTGCCCTTGTCCTCCAAGAACTCATAAGTTGGCCTGAAAGGGGATTCCGATATATTCCGTGCCAGCTTTTTATTAGTAAATTCGCAAATTTATTGGTACATTCGTAGTAAATCTTGCATTCATGTTTTCTGGTAAAACACACACGCCACCTCACAGAATTCGATTGAATTTTTGGAATATAAGGGTATCCGGCAAGTTTTGAGAAAATTTCGCCTCCCAAGTTTGAAAGCATGTTGCTCACGACGCGCTAAAGAAGGACTATCGATTCGGTAGAATGGAAAATGGCATTGTTGTTAGATAATTACTGTAGCTGCTATCGGAGCCTACTGCTTCATTATTGGCATCTTTCATAGCCCACGACCTGAGATAGGGTGACTGATTGGTAGCAGTAACCCTCTCTTGTCACCTTCCATATATGGCACGATCGCCTCCTATGAGAAGAGATTTGCTTCGACGAAGTTTGTTGAAGGGAACGTCCACTGTCCTTTAATACGGAAACTGTTCTGGCCTCCCGCCACAGCAATCCTGATCAAAATGGCAGGATTTTGAAAAGACGTTCTCTACTCCTCAATCCGTTGTCCACAACATTCTACGCAGAAGTCACTTTCAAATCAGGACTTTTGCAAGTATCACCCGCTCCCTTGCTGATCAGGTGCTCTAGTGCGAGTCAGTGTGTGTCAGAAGTTCCTCGACTGTGAAGGAACGACGACATCAACCGACTTCATCATTGCCCAGGATAAAAAGAAGATCCACACAGGAAATCGCAATGCCTACCAGTGGACGTAAGGCCATAGCTGGCTACAATGCGAGGCCTCAACAGGGCGTTTTACTATGAGAGCCTACCAGAGTGCACTGCGGTAAAGGCAAGGGCATTCTGTTACCGACTGCGAGAGATGGTGTTTCGAGCCTCCATTTCTCATCGATTACAAGGAAATTTTCGATTGCGTGAAGACGTCGATGGATGAGCTGGAATGACTTGGTATAACTTGGCTACCCCGATCCCACCTTATTTATCTGACTTTAAGTGATATGGCTGCCATGCTTTTAGAAGCCCATAGGCCTGCTCTACAGGAAAAAAAAATCAGCAACTGTCGATGAGTCAAGTAGGTGGTAGATGAATGAATTGCGTCACGCCTCTCATCAAATTGGAGGAATGACATCAATGCCCAGTCTGGCTGATGTAGAGATTGCGGCTGAGGAGGGCCACTATCTTGATCACTGGTCTAAGTTTATTGCTCTAGTAATTTTTATTGAAAAAACTCAACCAAATTTTCTCAAAGTTTTTCGGACACCCTAATACGTCGTCTACCATTCCTGTCTCCCTTCTGACCGTAGAACGCTCCCAACGTGCCCTTGATCAGGAGGATCCTACTGTTCCGGAATGTGAAGTAATGCTACTGCAAGTTATACCAGAAACTCAGCTACGTATGAAGCCAAAAGAGCACTTGAAATATAAAAGAAAATACTAGAAAGGATTGTCACTTGTAAGGCGTAACTGTTCAAAAACATAGAAAAGGTAGTATAGTCATAGACAGGATTTGAACAGTTTTGCTAGTAAGGCGGGTAAAGCAGGACTATCCAAAATCATCGACCACTTCATCGAGCATTTCAAATGAAGATTGCGGACGTCGCACAATGCAGCTGTGCACTGCCAGAGCGGCTGCCAACCTTTCAGTCGGAATAAGGCTTTCATTGGATAAACATCCAGCTGGTGCAGGAACCTCTTTTGGCAGCCCATTTCAGTCAAATCAAATCTATGGAAACCTACGGCATTTTCGAAATGACTCAACCGCTCGCTAACCTTTCCCAACTTATAGGTCAATTTCTTCGGCTAATATTGACTCGGTGGTGGTCTTTGTTCCAAGTTCAAAGAGAAAAACGTTGGCTTTGTCAGGAGCTGCTCACCGTTGTACAGCACCAACCACTAAAACGTTATCGCCTTCCGAAAAGCAGCGCATATGAAGCGACCTCCTTTCCTAAGCTCATGATTTTCCTTTCCGAAGAACTCAAGTGAGGAATTTCGAAGCCATATCAACAGCTCTGAAGTAAACATAAATACCGGTGTGGAGGAGAACGGTGAGGTTCAATTATCTTTTCAATGACTTGATTTCATGCGAATTCTTATTGCATTTCTACTGGTACGATACACGTTACAGGTAGGTCGTCCCGTGTTTGAAAGGCCATAATAACTCCATTTCTCAATGCAGGTTTCTCCAAAACCACCAGAACAGCAGGCAACTCAACCAAGCCTCGAAAAAGTCCCAGAACGGGTCGAAGACTCAATACATCTCGTTCCACCGCCAAGTTGGGAAACCTATGACATTCCAAGAGCAATCAAAGAACACATGGAATACGAATGGTCTCTTGCATCTTACACCAATGAGTGCGGTGAACAAAACTCACAGATAGTTAGTATCCAGGATATACTTAGCATTTTTCAAGAGAACGTTGGAAAAGTAGGAGGCACAAGATGACAGAACTCATAAATTCCAGCTCATTAGCTTTTGGAATGCTGGTTAAGTCAATCTCTGGAAATCTTCCACCAAGTGGACTATTTCAATGACGCAAACTAACTTAGAAGCCGCGACGAAACCTCATGCTTCCCTACTTTTCGAATTTTATCACATCTGCACCTTTGCAGATCGTTCCCGTATACTTTTGGCCTGGTGACCAAGTCGACCTGCCATGTCTCATGTGTGAATTAGCATTTGTTTTCAATGGAAAAATGAAAATATGGGGCAGATCGACAAAGATATTGAGGTTCCTTGAAAATCCTAAGGTACGTCACTACCACCTTTCATTATGATCACACCCACACACACGAGCACAAATAGTGGAACACACACAACGAAAAGAACAACAAAAAAATCAAATCAGCAACAGCCATAGAAATGACCGTACATGTCAGTAATAAGTACGGTATATTTGTAAAAAGGAAAACGAGTTCATCTTCGATAGTCCCATTGAATGACGCCACATGGCTGTGCTGCCTATTGATTGATCAGACTCCCTAAAGCATTCGTTATCCTCGGGTTACTCTAATCCTTTCCCGTGACGATTCAAACGGTTTTAGTTATTCGTAGTAGTGGTTGAATTCGCAGTGACAACTAGCATTCAATCAAACATGTGCTACAGGTGTTAGACTCATTGCAGAGTTACTCGCCCGAAAGTAGGCGAGTTCCTATATTGATGCAGGACAACTCGTCCGAAATGAGGGACGTAAGCCTGAAGCATTCACATTTGTTTGATACGACGACCATCCGTACACTGACTATTACAAATGGGACGCAGCTTCGGTTGCTGTACAAGTCGATGTACAAGGCGAACAGACCAATTCACGGTGCGATTCAGATAGCAATCGAGCGCTGTTCCTAAATGTACGGTAATCAACAAAAGTAGTTACCTCTTAGAAAAAATCGCCCTCACATAATGATTGGAGAAGAATATACGAATTTGTCGGGCACGTTGGATTGTTATTAGTCAGACCGCAATATACTTTCCAGAAGAACAACTATTTTGATTTTGTTAATGGTAACTGACGAAAACTAAAAGTCACTAGTTTCAGCGTGGCACACGATTCTCCTACAAACTGTGGTCCCGAGTGGAGAACGGCCCTAATGCCTATAAGTTTGGGTGAGTCTTGCAATCGTAGTTTGCATTCGTCGCCTTTTCTCGTCGTTCCATCCATATTCCGCAACCCGGATGAACCACCATTTCAGTCCCAGGAATATCTCCGAAATGAAAATCAAAGACACGATGCCCGAGGTACTCGATAAGGAAGGAAACAAGTTGTATATTATGAAGCAAGAACCTGTCTTTATTCAACGCAAAGGAAAACTCACTATCTTACGAGTAAGCCTGATAAGACCATATATTTTGAGCTTTGCAAGTAATAGAACATCTCTAGAATCATCATGATAAGAGAGAGGAGAAAGAGGAGGAAGAGTAAGAGAAAAAGAGAGAAAGAGGAAATGCATCCAATAAACACTTTATTCTTCCTATTCAAGCTAAACAATAATCTATGGAAATTGAGAACACGGCTCACCTTTTTGCATGAGCTTGTGCTCACTCCAGGCCAGCCCAGCTTCACAAGGTGTCTATTTCTGCTACGATGCCCAGTCTCGTTCACATACCTCGATCTTTTACGTACTGATGGCAATGACACCTCCTGTTCGAATGTCTGAAATGAAGGATGTACTGGGTATGTTCTCCATAACAATTAGAGCGATTCTTTCGAGAATATCACTGCAGTCATTAGAGATGTCTTAATTTATCGGTGCAAGTAAGGACGGCATGATTAAACGATTGATTTGGAATAGTAGCACTAATGCGAAATGGTACGCCTATAAAAAAGAAATTGGGAAAAAAAAATCAGGAAGCACAAAAATTCAATTCTCTAGATAACTCTCTGATTCAGCGTCGCACGAGTTGTAAAAGGGAAGTAAAAATAACATCTATGTAGTCGCTCTATGTGATCCCTAGTGAATTGCTGAACACGTCCAAAAGTAGGAGGTCCTGACTACGCTAACACCCTTCAAGCGCATGGAATGCCGCCTCTTCCTTGAGCCTTTCCTCATTGTCGAAGCACATACAATGTCGCATACTCAGGTTCGTTGCATCTTCTCGGTAGAGTACCATTCTGCACCTAAGATGTGCCCTTCTTCTTCGAGTATAACTCGAGCATCTTGTTTACTATCCAGCCTCCTAAAAAATAGGGCTTCGACGCCAGCTGGTCTTTAGATAGTTCCGAATCACGGAATTATATAATCAGCATAAAGTAGATAAGGTTATCGTACTATGGCGAGCCTCCAGTCAAAATACTTGAGCGATTCTCGTTTTTCAGCCCCTGGGATCACGTTTTAGTTCCTCTAACTAAGTATTTTTCATTCTCTGATTGTGATACAGGTTGTTTCTTAAGCTGACGGTTGTATCGATAAGGAGGACCACCAGCTAATTCGTGCTAATTTCAACTGGCGTTATCACTTCGTGCCGAACATCCGTCACGAAGCACCGGCGCGATGTAAAAATTCCAAGCTGGGGTTTTGCCAAGCTAAATACGTTAGTCACTTTTTTCTGATCAAATGTGGCGTGGGAAATTCAGTTTTAGCTGATAATATTCGTTTAAGTTCGATCAAACCGAAACGGAAGAAGGCTGTACGCTGAACTTCTGCAGGTAATACCAAGCTTTAGTTGAGCATGATCCAGCACTGATGAAATCACTGAAATTTTAATGGCTATGCAAAAACATTTAAAATTCTCTCACTTTCTCCGGCGGCCGATCAAGTCCTTCACATGGACGCCCCTCTATCGATCACACTAGTCGATGGTGGGCGAAAGACTGCGGTCGAAGGACGAAAGTTGTTCGACGCGGTAGACCTGGAAATTCCGTTTAACTTGAGAGCTTTGCTACTTACGCTGCTTTCTGAAATAGTTTTTTTTAGAAAGGAAATAGAGGCCAAAATCGAGCTGAATTTGGCTCTCGAAATGCGATGGGATGATTGGGGTGAATGCGACACAAATAGACAGATGCAAAAACGGGAAGGTAAAACTAGTACAAGTATAATGATGTAGAAATCAGTCCGGATCGATAAAACTCAGTGATTAGAAGGCTAACTGTCAGAAAAGCTGTCCGCTCAACGGACTTCCAGCCCTACATACAGAGGAATTGAATCTGTTGATAAGACACCAACTTACAGATGTGGAACCTGGGGTGGTAGATGAAGGAACGGACATCGGTTTCATTCTCCATATAATTCTATCGGTTTGATGAACCTAATGCTTCAAATCCCTTACAAATAGGAATGAACACCAGACTTAAACCGTACTATAACTTTTGGAAAAGCCAACAGCTACTATTCTCTAATCCTGAGATCTACCAGAAGTATACCCTATCTCTGATAAAGTCAATGAACGTAATATTTAAAACCACTAGGCATCCTTTTTGAACTACCTAATGAGTAATTACCATATCCTGGCAACAATCCTAGCTCATTGTTATCTGGTTCGAAAAGCCGGCTACGAAATTCCCATGGTTGAAGAGGAACTGCCAAATGAATACAGATGGATGCCAAAACTTAATGCGCTATTCAATCATGAACCTTTCCGTTCAAAGGGAATTCGCCTTTATAGGTAAGTCATCGATTCAGTCGTTTCTTCCATGTATAATTGGCTTCCAAACGTTAGAGGTTATCCTTCATGAAAGTTCTCATGAAAGCTTGCCAGTAACGTCTCCATTCGTCCCTGTCACGAGCCAGAGTGGTCCAATGAATCGTTCCAGGGACACGAGGATCAACATTCCTTTCGTTCAGAGCTTTCGTGAAGAAGTCTGACCATCTCGTTGGCGGCCTTCCTGGAGTTCGTTTGATATCCCGAGGGATCCAGTCAGTAACCGCCCTGGTCCAACGGTCATCCCTATATCGCTTAATGTGTCCGGCCAACCTGATCCTCGATTTCTTGGCGTAGTCAACGGCATCCCTGATCTTCGTTCGTTGACGGAGCTCGGAAGTCCGGATTCCCTTCTGCACTTGCTTGTACAGGGAAATTCCGAGCATCGTCCTTCCCAAAACGCGTTGAGCAACGATGACAGCATGCTCATCCTGCTTTCGTAGAGTCCAAGTCTCTGAGGCGTCCGTCAAAGCAGGAAGAACAGCAGTGGCGAAAAGGTGAGCGCGGAGCCGGATGTTCTTTGTCTTCTCCACTACTCCCTCGAATTCTTAAATGCTCCCCACGAGGCGCGTTTCCTTCTGCACAGCTCCGGAGCTAGACCGTTCATCATGTTGACTTCCCGACCTAGATACACATAGCTAGAGCATTCGGAGATATTCATTCCGTTTAGCGTGAAGGGAGCATCAGGTACCAAATCGTTTTTCATGAACATCGTCTTCGTTAAGTTCAGTCTCAATCCGATCTTTCCACAAGCATTGTCAAACTCGGCCAGCATTCGTTCCGCCTGCTCGATGCTCGGTGTTATAAGAACGATGTCGTCTGCAAAGCGGAGGTGATGTAGATAGCGGCCGTCGACTTTCACTCCCAAGTCTTCCCACTCCAAATGACGCACGATATTCTCGAGAGCGGCACTGAAAAGTTTGGGCGATATGGTATCGCCCTGCCGGACACCTCTCTCTCCGTCGAGCTTTGCGAATGCTCTTTTCGGCCTCGGCGGCTTCGTCCATGACTGCTGCTCTTCTCTCTTTCAGATCTTCCTTTATCGCTTCTCTGCATAGCTTCGCAAGTTCGGACGTTTGTTGATATTTGCCTGTAGCTCGCGCGATTCCACGCAGGCGTATCAGCTCGAGAGTCTTCGAAGAGAGCCGTCTCTTGGCTACTTGTAGACTCTCTGCTTTCGTAGCACTATCGTGAAGATGCTTGACGAGCCGATGTTGTCGATAACGGAATCTTCCCATCTACTCGCAAGGGAAGTGAAGTGGTCCCAGTTGATGGAGGTCTTGGGGCTTCGTTTACGAAACTTCATGGCTCTCTCCCCACGCACTGAGAAGCAGAATCTACGCGGAGGAGACGATGGTCCGATCCCGTGTAGAACTTCGGAACAACAGCGACGTCGGTCAGGCAAAATCTCCGATTGAAGATAATGTGGTCTGTTTCATTATGGAACTGTCCACCAGGTGACTCCCATGTCCATCTTAAATGAAAGGGCTTCTGGAACTGCGAGTTACCATGGATGGTGTGGGTCGTCATGATAAACTCGGACAGCCTTTCACCTTGCTCATTCCATTCCACTCCGTGAGTCCCGATGTGAAGCTCTTCAGCCGTTCTTCTGGGGCCAATCTTGGCGGTAAAATCACCAACGATGACCTTGAAGAAAGTGTGGTCTTCTCTGTAGAGCCTCTCCAGATCCATATAAAACGCTTCCAACTCCTCTTCTTCGTAGCTCGATGTTGGTGCGTAAGTAACGAAGATGGTCAGAGCTGGGGTTGAGCCACATCTTCTTAATCGCAATCGTCCGATTCGGGTTGTTAAGCTTTCGATGTTCATGGCCAAGTGCGTATTGACCAGGACACCTACGCCGCCGACGCCTCTACTGTCGCATGTTCCAAGGAACAGTTCTCCTCCAGTCTCAAATACAGCGTGCAGCGGGCGATGCCTTCTCGTCTCGGCCAGTCCGATGACGTCGTACTTAATCTTCCTAGCTTGCATCATCAGGTCTTCTATACACGCTTCCGATGCAAGCCTTTTGGGCAGCCGTTTTGACCCAGAGATTTTAGCAGCCTCTCCGGAGCGGTCCTACCCAACGCTGCCGTATTGGGGGCTCCCTCAGGTTCAGGGGAATGAGGCTCATTTTTATTACTGTTTTTGGCGTGTGAAAAAATCCATCGTGTAGCTTGCCAGGCTCTGACGTGGGGGGTTGGACGAGGGGCTTTGATTTTGGAGACGGCCCCGAATCGCCTCCCAGATACTTCCCAGCGTGACTTGTTCGTCACTCGAATGCAAACTTTTGGCCGAGTCGATGGGCAGGATACCAACTGCACCCACAGACTTTCCACGCACGTATGCGTGGGTACGCCTGCGAGAAACAGGGGGTATATCGACCCAGCACAGCAGAATCAAGGAGTCCATCCCCTGAACCCACCTGCGTCTCTGGGTAAGTACCGGCGACTTTTGGTCGGCGATTAATTCCCCTACCCGCCACCTGGGGACACCCTACGTAGCCTCGTCACTAACCGGCTGGGGATCCTTTAGTGAGAGAGAACTCAGTGAAGGAGATCCGTAGGTGTGTGGAAAGTATGGGCCGAAAATTCCGTAATAGTCCGGATTCTCCCAAAAAAAATTTTTAGAAGCTATCATGGGGTTTCCAGCTGAGGGCACTACCCACGCGTATATGCATAACATGTCCGACTTCCCCTTCATTGCTTACCCAACCAAGTAATTGCCGGATCTCAACCCATGTTCGACACGTACTTCGTTGCGGTTTCGAGTCCTCAAATAGAACCCTTCGAACTTTTGTCAAACCCTTGAAGACCCTTCTAAACAATTTTGTGCACTTCTCATTCCAGTCATTCCAAGCCTGAAACGAAAAGGTCAGAGACAATCTTTAATCTGGTCAACGGATTACTCCTAAATTATTATGCGCATGGAAAGGAGTGGTGATCCTTGATATTATTTCTGCGGAAGCTTCCAGAAAATTCCGGTAAAAATCTGGGCTATTGTGAAGGTTTCTCGGTATATACTTCCCATACAACTTAATAGATAGAGATATACGAGTATCTATGAGACCATATACCTAATACGGCCCGGCACAACACAATTCCCAAATACAATCAAACTGTTTAGCTCGCTTCTGGCTTCACTGTTCGTCAACGAAGAAATCATGCTGCAATGCCATTACGAAAAGCGGCGTCTGGAGGTCTGACCCGTTTCCGATTGAACTTTTTTACCTTCAATTATTTCAGTGTTATTGGAGATCTTAAAAAGTCTGAACGGCTAGTCCCAAGTACTACTATATTCAAGCATGTGCTTTTACGAATCGATCTTACTCCTCTCAATCCCAACCGACTAGAAAATAGGGAAAGGGGCCTGGCCCTGGCATCGATTGGTTACTGAGACTGAATAGGATCGAATACGCACAAACATGCATTTCCTATAAAGTCCAGTCTTACATTAGAGGGATGTCTGATTGGAACAGGATTTCCAAAAACAGGACAGGGGAGTAACGCTGCTGTAGGGGAGTAACCTTTCAACTCAAATCGCCCGATGCCTCGGCATTCAACAGAATCACTCCACTCATTCATTCGATGCGTAATCCTCCAATATTTTCATTATGTGAAATGTCGGGTGGGTGGGACACATCAACTGAAGGATTTACAACTATATAGCAGAATAGGGAACCAACTAAGAAGATAAATCTGTAAGCATCTACTTGCTGGCAGCTAATTGAGTTACGACGCCTGTCAGCTTTGCGCTATAATTTTTCGTGGAAACAAAAACATCCTAATTATACCCGATTTCTCCTTTACACCAACAATTTCGCCAACTTTTCAGACAGATCAAATTTGGCGAATGCTCATGCGCAGTATGGGCGCATCGTATAAGGAAGGTCCACTGAAAGGGAAAATCGCTGAATTGGACGAAGATGGCAAGTACAAGATAAAGCCGGAGTCATCTCTACGGCTCACCAACCCATTCCATGCTTGTATGATGTGGGTAATTTTCTCGAACAAACAGGTTTACCTATACCTTGGGAGTATCGGTAGTAACTACTCGACGGTAGAGGCACCTGAGTGCCAAGGTTGACCGCCCATCGATGAGCTACAGCTGGATTTCCGGAGGTATTCAACTCATTTCAGGAAGAGAAGAAAAATCTTATCCAATTCGTAGTTTGTGGGAACTCGTGCTATCAATCAATCAACATTGACAAATGGCACACGATCCCACGTTCATCGCCCCTCGTTCTGGCCCAATCGATATCTATTCTTATAGCATAGGCTTTGAGTCGTGCTGAAACCCAGTAAAGGGCTAGTCGTAGAACCACTACTTGACGTAACCCATCTTTAATCACTTCTTAGTACGTAACTGCTCCTGTTGGTACTTCTTTTGGCTACACCTACCCATTGACCAATATTTCAGCTTTCGGAACCAATTTTTTGCCCCTGAATTGACGGTGAAGCAGGTAATCAGCGGCGGAAAAACGGCCGGTTAAACGGTTATGCGTTCTCGATTAAAAGTCGAGGCATGGTGCATACCCAAGGAGACATGCACTTCTGTATTCAAACCGTAGTAAACACATACCACAACTATTCAGATACGAATATAACCATTCGAAGGACTCTGAACACGTTGTTGGAACCTATATGACCGAGACGAGGCCTTGTGAATCGAAGCGGACAACCTGAACACCGAAGAAGAAATTGCCTTCAGAAGTTATAAGACATGACATAATAGTTTGCATTAATTTTTGAATAAACTCTTCAATTATGTGGCTGTGCTAATACACTGTAAGAAAAGGACTAAAAAACTCAGAGCATCAGTAAGGGAACATGCTATCGGATGAAGCAGGGAGAATGACACCCTGATCAAGCAGTCTCTACTCATATTGCCCGATTAGTCCACCTTATAAATTGATGTAATGACTCTCGATTCACAATTTTTTATTTTACTAGTTCATTAGAATAAATGCTATTGATTAGGTACGAGAATATTTTGAAGTAAAGTCGCGATCCTGTCCGAAGCCTTTCTATCAATATAATTTCGAAAAACCGAAAGTACCCAATCCAATAGTACCGAAAGTACCCAATCGAAAGAATTTCGCCCACGACCAATTATTACCTTGACAAGCTATAGAGACGAAATTCGGATCAGTTTTATCAGACTAATACAACCGACTGGCTCAAGTTCACAAAATCATAAGCTTTGACCAATTACCTCGAGAGTGGAACCCTTTCTACTCTACATCTTGCTAGAAAGCTACAAATTAATTTGTATTTTTGAAAATTTGCACATGAATAGTCAGTAATAATCTGGAGTGCCTCAGCCTTAAAGTCTTGTCCAGGATTCAAAAATCTGAAAGAGATTGAGCACAGGTGTCTCATCAACTAACAACTTTAGCAAGAGATAGTCAAGAGGGATTTCCAAAAAAGAAGGGGAGCATAGACAAGGGGCTGGTCATGACAAACTCGTACCAACTCCTTTAAACCCAAAACCTGCGGGAATGATGAGCGCTGATCAGCAGTAGGTTGATTTCTGAAAAGGTTTCTCAGTTCAGTAGCGATTCGAAAAAAATATTATGTCACATGTCCTAATAACAAGTTGTGGTTACGGTAGACCGAGATTGAGCTATCATCACTCATCTCAAGATCGCCGTCAAGTTCGCCGCTAGCGCAGACAAGCAGATAGCAACTGCTTAGTTACACGAAAAGAAAAACTATGTCCGAATCCAAGCCCAAACCCCATCTCCTTCGTTGTCGCATACTGCACTCGATCGTAAAATGTCGTAAATAAAACGTATTTCAGTTACGTGTTAAGCAAACAAAGCAATATCGTGATTACGGTAAGAATTCAGATCTGCACTGCACTTTCGATTGCACTGACCAATTTCCCATCATTCTTATATCATTTACACCTGAGACATTTCAGTATCCATCAAAGCACATGCGTATCCATTATGGAATGAACGCTGCCACCGCTAATAACATCCCCACTTTGAGAAATACCAGTTCTCGTTGTTAGACTAACACTTGTCGCTGATCCGTCATTATGTTTCTGCAAAGAGATCCTATCTAAGCTATGTGAAAGTGAGACTAGTGAACTGAATAATAGAGAAACACCTGAATATCAAGGATGATGATGCACATTACTTTAATAGATCCTTTTTGGGATGCGCCACATATCCGACCTCCGTGAAAAACCATTGTGATGAAATGGGGACAAGTCAAGCGAAATTCGTTGCTTCATTCTCCCAAAGATTTGAGAAAGGTAGGCAAACCTAGTTTGGTGTGAGTGTGAGTTCCCAATTGTAACATCTCTGTCATCAAAGTTGTTGCAAAACCTAATGGGTGTGGGAGAAAAGCGATTTAAAAAAAACTATTTCTTTTGTGATAACTTCAGTCCACAGACTATACACCAACGTACCTCTTACATGCACCACAAAGTGAAGTAAAAAGAATGGAGTCTTGGGACGTGAGTAATCAATCCCATCTGAAGGATGCGCCCACGCATTCGACTTCCATTCAGAACCATCGTGGCGTACTGAATGCGTATGTGACCAATACAATGACTTGCGGTGGCCAGCCGATGTACAAGTCAGTGCTTTTATCCTCATAGACGGGTCGATACCCATTAACCGACCCAAGAGGGATGGAAGGCTTGTTTGGCCTAGGCGGAAATCAATCCGGGATTCGAATCAGTGATCATGCGAGTGCGCCACTTGTCACTACATCGCTTCCGCCCATAACATGCACCACACAAAAAAATTTTTTAGAAAATATTTAACATGGCCAGTGTACTCAAGAATGTCTCCTCCAAAAATTTTCCAGCTACGCCACCCTTGGGGATATCCCGAATTCGTCCTGCCCATGCCAAAAATGCGCTCCACCATTCGGGGTCGGTTGAATGGTACCAGATTTGTATGAGAGAATAAAAGCTTCACCTTGTACATTGGCTGGCCACTGCAAGTGATTGTTTAGGGCACACACGCATTCATTGCACCACTACGACCATGAATAAAAGTCGAGTGCGCAGCGCATTCCCAAACAGGATTGATTAAAGTCAAACGGTTTATGACTCTCATGGTTACACTGATATAAATCTCTTTCGAGACGCTGATCCTCACATGGCAGGAGGACTTGCCTTTCGCTATGAATCCCAGTAGAGTAAACATGGGAACCAGATCAGAATCATACTATAAATACACGGAAGTTCGAGGTAGAAAGCATCCACCTCCCTTTCATTACTACCTCTCATATTTTCTTCTATCAGCAGCTAAATTATCACTAGGGACCAGATATTTTATACAGCCTATGTCGCGGTCACAAAACTTATGAATATTTTTACTTACTGGGGCACTTTTCATAGGAAGGAAACTCATCTTTTACAGTAACTCTATCCTCTTAGCAATATTACCCTACGAGAACTAAACATTCCCAGTGCTTGAAACCATTCGAATGCAGGAACTATGCAAGTGAATCTTTTCAAAGAACGAATGGAAAAAAACTAACTCCCAGAGGTCATTCTAGTAAAATTGGTCCAACGCTAATCGCTAAAGGAAATCCCCACACCCACTTCCAATCCATACATTTCATCTCTGAAAGCTCATGGGCAAACCTCAGATTATCCTATCTAACTATGCAACGTTTTTAAGATGGGTTCTGCTGTGTACTACAGTATCCTGAGCACTTTCATCTTCACGAGCATTCTTCTCGGGACCACATTCGTTATTATCCTGAACATTGTGAATGATATCGGCAACTTTCAAATGCAGGTTGTTGATGATATTAGTCAATTCAAGGTATGCTCTCCTTAAGCAAATTTTAGTCGTACATGCCTTATTGGGAATCAAACTATTTGTAGACCTATGCCGATGATGCGTGGACTGTGATGATGACCACGAATAAAGCCCACCTAGATCAACGAGAGAGCGTCTTCTACCAGTCCATAGTTCGCACCAAGAGGCAGGGATCATACGTTACATCAAGTGGCTTTGTCAGAAGTGGAGGAGAAGTAGCACGTGGCTATGACAGAAGTGGTGGAGAAGTAGGAGTAAGTGGAGGGTGTCAGTGCGCAGCCCAAGCCTCTAGCTGCCCTCGGGGACCACCGGGTAAGATTTTTGCTGAGAAATCTTTTGCATGATCTGAAACTGAAAATATTTGTGCAGGACCTCCTGGATTAGCTGGAATACCAGGAGAGGACGGCATTCCTGGACAGCCTGGCCAGCCGGGCAGTCAAGGTGATTCTGCTCCTTCGCCCTATAAAACCGGATGCATACAATGCCCAGCTGGGCCTCCTGGACCACCTGGACCCGATGGAGGACCTGGTCCAGCTGGAACCCCAGGAAATCCAGGACAAGATGGACAAGGTGGCGGTTCAGGTAGGCTATGAACAACAACAACTGACTTTTTCATTGGACATAACTAATCACGCGTGATATTATTTCAGGCCCTCCTGGCCCTCCTGGACCTCCAGGAGCACCTGGACAGAGTGGAAACCCCGGTGCACCAGGACAGGATGGAATACCTGGAGCACCAGGTAAAAATGATTTCGGACATTCTTGTGACTCCAATTAAGAACATTTCCTTCGAAACCACAAAATCTAAACGCACTATTCCCAGGAACCCGAACAAGAAACTTCCCCGGTCCAGCTGGTGGACCAGGACCTCAAGGAGCACCTGGTGCACCCGGTCAGAATGGTAGTAGCTATGGAGCAGGAGCACCAGGACCAGCAGGACCACCTGGTCCTCCTGGTAATAATGGACAACCTGGAAGCCCTGGAGGACCAGGACAGCCTGGTGTCAATGGAACACCTGGACGGGATGCTGCGTACTGTCCCTGCCCACCAAGAACTCGTGTACAGTAGCCAACACTTGGGCAGTATCCAACTCCACCGTGAAACGCAATCAGTGATTAGCATCGCATCAGATTTAGCATTCAGCATATCTCATGCCTCATTAGTAGACAGAATAAAAATTTTGAAGAAATTCGCTTTGGAAATGCTATTCGGATTCAGTTATTGTCACCATATAGCCGTTATGCAGACTCCCAAAACCAGGCAGACAATCAGCTCACGCACAGAACAAGTAAATAATCCTGTAAAATAATCGTAAGCCAATTTTTGCACTGTTACGGCGATCCACGGAAGTGGATTCTTTCCAAACCGGAATCGCCCATTTGAAAGTAATGAAAACGCCATTAGCAGTGGGGCAAGCTGAGTAATAGCAAGTAGTATCGCACAAATATGGCTGGTGGCCTGAAAAACCTGAAAACCCCCAGAATTGCCTGAAAGGATTAAATTAGCGTGTTGTACATACATAGATTGTCGGTCCAAAACCATGGCTGAGCTCAAACGTTTGTAGGATTATAAAAGAGCCTAATTAATAATCAAGTTAAAATGTTCTATTACATTTTACTGTTTGACTGCCAGAAGCTTACGAGCCAACAAATCGATTTCTTCGATCAATAACGGCAGGATTGCCCACGAATTTTTTTTTCACGGTTGAACATTAAGTTATATCCCATTATTTGCTTTGCCCGAGGTTGGTCTGGCAGTTTAAATCAATATCGATCGGTGCTACATGGCCAGTTCTGACTTCAGTTTCTAACACATGGATCAAACCACGTGCGAATGATATAGAGGGAATGGTAGCTTTCCAACCTCAAATACTCCACTTTTCTAGAGCTAGCACTGGTTCAAAAAATCTAGATTAGGTGAAAGATGATTCCCACTCTAGTCGGTTAATTAAGATACGAGCTGGTCTCATCTATTTTCTCTTCTGACTTTCAGTGTGTTCTCTGAAATAACTTCAAAGTTATCACAGTTGAATGATGATTGAATGATTCGCTCCTTTACTGCATCGGTGTTCGAAACAACAAAAACAACGGAGAGGGATTGGCTTCTGCAGGCTCCGGTATCTGAAAATTTTTTTTGGGGGAATGTACCACGAAAATTCAGTGAGATCAATTGAAGAACTTCCTTAAAGCAGCCCCTTTGGCACTGAAAAATTGTATTTCCGTTCTCAATGGCCTTGATAAAAGAACTGATCAGTGAAATGATTCCCTGGAGTTTACTGGCCATTGTGGACTCGCATCAAGATAGGGGAATAAGAACTCTTCAATTTTGAACAATCAAACTTTCCAGAGCTGATAATGCATCAAAAAATTGGATGGGAAGAGTGATTCTCACTGTAGTCCGTCCTCTCGAAAAACCAACACAATAAGAATTTGATCTGATCTCATCCACTTCCCCCTCTGACTATACTGTCAAAGTGGGTACTGCATCCACTGTTGTGATAGAGCCAAGGCAGTTGTTTTGAAACTGAACTCGGTCATGTAAAACTTCATTCTCCTTTATCTAGATCACCTTCGAACGAAATTGAAAGAAGCTGTTCGTGAACAAAAGGGAAATGGGTGGAAGGTGGAATGGAGACGTGGGTAGAGATGAAAAGGGAAGAAGATTCTACGACGATGACTTTTAGATACCATTCAACATGCTTTGTTTTCACTTTCATCGCTACTAATCATATCCCTAGCCATCCCTGCACGGCTTTCTGCCCAGTTAATGGCCTTAAGAGTGGGCGTAGATGGGCTTCTGACGCAAAGCCAACTGGTAAACAGTAAGAACCTGATTTGGACATCAATATAAATACACGAAACATCCATCTGGAAAACATTCAACCGTCCTTAACGGTATCACTTATCCATCCTTTTATAAGCCATTGTCCATTATCAAAGAATTTCGATTTTCAAAGGCAAAATGTTGGCAACAAAAAACTCTCATCATGTCGTTGGGTTACTTGTCATAAAAGCGACCCGTCCCGAGTAGATTCTGGGGAGTCCCTTAATTTGTCACCGGGAACTCTTCTCAATGAAGTCGAAGATCTTATCTCCAAATTGAACAAGGGCTTCTCGCCTTGCGCACTGCTTTCGAATGTGTCCTCACGCGGTAGTCTACTTCATATCACACTTTTCAGATGGGTTCTGCTGTGTACTACAGTGTCCTGGGCACTTTTATCTGCACTGGCCTTCTTCTCGGGACCACATTGCTCGTGGTGCTCAACATCGTGAGCGATATGGGCGACTTTCAAACGCAAATTGAGGAGGACCTTAGCCAGTTTAGGGTACGCTGCCTCTCCTCAAAAAATTTAGCACAAAGAACCGTATTTGCTCTCTAGACTGAACTGCTTTCAGACTTTTGCCGACGATGCGTGGACTGTGATGATGACCACGAATCGGGCCTTCGCACCCCAACGCCACAGCGTCTTCTACGAGGCCATAGTCCGCAACAAAAGACAGGGATCATACGCCGACGGAGGCGGCCAAGTTGGAGGAGGAGGAGGAGATGAAGGGTGTCAGTGCGCGGCCAAAGCCGCCGGCTGCCCTCGTGGAGCTCCTGGTAAGTTCTGCTAACAGTAAGAAAATGGCTCAGCGGGCAAGTTTTCGAGTTCGCCAAAAATAGATATTGAAAAAAGAGCAGTGAAATATTCAAAAGAAGCCGTGTTTAAGTTGACTTCTTTTTTGCAGGACCTCCTGGACATGCCGGTATACCCGGAGAAGACGGTTATCCTGGAGAGCCTGGCCATCCAGGCGCTTCAGGTTACGCCGCCATGTCACAGCACTTATCCGGGTGCATTAAGTGTCCAGCAGGACCTCCCGGTGGACCTGGACCTAGCGGAGCACCTGGTCCAGCAGGAGCTCCAGGAAATCCAGGACAAGATGGACAAGGTGGCGGTTCAGGTAGGTCGCGATCAAATTCTCCGATTCAAAAATCAATAAAACGAATGATAGTATTTCAGGCCCCGCAGGACCTCCTGGACCTCCAGGAGCACCTGGACAGAATGGAAACCCCGGTGCACCAGGACAAGATGGAACGCCCGGAGCACCAGGTATAAAATGTGAAATTCTGGTATCGAAATAGTAAGCTCTTTTCCTGCTCAACAACTGTTCTAGGAACCCGGACAAGAAACTTCCCCGGTCCAGCCGGTGGACCAGGACCTGCAGGAGCACCCGGTTCACCTGGTCAGAATGGTAGTAGCTATGGAGCCGGGGCACCAGGACCAGCAGGACCACCTGGTCGACCAGGTAACAATGGAAGACCTGGAAGCCCAGGAGCGCCAGGACAGCCTGGTAGCCATGGAGCACCTGGACGAGATGCCGCGTACTGTCCCTGTCCTGGAAGAAGTCGTGGGTGAAAAGCAACCGACAATGTGGATTGCAGCAGACACCTACACTCGACATATCTTATGCAGTCATGGTAGTCAAAATAAAGTATTCACAAACATTGATTTTGTGTTTACGAATATTATCGCTACTCAGTTATGGTTATCATTAGGAACACCGCCTACTCTCAGACAACAAAAAGTAAAAAAAAAAGTCTTAGAATCGCAATGACGTGTAGTAGAATAATGTTAGTAAGGTTTATGCCAAAATTCCTTCTCTCGAATGAACAATAAGCAAACCTCCAATTTTTTCATTGCAGCAAATTCTGAAATCAAATTTTATACAGCCCACCGGAAACAGCCGCTGATCATTCGAGTAAGTGTGGGCAATAAGCTGAAAGTCAATCCTACTGGTCATTTCACCTTTACTTGGTCTGCTGGCCGACATCAAAACCTTGTTGAGAACATGGATTGCCGAGTTCTACGTACATATGCTGACGCCCCAGAATCTTTGTTGATCAAATATGAGTGAAATCCCCAGAGGGTAAGCAATTGATGGCTAACACTGGCAGTTTTTCATGATTTCATTCATTTTTTTCATGATTTTTCCATTACTTCTCTGAATCAGCTTACAAGAGTGAGACGAGAGAAGTACGCTCGACGAGAATGTGCTTTATTAGGAAAAACTGAAGCCACCACTGCTATACACAATGCCTTAATCTGATCCCTTCCACTGAAATCTATATTTTCAATCAATAATGATCGATATCACGCGACGATCTCGATTTTTTGCCACTGGGCACAAGGACCTGATTTCTTGAATGACGTGCGGCGGAAGTCACATTCACTTGAACGGCTACATCATGCGCAAGAGAACTTGCTTCGATCGTTCCGAACAGCCAGATGTTGTCGTTCAGAAACGGTTACATACCGAACGTGTGACAATGTGGTATGCCAGCACACTGTTTACCAGACCTCTTACATTGGATACCACCGAGAAAAGCTCCTAGCGTCAGTCGAAAACGCTTCAAGAGTCAGGTTTTCGAGCTATATGTTGGGATTCAAGAAGGCCCTGTAGTACCCCAATAGACAGTCGGCATTAACAGAACCTAGTGCCCAACAGGGCAGGTAGATGGAAAGTGGTCGTGATGACTCTCAAGAGGAAACCCATCATGCTCTACCCTTCAGCCCATCAAACCTGTATGTCATGCTGTTCTGCCAGTCACCGTCATTGTGGGTGGATCTGAATTTCTAACCATGACTCGAAGCTGACTGGTAAACAAACCGTAAGAACCAGATCTAAGCAACAATATAAATGCATGAAACGTCCTTTAGAAGACATAAATTACCCTCCGATCAACACTGTCATATATCTTTCCTTCTGGTAGCTTTCACCTCCTAATCATGGCGCAAACATCGGAAGCCAGCATCGGAACCAGTATCTTGCAGAATCCAATTGACCCCAAAGTTGAGCGTACAAAAAAACAAGCGGCCTACCTAGCACCTCACCGATGCTGGCAAAGTGTCGTAGCACGATCTCAGAGAAAAGGAGTTATAGGGAGAGGAAGAGATATAGAAGGAGAGAGAGAAAGAAAGGGAAAGTGAAAGAAAAAGAGAGGAAAATCAGTGCAGAGGCCTCTTTGCAAGATAAATTCAGCTTGGTCCTCGGCAATCTGCTCTGTTCTACACCTTCTTCCTCCTCCGAAAAAGAGAAATTCCTCCGAGCACACAATCCCACTGCCATTCCCACAATATTCCATTCTTTCTTCCTTCAATGACATTACGAAAGGAGATCCTTTTACTGTAATGAATAGCTCCCGGGCAGTGAAAACCAAGACCTCATTCGCAAAGTAAGCGGGTGATACTACCCAATGGATGAACACTCATCACTCGATGTATTACTATCTCAAATATCCTTCAAATGGGTTCTGCTGTGTACCACACTGCCTTTTGGTTAAGGACTTTTATTTGCACTGGAATTATTCTTAAGAACACCTCGTTATCATCCTCAATATTGTGAGCGATATCGGATACTTTCAAATTCAAGTGAGGAGGATCCTATCCGGTTCAAGATATACCGCTTCTCCAGAATAGTTAATTATGAAATCAACCGTAGCTGCTTTATCAAGTTTGAAATACTCCCAGACCTATGCCAACGGTGCCTGGACAGCGATGGTGACCACGAATAAATACGCTCTAGTCCAACGTCAGCACGTTTTCTAAAAGTATAATCCGCAACAAAAGACAGAGGAGGCGCTATGTATGTAACAAACGGAGGAAGAAGATGTCATTGCGCTCTCAAAAAATCGCTGCCCTCAAGGAAGAGCTGGTAAAATACATCAATCTTCGCGATTTCAAATTAACTTTCATTTGTGCAGGACCTCCTAGATATGCAGTGAATCCAGGAGAGGACAGATTTCCCGGTCACCCCAGCCAGCCTAGGGCTTCAGGTTACTGTGTACCTTCGATTCCATTGATCCGGTTGCACTCAGGGCCCAGCTGGACCTCCTGGTGGATCACGGTCCAAGAGAGCACCTGGCCCAGCTGGAGCTCAAGAAAACCAGGACAAGACAGACAAGCGGGGACTCAGATAGGTCATGATCAAAATGAAGTCTTTGTTCTAGATATCAGTTGTTGAGTGACGCCATCGCAGGCCCGGCAGAAGCTCCCCGACTTGCAGGCGCACCTGAACAGAATGGAAACCCCAGCAGACCAGGACGAGATGGAACATCCGAAGTACCACATAAAAATTGTAGAAATACAAAAATAATGAGCCTCCCTTCTCATATGCAACCTTTTCAGGAACCCGATCAAGAAACTTTCCCGGTCCAGCGAGGACCACAACCTGCAGTAGCACTCAGCTCTTTCGGTCAAAATGGTAGTAGCTAAGAGCAAAAGGAACTGCAGAACCACCGGTTGATCAGGTAACAATTAAGACCTGGAAGCCCGTGAGCACCAGGACAGCCTGGTATCAATGTATCACCTAAACGATGTGCCGCGTGCTGTCCCTGTTCAGGAAGAAGTGGTTGTACCACAATCGACAATGAGAGTGATCACCATCTAGACCAAGGACACATATTTATAGTTAAAATAAAAAATTTTACAGAAATCCGGTTTCGATATGCAAATTTTAATTTTTCAAATAATTTCATGATTGACTAAACTACCGGCTATCAACTGAGAAATAATATCAATATGTCGGGAAAAACGAAATTTTTGGAATCATCAACGGCTTATAGAGCGGACTTGGAGGACGAGTTTTGCAAGAACCAATGGCTAGCAATGACCACTTCAAAAAACGTCAAAAAGGAATGAAAAAAAACTTTTTGCAAAATGGAATATCAGCCAATTCTTGCGTCGCTATGGTCAACCCTGACATCCACCTTTTCGAAGCTGAACTTCCTGCAACAGGAATAAAGACGACGTGAAGGATGTGACTGACGAATAAGAGTGGTACCTTCGACCCGGACTAAACCTAGCGAACTCCACGGTCTGCTGATCTAGCGGAGCCATTTCAGGGTACTGGAACGTCCAGTTGAGCATAGAGAGATTATCGCGCCAAAATAATGATTAAACGGAGCTCAAGTGCGATTCACATAACAAAACGAGACCGATTGAAGATTCGTGCTACAGTTTCCAGCACTTCTGTCCGCAATCGCATTCTTCTCGGGACCCCAATCGTGTGCATGCTCAACATTGAGAATTTCATTATAATTTACCATTTTGACGGTACCAAGCTAACAACTTAATAACTTCGATAGCTTATGAAATTGACTCTAAAATTTCATGACATTGACAACCACTGGCTCCGCAGCTTACCACTCTGCATTTCAAGGACAAAAAGGATCGGAATAAGAGCTCGTTCAATTGGGAAAATGATTTAGAACCACATACCGCCATATAATTCAAAGAAGAAAACCAGCTAGCAGCAGTGAACATCGATCTGATGATATTAGCAAATGTGTGACAGCATCACCGATGAGCTTTACGACGTCCTCTCCAAAACAGATTTTTGACATGCTCCTCTGAAAAATGACCTCGTTCTACCGCTTCTTTTTTACAATTTTCTTTATTAAAAAAAACATGTAAAATTTTATGCAAGTCTTGATCGTCTTGGGAAAAAAAACCTAATAGACATGTAGAGGAGCGCAAACGGAGGGGGGAGCGAGTAGGTGAGACGACCCCATATGACATCCCCCGACGTGTCATGTCTTCGCTTTCATCGCTATAAATCATATCACTTGCAGACTGTATCTGCTTTGTGCCATTCCGCTACTACGTGGGGGCGGAGTTGAGCTGTTAACGACAATGACACTGAGCCAACTGGTAAACAACGATAACCAGATCCAGACAACAATATAAATACTCGATAGTTCCAGGTAGAAAATACATCCACCACTACTCGGTTAACATTATCACATTTACTAATCTCTATCAGCTATCACCTTATCATGGGACTTTTCTATTACCATTACTAAAAACTTGATAATGTCTGGCATCACACCATCGCCAACTGGGTGCCAAAACATTTTTTTTCAAAGCAAAGTGGCTGACACTAACTTTTCATAATCTCATTTGTAAGATGAATTCTTTGTTGATAGAATCTCTGTCCTAATGGTAAGTCACAAATAAGAATAGGATCTGTTACAAATAGCAGGAAGTCGATAATATCCAGAAAACCTTTTCTGACTTGGTTACCATATCCATACGGCATCCTTCAACCAGAAGGAGCCGATTCCTATCTGCTTACTAAACAGGCACCATCTATGTAGTTCGAGAGTCAATTACGTGATCCTGAATCGTAGTCTATCTTCTATCATTTCCAATCATTTTCAGATGGGTTCGGCTGTATACTACAGTATCCTGGGCACTTTTATCTGCACTGGCATTCTTCTCGGGACCACAATCGTAGTCGTGCTCAATATTGTAAATGATATTGGCGACTTTCAAATGCAGGTCGTCGAGGATATCAGCCAATTCAAGGTATGCAGCTGTCCCGAAAGATTTTAATATGGAAGTTAGCGTACTTGCCTTATGGGAACCGAATTGCTTCCAGTACGCTAACTTCCATATTTATTGTACGCAGATGATGCGTTCTTGTGTGGTCGTCCTAGTGGTTGGCCTCTGAGTTCAAGGCTGAAGAACGCGAAGAGGCCCAAACGTATGCTGGATAAATTTGTGAATCTCTGAAAGGCCTAATATATCTCAAGAGACAAGTTCAGCTATGCCGAGATTGAGAGAAAGTCGAACATGGTCCATTCCAGACCTATGCCGACGATGCATGGACCGTAATGATGACCACGAACAAAGCCGCTCTTCCCCAACGCCAAAGCGTCTTCTACCAGGCCCTAGCTCGCAACAAGAGACAGGGAACATACGCTGACGGAGGCGGCTTTGTCACAGGCGGTGGAGGAGGATCAGTAGGAGGAGAATGCAATTGCGCACCTCAAGCTTCCGGCTGCCCTCGGGGTCCACCTGGTAAGATTTTGCGGAAACCATAGTTATGATGTGAAATTCAACTTCGTTTATGCAGGTCCTCCTGGATATGCAGGAATACCAGGAGAGGACGGAATTCCTGGCCATCCTGGCCAGCCAGGTGCTTCGGGTTACACTGATACTTCATTCCATTCATCCGGTTGCATCCAGTGCCCTGCTGGACCTCCTGGTGCTCCTGGACCTAGCGGAGCTCCTGGTCCAGCAGGAGCTCCAGGAAATCCAGGGCAAGACGGATCAGGTGGCGGTTCAGGTAGGTCAAGCTCGTAATGAATCCGTCCTCTTGAATATCATTTGAGCGAATTACGGTATTTCAGGCCCCGCAGGACCTCCTGGACCTCCGGGAGCACCTGGACAAAACGGAAACCCCGGTGCACCAGGACAAGATGGAGCGCCCGGAGCACCAGGTAAGAGCTGTTGAAATGCTGATATCAGAATAACAAGCACTTTCTCTACTCTGCAACATTTCCAGGAACCAGATCAAGAAGCTATCCCGGTCCAGCCGGGGCTCCAGGACCTGCAGGAGCACCTGGTTCGCCTGGTCAGAACGGCAGTAGCTATGGAGCCGGTGCACCAGGACCATCAGGACCACCAGGTCGACCAGGAAACAACGGAAGACCAGGAAGCCCCGGAGCACCAGGACAGCCTGGTATTAGTGGAGCTCCTGGATCAGATGCTGCATACTGCCCATGCCCAAGAAGAAGCCGTGTTTGAAGGGCAATCAACAGTGTGGATTGCAGTAGACCTAGGCTTTTCCCGTAGTCAGAATAAAAGTTACTTAGAAACCTATTTTGTCCAGAAAAACGGCATTTTATTTATTTAACGTTGTATTACAACACTATCACCTATCATAGACAAGATTGTAAATTCCTCGAAACAGAGAAAACTCCATTTGGGCACATCGAAGTAATGGGGCTTACCCAAAGCCACTTATAGTGGTCTGGGGGGCCAAACTTTGCTTCATTGACGGATGGCTGGCAATCATCGCATCACAAATCAAACCTCAAACAAGAAATAGCAAATGGTTTTGCTGAGAAGCCATGCCATCAAACGGATTCTTCTGTAATCACGATGTACTTCAGCATTAGATCTTCTCGATTGGGGTTCTCAGATCTTCTCTATATTCCGAGTAATGGTTTTATTACGATGTTGAAATGACGGTTTTCATGGACGATTTCTTCGATTTCCCCTTCTCATTCGGTACACCTCAGCAAATTCACTTATTCTCAATGAGCCTTCCATGAGACCAAGAAGTTCAACTATTCGCTATGAGGTCAAAGTGAGAAATAGAAACCCCAATGAGATATATACTAGCATATTTCCGACAAGAGATTGGGAGATTGGCATCTACGTCTCATGAAAACAACCAAGACACCCGAAGAGATTGAACCAGGCTTAGAGGCGTGTGAATGATTGCAGGATCAGATGACACAGTTGATACCGCTGTTGCTGAATGACATCAGGTTCGCAAGCTTCAACGCTTTTCGACCTATCCGACCCAAACTAAAACAATGTTCCCAAGAACATTCTCTCCACAGTCCTGACCGATGCCTGCAGATACGAATTTAAAGTGAGCTTTTTTGAACAACGTTATAATAGGCTTTCTCACTAGAATGCACTCGCAATTCCTAATAGTTTTCCACCGCTAATTTCTTCAGAATTAAAAAAAAGAATATTGAGCAAGCGCAGGATTTTATGTTGGCTTCTATGGTAAAATGTGAGTATGCCTTCAATCGAAGAAACTTGAAATATCACATTTCCGTTGCTGAAAAGCTCAGCCAGTGAATGAGAAACTTATGGATTTTCTTCCAATCGCTAATTCCTGCTGCTGCTTTGAGCTAACCGACCATTAATTTATAATCTCGAGTTCGAGATTACTTGAGGTTCGTTTCAAATGGAGACCGCTACTACTTAACAGTGCTGGCGGCTCGTTCCCGTATCGGAACAGGGACATGAACTTCTACGATCACCATCTCAAAATAATGTTTCGGGAAACCGATTGTCAGCTCGATCGAAAGAAATTAACCATCAGTTTGAACGAGAAATATCGCAAGTGACAAAAAGTGAAAAATGCAGATAAAGAGCGATGCGGGATCGAATTGGGGAGTCCCATTCAAGGGAGAGAATGACATCTTACCTGTAACACAGAGTTACCCGAGTTTATAGTTGCATAGTTAAGAGGAACAGTATGGGAGTAGCCAGTTACGAGGCCGAAATGACATGAGGGTGTAAGGTTTGCAATCGATCCGAACTGCCGCCTGTAGGCATCGACGGCCTATTATGATCCAATTCTGATCTCGGATGACAGGGTGTGAAATTAATTAAATCAATTGCGAGCAATAAATTCAATATTGTTTATATTCAGACATGTATATGTATTTGCTGAAACCCTTTTTTTCATTTTTAAAGAACTTATAATTGAAAGCAAACACTGTTGTGATTGTAGCAGTTCATCATCGCAAACATATCATCTCAAGCAAATTTTGCCTACATTTTATTATTGACAGCTCTGTCGTGTTTTAACTTTTTTCACATTATGATACCTAGAGGATAGCCAGGTAGGTTTGTTTCTTGCTTCTTTTACTCTCATTTTCTTTTTTCATTTTTCCGTTTTACTCAACTGAAGTTGTTTTGTTTGTTCGTTTATACGGTTGTATAAGGAATTTTGTCCAATTTCCATGTACGCTTCGTGAATGTAATAAATAATAACAATAATATAATCTTCATTTGCTTTTATACCGTCATGCAAGCAGAGCTAGCTATGCTAGAGTAAAAACAATTTCCATGCTATTTGTAAGCAACTCATGCTTGCGATATGGGATATGTAAGTATCAGCTATGAGATAGAATCCTGAGTCAGAATGGAACTTCAAACGAGAGGAAGAAAAAGTCAAATGAATGATAAAGACAGAAGATATAATGAAAAACAAACAAGAAAAAGAGGAACATAAGGAGAAAAATCGAAACAAAAAGAAAAGGAAGAAAGAAAGAAAAGGGAATCAAAGAAGAAAAAGCAAAAAAGAAAAAGAAAGAAGTAAGGAAAAAGATAGATATATGATCGCCTGATCGGCAGGTAAATTAGGAGACATACATAGATAAATAAACAAATTAGTAAGTGAGTAAATAGATAAACAAATAAATGAACGTATAAATGATAAGGTGATTGGACCTTACGCTCCATAGCAATTGAGAAATTGCCACCTATAAATTAAACACAAGAAATAAATAAGTATGGATAAACATAAATAAGTAGAAGAACATTTTTTCAGATAACAACTTCAAACAGTCAAAAGAACGTGATGGGCCCTGCAAAGAGGATTTTTTCTGACTCATTTGCTGGTGACTTCTGTTTTCCGCATCTGTATACCGTAACTTCAGGACTTGTACTTAAATGTCCAAAGATTCTAAAAGGAGCTCAACTCGTGAAATTGATCGATCTTCGACCCACCCGAGAGATAAATTAAATGGTACAAATCGAAAAGATTCCGTGGGTCCACGCACATCTTTCCAGTGACTATTCTTGTCACCCAAGAGGCCTTTCTGGCCACTCTGCTATCATCAACAAGCCAACCACCGATTTCCGTTTCGGAAGCACCCTGCCTCTCTGAATTGATCCATCGATTCCGATCAACAATGAAGACGACGATTTGAATAGATTCCTTTGTGCATAGCATAGAAAGAGTCGTAAAAGTGGGCGAAACGATCCTTACTATGTAGTATGCAGGTGAAACCAAATGGTGATAAGCAGGAAAAACCAGATCTAACCAACTACATAAGGCAGAACCTCTATCACAGTTCAGTAATGTATAACCCGTACATCTTTCCCTATCGTTTCGTATATATCATGGAATTTCATGAACCCTTTTTTTCACATTTGGAATTTATGCAGGTTTTTTTTCTTAATTTCGACCTTGGGAATGCGACCGATGTGGCCTGTTTAGGTTCGTTGAGCGAGGTTTCTCCCTGATAGCCCTTAGCAACCATTACAGCACACAAAATCAAGATGGCAATGCTATGCGGCCCAAGAAAAATCAAAGAAGCTCAAAAATAGGCAAAATGAGATTCTTGTTTTCGCTGTTGACTCGGGTAAAAGCGCGGGGATGGGATGATCGGATGAGATCTACTTCACCGACTACTTTTCTCTGCTACGTTCATTGAAGCAATTTCTGTTCAATTATATCTTGCTATCATCAAGTGAACCCTTCTTTTGCTGTGCTGATTCATTGACTCAGAGGGAGGCGGTCCTTCCTGTGTAGGCGTGATTTTCTGCATTTTGAAGCTCAGCACAACGTTCGCAAACGTTTTTGGCCTCCGAGACAACAAATTGACACTATCGCTGCCTTGACAACTTCTTCGCAAAATCAAGTGATGGCTAATTCAGAAGCTTCTGAATAATTATCTACTTGTTTACATCACGCTCAGTGAAAAACGTAACAAGAACCAAAAGAAGGAGGGTCACGTTCGGGAAGACTCCGAATTTCTAAGCGTTACGACCAAGTTGCTTTAAAAAAGCTTTCAAGTGACAACTCCATTCAGATTAATCGTCAAATAAGCCAAGGGTACAAATTGACCAAAAATTTCTTTCAAGGCACAAAATGTTCTCCAAGATTAAATTCTGCAATTTCTGAAGGTACACCGAGAAAGGTTAAAAGTCCTTTGTACTGGATTCTGTAGTGAAAAAAGTTGACAAAATTTCGAAATAATAAAATAAAATGAAAAAATACCTAGAAGTAAATTCAAAAGACAGTCAGAAAACCTCATTTTCAACCCCAAAAAATCTTTCGACATGTAATACCTCCCGACAAGCCTCACCCACCACAGTAACTTCCAATCAATGATTAATCAGGGAAACCTAGATGACTGATAAAAATGCCCTTTCTTTCATACTTATGACGTCTTTCTCTTCGTAGAACCGGTACCGCATTCTCATAAAAAAATTCCCATAAAACCGCCCGCCCCATGCTCTCAGACTATTGTAAAGTTGAATTGTGGTACATTCGTAGCAATGATGCGTTATCTAAGCTGGTCACGTTTGGTACGTCTCCTTACTCGTTATCAACCATTATCACTTTTAATTACTTATTATCAAATTTCAGATGGGTACTGTGTTGTATTATAGTATTTTGGGCACTTTTATTTTCACGGGTATTCTCCTCGGAACAACTATTCTGATTGTAATTGATATTGTGGACGAAATTGGCGAATTTCGTACAGAAGTTAAACAGGATATCGATCAGTTCAAGGTAAGCTTCTATCGATTTTCACGCTTTCTGAATCGATTTCGCATTAGCTGGTTATAACAACCCAGTTCACATCACGAAAAAAAGGTTTCCCTCGTCCCCCTTAACGAATCTTCCTGCCGCCATGTCACTTTCTGATGTTGAGAAGGTCGGATTTTCCAACTTTCCATGGATAGCAGTAATACTGAGTTCTTAATGTGAGTAATGCAGCAATAGGTGTTAACGAAACACAAGAAGTGCACTCTGAAATTAAGAATAGGATCGGAATTTCTTCAGAAAAATAGGCCAGTTGCCTACCCACACCACCCAAATGCCATTTCCCACCACCCCTGAGTTGATTAATTGGTTCCAGGGTTTTTCGCAGCAAAAATCATTGACTAATTCACCAGCGTTCACTGGATCACACTCTAGCCAGTGAACGCCCCGAAGCTACTCTAATTTTAAATGCAAGTTAGATGCTTACAACACCCAAAAAGAATCGGTGCACAGCGTTCTATCCTTGCTTCAAATCAACATCTCTCGCTCTTTGAAGTACTTATCTTTGAGATTTCTTTTTGCTTGTTCCTCTAACCGTAGCAGTCCATAAGCGTTTCCAACGTCTTCCTGGATGAAAACCCGAGTAACGTTGAATAAATTGAGAATGAGAAGCGCTTCACATGCTTTGTATAATAACTGGGAAATACTAGAGAAGAATTGAGTTGAGGATGAAATCTTTAATATTTGAATGGGAAAATCTCGGTCTAGATGGTGATTTCGGTTCAAATGATATTACTACTCCATGGCAGAATTCCCATGAAACGTCAACGTTTCAGACCTATGCAGATGACGCATGGGAGGTGATGATGACCGCACGAGAGAATCCACCATCCAAGCGGTATAACAGATTTTACGACTCTATTATCCGCGGCAAAAGAGGTGGAACATATACATCACAACATCTCGAAGATATGGAAGCAACTGCTGACAGTGATTGTCAATGCGCAGCAAAGGCATTATCATGCCCTCGAGGACCACCTGGTAAGGCGAACTAACTGGAGTTGATACCAAATACAAGTTTCATTCTTATTCAGGACCTCCGGGACATGCGGGTTTTCCGGGTGAAGACGGTATTCCGGGAATTCCTGGTCACCCAGGTGGTCCAGGCGTGTCGGCATACTCGTCACTGTTGTCCAACTGCATTCAGTGTCCCGCTGGACCTCCTGGTCCGCGGGGACCAGATGGAGGACCTGGTCCACAAGGAATTCCAGGACTCCCCGGGATGGATGGACGAGAAAGCCTGGAAGGTAGAACAGAAAAGTATTAGATCTGCACATTCTCCTCCTTGAAAACCACAACATTTAGGTCCAGTAGGACCTCCCGGACGACCAGGACCTCGTGGTCCCAATGGAAATCGTGGTAGCCCAGGACGAGACGGACAACCAGGAGAACCAGGTGCGTATTTGCTTAGATTATCGCATCGAAAGCTACAACTCCAAGCTTTCGTACAAAAAATTCTAGGAACTCGAACAACCAATTATCCAGGACCAGAAGGTCCTCCAGGACCACAAGGGCCACCAGGTCCAGATGGTCAAGATGGCAATAGGTATGGTGTTGGAGCGCCAGGACCAGCAGGACCTCCAGGTAGACCTGGTAATCCAGGTCGCTCGGGGCTACCAGGTGTGCCGGGTCAGCCTGGATCAACTGGAACGCATGGATCGGACTCCCACTACTGTCCGTGCCCACCAAAAAGTAGAGGCCATTTCTGGACAGAGGATGATGAGGATGATGAGCCTGAAAGTGTCGCCAAAAGAAGACGAGGCCGGGTGCAGAAGAAGCGGAAGTCATAAAGTTGTGTGACCGTAGAAAAAATAAATTTTTACATCTTTTTTCGATATGGAGCATTCTGACCGTCTGATTAATCAATATTCCTGTCCGAATGTATGAAGTATGAATGGACCGCATGAAGGAAAGGATGTGTGCTGAGCAAATCCTTACGAATGCATCTTAGACCCTATTTCCATAAAATATTACAGAAGTTATTGAACATGAGCACTACTTATATGATGGCTTCCTAAGCCTTTGACTATAATTCGGGATTAACCTTCACAAGCAAATCCGACATGATTTGGACTACCTCGAGAAAAATGGTGCGAAATCGATCTCAATACAACCATGTCTTCAAATCATAGTGCGAACCCTGATTATTAACAGTAAAGGAGCGCAGATTCTCTTATTCCCTTGGAGTTCCGGATGCCATGAGTGACTCATAAAGCTTGCAAGTAAACAGAACGCATTGTGTTTCCTGTGATGTGTGACGGACTGATTCTTTTGACCTTGGTCCAACCAGTTTGTGGGATGCGCTCCGCGTTTATTCTCCTTATAGAATCGTAGTGGTGTTTGAAGTGAAGGCTCATACAATGATTTGTGGTGAGATGCCAATGTGCAAATGTCGTTCGGCGGGTCTCATAACATGCCGTCTGGAAGTACCATAATTTTCCTGGAACGAGCTCTTCGAAAGGAACGAACAAATAACTTTTTCTACTTCTCCGGGAATTTGTACTCTGGTGAATCATGTCTCCTATTTACAAAATTGAAACTTGGGAACACCCCATTAGCCTTACCTCGTATTTTTCTAATTTCTAAAAAAATCTCTTGCGCAACCCGTCTCTGACAATGAGACCAAAATACCAGATTTTCGAACTTTGATCACAATTCATTAATACTTCGGCTTTGATGAAGCCATGGTTACAAGGTAAAGGCTGAAAAAGTTGGATAGCAGATAAACAAGCAGAAAGAAATCTGGAGCTAATAATGAGGGTAACCTTTGTTCTCTAATCTTTTTCAAATGTGCCAAGCAAATTCGGTTACCCCAAAAAACTCTAGAGGATGAGAGGAATATGTAAGCCAACACATATGGCTTGCACTGTTAAAATAAATTTGATCCTGTCGATCTTGAAAATAAACTGCAACGGCTAGACGCAAACACAATTACAGTACAGTATCTATATGTAACAGTAAAAACAATGCAACGACCTGAACGAGCTAGGTTTTTCCTCAAACGGGCTGACTCATTCCCCAGTGTAACCTGTGCCGGAATCGCGGCCGAAAATCGACAAAAACAGCCTCAGGAATGTTTCGTAGATGAAACTACAACAATACTATGGTTTTTGTATAAAAATATTAATCGTCGATCGACTATGACAAGATGAAATACGACAGCCAATCAATGTCTATGGAATAAAAAAGCTGAAGACATAACTCCTGTCCTGAAACGGTGGTTTTTGCTTAACTGATGTTTTTCGCATCAGCCGGCGCGGAACTCATCTCAAAGCGGCTGAGTTTTAGGGCAACCTCGGTATCAGAGACGATTTGAACCCACACTTCTGCTTTCCTTGCGAAATGCTACTATCCCTCACATTATCAAGAACTCGTTTGCCTTACGTCAGCTCATTAGTCTCACGGACGTAGCGCAAGTACGAGTTCGATACTCGTCCGAACAGAGATTTGCCTCCAACCTAGGAACCTTATGATGTTACCAGAGAACCAAGGGCTTGCCTGAACAACTAATGTTTTGCAGCTACACCAAACACTCGATATCGACTATAAACGAGAAATCGTTCTCATAAGAACTTCTTGCTATACCGTTCAAAACCTTCGGTATAAATCAAGCCGATAAATGGTTACGCATTGATCAAGTGCTTTGTAGCATATATGTACATTGGTGCAAGAACTTCACCAGCTAATGTGAAGCATCCCATTGGGGGCTTCATCGAAATCCCCTATACCAGCGGAGTCCTTCAGCTGCCATTAAGCCATTTCCATTCACATAAACGAGTTTTTCGCCGAATTGACCCCCGCCAAAACATTGGGGGCTAGCTAGACTGGAGTTCGTTGGCGATCTCAGACGTTGCATTCGATCCGAGATTTTCGTTCTCAACGGCTACTCTTCATTGCGTAAGTGAGAGTGTCAAAGTGAATAATCGCAATGCGTACCACACGTGCCAATCAGTGAAGTGTGATTACAGATGACCTATTTCTATAATAACTACTTGGTTCTTCTATCAAAAGAATAAGTAAAGGAGAGAGTTGTTGAACGCTAATCAATCCCGTCTGAGGGATGCGCCCAGCATTCGACTTTGATTCAGAATCGTTGCGGCGTGTTGAATCCGTGTATGACGTAGGAATGACTTGCAGCCGGCCGATGTACAGGGTGTCCCAAAATTATTTGCGCCAAAGTTCAGTAATTTTTAAGGCAGTAATAATCTATCAAATTCACATTACCTGCTATCAATTAGTTGCATAAGAAGGTTTCCTTGCAATATGCATGGTTACTGATGTGGAACTCCCAATATCTTTCAGATGGAGGAGGCTCATTCAATGCCACTTGCAATCATTGACGCGCGAGAAGTGGAAGGGCGTTATGAAATTCTTTGGGATTTTTCTAATAACCGTATAGGAGGCTATTAAAGATATAGAAAAGAAGATTGAATCAGAGACAAACCAGGAAAGATAGAAAGGTAGAATGTTCCTGAAGATAGGACTATTAAAATGGTCCGTCTGCCAATCGCTCGGGATCCTGGGTGAGCCATCAAAAGGAAGTAAACGGGCACGGCTTACAGGAGTTATCGCGATGGAAGAATGTCATGCAGAGGCCTCACTACCATTTCTATCGTTTGCTCCAATAGAAAGTCGCAGACCCACTTGAGTAATGACACGCAACCCTTCGTCGTTTTCTCTGGCCAAAAAATTTTTTACGATAAAACCAGCCCTCAACAACCAAAACGTTCGCGTTCCGGAAAGAAACATCAGCGTGTAGTATCTCACAAAAAGGTTGCTGTCAGAATAGTAAAATGATGTTTTTCGAGGAAATCACTGGCAAGGGTAAGCCGCTCGTGGTTTCTTCGGTGCAGGCGTGAAAATTGACCAAGACCAGTACTCGAACAGCGTATTGATGGAAGAACTGAAGCACTGATCAGGCTAAGTTTTCTGAAACATCTCGTAGTCCATCCAGCAGGACGCTACTCTAGCCCACAGAGCCAAGCTTGCCCGCGAGTGGTGCCGACGACAGCTGCCCGACTTCATTGGTGAAGAGGAATGGTCATCCTATTTTCCAGAACTTGACTCACAAGAATCCCACGAATGGTCCCTGATTAGAAGAGAACCTGTCGAGTTTGCAGTCCCAGTTTGGAGTCCTAGAATGCAAAAGCTAAGCTGGAGGACGGCTGGGAAGAAATGGAGAAGGATGCCTGCGTGCCACATGTGTTCCCAAAATATCCCCCGTGAGCGCGAATAGAAGTCAAAGTCGCAAACTTTGACTTCTATTCGCGCTCACGGGGGATATTTTGGGAAGCGACTTTAGCATGTTGTAGCACATAGTGTTAGCTAGCGTGCATAGAAATTCCATCGTCTTTCGCAGTTGAGAAGTCTCAAATATATTGCTATAAATCGGCGCAAATAATTCGGGACACCCTGTACAAGTCAGTGGTCCTATCCTTCCAGGTCTAGTACCATTTAATAGACCTGGAGGACTGGAAGGCTAGGTTGGGCCAGGCACATATGCGGGATTCGAGCCCGTGACCATGAGTTTGTGATAGTGCGCGACTTGCCACAATATACCTCTGCTTGCTGGGGTTCTATCATAGTCTGAATCATCTTATCACTGTTGACAGATTATTGATTACCAGTATAAAAATAAGCAGAGATAACGAAATTTGAACAGTAACATAAATCAAGGGAATCTAAAGATGTTTTCCATCGAAATTTGTGCAAATTCTGTGCTTCCCTCTGAGAGCCTAATGTTTCAAGCTCTTGACAAAGATTTTAATCCCACAAACGATCGGACACTACAGGAGGTGAGATTACTACCTCCTCAAGGAATTCTTGCTGTGTGCATAACCCAACCACTACCTCCAGGCTTGCATGCCCTCGAGAGCCTTAGCCGAACACGGCGGAATCGAAAAGTGAATTGACCGTAGTGATGGTCGGAGATCAATCTGAACTTTCTCCATTACTACTAGCAGCCCAGTTTCTTCTGAAAATTTAATTAAATGCTGAGTCAATCCTGCAGTAGCGTCAAACCAGTACCTACACCAACAAAGAACCCATAAGGAAGGGTTCACTGAAATCGTGTTAGACCGTCAGGTTTTTGTGCAACTGCGAAGTATTGTTAAACAACACCCACAAAAGGGAAAGAATAACCAAATACGTATATACAACGCAAATGTTAACCTTACAAGGAAGTAAGAATCACGGATTACTTTTTAATATTTGCTTCAAGCCCTTAAATTCCTCAACATGACAATATTTACCTACCAAGATTCACGTACCACACCCTGGATACAGCTGTAGCTGAACGCCTGACTGTCGATACCGTATCATGGAAGCGATTGAACTAGACCAACTTTCACACCCGTGACTGTCATTCCAATGACGACTGGAAAAGTGAAATTCCGCGAGTCCAAGTTTCCCTGGCCAAATCGATCAAGTCCCATTTATTTCCTTATTGGAATTCTCAACGATGTTCCAAAATGTTAGGCTCAAAAAAGTGTACAGCCTGGAAAAAGTGATAGGAAATGAAGGAACTGATTTATGGCTTAATTACATGTTGGCATACTGTCCATACTCTCGGTCAGAAGTCAGCAAACAAGTAACCATTCCAGTAAACAACGGAATCCTGGCTTCCGGACATTAGCGAGACCGCTACTGTCCAGAGAAAACGCAGAGGATCCCGCTGATTGACGACTGATGACAAAGGACACATGCCTTGCGTCACACCGCTCATGTAGAAAGGATTTGCGGTTCCAAACCATCAAACGAAGACAACAGTACGCGTGACATGCTTATTCAACCATGATTAATTGTGTATAGTTATGCATAGGCACAACTGATGGCACTGACTATAAAAGGGAGGGCAGAAGCCAGAAGGACATCAACCTGCCCTTCTACAACGAACAGTGAGTTCATCTAAAATATTACGATGAGAATAAAGTCTATTTTAATCCCATTAACAGAATTAGTCGCACCAATACCACGCCAGCTAGTCTTACTTATATTCACGACAGTTAAACGACATGAAGACTCTAGGGATGTTCCGTTCTTTTATCCTCTCTTTACTAGCAATTTACCAAATCTTATGGATATTGCAATATTTGAATCTGATTTTGAAACACTTTTGAACCGTCTTTTAAACCATTCAACTCTCCTCCGCCTTATCTACTTGATTAAAGCATGCAGATTTGCCACTTCCATGGGGAATTCTAGCCTTCGATAGCATAGCCCAAGAAGGGTACGGGAAACCTTGTCTTGACACTCAACAACACAGATGCCTGTTGAAGTGCAAACCCTCCACTCATTTCAGATGGGCACTATGCTTCATTACGCCGTCACTGGTGCATTCATCAGTACTGCTGTTGTCATCGGTGTGACATTCGTGATCATCTTTGACGTTATCAGTGATATCAACGAATTCCAGAGGGACATCGAAAAGGATCTCGATCAATTTAAGGTTAGCTAGGAAGGCTTTCAGTAGTCAATGGTGCTCATTAACTGAACCATCGACGACTGCTTAATTTGCTAATGGGGAATCCTATTGTGGTGGATCTTCCGATACGCTCCTTAGGTTACAATTGCGAAGAGTGCATCAGATTAGACTTCAACTATAGAATTTCCAAATGAAAATCAGTAATTTTATCTTCAACTTATAGCTCATTGCCAACGATGCATGGAAGACAATGATGGGAGCTAAACAGAGTGAAAGCGTTACGGCCTTTGGCTCCATCAGAATCCGAAGAGGTGGTAGCTACAATGTCGGCGCTGGTGGTGGCTCCTCCTACAGGGCTGGCGGTTCTTACGCAGGTGGAGGTGGTGGATCCTCCCATAGAGCCGGCGGTTCTTATGCAGGTGGCGGTGGTGGAGGTGGTGGTGGCTGTCAGTGCGCAGCTCAAGCTACAGGTTGTCCACGAGGGCCACCAGGTGAGTGGTAAACCACAAGTCTTATGAGAAAAGGTTCACAGAGAAAACTTTCACAGGACCTCCCGGCCTACCCGGACTGCCAGGAGATGACGGGGAACCAGGTCTTCCTGGACGCTCAGGCGGAGCCGCCGTAGCTGCAGCACAGTCTCATTCCAGTGGATGCATACAGTGTCCAGCTGGACCACCAGGCCCACCCGGACCGGATGGGGGTCCTGGTCCGGCTGGACCGCCAGGAAATCCCGGACAAGACGGAGAAAGCATGGGAGGAGGTGAGATGTCGAAAATGTCGCTTTTCGGAAAAGTCACCGTAATGTCAATCGGATAATTTAGGCATGCCAGGACCTCCCGGTCCTCCTGGAGCACCTGGAGCCAATGGACAAAATGGCATGCCCGGAAACGATGGAGCACCTGGAGCACCTGGTAACTATACTTGGAAACAATTTCTTGAGTAACATATAATTTCCATCATTTAGGAACGAGGTCGTCCAGTCTACCAGGGCCAGCAGGACCAGCCGGACCAGCTGGAGCGCCAGGAATGCCAGGACAACCTGGCGGCTTTAATGGAGTAGGACAACCAGGACCTGCTGGTCCACCTGGTCCCCGCGGTAATGACGGAGCACCAGGAGCACCAGGAGCTCCTGGAGCACCCGGCTCTAGTGGAGGACCAGGATCTGATGCTGCATACTGCCCATGTCCTCCACGTGCTGGAGGGGGAGGGGGAGCGCTTGTAGGTGGGCCGACCAATAACGTTGGAAGATCATTTTTTGGAGGTGGAAGTGGAGCTACTAGCTACAATGGACCAGCGGGCGGAGGAAGATCTTCAGGAGGCAGTTACAACCAAGGAGTTCGAGGCAGTGTCAAGAGACGTCGCGTCGTTCACGCTGCTGCTTGAGCATTGCCGTTACATAAACTTCAAAATAAAGACTGAGTGCTCCAGTTTTTTCACATATCAAACACTGAGACACCTTTCCAGTAACTCAGAATGACAGTTCGAAAAAAGAGAACATTCCTAACAATAAGCCGAAAGGCATAGTTTTGCGACTTCTTCGAAGTCCTCATCAATCAGACGTTTCTCCAGTTCACTGAATGTTCTCCATCCCTCAAGCTCTCATCATTCTTCAATGCAAATGGTGTCCTCCATTTTCTTTTTTTAGCTATTCATTTCATTCATACTAAGCCCTACAATGTTTTCTTGTTTATCCTCAACCCACTGTAATCTTAAACAACAAAACTGCTCATGAAACCCACCACATACTTAATGACCCAAAACCTCCTGATCATCTCTCCCGCACGCTTCACTTCAACCTCTCTTATCTCTCCTAAACAGGAATTCATTTCCCCTCCGTAAGCAACCAACTGAATCTACATCACTCCAGCGATCTACGCCCAATGTAACATTCACCGATAAAGCACGGTTAACACTGAAAACAGTTCGGACCCATGAATAGTGAAGGCTCAATCACCGAAGCAGAGCGATAGTATGGCTCCTCCATTGTTTCGTTTTTGTGGGAACACCCACACCTCACAAATTGTTATTTGAGCGTAGCTGGGATCCTTCCCTCCTACTCATATGACTGCGACGAATAAAGTGGAAGTGGAGTGGAGTGAAACTCCTGGCTGCAAACCCCAAAGCGTTCGATCCCAGTCACTGATTCGATAGAAGTTGATAGAAGAGGGCTCAATCGGGGGTCAATTCACAACGAAGGGTTAGAAAAATCTCGTCGGGTAGCCCAACTTTTATACAAGAGCTCTGGTTCATCCCAGATAAGATCCCCCATCTTTATTCCGGTGGTTCAGCTGGGTACAGAGCTCTTGAAACCAGAAAGGAATTGGTGTTCTCGGCGCTACCGTTCACGCCTTAAAAAAATTCACTCAAAAGAGTACATATTTATGAAGATTAAGGGCCTCTGGTCAGAAATCCAAACTGACAACCCAACGCCCATAACAGTGGGGTTGCCTCATGGATTAGGTTCATCGTCAATGCAAACCCCACTCATTAATGTCGGTTTAGCTGCAAAAATCCAAAAGAGTAAAGAAACAACCTAATTTATGGGTACATCCAGTCACCCAACATATTTATCTGGACAGAAAAAAATTCATAAATAAGTCTACTTCACTGGGAACCAAACAACAGCAACCAACGAGTCTGCAAGTAAGGTGAATTGCATGGCGTTCTAGCCTGAGGATACAATTCCGAACCCAAAACATTAACATTGTGGGTGACGGACTGCTGATAACTGGTGGAAAATACAAAGTGGCCGAGGTTGATAATCCTGGTCGATAATCAATAAGGAATTCAAAATACTTCGACAACTGAAAGTTGCTAAAAATTTCGCGTTTTAATAAGTGTCAAGCATTTCGTGAAATTTCCACAAAGGTGAGACCTTCTACCTGCGCAAGAGATGTTCGATGCATACAACTCTACGAGAGACCCAAAGCTTGCACCACTTCGGAAGCCTTACCCGAATCCACTGAAATCGAAGATTCGGCAGATGGAATCGGTTGTGACTCGATTTTAGCTTTCTTGCACATGAGTGGACCGAACATTATCCCCTTCCAACCCATTACATGGAATGACGAAGTTGTTGTTTACAATGTGAAAGGGAAGATGGAAACTGCGTATATCAGGCTTTGGAGGGAAGACTGCTGAGACTGGTAGCACTTTTTCACTAGTTCTACGCATAATGAGAGGAAAGACCACAACTCAAAGCCACCTGTTGTTATAAGATAACTTGACAGTAGACTTCTTCCGATCAGTCAAGGGACCGTCCAGCTGTGAAATGTTATATAGAAGGATTGGGAGTGGAGTCATAGTTCCGTCCCGCTCCTGGATCTAGCGCAACCTTTGCCCCAGTCCCCTATCTATAAAGAAGGGAGCCTAAGACGGTTTGCTTGAGCACCTCAGCATCAAGATCACGTATTTGCGTTCAGTTCATGCTATTGACACCCAAATGAACTGTGGTCGCAGAAGCCGTTCAAGGTGAGATGTAAACCGACGTACTTTCGAGCACTAATTTCAATACCATATTTTGTGAAATGGTTCCGAACACAAAGTTACGGACGTATTGCGTTAGAATCCCTGGTGTAAGGGCCTGCTTTCCTCTCTTATAAGATGTATGCTAATGCTCGGCAAAACAGTTTTCCACCTCCCACAGACTATCTGCACGACCACACAAAATCTATTAGGTCGTTCGCGAAGTAATTGCGATTTCTGACTGCCTCATAGAACATTTTTTTTTTCACCGATTGAACGAACCTTAGTCAATGGTACACAGTGCGTAACAAAGTATGTGTGCACCTCATTATTTTTCTTTACCTGGCTTGCCAGTGAATTTTGAGTTGTTATACTTGTACTATTCGAATCCTCATATGCAAAAACCGAGAGAAACCTGTTCTTCTAAAAACTTCAGGGAAATTTTACTTTTTTTAACGAAGGGAAAATTTTTCTTCGTAACAAAAGTATGTGGACACTATACAAAACAAAGGATCAACAACACTATACAGATCTTGGTCAATAATTATGGGTCTCCAGAATTCCTGATCAGTTCAAGCATTCTGTTCGGCATACTCTGAACCAACTTTGCTGTGGTTGTCTCGTCCATTGATTCCCGAACACCGAAGATCGTCGCCTCCAGCTCCTCCACGCCGTTGTACGGACGGTTGTAACGGGAGACCCGCCAAAGCATGATCCCCCATAGGTTTTCGATGGGGTTGTAGGCAAAAGAACAAGCCTTCCACCTCACCACATTAACACCGTTACGTTGAAGCCATTCCTTCGTAGGCCGTGAGACATGGACAGCTACATCACCATGCTGGAAGGCATGTATCCTGTCTGGTGCACCTCCAAAAAATGGCGATATGTGAAATTAAAGCATTTGTTGATACTCCTGGTCTCCCTTCACCCAGAAGGAAAGGCCAGTTCCAGTCTGCCGCTGTTTCCAAGTTCACCCAAGACCATTAATGTGGCTCATTCAAAGTTCCGCCTTGAGTAGCCCACGAAGTTGCCATGCTTATGCGTGCGAATTCCAGCTTTGCCTTTTTCTGTTGAGCATTTAGCATCATTCCATCGAATGAACCGCAAAATAGTCATGCTCGAGACCGATAATTCCATTGAAGCGCGAATTTAGCTCTGAACTCTTCTGTCCTATCGAGCTGCCCAGGCTACCCCATGATTGGCTGAACGGTAGGCACAGTGATTTTGAACGTATTTCCAAATGCAAAAAGAAAAGCGCCCGAGCTGACGTGTGTTTTGTCTATTCGAGTGTCCAGCTTCATGAAGAGCCCTGATCTGCACTTGTTCTTCTTCACAGAGACCACGTATGGGCATGAAGACAGTACAGTTGGAACAAGTGCTATCGAAAACGCGTAGAGATTTTGACGGAAAAATCCTATTCAACTTGAGTTTCCACAAATTGCGTTACAAAGAAGGCTCTTGCATCAAATTGAAAAAGGTAAGAGCTTCTCGATGTTTTCAAAAGGACAAGTTTTTTCCAGGCATTCGCATACGAGGATTCGTGTAGCACAAGTCTTACAGCTCTAAATTCACTGGCAAGCCCGTTGAACCAAAATAATAAGGTGACCACATACTTTTGTTACGCAGTACACCCAGTTTCGTTCGGTTATCTTTTACATCCCTTTTGGTAATTCCACAGATCGTTTCCTAAAAACTTCAGCTTTTTTGGTCAAAAACTGGACCACAGATTCGATGTCTTCATTTTCGGTTTCGCCATTGGAGGACTCCCGCAACGATCGAAATAAACAGGATTTGGATGTCGGGAGATCAGGGCTATACGGTGAATGAAGCAGTGATTTATAGGTAAGCTTTGATAATTTTCGCTGAGTCCCAAAAATGTATTCGACCTGGCCTCGCCATGGCATAACGCTTCTCCTCTGAGACCCATCAATTTGGAGGGCTTCTCCAGCTGCTTCATGAAATCTTATAAGTGGAGGTTCTAGTTAACACCAGGGCCTTTGGAAGTGTTCCTGACTATATCCCACCTTTGTAGTCCTACTACGTTTGTGTCGTGACCTTTTGATGATCAGCTACGGAATTAGTCGGAACAGTGCTCCAGTGCTTACCATATCGCTTGAGAGTAAAACTATCGTGAACGCCCCGACTTTTATCGATAGCCACTATTCGGCTCATGAATGGATGCTCTGCTTCGCGTTTGAAGCGCAAATCGCAGACGCTCATTCGCGGCGTCAAGTTTACCTCCCTCAACTCATGTGGCACCTGAATACCTAGCTTTTTTATAGGTCCAATTTTTCGATATTCTCGTCATTTATTTCCGTGGGTGCGTTGGTCCTCTCAGTACGTTCCTCTACGGGTTACATGAAAATCGGCTTCCGTCAATGCCACTAAAAGATCGGCATCTATGTATGCCTACTGGGCAGCCCTCTTTCGAGTGAAAAATAGGTATAACGAGAAGTTGTGGATTAGTGTTGACATGTGCTCTGTAATAAGATAATGCCACCTTATGTTTAACTCCTAACAAAAAAAAAACTACAGCAGCTTTTCAGCCGGGTAGAGTTGAAAATGTGAGAAGCGTCCAAAATTCTCCATCTGACACTCCATGTTTAAGTTGGTCTAAAAATCACAAATGGAAATGAATTTGATCAGTTTTTCCTTAGGAAAGGTGCAAGTATATACCTGTGATACATACATATAACAAATGAGCGTTCAAACTCTTCAAGCGAGCGTTCGAAAAACTGCTTTTGAAAATCGTTGTAACTTTCCAAACAACCTAATACCACGTGGTCAAAGAAGCACTCATCAAGAGGGGTGATCATTGAAAATCTGAAATACTCATAAACTTTCAGGGATTGATGCTGCACTTCTTGCTCTGTGCCACTATAAACTACTAATGAACAACATCACAAAAGGACGCAAGTATCAATAATCTAAAATGCTGACCTTGCCCGAAAAGAAAATAATTGGTCTATCCGAAATTTGTTTCAAGTCAATATAACAAGATGTAGGTACCAAGATCCACGTACCTCCCAGTAACCAGTCGATGGATGTCGGAACCAATCCAGGATCTAGTTGAGATCGGCCAACTTTCGCAGCCATGACTGCCCACTGGTGATGACTGCAGAAGTGAAACTTGGCGGATTCAAGTCTAACTAGGCGAACCAATCGACCTCCACTCGCATCCTTAATCAAACGTTTATTAATTTTGTGAAATCAATAAACGTTTAAAAAAAACTTTTTTTAAACCCCAAAAGCTGTACTGTTAAAAAATGAGTATAAAAGTTGATTGATGGCTTAATTACATGATGACATACTGTCCGTGCTCTCGGTCAGCAGGCAGTAAACAAGTTCCCATTCCAGTAAACAATGGAACTCAAGTGCGTTCTTGGCTTCCGGACATTAACGAGAACGCTATTGTTCAGGGAACGCAGTAGCTCCCACTAATTGACGACTGATAACAATAAACACATGTCTCGCGTCACACCACTCACCTAGAGAAGTTCTGCGGTTCCAAGCCACCAAACGAAGACAACAGTACGTGTGGCATGCCAATTCAATCATGGTTTACTCTTGGTGTCATTAATTATTATGCACTTGCTAAGTAATGGCACTGACTATATAAGGAGAGGCAGAAGCCAGGAAGACATCATTCCGCCTTCTGCAACCAACGGTAAGTTATTTATACCGTCTTGCCACGAATCAAGTCATAAGTCCATCCAACTACAAAAATTAATCTCATCATTACCACTTCAACCACCCTTACTCGATATGTGATAGATGAACGGCATGAAGACTCTTAGAATGCCTCCTTACCCATTTGAGTCCTATGAACTCTGAGTGTGATTCTTTCTGACCGAATTCCCTCTCCCTCTCTTTTATTCAATTCAGAAGGGGATGGGAAGCTTCTTAATTCATAGGAATTGTAGTCCATGTTGCAAGCAATAGCAGAGTCCAAAAACCGTAGGCAAAACTTGCCTTGACACTCAACAACACAGATGCCTGTTGAAGTGCAACCTCTACTCACTTCAGATGGGCACCATGCTTCATTACGCCGTCACTGGTGCATTCATCAGCACTGCTGTTGTCATCGGTGTGACATTCGTGATCATCTTTGACGTTATCAACGACATCAACGAATTCCAGAGGGACATCGAAAAAGATCTCGATCAGTTCAAGGTCGGCGAAAAACCTTTCATTTGGTAGTGATGATTATTGACTGACCCATTTGAAAATCTCATTGTTGTGAACTTTTCAGGAACGCTCTTCATATTATAGGAGCGTGAGCGCGTATCTGAAGAGTTTTCAGCCATGAAAAGACAAATACAACGTTTATTTTCAATTTATAGCTCATTGCCAACGATGCATGGAAGACAATGATGGGAGCTCAACAAAATGAAAACGCTACGGCATTTGGCTCAATTAGAATCCGAAGAGGTGGTAGTTACAATGTCGGCGCTGGTGGCGGCTCCTACAGCGCTGGCGGTTACGCAGGTGGAGGTGGTGGCGGTGGCTATAGAGCCGGCGGTTCTTATGCAGGTGGCAGTAGTGGCGGTTACGCACGTGGAGGCGGCTGTCAATGCGCAGCTCAAGCTGCAGGTTGTCCACGAGGGCCACCAGGTGAGTGGTAAACCACAAGTCTTATGAGAAAAAGTTCACAGAGAAAACTTTCACAGGACCTCCCGGCCTACCCGGACTGCCAGGAGATGACGGGGAACCAGGTCTTCCTGGACGCTCAGGCGGAGCCGCTGTAGCTGCAGAAGGATCTCACTCTAGTGGATGCATACAGTGTCCGGCTGGACCACCAGGTCCACCCGGACCTGATGGAGGCCCTGGTCCAGCAGGACCGCCAGGAAACCCCGGACAAGATGGAGAAAGCATGGGAGGAGGTAAGGCGGATACGAAAGTGTCGCTTTTTGAAAAAGCCACCGTACTATCAATTGGATAATTCAGGCATGCCAGGACCTCCTGGTCCTCCAGGAGCACCTGGTGCAGATGGACAAAATGGTATGCCTGGAAATGATGGAGCACCTGGAGCACCAGGTAAGTATACATGAAAACGTTTCTAGTTGAGCGATTTCTATTATCTCCACTCAGGAACGAGGTCGACCAGTCTACCAGGACCAGCGGGACCAGCCGGACCAGCTGGAGCACCTGGAATGCCAGGACAACCTGGCGGCTTCAATGGAGGAGGACGACCAGGCCCTGCTGGACCACCTGGTCCCCGTGGTAACAACGGAGCACCAGGAGCACCAGGAGCTCCTGGAGCACCCGGCTCTCATGGAGGACCAGGATCTGATGCTGCGTACTGCCCATGTCCTCCACGTGCTGGAGGGGGAGCCCCTGTGAGCGGGCCGACCTACAACTCTGGAAGATCATATTCCGGAGGTGGAGGTGGAAGTAGAGGTAATAGCTATCATGGACCAGTGGGCGGAGGAAGATCTTCAGGAGGCAGTTACAATCAAGGAGTTCGAGGCAGTGTCAAGAGACGTCGCGTCGTTCACGCTGCCGCTTAGACGTTCCCATTACACAAATTTTGAAATAAAGTCTAGTAGTACAAGTTTTTCACAAATCAAAATGCTGTCACACCTTTCCAGTGGATCAGAATAATAGCTCGAAACAGAAAAAAATACTTCTAAGCACATGCTCTTACGATTTCTTCGAAGTTACGATCAAACAAGCTTTTCTCGAACTCGTCAAATGATTTCCACCGCTCAGCCTCTCATCACTTCTCAATGCAAGTGCCATCCGGCCCTTTTCATCCATCCATTTTGTTCCTCATCATCTTTCCCACATGCTTAACATCAACCTCACTTATGCCTCCTGAATAAGAATTTATTCTCCTTCCGTGATCAACTAACTGAATCTACATTATTCAGCGATCTACCCCTAAACACATAATTCGTTGTTAACGCTGACAACAGTTCAGCCCTTTAATAGTGAAGGCTTGACCACAAAAGCGGACCAATAGCACCACCCCTCCATAGTTTCGTTCTCGTGGAAACACCTACAGCACACACTGCGATTCGAGTGTAACCGTGATCCCTCCATCTTTCCTTCAAAACGCATGATTGAGACGGGTGGAGTAGAAGTTCTGACAGCAAACCCTAAAGCATTTAAGCGCAATCACTAATTCAATAGGAGTTGATAAAAAGCGTAACGCGTATCCATTCGAGGGCGAGGTCACAACGACACACTAGAACAACCACACACTACTACAACTCGCTGTTTACCTTATCTTCCAAACGAATGCTCGGATCATTCCCTATAGTGGAATATGAACCCATATTTTTATCACGAAAGTCAAGCAGGTACCAATCCCTTCAAACAGGAGTAGGAATATAGGGTTTTCGAAGCTTTGCTTTCACGTCCCGAAAGAAATTTACTTAAAAGAGGTTTCCAAATATATCCTTCCAAAGAGGCACGAGTATGGTATCGAACTTAAAATTCTGAAATTAAAAGAATTTCTCGACTCTGCAGTATATAGCCTCAGTTAGGTCTATTTGAGTTATTCGAGAATAAAAGTAAATAAAAACAGAAATATAGCATATTAAAAAAAAACAACTGCAGTCCACATGTGGACTACATTGTTGCTAGTGTGCTAACGAAAACTAGAAAAAACAAATACTTATCTAAATTGGAAGTTCTCAAAGTGGAAAACGGCAATACAGACATTTCTTTAGACGAAGGCTTTGATGTTTCTTACTGCGGGTTAGGGAGAGTATGAGCAGTATAACTGCTTCGCAAGGCCTTGAGTACATTTTTTAAAAAACACAAGAACTTAATGTTTGAGCGATGCAAGCTCTCATACTACAAATATCAGTACACCGCTTCACTTGGTGCGCCATTGCTCCACATCTAATGAGTGACTGGCCCTGCATAAATGCTCGACAAAATCCCACTGTACATAGAAATAAGTCTGTAACTTTGTTTATGGAGCTGTTACGCAGATTTGGAACAGGGACTCAAGATCAGTGTTTGACAATACACAGTTGCCATACATTTCATTTTAGATGGCCACTACTTTTGTCAGATTCGGAGTTTCGAATGACAAATTGAGTTACATCACAACAACTCCGGAAGGATAGCCTACATGCGACGGTCACATGAACTATGTAGTTATGTTTCTTTACCAGCAACTCGTTCATTTTTGGCTTTTTTCCAAAGTTATCTTATAAGGACTGATCTCATATTGTAAGCAATCCATCATTCATCATTATCATTATGAGATATCACAATAGAGAACAAAGCTTTATGTGGGCTACAAAACAAAAGATCAACAAGTCAGTACCAAAGAGGCTACCCATAAAAGAACGTTCGATAGAATTCCATCTGGAAAACCTATCCTGTGACAGTGGGTAACACGCCCCCTCAACAAAAACACTTACCAAAAAAGAAAAAAAGAAAGAACGATTTTGGAAATTCAATGCAATGACTGATTTATTGAATACTCACTTCAATGAGGGCTTCAATGTGTGCATGCGCTTAAACGTACCGTGGTCTCAACAGCAACAGTGATCGCTCGATGTCAAAACTACATCAGGTAATTAGCTGAGCCATATCTTCTCGGTTGTGATGGTTGGCGTTAAACTTGATGAACTCAAGTCCCAATCGGCAAATTGATCAATCTAAAGTTGCTTTCATAAAGAAGTTCTATCGATAAATGCAAAATACTTCCTCAAAAAGAAATGTATACCTTCAAAAAATGATCCAAATAATGAGGTTGAAAATTAACCTATGATAGTCTGTCAGTATACCGTCCGTATTCTCGGTCAACAATCTGGAAGCACGACCCGATACCAGTAAACAACGAAGAACACTAGGGGAAATTGCTGGTTCTCAAACCGTAAAGAGAATGTTATCGTAGAAAACACAATAGCCTCTCGCACGATTGATGGCCGATAACGACGAACATCAAAATCTCGTGTCATGAAGACTGGATTTGCGGTTCCAAGGAGTCAAGAGGACACAGCAGCATGCATGGCACACAAACACAACTATGATTTACTATGTAACTGGAAACCAGATGAGGGCACTGACTATATAAGGGGAGGTAGGAGTTAGGAAAACATCATCCTGCTCAACTGCACCCAACTGTAAGTTCGCCTAAATTACAACAGTACGAATAAATAATTTTCCGCCTTTTTCCTTTCAGCTAGTGGAATTAATCTCATCATTACCAACTCAACCACTCTTGCTCCCTTTTAAGAACGCTTTGCTCCCTTATTCTCACTCTTTTCGACACTCATTTTTTCGATGGCCCTACGAATACTGCAGACCACCTTACTCCTCTTTCTCAACCTACTTTTGAAATATTTTTAGGTTCTCTATTGAGTTATTCAACCCTTAACCACATCTATTTTATTTAAATCAGGCAGGGCAATCTGCCATTCCATACGAACTTTCGTACAGAAGGCCGTATTAAGATGATAGAAATAGTAGAATAGCCCATACAGAGAAACTTGCTTCAAGACTAATCTACGTAAACGTGTCTACCCACAAGCTCTATATTCATTTCAGATGGGTAAAATGCTTCATTACGCTGTCACTGGTGCACTCATCAGTACTACTGTTATAATCGGTGTGACATTCGTGGTCATCTTCGACATTATCAACGACATCAACGAATTCCAGAAGGACGTCGAGAAAGATCTCGATCAATTCAAGGTTAGCTAGAAAGGTTTCAATCGTCAAAGGTGCTCATTGACTGAACCATCGACGAGTGGTTGATTTGCTATTTGGGAATCCTGTTGTGAATCTTCCGATACGCCCCTTGGGTACAATTGCAGAGAGTGTATCAGATTAGTCTAGAACTATAAAATTTGCAAAACGAAAAAATATTGTTAATGTTCATCTTCACCTTATAGCTCATTGCCAACGACGCATGGAAGACAATGATGGGAGCCCAACAAAATGAAAGCGCTACGGTCTTTGGCTCCATCAGAATCCGAAGAGGTGGTAGCTACAATGTTGGCAATAGTGGTGGCTCCTATAGAGCCGGCGGTTCTTACGCAAGTGGCAGTAGCGGTGGTTACGCACGTAGCGGCGGCTGTCAATGCGCAGCTCAAGCTTCAGGTTGTCCACGAGGACCACCAGGTGAGCAGTACACCACAAGTTTCATTAAGAAAAGCTTCACTAATTGTAAAACTGTACCGTAAGATGTAAATTGTAATTGTAAAACTCGTACAACCCTTGAAGGACCTCCCGGCTTACCGGGACTGCAAGGAGAAGACGGAGAGCCAGGTCTTCCTGGACAGCCAGGTGGAGCAGGAATGGCTGCAGAAGGATCATATTCTAATGGATGTATAAAATGCCCAGCTGGACCACCAGGTCCACCCGGACCAGATGGGGGTCCTGGCCCGGCTGGACCACCAGGAAACCCCGGACAAGACGGAGAAAGCTCGGGAGCAGGTAAGGAAACTTATGGCGACGAAAAGATCACGATCGAATAAGAGCCATTATGAACATTTCAGGCGCGCCAGGACCTCCTGGTCCTCCTGGACCACCTGGAGCCGATGGTCAAAATGGTATGCCAGGAAATGATGGAGCACCTGGAGCACCAGGTAACTAGACATAAAAAATCTTTGTTGAGTGATACACAATTGCCTTCACTTAGGAACGAGATCATCTGGTCTACCGGGACCAGCAGGACCACCCGGACCAGCTGGAGCACCTGGAATGCCAGGAGAGGATGGCGGTTACAATGCAGGAGGAAGTCCAGGGCCTGCTGGGCCACCTGGTGCCCCTGGTAACGATGGAGCACCAGGAACACCAGGAGCTCCTGGAGCACCCGGTTCCAATGGAAATCCAGGAACTGATGCTGCATACTGCCCTTGTCCTCCACGTGCTGGAACTGTAAGTGCGCCAGCCTATAACGCTGGAAAATCATATTCAACAGGTGGAAGCAGAGCTACTAGCTACAGTGGACCAGTGAAGGTCGGAAGACCTTCAGGAGGCAGTTACAATCAAGGCGCTCGAGGCTCCTACAAAAGACGTCGCGTCGTTCACGCTACTGCTTAGACATTCACCTTGCACACTGTTCACCAGACATTCAACAATTTTTCAATGAAGTTTCAAAATTATTTGTGTCTTTGATTCTCACTCACTAAGCTACTGCCACAGCTCTCCAATATGAAGAATGAAATCTGAGACAAAAATAAAAATGACCCTTTTCTGAGCCTAATTCGATGCCCAACAGGCTTCTTTTGAACTCATCGAACATCTCCCCATTACTCATTCTCCCTTCCTGCAATTATCCTTCACCAACCAATCATCATCAGGGGATTGAATTCTTATCATTCCCATAAAACTACACGCCAAACCCCGTCACAACCCCCGAGCATCGATACCAGAAATCAAACGCTCTAATTCCACTTGTCCAAGACTCAGAAAAAACGAATACGTACAGCGCGGAACAACCGATTCCAGCCACTCAACACATTTACAAATGCAGAAAATTTATACACAGATCGCTTCTCGAAAAAACTAAACAACAAAAACAACAACAACAAACGAGTTAAAAGATATATAAACAAATGAAACCGTAAACAGATAAGTAAAGCTTCTTTCAGAACAAGTAAAAATAAGGTGAGGAAGGGTTGATCCGATTCCGAGATAGCTTCTAAGGGCATGAAAATGAAATAATAAAATGTAGAATAAAGAATATGATACAGAACAAAGCCAAGTCTGTTTTGTTAGAAACCGTCTAATTCTAGGCCCAATAGTGCGAATCTATTTCGCAATGAAGGCGTGCACTGAGATTCTTGAAAAAGTCAGGTGTGCCATCGTGAACGAGCCTTCCGCGATCACCGCTGGCGCCAGACACTACCGAACCGTCCTCCATATCCCGGAAGCTGCAAATACAATGGCTAGATTACATTAGACTATCACTGAGCAAAAACCCACTTTTCTGCTTTCCAGTTATTTCTTCCTCGCTTCGACAAATTGGTCGCCGATGTGCAGACAGATGGCAGGGTTGTCGTTCCACAAACAACCTAAAAATTAGAAGAAACTGTAATGATGAATTCAGAGATATAGAAGACCTAGAGAGGAGCTCAGACTTGATGTCCATGGCACAACATGTTGGTGATTTGCTTCAATTCCTCCATTGTCGGCAAGCATCCAGATGTGCCTTTACTGTACGTTACCAAAGTGCAGCGGAGAGTTCGAGCGGTGCCCTGCAAAGGCATCTTGGCTTTTCTAACAAATGCACAAAACAGAATTCTTCCGAAAAGAAAATTAATGATGTAAAAGTGCATGCAATGTTACTTGGAGAGCCTTTTGGGGAACGATGAGAAATTCATTGTATGCAGGATGCAAGGCATCATCCACCACAGTGCCGCTCGGGACGTTTTGATCCATAGGCCGCGCATGCGGATCGATTCTTCAACATAAACGATGTGCAAAATCACAACTGATCGCAGGAAGCTACTTGATAGTGATTTCAGGGTTCTACATAAAAAGCGTGTTGCTCAGGCAGATATCCAAAAACAATGAATAAAGGAGATGACTTCCACTTTTAATCTAGATCGAAAATGCTAATTGCTGTTGAGAAAGTCGGAAAGAACCTTAATCCTAGCACTGAAAAAGCGTCTCGTTTCACGGTTCGAGGAACCGCTTCGTTCAATTACCGAATATTTCTGCACAAACAACAATTCATTTAAGTCAAACTCACTTAGTGGGTATGATACGATAATTTGAATTCGTCTGAACGACCAAACATGTGAGCGAAGGAGAATACATCCCGTGACGATATAGGTGATTGACTTCTACGAAGGCTTTTTGCAGTTCAATCATTTCTGCAGCAGCCTGCAAATGAAACTAATGTGATGCTCATTAATACCACGCTATATGCACCACTAGCATCATCAGCTCATAGCATTCAACAATATTACATTGATTGAGCTAACACGAGGTGAACAATAGAAAGTGACAATAAATTATGACTGGTTCGTGGCCTTACAATACAGAAGCCACAGGCTTCTACACCCATTTGCAAAGGTCGTCAGCAAACGGGGTGGACTGTTTAATGGTAAGCTCAGTGCGGTAGAGTGGTATTTTATTTCAACTGAACTGCCATTTCTTCAGCATTCAGAAGGCAACATTCATTTATCACCAACTCTGCTAATAGTTTTTTTCTAAATAGAAACAAACCTTTTTAAACTCTCCCTCTGAGACTCCACCACGGAATACAACAATATCGAGAGGTAGGCTGTTTGTCTCCTTCAGGAAATTTTGAAGTGCCACAGTGAAATGTCTGAATTTAACTCATTTTTGCATTTCCCTACCAGTGATCAATACCCTTTCACTTACGTTGCAATATCCGAAATCAAGTTGAGACGAGGTTCCTGCATCCAATAAGTTCCTCGCATCTTCGTCGCCTCGCCCACAGTATACGCCATCTAAAATTCATATTACTCATCTACAGCCGCGAAATGAGTTCAGATGAAGTATCGCATTTATAAACAAATTGCTGATCGCTTTGATAAATATCCCCAAGTTTCGAAAATAAGTCTTTCATCATAGGCTCTGAGCAAATCAAATGGATTGCGGCAGGGACGATTTGGTGTTCACATCAGAGTTTCATTTAGCATACAGAACCTGTAGGCCTGGTAGTGATGAAGAACGCGGTAGCATACGGTATCATGAATGAACTCTATACAGCAACACAATCTTACAAACGGTTTTCATGGCGGTCAACACTTATCAAGGGAATGAAAAAAAAAACGAACAACACACATAAGTTCACTAGAGCATTTGGAAACCTATGAAAGTAAAGTCTATATAAGGCTGCAATTTTTACTCAGTCCTCTTCTTATTTAGCCCTTGTCTCCAAATCAGATCCCAAGCGTGTAAGTGAACAGCGAATGGTGCCCTGATGACAAGAAGAGGATGCTGATTTCCTCAGATTGAATCGAAATTATAGTATGAATGGTAAAAAGAAGAAAAAAAAAATCAGTTTAACTTCAATCTACATACCCCGACGACGGTTGGCTCGCTCTGAGGTACCTTCATCTGACGATCTGCAAAGGACTGTGGGCCAGCGTGGCTGATATCAAAACCAACGAACATACGAGTTTTCGGAAACAGGGCTGCATCACTGAAAGCATGACATGATGTTAAACTCCTCCTGATCTTCTTGTCAAATATGAACGTTTGGACATTGTCTAGGTAATCCTTGGAGCGGGCACAAAAGAGAAATTGCTTGCATGTTGACCGCGCTCCGGATTTTACTTTACCCTAGACACCAAACCCTCTCCAGGATCCAACTTTTATAAGCTTAGTCCAACGGCCATTTCCATGTAAGACAGATTTCCGAAGCAAATTTTCCAGAACCAGTGTTATAAGCTTGAAAATTATATAAAGAGAAATTCTTACACATTTCTAATGTTGGGATTCGAAGATGAAAACTGATCACATGTTTTTAAGATGTGATTGATACCTCCAAGTTTCAGATTCAATTTCAAGCATAGATTTCCGAGCACCATGAAGGCACCCTGAAAACAACGCACGTGAAATTTTCGAAAAAGCCACTTTGAAACACTTTTCAATGTAGCAGTAGGACAAAACTGAAGGTGTTCTATGAGCGATTCGGCAATCCTTACCTTCTGTCCAATCGCTTTGTTTAGAGTTTGAACGCTGAGATGCTGTGTTAATAGACCGTACTGAGCTTCGAGGCGCTTCATCAAACCTAAATGAAAAGATTTCCAGCCATTAAAGAGTCAACGAGAGAATTCAGGCTCGGAAAATTTCAAATTTCGTACCATGAACTGGATCCAACTTCGCCTTTGTAGTAAACATTACAAATTTGCTACTGTTGCTAAGATGCTTCATCAATGAGTCGATATTCTGCTCGATTTCACTACTTGTTTCGCGAACCTCAGCCTGAATGTTTCGGAGATGAGGAATAAAACAACTGCATTGATCTGCGCATAATTCTTATATGAAGATCGAAGCTAAAGAACGCCAACCAACTCTAGAGATGGCCACCGTACAAGAAGAGACAGCAGCAAATTCAAAATCAAGTCAAGGTAAAAACAATGGTATGAAGCTAATTTGAGAAACCAAACAGAAACACATCTCTGATGTCAAGGACTATTTCTACCCAAAAAGGCAACGTAGGAAAAATAATTAAGAAAGCTCTAACTTGCTTAGAGAGAGAGGGTTAGAGGCAAGCTATATAAAGTTCAAAATCTTGAATGTGTCTCAAAATGAAACGGCACATTCACACATTACAACAGATATGAAAGTCAGAAAAATGCGACTCACGTCTCGAGCTGATATCTGCACACCATGCTGAGAAGAATACCTCGACAACGCATCGATGAAAGACCTGGTAGGTGATTTTTAGAGGATGCGACATAAACTTTCGGAAAAAATTGAAGAAAGATTTCCAGACATACTCTGCATCGCTCTTACGGACACATCCATCGAAAATGATAAACGTCCATCTCCCATACAGCTTGGCTGGCTCCGCAAACTGCTCCCTCGCACCCAATTTCCACTGCATGTCGCCTAAGTGATTCGGTTGCACCTTCATCGAACCACCATAGTTGATGGCAGGTGGGTGGAAACGTCTAGCAACGGCACGCATCGGTCGAGTAGAGATTTTGACCTGTAGTTTGATAAGGTGGAAGAATTTGAAATTGAAAAATGCTTATATAATGTTGACGAAAAAGGGGTTTTGAATCTCACAAAAGTTGAATAGAGCCCCAAGTATTCGAAAACCTGAGAATCTCTCAATTAGAAACATGAACAAGAGAGTTTTCCATAAATCAGCTGTACTAAGAATCTAACTGCAACTCACGCCCCATTCCACAAAGTATGGATTGTCGTTGTTGAGCCCAGCGGCACTTATTTGCTCTTCGACGTGCTTCCTCATTTGCACAGGGGGGAGCTGACATTCTCTTATCATTGATTCCGACTGAAATACTCATAAGGAGTCAAAATACAAAAGATTTTACTTCCGATCTATTTATAACATCCGTGTACGGTGCATGGACGGCTCGTGTCCTTAAACAAGTTACGATCCCTCGCTGTCAAAACCGCAAAGTGTACAACAAGTAAACTGAACAAATACCATCCATTCATTTTGAGATTTACTATAATTATAAAAAAATAGTAATAGCGATTAATAGTAATAGCTAACTGAAAACTCAATGCATAATGTAACTAGTTGTGACAGATGATGATTGAATCAAAAAATGAGTGTTTTCATCAGACAACAAAGATATAATTTCAAGGGCTGGACGAAAAGCTCGGTACCACGGCAGTAGGCAGTAATCCGTCGAAATAGCAACAGAAGTGTAAAGAAAACCAAAAAACAAAAAACGTAAAACTAAAAATTATCTATCAGTATTAAGGCAAATAGTGAACGCACCATTTGAGGTGTCTGTTTTTCCGTGGTAACTCGTTGCCCGCGCTCAATTTCCAACACTTCCATGGGGTGATAAACAAAACCTTGGGGCTTTCGTTCGATACACAGCGGAAGGTTTGGATATCTGAACCACTTGTGAGATAATTTAGATGACTGCTTGTAGTGAAGGGGTCTTCACCAACCTAAGTTCCCGTTTGTATCGCTTACGGAAGTACTCGTAAACTGTGGTTTCTTCACCTTCATGCTCGAATCTAGCACTGAAACAGAAAGCAATACAGATAGAGGCAATAACTATGAAGAAAGTCTGGCATAGACCTTAAGGCACTATCCTTTGACAATCCATTGATGTAGACAACTCGTGGCACTTCCGTGTGCGTCGTGCGAACTGCAACATCTGAAAATGTGGTTATTGACAAATGGGTGAGTTGTGTTTTCTCATGGAAGTTTTTCTTCTATTTCCAAGACTACAATTAATCAGTTGGCAAAGCAGAATACAAAAGCACACGACCTTTCAACTGCCTAACAATTTCCAGCATTGATTTCTTGTTTCTCAACGCATCCTCCAATGTCACACCATGCCGGTTATCGAGTCCCAAGTAGGATTCACAGAAGCTAACAACTGACGTTTGACAGAAGAAAGGTGACTTCTTCGCTGAAAGACATATTAACTAGGTTGCATAACCTTTTCGATACTACTCGTTGTTCCAGTTCTGTTTAGAACGTTAATCGTTGGTCACTGCTCAAAGATGGAGAATCAAATTCGCGAAAAACAGAAACGGTGATGTACTGGTGCGAGTTCACCATCTTTCACTCTTCCTTTCATGGAAAAGCAATGTGATACATAGAACCCCTGAACGGAGTAGTCCCTTTTCGAATCGCAAACACGTGGAAACGCAGGTTCAAAGCTTCGGTCGATACAGTTGCCGTGCCCTTCGGAATCGGCTGCCACATGGGTGATATATGAGATGTATCACGATAAGCGATGTCTACAACGACTACATAACCAGTTGCCCAGTTGCAGGCTTCAATCACTTTACTCGCCAGATTCGTCGTATGACTTTACGTGTGTAGCTCTTATCGCATCAGCTTACCCGCCTACCTGTCCTGTTCCTCCTACGTGTGTTTAATATATTACACGATAGCTTGCAGCTGATAGATGTATATGGACGCGTGCTAATGATTCAGAAAACTCTCCTTCCCTATACACCGCTAATTATATCTCACGATCTTTCAACCGTGCTAAAAGCGAATTCTGTGATTCTCCTTCTCTGAACATTAAGTAGACTGCTAATCCTTGAGCTATCGCAAGCTCAATCACAACCAACATATTATGACGCTAAACGCACGTGAAATGTTAGAAGAGAAACCGTACCTCCTATCTGCAACATTGCTAATACTTCGCCAGCTGACTCCACCACGCGACAGTTCTTTTCAAATCCACACTTCACTACTTTCCCTTGTGGTAATGGCGCATCATTTTTTGATGAGCGCTCGTACGCCTTGTTTCCGAACAATAAATGATCTTCACTGAAATATTCCCAAACTAATCAGGCATTTTTTCTGTTAAGCCATCAGTTCCTGATTTGGAAATCGACTATTTCACAATTCCAGAGCTTTCTTCTCATTACACACTTTATGAGGCAAACTACCAACGCACACCATTACCCCGCACTGATTTTGCCCAAACCTGTGCGAGGCGAAAATGATGTAGCTAAACCTATGACAGTCTCGCGATTTCGAAATCGAATCCGACCTACTAAGTTGCACATGTTTGCAGGTTGTTTAGCACTCGCATTCAAACAGTTGTAAACCACTTACTTCTTCACCATTCCAGCAGATGTCAAAATTTCGAGGAATTGCTGGGTTTCCCTGATTTGTTCAACCTCACCATTTAGAGTTGGCGTGAATACATGGGTGAACTGAATCTCAACCTCTACCTAAACACACACGAAATTCAGACCAACCTAGCACATGACCAATGGCGCTCGTACCTTAACACATGCGGGTCCTAACTGCTTCTTGGTGTTCGCGGAACTGATGTCAGTCTGCAATACTAGACTCTAATTCTAAATATACGGAAGAAAACCATGGAAGTAGGTTCGAAATGCCATTCAAAGCCCAAGCTCACGGAAAAGAGCCACATGTGTAACTTACAGGAAGAAGATCGATCTTTAAGGTAGCGTCGCCGCGTTCATCAGGCAATGGTTTCTTCATGAATAAGCTGTTGCCACAGTCATAAATGAACGAGTACTTGGACGATTTAGGGAATAAATGTGCATGTTTCTTCACCAAAGTGTTGAACAAGGACATGCAAACGCGACGTCGCGACTGTACAATAAAACTGAAAAATTCTATCGAAACTTACAATTAGACAAAGCGTTGAAATGTTGTTTTTTTTTTTAGAATACTACGCAAATTTAGTTCACTGTACCGCGTGAGTTTACCACAGGAATGAGAAATTCAGCTCTAATATCTCTATTGTATGACTCGACGAATCTACATGTTTTGAAGACCTACTCCTGTTTTTGTCCTCGTGTGAGATCGCGGGTCTTACGATCCGTGTGCTTCGTAAAAGAGATCCTGTAGTGATATATTTCTCTTGGTAGCCCTCTAATGTCCATCATGTAACCATTCAACTCGACTTCGAATTCAGATGCCGTTTTCACAGTGACTGCCGAATAAGGAGCAATTTTCGCTGAAGATATGAGCCGTTCTACCCCAATATTTGAACCTATCACTTAGATGGGCCCTCCTATCCCACAACCCATTTCGAATATTCAAAAGAAGATTAGAAGTAATCTGAGACATGTGAAACCCACGGGGAAGTTTGAAGTCTTCAGCATTCCTCATTGCCTCATCATCAACAAACATTTCTTCGTCACCGGAAGCCATACTTACCTTATGAAACCTTATGGAATCTGAAACAAGGATGAACTGCTTGTATTGACCAAACCTTCTCGATGCGATGCTACTCGACGTCCTTTCGACGATTCGCAATCACAACATTCTAACGTGTATTTGACCTACAGCATAACTCTCGATAGTTGCACAGATCAATGCTCGAGAAGGTTTGGTTATCAAATCTCACAAAACACAATTTGTTAAAATAATGAAGACGACTTGACGACTCGCAGAAGGTGACCTTACAGAGCCGAGAAGCGAATTTTGCTTCCTCTTTCTTGAAAACTGGATTCGGTTGCAAGCGCTGCTTTTGCTGAACAGAAATTGAGAACCCGCGAGAAGAGTTAAAAGTGTATCGACTCAGTATACCCACACTGAGGAAATCGGCAATTGTTTTGCAATTGAAGCATTTTCTGAAACCCATCCTTCAGGTGAGATACACATAGACTCCACTTTCCCAGTATTTCAATCTTCAGAACGTGAGGTCATGGAACCAGAAAAATGAAAAATCGAAAAAAAATGATGAGGGTGTACGCTACATTTAGGGTTTGCATGGTGTCTTGCCAGCCGTGCCACCGCTGTAAACCTAAAGCACCAGCTCGTGGTGATGTAACGAACGACTGTTCTTTTAACCAGTCAGTATTCAACCAACTGTGCAAGCTCGGTTCTTCAGGCAAATGGTCAGGGGTAGAAAATGCAATATTTTGTCTTTAGATCATTTAGAGTTTACATAGAGTTTAAATGATGTAATGCGTGTACCGGTTGAGCTTCTTCACCAAATTTATGTGATCATCATCACCAAATGCACCCATTCGTATAGATTCCCGTGTCAGGTGAAGCACCAGTGCTTTCAATTTCCAAACCCCCATGAGTAATTTGAGTCGATATAACTGATAGCAGCCTTTCTCGAGCTGTTCTACTTGACGCTACCTTACTGAGCTTCCTCAGGTTAACGGAAATGAGCCCCATCCTTTAACGCCAACTGCATGCTCATACATGAAGGGGGCAGTAGGCACGTGACAGGGACGGTAAGAGACGCGGCTAGGTGCTTTCATAGCTGGACGTCAAGTACCGTTGAAGCAAGAGCGTGCGCGGCTGCAGGCGACTCTGTCGAATATTCTCGACCTTTTATATTAAGTGGAATGGAAAGAAGACAAAGTTATTCTCAAGGAATGAAAGCAGAAAACAGGGGCTACCAAAAAGGAACAGGTAAAATACTATGAAAAGCAAGATCGTAACAAATGAAAACTACCAAGCAATCAATATCGAAAAAGTCAAGCTCATAAAGCAAAAAGAGCAGAGGAAAGGAGTTATTTATAACGTTATAAAACACGTTCAAGGTAACGACGACCGGTGACTAGAGCAGCGATTCATTTCGCCACGTATACTCAGACGAATCACTTAGTGAAGTTAACTCCCGTGGCTCATCAGTGAGTAAGATTCAACTCCACTTCAAAATAACTACTACTAACAAATGATCCCATGATATGCAAAATTAGACCGCGCCATACTACTACTCATTTTTCAACGGAGCGTTTTCTGTGCCTCATTATACCCATAAGCTTGATCCAAAATTTGATGTAAATTAGGAATGATTGCGTTATACCCAAGTGTGGGAACGTTCAAACCGGTTCAGCTTCATAGCTTCGATAATCTAAAGAATGAAGATAAGCATAGAAACTGGGACGCCTCAGAAGTACGTTGAACTCCGACATGGCAGTAAAACTCACTGTAACAAATACGGCATCGCGCTAACTGGTGCGTTTATGTAGCCCAACAACGCACACACTGGATGTATTCTCAGTTTAGCGTCAAGCGTCGCCGATGCAGAAGTGTCAAGCGTGACCCCCATGCGAAGCTCTGCCGGCTGCTGAGCGTTTTCAAACAGCTCGAACACTGATGCTCGCAAAATAATGTGGCCGAAACGTAAAGGCCGTCGACAGTGGTGCAATTCTGATGGGGACGAGCGCGCCACTAGACGATTTTGAAGGCACAGTCCACGATAAAGATGCTTTTTACATCTCCCCTGAGGACTAACCAGTGCCCCCAAGGGTAAAAGAAAAGACGCTGCCGAGCCCAAAAACTCAAGAGTCCGGGTATAACAGAAACCCCATTACCGGAGCGGTCGGATGCCACGCCCATTGGTCAATGTTGTGTCAGACGAGCTGTGGAGGCGCTACAGATCGCAATAGTCACGCCAGGACCCACACGTTCACCACGCAATCAGCTGATCGTCGAGACATTAGGCGATGTTCTACTCCTATTCTGTTACTTTCTGTTATTTTTTTCGCTGCTGCGGTCACTTTTCTAGTGTTTAGCTTCACAGGATGAGAACGGTGGGTTACTTTTGCTGTAGTTGTTTCTGCTAACTTATGCTCATGTGTGAATGAACTTTGAAGGGCATTTTTGCTCATTGTAGTCAGCTATCCGCACCAAGGCCCACACGTACGCAATGACAACATTGTATACCTCGTCCAAGCATCCCTTTGCTTCATTTTTTTAGTATCAGTCTCGTCCAGCTCCTTTTTAACGTTTTTCCCAGAGCATTTTATCACTTCGGGAACCCGCGCGCTTTCCTCGCCTCCGTCGCACTTTCTCTTTCATTTTTCGTCATATACAGATAACCCTAAATTATTGTGAACTGTGCCCTTAAGCTTTTTTGAGTGGCGTCGAACTATGAAAGCGCTCTGACTGTGGGCGCGGGCCTCTACATGAATCCATGCGCCCCACCACCACTTTTCAGTGCGAGATAAGCACCTGAGTACGGTATGAACGCTATTAAACACGATAAAGCGACAGTGACAAATTACAGCATTAATGAAAACAAAAAGTCTCACCGCGGTTGAATAATAGCCCCCTCTTGCCCCCCCCCCCCCCAATTTCATTTTCACAGAATTTTGAACACAGTGTTACGTAAGGAGAGCACACTCGATTTACTTCTTGCTAATAGATTACGACTACTACGCGTCAAGACTTGCGACTCACTCACTCTAAGGCACATTCCACGACGATAAATTTGGGGTACCTAGTTTCAGGCGAATAATTGGAGAGGTCCGCTATCTTCTCACCGCACCTGCCGCGTATCGCAGAATTGAGATGGAAGATTGGAGTGCACAATTTGTGAGTAAGGGAGTCCTTCAATTATTTGAATTCGCTGGCCGCTGCCTTCAATTCCAATGCGGTCTTGATCGTCGATAATATAGGAGGAGTCATTCCCAATCAAGTCTAATAAACATAAAAACGAAAAAGAAAGAAGAGAAATGGGTGTGGTGCAGTAGGAACGAAATCGTCGCGTCGCGGCAAGAGGGACGCCGCGCTCGATGTAATACAGCAGAAGGCAGCAGCAGGTAAGAAATACAGGAACTAAGGAATTAATAGTAGAATAATGCCCAATAGGGATCGCATATTGATTGAGCTGTATGAAGAACGCTAGAGCTGTAATAACGGCGTAGGAATGGTCCGCGACAGACGCGTGCGGCGAATCAAATACAGAATGCCGTTCCTAGTGCCCGTCTCCCAAGAAAAATATGTCCTAAGTGGGTTGGGGGGCCACGCGGCGCGGCACCCTTTCTCGTCTGGCGCACTCTCCAACGAGGAAGTAGTGGGCCTGAGTCTGGGATGGAATGGTGAGGTTGTACTGATGTTTCGTGATTGAACAAACTAACTCCTGGCACATGTTGATATGCTTGCATATTACGGACACTCTTTTCTAAGACCATGAAACCTTTTTTTTTAGGAAGTGGAGAGGCTCCGAGGTGTGTGATGAGATGGTTATCTCCTGCAAAAAGCTGAGATGAGATAAAAGTTGAACGTCCAATTGGCTCACCCACCCCGAAGCCCTCCCCTTCTTGAAATTAGGTGAAAAGTACACAGTTATAACATAAAAAAGCTATGAAACGTCCCTAAACACTATTACGGGCAACGGGCTCGACTACTCTTCCTTCTCTACTATCTCGCTGGAGAGAGAGCCAGACGAGCAAAGTGCCGCGCCGCCGCGTGGCCCCCCAACACATTTAGACCCGAAAAATAATCAAAAAAGAAAGACAGTCAACGAAAAATATTGCGTCCTATCGATTGGCGGGGAGGCGGGTCGAGTACGGTAATTGCAGTTTGAAGCTGGGGGACGACTAAAAAAGATTTGCTGCATGCCGCAAAGCGAACGAGGGAAATCGGAGAGAAGTCATGTTACCCGTAATTGAAGTGATAGTCCACAAGATTGCCAACTTGGCGAGGAACACGCGGAAATCGACCTATTTAAAAATATATAAGGCCTCAAAAAGTAGTAAAATTAGGGAGAATAGAATAAAAAAAGTAGCGAGGAAAGGATATTCCGACGAGCTGTTCTCATGCGCGCGCCACTGCATGCATCTGGACATAGTAAGCTGCCTGCGTGTCAGGTGTGGGTCCCGATGCGAATGGTAGGTCCACGAACTACTTGAACTCGGTTCTTCAAAATGTGCCGGTCGCGCCTGTTTTTTGCTTTCGTCTCACTCCTCTAAATCGCGTCTTCAACTGCTGTGCTGTACTGGCTGGTGAGACCCCCATCACCCCCTACTCATCCGTGGGCCTCTCCCAGGGTATTTTTATCTGCGTGTAACCGTGAATAGTGCAACCTAACAAAAGCCTCTACAACGCCGTGAGACGCGTCCGCCATGGCCGTGAAGTCGGCTAGGGGAACGTCGGCACCGCGCGTCCGTCGGAACCGTGTCACCCCGACCAATTCCCGCGTGACGCAGCCCACTGCGATCTTGAAATGACATTACAGTACCACTAAGTGGAGCGAATGATTTGCACTAGTCCATTTTATCTTCTCTTCGGTCCGTCCAAGCTTGAACCGTACGCTCGACTAACAACTGCGACGTCCGCGGGCTGACGCGTCGCGTGCGACAGCTGCGGCGTGGCCTAGTTCCGACGGACGCAACAAAGCGCACCCCGTCGATTTAGACGGTTCTGGGGCCTTCTATTACGCCCTATCTTGACCGTTTTTTGACTCCACAGCGTCGCTTAGCTATCCTTGGGGTCACAGGTTCATTCCAGGAAAGAGTCTCAAAATCCTTTTTAACGTGAAGTGTGCTTTCAGTTGTCAAGTTTGCTATTTAGACATCAGTGGAGACAGAACTTATTGAACCATAGATGATCTAGAAGACGAGTTTCGACGCGGAAAGACGCGCCACGCAGAGCTCATTACTCTGGCGTCTCACCATGCATAACCCGTCATTACGGTCAAAACTTGCCGTTGAATGTATAGGTTGGGGGGAGTGGGCATGTCAATCGGTGATATACTAGCACTGTATCGGAGACTGAGAGGATGGGCAACAGCCAACTATGCGCTCTTATGCGGTTTTAGCAAACTGAATGTAGTTTTTGTCCTAAGTCTTAGGAGGGTAGGAGCACCGGGGTTGGTGAAGTGATTACCTCGTGCAAAAAGCTGAAAATCGCTTATCCCAATGCTTCCACCCTTCCTAGCTTATTGTTATTGGGAGGGCTTAAATATTGGGACTATTAGTCGTCAGCATTGCTACGTACTATTCATGGGTTGGTTGACTAATCAGTTTGCTCAGTCATAGAAAAGTCGTTGTGTCAGTTAATCCAATAAAGTGAAGAACTGAATTCCTGATGGAAGACTACTGACAAATCGCAGCAAATCGAAATTTCGTAATCATAGGCAAGCATTGATTCATAACTCCTGTCCCCGTAGAACGAAAGCGTTCAAAAGTGTTAGGAATACAGACGGCAGGATGGGACCACTTATGGTGGGTGGCAGGACCGGACTCTGCCCACAGGGAACGGGTTTGGCGCGAAATAAGTGCTAGAAGCGAAATAAGCGGAAGCTCATAACACCTGTGCCCGTGAAATTGGAGAATTCAAATTCGGTTGGAGTACAGGCGGCAGGATGGCAACACTTATGGGGAGTGGCAAGACCAGAGTCCGCCCACAATGGGCGGGTTCGAGCGAAAACTCATAACTACTGTTCCCGTGCACCTAGAGCGTTCAGATTTGGAATGAGTGCAGGGGCAGATTTAAGACATCCATGGTAGCTAGTAGAAGGTAACTGTGCTGGAGGCGTAAGGTGGGGTGGGGGGAAGGGGGAATGTATGAGGCGTGATGAAATGATCACACTATGAGTGAGAATACGCAGTCGCGTTGGAAAAAGAGGGAGTAAATCCAACGTGCGAAGTATTAACAATGAAGGAGGAGAGTCCGGCGGCAGCCGGGCGATCCCACTGAAATATTGTATGACGACTGTACTGTTCTCTTCTCCTACACTTATGGGATCTCTTTCACTGAGGGTTCTCTCTCGCTGAAGGATCCCCAGCCGGTTAGTGACGAGGCTACGTAGGGCGTCCCCAGGTGGCGGATAGGGGAATTAATCGCCTACCAAAAGTCACCGGTACTTTCCCAGAGACGCAGGTGGATTCAGGGGATGGACTCCTTGATTCTGCTGTGCTGGGTCGATATACCCTCTGTTTCTCGCAGGCGATCCACGCATACGTGTGTGGAGGGTCTGTGGGTGTAGTTGGTATTTTGCCCATCGACTCGGCCAAAAGCTTGCATTCGAGTGACGAACAAGTCACGCTGGGAAGTACTGGGAAGCGATTCGGGGCCGCCTCCGAAAACAAAGCCCCTTGTCCACTTCGGGATAGCCTGGCAAGCCCCCGAAGTCAATAGCCCCCACCTCAGAGCCTGGCAAGCTGCAGTTGGGTATCTTCACGCCAAAAACAGTAATAGAAATGGGCTTCATTCCCCTGAACCTGAGGGAGCCCCCAATGCGGCACGCTGTATTTGAGACTGGAGAAGAACTGTTCCTTGGAACATGCGACAGTAGAGGCGTCGGCGGCGTAGGTGGCCTCGTCAATACACACTTGGCCATGAACATCGATTCGTACGAAAGCTTAACAACCCGAATCGGACGTTTGCAATTAAGAAGATGTGGCTCAGTCCCAGCTCTAACCATCTTCGTTGCTTACGCACCAACATCGAGCTACGAAGAAGAGGAAATGGAAGCGTTTTATATGGATCTGGGGAGGCTCTACAGAGAAGACCACACTTTCTTCAAGGTCATCGTCGGTGATTTTAACGCCAAGACTGGCCCCAGAAGAACGGCTGAAGAGCTTCACATCGGACTCACGGAGTGGAATGGAATGAGCAGGGTGAAAGGCTGTCCGAGTTTATCATGACGACCCACACCATCCATGGTAACTCGCAGTTCCAGAAGCTCTCTCATTTAAGATGGACATGGGAGTCACCTGGTGGACAGTTCCATAATGAAACAGACCACATCATCTTCAATCGGAGATTTTGCCTGACCGACGTCGCTGTTGTTCCGAAGTTCTACACGGGATCGGACCATCGTCTCCTCCGCGCTAGATTCTGCTTCTCAGTGCGTGGGGAGAGAGCTATGAAGTTTCGGAAACGAAGCCCCAAGACCTCCATCAACTGGGACAACTTCGCTTCCCTTGCGAGAAAATGGGAGGATTCCGTTATCGACAACATCGACGAAGAATACAACCGGCTCGTCGAGCATCTTCACGATAGTGCTACGAAAGCAGAGAGTCTACAAGTAGCCAAGAGACGACTCTCTTCGGAGACCCTCGAGCTAATACGCCGGCGTGGAATCGCGCGAGCTGCAGGCAATTATCAACAAACGTCCGAACTTGCGAAGCTATGCAGAGAAGCGATAAAGGAAGATCTGGAAGAGAGAAGAGCAGCAGACATGGACGAAGCCGCCGAGGCCGGAAAGAGCATTCGCAAAGCCCGACGGAGCTTCGCCAATTACAAGACCAAGATGACCTCCCTTCATCGTCCGGACGGAACCGTTACTGCATTTCGGAGGGCAATGGAGAAGGTCATCTACGACTTCTACTCGGATCTCTTCGACAGCCACGTCTACCTGCCTACTCACCATCTTAGGCAAGACGAATATATCGCTCCTTCGGTTCTCCCTTCCGAAATACGACATGCCATCACGTCGATGAAGAACTGTACAGCGCCCGGTCCCGATAGGATCAAACTAGAACATCTGAAGAGTATACCACCAGTCACCATCAAAACTTTGGCTAGGCTCTTCACACGGTACCTGTCGGAATGCAAAGTGCCCACGTCGTGGAAAACTAGCAAGACTGTGTTGCTGTACAAAAAGGGAGATCCAGACGATATTGGCAATTATCGCCCAAACTGCCTGCTGTCCGTAATCTACAAGCTTTTCACTTGTGTCATCCTAAACAGGATTGGCAGAATATTAGATGAAGGACAGCCATGCGAGCAAGCAGGGTTTCGGAGAGGGTTCAGTACAATCGATCATATCCACACCCTAACAAGGCTCAGTGAAGTATCGTGAGAGTACAAAATGCCGCTACGTCTTACGTTTATCGACTTGAAGAAAGCCTTTGACACCGTTGAGACAGAAGCGGTAATTGAAGCCCTTGGCAACCAGGGTGTTCCTACGCAATGTATAAGAATGCTTCGTGAGCTCTACGACAGCTTCACGACCAAGATTTCACCATTCTATAAGAAGTCATTGTCAACGTGAAGAGAGGTGTCCGGCAAGGCGATACTATTTCGCCCAAACTTTTCAGTGCCGCCCTCGAGAATATCATGCGTCATTTGGAATGGGAAGACTTGGGAGTGAAGGTCGACGGCCGCTTCCTACATCACCTCCGCTTTGCAGACGACATCGTGCTTATAACACCGAACACCGAGCAGGCGGAACTGGCCGAGTTTGACACTGCTTGTGGAAAGATCGGCTTAAGGCTGAACCTAACGAAGACGATGTTCATGAAAAACAGACTGGTACCTGATGCTCCTTTCACGTTAAACGGAACCTCCGGAATATCTCCGAATGCTCTAGCTATGTGTATCTAGGTCGGGAAGTCAACATGATGAACGACCTAGCTCCAGAGCTGTGCAGAAGGAAACGCGCCGCGTGGGGAGCATTTAAGAATATCGAGGAGGTAGTGAAGAAGACAAAAACATCCGGCTCCGCGCTCACCTTTTCGACACTGCTGTCCTTCCTGCTTTGACGTACGCCTCGAAGACCTGGACTCTACGAAAGCAGGATGAGCATGCTGTCAGCGTTACTCAACGCGCTTTGCAAAGGGCGATGCTCGGAATTTCCCTATACACGCAAGTGCAGAAGGGAATCCAAATTCCGAGCTCCGTCACCGAACGAAGATCAGGGATGCCGTTGATTACGCCAAGAAATCGAAGATCAGGTGGGCCGGACACGTTACGCGATATAGTGATGACCGTTGGACCAGGGCGGTTACTGACTGGATCCCTCGGGACATCAAACGAACTCCAGGAAGGCCGCCAACGAGATGGTTAGACTTCTTCACGAAAGCTCTGAACGAAAGGAATGTTGAACCTCGTGTCCCTGAAGCGAGAACGATTCACTGGACCACTCTGGCTCGTGACAGGGACGAATGGAGACGTTACTGGCGCCCGCTCGAGGAAGTCGATGACTAACGGGACGACAGGTGATACAGGTGATACTGTTCTCTTCACACTGAGCTCCCCTACTTAAAGACTTGTGCCAAAATTTTGGTGCCCGCCAATACCTGTCCTGTCCTATTCAGAAGTTTTCTGATCAGTTTTCGCGGTACTATTCTACTATTACCCCCCCCCCCCCCCCCACCCCCATAACTATTCTACTGTTACACCCCCAAAAACTCAAAATTTTAATTTTCGATGGAACTTTGCCCATAGGGGTAATCCGATGCCCTGATAGCGAATATGATCTTCATTTTTGGCGTTGGCGCCATTTGGCTCCAATTGGCGCCAATTTGGCGCTCAATTGGCGCCAATTGGAGCCAAATGGCGCCAGCGCCAAAAATGAATGTTATATTCGTTATCAGGACATCAAATAACCCCTAAACGCAAGTTTTCAACAAATTTGGTGAAAATACCCTTGGCGCCAACGCCAAAAATGAAGGTTATATTCGTTATCGGGGCATCGGATTACCTCTAAAGGCGAAGTTTTATCGAAAATTAAAATTTTGAGTTTTTGGGGGTGTAATTGTAGAATAGTACCGTTTTCGCTACTGACAGTCGCGTGTGAAGACAGCGGATTACATCTGCTTGAGCGGTGAGACCTTAGCTCTGAAGACGACGATTGCTTGAAACGTTAAACTGTTGACCCAATGAATTGTTCCATCAAAAACCTCGTACGGCACAAGAACATCATTCCGGCAAACAATTATGCCGAGATTAAAGTAAGAAAGAAGTTGGAGACTTATGTTCAGAAAAGTGTCATGTGTTTTGAAGAAGCCGAGCATTACGATTTTAAGACAGGAAGGAGGGAAACTCGGCGTGAGCCGGTGAACCGACTGATGTTGTAGAAGCGCTATCGCTAACAACAAAACTATTAGGTTGATGCCTAATTACTGCGGATTTCTTTCGGCAAATTTTACTTGAAGAAACGATGGCAATATTTAGCAAAGACATGTTCAAATAATTACTCCGAAACATACACCAATTACGTCAAGCACTGCTTCCCATTTTCAAAGCAGTCGAATTCCACAGGCGAAAAAGCTACGATTCTTGGATGCGATCCATGCCTTGACCTCGACCATCAAGTCGTGCAATTCCCCGGAAGTTCTGTTCGCTAGCCAATTTTTCAACGGACGATTGACGTGATAGTCTATAGGGGTTTCTGTTGGTGGATAGGACGAACGTAGAAGCAGATTCCACTCCCTATTCGACTTTGACTGACTGTTCCATCGCCGAGAAGTTCGTTGAGATCACTTCAGGACTGTGCCACCTTCCAACCTTTCTCGAAGTAGTAGAGCATAATATGGCGTATATGAAGATGACTTTCGAGACATATTTCTGTTAAGGAAAGCAAGAATATTGTTTCCAAATCCCGAACTCAATATTCAAAATTCGAACTACATCGAGAGGAAAGAAGCTGCAAAAAAACCGCAATAATTACGCATCAACTATCCTATCCCTTACCTTTTATACATCCTGCTGCTTCTTACTACCTCAGTTTGCGGTGCGTTTCACATATCACTACCTTTGTCATGATCATGGTTTGTTACGGACAGGCACGCAGATAAACGGTCAAACCGGGAACAGCCAGATCCGTAAACAAAGGAAAACATCAGCCTACTACATTGTAAGCACGAACAATTACAACTATAAAAGCCGAAATGCTCGAAAAAGGATAACCTCATATCATTCGTATCCGGATACCAAAAGCCTTGAGTGGTGTGGAGTCTGTCATCCTGGCTTTGTCACGGGAAGTCGTGGGGTACCAATGTATACTGAGCAATTCGAATGGCATAGAAGAAGTTAGCGAGAAGCGGAAGGAAAAAAGGCAACCATTCAGGTTGGGCGGCTGGCGAAAATGAAATTTAGGACATTCTCATGAGCACGCGGGAAAGGAAACTGTAACTATCGTGCTGGGTCTCAAGTGTTGCAACCTATAATTTGAGGGAACACATCCATGATCTACGATTCACTTAAACCCGATTCCTTTAAATTTGCCGAACGCACCCATTTTTTCTGCCCACACACTAAAACTCTCTGGCTATGTTGCTTCATAACGGGGCATTTAGCGGGGACCCACAGCCAGATTGCTGTATAGAGCAGGTGTTCGTTCTGAGTTTTCGTGTTCTATAATAGCAATCTAATTTGTCAGGCTATTTTGATGCTAGAAGACTCATTCTTTGCTCATGCATGTGATTAGTTCGTTGTAAATAGTAATGCCCAGACTATGTTGCAATGACTGTTAACCTCATTTCCATACGTTACGTATAATATCATTAGGTTGGGTGGAAAGTATCTGCCGAAAGCTTCGCATTTGTCCAAACTTCTTCGGATATTTTCTGGAAACTTCCATGGGGTTTCTACGTAAGGACGTTGCCTACACTATTCCCATAACTAGCCGGCTACCTTTCGCTTGTTTGTTTGATCAAATAATGTCCCAACAGTTAATCCGTCCTTGACACGTATTCCTTTAAGATTTCGACCACTTCACCGCTGGAACCAGTTGTTCTTGTGTCGAGCATGATCCTTGAATCCCTCGTGTACGCGGTTCTGTGCACATCTCGTTCTAACGCTTCAAATCCTGAAACAAAATGGTCGGGAATGAACCTCGATCTGGTTAACCGACAGCAATCAAAGGATCTGGTATGTTATGCGCTTACCAATGACTAGAGCCTCTTCGAAGTATTCCTACGGGAACTTCCACAAAAGGGAGAAATCTAGGCTATAGAGAAGTTTTCGGCAGATCCTAAGGCTATTGAGAAGTTTTCGGCAGATTCTAAGGCTATTGAGAAGTTTTCAACAGATCCTACTATCCTAACACCGCACATCTAATATCTCAGATTGCGTCGAATTGTTCTATCCAGTTAGTACCTTTCCGTCAGTTATGAGTCGAATAATTTAAGATGATTCAAAATGACGTATATAGAGATCTATCGGAACAGAAACATGAACACGTCACCTTGGCAAGGTCAAATACGTTACTGATTCCAGCCGGCGGCAGAATTTCAAATGACGAATGTGATTTACTTCGCACTAGAGCGCTGTTTAACGTTCGAAAATGCGTGTTTGCACTTAAATCATCTGATGTGAGTTGCTCAAGTACCGATGAACTTCGCACCTTTTTTAAGTGCTGTTACACACTTGTTTAGACTAGGTGCAGATTGGTGTAGCCGCTTAACAGTCCTTATTTCTTACAAAGCATGTTGTTCAGAAGGTCTGGTAATTCAGCTGGTCATACAATAAGAATGTTACTGGAATGGTCGGCCATTTGTGAGGTAGGTTCCTATTTCCTTTCTGTTTTACATTTTTTTTTGGGGAATTAACGCTATCAGTTGCATACCTAAGGTAGGAGATGTGCTTCGTTATGTTTTACACATTGGTGCTGTGTATACTTTTTTATTTTACTCGCTCTATGTGGTTTCGAAGGTCACACCGGATTCCAACATCTATTACGGAAGTACATGGTGAAGAACATCGTTCTGAAATGGACCGTAATTTAGAGAAAAGCAAAACTCTCATATAACTGCGTTCTCAATGGTAGCTAAACTACTGAATGTCTGAAGAACTGAAATCTCGGTTTTAACATTTTTGCGAACAAACAGTGAACAACACCACTTTCAATCAGTCCATGTGGCAGCATTTGTTCGGAATACAACAGACCGAATCAAGAGCGGGAAAAATCTCTTACCGTGCCCTGCTCGCGCATAACAATCTGTAGATAGCTATTAGGTTGATGCATAATTATTGAGGATTTTTTCCAGCGAATTTTATTTAAAGTAATCGTGGAAGTACTAAGCAAAGAACTATTCAAATAATTACTCCGGAACTTATTCACCGACTACGTCGAGCACTGCTTCCCAATGATTAGTTAGTCGGATCCCAAGAGCAAAGAAGTTTTGACCTTACGGGCGATCCACGCCTTGACATCGGCTATCAAGTCATCAAAATCGACATAACTTCTATCCTCTAGCCGTTTTTAGATGAACGGTTGACGAGATAATCCATAAAAGTTCCTGCTGGTGAATATGGCAGATTCAGGGGGAGATCCCAGCTCCTGGTTGGCTCTGCTGATTGTTCGATCGCCGAAAAGTTACTGAGATCGCGGAATGACTGTGCCACATTCCGATCTTTTTCGAAGTAGTTAAGCCTAATTTTGCAAATATGCGGATGGTTTTTTGAGCATATTCATGTAGAGGAAATCAAGTAGATCATTTCTAAAAAAAACCCGAACTCAATATTCAAATTCTATCGAGAGAAAAAAAGCCGCGAAAAATTCCGCAATAATTATGCATCAACCTAATATAAACGAAGTCCTCTTTAATTCAAATTAAAGCTTGTGATGAACCTGCCATACAGAATGTTAGAAAAATTAGCCATGAGAGCGCACAAAGAGCTCGACCGACCATAGCGCCCTTATCTCTATGGACAGCTGAGATGACTTCTATTTACGAATGGGTTGCCAATAAATTCACATGGTTTTTTGTAGAATTGGGCTACATATTATGCTATGTCATTATATATCTTATATCTTTTGAACATCTTTTATCATGTCAGAATTCTACATACTACATATTGTTGCTGTCTGTTATATAGCTGACTAACGTATAACTGCACAAATGTAGGGTTATATATAGTTATTGTATATAGCATATACAGTAGCGCTAAAAGTCTTCGGTCAAATGCTTTTCCAGTTAAACTTTTCAGTCGTAACTTCTTTTCCATTTGATGTAATCATGCGAAATTTGAATATGTGTCACATAGATGTACTGTGAATATTTACCACTATTAACCTGCAATCTGATCATGTTCCAGATACCCCAAAGAGCTTGAACTCAAAATCAACTAAAAATACAAATGATGGTCCTTCTAGAACTGCTTTTCATTCTACCATGTCCAAAGCCTACAAATGTTGATGCCGGACACAGTAGATGAGAAGAACGCGCATAAGGTGCGAAAAACTGCAGATGTCAATAACTTTTGTTTAGCGAAATCTGCTACCGCAAAACACCTTGCTCTAGTTATGTTTATATTGCTGCTTTGCAGTCAAATAATGTTGGATAATGTGAAATATGCTTACGTTAAACATATCGAAATTTCGCGCGATTTGCTCCACTAAGAAAAAAGTTATTAACGAAAAAGGTAAGAGCGTTTGACCGAGAACTTTTAAGCGCTACTGTATGTGTAGTCAAGTGCAACACTGTATTGTTATAAAAAGGAGGCCTCATTACAGTGAAGCCAAATATTCAGTTGATGTTCTTGGCCGTATGAGTTGGATTAGGTACATGAGCATTCGTTTTATAGGACATATCGGTAGTTAGCTGTAAAGTGTCAAAGGGTTCGAGTATCATTAAGTTCGACGTACACAGTGCGGTGGTGGCTTGAGATAATGATTATGCAATATTCTTATTATTATTGTATATTAATTATTTGCTTCGCGATACATCTATGGAAATGAAGTGATAAACGAGGATTTGTAAAAACAAAACACTAATCTTACTAGTTTTGCGGTTGCATAGTGTAAAATAACAAAAATAGTAGCTAATTAACCTAATTTCTACGAAAACTATTAGAAATAGCCTTTCACTGCGTACTGTTTGAAGAAATAGGCAAGAGCAGAGTGGAGAGAAGGAAAAAAGTGCTGCATCGGCTATCCTCCTCGCAGTGTTGTCCTCTGCCGGGAGCATGTTCTCAAAACAAAGTAATATCTGTCTGTCGATCGCAGTTGCGAATACAGTATCTGAGAAATTCATCCTCCGCTCTATTTCAGTGGAATTCACAAGTTGCTGCTCTATCTACACAGAGCTCTTTTTTTTTATTCAAGCTACTTGTAAGAGGCGGAATACATCATTATTCTCAGATCGATTTGGTCACGAATTTCAACATAAAGACTAATCACCGGAAGCGAGTCAGTCGCGTCGGAACTGAAGGATCTGGAGCAATGCTTAAATATTTTCAAGACCATTGGTGCGGTTAACACTCTTTGAACAGGAGCACCAGAATGAGCTGCGAAAAATAAGGGGATAGGAAGCAGAAGCTCATTTCAACCGCTCACACGACTGCTCTTCGCATGGTGCTCAAACTAAAAGCGCGAGGAACCCGTCACTGTCGAGTTTGCCCACATCATCTGCTATCAGCGGCTGAGATGAAGTTTCAATTTCAACGGGGAGAAGCAGGACCTACTAATGATGTAGGGCTGAGATCCCTCATCTTTGGTGACGAAACTAATAAAATCAACTTTGAGATGAGTCAGAATGTTACTGTGAAATACATTCTGATGCCTTTGGCACGGAAAACCTTTATGGATGGAGGTTCACAACAGAACTGACACCAGCACTATGATCGATGTCAAAAAGCCTTTTGCCAGCGTCACTTTCCTAAACAAAGAAGAAGAGCCACCACCTAACTCTCCTGATCTGTGCCCGAAGGGCTATTCATCGTGTTATACAGTAGGAAATACCTCTTCAACGCGGTCTGGCAACATGAAAGAGCTCGTGGGAAAAAATTCAGGAAGTTGATGCCAACTGATTACAACGAATAGCGGTATCGTTTCCAGGAAGATTATAAGCTCGTAATCTGTCGAACCGAACCTTTTGTTCAATAAAATCTATGTGACCAAGTATTTGGCGTTAATCGATTCCGCTTCGAAGTGCACCCCGCATTCGACTTTCATTCAGAATCTTAGTGACAATTTAAATGCGCATGTAGCTTGTGCAATGACTTGCCAACTGATGTAGCAGTGCTATTGATTGGTTGGCCTGGTCGATCCGGGACCCCACGTGTTATGATGTGGTGTGACGGGAAATGCTTGCTTTGGCTGCTTTCAGACTTCGACGTCCGTTGCGTCCGTCCGTGCGGCGCGTTGCGGTCGCCTTGCGTGCGTGCGACGACGGCCCTAGCCCACTTGTACACAACAGTGGGTCACTGGATCACGTGCCAACAAGTTGCTAGGGCCGCCGTCGCACGCACGCAACGCGAACGCAACGCGCTGCACGGACGGACGGACGCAACGGACGCAACGGACAGACGCAACGGACGGACGTCGAAGTCTGAAAGCAGCCTTTCACACTTCAGCGATTCAACCGACGTCCGTCCGTCCGTCCGTCCATCGCGTGCGTGCCGCGACGGCGGTTCTAGACTGGTGTTGACAGCGCTGAATACCGATCGATACCGCAAGACAAGGCGATGACTACTTTCATCGGCATCCAGTGCAGTCAACACCGGTCTAGAACCGCCGTCGGGTACGCACGCGACGAACGGACAATAGCACACTGTCGCGCACCATGCGTGTGTGACAGTTCACCATTTCCAATCACACTAGCTACCTCGTCCATTTTTTTCAAACATTACCTCAACCATTTGTTCTGATGTGTGTTGTTAATCGACTAATGAGCTGCACTTGAGAAGTCTTTCTTAACTTTCTCGTTACTGCTTATTTACCGTATTACACTAGCCATGATGCGAGGGATTGTGGCCACGGAAAGGCACGATTTGTGATTTGTAATTGCCGTAAGGTTTGTTTCTTGATAGTTTCAAAGTCAGGCGGAGGATTAGCGGTATTTTTGTTCAAAGCCTTCATTTGGAGTAGTTCTTGAAGAATTTATTTAAGGAGCATCCCAGAAACCAGGTACATTTTGATCGACTAGGAAGTTAACAGTATTTCCATCTGTTATGTTCAATTCGTTTCCTTATGATTTGGAACTTAATGAACAGGAAGCTTCGTTCAGTGCGTAGTTTTCATGGTTTTGCTATGCAACAGAATAATGACAAGTGAGATCTATTTATTAAAAAAAAAACAGTTTTTTTAAGTCGAAATTCCGAAAATATATACATGAGGCACTTAGATATTGAGTCAGAATTCGTCGTCAGAAGTGAACTCGTCTTCAGAAATATCCCTAGACGTGCTGGTCGGCTTCAGAGGGATAATGACTTCCTCATCACGATAGCTGATTGCAGTTGATGGATAATGAATTGCTGAGTGGTGGCCGGGAATGATTTCCTAAACGCTTCTGTGATGACAAGGTGAATATTTTTGGTAGAAACACTGAGAAGTAGAGGATGCTCAATTTAATGATGGATCTTTCAAATTTATTATTATTTTTTCGTTTTCAAAGTGATTTTACTGACTGGTGACATTTGCGTGGATTTTATAGGTCACTCCCATCTTGCTCTTCTCCCTCCTTTGCGCGTGGCTTCGTTGCTCCACCTATGGTCCAAGAATCGAATTCTTGATCGAATTATACCCAGACAAAAAAAACTTGCATCCGACCGGATTCTATTAACGGGAAATCAGTTTCTTGAAAGGACAAAACCTTGGTTTGCGTATCAGTTGGATTCCAAAATTTGAAAAAGTACACGTTTAAAACCCCTCCACGACTCTGTATAGAATGCTAGTTCATAGCGCATCCTGCATTAATGTTGCTAACACCGAAGTATACCTACTTTGTTCTAATTTGCTCCTAAAAGCATTCTTTCCGCCACTAAATCAATTCCTCTTCACGTTATTCGGTCAGAAATTTGACTAAAACGAACGTTTTTCTGATAAACGGACTTAAGTAACTGTTAGTTGTGGCTTGGTTCCTTTTTTGGTAATGGTAGAGGTCTAATGCAGGGTATTCCTGCTGATCTGCCTCCTGTTTTGGACGTGCTTCCCACTAGTCCCGCTTGGTTCTGAAATTATGCTAACTTCTTCACTGTGAAGTTTTCCAGCAGTACGTTGGATTGCGTGTGCCGTTGTGTGACCATAAATATCCACATACAGTTCCCGACGACCTAAAATTTGTTTTGCTAAGTACGGTTATTTTGAAAAACAGTTGTTAACAATGATAAGTAATTTGCCATTGAATTGATTACTCACCGTGCGCAAATATCAGAAATGTAACACCATTGCAGAGCATGAATGCGACCATTAAAGAGATCAATATCTTTTTTTCGATTCCCTTGAGAAAGATTGGTGGATAATTTATAGGATATTCTTTTAATTTGGTGGCATTACCTCTGATACCAGCAGAGCAATAACGATAGGTGACACAGTACCAGCCAACTGCGAATAAGAATAGAAGTATGACAGTACGAATTGGTTGAACTAAATCAAAAACATCTGTGATTTTCTCCTGGAGGTTGATTTACTTTTATTATCTCTCTATCTTTTTTATTATTGATATGGTTCTATTATTATTTATTACTTTTTTTAAAGAAAGTTCTTGCCACGACCTCTCCCTTGTATGGATCTCGGCAGGCGCGTGGGATAGAATAATTTGCTATTCTTTCAAAGGTACTTGTTTACTGTTTATATTTTCCGTAACATGATTCAGTCAATGAGCTTATGCAAAATTTGAGTATTTTTGTATGGACACAACTTCACCACTTAATTGTTATTCTGGGCGTGCAAGGTGAAACGTGAGAGCAGAGTAAGACTTTGTTTTTCAAAGAACTCACCTGCGGCGCTATTGTAGTAGCGCACGTACTGAATCCCACTTTGTATGCAGACATCGCTCCGACTGCTAGACTTATGAGAAGAGAGATGACGGTCTTCTCGCCTTCACCCAGCAAAACGGTTGATAGAAAGCACGACGCAGCACCGCAGGTTGCTAAAGGGAGTTTTTATTGTGACGAGGAGATACGGTTTAGAGTGAACAACGCAACTGTCAGCTGACTTTAGGACACTTATATACGTAGTCGAAGCATAAGCCTCATGATCTTACTAGTCCCAGAGGTGACAAGCTGGTAGATCAACTTTTCTCAAGTGTGCCAATAGGTATTTGTTAAAATTAACATTTTTGTAAAAATTTCGTAGCCTCATAGCAACCTTCATCTTTAGTGTGGAAGGGCAGATTCAAAAAGTTGCAGCGGGAACTAATACCTTTGTGCTTTACTGCGAACATTTCTATATTTACATTATTTATCTCATATCCCACGAAGCCGGACAATGGCATATTATAACGCGGCTAGAAGAGAATCATCGAGCTGCCTTCCATTTTGAGCTCCCAGAAATCACTTGTTCCAGGGAACACTTACTATCCGGAATAAGTAATCTTAAAGGCAGAGATGATGGTGAGCGTTTTAGTCATCGCAAAAATTCCAGCCATCATTTTCTCAGGCTTTCTAGTTACATCGCAAGCTCGCAGGGCTTATCATGCCTGATCATCTCGGTGGTGGTTTTCTCTCCAACTCTACCCTGAACAAGATTCTGAAAGCGTAGAGCAACAACATGATCATGTAAGAGGGGATAATGTTAGGCTGAACTTTGCTTCAGTTTCCTATGATGAAAAGGAGACTAGGAAGAGGAGTCTATTGGTTTTCATCCATAACATGACGAAAAAATGTACCTATGCTGGCGAAAAGCTTAATAGTTGTGGTTGATGAGATCCCTTTTTGTAGCATGAACATAAGAGAAAGGTGAAATAATAGTTCTGCTATCCCTTGGAACAAGAAGGGTGCTCCAGATGATATTCCATTCTGAAAAGTGTTTAAACTCAGAAGTTCAGAACGATATTTAATTGGATTTCAGTGTGAATTCATTGAAAATATTTATTTTATATAATAAACTTGCGTCAAGTGCATATATATTAGGTTCATGATCGATATTTTTGATCGCCTAATGAATTTTATTAATCATGACTCCATCAAGGGTTGGAAAAGGTTGGGTAGGAGGAGTACAAGTCGGTGATTTATTAGACATCAGGAGCGTCCTTCCTTGATCGAGATGTCTTATCTCGAATAAGGACGGTAACCTGGGCTTACCGAATCCGCAAGGTTCCAGTGTGTTGGTCACCATCTCTAACGATTAGGGAAGGGTTCAAGGTGGCGAGAGGACTGAGGACTCCACTAGCTAGTGTAAGGACCTTAGCATCGTACTTTTTGGGTCAATCAGGACTTTCGCTCATCTTCGGTAGTTTATTTGAAGCAGAGTCTGCCAAAAAAATTCGGTTGTGAACGTCAGTATTTGCTATTGCAATGCATATATTGAAAGCGCTTCCCAGTATTCGTAAGGTAGTTACTAAGGTAATTTGAAGCGCAATGCGTGAAACATTCCATGCGGATGCGCCACGTATTTGATTGCTCCCCGAAACTGTAAAAATGTTCTTTGAATGGGTCATATGGGAGAACTGGCCTGCTCTGCTATTTAAACGTATCGTCTACAGTATATAGGAACGAATGAATTTGGGTGGGATCGAAATTATCCAGTGGCTTCTTGATATAGCAGTTTGTATTGATCTAGATTACTGGCTTGCAAGATTACTGGTAACTTTACTAAAGTTGGAAAAAGTTCTACCTGCTGAAGATTCATATGAAGTGCCATGCGGTTGAACATAGGCAAATATGCTGTTAGACCACTAAGAATGAATGAGTGAGTGAAGCAGCATAAACACATTGCAATCACACATGGAGAGAGAAGAAGCTGTAAAATGTAAAGTTGTTACTCATATCTGTTGGATACTGAGCTATTCACTTTAGGACACCAAGTTGACCGTATTGCCCAGTGTTAAGTATTATATTTCCGTTGTGGTAAGCGCAACGTAATTGTGCTGAGTTGAACTTCATGGGACTGAGGAATAGGTTGTTCATTGAAATATTTTAGAAGGGTGTTTTTAAGAATTAGTATCGTATTAGGCTAGGCGCGTGTACATAAGTAAAGGCTGCTTTCCAACACAACAGCTAATTTATCGAAAACCATGCCCTTTTTGGTCTGAACATTTGAAAGAATCAGAAAAAGTGGTTATTCTAGCGCAAGGTCATCATTATTAGGGGTACTTGAATCCATGCATGTTCCATCCATAAAGAAGAGCATGTTGTAGGTGAGATTTTTTAATCCTGGCTTCAATCTCGCCATTCCGCTGTCTAGAGCGGTACCTGAGTGGGTTTTATAGGTGTCAATCTTAGGTCTGTCCTCAATTAACACTATATGTAATGTCAACCCATTTGAGCCGAAATCGAGTTAATCACTTCTAATTTTTGACTCATTTTTCAAGTTATCCATAACAAGTATATATGAACCGGTTTTAGCGGCGGTTGTTCGGAGATGTTGCAGAAGGCACTGCGTTTTAGTCGGTTCCCTCGAATATGTTCGAGTTCAGATGCTGTGACATAGCTTGAGTACCGCGGTTTGTGAGCAGCATGGAGCTCCCATATCACCAGAAAGCCGAGGGCGATAAATCCTGTAAAAACACTTATTCATTCTCAAATACTAATTTTACGTTTAAATAATCCACATATTACTATTATGTTATCGATTTATTGGAAATCGATTAGTTATGCTATTGAAACTTATAATGAAGTAAACCCTTGCTTTTTCTCTCTCTAGGACCGGTTAACCGTGGTGCCGAGCACGAGCAGAAGTCAATTCATTTTAGATTACAACAAGGAAACGATGAAGTCTAACTATTCTACGGCAAAGGCAGTGTGTGCATGCAAAATTCCAATAATTCTTATAGTTTATAGAGCTCATATATAAATATATAGATATATAAGCTATATAAACTGTAAACTATATATAAATATATCTTTTGGTATCTTTGAGTAACCTGATTCGAATATTTTTCGCCACTTCTAGGTATGTTGCTTGCTGTTTACTGTACAGAACGCTGTTTTTGAGATGCAGCGTAATTTTGGAAAAAAAAGTTATCTTCTTACCGTATAGTTCAAATGCCACTGGCCAACCTCCCAGAAATTTAGTTTGGCAAAAAATGGATGTGAACACCATTGAGCATAATATACCAATGTGATCGCCTGAAATTGCTGAATTTCTACGTTACTTCTCAGAAATAAGTTAAATGCTGACTAGCCAAGCGCGAGCGTAAGCATAGCTGTACTCCGTTCATTTCTTGGGAACCACTTTGCAACGATGGCAAAACCACATGGTACCATGAGTCCTGAATATTCCATAATTTCGCAATGAAAAATGAACAGGATGAACTCACCATTTCCCATGCCTATTATGGCTCTAGCAAATGCTACCAGCCAGTGCGAATGTGAAAGTACCACCAACGGTGTGAGAAGGCTGCCGATACCGCATACAAGTAGGCTGCAGGTCAAAATCCGTTTCGCTCGGTATCTTAAAAGCGAACCTCCTTGTGATCGATATGCAGTAAAGGTCTTGAACAATGAAAAGCAACAATCACAAGGACGGGGGGGGGGAGGGGGAGAGGGGGGTGTTGTGCGGTGGAGCGGGGAAAGGGGGGTTGGTAGGGCACAGTAATAGCTTTAGAGAGCTGTAAATATCTCAACAAGTCAGAGGCTTTGAACATTGTTTCTTTTTGATCTGGCATTTGTATATACATCCTAGTGAACAGGGATCGAAGAAGTTATTCTCCTGTTCATCTTGGCCTTTTTGATGGATATGTAACTGAATGTATTTGTTGGGAGAAGTCAAAGTAGTGGTAAAACCAAGGCACGGACATTGAGAGGGAGATAGTAACTGGAGTCAAGAAATAGGGCGTAGGGTCATTTCATCGTCGATGAAAATTCTTGCCTTCGATTGCATTCCAGGATTATCGGCTTTTTCTGTAGCCTATTTATTGAATCTCTTGGGTGACCTACGGCTTTCAGGGACAGTTACATTCCTTGTGTCTTCGCCCGTTACGGCTGCTTCATTATGAGCAGTTTCCAGTGGTTTTGTATAGGAGAAATGTCTAAAATCCCATAAATGATCGAACTCTGAAATGAGATTTTCTCAACCCGTCTTTGCTCCCTACTTTGAGGGCACTCTGAGAGGGAAAATCGGCTTAGGTATGCTTTAGTGGAGGATTATAAGATGAAGTTCTTGTTTGGAGGTGTCGCTCCCAAAAAGAAACAGAAACGACCCAAGAGTAAAAACTTTGATTCTTCTTAACCTTTTGATAAGCTGATGCGAAGGAAAGATGACGAGAAGTGAGCCAAAGTAGAAACCAGCATGAACGAAGGCTTGTTGGTTGAGACTCCAAGAAATCTTGGATAGGCCGTTCTTAAAAGTGGAGAGTGATTATTCTATTAGTAATTATGACATTTCAAATGTGAACTAATCAATATTAGATGCATTTCTTACACTGTTATTCGGAACTTGTTGGAGTATAGATGCTTGAGATACATCAGGGTCGGTGAATTTGGGCAATGTATCCGCCCTAAAAAATGTTTTCTTCCACTGTCTACTTTTATTTGTTATCTTATATTTTTCGAATTCTGCGGATTTGAACTCAGTTTTTTTTTTTTGGAAAAAGGCATTATAGAAGTGATGGACACTTTGATCATGCGGGAACTTCCATGTACTTTGAGAGCTTCCCTTACTCCGTCGGCTCTTTTCCAAACTATAAAGTAGTTAGAAAAGTTGTGCGAAATATGGTGAGCCATTCAGGGAATCTCGATTTTCATCAGCGAATCCTTACAGAGAAAGAGGGCGAAACAGAAAATTCAGGGTTAAGTCTAAGCAGAAAGTTCGGGGTGAAGTCTGGCTGTGGTCATCTCGTTTCATAGAGAGTAACGTCAGCATCAAAGCAACCTAACTATGGATTAAGATTAGGATTGGACAATATCGCCCTGTTCCAATTAAATCTGTTTGGAAGAAATTTTTCTAGTCCTACGTTCTGCTCTGTAGGTCTTGTTCAGTTGCCCCATTACTTGCTTGGCTTTTGTGAAGAGTAAAAATGAATCGGCTGTAGCGGCGTGATTATTCAACTACAAAAGAACTTACACAAATGTTATGCAAACCATAGCCATACTGATGCTTCCGCGAATCATTCCCAGTATCATCGCTACACAACCAAGCATGAGCATCATATGAAATCGTGCTGACTGAAGTGACCATAACGCTGAATTAAGATAAACAATTGCTCAAAAGTAATATTAATAATTCTTCATAAAATTTGATGGAAGTAGCCTTCTATAGGCTAGGGCAGAAACACCTGAAGCAAGTGCAGTCACATATTTTGTTCTCGTTTTGGCCAATTTATATTTTATTTTATTAGCTCTTTCGTAGATATGCCCCTATTTTTTCGAGAATTTTGCTTTGAAATAATGTCGGCAAAGTTTTTTCATAGCTGTACGTGAAATAAAGCCCACAGGATAATAGCGATACCCGAATCTATATGACCACATTTTCTTTTTCTCTTTGAGCTCTTGAAACTGGTTTTCCTGATTTGGTCTCTACGTTTCTCTTCCTCTACGGCTTAGTATTTTTGACAAAGGTCATCATCATTAAGTGACTATTATGAGAATGATAGGCTTCTAGAGAAGAAGCCTACTTTGATTATGGTCCTGTACTTATCATTACCCTCTTTTGTTAACAGCCTCATGAATGAATTATGGCTTTGATAAATTCCCCTTTCATGTATCCTTCGCTTCTCGATAATTAATCACACTAAATGGCCAGACAGCTTCGTCTCATAAAAAGTTAATATTAATTTAGTTCCTAGTTTTTGAAGGGAAGGGGGTTATCAGCGATTCACGATACCAATTTGCTTTGATGATCCTTTGACCAAGGAACAAATTGAATCTGAAAGTAAGACGAAGAGGGCTATGTACTTTAAGTGGCTGAGAGTATATCACGCATTCGAGAAGTACTATGAAGCCGATAATGAACACCATAGCCGTGTATTCATTCATGAAAACTTAATGCTTCTCAGTTCCAGAAACGCCTAAGTGCCCATTCCTGGCTTGAAAAGCTCAAATAGGCCCTTAGATTTTGGTGACTGGCGAACAACTGGAAGGTCTATTGAGCCCCCTTGTGGTCAAACCACCTTTCATCTCCCCTTAAACTGAAGAGCACTGTGTTTCTTATTATTACGAATGAATCCTGCTCCGGCGGTTTATGGTAATGGACAGCAATCGTGAGGAAGCTAATTTTATAACAAAATAGTTGTGAACATGAAAGGTTATAAGAGTTTTCTTGGCGCTTATCATTTCGTTTGGGATGTGTCCCAGAATATGATATCCCGATTACTCGTGGTTTTTAGTGGAAATTAGTGGAAAAATCGGCTGAGCACAGATGACGTTTCGTTCTTTGTTTAGGGTGTCCAGAATATATTTAATAGCTGTCCCCGATTTCTTCTTTATTTTTACTGCTTTTCCAATATCTCAGTTTTTTATTACTCCTTATCCCTGCATTTAATGATAGGCAAACGACTTTTTGAGACGTCTGCTGGACATCCGGCCAAGTTTGTACATTTTCAAGCATCCTAGTTGTCATATCCCTTATGAGAGGTGAAAAATGAATAAGAACGTAAACAGTACTTTGTAGGAAATACTTACCAGGAGGTGGAGGCGGCTCAAAATTACTGGTGCTTGTTCTCGGCATATCGCCTATTACTGATTTTCTATGAAAAAATCGATGTGTTGAATGGTTATACAAGATCCAAGTGTACAGAAACGGGCAGATGCAGCACTGACAGAGAGCAAATAAAACAAGATAAGGAAAGGTGAGGTCAGTTGTCAATGGTGGATTATGTAGCCTCGAATGGGACAAGAACTCATCTCTTGAATGATAATACTACAAAAAAGTTCTCCTGAGAAAACCAAGGGGATTAACGGACGGGATTTATAATTGGAGAATGTTTCCCGTGATTGAGGGTGTTCCATAAGTGCATACTGAGAGCGACGCGTAAAGTATATACTTATGAAAGTGTTCTCGGGATTGTTGAGTCTTCTGAGGGTTCTAGATGAATGTCTTGTATAGGAGGTCTATCGTTTTAGCTAATCACCTAGGCCCAGAAGAGCTTCACGATTGGAACTACCAAGAATATGACAAGAAAGCAGTGTAACTGAGCGCTCCTAGCGGAGGGTAGACGTGTAAACTGGGACTCTTACGAATTTGATAGAAACATTATATCTTATGACCCTGGTGTTTGAGTGAGAGGTTTTGGTAAGGCTGATCATAGGGCTGACACCCTCCAACACCCGCTTTTAAAGTGGGTAGTATCATTTGATTGAGTGGTGGAGCATCGTTTTTGAGCACTAAGTAATTACCCATGGACAGATTGATAGTAACGCCTTTTTTGTAGTGTAGAACTGGTTAATCTAGAGAGCTCCTTTTGTAAGATTAATTAATTGAATTTGCTCAAGTACAGAGATAATTCTAGGCGTGAAAATATAAACAGCACATTAGAGAAGGCAAGAGACGCAAACAAATGGACACTGATGTCTTATCATACTTCGTTATCATGCATTGACTGGGTAGCCATCATAAAATATCTGTAATTGTTGCTCTGATGGAGGAGAAAACAGTTTTTTACTAAAGGAGAACATACCGTTCATGCCCTCTTCAGTGATTTCCATTATAGTTATGCACGATTGAAAAGTCGAAGGTTAACGATTGATTGAGGGTCGTAAAATGTCTGTCTCAGAGCTGGCAACACCCTTTCAGTGAATGGGAATGAAAGAAATTCCACTTTCAGTTCTTGGAATTCCTTTTGAAATGTTTAGTTGCTTTGTCAGATTCTGTTTACAAAGAAGAATACCAGTTCTAAAGAATGTAAGAGGGCAGTCAGAGAAATTTGATCGTTGGTGATTGTGAAATGAACCTCCTTCCTGGACTTGAGCTCAAAGTTTCTTGTAATTTCTAGTCACCGAATACTACGCTGGTCACCCTATCTATATGGAAAAGATACATATCGATCAATGAATAGGGTCCTGCTCACTGAAGGACTTGCTCTGCAGTTAACAATGATAGTTATATAAATACTCTTTTTTTAATTTTTTGATTTTTATAATTTATGATGGGCAGCAAAAGGCGAAACCGTCAGACTCCCTACTTTCTTCAAGTGAGTGGGTAGGCAGTGAACCAGCCATATTTTTTATAAATGTTTGCAGCAGAGATATAGTGTTCGTGACTAACAGATAACAGATTGTGACGATAACTGATAAAAACTGATAGGGAGAGGTAGAAGGGCGATCGAATCAATTTATGCTTTCTTTGTGATTTACTGGATGTGGTACGCATTTGGTCGATGAAGTCCTCATAACCAAATGGTGGTGAGTGAAGTAAAGTGATAAAAAATGTTAATAGGCGATAATAGTTGATTGGCTTATAAAATGTAGTGATGACTAAATTCCTATCTTTCTTACAAGTATAATATTTACGACTACAACATATCAAGAACCAGATAATCAAAGAGCGGGCAATAAGTAAAAACCCATTTGGCCACACTTCCACTCAGGACTTTGAAACAGGTGATATTTCGTCATTCGTACTGGGGAGTAAACATTGCTGTTGTAGTACTGTTAGATTTCCCAATTATAAGTTCCCCAATATGATCACCCATTTAACACCAGTCTGTTCTCCTTTTTATCGTTGGGAAATCCTAGCATTATCCGGCATTTCGAACCATTCATTCTGATCCATTTCAATTCATTCTGATCACGAATTTTGTTCATTATTTATATTTTTGCGGTAAGATTCTATCTACTTTCGGTTGACACGCCCTTAGATGTATTTGAATGCTTGTAATGAATAATAACTACTTTAATAATTTTGAAGTATCCTCACTAAGTAGTATTTTACCATCTGCTATTTTTCTTCGTTATTAGTTCTATAATATATTGCTAGTAATGAACTAGAGATAATACAGTAATTCAAAGCAATTATACATATATGGTTCTGCCGCCGTTATCTCTGGGCAATGAGGAGTGATAGTGTTGTAAACGGTGTTACGACATGATAATATGTTGGGCATAGGTCCTACACTCGCAGTTATGTATGCTGAATTATCAGTGCTACAAAAACAACTCTAATTAATGGTGAGATCATATCTGTGCAGAGAAAGGGCTTCTTCAATAACAGTGCTTGTGAAGTTATTAATGAAGGACGAGATGTTTGGTTATGAACGTTGAATTGTTCGAGGGATTGCCATTAATAGGAATAGTGGTCGACCTTCCCTGTTCTAGTTGTACGACGAAAAGGTAGAATCAGCTTATCTCAGATGATCGGGATAGTGTAAAAATAAACGCCGTAAAAACATAATACAACGAAGTCATGTAGGGCTAATCCCTGATTCATCGTCTACGTTAAACTTCTTTTGTTTTTTTTCGGAATTCTTCAAGGAAATGCTAATCCCCAGATCTTGAAGAGACAGAAAATAATTGGGTCTATCAACACATCCAGTCTGAGAACAGGACTTGAGGGATTATCGTCTAGCTTCTTTCTCATGCCCTTATCATTGAGAAAGATGATTAGAACTCTCGAGGACGAATACTTAGTGGGTGTCGACTTAGAGTGTTGACGAGAACGTGAAAACTGAAGACTATTTGGGAAACAAATGTGTATGCTAGCTTTAACTGAAATTATCTTGACCGTCGATCAGTGAGGCTCTTGGTGGGAACCAGTTGTGCCGTCTTATTGTTAGATTACTTGTTATAGTTATCTTGAAAAGCGTTGTTTCGTAGAGAAGGGTTGGTTGTGGGGGAAACTATTATATCCTTCATCGCTTAGTTATTTAAAACTGTCGGGCGTGAAAGATACTTTTTCGTTTAGAAAGTTTTCAATAGTAGCTCTAGTAAATAGGGTTGTATTCTCTGGTGATCGCCTAGAGTAGATGCTCGAGTTGTGTTTTTTGAGAAACAGGCGGTTTCGGGGGAATCTAGGGGCCTTAAACATCGATGCATCGGATACTGAGCTTCGACCTCTTAGAGACTGGTACTTATGGTATTAAGCTGGGCTAATTTTTCCCAAACTTCCCCAACCCCTTCTGCTCTTCTAAAACTTAGTCCCGATTCGATGTTATAATCGTAGCTGGAATATAGTCATGCATATTATGCTACGTCGCTTTGTCTATTACAGTTCTTCCACAAATTTGTTGGCAGGAAGAGCAAATCATTCGTGACCTTAAAATATGTATACTAAGATTTGGGTAAAAGGTATGGTAACATAATTTAAAATGAAACTAGGACCTCGCGTTACCCCAATACATATGTTTCAGGATAGGTTTTGTTGGTGTACTGACCAAGGAAGGATCCCAAGTCGAAGTGGCCATTTGAAATGAGACCTACACTGCTGGACGTGTTTTTGGATGCTGAGTTCAAATCTGCTTTCCAAATTTGCCGAGCGCTTCTGTGAACGGAGTTATGAGGGTGGTTCCAGGGAGCTTAACATAAGAAAACCTAAATTACATGGATGCGCTTTCCTCCTCAGAGGCGGCATGGGGTGGTGGTAAGCGTAACGCTTCATGTGCGAGAGACTAGAGTTCGGCTTCCATGGAGGGCGAGATTTTTGCATTATATAGAATTTTTCCCTTAAGGACTAGAAAATACTCTCATGGTGATTTTGTCACGTTCTATGAAGTTTTGATGCTTTGCTGATGCCTTTTAACACCTACCTATATGTTACCGAGTAAGAGATTCTTCCGTGCGCGGAATTTGGTGCTCCGGGCGAGAAAAAGGCGTATGACAAGCAATGATGATGCTAGAGAGGGTGTTATTGCTAGATTGGGTGCGATGGTGCGTAGCAGCTCCGGACTCGCCAACACCAGCACTGTTGACATGGATATCATTCACAGAAAGCTATTCAGTGCGTCTTACCTCCAAAAAAGCAGGTGAAGGAAATGGCACACTTCTCGAGGCCTCCACGAGGCTAATACAGCCGATAGAGTCTCTTCAGACCATCCTTTTAGGAACATGGTTAAAGGCACAGGTCAGGACAATTTTGGGGGTATCCGGTATTTCAGAGATAGTGGTAGGTAAGGCCTACACTAAGACAATGGTAAAGCCTAAAACGCTAAAAACAACAAGAAAAAGGAAAACAAACGGCCGAAAAGAAAGAGGAAAGAGTGGTAGGACGAGTTTCATAACGGGGAAACGGTGGTTAAGTGAAACTTCGCGGAAGTAGGGGAATGCGACGCCATGTGTGCAATGGCACACAAAACACCCAAACAGCTGATTTAGACTACATACTTGAATCTATTTATTCCCCTACTGATATTCCGCTAAATTTTTATGTATATTCAGTTTTTCTGCAAAGAAAGGTGAGTAAATTCCCTTATATATATCATTTTACTATTAAATGTACCTAAGTTTTCATATAGCACGTTGTTTTATAAAATGCATGCTAGGAATTCAATTTTTTTTATTTGCAACGCATTTTCTTCATTTGGGGTCATTTATGTGTTCTTGTACAATGTCAAGAACACTCTTTGACTTTCATTTGAAGATTTATGCTCAGTTGAAGCCTAGCATTATCATGGGAACCCCCGCTTTCATGCTTTCCCCTGAAAATATAAATGTGGTGAGTTTCTTTTTGAAATTTTCATGCGTTACTATTTTTGTTTTGAACTTTACCATCTGTGTGTTCATAGATATTTCTATATTTAATGTTGTTATCGTGTATTTAATGTGTTTTGGTCAGGAAATATATTGGGTTGGAAGGAAAGTCCTGCGACAAAAATTTTGAAGCGTCAATAATTTGTATGAACAGTGTGAACATGGTAGCAAGAGTGATAAACTTGTAGGACATTCCTCAGGTAATCAACACATGAGTAAATATGGGCACGCGTGTGGGCTTTAGCAGCATTGCGGTCTATAAATGGACAACACCCGATTCGTACCATCACCTTCTTTTGAGCACGCCAAGGGGAAAACGCGGGTCTAGCAGCTCAAATTATCAGCAACTTATTTAATGCTGGCACTGCTCACCGATCAACGGTCAGCAATCGGTTGGATCGCTTCTCTGGAAGAGATACTAGCTTTTGAAGTCACGCAAGCTTCGTCCCTCAATTTAATGGAGGTTGAAGGGATCCATCCACTATCAGTTGCTAAACGCAGACTAGATGGACCCAGCTATCGGTTACTCCTATGAACCCCGAAATTTGGCCAGCGGGGTTAGAGAAAGACGATGAAAACCGTAAATCAGGTCCCTACAGAGGGTCAACACACGTCGAAATTTCGCTTTAAACACGCGTCAAAAGTTCTACGATAGCAATTGGTTCCAAGTTGTTCATCAGCCGTACTCCCCAAGTGTTGCCCCTTTTACCTACCATGTGCTCTCCCTTTTTGAGCATCCCGTTGTTGGAAAAAAATTCGTATTTTAATGTGGTCTGAAAACGGCAGTCAATTACTACTTTGAGTCACAGCTTCCTCACTCCTGGATTAAAGGCATTAGTGATTCACTCGAAGGATAATAGAAGGTTGTTGACCTCTTTGGTAAATATATTTCCGTAAATTGATTGGTCTGGAAAATTTCAGAAATGTTTTGAAGAAGACCTTCATTGTGTCGCAGGACTTTCCTTCCAACCTAATAGTTGTAATACATTGATATTGCATGTGTTACAAGGAAAACTGAAGCCTTTTAGAATTCATTCATTTAAAAAGAGAAATGTAGCTGACATTTACAATAAAATAACTATACTAACAATTAATACTTATAAAAACTCTAATCAAATACAACTCATTGAAGATGTTCTCAGTATGTTCCAATTGAACATAATTCTTCAAAAGAAAGTCAGAGAGTGTTCTTGACATTTTACAAGAACACATAACTGACCCCTAATGAAGAGCATGCAACGCAATTCAAGAAACAGATGGAAATTTCAAACACACAATTCTTGAAACAGAGTAATACAAAGAATGTGGATATTCACAAGTACACTTAACCGTAAAAACATCAATATAAACAAGTTTACTTACCTTTCAAGTCCGGCGGTTCGAATACAGATAAGAATTTCATTATTAATATTCCAAACAAAAACATCGCGCGTGAATTTCAACGTTAAGTGGAGGTTTGACATGCAATATCGATGTGTACTGACACAAAACACATTTAATCAAATCATTAAAAGGTTCCTAACATACAACATAAACGTATAAATGTATTCTTAACATTGAATAAAAAGAAACAAACTAATTAATTGTCCAAGCAATGAAAGAAAAAACTCACCCCGCCTGCATTTCTGCGATAACTGCTGCTTCCACGTGCAATATTTATCTGCAATGAAACAAAATAATTCCAAACAAAGTTAAACATTGTCATTTACAACATACTGTACTGTTTCTACGTATTAATTGTTACGATTGTGTGAAAAATAAAAAAACAACAGAGTAAACAATCAAAAATTATTCACCACCCCCTACTTTTCTTGATTTTCACGTGCTAAATAAACATAAAAACCACTATACGCATGCAAAACACATAAACATTATAATATACACATTAAACATAACTATATCCACGAATATATAGCTAAATTATTATAAAAGAAAAAGAGTAACATATGAAATTTTATAAATTAAACTCACCGCACTGCCATTTTCAAGGGTTTCCATGCTGATTGCGGGTCCAGACTGCATATATTTCTTCAAACCAAAGTCAAAGATTGTTCTTAGCATTATACAAGAACACATCGATGACTCCGCTTGAAGAACATGCAATATAATAGGGGTTCCATTAATATAAAACTTATCATACATCAAAATGAACGGAGTTTCTGAAATAAAAAAACATTTGCATGCAATAATCTACACAAAATATGTTAAAAGCTTCTATGAACCTACGAAAATGGTTAAGGAATGCTACCGTGAAAAACTAATAACAAAAAAAAATCAAACAATACGCGAATAAAAAAAAAAACTCAATTTTAATTGTCATAAGTTCACTGAAACTTAATGCAAAGCACTCTTATTTCAATTCAAATACATGAAATACTTACCTAATTCTTTTGATGACGGCAGAGAATAATTAATAGGAATAGAATAGAGTTGAATAGTAGTCGAATAGTAGAAATGCAGCCGAATATTAGTAACAGAAGGAGGCGGTCGACCAGCTGACCATTCCTGGCAATTTGCCAATCAGCGTATCGATTTTCCACCAACTTTGCTCCAATGCGAAAGCGGTGAAAGAATATTCGAACGCGTAGTCAGCCTAGCGAGGGGCGGAGCCCTGACGTCCCCCAATGTTCCTGCCCTAATTGTGCCCTATTCTAACGAATTTCGACCTCATTCCTGCACAAATGGTATCAGAGGGGGCTTCGAATTCAAATCGGATTCAAACTATATGCAAATCTCCGGAACCACCTTTTCCTGACCTGTGCCTTTAAACGCACCACCTCATATGTACTAGCTCATGATCTCAACTTTCGCGTATACACACGAAACCCCATTTACTATCGCTTGTCTACTTTTAGTTCTGTGCTGTTAGATTTAGAAAATTCCTCTTTTATTCATGGTATGGCGCCGGCTACTTAAGTACTCACCCGGGTGATTTTCGGACGCCTACACAATTCCGTTTTCCTTCTGATTTAGGGTTAGTAAGAGTAAAGCAATGGGCTGCGACGAGTTGCTTTTCATCCGTTGTTCCCATTGTGAGAAGCTTCTTTGTTTGAGACATTTCGTGCTAGAGTATCACATTCAGTCATAAAGCGGCTAAAGTTATCCTACTGTGAATATAGAGTGAGTGGGCATGCGAGTAAAACTGAAGTATTACTTTATGTGAGTAAATATCAGCAAAAGCATTTAAAGATCATAAAACGTGATAAAATCACCATAAGAGTATTTTCTAGTCCTTAAGGAAAAAATTCTACATAATGCAAAATTTCTGTCGTTCATAAAACCCGAACCCTAGTCTCCCGCACATGAAGCGTCACGCTTACCGCCACACTAAGTCGCCGTTGTGGAGGGAAGCGCATCCATGTAATTTAAGTTTTCTTATGTTAAGCTCCCTGGAACCACACTCATAACTCCATTCAGAGAAACGCTCGGCAAATTTGGAAATCAGATTTGAACTCAGCATCCAAAAACACGTCCAGCAGTGTAGGTCTCATTTCAAATGGCCACTTCGACTTGTGATCCTTCCCTGGTGAGTTTTTTTGTAATGAGCATGTGGTTTATGCCTTACTCATCGTGCCCTATGTCTTCAATTAAATATTGAGATGCTAAAAAAACAGACTAATAGTAGGCATAGAAAGTTCTCAAAAGCTGTGGTTGTGGCATATGTAGGCTTTTGGTTCCCTATGCACAGAGTTAGAAAGTCTCACCATTGTCCCTGTTACTCTTGCGTTCTGGTATTTTGGCATAATCTCAATTCTAAAACCCAATTCTAGAGCCTCAAAGAAGAGGCGGTGGGACGTAATCGAGGACATCGTCGAAGCCATAGCTAGAAGGATTAAGCTAGTCAGAAAGTGACTAAAAAGAGGATGTGCTCACGAAAATATACAGATTCAAAGAATGAGAAAATCCGCAAGAACCTCGGAATATGATCTTTTTTGAACTGATCATTTCTAAGATAGGATTAGTTTATGACGACGAAGCATATGGCGATTTAACCAGGAAAAGTTGAAGCTATCTTCACAATGTGTTTTGAGCGACACCTTCGAAGAACCTCAACCGAAACTCGGATTCAGACTATGTATGTGTCCTACCCATGACTGAAATATAGTGTCAAGCGATGGGTTTACCCCAAGCATCCCTGTGATCACATAGGCTAATCGAATTGCTAAAAAACGAAGTCTAGTAAATTGAACAGGGTACAGCAACCTTTTGATTTGGGAGTGATCCATGGAGTGAACATGCACTCTTAGAGCATCTGAAACTATGCTCTACAGCTACAAAAGAATGGAGAAAACTGCAGACTCCTGTTGAAACCGCTTCAGGACAGTGATTACGCTTCACATTGGTCGTCTCACTTGAAGGAGCGAAAGTGACAGTAAAATCAGGCGAGTTAGGTTGGTCGGTTGAAGGCGGTTCAAAGGAGCATGGTATGTTAGAAATCTGGTTTGTGGAAGGGTCATAGCACTCGTTCCATTAGGACACAATGTATGCATCGTGTATGTGCAAATAAGCAGCTGTAAAACGACGAAGGTCATTGATGACGTTCAATGTTGAAAGTCTCGGCGATTCATTTCATCAGGAGGGTGCGCGCAGTCATTGCTTGCGGACTGATGACGTACATAGGAAGTAACAATGATGACTGGAATGACTGTATACAAATACAATTCACCTAACTAAAGCTCTTCAAAACATCTTTTTTACCAACAAGTTTCTTAAAGTCGTGGAGTTTGTATCCAAGACTACTCATATCGGAAAGCTCTGACAGGTAGATCCTTGTAGAATACGCCGCACATGCGGCTTCACAAGTAAATATTTGCATGGGTTCCCTTGATTATTGGTCCCTGGATATGACTGTGGATGTCTGAGACAGTAGTCCGAATGTTGCTGGCATTGCTTATACAACTTCGACCGGAAGGCTCCATCGGCCTCAGCGCTTAGTGGTGTTATGGCGGCGAAATTTCGATGTCAACTCCCAAAATGCCGCAACTTTCTAATCAATTATCTCAATCCTCTCGCTACCTGTATCACATGTTGCATGTCGTCCCGTTGATCATCGATTTTCCCGAGCGAGTGCCTTTTACCTATCCATTCGGCTATAGCTGGTCAGTGGACCCGACTCACCCAAAGGGCTCAAAACACGATTACATTCAGCGGTTTTGTGAATTTTTCATTTTTTTTTATCTCACTTTTCGTTTTTTCATTTTGTAACGTTGTTTGTACAGGTGATATGCTAGATATGTAGGAGGCCATTTTTTGATAGTACTGTGCGGTAGCAGGGAGTTGGCCGGCTCAACAAGGATTCCTTAAGTTCTAGTACGTTTGTTGTCATCAGTTTGGCTCTGAACGGATAGAATTAATCGGCAAATATTACGTAATTGCACAGTACTTGAATTTACCAGTAAGTGCTACCTCTGAACTTGACAACTTACGTGGGAGAAGAAGAGGTTAAAACATATGGGTTCCGAGAACAGTTTCATACGAAGTATTGAATAGCAAATTTTTATTTATATTTTTATTTTATTGATTTAATGTAAAAAGGTTAAAAAAATTCTATCAATATCTATCGATGCATATCTATTGAAGCATTGATCACCCGTTTGATGTTGTTGATGATGATGGCTCTTGGAGGTAGAAGCCCCAGTAGAAGATGTTGAAAGCCAGAAATGACTGAAAAGGAAGGTTCAATCATTACTCCGGTCATCATTGAAAGACAGTAACAGATTAGTCCTGTTCGGTTATGGACATTCGTATTAAGTTCAATTCATCTCTTCAAAAATAATGTCATTCATTGTTTAAATCGGCCTAGGCCAACTATGGGTAAAGAACAGCAACGAGCGGGGACGGGTTTAAAGGCCATTCCGTAGAGAGTGCATGAAGCCTTCCGCAAAAGGAAAAGCACACTCTACTGGGATGATTTCCGGCGTTCGCAGGAAGACAAGAATAGATTAGAGACCGAAAAGGACTCACCGTGGGAAAGACGAAAAATGAGATCCGATCGACCTGATTGCCGAAGTCAATAAGTCGTCGTTTCTTTTTCAAGTAATGCATTCGTCGCCGAGCCGCGAGCTCTCGATCGAGCGAGTTGGCCTCCGAAGTGAACACATCAGAATTGATTGAAGAGTTCTGGAAACAGATAGGAGATTATAACGCAGTGCTGAGGATGGATTATTGATCGGACACGCCAGAATTGGACTGTGAACGAGCAGTGTTTGGAATTTTTCCCGGTGGCTGTATTTTTATTTTCGTCCTGATTCTGTTGGATAGACAAATAGATGAGAAACTGGAGAGCTTCCACTAATGTGCATGGCTGGGTCAAAAGAACGGAACCTCGAGCAAGCCAAGAGCTCTTATATTTATGGTTACGACCTTGGCGGTCGGGAAGAGACAAACGTCATCAATGGTTTTTCGCCGTTCTTCGTTCTCCACCCATGGCTCCGGAATCGTATCCTCTCGTACGTCAGCAAACGGTATAATGTGCTTCATCAAGGTTAGCATAGCATTCAGTGTATTACCAGATCGACTCGACTTCAGAAGTAGTTTTTTGTCCTGAAAAAAAAAAAACTCAGAATTTCCAAGGGTCAATTCGACTGCTAGGGCTGACCTGATAGGCGACGAATGCCAATTCAAGAAGAGATGCAAAAATGAAGGCAACACATGTGAACATCCATATATCGATTGCTTTGATATAGGAGACCGGTGGCAGAGAGCGGATGATGTTACCGAACTAAAAAACGGGGATTATAATAGCCCCTGGACTATCGGAACGAGAAGGGCATCTACGGGAATACCTGAAATGTCAGAGACATGAGTGAATTGACTCCAAGCACAATCCGTGCCGGTAGGGCTTTCGAGTCGATACAGAAGGCTATCCATGAGATGAACACGGAAATGTATGTTGGGAAGTACATCTGAAATTACTGAATGATCGAAGAGCGCAACATTCTTTTGTGTTGTTGCCGTTATCGAGAAGGTTGACTCCATGGGGTGTAGGTGATGGAAAGAGATCCGGGCTCCCACAATGGATGGATCCTGTACTAGTCAATGGAGGAAAAATATGCTCCTAGGCACGGCCGCTCCGATTATTGGAGTTAAAGAACACGTAAACTCTACCGCATTTCTTCAGCTTTCAAAATTCAAACTCACGGAGTCGAATTTCCTACTATGTACAGACCTTTTGAAGTTTTTCTTCACTTTTTGTATACTTACACTTTCACCTTCCCCATGCGAATGTTCACACTCTTCTCTTTCTCCTGATCTATTGTGGAGCCCTCACTATGATGTTTCATCCTTGCTTTTTTGAACAACCCTTATTCATCGATGAACTATGAGGGTTCGATGAAAGTCACTAGTTTGGCTGAATAGGGGTGAAACATCATTTGTTTTTATTGTTGTCGGTCCTGTGAGATGATTGCCAAAGGACCAATGAACGGAACGGACGTAATTTTTGCTCATTGGTCCTCTGACAATGGTAAGCCTTCATAGGGGTGCCCGATCTTGGATCGAAAAGGTGCAAAGAACATAAACCAGAAGATTCAATGAACGTTGAAATTTTCCCTTCTACTGTTTAGTTTTGCCAATAATTTTGGTGGAAAAAGATTGACGGTCTTCATTACGGTATATCCAGAACGTTCATTTGATGATGTCTCACCGTGCAACTACCCGTTCATCGACCATTACCCTGCTGGATGCCTTTAGCGACAAGAAATGCCGTTAGCAGGAGTTACGAGTTCATAGTGCTCCTTCAGGAGTTTGCTGCCCGAGTTTGCATAGATTTGCATAATCGTTTCTCACAAACTCATATGATGACTTTCCGTCACCCTTCCAGAAACCGGTGAAAGATATAGCCATCAGACAAACTGGGAATTACAATAGACAAGCGATACTTATTTATTTATTACACTTTTCATCTTCAACTTTTCATCTTTTAAATTCACAAGTTCCATAATTGCCTCTAACACCTGAATAGTTACATTATATGAATGGAGTTTAACCCCTTCCTCCTTCGGGTCTCAATCAATGGAGAACCCGTGAAATTCCTGAACCGCTTTTTGCAGTTTCACCTCCCATAGTTTTGAATTCCCATTAAATTTGTTTGAATTTCTATTACTTGTGAAAATTATGTTCGATTTCCAAACTCCACCTGTAGTATGTAAAAACCATAACGGCGTTTGAATCTGAGCTCTACAGTGAGTCGATACCATTCTCCAGCTTTGTAGGACTGAAAAAGAACTATATCTAATTTTTTATAATTCTTTTTTTATTTCTTATCACAGAGTGATCGGCCGAATGGAAATTACCGAGGGATGAATAAGTTTGAATGAAAGAATCAGTGTAAGTTGCAAGCCTCATATGTATTAGGTTGAGTCATAAGTCCTCGGACAATGTGATAGTGATGACTTCTAGAGATCATAACTCGGGAAGGAGGTGACGAAAATAAACGTGCGAGGCATTATTAGATAGAGTATGGAAAGCTCTTTCAAACGCATACTAGAAAAGGCACCTAACTGTTTTCTTTCCAGCAACTATGCCTCATGATTTCAAGCCGTCGCAACTCCACATCCGCAACACCATCATATTTATTTTTTTATCTGGCCATGAACCCGCGGCAATCGATAGAGGTATGAAGGACGTTTACAAGCAGGAAGTGTACAATTTACAAGTGGCACCAAAAGTTCGCATCGGGCGACTATTCCGTCGAAAATGAAGACCGTCCGGGACGCTCAATAAAGTTGGATTTGAAGGTGCTGCGGAGCCAGGTGGAAGCCGATCCGTATCAAACTACTCGTGAATTGGCAGCCACCCTTGGAGAGTCAGTCTACAGTTTTTTGTGAATTGAAGTCAATCGACAAGGTGCGAAAGCTCAGTCCATAGATGCCTCATGCTTCGAAGCAGTATGACATAGACCGCCGCGACGACGTGGCACTTTCTCTCCTCACGCTCAAGGGCACCACACGTGGCTCGAGTACCTAGTCACCAGGGGTGCGAAGTCGAACCTCTACTCTAACGTTCACCGGCGTGCTCAATGGATTGACAAAGGTGCGCATGCAGAAGACTCCCCCAAACCCACGTACACGCCAAGGAGGTTATGCTCCGATTTTGGTGGAGCGCTCTCCGTGTCGAATAATGGGAGCTGCTAGACGAAGGATGCACAGTGACCGCACACGTCTACATTACGCAACTGAGGAATTTGAAGGCGAATCCCGAAGCTACACGTCCACAGCAGCACAAAGTTCACTTCCAGCATGACAACGCTCGCCCTCACATTGCAAGAACGACCAAAACTGAACTGACGAATTTCGGTAGGACAAGTTTACCACACCAACCATGTTCCTCAGACTTGGATCCCTCGGATTACCACCTTTTTCACCATCTTCAACGTCATCTGGATGGTCAGGAATTTCAAACCCGCGACGACATCAAAATGGCACTGGTGGAGTTCTCCAAGGGCCAGCTCCCAGCGTTCTAAAGCAAGGACATCTACGATCTGCCCAAGCATTGGCAGAAGACCATCGATGCCAATGGGGCATATTTCAAATGATTCGCTATTGCCGTTTAAAAATTGTAGGGTAAATATTATCACTGCCAATTTGTCCGAGGACTTATGACTCAACCTAATACATGCATACCATCGCCCGGCTACTGCTGGGCTCTTTTCTTTTTCGAGTAAAAAAAAATTCGGACCCTCTGTTGTAAGAAGGCAAAATTCTCGGGCAAACATACATTTCACGACACCAAAGTGGCCCCTGAAACTGGTGGAACTACTCAGTATTTCCCTAAGTTATAAGTAGAGATATGGCCAACCACTTTAATTCCGATCAATCTTTGCTGCGCAGAGTTTTGAAGAGCTCTTTAATTTCGCTGAGAATTCTTTGGAAGACGTTCGAAGGAACAAAGTTAAATGGCAGCTTTGACCTCAGTGTGTTTGAATGTGCGTATGCCGGCTAGATCAAAATCCGGCAAACTGATGTCCTCGAGTACTGTAATCGGTATGGGCATCCATTCGATCTTCACTGTTGCTGTGTTGTAGGAATAGCTCTCGAATACCTTAACAGTAGAGTGGCTGTAGATGTTACAACCCTTCGGAAATGTCTTAGGAACAGATAAACATGGTATCAGCCTACCAGTGAACAAACTTGTTCATCGATAGGAAATCGCTCAAGATTCATTGAACACGGGGACTCGACTTTAACCTGGAAATATCAATTTCGAATACCTTGAAGAGTGCCAGTTACGGTTACGGGGTTTTTTGCTGAAGCACAAACATATGCAAGTTCAAGTTTTCTGAGATTTTCTTGTGGTAAGGTGCTGTAAAAGCTTGAAAAACATTTCCTTTCTTTGAGGATAGAGCCCTAATATCATAGCGCTATGTTTATTTAGGTGTATCAAAGGTTTTTTGAGGGGGTCAAAGTTTGTAATATAGTCGTAGGTACATAGTTGTTTGGTCGTTACCGTTTACCTTGTTGTCGCATTGGAGCTACCGTAATCTTCATGTTTTGCTTACAAATCTGAAGCTGCAGTAATGTCCCTGTAACTTACCCTATAATTGAGCCAAATTGTGCCGTTGGGCATCAGCATCAACAAAACGTTTGGTTTTGGCGATTTGTGTACAGTTGTCGATTTAGTGTTCACTATGCAGACGTTGGGCGACCACAACATCTAAAAACGTCTTTGATACGAATAGCAAATGCTATTGAGTTAAGATCAGACAATATTATTAATGGTCAGACGCGTTCTCGATGGCGAACAGTTCTTTTCTAGTAGTATGCGGAATTTATGTCCGATTCTCTTCGCATCCGTCTTGTGTTCAAACTGAACTGTCAGTTTTCACCGGAAAAATGACAAAAACTACTGTGATGCTGGGGTGGAGGTGGCGAGAAGCATGAGTTACTAGGATGTTTCAGCAGGAATGATTCCATGCAAATTTCCCCATTTGAATCTCCCATCCTTAAGCTGGAAGTGAACACCTCGGACTTTATCCCTCTCACATTTCATGTCATCTCACAATGGATAGTAACCAAATTAATCTAAAAAGTTCTAACTAAATCACCGTTCTGATTTGCTTAAAAGTTTATATTTTGTTTAAGAAAGTGTTCAACTATTTCGATACTTCTGAAAGATATGAAATAGCGGAAGTAGGTTTTGTCCATACACGTCCTTTTTTGATTCCTTTTTTCACTTCCAACACCACTGGTTCGCTTCTTATGATTAATCTTGATTTTTTGGTAACAATTATCACGAACGGTAAGGTTCACCTTCTCGAATTTGTCATCGAAGGACATATTCGCCCGACAGCTGTCTAGATGGGAGAATGCAAGACGTTGATCATGCCATATTGAACTGAAATAATGTGCTTCAATTTAGTCAGGGTTATGAAGTCGATTACTAGCGACGTAGTCTCCTTAACTTAATAATCACGTTGTTCTTACAACTCTAGATAGATTCCTGAATATCTTATCTAAATATTATGCTGTAGAATACCAGGTGAGGATAGGGAACTGGCAATTCTAATATTTCGGTCAGGGAGTGAACCGATCCCTGGGAAATTTTTTGCCGGAGAGGAAAGGGGAACTTTTCCTCATTGCCTTGCGTTCGATTTGAAACCTTGAATACATTCAGACTCCTCTGCTCTGATCTGCCTTTTTTGACAAATTCTTTGAAATTTAGCAATTTTGCAAAATCGTTGCGCAGTTGGCATTGACAGGTTGTGCTCTATACAGTAGTATACTTGATGGTGGGGAATTCAGTGAAATCTAATATATCCCTGGGACGCCCCTTCATGGTTTACTTGTCGGCCCCGTTTTTGATGAAGTTTTTGGTTCGAGTTTTTTTTTTGCAATGTTTTACTTTTTATTGACCCATACGCCGCACACCGTTTGGGGAGAGTGAAGATCAAGGGAACTTCGATAAAGGCCCAAGGTTCAAGATTCACAGCTGACCAATCGACTGTGGTAACCTTCACTTACGGTCTTTTATTAGTAACCAGTTGGGCTATGCACGCTAACGCGCGCATCATATTAATTAATCAATTAATTGATCTGGGTACACAGTGCTGCGATTATGAAATCAAAAGCAATGCTCGACATTAAAGTTACCATAATGATTGGCTCAAAGAACTCACTCCGTGAGAGAATAGAAAGAGCTCAATCTATCGCTACTACACTGGTGTGCAAAACTTAGGGACGAAAGCAACTTTTGATCGCTGTACCTCTGCCAAGCAGCAGAACTCGGTGAAATTCATACCATACCAAGAGATGACCACAACGGTATTGCACAGAAAGCAACTGACAGAAATTCGAAATAAGACGAAAAGATATGACATTTTTATTCAAAGGCACTGATTTCACATAGGTCTTCACATTTCATCCTGGTCCTTCAAGAAAAGCGACGCGGTTCCTAATAGGGTGTGTGATCACCACGGACAGCAATACATGCTCTGCAACGCGATCCCATACTTTCCACGAGGTTGGTAATGAGTTCCTGTGGTAGAGCATTCCACTCCTCTCTCAGCGCAATTGACAACTGCTGGATGGTCACTGGTGCATTTGGACGTGCTGCAATGCGTCTACCCAGTGCATCCCACACGTGCTCGATGGGATTTAGGTCGGGGGAACGGGCAGGCCACTCCATTCGCCGGATATCCTCTTGTGCCAGGAGTTCCTCCACCTGTGCTGTTCGGTGCGGTCGCGCATTGTCGTCCATGAAAATGAATTCAGGGCCCACTGCAGCCCTGAAAAGACGCACATGAGGAAGGAGTACCTCGTCACAGTAACGCTGACTGGTAAGGGTTCCACGCTCAAAAATATGGAGGTCAGTACGGCTATGCGTCATGATGCCTCCCCACACCATAACACCTCGACCACCAGAACGGTCCCGTTCGACGATGTTTCTGGGAGTGTTGCGTGTTCCCACCTCTCGCCATATAAGGGTGCGTCCAGAATCACTACTCAGACTGAATCTGCTCTCATCCGAAAAGAGCACGCGGCTCCATTCTTCATCGGTCCACTCGCTATGCTCCTGGCACCACCCTAAACGGTCTCGCCGATGCGCGAGGGTCAAAGGAACACATCGTAGCGGTCGTCGGGCGAACAGACCGCCACCGTGCAGTCGTCGTGCTACTGTGGTGCGTGAGATGGCTCGCCTTGAGGTCCTGTTAAACGTCATTGCAATCACCGAAGCTGGTTGACGTGGATCTCTTCTTGCCTGCTGCACAATGTAGCGGTCATCCCTTGGTGTGGTTGATCTTGGTCGACCACCTCCTCTCCTTTGGGCAGCAGTACCAGTGGTTTGGAATGCTCTCCATGCACGTGAAACAACGCTGTGAGCGATGCCGAGCTCCTGGGCCACACTGGTCATAGTTCGACCCTCTTCCAGTTTCCCGATGATCCTTCCTCGTGTGAAGTCATCCAGATGGCGTCTGTGGGACATGATGCATAGAAGGACACCGCAACAGTACTTTGTAGCAACTCACTGATTTCAAAATTTTGTTTTCTGTTACCTATCAACTGCCTCGATTTGCGCGGGCAGCAATATTTCGCGCCTTATTTGAACTATCCCTCCACGAGGGAGAGTCCAGCTCCCTGTGCATACCCGTTGCAGGTCTGGCAATATACTCACACACTTTCATTTATTTCCACTCAGTCCTTGATGCTTTATGTTACATTATCCATTTCGTCCCTAAGTTTTGCACACCAGTGTATTAATTGCATGTGCTCACCATTTCTAGGGTCCGGTATCTTCTCCCCGAAAACGGCGTCGCGTCTCGAAGAAGAGGATTTGAATTTCCAGTGGGAGGATAGGGTTGCCGCCCCGCGACCTTTGCCGCTCGCCTTGGGAATTCGGGGGAGAAGTTCTGGCTCCCCCATCTCTATGAGCAAAGTCTTCTAAAAAAAGGCGTAGAGGCTCTTTTTATCTTGATGATAAGCAGACTGCGGAATAAGTGGATATTATCAATGGGGGCTTTTCTCTTAGGATATATCATTAGTAGAGGCTCCTTGCGGTTGGATAACTTTTCTAGCATATAATATAAAAGCGAAGAGTAAAAGATCCCTCATTGAGTCACAAACCTTGCTCGGTAGCGCTCACAATATGACAGCAATTAATGAAATGAACTTTTATAGCTTCACAGTGAAGAAGCTCTAATCGATCCCTATCACTGCACTCACCACTAACTTATTGTTACCCTACTTTACCGTCCCGGCTAATCGAATAAACATACTAAAGAACCAAAACCATAGACCCCGCACCCTCGCTGCGGTGCCGTTTACGGCGGGCACCTCCGCCACGGTGCCGTCCATGGCGGACACCACCGCCACGGTGTCGTCCACGGCGGGCACCACCTCTCCGGTACCGTCCATGGCGGGCACCACCGCCCCGGTGTCGTCCACGGCGGGCACCACCGCGACGGTGCCGTCTATGGCGGGCACCACCGCCACGGTGTCGTCCACGGCGGGCACCACCTCTCCGGTGCCGTTCACGGCGGACACCACCTTTCCGGTGCCGTTCATGGCGGACACCACCTCTCCGGCGCCGTTCACGGCGGACACCACCTCTCCGGCGCCGTTCACGGCGGACACCACCTTTCCGGTGCCGTCCATGGCGGACACCACCTCTCCGGCGCCGTTCACGGCGGACACCACCTCTCCGGCGCCGTTCACGGCGGACACCACCTCTCCGGCGCCGTTCACGGCGGCCACCACCTCTCCGGTACCGTCCATGGCGGGCACCACCGCCACGGTGCCGTTCACGGCGGGCACCACGTCTCCGGTGGCGTTCACGGCGGGCACCACCGCCACGGTGTCGTCCATGATCGGTCTTCTGTGTGTTGAAGGCTGTCGAACTGTTGGGACAGAAAGGAGCTAGTTCAATGAAAAACGGCTCAGAAGAATGTTCCTCCCACCTGCTCAACGAATGCTAATGCAGCCTCTCCATGAATACTTCTAACCGAAAGGTTCATTAATTAGGAGTGGTTCTATCCGAGCCGTTTCAATATGTTCTTTCTTGTCGTAAAGTGCATATCGGAAATACAAAAATGAGGTATCTAAAAGGAGGCCATAGTATAATGTTATTATTAAAATATAGAAACTTTTTTGTCCTACAGAAACAGAGAACCCTTGAAAGAGGTTACCTATTACCTGAACCATATATCAGCTGAGAAACTGTTGCTGAGCACAGAGAGCTCCATAATGTCCTGTACAGTTACCTCCACCTGTACCGGAATCGGTTGTGGTTGTGGGATTTCTGATCTGAAAAGAAAGATAAATTCAGCAAGCTGTTCATTCTAATCTTTTTACTATTGCCCGAAAGTGTTTGAATTTGCCGTTTTATACGATACGTACCGGTGATTCGGAAGCTTCTCTTACTTCATCAAACGCTATGTTGGGGAACCCTTTCTCGTGGAGCAAAGGGTGGATAGTGTCACTGTCAAGCGGCTTTAATACTGTAGAAAAGATACGGTGATCAAATGCTTCGTAGGTATCTCCTAGAGTCTCACATCATATCTGAACCTGATTGGGGGCCGAAATGAATTCCTGTAGATTTCACCAGCATACATAGATGATTGAGCAAAAGCCTCACCCCTTTGTTTCTGTAAAAAATGATCCAAGCATTCAGTGGTACATCTTCTTGTGAAGGCATAAGTAAGCTAGTGTGGAGCGCGTTCGTATGTACTGTGCCATATACGTGTTTAAACACTCACCGGCACCTGGGTGTAGTTCGGATGCGGCTCAAAAAGGGATTGAACAACGCCAGATACTCTACTTTTTTCTTTAACCTATCAAGTTTCCTTTGTGAAAGGCTGAAGGTCTCAGAACGCTTGAAACTGAAGGGAATATCTTGACTGAACTAACCTGCTGTAGTTGGCCATGATTGTATCGACAATTTCACTAGGTGTCATCCCGGTTTTAGAGCATTGACTTGCTGCCATTCGTATCACAGAAAATATCACTGTTAAAGGCATCATCTCCTTGAATCGTCACTTTAAAGCTCTCTGGGCTCCTTTTATTTAAAATTTACAGACGTACGATTCATTTCAATTGCATTTTGATATTACCTCCAATGAATACGTATAACTTATGCAGTAAAGAGTAGGACTTCAAAATAAAACCTGCAGAAAACTTATGTAGAGGGAAGATTCAGAAGAGAGATAGGCTAAGAGAGAGAGGATGAAGGAGGACCACTCCGAGATTGGTGTATTTGCTTGCTTTGAATTAAAGCCATTTGAGTAGTGGAACTGATTAGATGAAACAGGTAGTAAGAGTTCTGATGCGGTTGAGCCAATGGCGAAGAAATTTTGAAAAATAGTAAAAATTCAGAAAATGCAACCTTTTCTCTAGACCCTCATCATCACGATTAGTCCACTTGAGTATGGAGAGTGAGTACAGTATCCCTACAGTACGCCCTACATTGAAAACCCGGGCCACAGATGGCGCTGTTTTCCAAACGTTCTAAAAGTGGACACGCCCGTAAATCGGTTTTTTTCAACGGCGATAGCTATTATAAAGACGTTGAGCACTTATTATGTATGCCCTTTGTAAGGCATTTCTGAATGCGTTTCGCCTCATGCACCTTATTATAGGGCCATAGCTTTGCTCTTGTGAGTGAGCTACAAAGCCATCTCTTCCTTGTGATGTCTATGAGGACGTAGCAGATAAAGCCGAATTTCGTTCAGCATATTTGAACCATAATTACAAGAATAACTACATTCTTATCGAATATACTGCAGCAGTACGGTCCAAAGACACCTATTACCTTTATCATCTGTCGTCCCATTGAACATTCAGTGGAATCTCGTCACTTGATGGACTTTGGGCACAACATTTCAACATTGCGTCCAGCGCTGCAAAACTTTGACTGTTGATCGGCCCATCTGATCTCCGTTCGTTGAAGGAGCTTGAACTAGTGGACTTCCCTCTGCATTTGCGTGAGTCGCAAACTTTCAGCATTGCCCTTTTCTCTCCACGTTGAATGACGCCGATGGCATGCTCATCCGGCATACGTAGAGTACAAATCTCTTATACGAAAATCAAAGCAGGAAGGTCCACATTGTTGAAAAGTTGGGTGTGGGGCCGGATGCTCTCTGTGCAACTCCTTTGACCTTCTACTGACAAATGAAGAACATGCAAAATTCACTGTCATGTTCAAGTTTTGCAGTTAGTGTATAAGCATTTGCAATCGCAAATTCCATAACTTCGTTCCGAGTGTCTAGGCTATTTACATAATGGGTAATAAAATTTAATTATACAAATTGTCATGGTGTTTACCTTTTTTGTTGTCCAAAACAGACGAAGGCCATGAGTTTTTGACTTCTTTTGGGTGATATTTGCTATTTCTATGGGAAGCTGACAAAATGTCGTGAAAGGAACACTGCTAAGCTTTAGTTTCAGATGGATAAAAGTTTTGGAGTGGAGGAAGCCGCGCAGAAATATGAACAGCAATTACCCTCGGACGAACGCCAAAGCCTCGAATGAAATGAAGGTCAAAAGCTCAGGGTAGCTCTTATGAGCCTAACCTTATCGGAACGCTACTCATAACTTTTCGGCAATGTCGATTGCTTGCTGTGCTCTTATCGTAGTAGTGAAAGTTCTCAAACGCACTTATCTTCTCCCCTATTCTTAAAATGGAACGCGAGAAGGCAAAGGGATCATACATCGGTGAGGAAGTGCTTGAGTTCCGAAGAAAGTTCGTGGGCAATTCAATAGCGAAATGATTCAAACACATCTTCAACCTAAAAGGTTAAAATCAATGATTGTTGACATTACGGCTTTTCTGGAGTTTGGGAGAGAGTGTACAGGAAGTGAATGTCGGAAGAAGTGATGTTCATAGAACTCTCGATTAATACTTTCCAGTCGAATTAACGGTGCACCTTCACGGCGTACTTAAAAAAGTAAACATCCTTCTAGCCCACATAGCAGTAGTTTAATGTGCTCCGAAGCTCCTGAAGAGAAATTCTGTTTTGTTCTTTATTACTTTACTCACCTATTTAATTTTTTTGAACTTCTAACTGTCAATAAATGTACATATAGTGAACATATAACGTGATAGGAATAACCAAAATTCAAAGAAAAGAGTTTCATAAAAAAGACTCTCAATGAAGCGAAATTTGAAAAGAAAAAAGAAATTAGCTAGAAAGAGGAATAATGAGAGGGAAAGGCGGGTGAGAAGAAATTCTCCTAACTCTAGAGCATATAGGCTCAATAATACCATATCGACTTCTGCCATTAGTCAGGTCATCCCATTAACGAAATGGCTTCCGGAAATTATGTACCGAACGCTGAGCTTGAACAGCATACTGCGAAAAAAGAAGATGACATTTTCAGACCTTCATGGATATACAGCTGGGAGGAGGTGGTGTAGTGACTAGTGGGGTTCGAATCCTCGGTCAATATCTGCCAGACAAACCATGCCTTTCATCCCTCTGGGGTCGGTTCATTGGTACCAGACTCATCTACGAGGATGGGAGCATTGACTTGTCCATCGGCTGGCCATCACACGTCCTTGTATACGCCACATACGCATCCAATACGGCACTACGATTCTGAATAGTTTCGAACACGGGGCGCATCCTTTAAACGAGGTTGATTAAAGCACAGAGACCTTATCTTCTTTTCCTAGGAGTGAAAATCTGAATGAAGTGTGAAGGACATGGGCAGTGGATAGAAGATGGATGCACTGCTTTCTCAGTTTGACCCTTTGAATTGCTACTTTCTCGTAAGGATAGCGGAACCCAACAATCCGCTGAATATGGGATTTCATATTTATTGCTGTGCTAGATTTGGGAATTCAAGTTTTTGAGTGGGCCTCGTTCTCGCTATTGAATCGTGTGTGCGTCAAATATTGCTGTTGCATTTACATAATACCGATTCATGAATAAAGAAATCAGTAAATCATTCATGGGTGTAAACATCATCAGGATGGATAGGTCCAGGTGGGCCCGGTAGAGGAGAGGGAAGGAGTAAATCCGTTTCTATGTGATATGGTGTGATATGGTCGATGATTGAGTTCATTAGGGCCAATCGTCACTCATATACGTAATGCCACTATACGGCTTCATTAGAGCAGATCTCTGGTCGTAAAGCTTTAGCAAAAAAGGCTCTGCAGTCTGTGGAAGTAAGATGGAGTTAGTGAGAGAGGTTGGAGAGCGGAAGTCGAAGGCGTGTCACGTCAGCAGTCGCGTAGGCAAGTGGGATTGTCATGGAGGTGTCAGTAACCCATATAAGCTAAAATATCCGGTCTCGGAGAAAATACCGGAAATGGCTCGGCTTTCAGCTCAGTGTGTTTGAATGGAAGTTCTGATAGCTCCGACTGGTAAAAAACTCGCATAACAAGTGAGCTTGAAAACTACAGCGGTTATCCGAGCATAAGGGACTAAAGGGATGAAAAGTAGCAGCTGCTTCGATATCGTCTATATTTTTGGGATTCTATTCCACTCAATGGGAACTTTTCACGGATGGCAAACTTATTGGGCTTTTTGCACGTGGAGGGACGTGCATTTCTTGGAAACGGAAAGTTCTCGTTCTAGTGAACGCTTCTCTCCCTTTGTGCCCATATTTGCGAATTTATGAACGCATGCAGGGCATTTATGGCCGCAGCACACACTACGAATTATGAGTATGCCTTTCATACCCTTTTGCTTTCATCAATATTTTTGAAATTCAATTCCAAATTTGCAAGAACAAACTGTTGTTGGTGGAATGAGTATTGAAAAAGGTCGCTATGATTGAACCAAGCGGTTGGGAGAAAAGAATTAGTATTTTTGATAAAAAAATCCATTTAAGAATGCTAGGTAAAGTAACAGACGGTCAGATTAAATTATTCGAAGGAATTCCCCTGTAGTGAATGGAAATGAGAGATTCTGACTGAATAGGGTTGAGGTGGAAAATTGTGGTGATGATGTTGATGTTGATCGTGACATTAATGATGTTTATTCGAAGAAGGATAGGGAGGGTTATGCTCATGGAAGGGTAAATGGGTGGTATCGATGTATGGGGTGCAGGCTTAAACCTAAAATCTGAACAGGGCGGAGAGGGAACTAGAGCGGTATGAGAAGCTCACACAGGTGTTAGTGCTGAACATATGATCAGTGTGGTCCTGGCAACTCTGAAGTGAAGTTGATTGCATAGTGCATCTGGGAGGAATCTAAAATCTCGGCGGAGCTACATTCTACTCACTACTAGTTAGTTCATTAAGTTAGTTCATTGCAGCATTTGCATGGAATGAAGTTTTTCGAAGCTTTCATTATACATATAAGCTCATATAGCACTTAGGATGGTGTTAAGTAGCAATTACTGAGTGAGATGGGAGTAAGTACTTGTTTTTGTTCGATAGGATATGATGCTGTCGCATCCGAATGCACTTCTGAGAAAGTCATTTAGCCGATCTCCAACCGGTGAATGTAGTTCTTCGTATCATATCGTGCCCCATTGCTTGCTCAAGCGTACGTCCTGTAAGATCACTTCAACTAGGTATGGGTATTATAGTGGGTATCACTCTCGCCCATACTTTGAGGTAGGGGCTCCTGCTGAGATCACTGAAAGTGAACTTTTTTCGCCAGTTAGTGTGGCCTAACATATATAAATATGAATATTTATTTATTTTGCTGCAGTCTTTCCGTATGTATCTATCCTTAAAATGCTGAAGGAAAAAGGAAAAGCGGAAAAGCCGCTATGAGGCATGTCAAAAGACCTAACTATGCAGTTGATACCCCAATTTTGCAGAATTGGCGAACCGACTTCAATATATGAATAAAAACTGAGCACAAAAATGGTTGAAAAACATGTGCATGGCATATTCCTTTCAGAGTAACGGACTTGATATCAGTGATTGGAAGACGATTTGAGAAGGTGCATTCGGCAGAATATTATTCATTTGAAAGACGCCGTACTCGTGGAGCTATAAGTAGGAGGTATTATTATACCTCAGATGACTACTCTTTGCTCGCGCTGTGTATTTGATCTTCGGTTGTATGTGCAGATATGGTTGATAGTGAACCATCCTCTGATACTGTCACCGATCGAATGTAGTCGGCTCAAATATGTAAATGAAATGCAAAGGTGGTTTGTCTCAGATGAGTTGGACATGAAGTGGCTCTAGAAGTGGCTAGTTGTGGGCGTGATAGCTTCCACCACCACATCTAGAACGGGAGCACTCGGAACTTCATTACCCAGTCAGGACGGGAGTAAAATACAAAGAGAGGGGAGTAGTTTGATCCAGTAAAAGGAAGGGATATAACTGCGTTTTCTCAGTGCAGTGCCCCCACTTTGAGATTGAGACAGATGTTGGAATTATTCAAAGTGATGTTCAAATTTGCGAATTTTATAATTTGGTCTGGTTTATAAATATTAGTATTTTATAATAGTCCTTACCAGGGTGCTTTTGAGAGATGTTTTTGCCCATTTCTTACCCGGGTCAGAACAAATCTACGTAGGCATAATTCGAAAGCAGGGCTGGCAACAATTTGTTTGGCGATTTTTGCCATTTGCATAGGCTATTAAGCATAATGCTGTGCGGATAGTTACTAGGAGTCGTGATGCGGAATGAAGCGTCCCAAATGTGATTAATAAAAAGAAAGGGAAGTGCAGGAAAAACACAGTAATATTTCGGAAAGGATTTCGAATTCTTGCGTTCGCTCGTTGGACATAAGCATATCACAATGTGCCCTTATCTGATAGGTACGAAGAATTATACCAAAACCCGTGGCTCAGCAATCGCAATAGCCGCGATTTGATAGAATTGACTAAAGGGACGACGAAGGCATCAAAGGGTAATCGAGTTACACATCAAGCGTCGATAAAGCTTCCTTACGTAGGCATGTGTTCGAAAAGTAATCGAAGGTCTACTAAGGAGGAAGAGTTTTCGGATTCGTGCAAAGTGAACTTTTGGTACATATCTTTACAACTGTAAAGTAAATTATCAATAATTGTGGGGAAACTAAATTCCGCTGGGCTAAAATTATTGTTGTCAATGATCATGAGCGATTAAATGATTATACGATTGGACTGATCTCGTATGCTTGAGGTACCTTGGAAAGTGTTTTGTCAAATCACCTGATGTTAATCTTTAGGTTTGGCCATAGATTGCCTATAGTCCAAACTTTCGAGAAATAACAATTGATGTTGTGTTGTAAGGGTTTGTTCCTGATTCTCTACTATTAAACAAGTATAGTGAATTGTTTAGCGTTGATGATCCCTTTAACAATGCGCCACTCATCCGATTTACGTTGGAAAATGGTAGCGTTGATGAATGCCTCGAACATAGGAACTAAGACATGTGTAAAAACCAGACGGCAGTTGGCTTCTTTGAAAACTTGGTTTTGTTGAAAGTTTGACGTTTACCGTATTGTTTGACCAGCTTTAGGGCGGAACCGCTATTGATCGAAACCATTACAGTAGGAAATGGTACATGTGTTCACGGGGCCATACATCATTGCAGCTCCCTTTCCCTTTCAATTATTAATTCACTTATTGGTTGGGGTTTGAATGTTATTTATCATTACTGTCCATTATTTTTACAGTTTAATCAGTTTTTACTTTGCTTATCTATCTATTTCAATTGAAAATTTATTTCATCATATTTCTTACAAATCATTGTAAAAATTTTTGCTAAAATGGTGTTTGAAGCACAGCTAACTATCTAGCGAGTATCAATGAGGTGGACTGAGGCTGAGCATAAGAAACAGCGGGGGGAACGAGCGGAAATGTTTACGAGACAGCAAATTGTTGAGAAATAACGATCAGATGAACAATTAGTCGAAGCAGCAGCAGACGAGCTGCAGAAACTGCTCAAGTGTCTGAGGCTTTATTTGGGTAATTATGCAAAGAAAACTTCGTGAAGAAAGCTTTTGTGAGTCTTGGGTCGAGGTTTTCCTTTAGATAGGATACTTCCGATATCCGACTTCAGAGGAAGGTTTTCACAGGTGTGATGATTAGAAACAACAGCGAGTGGGTTACTCCCATCCCTTACTTTTACCGGTCTTCGGTCAGGAGCGATATAGTTAATTTCTCTGAAGACCGGGGGGACCGGGGATCAGAATGAGGATAATAGAGAGGAAAAAGATCAGTGACATAAAGGAAAACAGAAAATAAGGAATGTAGTGAAATTTCTCAGAAGCGAGTAATCCATCATTCCACGCAGTGTACTTACCCTCTGACATACATCCATCATAGGAACCGGGCTGGGCCACATGCAAGAGGTTCGTTTGGAGGTTAGTCTACTAGAAAAATGGATGCAGTACGCCCTTATGCAGTAATTTTCTTTGATTGGGGCTATGAGAGTATGGAAATAGGGTTGTTGTAGTTGCTGTAGTCTCTGTGGCTGGAAATCCGTCAGCCTTGTTGGCTATTTTGAATATCCGAGCAAAACGAGTTAAGCACACGCCCCTTCATATGCTACTATGACGTATTTTGATTGCGCTGTGTCACTTTTGAATATTGGAATTTTGAAATGCAATTGTCGAGAATATCTAGGGAGTGAAATCAAAATTTGTTGGCCCCTGGTTGCCAGTTGGCGTTTCCCAGGTGAATATCGTTCCTCTAGATATCCACCTGTTTTTATGGTGGATTAAAACCGCATCAAGTGTACCCCCATAAAGCGACTGAATAATTTCGAGAAGAGGGGAGCTGTGATGAAAAAGATGACGAAGAAGTCTTCTTACATACTTCTATCCTCCTATTCTCCAATATTATCCCGGAGCTATTGATATCACTAGTAGTATTATTTCTGTCATTTACTTGTATTGTGGTCGGTCTAGAGGGATGTCGACACGGGATTTGAACCCATTATTATGCGTGTGTGATAGTGCGAAACTTGCGACTACACCACCTCCGCACAAAATAATCAGCTGAAGAAGTTATCAGCAGTAGAGCTTTTTCTTTTAGCATGGTTTATGGATCTACCCTTTCTCGCCTACGTTATGTACATCTTCCATAGTTAAGTAGCACCAGATCAACTTGCGAAGGCAAAAAGTCTGATTTGCATATCGACTGACTTGTGCAAGTTATTGTATGGATTAAATACTTCTTCGGGTATAGCGGTTCATTAGCGGAAATTGAATGAATAGGGGCATTCTAAAAGACGTAGGTTGAACGCCTGGGGCTTCGCCTGCCTTACCTTTTAATCTAGTTATGATAACAATCCTTCCAGATTTATTACATACCCAGTAAAAAATATTTTGTTTCATTTTGATGTTGAAGCAATGATTCTCTGTCTAAGTATATGAATCAGAAGATGGTGGAATAGATAATCGAAATTCCCTGTCGATTTTTTGACGGTAGTTTTGATTTGAAGGGGCATTCTACGAAATAATTGATCGTTCTACAAAATTACAGGTTTATGGCTTTATCTAGTGAGAGCCGTCTGTTGGAAACAAACGTCCGAAAACGCTCGAAAAGCCCAAAAAAGTTCTAACAAAGTCTGAAGCCGAATAGTTTGCGCAAAACGACAAGAACCACTTCATCAGCCTCTCACAAATTCTTCTACAGCGAACAAGTATTTGAAAACTGTCAGTAAAAAAAAATCAAAAAAGCTCTCTGAAGGAAAGTTCTAGTAAACTGAACAAGTAAGGAGTGCAAAATTGAATTCTGCAAGCAGAAGGTAAAGGAATGATCGGGAAAAAAAGTTGGTGGATGAACATGAATGAGAGCTTTCTGGAGCAAGTGTTCAAGGAAGTATGTTGGATTAATTACCCAGTGGGTAATTGATCTCGTATTATGACTCCCGTAAAAGGCTCAAAAGTGCAGGTGGTATTATTCACTTAACACATACAAATTTCTCCATGTTTGGTTGAACTCACGTTCTAGCATCAACAACCACGCTAAGCCTAGTTAGGGTATTTTTCCAGTTGAAGCTGTAACATACGAGAACCATTGGGATAGAGGGATTCTCTTCATTAAGACAAAAAGCATGTGAAGGGGAAAAGCCATATTTGTCCTCGTCATATTGAGCTGCAAAAGGCTTATGGGGTGGCAAACCTCATTTGCCCCATTTTTTTCGGTTTTTGAGGAAAACCGATGCATGACTATGTAGACTGGGCGAATCTTGTAGGGTACAAGTTTTTACTTATACTTTTTAATACTTATTATTAGGTAATTATTAATTACTAGTGTTAGGTAATTATTAAGTATAGTGTTTTTTTCTGTTATGGAGGTCATGTACAGAGTGAAATAGAAAATTATGAATGTATTGGACGTGTCAGTCTTGAGTGAATGAATTAATTACGAGCTATCAACTTAAGAATTTGAATAATCGAAAGACACAAATACATTATCAAGTTGGTAATCGGTAGTGATCGGTAATTAGAGGCATTTAGGGGTTATTGAAAAGGACTACTCATCCATGCCATGTACTATGAGTTGAAAAAATCGATTCTGGATAGTCAAGGGCGTCAGATTGCCAGCTTTATTTTCTGGAAAGAAAGAAGGTACAACCATGAAAAATGCGTATCATTCTGCAGGGTTTACATAAATCTTTTCTTGCTTCAACTTTTGAAAAATTCTTTAGAATTATTGTTCGGCCCTAGAATGGTGATGCATGGCGTTTCCGCGTCAAACAGGTTTCAAAAAAGAAGCAACAGTAGCTCAAACTTCATTCAGAACTACCCATTGCTGCTGATGTCTCCCAGACCTCTTTTAGGGCGTATCACAATACGAAAGTTTTGTTGGATTCTTAACTAGGGCGAATCTACGGTTTCCAGGTATGCCGCATGGGGCGCCATTGAGTCAAAAAATTCTAGATAGGACGTCATAAAGACGCAAACCAAGTTCGTTGACGGCTTTGGTGAACCGAATCACTGGAGAATTTAATTCATCTTTGAGGGCGTCGGAATACATGCAGCATAATTACAAAGAGTGCCAGATCGGGAGAAGTGTTTTTCTTGTTGGGCCAGGAAAAAGAAAATTGCTGTACATTATTGATGCTTACTTTCAGCAATTGCATGCATAGATTACGAAAGGAATGATATAAGGAGTAGAGGTGCACGAGCCCGCGCCCTAGATTTCAGGATACTGCGAAAGTCTCTTGCCCCTCCCTCGACCACTAGTCATGCAATGGCCCCTCCCAGGATTGGTCAGCATGTGTTGGAAATATAAAAAGTTCGACAAGCAAAAATTTTGAGGGGTGGGGTGTGGTAGCAGATGATATCGCAGAATACGAGGGCTTAAATGAAATTCCTTGAGCCTGGGCCATTTGCGATGGGTATGATTCTACTAGGTTAATGCATAATTATTGCGGATTTCTTCGCGGCTTTTTTCTCTCGATAGAATTTGAATATTAAGTTCGGGTTTTTCTAGTAATGATCTACTTGATTTCCTCTACAAGAATATACTCAAAAAACCATCCGCATATTTGCAAAATTAGGCTTTACTACTTCGAGAAGGATTGGAAGGTGGTAGAGTCATTCCGCGATCTCAGTAACTTTTCGGCGATCGAACAATCAGCCAAAGCCAACCAAGAAATGAGATATGCCCCTAAATCTGCCATATTAACCAGCAGAAACTTTTATGGATTATCTCGTCAACCGTTCATCGAAAAAATGGCTAGGGAGTAGAAATTCCGTCGCTTTGGATGACTTGACGGCCGATGTCACGGCGTGGATCGCCCGTAAGGATCAAAACTTCTTCGCTTTTGGGATCCGTCTATCTAGCCAATGGGAAGCAGTGCTTGACGTAGATGGTGAATGAGTTGCGGAGTAATTATTTGAATATGTCTTTGCTTAGTATTTCTATAGTTTCTTCAGGTAAGATTTGCTGGAAAAAAATCCGCAATAATTGTTCATCAACCTAATATATAGAGGCAGGTAAAATGCAGGGGAAATAAAAAATATAAAAATAATCGTGTTTTGACCTCCAGGAAGTCATGTGTACTTTCACTAGATCACCTAATGAACGATCGCCGAAAAGTTACTGAGGTCGCGGAATGACTGTGCCACCTTCCAATCTTTCTCGAAGTAGTTAAGCCTAATTTTGCGAATATGCGGATGGTAATCAAGTGGAGCAATAATTATGCATCAGTCTAATAAAAACAGAACAGTAACCGCCCAAGCCATTCATCCCCAGTTTTTGCTCAAATCTTATCTTACGGTAGCAATTTTAGGAATCAAAAAATAAATTTACAGAATTCAAGGAAACCAACAACTGGAAAAAAAGGAAATTTTGGTGATCTTGTTTGAGATTTCGACAAAAAGAGCATTGAGACGAGTATGGTATTGACATTATGTCAAAAGTCGGTCTACGGTCAGTAAGTTTGTAGCTACTGGAACAAACACTTCGTAATTGAAATTCTATACCAGTACTCGCGTTGTAGTCATATTCCTGTGATTGTGCCTTTCATTGTCATCTTTTTTTGTTTTGGTTGGTTATGAATAATCTTCCCGATGAAGTGCCCCATGGGGAGCTGATGAGATGGGTATTACCCTAACAAAACAATCATGACATTCTATGGAAAGCTGAAGGTATAGCGAAAATATCACATGCGATGAAACCTAATCAAAACAAAGAAGATTAATGACTTTTAGATGATAAGCTCTCATGCAAATAGACCAATTCGAACGCACAGTTCACAGTAATTCTGGAGTATCCAGTTAGGGAGACATAATAGAAGTTAAGATGCAGACTAGTGCAAAGATGAAGAAGAAAGGGCGAAGGTAGGCGGGTTTCGAAAAATATAAGGCTTTGAAAAGTTTGAAAAAACGGACTGTACGAGTTTGTGACGACAGAAGCGGCAAGGAAGGAGTATTTGGACGAGTCAGTGGTGCGGTAGCATGATTAGCTAGCAGCAGTAGGCTAGAAATGGCAAAAAGTTGCCCATAATCGTAATGTTGGCGGCATAATGAAGCATTTGAAAATACTTCCTCGAAAAGGAAAAAGCAGACATGTGACTGCAGGCTCCGTATGAATACGTTGCCGTCTGTAATCTTCTGGGGGTCTCTCCCATAAGTGCACTATTCGTCAGCGTCCTAACGCTTTGTTGTGAATGATGCAGGCTTGCAAAACACGGCCATTTTTGGGTGTGTAGTATATCGGACAAACCGCTCCACTATATCTAGAGCGTTTCTCGACCCGACAATGTCCCATGTGCTATCTTTGGAGGGCACAGGATCATCTTGGGAGGAGTCTAAGGGGCCATTTTTATCGTGAACTGTGCCTTCTGCCTCATGGATTATGGGAACGGCCTATGTACATCGTCAATTGGACTTCATTTAGCTAGTGGTATCTGAAGCTGATCGCGAATCTATGTCACACTCTTGAAAGAATTGCCCAACATTGTGTAAAGCACACTACGAAGAGCTATTCAATCCTACAGCAAATTTTTATTTTGAACATCTATCTATGACACGAATCTTGAATGGAAGTGGAGCGCGAAAAGTGGATATCAACAGCTCGAGTTTCGGCGGATATAATCCTTCGGGTTCGAAACGGAATTTCTGCATGAGCGAAGTGAAGAACATGAAAACCTCAAAGAAAAGCTATTATTGCTAAGTCCAGCTTGGAAATGCAGGAGCAATTACCTCCATTCTGGCCAAATTTTCTCCCAAGCATGCTCGTTTTCCCACGGAGAATCCATTAATGCGATCATCCTTTATGAATTGACCATCCTAAAATAATTGCTGCAGTTAGAATGCACTTTTGTTAAGTATCGATTTTTTGACCTGTAATCGATATCCTTCATGGAGCTCGTATTAATGGATTAAGGGAGGAGAAAATTTATTGTAGAAAAAGGAACGGAGCAAAAAATGTACATGCCGGCTAGATTACCTTCAGATGCCTTTCAGGAATGATTAGTTCCGGTCGAGGGAAGATGGATTCATCCATATGAACAGACTGGAATTGAGGAATGACCCGGGTACCCTTTCGCAGTTTGTAGCCTGAAAATGAATAGGGGATCTTGCTGTTGATATATAAGTTTCTCAGTGTTATCAGAAAAGTGACGTCACCTTCACAATCTACATCCTTTAACGTCATTCGGAGAAAATTCACATGGAGTACGTAGCCAGCACGGTAGACTTCTTGTAGAAAAGCACAAGTGTACGGGAGGATTTTTTGATCGTCCATGGTTATATCCTTGAAAAAGGATAAGGATAAAAGAATTTGATTATGACGGAAACCTTCGTGAGGATGAAATTTTTATGATTTACTCTTGGTTAGCTGCATATTAGTAGTTTTTTCCAGTGTGAAAAATTTCTTTGTTGTTGTATTTAAATGTTACCTTTATTGTTTACCTCCTAACGAAATTTTTTTCATAATTAGATTTTTCCAAATTTAGAATATGGGTTTGTTTTCTTCACTGCTATTCTTGTAGTGGATAGAAACTCTCAAAAATAGCAAAAAAATAGCATGCCACAGTATGTTGCAGAATTTCATAGATTTTCGCTTCAACAAAAAGATTTTTGGAAGATTTTGTGAGTCGGTCTCAGTTTTTTCCTACTTTTTTTCAGAGCAAAATAAATTACCGCTAGCATAACACGGTGTACTTCATAAAAATGTCAGAAAATGAAATTAAAATGTTACAAACTCCAGTAAATATAAAACTACATAACTTTACATGAACTTCAAATCAATTTGGGAAGTTTCCAAAAAAATATGTAAGTGCAAATATTGGGTTGTAACATAAGTTCGTAGAGTTTTTTCCACAAAGATTTATTTGAGCAAAAAACAATAATTATAATAATTAATTAACCAATGATGTATACTCCCTTACTGCTTACGCTCTCCTCCCCTCTCTCGATCAATTTGTTGGTACCGTTTGCTGTGGAATTTGAGTACTGTGAAATGTATTAATGAAGGTATATTTCTTCAGTTTCGGGCACATTCAAATTGTGAGCTTTGAATTGAGTGTCTGTTATTCAGACAAAAGGCTAATTTTTAGATTTTATCATTTTTGTTTGAGGAAATAAAACTGTTATCATGAGAAAAGCTATGAACATATCGAAAAAGTTCATAAAACAAATTTTTTCAGAGCAAAAACCACCTAATCAACTTACTCTTTCGCGCCCAATGGCATTGTCGATTTCGTTGTGAATTTTTTCCTGTATACTTGGGTAATTGAGTATGAAATGGAAGCAGTACCGTAACGTAATAACAATTGTTTCCAGACCGGCGCTATATAAATCGTAGATCGCTATGACACACTGTTTTTCGGTGAATTCATCTGGAAATTGATGTTAGGATAGGTATAGTTCCACTGGAGCTTGATCATATGAATAACTTGTAGAGAGTACGGTAACGGCACTATTAAGGTAACATTTTTGACCCTTTTTGGACAGCGATGATTCTTTATTTTTGAATTATTATCTTGGTTGTGAATGAGCCAAAGAACTTTAGACTTCAAATCCTGATCGGAAAGAACTTTGCGAGCTCTCTTCTCACCATAAGAAGTTCTTGCGCTCCTAAAAGCTGACGGGTTGCAGTCCTCAACAGTATTCTAGGCGGCGAGATGAAACAAAAGCGCGAGTTAACTATCATAGTTAGGTATCGCCAGGCGTTCTGGACTGGTCGGGGGCATCACAGTGGGCCCCTCTTTTCAGCTCGTGCGGTTGAACTTGCTGTTCTTCTTGACTCTTTGATTGTACCCACAGAAAATGCTGGTGATCAGCAAAGAATTTCCGCATGTGGTTATTTAATCATGGTTCAATACAGACAAGTAAGGTCTCTTTGGCTGACTTCCAATACGCTGATGCTTAGACTAGAGTTATTTTGGATGAGTCAACAACGATTGCTCTCCTCAATTCGTCGATTGACTAGATTGGCCGTTTGTTAGGCGTTAAACTGATTTCAGAAATTTGGACGTTTTTTCTCAGTTCCTCTAGAATTTCATTTTTATAGCTTTCACTTTTGGTGTAATTTTCTGTCGAATGTCGGAGCTCAGCTAAATTTGATTCTGATTGAAAATCATTTTGACTCGGATTGAAGTTCTTGTGATGGTTTGCGGGAATCCGAATTGGTCTGTTCTCCCCATAGGGAGGGATAACAGAGGGTTGTTTTGCAAGATCTTTTATTTGCCTGAGTCAGAGTATCACAAGTATGCAGAGCTGATTAAACAAACCTACAACGCCTTCGTCCTTCCTTCGTTTAATCTCGTGGAGATAAGCATCAAGATAATTTGTGGGCTCCTGGTCATAGTTGATCGTCTTTTTATGGTAGTCATATTGCTGAATTGACCAATCAACTTAGGAAATCTCATTAGACTATGAATTATTTTTTGAAAATTTGCGCTGAAATCATTTTTTCCGTTTTTTTTTTGTTCATATCCGAAACGATTGAAAAAAAAAGAATTTGCGTATCCAGAAAAAATCGCCTACAAAATCGTATCTATTGCAAGCTGCTCAGTTCACCTTTTGTATAAATTCCAGAATAGCATCGTTCCCATGTAGTGTCGTTTTGATACCAAATCCAACGAAACGATCAAAATGTCGTAAAAATGGCATGATATCGAGAAGTAACATTTTTGGATTTGTGAAATGCTCAAAGACCTGAAAGGGAACGAATTATATCCTCATGGTGTTAAGTCATAAACGATTGAAAAAACCTCATTTAGGTTAGTCTGGAATTCGATGATTTCCTTGTCTTCATGTGGTCGAATAAATCCGAAAGCCAACTGATTGATTACATTCCCCACGGCGTTCTGGAAAAGAACAAATCTGGTTATTCTTCTGTCCTTCTCAAGGATTCAGTTCAATTAAGGGAAAAGGGAGGAAGAGAGGGTGGTCAGAAGAAAGATACGATCGCAGATCCGTTCATTTTCCTTATGTAGCTGCCAAAGAATCCTCATCATGGAAAGACATCCCGAACTTTTTTTCCCTTACATTACCGTACATTTGGAGCCTGCCAGGATCGATCGCTAAGATGGTTGTGATTAGGAGAGTTGCACATCACATCACTACCGTAATCACTACTTCTCCAGGGCCTGAAACAGAGCCTCCATTCCTAGGAGGTGGCCCCCGCGTTCTGGCGGAGTCAGTCCCACATGCTTCATGAGTGTAACTCGAGCTATTGAGTCGTAGTGCCTACATCCTTGTGGGTTTACAACTCGAAAAAGACCGATATGACCCTATGGTCAAGGAGGAGTTGAGCGATTTAGTGAAAATTCTTCTTGGAAAGGGGCAAGTGTGGTGCTCACCGACCCACAATTCCCTGCGTAATCAAGTATGTATGTCATTGAGTACCTACATGATTCTAAACTGAAGCGAAATGGATGGTGCATTCTCTAAAATCTATGAGTTCCTGAAGCCTACTATTCTCCTTTTAGCAAAAATAAAACTGGTGTTAACTGACTGTGAGGTAATTCCGAAGCTCTATCGGTTCACCATTTGTTTGTCGTAGAAGGTCGACGGTTCGATGGGCGAGCATTGTGATTGCCTTCTGAAAATTCAGAAGTGACGAACAAGAAGTTTAGGGAGTAAAAACGGCTGATCGGAAGACGATCTGCTGATTGGCGTTTATTTATTTTCCGCTGCGTTGCCGTCAACAAACACTTTTCATTCTGGTGTTCTCTTCACTTCATCAGTGATTTACTTATTCCCTGTTATAGTTATAGATTGTATTTCCAAATTTATTCAGGTTTATCACTGATTTTTTTATCACTATTCACCACACATTTGTGTCGCGCTAATCAATTTTCTGATTACTGACTTGTTCCCATGTTTTTATAACTTATGAAGTTGCTCTTCTCTCTATCAACTGGCTTATACGTTCCACCTTTTTTCTTCCCCTTTTCTTTTTTCTCCGCTATCGATTTTCCTCGTTTCTCTTTCTCTTTACCTCTATTTCCCTTTCTTTCCCTCCCCCTCTTTGTCTGCGTGCACCTCTCTTTTCCTCTACCTCTCCCTCTCCATCTTATTCTCATGCATTGACATCTTACTTCCTTTTTTACCCTCTATGTCTTAACCTAAGATTTTGGATCCCTTTTTATCTTTCCATCTGTTCAAAACTACCAAGAACTGAAGAGAATTCTGGGCGGTGTAATAACCCGAATCGTGTCATACCTTTATCGTATCTCGACCAACTCCTAAGTTTTTCAGCGTATGGAGTGTGAATCGTCGTTGACTTCGATACCAATCATTTTCTTCAAAAATAAGACCATAGTTCCCCTAAAGCTGTCACTTTCGTCTGGTAGCTCCTATTTCTGTTCCGGAGAACGTAACTTGAACGATATGAACAGTATTTTAGTACTTCTACCTCTACAAGAAGGATCATCACATAGGTGTCGGGTCGGCCAGCGTAGGACTCTCCATCCCTGATCACCGTTCTTTTCAAGGCCTAAAGTCTGATAACCAGTCTTCTTATAGAGTCCCTACATATTATTCAATTTGTTTCAGATTTCTCCGACACACCTCATGACCATTGATGATTACTGTAGGATACGGTAGCCACAGCGTGAACACATCGCCGTACTGTTTTCGCAGTTCACGAAGACGTTCGTCAATTCCGGACATTGGCAATTGGAAGGTATTGCCTTAATTAGAGTAATTTTAAGGTAGAACAACAGTGAATAAACAGCATGAGTAAAGAATTGCAAATAAACTAACCAATCAGTGGCCATGGTGTCGGACCCGGTGGTAATCCAAGCAGACGATTGATGTTGTAGCAAAGAACGAATAATATCAGGGCAACTGCCAAGAGAATCTCAATGTAGCTCATACTTCAGCTGAATTACTTGCAAAATCTTTTTGTGGCACTGATTTTTCAGCTCAAGTCGATTTTTTCTTGAATTGCTCTTTGAAGGTTCAGATTCAGAGAAGGACCAGTAGGAGTTTGCTAGTTATGCTGACATGTGGTAGCATAAGTAAGACCCTCTCACAGGATTATAAAGGGCTATGGATAAATTATGAACCTTTGGTTTTTCGAGGAATGATCTAGCTTACAATGACCTCCGACCGATGGTAAATATTTGCACAGAACGAGAGTTGGCTGAAAACCTCAGCGTTCCTCTGATAAGCTTCCTTATCAGTTACGTAATTTCCTGCTTCGGTACGCAAATTGCCTGACTGCGCAGAAAATCGGAATGCTTCTCAAACAATGTTCTTCAGCAGTTGAAAATTGAGCTTTTCTCCTCAACTCAGAGAAAATGTCAATTGAATTGAATATTTTTACACGAAAGATGTTAGGAATCATGCTGCTGCCAAATTGGCCACTTCAGTTAATTTTATGAGACTTTTTTTTGGCGGAGCCGAGTTTTCTGAATGAATTAGACAATGACGGCTGGCGTTCCTGGAGACCGGGACTTTTGTGATCAGGTGGGACTACCTTGTGTCAGTTACCACTCACGCCACTCTATAATTGTACAGTTACCCTCAGTATGTAGGTAATGCGCTTAAGGCTCTTTCGGTACTATCTCGGTTTGTAGTGAATTTCTAAGGTGTCTTTCTTTTCTAACGGAAGGCTGAGAGGTGGCGCAGTGTTCGTTAAGTATGAAAAAAAAAGTAGGCAGGAGGGTGTCGGCAAGCTATGTACTGAGCATTGTGAAAGTCCGATCCCTATTTAGGGATAAATTCGAAGAGGTGAAATCCAAAAACAGGGTGTGCAGGCTGATTTGCATTAGGTTTTTTGAAGAAACCGGATAAGTATAACCTTTCATGACAAAGCTGGAAGCCACACATCACCCGGCACATTTGCCAAAGTTGTAGTGGCAGTAGGGAACTCCCGAGCGCCCCCCCCCCCACCTTGTTCTTTGGCTATTGCACCTTTAGGTCATTCTTCCTTGGCCGATAGCTTGGGTTGCACAAATCTGAAGGCCGAAGCACTCAGAACAACCCCACCAACAATCCCACTGACTCTACTAACCTTGTTTCAAGAAAACTCGAGCATCGTCTGAATAATGAACTGTAGCCTTTATAGATCATTGAAGGACAACGGAGCAAAGCAATGGAGAATATACGTAATTCTTCAACAATTAATAGTGATAAAAGCTTCTCATTTAAAAGAATATCTGTGGAGTGGGTGTGAATTTGTGCATGGTATGTAGAACTAGTGTAGTAGTTATGGATCAATGATATGGATGGGTCATATGGAGCAAAAGGTACCGTCAAATGAATGGTGGTTATCAGTTGTGAACATTAATTTGTTGACACGCTACCTACCTCTTGTCCACTCATTTGTCCTTGATAAACAATGGTAAATGTCGAAATAACCTCAACAAATTAGTACAAAAAAAGGAAGTCGCCCAGGCCCCTAACTTTACAGTACATCGCGGTTGAGTTACTTGTCTATACTTTGTTTTCGACTTTTCGTGAACCCACGGAGCCGAATCGAACTCATGCAAGCGTTCGCGCATTAAAAGTACAGATCGCAGACATAGTTCATCTCCATTTCTGCGGCCTGTTTTGGTTCTAGGGTTTTAGCAGTCCCTCCCAAGCGGTCCTACCCAATACAGCAGTATTGGAAGGTTCAGAGGAATGGGGTCTATTCATACTACTATTTTTCGCGTATCGCTACCCATGAATAGCTTGCCAGGCTCTGACGCGGGAGTAGTGTTGACTCTCGGTAACTAGTCAAGCTACCCCAGAGTAGACAAGGGTCGTAAGTTTTAGAAGTGGCATAAAACGAATGGTTAAACATCATTAGAGCTTGGCGAGCTGAGTCGAACTAATCAACATTCCACTATGCATGAAAAATGAAAACTAAGTCAGCTATTAGGAAAAACGTAGCGAACGCAGATAAGCGCTTACTCTTTTTCCTTAGTTGCGGCGGATATCCTTAGAAGGAAACAAGTTCTTCGTACGTTGACTAAGCATTTGTGCGAAATTAGGTAAGTAAATAGGAGAATTGTATGGTAATTGATAGAAAAGTTAACACTCTATCCTAACACTTGAACAGAAGGAACTGTTTCTTGTGTGCGGACGAAGAGTTTCTTGAACAAGGTTCAGTGCGCAATTGTAAACATAAGCGTCACTACTAGATACGGATGAGCGATGCATTCCAAAGTGATTCCCGCTCGAAATCAAAGTTTGGGTTCTTTTAACATTGTAAGAAAAAGCCCTGGTGCGCTACCCATATCCTAAGCAAGCCATCTAGAAGAATTTAGAGAAGAATAGGATTTCGATTTAGGACTACATAGCTCCGACCTCATTATTTGGTATACACTTGATTTACCTAGTAGTATATCTCACGGCGGCCACCATTCAGATTTTCAGAATTTCTCAAAGAACCTTCTCAGGTTAACGGTGAGCACTGAGTCAGCCCTGCTGATGCGCCGTTTTCATTGATAGTTGCTGCTCCTTAGCCGACACCTGCTAACATAAGAAGAGAGATTAAATGCAGTATTTGCATAGGTATAGAACTGATTGGCCCCAACCATGGAATCTCTTCCCGCCGGTGACAGTTGCCAGGCATGGAGTTACTGACGATCCGTTGGTGAAATTGAAAGCCCTTTTCATACTGTGCAGTTAATCAACTAGTTATCATGATGCATTCATTCTCTGGTTCCTAATAATAAAAATAGATCTCAATGGCGTGCAGCTAGCAGCATACAATGACATGTGAGGCGAGCAAAAACACAGTCGGTATTTATTTTGAGCCACTGAGGCTTTGAGCGTATCTGTGGTATCTCATTAGACGTATTTATAAAAACTGTGGTGGTAGATGTACTTAGCGAGATGCCAAAAATTCTCTGCCAATGGAATGACAAATCTAGTCGAGCGTTGGACTCTGTAATACCGGTGGCGTTGCTAGCGCGATTTTGAGATAATTAATGGATCAAAGGTTCCATGAAAATTCCGTCCTCTTAAAGGGGAAATAGTATTGGTTATTGCACTGGTTCACCCTACCTAGATGCTACCAAGTTGGTATTTTCGCTTAGGTCCTAGGAGAAATTCGAACGCACGGCGCATTGTGGAATTTTTATTTTGTTTTATTCGTACACAGATGAACGAGCTATCCACATGGACAACAACCTGCGATTCAAATGATATGACAGTTACGTACGGACAGAACATATAAAACTCTTAAGCATAACAAAACTATACACACCAACAAGACCACAAGTTATTAGCATTAGAATTTGAAAATAAGAGGAGGCTATATAAAAATAACAACGGAACCTCGACCAGAAAGCATACAAGTCCTATCTGCATGTAAAGCCTTGATGGCCAGGCCTTTGAAGGAGTTTAGAGAAAGCACATGATGTCATTACGTACTTTTGTTTAAAAGAGCTATCATTCGAGAGGAAAAATATTTGGAACGAACCTGTGTCCGCGCCAGTGGGATTTCAATCGCAGGGCCTCTGAATTTGGATGCAACTACTTCGAAAAAAATGACCGGGTCTACTGTAGCCTCACCAGTTATTATAATGGAGACAGGAATGAGGTTTGCACTGTCGCATGGACCACTATCATCTAGCAATTCAGAATACCTCTTCGAAAAAAAAAATTTTAGAATGCTTCTGGTTTCAGCCATAACGTTACCGCTCCTTCTGAATGTACGTCACGACGAAGTGTGATGAACAGATGCTGTCTTCTGTCAGTGGCTAAAATGTGATGCCCTACTATTTCAAGTTGGTGGAAGGGACGGAGTGTACAGTGGTGAGTGATCATTCTAACTTATTTTCAGCGAAGTTTCTCAAAAATAGTGATTGATGTTTGTGAGAGCAAGGACTCCTGGAGACCTCTTTCTACATTTCAAGCTACGATTTTAATGACACAAACTATTAGGTTGGAAGATAAGTCCTGCGACACTTTGGAAAAGTTTTTGAATTTTGTATTTCTTTATCAAGCGAAAACTTCAATCTACAATATAATCACCATTATTATCTATAACTTGTGTCCATCTTTCTTCGAGCTTCTCGATCCCTCTCTTCCAGAATTCCGGTGGCTGCAACGAGAAAAAGTGGTCGATTTCATTTTCAAGTTGGCGACGTTCATAAAATTTTTTGCCGCTTAGATGGTTCTTCAGTGCCCTGAATAGGTGATAATCAGAAGGCGCTAGGTCTGGTGAGTAGGCCGGATGCGGCAGTACTTCCCATCCTAGTTCCATAATTTTTTGACGCGCTTCTTGGCCACATGCGGGCGCGCGTTATCGTGAAGTAGGAAGACATTGACTCTTTTCGGGCGTAGCTCTCACAGTACGTCGGCCACTTTTTGCAGCTGGTTAGCATAGACTGTGGGCATCACTGTAGTGCCATTGCAGGCCAAGCAGCACTCAGAAGATCATTCCACCACAGACCTACCAGCAGCACGATAAAACCTTCTTCTCATGGAGATCTGCTTTAGTCTCAGTAGATGGCTTCTTTTCTCGCGCAGTCCAGTACCGCTTACGGGTATGGTTCACGTAAAGCACCCAGCTTTCATCTCCGGTCACCATGTCTCGCAATAAGTCCTTTCGATGGGGACGAAGCAGAAGAGCGACGTGCATCCTGTCCGTCTTGCCAGACAGGCGTAGTTCATGAGGAACCCATCGTGAGAATATTGACCTGTAGCCAAGCTCGTGGAAATGCTCAATAACTGTCGTATGAGTGCATCCTATTGTTGTCGTCAATTCACGGCTGGTCGCATTAGGCTGCATCTGAAATCCGCTGAGTAAACGCTCACCCGATGGGCGACCACTACGTTGTCCGCCCTCGAACAAAATTTCTCCGGCAGCAAAGCGCTTGTACCATCGGGACACCGCCGAATGGTGGACAACGTCCTTCTTGAAGGCAGCGCAAATGTTAGCCGCAGCGGTTCTCGCAGACTGTCCCTGCAGGAACTCGTAGTAGACAACTAGGCGGATGATAGCTTAATTCATTGTGGAGGGTAATGACTCAATATTCTTCGCGAAGCCCTTTGATGTCCATTTTCGAAATCCTTCAGGAACACTCTATAGTTATCGGGCGGGAAAGGTTTTGGTTATTTCCTGGAGGAACATGTTCAAAGTGTCGCAGGACTTATCTTCCAACCTTATATTATCGATCGCTGTCATTATTATTACATTATTATATTACTATTACCTTATATTATTAATACTGCTTGGTTTACCAGTCTTTCTCTTGCGCAGTACTCGATCGTTACTTGTTTGCCTATTTGCTGGAAGTCTGCATTTTCGTTTGCTAATAACACCGAGGGCGACACTAGCCTACTCGGATGTTCACTTAACCAACGGCCCTTCTCAAAATGAGTTGGGCTTTCTGGATGGTAAAGTGGATGTTCGTTGAATAAGTCTGGAGTTGATGATTCATCATTAGCACGAGCGACTGCAGTCCGTGAAAAAATATTGGTCGGTCATCAGTTGCAGACATCAGCTGCACTTTTGCATTCCATGGTTTTTATCTAAAGATCCATTCCTCAGAAATTTGTATGTCATCGGGGATGTTGTCTCAGTGGCTATCATGTGAGCTTTGTGAGAGCATAGCAGAGGTGATTTCGGTGAGGGAACAAAGGGCGTACCAGATTTATTGAAGAGCGGAAGACTCTCAGGGTGAAAGGGAGTTATGAAATATCTTTCAAAGCAAGCGGAACTCAGTAACACTGTAACGGTTTGGACCTTTGAGAAAGGATAGGAGGGTTTTAGGGCCACATCATTGGTAGTGGGCCAAGACGAGCCGGTTCTCATTCGGTTACAATTTATTATTCTACGACCTCCACAGTGCTTTACAAATAGAGTTCTTACTATCGCAGAAATGCTTAGTGCCAATCTACAATTCTGAGGAATGTTCAGCAACGATTTGACTACTCTATCACACCAAAATTTCAAAAAACAAAACTTGGGGAACTTTGGAGTCATCGCAGTCTTTATTTTACTGCAAGATTACAAGGGTTCTTTCTGCAAGTTCAAATGGACAACAGTCAAAGTCCATCTCGAAAATAGTGATTGATTGTGATGACATAACTAACGGCGGGTTGCTGCCGTCCGATTCCAGCTGATAAAACGAGCGGCGGCTGGTCGTTTTCGTTTTACTTCTTATCCCCCGCACCATTCGGTCCGCTTTTCAACGCCCAATTCTTAGTTTTCCGCTTTCTGTCGTTCAGCCACGCTTTGAGCGGCACTCAAAAAGCTTCCGACGTCTTTCTTTTTGTGGCCTCAGCAGAATAGTTCAAGGTAGAGGTAAGGTAAAACTCTTGTCTCTTGGAAGTTTTCAGATGGAACAAGTTATTATTTAGTTCCCTACACTCTGGCGTTTAAATGTCTATGTCTCCTTCAGACCACTGTTTACACCGTTCCGCTACTGACCGTCACGTATAGCGACTGCGGATTTTTCCGCTTTGACGGTGGAAATGTTACCACTGGAAAAGATGACCACTTCGAGTCATGAGGCCTTCGAATTTAATAAATAGTTCCATCCTTGAACCTTACGAGGCACAAGCAATATTGCCATCATGATGACCAGAAATTTCTTATGATTATTACTCTTACCTTCTAGTGCGTTTGAAGATAGCGTTCGAGGGTCACGGTCCCTAAGATTCCTAAGCAGCTTAGATGGAATTGAGCCCGTGATATATGGTGGTTTTTATGATGTAAATTTTCTTATATTTGCGTCTGAGATGGGGCGCAGGAGGTCCCATTAGGGCAGACCAAATCATACTGCTCCAACCATTCTTAACTGTTTGAGCAACCAGGTTTCCGGTTGAAATATTAGTTCAGAATATTAGTGGATTGAATTTTTTGACTTTTGAATGAGCGTGTATCATGGGTGGTTTTGATTTTTGTGATAGATTTTGTGATAGATAGATTTTGTAAAAGTTATTATATCTAGATTATCACTACGTGAACATAGTAAATTTCTTAGCTGGAGTTGATAAATTAACCAGTTACTTGATGACTATATACCAGTAGATTACTCATCATTCGCTACTTTTTGTTAGTCCCAATTATTCCATGACGTGCTATCATAGGTCAGTGTGTGAAGCAGATTGATGACACTTCAAGTTTCGAGAGGGGGCTGTCGTTTAATGAGCGACGGGATCAATAGTTGCGCATTTGTTTTTCAGTGGGCGTAAGTGTACAGCCTGAATGAGGATGTCCTATCATTTCTGACCCCTGCTGTCTCGTGTGGGTGAATTTTCGCGAATTCCCTGTTAAGCCAAACCGATTTTCATTCTTCAAATCTGTACTATCCAGGTTTCATGGGTAAGGGGCTTCAGACTCAAGCGGTATACCTGAAGGCGAAGCGACTAGCCAGAAATCGTCGCGTATTGAGTATTGTTTACTTTTATACACCCTCTTCCTATAGAGCTTATGGTGAGCATAGTGTGTTCAGGAGGTGAAGAATAGCCAAGCCACGACTCCTCTCTCTCCCTTAGGGCCGGCAATTTGATAGCCGAGCCCTTTTCCGTGACGGAAATAAAGTCTATTCAAGCTGGCACCCATAGATCACTGCTTAGGCTTGGCAATTGAGAACCGCTTTGCCTTTGAACGAATTTCGGGTGTGTGGCATTCATATATTCATGAAGTTTGATGTTTTTTGTTTGATTTCTGTTTTTCGCTGCGGTTTGCTATGCGTAAAACCATAACAAGACTGCTCATTTATGGCTAAAACCTTAGTCTTTGATGGGATTTGAACCGTGGTTATGCTTACCTGGCACCGTACTCTTTATTCCTTACATTACCTGGAGTCTGCTTGGCAATCAAATTTTAGTGCGCTCTAAAAATAATGGGGTTCTCCTTATTAGAGGGTTAACGAGCACGGTGCCCAGAAAGCACCATTACGAATTCGATTTCCTTGCGAGGCAGTAAATTTGGTCATTTCTCAGCAATCCTGCAATAATCTTCGGAAGGTATACTACAGGGCTGCTCAAAGCACAACCTAAATTCCTGGTATTATGTGATCGCAAGTCACGGCCTAAACTTATGAGATTTTGATCGAATGGCTCGAAGGATGTAGGAACGAAACTCATATCGTGCAAGTTTTTCACAGTGTACGCCGAGGGTCATTCAATGTCCACATTTCACGAATTGTACTGCGTCTGTTGAAGAAAACAACAGCTGCTCAGGTCTAATAGCAACTTTCTCACCTGGAAACTGAACAGGTTCAGTTCACAACTACGGCTTCTAGCAAAGGATTTCTTTTCCCAACAAAAAGCCCACGGTTCGACTGTTTTCTCGACTCTTGTCTTGATAAGAAGTTTCGATTCTCGAGGAGGCAATAGGAAGCAGTGCCATGACAAAAAACGGTCTGGAGGATGCGATAAAGACTCAATGGGGAGCTTGACTGAGACTTCCACTTGTCACTGATGAGCGGGATTGTGCAAGTTGAGTTTACGCCATTTATAGACTAGTTTGTCGTGACTATGTCCCATATCGTTTTCTCGAAGGCCTAAGTACATTTGTAGGGCATTTGACTGAGTAATCTCACCAGAACTTTAATCTGCTTGAGTTCTTACTTTGGGATAGGCCTCGTAAAAAAACTAATACGGTGATCGGAAATATCGAGCGGCCATTGATTGTTTTTCATCACCCAAAGGCTAGATAACAATCGCCATTTCTATTGTAGTGGTCATGTGCAGTTGAATTCACTTCAATGAAAGCATGAAAGATGGTCTCCGGGCGTTCATGAATACATACCGTCTGAGGGATGCGTGCGTCCCCGTATTCTTTCGGGACCCTCAGACGGTATTAACTTCAGTTCAGAATGGTAGTGGTAGTTTGAAGGCGCATGTGGCCCATACAATGACTTGCGGCGGCCAGCCTATGTTCAAGTCAGTGCTTTTGTTATCCCAGGCGAGTCTGGTACCAATTTACCGAGCCTTAGACGTGGGACTCCGGTTGGTCTGGGCGGATATCGATCCTATATTCGAGTTCGTGACAGTATACCGTGACTAAGATAGTGTGCCACCTGCCATTACAGCACTACCGACTGAAATTCTGTTTAAAGAATCCATAACGTGGACCTATCTTTCTCAAAATAGACTAAAAAATGAATTCAATTTCAATCGGGTAAAGCTGAATTGTGACATGGGGAAGAGGAGGTGAAGCTTAAGCAGAGATAAGGAATTGTTCATCGTTGATACTTCCCTTTCACACTTGTTCTTCCCTAGAAAGGGCGCAGACGTAGAATGAGGCAGTTTTCCAAAAGCTTGCCCTCATCTTGTCATCTCGATCTCACTAAAATCTTTTATCCCTTGCTTTCAATGATGTGACCGTTTCGTTTGCCGTTTGCCATTTCGTTTCAACAATTTCTTTCATTCTTTTCATTTTCAATTTTGACTGTAATTCTCGCTGCTTTGCACTGTTTATGACGAACGGTTGTTTTCTTCGGAAGAAAAGGGTGAGCTGTCTGTTTTGATAGAGTGGCTGCCGTTTGTTGACTTTTGCCATCTTCTGCTGCGACATCCATTTTCTGGCTCATTAGATCTCTCCGGAAATTCTCATTTTCTGTAAAAGCCATTCTTTCGAACTCCACTTTTTTTGCTGAAACATTCCGGTTTTAGGATGGGGTTTTTGTACACGCTGTTTCGGACGGTGCTATTCAGACTTCAACAACTCGTTTGGACAACGGCTACTGTGATCTCATTGATAAAAGACCGTATCCTTTATGGTAGCGAGTGCTTCAAACCGAAGGAACACCCGAAACCCAAATGCCTGGAGGGTTGGGATGACCAATATATTCAGTTGAAGGTAATTTTGAGTTTTTATCGCTGTACAAATTTTCGATGCTGAAGCTTTTAGCGAAATTGCGTCATTGGAAACACCTGGGACGAAATTTTCAATTCGATAAGGTTGCTGGTAGGCGGGGGTGCCTGTGATGGGCGTGGTTGATTGGGGTCAACGTGGAAAGTCGATTTCTTTCATTCTCCCAATAGATGTTCAACGTTGTTCGTACGAGTCGCTGTCAACTAAAAATCAGTTCCCATAGGTCCTGGGAACGTGGCTTGGGAATTATAAAGCTCCATGTTCACTGCTCGACCCGGGGATCATTCTTTAGCGTCACTGTGTTCTTTCAAGTTCATTCCCTTTCATGGGAGAGCTAATCCAGTCAATATTTCCGTTCAAAGCGCGTTACTGGGATATGATCTGTTCTGGGAAATGTTCTAGAAATCTGAAGACGTTAGCGATTTTCTCAAGCGCTACGACTATGCATGCTCTTCAATTTTTTTTTCAGTTCTTCATCTGAAGGAAAGAGAGAGCTTACAGCGTAGTCAATCAGTTCCTCTCCCCACCCCACCCTACCCCAACTCACTCCTTGATTCTTTTCTATAGTGATGGCGGGATCAACTTATGAACTGCTTATGAACTTATGATTTTTTATTTATTCTTTATTGATGTTGATCAAGTTTGATTATCAAAACGATTATCGCTTTTTTCAGTCTGTTCGTCTACACTATGTTCAAACTGGAGCAGAAAATAAAGATCTTTTGTTGATGCTTCACGGTTTTCCTGAATTTTGGTATTCATGGCGCTATCAACTGAAATATTTCGCTGATAAATTCAGGTGAATTCTCTTGATTATTCTTTTATTAACTTATCAATTCCTTCCAACACTGCGACATAAAGCGGGAGATAAAGCTTAGCGATGGGGTTGTGTTGGTAATTTCACATACTTACTGTCATCGAAGTTTTTTTTGGCTTTTTTTGAGTTCTGCACTTGAAATTGTCTTTGAGTTAGTCTTGTTGTTGTTGTTATTGTTGTTGTTGGTTGTCATGTTAGTTGAATGTAGATAATGATAAGTTGAGTCAGTTTCAGGTGTGTGGCAGTTGATCAACGAGGTTATAATCTTTCTGATAAGCCAAAAAATGTTGAAGACTATAACACTGATCTACTCGTTAATGATATCAAGGAACTGGTGGAACTTCTCGGTGAGAACTTCCTGTTATACTTAATTCATTTATTTATTTACTCATTTGATTACTATTTAATTTACTTGAGTTATTTCTTTCTTCTCCCACTTTTTTATTCCATTTAATCACGCTGTGTGGCTGAATGACACCATATGTAGTTGTAATGATTCAATGAGTTGGATGTGGATGCTACTTCAGCCAGATCGTGTAAGCATAACCTTAAGTACTCTAGTAGCTGGATCACGTCAAATGTATATTCCAGTCAGATTTTTTCTGTCTCCCAGCCAAGCTTTCCACCATGAGATCGACCCCGAAATTTCGAGGGATTAGCTCTGGTCGAGGTCTTTCTGTATTGCTATCCTTGAAGTTGCCGGAAAGTGTACTAGGTCGCTATTCGAATGTGATATAGAAGTAACATCTGAAAAACCTCTTCCAGGTTACTCAAAAATCTACTTAATGGGCCATGACTGGGGAGCGATCATTGCATGGAAGGTGAGTGGAATTGGTTCTGGTGAACCGTTAGTTCTGGGTGCTTTAACCGAGTCTGGGAACATAACCAGTTTTCGAACATGACTGCGATTGGTGTCTGTGGTGGATCCACCAATCAGAACTTTGCTCTATCAGCTTTTGATCTTTAGAATAAATTCAGCAATTTATTTCATTTTTGTGTTTTGCAGTTCGCCTTGTACTATCCGGATATGGTTGAAAAATTAGTCATTTTGAATGTACCACATCCATCCGCCATACAAGACTTAATGGTAACGAGTTCGGAACAGCGATTGAAAAGTTGGTAAGTCGGAATTTCCTTCAATTCTAAAGCTCAAAAAAGAGTGGTTTTTATTTTTTTCACTATGGTTTCCATTAGCTCACGTATATTTGGTTAGTACTTACCCTTTCTCAATTGTGACCCTGTGAGCGCTGTTCTTTAGAGCTACAAAGCGAGTGTCTCGTTGGTTGAACGGGTCGATGGACCTTACTTGCCATTAGTTGGTAGTAATACGTAGCTATGTTAGGAAGGGGTCTGGAAGGGTCGGTACTGATGTCGGTTCGTCGTCGGGCCCTTGTGTGTATGAGCATGCTTTCCAAGATGTACCGTGTGCACTTCCCTCTTTTCTACTTTTACAATTCAGTACCTTCCTGAATTTCTGATTTCAGGTATATTTTTATGTTCCAAACACCCACGGTACCCGAACTGACAGTTCAAAAACGAGATTTCCATATGTTTGATGTGATGTTCCGTGGCAGAAAAGCTGGTATCCGAAATGCTGAAAATTTCACCGACGAAGATCTTGAGGCTTGGAAGCATGTATTCAGCCAGAAAGGTGCGACACATTTCTGTCAGTGCCACCTCAGTGATCCGTTGTTTTTTGCTTCTCACTAAATATCCTCCATTCGGCCGGATATTCGACAATGTGAATATATTAGGGTGAAATGCACTTTTGCCCAATCGGCCTCTGTCATGAAATATCGTGGGAAAGAGAAGGATATAGCATCTAATTCTTCTCCCACAGATCCGGTGTTGTTCGAGAATTCACAGAATACCGATAGTAAGGCATATCTGTATCTGGTGAATCCGGATATGAATGGACTAGGCACACTGACATTCATGATGACACTATGACATTCATATGGAGAAAAATATCAAAAATCAAATGTAATGTCATACCCGTTCACTCTCTCTAGTATCAACTCAACGGTTATGTTCCGTAATGTGAACTCGTTACTTTTGCATAGATTTAGTTTTGGGGGTAAAGTAGGATGGGGTGATGCATCAGTTTCTTACGGTATGCCGACCATCGTCACTTGGAGAAAGCGGCATTAAAAGGGACCTCTTATGATAATACGACTGTTGCCCTAGTTCTTAGTGGCTGCTGCACTTCAGTCATACAATCCAAAAACCAAGTAAGGTCTTGCGGACCTTTGAAGGCTACCTGTTTAAAAATTGAAGATGCAACCTTTTCCGAGAGATTACCGTTTTCACGAATTATAAGCAAAACCTTTCCTTGATTATTGTTTCAGGAGCACTGACGGGACCAATAAACTATTACCGTAATATCACCCAATCTCGACCACTTCGTGGAGAAGAACGCATATGCAAGGTGGGTTGCTTTTTCGATCGCTCAGTTCTCATTAGGAATTCCTTCTTTCTTTTACACTTCCTATTTCTGAAGGCATTTCCAAAGAAAAATGCACTTTCGTCCATCTGTGAGATGTTTTTAGCCTCCCACACTCATAATTTGGGGTGACGAAGATCAGTTCCTCGTCAAAGAGGGAGCAGTCGCAAGTCTCAAGGTTCGTTCGGCCTCTGCAGTACCTCTATGTCACCATTCTAAACGAATACTCTTTCAGTATTGCCAACATGGTCAAGTGAAGTTCATCGAAGGTGCTTCACATTGGGTCATGCAGGACGAGCCGTCGCAGGTTAACCAACTCGTGGACGAGTTCCTCACCACGCCCATTCATGAGCTAGTCGAACCTTCTACGTCAAAACTGTAGTGTTATAGTACGTATGTATCCGATCTGCTTTTCTTTGCTGTTGAATTTTTTCATAGACAATAAAACTTTTGATTTTATTACAGAATAAAATAAAGCCAGGTCACCACAGGGATGGTTGTGCAGTCGGCCACTGAAAGTGATGGTGAGGCGTATGACGATAAACCAACGGAGCATCAAGCTTGGTAATTCCGCTGGACTGCTAGGAGGTTGTCTTCCTTATATCTCACAAAAATGACCTTGGTTATTGTTTCCATCCTCCATTTAGCTGCTTCGATGAAGCGCTCTGGTAGAAACAAAGTCCTCAGAGCGGTGTCGTCGACCCTTTCCACTCGCAGTCGTCCTTTTTCCGAGAAATAAGGTCGAATAGCTGCTCAGCGGATAGGGAAGGGCCATCAACATCCGAGACAGCTACATGCTCAAGTGAGCTTGTTGTTTTTAGGGATAAAGGCACATATAGAGCGGGGCAAAAGGCATTTTGGTGTATTAGGTCAAGTAAGTTACGGTATTCCTAATTTCGATCGGATCGGAAGAGGCTTATCGAATTCTTGAGAAGTGATCCTCTCGCCGACTCACTACTGTATCTCCTTACCGTCCAACTGAGTTTTGCATTATTTAACTTACTTCGGATGCAAAATTTCCTCCCCCTGTCATTGGGTCCATGGTCATATGGGCCGCGATCTGCCTAGGATTCTGTGACTATAAGTTCGAGAAGTCATGCTCGACTGAATTGGTCCAGACCATGTGATCAAACGCTGGCTGAGGACGATCGAGATGATTGGGCTGCTGGTGTGGCCCTCAGACATTTCTCATTGGTGCTCTTTCTGCGACCTGTGAAAGGTGGAATTCACAAGTGGGGATACGATACCAGTGGGGATACGGTACAGCTTCGTGACATCCAAGTGTTCTCGCTTACCAGTTGAGAACTGTGGTTCAATAAGTTTTAGCTGGCTCTGAATACCATCTTCGACAACCATGATTGATCGTTCATATAGTGCCATCTCCGTTAATTTGAAAGCTTTGAAAGGCAGTGTAAAACCATAAATTCACTCGACTGCGTCTCGACAATACTGGGTAGAATTGTCGGTCCTGACCAGAAAACCGCTACAGTATGCTGAGCGAAAAGCATAATTGTTAGGATGAAAATATTCATTCAACATGACTAATGTTGAGACTATTGCGCTTTTACTGCATCTTCCACTTGTTGTGCTCGGACCATCGGTGCTATCGTTTGCATGTAGAACATCTTAATGGAATACAGTAAGCAATATAAAGTGAGATACGGTAGATGACTCACATCCCATAATTGACTCCATGACCATAAACCGGCTTCTTTGGCTACTTTGATTAAATGGAACGAAGTAGTGATAAGGTCCTGAAGCAGTAGATCCAGATCCGGGGCAAATGTGTTCCCGGGTTATCATAAAGTGGAGAAAAAGGCAATTAAAACTCAAATGAGAAAACCAAGAAGTTGAAACTTCAAGATATCTTACCCAAGCAACATCCGGCTTCGTAACAATGAATTTAATCACCATAAATAAGGTGTAAAAGAAGTTGGCGATTTTCTGAACATAGACGCTTTTGAGTCATAATAGAGATCACTTGGGAACAAAATGGATGAAAAAGGTAAGTAGGAGGCAGTATTCATGGAATGTATGATGGCAGAGTGTTTTAATCTACATCTATATTGTTTGTTACTGGAAGAGCGCATGGCTTAGCCCAGAACAACGCGATCATTTAGAAGGTTTTACTGTCTTTTGGACACTTTGGTCGTTTGCTAATGTTTGACGTGGCCCTGCACTTCTATAGAAACTCGTCTCCGGAGCTAGACAACTCGTCCACTGAGGTCTGCACTGAGGTCTGTAACGGTGTCAGCAAAGACTAGTGTTCGATCAAATAATGGAAGTATTGACTTTGGCACCCTACTCTTTTCCCTCGGAAGAGACCTCCGCTCTAGGGTTCCGTATACGTACTTTTCCAATCAACATCTATCTTTTCAGTGTACACTACAGTTAAACCCATCCCATGACCTGCCCTCGTCCTCGTTTCTGACGTTGGTATCGCAGAGAAAAGGGGGAATTCCTCAATTGATTATGAAACTGCGGATAACTTACTGTCAAAATGTTTTGAATAGCAGTTAGTATCACTGTCACTATGCTTTCTCCTGGTTTTTCCGGTTTCTCACCTGTAATTTCAATCTCGTTTATAAGAATTTAATACCGATAGCTATACTAGCCATTTTGTTTTTGCAAAGGGTGCAACGTACTCTTTGACTTAGTAGTTGATTCGGGTGTCTTTTCCTTTTTCGGGTCCGGCGCTGGCGCCCCTTTCGGATCTGGCGCTGACATTCTGGAACAATGAGCTTATTGGAGGAGTTCCAGAGACCTACCTTCTACCCGACCTCACTTTCGAGTAGCTGTAGCTGAAAATACTGCAAAACCTACCAGATTGTAAGCAGATAGACCGACATTCTGATAATGATTACAGGCTACTTACTGGTTTCCATTGATAATGTTTTTTATCATCCTTTTCTAGCATGTGCTCTCAGCTACATTCAGAATACATGGTTCGGCGTTTGAATGGGTATGCGACCTACACGTCCTACGTTTAAAGCCGATTTATATGTATGTATGTCATTATATCGGCTTTAATCGTAGGACGTCACTTCCGTTGTCAAAAACAAGTCTGGTACCACGAAACCTGTCCCGAAGAAGTGGAAGACTTGGTTGACCTGAGCAGGTACCGACCGACCCGGGATTCAATCTCCGGACCTTTCGTGTAGTAGTGCGCGCCACATACTACAAGGTCCACTTCTTATTTGCTTAAATACTTCCAAAAAGTAGTTCCACCGAAAGCCCAAGGCATCATCATAAGCTACTGTGCCGAGGTGATAACAAGGAAGGCTTCAGAGGCTACCAACAACTGCTTCCTTGCCACTACTCGTTCCATAAGCATGCACGCTCTACAATGGTTATCGATTTTACGCGGGTTTGATCGATATGTTGACCATCGTAAGTTGGCAAAGCCGGTACGGTATTTCATCTGGTTGTGCATATTTCGAAAGGAAAATTGACATTAGCAAGTGTGGCAAACTTGACCGACCGAGATCAAAACTTGATTGTCGATAATATGTCGTTCCCTGCGGGCCGGCATTTGAATCGATTCGATTTCTGCTCACACGTCGGCTTCTGTTTACTGTATGTTGTGTTGTTTGTTTGTTTGTTTTCAAACTTTTGTTGTTTCCTTTCTATGAGCACGAGTAGCCTTCCCGTATCGTACCGGATCTTGTTCCCATCCTTTGTATCTCGGAAATTCCACTCCAACGAATAGGGCTCACTAGTGGGTTTGTTCTAAAGCGTTAATGATAGTGGGCTACTCCCGAAGGGATCTAGCAAATACAGCAAAAATGCGAAAATCCATCATTCCAAGAAGGTCCATTTTCTTCGGATCCTTACTACTTGTTGATAGAAATGGACTGACGTGGACGATCTGCCAACTGACGTGAAGCTTCAGTCGGCCGCCGTCATCGCGCCGTTGTTCATCACTGCTACGTCCCTCTAGGGATTAAAGCGGTGGGCTTTCTAGCTGGAAACGTTCCTCAACAATCAACAACTACCACGGACTCCGACCATTATCGGGTGATAGTCTTTGGGTGAATAAATGGGGAGAGCTTTTGCGGCGCCAGCGCCAATGACGTTCCACTGACAATTCGTCCAAACATCGTCAGACATGCCACATTTTTCTTGAAATAGTGGGCGGGCCCGTCATACTCAACGATGTGAAGCGAAGAGTGGTTCTGCTGTTTTTTCCTACCGTAGAATCAGTTTCTTTTTTATGCGTCCCGTTTTCCAACAATCAACTGCGCCATTTTGGTCTGGTTTGCCTTTCCAAGGGAGTGACCGCTGGACAACTTGTTTTTGATAGTACTCTGAGTAGGGTCCGCATTTTTGATCAAATTATTTACTTGTTAGAGTCAGAAGTTCTCCTAAAAGGAATAGTAATTGATCAAGTTTGATCCCATTTGGTGTTGCCAACTTTGCTTCTATTTTTTTGATTTTTGAAGTCAATTTTTTCACATTAGCCATCATAATCGTGCTTCTGTCATATTTATGCGATCTTCGCGATTAGTCAATAATCTTATGATTTAGATTGAGACTGATTGATCCCCAATCTTCAAAACAGCCATCTTTTTGCCACTGGAAATTTCGTACTCATTGTTCCTTCTTTAGAACCCCTCAAAAGAGATTTTCAAAAAAGATTTTTTTGAACTTTGGGAGGTCTTTTGTCATAGTTTTGTTGTATCTGTGTTTGGAAAGTTGTGCCTTTTGCCCTCATAGCTCTTTGAGTGTGTGAAGGTGGTAAGATGGTTTTTAGTGGATTCCTTAACATTTTAACATACGTTGGCTCTTGGATCCAGCTGATTTTTCCAGGTTTTTATGAACCCGCGGACTGATGAGAATGACTTCGTAGTGCAGTAATTCCGAGGCATCACTGAAAAAGAGCGCCGTTCTGCCATATGCTCTTCCCTATCGGCTGTCATTCCCGTAATTTCGTTAATTCCTTCCTTTCAGAAGAGGAGTCACGAATAATGTAGGATTACTGGGTGCAGGAAATGTAAAAACATTGAAAATTCATTCTGGAAAATCTTATTTATCGTTGAAAAGTCGATTCTCTCAAATATTTATGTCAAGTAATGAATGAAATAAATTTTTTTTGCACCCGCCTTAAGATACACATGACTCCGCTTTTCGCTCATAATTTGGACTGCTTTTGAGTGCGTTTGTAAGGGAGGGTCATCCGTTGCAAGGTTGCCAGGTCGTTTTTCAAGCGAGTCCTGTACCAATTTAGAATAACGGAAGGATAAAATTTTTGGCGTCAATCAATCCCATCTTATGGGTGCACCCCGCACTCGACTTCAATTCACAATCGTGGCGGCGTATTGAATGCGTATGTGACCCATACAATGGCTTGCGTTGGCTTTCTGATATACAATTAAACGCTCTAATCCTCCCACTCGATGCCCAATTGATGGGTTGCCATTATTGGTTGAACAAGGTCAACAAAATTACCACTGATATCCAACATTCATAAGGCTATGGATTGAAAATTTTATTTCTATTACTTGGCTGTCCACCTTGCGAATATTTTCATTCAGGTTAATGTGATAAATATTTTTTAAATCAGTAGTTGACGTTTTCTATGAAGGCACCGGCGGTGTTCTTGCTCATAGCTATCCCTCTGGGGAATTCTCGTCATTTTTGGAGTGTCATTCAGTAAGAAAAGATAAGTCTAAGTCTTTTTCGGTCATTAAGGCTTTTCGGGCTTTCGAGAGTCGTCTATTCACTGCTGAAAACGCTTTGCACCATTCATTCACTATACAAATCATAAATTCTTGGAAGGAAATCAAGCCTTGATTGATCAGTCAGTAGAATGTCATGTCTTCGATTCTCACTTGGAGATCTAGGGTCGACCGATAGCAATACTGAGCAGCTGAATATTCGTAATGACCAGGTCTATTGACCCCTTTAATAAAATTTTAATAATATCAAAGTGAATATGTATGAATGAGTAATGAATTTTTTTTTATTCTTGGGCTTCGACTTGGTTTCATATTTTCGTTCCCAGCTTTGGCGAAGGTGGTGTAGTGGCAAGTGGCGCACTATCACACACGCGTGGTCGCGGGTTCGAGTCCTGGATCGATATACGTGTGGCCAACTAAGTCTTCCTTCCCTCCCGGGTCGACTACCAGACTAGATACCAGACTCGCATGATAGAATAAAAGTTTAGACTTGCCCAACGTCCGGCCGTTGAGCTCATTGTGTGGGCCCATACGCCACTACGATTCTTGATGGGAGTCAAATGCAGGGCGCACCCTCAGATTGGTGAAAGTCAAAAGACTCCATACTTCATCCTTGTTTTTCCGTCTATTTTTATAGCAATGTTATTTTTATTTGATAAGTTCGATCTGTCTCAAGGGAAAAGAATAAATTTCTGGAAAAGTCCAGAAAAATTAATTAGATACTTGTAATTTGCTCAAACAATTGATAATTCATAGAGCAACTGATTTTCTCGATTTTTGGGATTAGCCTTGGCAGGATTTGATCCAACGGTACGTCAGCTATGCAGTGAATTAAACCACTGCGCTAACCGCAACCTTAAGTTGTCTACTAGCCATATGTATTGTATTGCATTGTCAAAGTAACATGTCCTCCAAAACTTTCTATTTCAAATCTATCGTGATGCTTCTTCTGTAACTGGAAATTCGATTATTCATCGGCAATTCTGGGAGGATAAGCCATGCTTTTCTCCCAACTGCGGAATGGTTTCGTTTCGAAGTGACAAGCTGTTTTTGTAGGAATCCCCTTCCATTGAGAACGTTTGTGTTGGGTTGATGACGTTTTATGCAGTACAAATCGATTAATTGGGTTTAAAAGTAGTTTTCCGAGTAAGTATTCATTGCAGCCATGCCAATTGCCACTTAACTACATCGACATTGTGTTTCCGAGCGAAGGGCAATTCCGAAAAACCTGTAGAGTGCTCTGTTACCATAGCTAGCTAGTACTCGATATTCAGCATTCGAAGTAAGTCGATTAGGGCGATTTTCAATGGGGCAAAAAGTACAAACCTCTGCTTCCCTGTGGTCTTTCCGTTGACTTACTAGTAGTAGCTGGCTGGTTTTCTGAAAATGACATTTCCTAGCCAGGTGTCTTTTTCGAGGAAAAAACGGCATAACTTTGAAATGAATCGGCTATCTCAGTGAAGGATTTGCTCGCAAAGTAGTTTTAACGCTGCTGCGCGTTGGCGGTGCTTTTCTGTTCGTCGTCGTGGTCGTCGTCGCGAACCCCCGATTCTTCGTTTCCCTCGCTCTCTTTCCCCTTTCATAAGCTCCCTCCAGCTCTTCGTCGTCGTTGTCGTCGTCGTGTGGTCGTCCGTGGTCTATCGACCGGCGTCGTTTGGCAAAGTGCTGTTTCAATTCATTCACTTTACTAAACGCTTTCATTTCCCGAGACAAATTGATTATTCCCAGCGGAACTACATATTAGGCGAATAACTCGAATATTTTTTATTTATTCACAATTATCATCTATTATAGTCTTCTATATTGTTTCCTGGACCTCCGTACATATCGTTTATTTTTCTCGAACCATCTTATGCCGCCGTGAACCCAGCCAAAATCGCTTGCGAAAGAACGCTTCAAATTTTCTTTTTTTTTGGTTGGGCCACGCATTTGATTTTCATCGAGAATTACCTAAGTATTTGAATGTGTGGTTGTCCTAGGACGATGTGTGACTTGCAGTTTTAGGTGACTGGCGGTTAAGTCGATTTTTTTTGTGCTGATAGATATTATTGGTTGGGACCTTTTCTCGTACTCGATTTGCGAATTTGAACTTTTCATCGGTCTTAAAACTCAAGGGAAATGGGATGCCTGCAGGACATTCTTCTCAACCAATCGAGTCTGACTATGAATCACCTGTCACCCGTATCACCTGCCGTCCCGTCCATCATCGATTTCCTCGAGCGGGCGCCAATAACGTCTTCATTGGTCCCTGACGCGAACCAGAGTGGTCCTGGGGATCTTACTTGCTTGAGTGATACGAGGAATCCTCCCTTCAGAGGTTTCGTGAAGAAATCTGACCAACGCGCTGGCGGCCGTCTCGACTGTCAGTAACCGCCTTGGACATTACCTAAGTAAAAGTCGAGAGATTTAAGGTTTGTACGTTGAGAGAGTATTTGTTCAGGAACTCAGTCTGAGTATCCCTTTACCTTCATCCTCATTTGTTTTGCCCTATCTCCTCCACTTGTACTGGCATACTTCTGGAATCGCTACTATGATTCCTCCAATGTAATACAACATATACATGCAGGGTCAGATGTGGGGAGGTAGGTTCTACTGAGCTAAACTTTTAGAGGCTGAGTTGTATTGATAAGTGATTCTGCTCCACGCCCTGAGTTCATGATCTTGCATCCTTTGACGAAGCTTAAGGTAAGCCGAAGGCACGGCGTATTCTTGGACGGTGTCATATCGCCTCTTGGATTGTTTCGAGTTCAGAATATTGTTCAGTGCAAATGTGAACCTAATTTACTACATTATTTAACGTCATCAAAAAAAAAATTCCCACTTACGAAAGGAACCTTCCACATAGCGCAGGAGTAATCAAACGTCCCCACACCATGTTCACCTACAGAAATTGGAGCACACTGAGAAGCAGTGGGGAATTCCCACGTTCAATCACATGCACTTCTTACTGAATAACGTCCTTGAATTTCATTTCCCATCCCACTCTTGCTTTCTGAGACTTTTTCTTCAATTGCTCTTTGCATTTCTGCAAAGGAGATCGCCTTCCGTTTGCTGAACTCCTTGGGAACACTGGTGCTCCAATATTCTTCTCGTTTTTCCTCACAATACTTTTGTTTGTTCCTTGTTTTCTTGTTTACTTACGTTCTCAGCATTTATGTTACTGGTGTCCTTGTGTGTGAGAATAAACAAGTAAAATTTAAAAATTGCGCTGTTCAGTGGTAGGCGGAGAGCGGGGACTTTGCATTTCACTTGCCTGAGCTTCAAGGTCGATGTAAATAAGATTGAGTGAAACTTTTTTGGTTAAACAATTATCAAAAGAATTCTGGGTGACATACGGTATTGGAAGGGTCTTCGGGGGAAATGCGTAATTTCCATCAGGCTGACCTGCGAGCAAAAACGAATACAAGGAATATCTGGGGCAAAGAGCGATCGTTTCTTGATTACGCCATGCTTTTCCCTGTCAATCTCTTTTATGAAAGCGGTTTCAGATACCCACACCTGAACGGTGCTCTGTTTAAGGCCAGTTATGGTGTTTTTATCACCTGACTTCATTTTTGTATGGCCAGCAAAATCACTTGTTTCGGCAGAATCCAGTCAGAGATCTCAAATGGCTAGCGATCATTGGTAGCACTGTCCGGGTGCGGTACAGCATGAACGAAATTGTCACGTCGCGGCGAGAGACGTTGAGCGAGAAGGAATGTAGCGAATGCAGCAGCAAGTAAGAAATTCAGGAACAAAAGAACTAACAGTAGGATCATGTCAAAAGTAATAATCGCATAGAGATTGAGCTGTATGAAGAACGCTAGAACTGTTATAATGAGGCAAATGGTCTGCGATTGCCGCGCGCCGCGGATCGATCCACAAAACCGTTCCTACTGCCCGTCTCCCGCAGTGCCCTACCTTATATCGATTTCGAAATTCATGTTAAGGTACAATTTGGATTATGAGAAACGCTGTTGCCAATTTTGTATGCCGTTGAAGGACTGGAAAGGTCCGTTGAAGTGGTTGGACTACAAATCTGACAATGTTGAAAGGGCTGCGCGCGTACGATGCATGCGAAAGGGCATTTCTTTGCGGGAGAAAGCTGACCATAAAAAGGAGTTCGGTGTACTCAAGGTGTACTTACGCCCAGTTGTCCTCGAGGTAATTTGCTGTACACTCGTTAGTTAATAGCAAAAATGACTTCCGCAGGATAGAACCGTCTACTGCTCGAGTAAAACGGATGGGAAGAGGCTCAGTTCGGGAGGTCCTCATGATGATCAGGGTAGTTAAGCTTACAAGCTAAACTTGAGACGAAGAAAGAGAAAACAATTAATGGACTTTGTAATTTCAAAGTTAAAAGCATCAGGAAACAAGTCCATCCTCTACCACATCCATTACCTATCTGGATCATTCATCATAGGATTCAGAGTCGAAATGGATTGAGTGAAATGGCCGTGAAATCATCTCCGATAATCCTTGGCCTGTTCTCCCACACTGGTTATTTGCCTAGAATTTTCGATAGAATAATGTCTGTGGGTGCTTGAAACTCAGGAGATGTCCCGACATTTCATCTTCATCTATTTTTTTCTACTGTTCCCCTTCCACAACTTCCTCCTCTCCCGCTCCTTATCCCTTAATCCATAGCCATCGTTTCTTTGTCGATTTTTTGTCCCATTCTGGTCTCTATTGTTCTGAAGCGTCTGGGGCTAATACTAGCCAGCAATCTTCTCTATTTTCTTCGCGTTCGGCCTTCGTTCTAAGAGCAGAGCAGCAGCAGTCGCGAAGCACCTCTTCACTTTCAGCAGGGCTGAGTTCCACATCAATTATACGTGGCTAAGAAGCCGCACTCAAATCGAACGTTTTCTTTCCCCATACCCGTCGTGTTCCTGAGTTCCACTTAACCACACTCGCATCGTCCTGCATCACTTCACTTTCCTTTTTTCGGAATTCTTTTGCGCTATGTAATATGACATGTCGGTTTGCCATCCTTTTGAAGTGTTCCTTTATTACAAATTTCTTAATTTTTATGAAGTTTCGATCCAATTTTGTATAATTTATAGCTCATGGACGGACATGGTGTAGGGGCAAGTGGCACATCAAACTCACATGGTCATGGGTATGAATACTGGGATCGACATCCGCCTAAGCCGGCCAAGCTTTCCATCCCTTCGGGGACGGTTTATTGGTACGAGACTCATCTAGGAGGATAAAAGCACTAACTTGTGCATCAGCTGGCGACCGCAAGTCACTGTATCGGCCACATACCAATCCAATACGCCACTTCGATTCTGAGGTCGATTATGGTAGCGCATCGCTCAAACGGGATTGATCGACGCCCCAAGACATTATCCTTTTATGGTTCATGAGCGGACTCAGGTGCTGGAACATATCTCGGACCGATACTCGCCCTGGCCATCCAGACCTCTCTACCTTCGGGGTCATCTAATTATTACCAGACTCGTCTGGGAAGCACTGAATTGGGCATCCGTTGGCTGCAGCATGTCATTGAATAAGCCACCCAATTTCGAATTGGCACTACAATCCTGAATGGAAGTTGAATGTCATGTGCACCCTTAGATGGGATTTTTTCTTTCGGAGATTTTTTCCTTCAATCTCGCTTACCATGAATTTGGAATGAAGTATCATTGCAAAATTGTATTTTTTTTCGAATAGAGACACGGCAATGAGTATCTCCGCCATCACCTGTGTCACCTGTATCATCTGTCGTCCCGTTGATCATCGATTTTTTCGGTTGGGTTCCCGCAAATTATGCACGCGCCCCTGTTGCGAGCCAAGGTGGACCAGTGGATCGTCCTTACTAAAGGGACACGATGCAAAGCATGTCCCCACCCTATATGCCACCCATTCGACTTCCATTGAGAATTATTTTGTATTGTGTGTCTGGGTAATTGAGCTGTATAAGCTTTTCTATGTCTTTCGATAGCTAGCCTTAGTCCACATCCGTTCCGTTTTTTGGGAGCAGTTTTGACGCGGCAATTGAATTGCCTGAGAAGAGAGGGAGGCTCAATTGGTCGTGGCAAAAATAATCCACGGTTTCACCACAATTTCGTGATTGTTCATGTCGATGCGACATTCTCCCCCTCTCTTTCCAACTTCAATATTAACTCAAATGTTGAACGAATGCATCTACAGAGGGAAGGAACCGGGGGAAAGCCGGTACACGTCTCGTTTGATCCCGAAGTTTCGCCTACAACTCGCCAATCTTGCATGAAAATTCTTGACGCTCCACCGGTTCTTCAGAGAACGATCACCCGATTAACATTTGCAGCCTTCACCTGCCTACCAATCAGATTCCCCATTATGCGTGCTTGATCTCGGCATCAGACAGGCAATGAAGTGCCCTCACCTACTGTTGATGGACGTTGAATGAGCGAAACCTTTAGAAGGGATTATTTAACGTCGAGCATGTTACAATTTTCCGGCTTTGCCAGCGGAGGGTTTCAATTTTCTCTGTAAGTCTGAATGAGGACCCAAGTGAATCAATGAAGCGTGATTACAAGCGACTAGATTGAAATTGGTACTTGAATCTCCACAAGGGAGGGTTTTTTGTCAAGTCTTCCACCCGGCACTGAAAGGGTAATGCTCCCCACAGACAGAAATTTTCGCGTCTTGTACCAACTTTTATAAAAATAGTCAGCATCTATTTCAGTAAGCACGCGATTATAACTGACATTTCTGCTTGTCCCATTTCCTTAAAACAGAAGGGTTTTGTACTCGAAGATAGCAAAATCCGCGGTTACCATATTCAATTGGAAGGTTAGGAACCAGAGATGAAAAAAAACTCGAACAAAAAATGCGAGGCTCGTAAACTCGACCCTTCTTTATATCAGTTTGTTTCGATGTTGTTCAACAATATAGCCATGAAAAAAGATTTTGGACGAGTTTTCCGTCATTCAATACCATTTTTTGCTTATTCTTCAGATTTTCTAGAATTTCAATCAAGGAGGGTTCCATATAAGTTAGAGGTTTTGAGAATTTATGAATCATCCCAGGATTTGTCTTCTTTCCCCTTCAGGAAAAGAAGATCTCTCGGACCCAGAAACATACGAATGTCCCGCACCTTTCTAACATGATCCAGGAGCTTTCAGTGGAAAAATTTGAGTTTCCTACATAGACATCTAAGAATCTTAAAGAGATTTCAATTTACACTAAAGGTGCTCCTAGTTCTCCGATCCAAACATATTTCCCAGATTACTAGTCATACTGAATCTGAATTTGGAGAGGTTTTGTTCGGTCCTGAAGATTTCCACGTTCCCACTGAAAAGGATTCTCTATACCTCCAATCATCTCTAGAATCTCGAAGATTTTAAGTCATCGTGGAGTTTTGATCGATTTCTAATCAGAATTTCCTGAAATTGTCTGAACAATAGATATTTCAGCTCCTCCCAAATATGTCGTTAGATATCCAACCAAATTTTCGAGAATTCAGAGGCTTTCCGTATTCAGAGTTTGGAAGTACAAACATGAAAATGAAATAGTTTCCATGCATCCCATTGTTCTGATGCAATATCCAGTCGAATGTGTCTCTATCATTCTGAAAAACATGTTGAAGAAGTGGTACATTCGTAAATCCTCAGAGGACTGGTCAACACTTCATCCATTGTCATTTCTTGCTTCACGTCATCTTTTTCAGCCCCACTTCACGATAGCCTCAGAAGTATTGTCCCATTACATCACAGACAAACGGAAATCCGAAGTTCCATTCTCATCGTTGTCCTTCTAATGCTTCTTCTCCCTTAGCGGTCGGTCGCTGTTTGGAGTATTGCGGCGCCTTAGTACCGAAAAGCACACGAGGCCAGGAAATGACAAGTTTCCCCTATAAAGAAGCATCGGTGTCTTCTTGTATGCATCATTTTGTTGCATTGCATCTTCTTGTTTGTTGGAGGACGCTATGGAGTTTTCATTCCACTACAAAATCGAAATCAGAAGGAAAAAACGGTCCCCATGGAAATTTTTAATTTATGCGTTTACATCTCCCCTTCCAGCTTTATCAATTTGTTTATTGACTTGTTTGTTTACTCCACACTTCTTTGCTGTTAATTTTCTGTTGCTGCTGATTTCTTTTCCACGTTTGCTCAGCTTCCTTTCACAACTCGCTGCTTCCATTTTTCTTCCAGCCTCATCACCTCCCGTACCAATTGTTTTTTTGTTTTCTTTTTTCCCTTCACTTTTCGTTGGCTCACTTATTCAATCAGTCTCGTTTTTTCATCATTACAATTCTCAGTTTGCTTTACTGCAACCCGAAAACTGTTTCCAATCATTGCAATCATCGTCAACATTTTCAGAATGATCGCGATGCCGTTGAGATAATCCGAGAAGCGCTGCTCTACTGCAGCTACGTCATCCATTCATTCTACAAAAGCCATGAGGCCCTTTCGTAAGTTGTCATGAAAATCTTCTAAAAAATCACTAGAGCCGATTGACTGAGTTGGACGTGTTGCTTCACCCATGTCCGCTATTTTTGCTTTGACTATTCCAGGAAACCCGCTTACAATATCCGTGGGCGGAGCATAAAGCGCTACTCACACTCCTAGTATTATCAATTTATCATAAACTAGTGAGGGTTGAAGCATAGAGTGAAGAGTAATAGTAAAACTTTCCCGTGGATAGCCCAAAGTTGGAGGGCTACCTGGTTCATATTGCAGCAAGCATTAATCTTCTGTAAGCAGGACAAGAGCGAACAGTAAGTCGAGCGTCATGAGATGGCCTCTCTCAAGAATAAGTCATGATTTTAGTCCCAAGCCCTTGAAATGGACGTTGGGCAGTTAATCTAGGGCTGGTTGTAACCTCTTTCGCTTTTTTTTCTATTTCCTTTCCTTCCTATTTTCTAAATGTCAGCTTGGATGCTTAAAGTGTACAACTGGTGAAGTGAGTGATTTCCAAGGTCACCCCTCTGGTAGAGGACGTGAGGACGTAAAGGCAACGACCCAAATAGATGGGTAGCATCCAGCGAGCTCCTGTAGTAGTAATTAAAGTTATGTGGCAGGTGTTGCTGCTGCTGTGTTGCATGTATACGATAGTGCACATGCGTTGTCTCGTGGCCGCGTGGCGCAATGGATAACGCGTCTGCCTACGGAGCAGAAGATTGCAGGTTCGAATCCTGCCGTGGTCGAAACCTTTTGCCCTCGGAGTATTGTTGAACAAATAAAACGAAGAGATCGAGGAGCAAATTGACTAGGAAAAGAACTGGCTACGGGGTACTATAATTACTTTGAGGTTAGCTCAAGAAAAAGCAAGAGCTAGTGAACTCCCATGACGCTTTGAGGACATTCGTGTTGTGTTTGGTAATACCTCTTGTGCACGTCATTGGGAAAACCCTTCAGGGCCCGACTATCTGAATATTCCACCTTTTTTCATGGTCTGATTTGAGAATCTGCTAAATTATTGCGAATACGAAGTGCAAAGACGATTTTAGTAGGTTATGTCTATTCCTGTCGCTTTTGTGGCGAATATATTTATGGGAAAATGGTTCGCAAAGCGGTTTGTCTAGGAATCTATGGTCGACAGAGTGCTCCCTCTAATCCGCCTAACTTTGTTCAAGCATGCAAACATGCGTTTTTACATCTTTTTGTTAGATTTGCCTATTGATTTGTTCAGAGAGCCTCCCTTTGAAGTCGGAACTAGCGGTGAAAATGTGTGATTTGACAGTTGCTTTTCCTTTCTTCAAATCTTTTTACTGAACAGTAGTCCAATTTTCACCATTTTCAACCTCGTTTGAATTGCATGAGAGGAGTACAATGTATCTAGGTATTCAATGTAGGACATATCTTCGCGGCACCTCTATGAGACTGTTTACCACGCCCATTTTCGGACGTGTTCGGCAACAATCGGTGTAGATAGAGGGCTTTGAATCTTTATTGTGTTTTTGAGGCCGTTTTTCAACATGATACCTTCCGAAGGCATAGTTTCGTCTTAAATCACTAGACAGACTTCGAACTGCTTCTTTCCTTCATGCCCTCATTTATTGTTAGTTGCCATACTAATAAATGTCTAACGTCAAAGACAGGGCGCATCCTCCAGTTATGATTGATCAACGCTTGAATACCTTAACCTTTTTATCCTTTATAAACGTGTATTAGGCGAAGAAGGATAGTGTCAAATGGCGTGACTAACAATACGTGGTCTGAGGACCTCCGATTCTTCTGTCCTACGAAATTACTTATTGAGTAGAAGAAGTGTCTAGGAAAATAGCTTGTACATCACTTTATCCTGTTACTCAATGCAACCAAAACCAACTACCCATCCAATCGCAAGTACGATCCTGAAGTGCCATTGAGGATGCGGCGTATTCCAAGTTGGGAACAATGAGCATCGAGAAATTCATCCTTTTTCCTCAATGTGTATGTTTATGTGTCGATCTCTTTCATTTAGCCTGAGAGAAAGCGGATGATCGATAATTTGTCAGTATCGTCCGAACAGGTGCTGGCCGTAGCGCACACTCCTGCCCCAGTAGTCTTCTTGCTGATGCTATTCAGTTTCTCAAAAAGTAGTCATTTAGTATAAATTGCTCATTAAACTCTTTTTACGATGTTGTATTCGAAATTTAATGAAATCTTCTTATTTCTCTTCGGTTTCTTTTGTGGTTTTTCCGATACGATGGGCGTCGGCTAGGGCTCTATTGTTGGCCGATTGATCTGCTTTCCCATACCTTATGATAAGATTTTATCCCTCAATAAGCCGGCCCATTTCCTTTTCGTTTTCAAGTAGTCTGTTGAGGGTGGGAGGGCAAAATGGAGGGTCCTTTCATTCGGGACCCACACCTTTTCGTCAAGCAGAGGACGGAATCTTACTGTTGGAATAATTTGGAATGGTAAGGTGGCGACTCTTCCCGGAAAGGGCTAACAGAGGAGTGGAGTAGCTCTCAGATGAATGGCTCAATTAAAAATTCCTTAGACTTGCCCAGATCACCCGGACCATCACATAGAACCCAGAGATGAAGGTTAGGACAGTGAAAAGAGAATGGGCCGGCTTCTTCACTTCATTTATAAGACCACGTCCCTTTCAAATGAATTTATGATTCCGAAGTAAACAGAATGCATGGCGCAATTTAATGAAACTGCTTGGAGCGGGTTTCTATTGGCTACCACTGAACCAAGTTTTCCTGAAAATCGAGTTGAAGAGAAAAGACTGAGGTGAAACCTAACATGAAGCTCCTAATCATTCGTTTTTTCTTCTTGCAGTCACTTCCCCGTTCATTATTGTTTCATTATTCTTTCTTTCTTTCGTTCTTTTCTTTCTTTCTTTCTCTCTAGGGGCGCTCTAAGATTTTGCTTATATAATTAGGTTTTTTCGCTAATCTTCTCTACATTCACTGGAGCATTAGCGCAATTCCTCTTCTTCAACTTCTTTTTCACAACGTAGTTTAATTATGCATGCAAGTTCGCAGCTATTCATAATGAAAGATGTACTTTTAAGTCGACAGTGGCAAAGCCGTTCACAGCACCACCACTATGTACGACGAAAAGGACGACTTTCCCGTTGTTAAGTCTTTGCCATTGATTTCGTTGCCGTCGTCTCTCTCTTTCTGTCTTTCTCACTTCTTCCATTTGCCGACATCGATGATTCGCACTTGCTTTTCCGGTGAATTTATAGCTTCCTAAAAGCTATGGTTTCCATAGTATAAACGGATCAATATTCCTGGAACTGTCCAACTGGTTGTTGTTCCTAAAGTACTGTCCTATGTCAGCTTCGTCGTTCAGCATGCTTTTGAACTGAATCTGGAAGATATCTGTCACTTTCGCCGTTCAGAATGCTCCCAGAAAGTAAATGTAGACGTACAAGTAGTTCTATTCCGACTCTATGAACCACGCCCCTCTCTGAACCGCCTCTTAACCTTGAATTCGACCTAGACAGTAGGCTTCCTATATGAATTTTCATTGAGCTTATGCATGTACATGAACACCTTACTATTCACTATGTATGATTACTGCAATTTGTTTATAAAGCTAATATTTTTACATAATATATATATATATATTATATATGTATATATATGCTGTGAGCGGACTTCCACATCAGCAGTAATATGAAATTACTTTATGAAAGGATAAGGTTTTTGGCGTTGATCAATCTCGTTTGAAGTATGCGCCCGGCATTCGACTTCAACTCAGTGCTTTTATCTTCCCAGGCATGTCGGGTTCCAATTGACCGACCCCGGAAGGATGGAAGGCTTGGATAGCTCAAGCAGACATCGATCCGAGATTCGAACTCGTGACCATGAGTGTGTGATGTGCGCTACTTGCACGTACACCACCTTCACCACTACTTTATGCTGATGGAAAATTGCTGGGATGTCCTTCTTAAGCATTCGCTATCTCTATTCTTTTCTGGGATTTCTTCTACAAACGACAACTTGATACTTCAGAGTTTACATAGTTTTACTGCGGTATGAGTCTATATTAATCATTAAATAGATTATGTAGTTGATCCTCATACGGTTCTACTTTATGTTTATTTTTGTATTAATGCAGCAACCTTTTTAAAATCGCTGACTAAACCTCAGGAGTTGAAGGGGTGAACGAAAAACATTGTCCACGTTAAAAATGGGTTCCGAGATCCTGAGACGGACCTCTGACCTCCGAGTATAGCATAAGAGACGTTGTCGAGTCAAAAAGCGGCCTAGATAGATTGCAATAAGGCCCCAAAACCGTCCTACTCGACGCACACACCCAAGCCGGACGAGTTATCACGGCATTGTGAGGGCTGCAGAGATTGCACATTCGCACCGAGACCAAGACCTTGCATGCAGGCATCTTCCTGTAGTCTGCTGATTGCAGTTGCATACACTTTCGAACAGTTCGTCCAAATATCCCTTCCATGCAACTTCTTGTCGTCACACTCCCATCTACCCCTTGATTTTCATACTTTTTTGAAGCCTTACATTTTTTGTGAAATGCCGATTTTCGCATTTCCTTTGCCCTTTTCGCACTACTAGCTGCTATCACTCTAAACTTGATACCCGGAGATTATCTTTCATTCCTTCAACCTTTCACTGATTCACGAGCCTTATGTACATGTGACAGTGATGCCAATTGCTGTTTTCAAACCACAATTTCACGTCGTTTCCGCAGCAGTAAGCCTGCTCATCAGTCACCTGACGTCATTAACATTGACCAGATCACTTTATTTGTTTTTGTCTTAGTCATGAATTTGTACCGACGGTTATATGTAAGTAATGCCAGTGAAATCTCCGGTCATTGTGAATCCTACACCACCCTGAACTACATTCCAGAGTTCGGGTGAAAATTCCATACATCCTGTAACTCCAGCACCCTTTTCATGAAATCCGAGCGTCCGCCTAGAATACAGATCCATTCGTTTGGAGAGAAGTCATAATATCACTATCACAAGCCGGCTTGAGAATCTTCTACGGAATCCGTAGCCAGTCTGAGTTCAAGTGGCAGCAACGAGCCGGATCGAAGCAACACCGAAGAAAGCGAGAAGCCTGAATCGTTCAAAGGATTTTCAGGCGCGAGCTTTATTCTCGCAGTTCTTCTTTGTTAGTAAGGTGGGACTAAAAGGATGTAAAACTTGGTTGATCCTACCCTTGGCACGGGCCGCTATCCTTATTGGCCGCCTCCATTACCCTCTGTCTACAGCATCTCCAGTTACCGCCTTGAAATTGGTGAGGTCCTTCTTAATCACGACCACCACCTCTTCTTTGGTTCCCATGAGCTTTAAACTCCACCGCTTTTCCTATCGAGTGATCCGGTCGCCTACTGTACCGCGTGGTGCAGGAGTCAAACTCATTGGCGGTACTCTTCTGGATCAATCCACGCCTTGCCCGCTGAGAAGGTTGATCATCTTGAATTTGATCCCTCCACCATACGGTAGCAGCGCCCCATGGCACTCTGACATGGCCCTACATTCTGTCAACATCTAAAAGTTTTTTTCAGCACTTTCTTAAAATATTTGTCCTGATAATTTCATTTTTTCGTATTTTTGCGTATTTACTTTCACAATACTCAATTAACTTCTTCTGTTAGCTTCTTGCTATTTACTGGGCGCATGTAATCCGATCTTATCAGCATATCTTAACAACCGAGACATATGCTTGGTGGCCTATCCCTTTGAAAAGTGACGTATTTTTGCTGCAACAGGCAACGCCCTCAGTACTGCAATCAATCTAATCACTCCGTCATCAGCTTTCGACCTCGGCTATTGCTGTACGCCAATGACGCAAAAGATCGCCACGTAAAAGAATCGTCCACACCGATCACTAGAAGAAGGTGCTCAAGTAGCTTTTCAGTGGCACCGTAAAACCGAGGTGATCCCTAGATACCTAGCTTCCGCAGCGCTTAGAGTTTTCAGGTCCCTTCAGAGCTTTTTTTGGCCTTTGATTTCATTTTTAACTTTATACGTGTTGGTATATTCTAGGCTGGTTCAGCTTGAGCCTTTGACTGTTTTTTAAATAAGGGACCGAGCCTTGCCTTGGTAGTTTCAGAACTCCTTCCCCTCGGGAAAATCACTTCGAACTGCAAGCGAACTGTAAGCTTGTTAATTTATTTACTACTCGAGGCTCCCTGGTTTCAAAAACCCTTGTTCAGTCAGCAGAAAAATTTACTTCTATCAACTTTTTTCTCGAACCGGGTATCCTGTGAATTAGTCTTTGCAGAAACTCTTTAGGATCCCAAAACGTGGACTTCACTGAATGAGTTTTGAACGGAATCGCTGCAATGAAAGCTGCAGTGTCTACGCTTATTTGGGCATCATGCTATAGCTATTGCTTCATGCTGATTAGTTGTTAATCTACTGCTTTAATTATTTGAAAAGAGTTCTCTTAATCGACGTATTAATCAGTTATTCAGATCCACATAATTTTTTCACCAACCTAGAGCTTTTAACGGGACCATGCTGTACGGCACTTTTGAGAGAAGAATAAATAGAGTTCCTTTGACTTTACTTTTTTATTCATTCACCTTACATTTTCTGCCGACATTGACGTGACATACACCAGTATAATTCTGCAATAACAAGTCTCCGGTACGAGGCAAAAATGTTGGAGGCTTAAGTTCACTAGAATCAGTTGTCCATGGATTGGTCGAACGATGATTTGTGAGAAAGTACCCTGCGCTAATTTTCCATACTTTAACCAAATGAGTTTTGGGAACCGGAAGTCATTTCAGGGATGAACTATGAACTCTATTCGGTTCTCATTTGCAATCTTGGAGGCATTTGAGAACATCAAGCGGATTTGTGAAATTGACTTTTCTTTGATACCAATTCGTTACCAATGCCGATTCATCCAATCGTCCATTTTCTGTCTTTAGGGACTTTGGAATCCTCTCTGGCCGATTTTATCCGTCACCATAGTAGATGCATATCTTACTATTGTGCTTACTTCTAAAGAGAGAACAAATTGGGACCGAGGGATCGATATGAAAACCTAGGCTAGTCTTGTCGAGCGCCTCTTCTAAATGCTTTAAGCTTCGTCTATTAAATGCAAGACTGATCCCTTACTGAAGTGAGCAGCAAGGTCGGTCGTGTATGTCACGTCGATGTTGTCAGGCTGTACAAATCTGAATCTGAGTGTAGTCAAACCAGTAGTATTGGCGTTTTGAGAACTATCCAAACCATCAGCGCTGGGCATAAGACTTTTTCTTCCTATTGTCGCCAAAGACGTCTATTGGTGGGCGTGTCAAACAGCCTTAAGTAGGCGGCACCGTCTGTCTGTGGACCGTGTAATGAAAATAGACCTACTTCACCCATTCCTTCACCCGTCCGCCAATTCGCTCAGCACAAAATTCGTCAATCGCTTTTGCAGACATCATATCCTCCGGTCACTCCCTCATTCGTTGCTGAGTACTATAACAAGCCATATTTCTTTCAAAATCCCCGTCCATTTTTGGAATTCTGTCATCGGCTAACCATTCCTGAAAACTTTTATTCCTTCACTGTTCGAGTAGAACATCATGTACAGCTATTAGTTGTGCCTTTAAGGATTTCTTTGATCTCTTTAGTCTGGAAACCAAAAGTCGGCTAAGATTTCTCCCTCCAAAATGATCCCCGGTCGATCACTGTCTGTTTTTGAAACTTTTAAAATAGATTCATCTTTTTCGCTCCGCACAGTTTTTCGTTGAACAACGAGCAATCCATTTTTCACTGCCTGCTACTGATCCTTTTCGCAGAACGACGTTCCTCACGTTTCATGAGTGAGAAAAGCAGTTGTCTATTTTCTTAGGGAGATGGATTGTGGTGAGATTGTGTGGTATCGTTAAGTATCGATTGGAGTTATCAACTTAATCACCTCTTGGGTAGGTAATAAAAGAGGCACGAAAGGGTAGGTATCGAACAAAAGCAAGAGATGAACAGTTTTGAGTCATTCTGTTCGAAAAAAAAAACTCTGGTTTCCACTCCCCCTCGATTCGCAGAGGTTTTGGAATACTTGTTCACTCTGTAACAAGTCTAATCCACTTCTCCGAAGCATTTTTGGAAATCTGATGGCTTTTGCAAAAGTAGAAAATTTGATTGTTCTGATAGCCTCCGCTCTGAAAGACCGCATGATCGCATTACCACTTTTGGCTACCTACATATGTCCATCAAAGGCGGAGTTGGTGTAGTGGTAGGTGGCGCACTATCACATAAGTATAGTCCTGGGATCGAATACTGCCCAAGCCAACGAAGCCTTCCATCCCTCAGGGGTCGGTTAAATGATACCAGATTCGATCGGTAGGATAAAAGCACCGATCTGTACATTGACTGGTAACCGCAAGTCGAGGTCCGGGACGCATTCAAACGCTACTATGACTCTGAATGGAAGTCTAATGCGGCGCGCATCCCAAAGACGGGATTGTTCATCGTCAAAAACTTTACCCATTATTATTCTTTATATAACTATTACATTACATACATATACAGTAGCGCTCAAAAGTCTTTGGTGAAATGCTTTGACGCTTTTTCCTTTATAACTTTTTTCTTAGTAGACCAAATCGCGCAAAATTTGGATATGTTCAACTAGAGCATATTTCACCCTACACAACACTATTTGACTGCAAAGCTGCAATATCCACAGATAGAGCAAGGCTTTGTTTCACTAGCAGATTTTGCTACTACTAAAGTTGTTGGCGTCTGCACTTATTCGCACCTTATAGGCGTTTTTCTCATCTATTGTGATCGGCATTACCGCTCGTACACTTTTGACATGATAAAAAGGAAAGAGATTCTGGAAGGACCATCATCTATATTTTCAGTCGATTTGGAGTTCATGTTCTTGAAATACCTTGAACAAGATCAGAATGTAGGTTAATAGTGGTAAATATTCATAATACATCCACGCTCGAAATATAGATTTTCGCATGATTGGATCCTGTAGGAAAGGAGTTACGACTGAAAAGTACGGCTGAAGAACCATTTCACCGAAGACTCTTGAGCGCTACTGTATTATGCCTTCAGTGCAATAACATATGCTCCTATAAGTTTTTCATCTTATACGAGCGAAATTGATGTCAATTAGTCGTCGGAGGGGATGGTCTGATTAAACTAAGCGATTGATCGATCTGAATAGCCCATTATGAGAAACGCGTCCTGGATTAACGAGTCGCAATCCCGTACAAATTGATTCTTTTAGTTGAATTTATTGTGCAGAAAAATCCTAACATCTTTTACGCTTATGTGAACTGACACGCCCCTGGTCAAACTCCGCCCGGCAGCTCTTGTAATCGGAAACATGAGACTTTCTTCCATCATTCACTATTTACGAAGAAATCATCTAGTCTGAGGAATATGCCAGAATATTTGGCATAAAAAAATGCTTGACACTGTTGTAAGCACTGCACTAGTTTGGGACGCTTATCAGAATTTCTTATAAAAAAGGGATCTCGCCACTAAAAGTGTGTTCTGTAAGTTGTCTCGGATGCGTTCACTTCTATCCAAATTTTTTATTCTTTTTTATTTTCTCCAGTTCTTTCTTGCAATTTCGAGTCCTTCGTAAATTTTTTCGTAAATCTCAAACATACCATTGCATTTTCAAAATCTTCGAATAAATTCTTAAAATGCTCATATTTGAAGTGTAAACTGGTTGGAAAACTAAAAATTCGATCGATTTCCAAAAAACGTCAAAAAAACGCCGGTTAAGTAGTAGGGTACTTTTGCAATGATCACCGATAATTTTCATGAATTTTTGACAAATCCATTCCAATCGGGTAGAGTTAGAAAATCCAGTTAAGTCACATTAAATAAAAATCTCGCAGAAAAAATCACACTAGAAATCACTTTTCAAATTTTCGTAATTTCCAATACTTCCTTTACCTCGTTATTTACAGTTACAACCGTTGCAGTTTATTCTTCCGATATTTTCTTTGATTCATTTTCAATAATTATCGGTGCTTTATTGCTTCTTCTTCGAGAATGATTACTTTCTGTGTAGCTAAAACGTAGTCGATCGGGGGCTCTGTCGGAGTCGTTTACAAATCCCAAATGGTGGTGCTCTATGAGCGATTACCACTCACGATAAGCGCACGTCATGAGCCAGAAGTCAATTGGTTCCACTCAATGGCCATGTCCACTGCTGTAACATTTTGGAAATACTAGTCAACAACTAAATAACATTTTTGCTCGTAATACTCCAAGGATATAAGTCATTATAAGATGGTATTCCCCTCGGTAGTGTTCCACTGGTCAGAACCGCTGCCTACGTTGAGTCGGGGTACAGCGTCAACGGGAAGGGTCAAAGTACCACAAAACCCCATCAGTCGCCTCTTTCCATATAAATAATGAGTTAAAAGAAAAAAACTGACGTGTGGGGTTGGACCTCGAAACCTACTGTGCATTCCCTTGATGTAAAATAATGATTGAAAAAATGTTCTTATATTTGAAAAAAATTTGAAAATATTCGTTTGCAGTCGATCAGTTTTGTTTTGGGATGCGCCCCGCACATTTGACTTCTATTCGAAATCATAGTGGCCTTCGAGTGAACTTTTGATCTGCACCTTCTGCTACGTATATTCTGCGTTTGTCCCGACATTTTATCCTTCTAGGAGAGTCTGCTAGGTAGCAGTCAAGGATGGCGGCATGACTGGTTTTAGCGAGTATAGGAAAGGCACTTGATCCCGGCAGCATACACGTGGTACTCTGCAACTTAGCAATACTTCACGACCGCATTAATGTAGTGTGCTCCTGAACATAATACGGAAGTTTAGCTCAGTACAGGAAAAGGCGGCTTCCAAAATTAAACGAATTGGAAGAGGGAGTTTTTCTCTGGCTGGCCGCGTACCATGCATGTACCTAACTATCGTTCTGAAAAGAACCGTTCATAAAAGGAGAGCACTACTGTTTCCTAAAGGGGCTGCTTGAGTTGGGTAAGGTTCGACACAGAATTCGCCGACTTTAGCAGCAAGTCTAGCGATTATTTCATCGAATCTGTTGAAAATGAAGCCAGAACGGGGTCCAACGTCAATCAGCTCTTTTTTCCCTCGACATATGAATAAATTTATTTGGAACCGGTTGATTCATTCAGTTGTGGCCTATGGGCTGAGGAGTAGAGGGAACTAGTCTTGTCTCGAGCAGGCTTGTCATCGACAGTCTGGTCTGTAATGTGTGGAAGGCTGGATTTGATCCATTGAGCGGTCGTGTGGCACTGACGTTGTAGTCGCCCTGATGTTTTGATTGATGCTAACAATTTTGATCATTTACTGAGGCGTATTTATTCGATAGGTGCGGATATGAGCGTATCTCAACAGGTGATTGTGAAGAAACTCCTTCAATGAGCCCCCTGATTAATTATGACTCGACTAATGGACTCTTAAAAGTTATTTTTGCGATATTCCATTCTTTTTCTTTGGCTAGAAGGCGCATTTACGATGTAACCCAATCAGCTCCGACCACAAGTTCATGTCTAAGAAGCAGCAACATCTCCGAAGTGATTATAATTGCTGACGACGGATCCGTCCGGGGTATTCGTGGACGTCTGCTCAGTTGGACTGCTTTACATTGGGACAGAAAACATGTGTTCTCATCCCCGTATTGCAGTTTTGTCTAACACTCTCCCGCCATCGAATGTTGTGTAGTTGCCGTCACAAACGAGCAACGAACAGAGGTAGGGGAATGGGTGACGATCATTGTGGAATATTTACGCGATCCCCGTCAAGGGGGTTCTCACTTCACTCATAATCAACACAGCCAGCCATATGTCCGGTTATTATCGTATAGTTTACGACCAAGTTATTACTTTTCTCAGGATAGGTGTAAAGTTTGGCCCGTAAATTTACCCAAGCTAACTTCTTTCCAATTTATCCTCTCCATCCTCTCCACCCAGTCTAAATTTTTCCGAAGTCTTGGATTTTTCAGCGTTTCAATCTATTTCAGTTGGAGCTTCCTATTTTTTTCGCCTGATTTTCTGATTGACATTTCTTTTTCCGATCTTGTCTCTTGTGAGAAAGCCGCCTCGAGTTTGTGTCTTTTTTCAGTGCGCCACGCATACAGTTTTAATTAGAATTGCAAATTAGTTTGAATGCGTCTAAAGCCATGACATAGATTGGAAAAGACGGTTAGGCTTGAGAGAAAAGCTGATTTCTGACCGTCTAGGACTCCTAAAATGGACTCTGTTTCTCAGAAGGCGTCTTGATAGTCTTTGTTTCTAACCAATCTATATAACCTATAAGTTCTGAATTTTTTTCTGGGTATCTAAACTCTCATTTCGATTTCTGATCCTCTTTTGTTTCCGTAGCAAAGTTCTGCGTCACTGAAGTTTTAATTACTTCCCTTTAACGGTCAATTCCAGTATTTACCCTCCCCTCTTCCCGTGGAAGCTCATGGTCAGTCCCGGAACTCTGAGGAATAGCTTTTTCGTGTCAGAATTTCAGAGCGATTTACCTCCAAGTTGCTAAAAAAACTCACGAAATCTCACTGTTTCCCCACCTGTTCTACATATGTTCACACTCATTTTGTTATGTCTTCTTGAATGGCTTGTTTTATTGGTTGTTCGAATTTTATCATAGAAAACTGTCCTTTACAGCTCATGAGTAACAAAATGAATGAACGAATAGTTTCTCTGGAACCTCTGGAATCTATTCCGCTCTGCGAGGAGCATAGGTATCCTTCCTTTCGGAGGAGATCCCTCTCATTCACACGAAGTAGATTTCAAAATTTTGCGAGCACTCTCAAGATTTCTATGAGAACATCACAAGAGCATGTAGCTGGTAGAATGGAGAGGTGGTTCGGACAGCACGTCCAAATACCAGTGGAAAAGGGATGCAAGTGCTCTCTGTAATTCATCCGTTTGTAAAGAAATGCGAAAGTGCTTGTATACTTACCCATCCTAAGCAGTAGTTTGCGGTAAGTATCATTTTACAAGCCATTGTGTGCTGTCCCGAACAAATCCGTTTGAGGGCAACCCTAAGATCGAGTATTCGAGAGGCGTGATTGACCTGTTGGATCGGATTACCTGATGTCTCTCGGTGACCTCAGAAGCGCACACCTTCCTATCCATTGTTATCTTTGTAAGATCACCATTCATCTGTTACAGAATCGATCAATTCTTAACAAAGACCACTTGAAGTGTTTTGCCTGATCTTACGGTAGTCTGAGAGGGAGAGACTGTAAGTGCACAGTTCTAATCATATTGTAGCTGTTCGTTTTCCAGAATCGTACTCGTATTACGAGTCCCCGTACGCAGAACGTCGGCCGTTGTTTGCTCCGAGCCAAGGGCTGGGCTACCATCCGCCCTACTATCACAGCATGGTAACAACACAACCAATACCAGGTAGGTAAAAGCTGAGCTGAGCTTACTATCCTCTCAGTTTATTGTCGTTTGTCGATGGTTATATTTCAATTGTTATTTGCCATTCTTTACCATATATTTGTTTTTTAATCGATATTATTATGATTTAGTTCTATTTATTTTTTTTATTATTCTAACTTACTATCATAGTGTCTTATCAGAACATGATACAATTATTTTCAGGTCCGAGCTTAGCCAATGGACCCGCCTATCCTCCAGGAGTACAACCTCATCGGAATCCTTTTGCCGTACAAAGGTATTTGAATTATCACGATGGGATTTACTTCTACAGATAATTCCATATTGAGATTGGGATTGGAGTTCCAGTCGCTTCCCAATACGCTTAGGTCTTCATATGTATGTATGTGCGAAGGTATCCAGTTCTATGACGTCTGGCAAAGTTTTGCTTCAGGGGCGTGGCCAAATTTCGCACTGAATAGAGAGTGTTTGTGTGTCTGCATGGACTAGGAATCCCTGCTTTCTGTCTGGTTGGGGCCCTACCGTATCTGCCGTATCTACTTCAAAACGATACTTGACCATCTGTACAGGTTATAGTGGGCATCCATACTACTTTTTCGTTTCTTCACCTTGTGGGATTAACCCTTTGACGACAATGCGGATTTCGACATGACGCACTCATGGGACCACGTTCCCCTCCTTTCGCGCGCGACTGGCATCCACCGGTGGGTGGCACTGTTCCAGGATTCTCTCACTGGGTTACTGAATTAGCATTTGGTAAGAAACAAGAAAGTACGGCGGCTTCCAAAATTGGGCGCCAATGTCCCATGCGCCAGTCATAGTGGCAGTGTCCTGGATTCAATCGAACTACTGGATGGAATTCTGTCCCTTCGACTTATTCTATGTTTGTCGAAATAAAATTTCTGGCACTATTTACCCTTTACTGCCCCACTTTGTCGAGAATGAGCTGGATTTCTATCGAATTTTTTTCAAGGAGATGAAACCGACTAGAAACTTGCCTAGAGGGGTAATTCGACCCGTAGAACACGAATATCGCATCCATTCGTCATGAAAACTTCGTACTTCATACTTAGGGGCATGTTTTCAGCAAGATTGGTGACCCAGCTCCATTTGGCGCCGGCGCCTGTGGCGCGAGCGCTAGGCATCTTTATGACGAGTGGATGCGATATTCGTGTTCTACGGGTCAAATTACCCCTCTAGGCAACTTTCTAGTCGGTTTCATCTTCTTGAAAAAAATTCGATAGAAATCTAGCCCATTCTCGACAAAGTGGGGCAGTAAAGGGTAAATAGTGCCAAATTTCTTTTCCGAACTGAACGTTTTCGTGATTCACAACTTCATGTTCTTCCTTTTTGGCACATTCTCGTGCCTTTAATTTTTTCCTCCCTCATTCACTTGACATTTGTCTTCTTTTTTGTTGCCACGTCTCTTTTTGTTGCTGCCTTCTGACATCTCTCTGTCATCGTGCCTTTTCTTTGCTTGACTGCTATAGTCTAATCATTTTTCTGGGTTTCTAGAACTGCTTCATGTTCGAAGAAGATCTGTCAACGATCTTGATCAAAAAAGCAGCTGAAAATAAGTCTAAAATCGTTTTTAGTGCTAATAGTCCCAAAGAATTTTTAACAAACTGTGCAAAATATTTTAACTGTGCAAAATCTCCTTATTTTTTTTTATTTGGCGGCTCAGGGGTGCAGTTTTGGAGGGGCGCTCGCTGCCTCACACAGTTACAGCAGTCTTCCCATGCAGGGCTATGTCAAAAGAAAATCTCTACAAGGCTAATTTTGGCCACGCGATCAAGTCACAAATATAAGGTTCCGGGGATGATACCTATAGGATCTGGTTCTAGTTCATGACTTGATGATATCAATAGTAAATAGAACTCCATTCACCTGAACGTAGAACTTTTTCTCCAAGAATAAAATATTATTTTTTATCAACCCCCTCTTCAGACCACCACAGACTTCTCCTGATGAATCTGAAGAGGACGGTATCAATTGCTCGCCATGTTGTGACGACGAAAATGTCAGGTGATGAGGTTTATCTGTTTATTGCCCACAAATTAAACACCACTGGTTTCGATCCAGTCAGTAAATAACTAATAAAAGTTGTTTTAAAGAGGTTGTTCCCAAAGGTTGACACTCTCTGGACTTACCCTTTCTCGGCTTTCTTGTTAGAGATCGTACAATCACCCAAAATTCGCATTGGGCTGCCATAAGGCCTGCTGCCAAGCTGAAAATGATGAAAAACAATTAAAAATTGAAACTGAAAATAACAAATCAGACTAAACCGAAAGCAAAAATAAACTATTTTCCTGACCCTTTTTTTCATTTTTTCTAACCCGGGAGTGGAAAAATCCCCACTAAACTCGTACGAATGCTGCTTTTTCGGAGTTGAGTAGATAAGAAGTCATTTATCGGAGTTGCAAATGAATGGGCGATAGTGAAAAAAAGCCGTAAAAGTGCAATTATGACGTCGTTATCGACCGCAACATTTGCACAGTTTTATCATGCCGCACTTTGCAATCGGACTGCTATTTTGGGACATGACAATGAAGGCCCGAATGATAACTAATCAAAGCATAAAATGCCCACATATCAATCAATCGAATCTGACGGGATGATCGATTGTCCACGGAAATCGTCCGAGCTCCTAACCAAATTCCAGTAATTCACTTTTTCTTACTTTTCTTCGGTTATGCTTTTTTATTCAGGGAACTTTCTTTTCTAGAAAATTTCTGAGGAGTCCAGAAATTGTCTAACTGGCTTCTCTTTCCGAGTGAACAAATTTATTTTGATCTTCTTCTTTCTCTGGAATCTTCTAAGCGTATTGTGTTCACTGAAATATTTGTTCTTGAACTAATAATTTAAAAAAAAATCCCTAAACTTTAATTATTATTTTTCGATTTTATTTTACTAATTCTGTTAGTTTCTTCCATTTTCTCCCATCGTGTTGATTTATTATTTTATTTGAAATTATGAAAATTCTCTTATGAGAACCTTTTTCCGGCTGTACACACAGTTACAGTTATTTCGGGCTGCTACCTTTTCCAGAAGCTTCCGAGCAGACTGTATTCACAGAATTAATTTTATACAAAAAGAAATCCTCACTCCCGTAATATATTCCTTCTTAATTTACTTTTTTTTACTAATTATTTGATTTCATTTCAAAGTTTTTTACTCTGCTTATGTTCTCTTTCATTTCTATTTCGCTTTCCTATTAATTTTTGTACATTCGGGAAAGAAATATGAAAATTTGAAAAATCACTCATTTTCCTGATTTTTCGGAATTTTAATCAATTTTTTTTACTTATTTTCCGACTTTCACAGCTAAGAATTAACAAGAATATGCCTTTTGTAACCTTAATATTCCTTAAGCAATATTTCCTCCCCGCCCCCCCCCCCCTACCCCCCTCTAAATTCTTTCTCTAGAGATCTTACCAATTTACTGATTGATTTCCATTTCAGTCGGACGTTTCGATCGATCGCCTTGGGGCAAGTATTGTCGTTATGTCTATGCGGCACGGGTATTTCCAGCCAGTTGCTTTCAAATCGAGGAGTTAACGCTCCGGCTGGTACGTATGCTTTATATTCACTCTCTTCTCCCATGATTTATCCTATTGCTAGCTTCATTCGATTCTTCAACTGTCATGTTAATATCTTTTGAGCTTTTTTCCACAATTTATCACTGCTTCTAGTGAGACGTTCCCACGCTTTTTTTTCATTCACATAATCCTATAGAGACGTGTGGTAATCGCTTAAGACTAATTGTTTTTTCCTTTTCCTGATATCGTTCTGGCTCACTTTAGAGTTGAGCGTTCTTTTCTAAATCGTTCTTTGACCATTCGTGATTGATCTAATCGTTTTCCATCTCCACCCGTGTACCCTTTCCAGCCCGAACACCCTCCTTTCCACATTCCCTTAGTTTTCGGACAACTTTCTGATGTCTGACTCCAAAAACGACCGATGCTTCGTGGACCTCTGAAATCAAGTCTAGCGACCTGAGCGCGAAAACGTGGTCCGTCTTCTGCTTCATCAAGGCTGAAAAGGATTTTACTTCCGTTCCTTAGTTCTCCCTTTCTCTAATCGGCGGAACCAGGGACCATTTGTCGGGCTGAGTGCAGCTCTTACTTTGATGCCTCATCGGATGGTGACTGCGACCAGAGCAAAGTTGAACAGAAAAAAAAGTTCACTCCTCCCTTTGTGGCAGTTTGCATATGTCTTTGACAAGCTGCCAAAGGCTGCGAAGATTGTGAAAATCGATAAATGATCTATTAAAATCATACCACAGAAATTTCACTGCCGAGCTGGACACCCGTCTTTACTAGCAGCTGAGCACTCCTCATGCCGTAGATCTGAGTGGTCCACGGATCCTCAAAGGCGAGATCTTCTTTCTACATTCGAGCACTTTCAAAATTAATAATTTGGCTTTTCTTAGCCAGTCAATGAATTGATATTATACATGTTTCGGATTGTGATAATGGTAGCTTCAACTGCTTTGATACGAGAGCTCAACTGACTCTTGAGGTGTGCTAGTTGTTGGTCGGGAAAATTCATTTCTTAGTACTTCCCCTATTTGATCTTTCTTCAAATTTCGTGAAGGAACTGCTCTGCTGGTCACCACGTTCCGCTCTTCCCTCATTTTCACCTCTCACGCGCTATTCTTTCTTGAGCTTTTCCTCCAACAATCGACTTTTGAATTTTCAAGAATTTACTGTAGGGCCTTCCCTCAGTTGAAGATTTGACCACTCCCTTCGAAGGGCAACGATCATTTTCTCCATTCAGTCTGGTAGCCTATGTTAGCGCATCATAATCCCGCATCAATTAATGAACAAATGAACTGTTTTACATCAATAAATAAGCAAATGGATCAGTTGACAAACATCGTAGCACGCTTTAACAGGCCACCATAGATCTTCGTGTAACGGGGTTATACATCGGACTGACTTTGTAAAGTCGACTGTAATTCAATGCAGACATACTATGTGACTTCTGCCTACATAGTAGAGGCGCAGACTTTCTTTACAGCCTTCAATCCTATTGATTTTCAGCTCAGTCGTTCACAAATTATTTTCTACTGTGTTTCGTCTATTGTACCGCATTGTCATGTAAGACTGGCGATGAAGGTTTGTTAGGAGTGATGAGGCGGCGAGGTTTGCAGTATTTTGTGTTGGCACTGATCGATGTCGAAGCAAATTATATGATTGTATACGCCTATCAATTTACGAATCTAACTAGTGTACAGGTAAGCCACACCCACATTCGGACGTCTTCGTCGGGGCACTTGGAACCGTCGAGCTTACTGATATGCGTTTCAGCTCCTTGACTGCTCTACGATACCGATGGTGCTACTGCTCTCTTGGCTATTTCTTTCGGTCCGATATTTAATTTCGCATATTATAGGTGGAGTGAAAGTTTTCATGTTGATTTGTACCAGAATTTTTGATATTTTCGATAGAATTGATGTGATAATTTTTTTGAGGAATTATTTGTTGTTTTCAGGTGTTTGTATTTGTTTAGTAGGTATCGCTTGTCTAATATGGGCTGATATACTGGATGGTAAAGGCAGCATAGGAGGTGATTATGAATTTATTTTTGTCTTCCGAGTGTTCCCCTGTAAGTCTTCTCCGAGGACTTCGAACAAAGTTGGAATAAAAACAAAAATTGACAACATTAATTCCAAAATAACAGTTGTGTTAAGTGTCCAAAACAAAGCTGAAAACAAAATCAAAAAGAAAATCAAAACCAAAGCTGAACACATGACACATGTGCAGATTTTTTCCGAGGCTCCTTGGGAGCTTTCATTGGGTATTTATATGGGATACTACCGCGCATATAAAGTGGAAAGACAAGGAATTTTCGGGTGTCCCGTCTCTTGTATTAGCATCTTGAATGCGTACATACGTATGTGGCTCATACAATGATTTGCGTTGGCTAGCTGACGTTCAAGTCTGAGCTTTTATCCTCCCAGAGGAGTCCAGTAACCCAGGAGGGATGGAAAGTTCGGTTGGCCTAGGCGGATATCGAAATGAACGCGCGGTCATGATTAAATGATAGCGCGACCCTTCGCTATATGCACAACTTATCCGGCTATCTACTCCTTGGTTATTTAATCACGGAAAAGCCGAATCGCCTTCCCATATTAAACACGTGCTTCTTTACCCTGAGACCCACAATCTGTGGGGGGTTCAACATAAGCATTGAGCAGTCACTCATTTGCTCGCTAGTTTTCCGTTCGACTACGGCGATGACCGTCTCAAACGCCTAGTGAGATTTGATAGCGAAGTCTATTCGACCTAATCAACAGATCAGTCGATATAAATCCTAAAGATCGATGGGATGTCCTCTCCAAGTTTGAGTTTTTTGATTATTATGTTATTTATGATTGACAAGCGCAGTCCAATTTCCCAATTCTACATGCTTACTTACTATTTTGATTGAAATATTTTCATACATGTAGATTGTGTCAGTATCGTACAGATTCTGAACTCCAGGTAATCATCGTGTCATCGGCGATCTTCTGTGTTTGGGAGGTTCGATGTTATATGCGGTTGCGAACGTCAGCGAAGAATTCCTTGTAAAGCAGCACAGTCGAATGGAATACCTCGGTATGGTCGGACTGTTCGGATCGCTCATTTCGGGTGTACAACTGTTAGTTCTTCCACATATTCTGTATTTTACTTCCTATTTTTTACATATGGAGAGCGTTGCTGGTAGCAGAGAGGATCGCACATTTTGGATGGTTACAGTAAGCATCCCTTGTTGCCCTCACCTGGCGACCGCCGATCGGTGAACGATTAGTATTTACTGTGGGAACGCCTTGCGTTTGCCTCTTCATCGAAATTCACCCACGCAGTTGATTGCGATCTGGGTCCATTTGTCGACTCAAGGTTTTAGCAGGGATTTATGTAGATCTAGATCATCGTAGTTACTCCAAGAGGTTTTGGTGAGTCGTTTGTTTACCATATGGATCAGATTTCACCCCACCCTCACCCCTCTTCACCTCCCAGTGTGGTGTGAGGATTCAAACTCCGATGTTTTCGTAGATAGGATCCTTAGTATGCACCAGTTAGAGCTACAGGCGTGATGGTGCTATCCAGTAGGGAATCGATGAAGAAGTGGCACGAGAGATTCGTTGCTGAATGCTTAGGGGTTCGTCAATGGAGGGTTGGATTTTTCACCCCTCAGACAATATATGACATGATATCAGCCCCTTCTGGTACTTCTCATACCTGGGCTTAATCTAATTACTGTAAGAATAGGGCATGTAACGGTACTGTAAAAATTTTGGTGATGCCAGGTCTCGGTAGTGTAATGGATAAGAGCACGATATCTGGGTGGCGACATCCGAGTTCGATACCGCCTGAGACCTCACGTTTGCTCATCAATCGACACCTCTTTAGTGATAATTTTACAAGTTTTTACAACAACTTACAACAACTATTTACTTAGCCGACCTTTCTTTCTTCTCTCATGATTGTTTTCTGATTTGAAGGGCTGTATTGGAGCACAAGAATTTGGCCCAGATGGATTGGAGTGCGGCTACAATTGGCTGTTTCATACTGTTCGGATTGTCAATGTTCGCCTTCTATTCTCTTGTCACCATTGTGCTACAGAAAACGTCAGCGCTGATGTTTAACCTCTCCATACTCACTGCGGATTTCTATTCACTTTTATTCGGACTCTTTCTATTCAAGGACTCGGTAGGTTTGGTATTGTTTTTGTTAAAGTAACTGGGAGAATTGACTGAGAAAACCTTAGCTCCTCAATTATTCGGCTTTACGGCCACTTTCGCAATTGTGTTGTACCGCGATGTAGCAAGTAGCACTGGAGTGTGGCGCAGTAGGTTCGGAATTGTCGCGTCGCGGAGAAAGGGACACCGCGACCCGACAATCTTCCAGTAGCACGGGAGCACTTCAGCTGATTTCCTTTGTCCCTGAGAAACCAGAGCACTTTCTTGTGATTTCGTTTTTTTTGACCGACAGATGAGGCAATTTATGAGAAAAAGACTTGGGGAATCACGTGGTCGTTGGTAAACATGACTGAGGATCTCCGAATTCGCTTTTCCCTTTTCCGTTCGAACCAATTGACGTAGTTTTTCTTCAAATTGCTTCTGTTCCTAAACATTCCATTATTTTTTTGGTTTTTTATTTGTGCTCGAAATCTCATCGCTACAAAATGGCTGTCAGCTATTCCATGAACGATTCCATCTTTATTACCTCATTACCTCCAAACGGTTTCCTTCTGATTCCCATCCTCATTCTAGTTGTTTCAGCAAGCCCCTTCCTTCTGATTCTATGAGCTCCCGATTTTTGTTATGAGTACTGCCAAGTACACTGCCAGATCGTGACCGAATGCTGCAATATTTCTTTAGGTGGCAGGTCAAGAAATCATTAGAAATTTTCGAATGTATCTGCCAAGAATCTTTACGAAAGACCAGATTTCTTCTGGAATTTCCCAGAGGTTTTCCCAGAAATTCTATTCATCCAGGAGCCCTACTCACATGGGTGCGCATAGCATACCCAGAGGTTTCATAATGTCGCAGTCGGTTGACACAAGCCTCGATGGATTTCATGGCAGGATTAGTATTCGCAACGAAATTCTAGAGAAAATCTCGGATATAGAGAGACAAATTGGTCATCAACAGGTTAAATAAGTAAGGAAGATGAGCCGGATATATCTTGAGCATGGAGGTGCAGTGTCCTTAGATATGTACATATAGGAAATGCCAAGAAATTTCCTGCATATTCTGCAAAAGTTCTGGTATTCCTGCGAAATCTTCAGTAAATATTGAACTTTTCGAAAGCCCTCGTATAAAACCGGGATAGAACCATGAACATGTCTTTGCACTAGAACTATCCGATTCACAGTGTCACTGTTTCAGTTCCACTACCTCTACTTCGTATCGTTCGTGGTTGTTGTTACAGGTTCAGTAATCTACTCGATAAGGGAAACACAGGTGAGCTAATCTTATCAAATTTCTACTTCTTTTGTTGAAAATGTACGGCATAGGTCATGTTTCTCCTTCCTGAAATTGTCCACTGTCGAAAATAGTTTTTTTTAGTGTTACTGACCTTCACCATTTTCATGGAATGAAGGAGAACATGGAAACTCTGGCCTCGGTTGAAATCTATGTAATTGAGAGAAAACGGTACCGATTCTCAGGACCACATTCCGATCCATCTTGAACTAAGCTGTCTAGGCCATCCACGAATTTCCTAAAATGACCCCTCGCTAGCTTACCAATTAAAGAAGTTTACCACCTAGATAAGAGCGAGTGAGACGTTCCTCTTTCAATCAACCTTGAATCGATTCTCCGTTTTGCATTCTGATCTGTTTTGAAAGTAAATATGAACCATCGACGAATGGGCCTGATGTGGCCGACCACGATTAGGTAACCTCTTCGGGCGTAGCTCGTCATTTCAGATACGCGATCCAAACGAACCTCGTCGTGTATGCCCATGTTTGTTTATTTGCTGTTGCTGTTGTGACTGCTGTTTTGACGAAGTGGAAAGTACCGAAGGATCACTTAACGTATGTCATTACCGATTGCCAGTTTATTAATTTGCTGACTCTTTCTGCTGGTATGGTTGGAAAAATAACCTGATTCACTCTCATCTGGATACTGAGAGGCTAGCTTGATTAAAGGGAGCCAACAAGGGAGAAGGGCCGGTTCTCACCTCATTGACTGCTCGCAGCGATAGAAGGGAATATGTAGTTCAAGACGGTACTCACTGAAGGTAGTGACGGTCCAATTGCGCATGATCCCTTCTCCAATTCGAGCGCTTCCCAATGGGCAGACGCTGGTACCTCGTTAGAGTTTCATTCCGCTCGGGACTTGCGACTGTCATCTCTTTCGTCTAGCAGTTTACGCCTTGTGCTCGGCTATTGATTGTCTAAGTCCGATTGTGCCAAAGATCTAACCCCATTTCGAAGTTCACGAACTAATAAAGTGAAATGAAGTGAAAGGAACAGCTCCAGAAGGAATCCTTCTCATTTACATCGTAGTTTCTATGGTTTCAGGTGTCACCATTGCCAGTTGCCGAGCCGGCGCCTGCAATCGCCATGTATGCTGGTCAAACGGATCCACGCGACTGTCCTGTTCATGGTCGACGAGCCGCTGGCAGATTGTCCACTTTGAGCAACGGCACACGGATTTTGGAAAGCCGACAGTGACATCTAGTGTATGCGAGGTTTCGAGCGATAAGATCTGAGGGCGCTGAATTTAAAGGCCGACGAATGTGGAGCGCAGATAGGCAGACACAGGGCCATCCTACAGTGAGGACATTTTTTGAGGTTTTTAGGGGATCACCATCTGTTTGCCTTAGGAGACGTACTTAGCCGCTTTCGCTCGATCTTTGCCTTTTTGTGATGGGGACTGTGAAATGGCCAAGAAGAGAAAAGTGCCATTAGAATTCAGGCGTTGCTCAGAGCCGTTTTGAACCGCGATCCTAGCTGGAGGATGGCTCCCCGTGGGCGTTTGCTTGACTTCTCCAGCTCAAATGCCGATAGATCGCGCTGAGTTTAGCCCGAACCGCGTCACGTTCATAGTATTCTGGCGCCTTTCCGTCATCGCTCACTCAAACCTCTGTCGATCGTGTCGTTTTGTTACCTAACTGGTAATGTTCAACTGCTGTCTGTGAAAGTGCCCTAAAATCTGTTACAATTGCCTCAGAACGATCTCTTTTATCGCTGGTGTATATGTAATTACTCGCAAAGATGTTTATTACTTATAATAGTTACCATATAGTTAATTTCACTTATCTAAAGCCCTCGGTGGTGGAAAAGGAGCTCCTTAACAAAACTCGGTCGAAAAGTATCTATTGTATATGCTATATATGTGAACGATTATGTACACCCATTGTCTTTGTTACTGCTCAGTTTTCACTTACTTGTTCAAGGTTGTTCTTTGAAATGGAATTTGTCATAAAGAAAGTTTTCTTGCTGTTTTCTTTTCTCAATTTTTCAAAATCGCTTCTTCGCGGTCAATACCTTGTGATACCTCAATGTATTGTGTCCACCTAAGCTTCTACTTTTACTTTATTGTTTTTTTTTTTACTAATTTTAGTGAATTTTATATTTATTTATTAATCTTATACTTTTTTTCCATTTTTTTTCGTTTCGAGTCAGGGTTTACATGTGATATGTATTTTTATATTCTATTAGCAGAGCAGTAATCATGCGTTTTTTACTTCACTGGGCTTTAAAGGATCTGAAAGGATATCTGTGGTGGATGAGCAAAGGATAACTGAAAAAAATGTGGGTGAAACACCAGCTATACAAGTTTATAGATGTAGAAAACTTAAATTTGTTAGTAAACAAGCTCGGTAGGGAAGAGAATACGAAATGTTACTAGCTGATTTCTCGTTACTTTGAAAAGTCGGGTGATACCAGAGTCATATCTCACTGAGTGGAATCTGCTATGAGGTATTAGTTCAGGAATTAATTCAAACAAGTTATTGTGAGAAGAGGGTGTTCAGCTCGAAACGGAGTCTTTCAATCGGCTTTGTACCATATGAACCATCCTCATCGCCTTCCTTGATAGTTTTTGCCAGATCCAAATCAGACGCTGCCTCTAATGGTGAGGCTGTGCACATGGTACACGGCTGCAAGTAAGGTAGTTAAGTAGTGCAGGTATATTAGGACAACGAGGAGCTGAGTTTGAGGGGAGGCTGTAGTGAAAGGCTACCTAACCAAGGCACCATTGAACCCTCAACTTAATGACTTTTTTCTCGAAACCCGAGCACCTCAGAGTGCTTCATCGGTTGAAGTACTACTTCGGATGGTTTATGCTTAACTTTTATGTCTTGGCTTTGCCGCTAGAGGAAAAGAATTCAACTCATGCCAAGCGAGTCAGCAAAATACATCACAGAAGGGGTTGTTGTTGCTTGTTGTTAAGGCGTATACAGTCATAAGCAGTTTGAAGTGTTACTGCGAGTGCTAGTGTTGCACTCTGGGTAGTGATGTTATCGTTCCCAGCAAATTCGATGTACATCCTTAGAAGAAACGAAGGATGGACTCATAGCTAAAGAGTGATGAAGCACTTTCATTATCGTTCTCGCACACTTTTATTTGAGTTCTCAATAGAAGAGAAGTGATCCCATTTGGTGACAATCTTGGGGCTTGGTTTCTTCAGCTTTGTGTCCACTTTCCACGGTCTGGAAAACAGAATCCAGCGCTGGTGATCACAAACGCCCTCAGTTCCCTCAGACAAAACTTCCGATTGAAGATGATTCGATCTATTTTGTTATAGCACCGTCTACCAGGTTACTCCCATGTCCATAGCAAGTGAGAGGGTTTCTTGAACTGGGAGATGTTATTGGATATGAGATATCAGAAATTAAAAGCGTGTCTTTACACCAATCCTACTTGCTCCTCCAAACCAACTTCTGAACCAAGTCTCATCCTCTTGTTCCTTTGAGGTGTTCTTTAGGTTTTTCTTCACTGAGTCCTTATCCTCTCATTCCTCAGCTTATTTGTCGCACTGATCACCTGTTTTTCGGTTGAATAGGAGCTACCTTTTTGGTATATCTGCATACTCAAAACCCGCCGTCTACGAGAGTTACATATACAAATGGAGAAAAACCACTATTCTTACGACATCGGCTGGCACGCTCCAATACCATGCTCAAAGGGTCGCATTTGAAGGCGAGTTGGCGGGCTCAACGTCCTCAAAAGCCCAGCATGATTGCAATTTTGTTCAGTGATTGCGAGACACATAGAAATGTAACATGGTGCGAAAATGGCATCTTTGAAACGTGGCTGCTCAAAGTATATGCAAGGCTTCCAAAGAGAAGCTATATATCCGTAGTTGAAAAGCCTACAAAAACAAGAATAACTGGAGTTGGAATAGCTTGACCTGGCTTGCGACTTGATGAAAAGCAATGCCGATCAAATGTCATTCAATTCCGATTCATTAATGTGGGACTTAAGTTTCTATCCCAGGTTTGTATGTGACCATGTTGAGCGTCTGTTCCATCGGCACAGAGTTTAGCTGTCCATTTTTTACTCATTTCTAAGTCTAATACTTCGTTCAGCTTCGTTGCTCTTGTTTCATGGAAAGTTTCAGTTCTTCAAGGACAGATGTAGAATAAGAACATAAACACCGCAGGTGTCATAAACTTATGCGAGAGATATGTCAGAAGCCGTCGAATGTGATTCCTTCAAGTTTCTTCGTATTTGTCCGTGGCAATGGAGGCAGATCGCGGCAGTCCATCATATTAGCCATCTCTCTCGTCACACATGCATTCTGAGCTAGTCAGTATTAACCCATCGAAGGAATAGTAATAGTAAATGGGAGGTTTTTGTAACGTGATGTCATCTTTTTAAGATATCAAGTCCGGCAAATAGCTAACTAACTCATGTTTGGTCATATCTCACTATAGCTCACTCACATTTACTATCGATATATCATTTGACCATTAATTTTTCAGTCACAAGCTCCTCTTTGCATAATCTGAATTCAAAAATGAGCTTTCTGTAGCGTTTGTGTAGGTTCTCCTAATCTGTGCTTCAGTTAAAACTCGTAGTTTATGAATGTCGAAAGACTGAAGCAAAAAACAATCGACTGGATAAAGTCAACCGTAATTTCAGGTGACGCTTCGATTGGCGTATACTTCGGATGTATGAAATCTTTTCCTGGCGAGGCAGATCATGTTATTTTCGAGGAACTCAACCGTATAACTACGAATTCGGAATGCACATTTGTCATTCAGTAAGCGAAGGACTGTTGAGGACCTTGGTTCAAGGAATCGAAAGTGGGTTGTCCTTGAATTACCTTATTCCCTTATCTCTTCTATCAAATTATTCTATTTTTCAAAGTTCAAAATGTTCACTCGGAAGTATAGAGAGTGTGCAACACTTGACTTGCAATGAGTATTTTCGGGGAATAAATGAATAAAAGAAACTTGATCGAAGGAGTGACTGTACTGGTCTCACTAGAACTGCTTTTTTGACTTCCTAAGGTAGATAGATGAAACCCGTTGAGGCCTAGCAGCGTCGATCTGTATAGGAAAGAACAGGAGAATCATCAGCCATTGTATGTAAGGGCCGATACGCAGGCGAGGAGCTTTAACAAGGAGGGAGGTCGAGTTCATGGCCCGTCCCACTAAGGGATAATCATACGCGGGAATCCTTGTACATCTAACTGCTGATGTTAACATGTTTTTTTATAATTTTATTCATGTGATGTAGGTACTTGGATTTCTGGTATAGCAACCTTCGATTGTTGTGCAGTCTCGCAAATACTATTCATCCTAATTTCCTGTGAGAGTGATCAATACCTGATATAGATTTTTGAGAGATGAACTACTTTTGGTTTAAAGATATTCATTTGTTTCGCGTACAGTTAAGTTTCAGTGCTTCTTCATCACGACGAGATGCGCAGCATCTGGTCGTACGTGCAGTTCATAGGGAACACCTCATAAGCCTTCACCTGGCGACTGTATGGAGCAGATAAACCAATGCTTACCAATGCTATTGTTTCATTTTCCTGCGCAATTATCCTAAAGGTACAAGGGGACAGTGAAGGGGAGGGGGGGGGGGGGTGGTTGATAGTCGATAAAGGGCGCGAAAACCACCCATCGGACAGGCACCGCACGGTGTGGGTCGCGCTGTGGTGGTCTTTTTTTTTTGTTCAATTGATTTAATATCAATAAAGGGCGGGAAATTCACCGCCTAACCAGGGCCAGTCGCTCCTCAATGCCTACCGAGCATCGATTTTATGTTTTATTTTATTTTTTAACAGTATTGGAAAACTTTTTTTGATCAACTCATTTGTCCTTTTTCAGATAATGGGTATAAATGACAGAGACACTACGGAAACGTGTCGAACTCCTCGTCGCACGCACACCTAATAACAGGTGAAGTTTTTGACAAAAGTTGGTAATCTGTTTCTGAAGGTGTTTTTTTTCAGTTGTGCGACACTGTTCGTGGATCGCCCAAACCGGCTGAATGCTCGACAGCTGGCGATCCACTCCAACCGTTTCGCGGGAAGGACCACAGGTACTGAACAGCCGTCTTCACTTGCTTTTCAATGTTTCATTTTGACTGTTTCAGATCCATATGGGCGACTGTGGTCCAGGACGTGCAAGGAGGAGCTTCCAGAGGACGGAGCCGAGCGACCGCTGGAGATAAGTGTTTTGTCCTTGTCTGTCTGTGTTATGTGTTCGTCTTTGTCTTTGCATGCGACGTCTCTGTAGGTGTTTGTCCTCGTCAGTCCTTGTCCTTCCCTTTGTATGCACGTGTCCGTCCGTGTCCCCGTCTGTCCACTTGTGTCTGTGCCTGCCGTCTGTGTCCTGCCTGTCCGCGTCCACCCTTACGTATTTGTCCGACTGCTTGCCTCTGTCCATCTGTCTGCTAGTGTCCACGTCTGTCTGTCTACCAGCCCGTCTGCGTTCTGTGCACAGCCATTCCTGCCTGTCTGTGTCCGCCTTGTCTACCTCCATGTCTGCTTGACTACCCCAGTGCATCCACAACTCCGTCCTTCTGTTTGTCTCATTAGTGGTGTTCTGAGCATTGCTGTCCATAACACTAGTGTTCACGCTGGGCGGGTGGGAGGAGTTGTTCCACTGTGCCCTACCCATAGGTTGGTGTGCTATCTCTAATCAACCAATGGGAATGGTACAGTGGTCTTATATCCAACCTAAGGCTCAGCGTGGACGAGGAGTTAAGGTGACCGCTTGGGAAATTCGAACGTCGGGCTCCCCTTCCCATTATGATCATTTAGGATTCACAGTTGACTCATATAACCGAATTAGTAACGTTTTGTTCAAACTTTCCTTTCCCATTTCTAATTTCTGTGATATCTTGTATCTCTTCATTATCTTTCTGATCCATGATTTAGTTCTCATTTTGGAAACATTTTCATAGTGTTCCATCCTTGTCCTCCTTCTTTCTTTTACTATCATTCTCATAGGTTTCTGTTGTTTCGAATTTCTGTTGCTCTTTTTATGGTCTCGGTTCGACTATGAATCAGAGGGTAATTTATAGTTTTGATGTACATTGTTCAACTATAAGTTACCTTCGAGCTCATAGTCGAATCGAGAACATAAAAACAAGAACTGGGAACACGGAGCTGATAGAAATTTCCGAGAAAGGCTAAGAAGTAGCGAAGTAGAAGAAGAGAAATCAGAGGAATTCTCTTCGATTCTGGATTCCACCTTCATCTGCCCACTTGGGTCGATGTCTGCTCATCTCATCTCGTTGACTCTTTTCTTTGCTTTGTCTTATTTCGTGGTCTGAATTCACCGGGTTATCTCGATTCCTTTCTCTGTCGAACAATATTGGAGAAGGGTGATGGGGGACGGAAGGAAGGAATGGTGTAAGGGTATTATGTTACTTCTCTCCATTTCTCTTTTCTCATGAGTCTTCATCATTCGGATCAGGAATACTTTTACCTTTTCTGATTTCTGAACAATAAGTGGGTTATGTTCAGAAATTCAAACACAGACGGTATCCGAACCCGTACTTGCGCAAGCACGGGTTCGAGCCTTGTATGAGCTGGGAGATCTGCACATAACTCGCCATTCTTGTGAAACAATCTTTTTGTGTTTCCTCGGCTCCTCTTCTTTTTTCTTTTCTTTCTGCATACCTTTTGTTTCCTCTGAGTCATCTCTGTCATTTTTTATTCATATTCCTCTACCACATTGGCTCAATGTCTGCTCGTCTTATGTTTTCACTCTTCTAATTCTTTGCCTTTTCTGATTATTTCCTGGTTTGGATTCATCCGGTTTCCTTTGTTCTTTTCTCTGTCAAACAATATTGGAGAAGGTTTGGAGGGTGACGAGGGAAAGTAGGGTGTAAGGGAACTGTTCCTTCTGTGTCCGTTTCACTTCTCTCATGAGTCTTCGCTCTGATCAGGGTGTTTTTAGTTTTGAGCGGTTTTTTTTGTCAGGGTTGTTGTCTTGCATTGTGAAATCTACTCAAAAATGGCGAGTAAGGGGCAATGTTTCGAGTTCAGACGGGACTCAACCCGTACCTTATACAGCTACAGGTTTGAGTCCTTTCCGAGTTTAAATTTTTACCCATAACTAGCCACTCTTGCGAGATGATCCTGTATTTTCTCGGCTTCTCTTTTTCTTTTCTTTTTCTTTTTTTCTTTCTATCTTTCTTTTCTTCTTATCATCTTTATCTCCTTCATCCTCCATTCCTTCTGTTCTCCGCGGTCAGTCGAGTTCCTTCGATGGACATACCTTCGGTAGAATGGCGGATGATTGTGACTCGAAGTCATAATCCTCGCTCTTCCACCAAAAGTATGACCATCGAAGAAACTTCCTCCAAGCGGTCCTTTCCTCCTTTAAGCGGTCGTTTCAATAAGGTAGTTTTACGGACAGTAGAGCCAACACCAGTGGAGACAAACGAGGGAGGAGAGGATGGACGGCTAGTAGGGGAACAGCAGACTTACGTGGGTTGACAGACGGGTGCAGAAGGGCAGAGGTGGTGTGTGCAGGCGCAGATAGGTAGGAAGGCGGAAGGCGTGTACATGTGCGGGGATGGGGTGAGGGGAGCGTGGAGGACAGGTACGAGGGTGTGTGTGGGTAGGTGGAACAGACAGAGAGGGTGGGTGCAGGCAGAGGTGGAGAGGAAGGGAGGGGGCGTGGACGGAAAGGGGAAGGGGGAGGTCACTAGTAGTGATGACACGCGGGCCTGAACAAGTGAGAAACCGTTTCATCCTTCCATGCCCGCCTGCTTTCCTCTCCCCATATCCCTCCCTCTCTCTCTCGCTCTCTCACCTCCCCCTACTCACTCCCTCGCACTCGCCCGCCCCCTCTTACTTATCCATCCGTGCCTTCCCCTCCTTTCCGTTGCTGTCTGTCCTACCCTCCCGCGTTGTCCTGCCCGTTCACACCCCCCCCCATGCCATCTGCCCAACACCACCACCCACCTCCCGCACTGCATACGTCTGCCTCCACCTGCTTTCCATTCTGACTGCGCCTGACTCCATCACCTGCTCTCATCCGTCCTGACTGTGCCCATCCACCTACCCTGCCTGCACCCCTCCCGACCAGCCCACCCATCCATTCTTTTCCGTTGTCTGACTCCAACAATGTTATCATTTCTGTCCATACAACAACCACAATTAGGGATCGCTGCTCTAAGTCTGTCTTAGGAATTGATTCATCAGAGAAAGTGGACGAAAGGAGGAATCAAAAAAGGAAGAAAAGGGGAACAGAGAACAAAGAACAGAATATGATGAAAGAAAGAACAGAGACCAAACAGGGAAAGAAAGATAAACAGTGAAACGATATCGAAAATGACACCACAAAATGCCAAAGAGTACCTGAGTACAACATGTAACCACCGAAAATAAGGCAAAAAAATGAATGAGTAGTGGTGGTCGATAAATCGCCATCCAATCCAGCACATTCTCCTCCCCTTTTCAGTTATCACCCACATGACGTACTTGAACCAACGTTTTGTCTGTGTTCCTCTTTTGTTAACTCTGCATCCGATGGGAGGAAAATGCCATTTCACGCCCCTTCATTCCCCTCATAAACGGTCTAAAACAGAATCCGTGAGAGGTAACTCAGGCAAAACACAGGAATAGAAATTAAGGAAACTCTCAAGAGAGAAAAAATATTGATCAAATGCAGCAATCAATATAGAGTAGTCTGAATGAGAAAAGAAAGAGCAGAGACATATTCAGACAACTAAAATAGTTCTAGTGAAGGCTATAAAGAACAGTTGTTGAGAAACAACCCTACGTTAAAACAGAGCTGAAATCCCTTGATTCACATTTCGCATCCTCTTTTGCGGGTCCTGCCTTAGGTTGTAAGAAGGAAGGAAGGCAACACTTATGCCTCTTCTTTTCCCCCAATCACAATCAAATACAGAATCCGCCTGAGGATCCGAACATGGAATCCAATTAGAACATACAAGAAAATGTGGATGAAGGGCAATCAAAAATGATGAAGAGGAAGTTAGAGCAAGACAGAAGAACGATGCATTCTTATGCTAGTACCCTAAAATTCCATAGATAAGAGCGGGTGAACCTACCGGTGAAAAATGAATTGGAAAAAATCGAAATTGAATGCAGTCACCCCTCTAACTTGATAGATGGATAAATTAAACTTCGAAGAAGAAGTTAAGAAGAAGCTCCGCCCTTCAACTCTAAACCCCGCCCACTTAATAAACAATTCATATAGAAAAACAGCGATCCGTAAAAATCGCTATTTTTCTATATGAATTGTCTATTAAGTGGGCGGGGTTTAGAGTTGAGGGGCGGAGCTTCTTCTTAACTTCTTCTTCGAAGTTTAATTTATCCATCTATCAAGTTAGAGGGGTGACTGCATTCAATTTCGATTTTTTCCAATTCATTTTTCACCGGTAGGTTCACCCGCTCTTATCTATGGAATTTTAGGGTAAGTCAAATTTTTAGAACAATATTTTCGAAAAAAAACTGGAGCAAAAATTTACCCCTTATCCCCTCGCCTATGCTAGAAATAGAGTTCCCAAGCAGCAATCTCCAATTAGGGTCTATACGGACAGCAATGCTAACATGTTAACGAAGACAGACAGAAAGAACGGAAGTGCAGACACACGTCAGCAGTCTTGCAGACATATAGATAGACGGGCACAGACAGACAGACAAGAACAGATATGGGCAGACCGCAGACAGATGGATTGACAGACAGAAACAGACATGTACAGGACAGGTGGACAAGTGGACGATTGGGCAGACGCACACGGGAGGACGCGAACGGACAGCACACACAGGTGGGTACGGACAGACAGACGCGGACAGAACAGGACACGGACGGACGTGTTCAGACGGGGGCGGACGGGCACGTACAAAGGGAAGGACACGGTCTGACGTAGACAAACACAGACAAGGACGTGGCATGCATAGACATGGACTAACAAATTACACAGACAGACACGGACTGAACACTCATCTGTGGTGGCCGCTCACTTCCGTCCTGTTGCAGCTCCATCCCAAACGACCTGGACCACAGTCGCCCTTGTGGATCTGAAACAGTCAAAATGAAACATTGAAAAGCAGGTAGAGAAAGCTGTTCAGTACCTGTGGTCCCTTTCGCGACACGGTTGGGGTGGATCGGCCAACTATCGTCGTTGGTTTGGGCGATCCACGATCGGGGTCGCACAACTGAAAAAAACACCTCCAGAAGAAAATTATCAACTGTTAACAAAAAGTTTTTTACCTGTCATAAGATGTGCGACGTGGACTTTGACGCGTTCAATGGCGTCTCTGAGATTACCCATTATCTGAAAAGGCAAAGGATTGAGCAGATTAAAAGGGAAAATAAATTATCCAGACAAGGTCGCTCGACGGATTTCTATGAACGCATAACATAAAAAAAAATTAAATGGAATTATGTGAAACCAAACTCGAATTCATAGAAGAGATTGGATATTGGCTTAGTCGGAGGGGGAAGGGGAGGGGGAGGGGGTACGGGGGGTTGGTGCTGGCTAGGCAGGTACTTTCTCGCCTTTCATTGATGTCCAATCAACTGGGTGGCAGAGAAAAAGACCACCAACGGGCCGACCACCAGCGATGCGGTGACTGTTGGTTGGGTGATTTTCGCGCCTTTTATCGACACCCAACCACCCTTGCCATAGTCTCTTCGCGGATACCTCCGCAATGCACACCAGGACGATCCATATATTATACATACGAACACCCAGACACACACTGTTGTACATGCATACAGCCAAAGTCGATTATGCCCAACATACCGATGATGTCCATCGATCCGCCTGAACTTTGAACTTTGAACGCTCTCAGACGGTCGATATGGAACAACCAGAACACGTAGTCCTGCAGTGCAAAAATCAAAAGTTCACGGAAAGGCAGGCAGCCCAACGAAAATACAGGACTACACAGTTTTTAGCCAGTATATACCGTTGATTGTTTCTAAGGGAATTTTCGAATATCCTGGCTACATTTACAGACTCACGGCTTGCTGATAGCTTTATTCCGCCCAACATCGCATCCCATTCTATGAGGCTACCAACTGCCTTTTACTACCTTCTTTCTTGAGAAAAGCCGTCTTCTTGAGAAAAAACGTCTGATATCAGGGCTTGATACCCGTCCCACAATGGCAGGGTGCAAGTGGTTCCCTGGTTCCCTCACGTCACCATTGTGCTCGAAAAAGTAAAATAATAATGCTGCTTCTCACGTAAAGCCCGTCGTGCTCAGAGTCCAGCTATTCGGTTGCCAGGAAAAGAGAGAACAACAGGCTTTCATTTACAGAGTGGTTTCACAGTACTGGGAACACAGCAATTATAAAAATAGACTTTGAAAACGTGAGAATGACTTCTGCAAGAACTCCTGATTATGGCAATGCTACTATCGAATAAAGCTTTTCATTCACACACACATACATAGGTGTAAGGAAAATAGTGTATTCGCCAACTTCGACACCTCCATTTGAGATAAACAGGAGTGATGAATATGTACCTCCTAACGCACATCTAGCTATCTCCCGAGTTCTTGTTGAGCGGCGAGAAAACTATAACAGTCGTGTTTGTCTTTTGGTGAAAATGCCTGATTCGTTAAAAGTCGGTGGTATCTCAGCTTTTCGAGTTCGGCAGGAGAAGAATAGAGGTATTTGAGCATGCGTGAGAAGAGAAACTGGTGTGGTACTTATTGAGATGAAGCAAATCAGCGGTTATTTGGATACGCAGCCCGAAGATCATCTCTGCTGAGAAAACCATGATGAAAGTATAAAGACCATTGCAGTCGATGCTACTACAAAGCCTCTGCTGGCGAATAAAATAAAGACATCCGGAAAAAATTCTTACGGTACACTCGGTACAAATGCCACCTGTACTACATACATCTCCCAAATGACTGCCGATAAAACTAACCACGTTTAAAGTGACAAGAAAAGTTGGACGGACGTCATCAATAATCCTTCGATCATTCTTATAGAAGAAACAACGAGTACCGTGAAATGGTAAGTCAATCGTAAGCGCGCAACACCATCCAAATTCGTCCATAATTGCGCAAGCTCCAGCCTCAATCGTTTGCTTTCCCTCTGTTTAATCGAATAATGTTCAGCTCCCGGCCAACGTAGACTATTTTTTTTCAAAACTATGGAGGAAGGTGGTATTGGAAAACTCTGATGAAGGCTCTGTTTGTCGTTGTTGGGATGGGATGGAACCATCAAAGGCCATCGATGGAGAATTAATGTCTTGAGATTCCTACAATTCCTTTACACGCCTGATACAAACAGAAGTTTATCGTAGGACCCAACTTCCTTGTTCACATTACAGTTGAGTTCTACGATAACATTTTCATGTAGAGCTCTTGTATTTCTAGATGCGGATTCTAATCAAGCACTATCGAGCATTTTCTGAGATAAACCTCCTTCCTATGAATTCTTGGAGTACTGACCCCGTCTCACCTAAAATGAACAGAACTGGGTGAGAACGCATTGATCTTTCTAAACTGCACATTGACTATTTCTTTTAAGGAAAGGTAGATAGAGGATTGCACGCTATGTAAAATAAGGACCTCCAGTGTTATCTTCCAGATCAGTACTCGAAAGAAAGGAAAAAATGAAAATAGAAAAATAGAGATGTCGATCAATGGATGCAACCGATAGACGGGAAGGACCCACTCTTTCGCACTTTGAACCTTGAACCCTAGAACGACCGACTCCTCCGCACTTTGAACCTTGCACCAGATAATCAATTATGACATGGGGAGGCTCCATTCCAGTAGGCTCCTGTAGTGGAGAAATTGAAACCTTGTAGACCAATGGTACGGCCACTTCCTATGGTAGGACAAAAACTGTGCTGTAAGATCGGCCTCACCTCCGACGTACCCAAAAAACGGCCTGAGGAGCGATCATAGCAGGACTTTCTTGACATTATGCATGAGTACTTGGAACAATTTAATCTTCATCCAGGTCAGGTATTCAGTCGGAAAAAATGGCGTCAACGCCTGGGGCAGCCTCTGCTTCTAACAAACACAAAAGAAGAAGAACACAAACACAAAAGAAGATGAAGAAGACATTGTAAATCTCCGAGAATCTCTCTTAGAGTTGAACGCTACGACGATCGAATTCATGATCAGAAAGTACACAGACGCTGCCAGGCCTTCCAAGAACATACCCTCTAACCCATGAGGTTGTCGTATTACGTTAGAACTCTCAAAAAAATTCGGTTGTCAGGAACTGGTATATGCTGTTTGAGGAACTGAAGGGAAAGGAATTCAAGAACTGAAACGGTGGTTGGTATATCTGCTTTAGAATTCGTCGTCTTCACTACAATATTGATTCTTTTCATGACGAAGGTAAGGAATCTACCTCGACAGGAGAAAGTTGAAGAGTTGTGATTATGAATTGCATCTCTCAAGAACTTGACAGCTTGCAACACTTTCTTAAGCCTCCTGAGTATTTCATAAAGTCAGACATCATGTGAATGCCCCCTTACTCGAGCAGCTCAGCAAAATCATTCATAATCCCACCGAAGATAAGCCATGTTGCCGAGATGAGTCGGTAAACACGAGAAGATGCGTTTTTACATCCACTACTGTCCAACACAGAACGTGGCAAACAATACAACAACAAAATAAAAACAATTAAGCTAACCGGCGACGAAATATTTTCATGTAAATTTTTAGAAGCAGTGAGGATTGTATGTCAAATTTTTATTCAGTCTGATTCGGAACGGAAAAACATCACTAATTACTGCGAATTTCAAATTTCTGATGGGTAAAGTACAAGGACCGTGGATACCGTTCCCGAACATTACGATCATAAATCGCAACCAACAAACTCTTGCGATCGATCGTGCCCTTTGAACTTTGCACCTTTCAATGCTGAGCAGAACAGAACGATCTGTTGTGGAGAGGGATCGAGTAATGGGATGCCCACTTCAGGAAGTCGCAGACGTCTACGCAGTACAATGAGGACAAATTAAAACGCTTTCTTCCCTTACCATTTTACAGAATCAGCTCTTTTTTCTCTCGCCCTGCTTTTTCATTAAACAGGCTTTCACAGGACATTGCTCAAACCATTCAGTCAACTCTGCTCTTCTCAAATGAGTCTCCCAACTCACCTATCCCATCCGTGATAAGCAATACCGTCAGTGGACATATAAAAGGAGCGAGGTAGTAGGTTCGGCATTTACTGCAGTCGGTGCCGAGCTTGCATATTGGTATGGCAAGTGCCACAGAGGATATCGGTCTCATTCAAAGCGACTACGTCATAAATCAGATCAACGATTCAGGTTGGTTAAGTCTCCCAGTCACGCGTCGCGAATGGCCAACGGTTTCAGGCCTTACAATAAACTTTCAGCAGATCAAAGTAATGAGAATGAAACTGCACTCGGAGAACGGCCAACAGCGGTAGGTGAAGCTTTTTCGACCGCGGAAGTGACTTACAGAATACCTGCAAACCTCCATTCGAGAAGCGGCTGCTGGTTAAGCAGTCAATGATAGTAGCTGGCAGGGCCCAGAGGTACCAATGTCGCGAAAAGATTGACATGAGTAGGATTGTATGACTATGTACAATCAATTAGACACATCCACCGCGCTTATATGTAGTTTGTGTCTGGGAATGACTTTCGTCCCTGTGGCGGGGGGTGAAAGACTGCATCTGGAGACGACATGGATGCGTAGTCGGTGAAGTACGGTTTAAGTGGCGCATCCAAGATATGTAACCTTAGGCAACCGCTTCGAAGGGATTGATTACTCGAAATGAAAAAAAAAGTGATAGGGAACTGCATCCAACTTTATCAGCCATTTTGAGCATGTTTGCTGCATACGAAGACGACTATATCGGTCATCTACCAAGCCCGTTATAATCATCCTCGACTGAACAGCCCCAAACTCAAAATTACAGCCACACGGACCTCTTTCCAGTTGGTGAACATGGAGTATAAGCAAACTACTGTTCCGCAGAATGCCACTTGAAAATTCTGGCAAGACCAGAGTGCTGTACCTCAAGTAATGACCTTTCTTATCCCTTCTGTTAAGCAGCGTTCGCAGTAAGCAATGCATCGACGAAGCTGACGCCGTGGCAGTGACGACATTGCGATGTTTCCTTTCACTTCGAAAATAGAAATCTGCTATCTGCAGGCTTCTGCTACCAATACAGAAAAGGAGTGTTCAGAAACTCGTATTCATCACTAGTTTCAGATACGTTCCCAATACATGGACGAGAAAATGCGCTCTTTCTTAACAGTCAGTGCGAATAGAAACTATCAAGTAAGCATAGACTTGAAATTGTAACCTGTTATAGAGTTATAAGTATTAGGTTGAGTAAAAAGTTTTGATCGAAATTTTCATCCTTCTCTTGTTTCTTTCGTAGGACCACTTGGAAGGATTTCGTAATAGGTTATGGTAGATGGTTCCCGGACCTGCACTGTGGGGGCATATATAAGCATGTCCTTGCAAATGTTTCGCAATAATGACCCCTGTCAACCGAAGCTGTCTGAGAGCTATCATCTTTTACGAATTCCTGCAAGGCCAAAATCCATCGTCGGCTGTCGCAAATATCTGCTGTGCATTCAGAGAAGACATCGTGTCTCAACCCACGGTACATCGTTGGTATCGACAAATTCGTTCGGGCAATATTTTGTTCGAAGGTCAACGTCGTACTGGACGTCCTCCTGCCTTGAATGACGGAACTTTGCGCACTGCTCTAATGGAGAAGCCAAATGCTACTACTCGCGATTAGTCGACGGCACTAGCCAGTCAGGAGACTATCGTCAACCATCTCAATGGCCCCGGCTACGGAGATATACTCTCAAGATGAGTGCCCTACGGTTTGAGCGACTCGGACAAAGCATCACGGGTCAGTGCGTGACTTTCTTTGCTTCTTCGTCAACGTAGGAGAGACTTTCTCGGGGAGATCATTACTGGAGACGAGAGCTGGGTCCTTCATGTGAACCATGACGACTTCGCCAATGGATGCCCAATGAGGTACCACCTCCAAGACAGCCGAGAAATGGACTACAGCAGAGGAAGGTTTTGCTATGTTGTTGGTGGGATTCTCAAGTCATGCTCTATTTCGAATTACTGCCTGAGGGTACCACCGTAACCGCCGAGATTCAGGCTTCTCAGCTACAAAGTGTGGGCGACGACATTTGAGGGAAGCGTCCGCAGCAAAGAAATGTTTGTAGTCTTCATGACAACGCTCGACCGCATGTTGAGAAATTGTCTCGTCAGAAAATTGCCGAACTTGGGTGGGAAGGGCTGCCCCATCCTCCTTATTCGCCAGATCTTGCTCCGTCCGATTACCATATTTTTCTTGATTTAAGGCATCATCTTCGCGACAGAAAATTTGATAATCGCTGGGAACTCGAAACTGAGATTTCCAGCTTTTTCGAATCGCGGCCGCCACAGTTCTGGGCTTCAGGAGTCGAAAAACTGGTGGATCGCTGGACATATGTTGTGGACCACTCTGGAGACTATATTACTAATTGAGATCCTCTTCTAATGAAAATAAGACTTTTTGAAATAAAGATGAAAAACCGATCAAAACTTTTTACTCAACCTAATAGAAATCAAACTGGCAGATTTGCCTAGGGGAGGCTAGCTCCCGTCCCAAGCTCCGAAAATCTTTGTTGTTGACGAGCGACTGTTGAGTTGTAAGAAACCCAATGATATGGGCGCATTCATACTAGGTGCCACCTAGTATGAATGCGCCCTATGAATCGTTGAGTGAGATCTGTTTGTTGACCGACGCAGCCAAAGACATGTAGTTAACAAGGTAACACAGTACGGAGAGTAACGAGTGCCATTCTTTGACCCTCTCATTAAACGTCATACCACTCGTGCTCCCCCACACTGCTCGTAATTCGTTTCAGGACCATCCGTCAACGATTCGACGCGCTCCATTGATGGGCAAACCTATTTCCTCGAACGAACTCAGGTAAACAGTAAGTGGAAAGAGCAGATGGCAGAAGTGGTAAGGGGTGCAAGAGAGTGGACGGAAATGGAACATAGACGAAAGTGAGGGAGAAGTGAAAAATAGCATGAAAAGAACACAAAGCAGAAAAAATAGAAGAGCTGCTGACGGCAGAGAAATGAGTGTTCGTTGGGAAGTCCTTCGAAGTTGGGTTGCAGAAGTACAGGCCCAACGAAAATGACCAGGGGAGGCTTGAAACACTAGGAGCTAGCAAATTGAAATTGATGATGACGAAAAAGGTGATCACAATAGAATGTGATGGTCGAAGAACAAAATCAGAGCGGGCATCTTGGCTACATGATGATCATGCTTATCCTTATCAAAACAGTTCACCTGCGCCTTTCCCTATTTGCCTCCTATTTCTATACTTACAATTAGTAATCTCTACACTTAAAGACAGTTCCATTCTGATCTCTGAAACAGACAACGGCAGAAAAGTCAGAGCTCGGAAATATGTGAACAGAAATAGTGCAGGGAATATGACAGGAGTCGTGAGATTGAACGCCTGTTATTACAGAAGCAGAGTCAACACTTTGGACACCACTGTATACTCACCGATGATCATTGACGGCAAACTTTACTTCGTAGACCAGAATGATGACGTTCGCACAGCTAGATCCTCAAACAGCATGGAAGTGAGTTCTTGTTGTGAATCCGGCTTTTCGAGTAGGAATTAGCAAGTTTCTGTGAAGGTTCAAGGTCATCTGTACGACTCGGAAAACCAAAGTATAACAAATAACATCACTTCTCTGGCTTACATTCAATACGCAATGAATCGATCAAAGTTGCTCATCCAAACTCATATGACTTTTCGGAATATCAACTGTCTTTCCACTTACACCATGTTTTTCAGTCGACGAAAACGGCCCAGTCCATACCCTACATCAATGACGACGATATCACATTCACCTTAAGCGAATTAAAGACGCTGCTCCCACGAAGCGCCATTTCAGATTTGATGAAGTACTATGAGGTGAGAGATAGGAACCAATAAACTACTGCGAGCTTAGTCTTCCTGATGTCCACAAAATCATGCCGAAGTGGACTTAGCATGAGCACAAGCTTCATAGACTCATCATCTTCCGTACTAGGAATCATTTTTAAACTTTGTTGATTGGGGTAGAACTGAACTCAGGGTCTCAATTGTACAGAATCTCCCTGGAATGTTTCCGACTATCACTTACGTTTAATAGTACCAAAACATTCTCAGGAGCACATGAAAGTGAAACGGATCTCATCCGAGGACCAAGCTATTATAAAATTGGAAAACGCTCTACATGTGGTCAGTTCCCGATTTACTTGTTCACCTTGAATCCGTCATAATCACTTTTCAAAAGGGCTTGCATGGCACGGAGCGGAAAGGACTATTGGGTTACTATTCCTAAGATGAGAAAATATGTGAGATCTATAGATGGATACGCTTCTAATGCTAGTTATGTCTTTTACTATTCCGCACCATCGCACTTTTACATCCCTAAGTTTCTCCAAATAGAGCCAATAGCGAAAGATAAAGCACGAAAGGGGAGATGAGGGATAAGGCAGAAAAGGCTATGCTGCACACTGTTGTAAAGCTTACAAAAATGAGCTAGAATCCAGTCACCGTTTGAGGTCTGCTGAAAATTTCGAATTCCACAATTGAGCACTTTAATTGAAGATTTTTCGAAGAAGCGCAATCGAAAAAAAACTTCTTGACTCTTCGATCTGAGGAAAGGCTACATTTTTCTCATATGTCATGCACAAAAAGTACACATAACAACGGTTGTGTCTTCGATGATCTTTGTGACCACATTCGGGACAACATTATGACAAACATTTTCCTGCCATTTCCCAGCTCAGGCTCGACTATTACCACAACCGTCAAGCATGGCATAGTACGCTCGCTCTTACATTTCCGATTCTAATGTGCAAGTCTAATCAAGTTGCAGAGTAGAAGAAACTGACATTTTTCCCTAACATACAGGTTTGATTGAAATACTCCTCACTTCTTAAAAAACCTTTGCAGCTTAAAGAATTTTCGGATCGCCATGTGCCCAATCATCCAGCGGTAGGATTTTTGATTGGAATTAGTCATTTCGACAGCTGTAAGTTCACCCAGACGCCTTTTAGCTTGTACCAGTCGATTTGGAAACTACTGATGATCCAGTCCTTCAGCAGCTTTGCAAACCAAATACCCTTACGGTGAGATTTCGAGGGAATCATTTGGTTGAAAACACATGACAATTAAGAGATTCCAGAGCGAATTCAAGCCCGTTCCGGCCACAAACGTCATGGCTCATTCATATACATCTGATTCTGAGAATCTGAGTTCAAGCATCACAGGGTAGGTTAACTCAATAGAGCTAGCCCAGCAGCTCTTAGCTACAAGGACGAATATTCGACTGGGTCGGAACCAGGCTCAACCCATCCCACCATTGCACCCTTCCTTAGTTCAAGGAGCATTCATTCTTGTAACGGAGCCTCACTTATTTCATATTTTTCAGTGATGTGTCAAGTGTGTCGACTCCATTCTCATCGTTATCCTCATATATTAGGTTGGTTTGAGAATGAAAGTGAAGATAGCTGTCAGTAGGAGGTTTCGCACAATTGCACTGTGTTCAGGGGCAACGGTGAGACGATGATGACCATGGAAACGGCAGTAGAGCCTGGTGCCAGTCAGCATGAAGGGTGAGTTCATCACTACAACAAAAAGGTTACGTAGATGGTGTAGAACATTTCAAGCAGTGTCAACGCTATGATCCGGATCTGCCTCAGAAAGAATACTTGTAGCCTAAGAGCTTCATAGTCATAGTCACTCCATACTAGGAGAAGGAGAGCGAGTTTCACCAACGCCATCTTCTCTTTCAGAGTGTGCGCGACAGCGAGGCATTTACAATGTGCCCCAAATCCTACTCCCATTTCAATTCCTCAGTGGTTTTTGCTATTCTCCTAAAAGCACCCGAAAACGACAAGCGGTGAAAGGAGTTTGTTCTCCAAAGATCCGTTAAGCCCCAATCCTACCCCCATTTCAATTCTTTAAAGTTTTTTTTTTCTCCTAAAAGCACCCGAAAACGGCAAAAGCCTTTTTTTAAGAAGATAGGAGGGACGTAGACGATTCTTACTGACGCAGATTCGATCCCGCGAGCGCTGCTGCCACTGGCTAGCTGCATTCGTTAAAAATTATTCGTGTCTCTTATGATTTACTATATTGATGTTTGAAGGCAGTAATAAGGAGTTATTACAGTGTGACAACAGCAAGGCCTCACTCTCTCGTCACGGCGGCACTGCCATCCGATTCTACTCACACTGCAACCAGCAGTACCGAACTTTTTAACTTCAACACTGCTCGTAGCCCCAACGAAACAACGTACGTTACACCCTTGTGAACGTATGGCGGCATGGGGGAAGGTCAACTCATCGGTATGCCATCGCGGTGCGGCTTGAGCCGCGTTTTGATCGCAAACCGATGAACGCCCTTCTCTTTATGCCTGTCTATCCTTCAGTGATAGACAAAAAAAATCTGAGATATTCAGGGCTGTACCTATTAATTTGGAGGAGGAGAAAAAAGACGCCATTACCGGGCAGGATTAGTACGTTTTCGATCGTTCTACTATTTGACAGAACATGTGAATGAATAAGCGGACGATTTTGATAAAGCGTCATTAGTGAAGTTTTTTGAAACACATTAGACTAATGGATTACCAAAGCGCATCGACTGGTACGATTAAACCAAAATCCAAGCTGGCCTAATTGTTTCAGGCGTGATGATGATGAATACATGTCAGTGGGGTAAAGGCCTGAGGCGATGCCGAACTGTCTGGCAATAATGAAGGGATCTTGAAGTCTAAAAAACAGGAACATTTCGACTCACCTCCCCCTCACAACATCTATTTTCAGTATTGTGCCAATTGGATTTGGGATGTAGTAAAGCATCCCTGCACACGGCAATCATGGGCAACCTTGCCAGCAATAAGCCCTCATCCTGCTCTTTCTGAACTGTTTTCTAAAAAGATATTGCCAAATTTCGTTGCCTCAAGAACAACCTTTCAGTTTGTTGCAGGAAGCAAATTAAAGAAAGATCAATTTCGATCCACTGTCTAAAAGATGTAAGAGTGTAGAACATTCTGTAGCGGCGCAGTGGCTCAACATGCGACAAATACAACGCTCAAGTATTTGAGAGTTATCAAAATCTTGATGCTAGCGTTCACTGCCGCCATTATTTAGACAAAAATAAATCAGAAGCATTGACTAACAAGAAAAAATAATTAAAACATAGAGTTCGTGACATGATGCATGAACCGCTGGTCAGAATGCACACAGATTGACCGCAGAAGAATCAAACTGATACTAAGAGCAAATAAACTTGCCTTGCATTTCCGGTTATCTCGAAGGAGCCTGGTAATAGTGTAGCGACAGGGGAAACAAGCTTACCATATCCTGCAACAAGTTATTGCTCCTGTAAATTATTTACCCACTTCTACCGATTTGCAGAAGTAATTCAACGGCATTGCGCAGCATCACGATCCTGACTGCATGCAGTAGAGCATGCAGCATAGCGTATTCATATAAGAGTGATTTTCAGCACGTCGACAGGCACATATGCAACGGTCACGCCCACCGCTCCAGATACTTGGAATAGGCTTGATACTCTTTTAACAGCAAAATCGTAAGGGCCTCTTTCGGTTCACTTGGTTTTACTGATGATTTGGACAAAATTAAAGGGAACCTCGTTTCAGCATAAGCCCTCAAAGTCTCAGAATTCTTTCCACCACACGCTGGGCATTCGAAACAGAAGACGCGCTGACTGCTTTACCATTTGAAAATAGGGATATGTCGTCATAACAATTCGTTTCGTACTACAACCAAGTTATCAATCTAATAAACAGTTGTGGCGGTTAGGAGCAACTTCACTCACGTGCAAAGAAATCCAACACCTCTCAACCTCTTGTTTGCCTGAAGAAAAAGGATTGAAGCACTTAACACATAAGCTCGAATTGAAATGCATCGAGCATGATGTGATGTATGAATACATCAAGTCGACCAGCAGCATATGTACTTCGCTCGTTTTCGAACTGAAAAAGCTGCGATTTTTACAAAGAGGAGGGCTCACGTCGATACGGGCATTTTCAGGGTGGGAGGAATGCACCTTATCACAGGACGAAGTATCTCAGAACCGTTCAGAATCATCTCGTACCGACAATTTCCAACAAGAACACGTAGGGAGGCGTCATACATCTAAGCATAGTTACAAAACTCAAAATTCCTATCCGTCGCTAAAATGGAATGGCTACTGTTAAAAAAGCGGTAATTCATAGGCAATGTGGCTGTCAGATTACTCGCGCTATTAATATGCGAAGTGAATTGCCACCAGGCTGTTCCTCACTTTGATGCAGGATTTATGGCTCACTTACTGAAAGTAGCGTGGGCGTTGACCGGTATACCACACACACATGAGATTTCATACTCCGTACTTTTCCTAATAGAAAGATAGTTAGAGAAAGAGAGCTAGTCATAAACCCACATTATGGAAGAACGTACGAAGTGCAGAATCGGAAAAAGAACATGGAAGCATTTCACGAAAAGCGCCTATCAAGTTATTGATCTGAAGAATATCGAACGACCATTACCGAACGGATTGCCTTCCATCATAGGCCCCGTAATGCCGGTTGAGATGTTACTGTGGAGCTTGCAATGAATCCATATATAGGAAGCGGGCAGTAGGCTGTCCAAAGCTGGCCCACAACCAACGGAAAAAAGTCAGCAATCGGACTTATCATGCTGAGAAAATAATGGTTCCAAGCATGTAGTGACCACATCACTTCAAAAGTGAAGCAACCAAAGATATGCCTCAATATTGAAATAAAAAAAGAATTTGGTATCTAACTGTGATAAACACCGGATATCAAGATGCATACATATGCATAATATCTTTACTGTAAACGCTACTAAATAGCAAACATGGGGAAGCTAAACAACATTAAATTACATGAAAGTTCTTCCTGGAATTTCATCCGCTACGAAAAACGTCACTAATATTCCCATATTAAAGGATAACTGAAAGTGGCAGCCCTACTGCGCGAGCTACCGGAGAGCAATAATAGAAAAACTCGCAATATATCTAACATCAACAGCAACAAAAACACTGCTCAAAGATGCTTAACAAACCACTATAACTGAAATTCTGAATAGCTAAACAGTGGCTACTCTTACGAAAACACTAAACTTTACGAAATGACATTATAAACATGAAAATTTCAGATAGAAAAAAACAGAAATCAAAGTCATTGTATTAGGCATGAGTATAGTGGCCGAAAGTTGCTTCCAAGTTCAACATTTGACGTCTAGCAGTCGCTCTGAAAACTACAAATATTCCGAATTCGCTGCTCTTTTGCCTAAGTCGAAGCTGAGAATGTTACTATCAGATTTCGATCGGTTGAGCCTATACTCACGAAAGCCTAAACTATAAATGAATGAATAAAATTCAACTCAACCATAGAAAAAATAAGAAGGCAATCGGTTCAAAGTAAAATGTGGTTTCAAAGATACCGACAATTTGTTGATTCAATCCAATGAATGACTGCTGATATACCTGTTCACCATAAACCAATCCTGGAACGCTTTTGTAAGCAGGCCACCCTGTTCAGTATCGATACCGAGCTGCGCAAACAACTGAAATCCAATAGTTCTTGAATCGATTAGTTGCAATTGAGCATTATTTGATGTCTTCGAATCATCCTTCGTATTCCGTTCATCAACATTTCACTACTTTTTTTTTTACTATTCCAATACTACTTTTACTTTTACATTTGTTTTGACCGCAAGCGATCAACGGAATTACGCATTGATTCATTTAGGAAAGAACTATTATTTTAAAGGTGAAGTCAAGCATGAAGTCAATAAAAATCATTACGTCTGGGCGATACATCCTTGCCAAATCGCCAAGCGTGAAGATTGCACGACGATCAAACCCTTCGATTGCCGATCCGAGGTTGATCCCTTGGCGGTTCAGCCAGCTGAACTCAATAAGCACTATTTTTGACCAACTTATATGGGTAAAAAATGCGCGAATTCAACTAAAATCATTGAAGCCTCGTGCCAAATGTACGACCAGTTCTTGAAAATTATCATCACTCAGCACCTATGCAAACTTCAAAGAACAAACAAGAAAAGAAAAAACTCGCTATTTGAAGGGGGTTTCAACGCTGAACATGGAATCTTCTTCTCGGAAAGGGTTCTCAGGTGTGTCCAAGCTGATTAGCTGATCGATTTTGTCCTCATTTGCCATGTACCAAAGAAACTTACGGAACTTCGCAAAATCGTTCATCTGAAAAAAAAAACACTCGTAGATCAATTAAGAGCTTGACATTTCACAATGAAAACTTACTCTCTACATGATATTCACTTTATGTTAATGAGCCTCACTCTCTACATGATATTCACTTCCTGTTAATCAAACTTTACTCACGTGAAGTTCGAAAATGAAGCAGCTGTCATCGCAAAATCTACCACGACCTCGCTTGAACATCGTTTCTTCGGGTCTTACAGCTCTTCTGCGTGTACTTATGCCTTAATATTCCCTTTGATAGGCATCAGGAACGTTCAAGCATTGGGCAGTGAATATACTGCGATCAAAATCAGGTGAAGATAAACTTGAAGACACCGTCTTTCGCGAGCTCGTCTGCGCTTCCCCGCAATTTTTTTTACGCCTTCTTTTTGCACGTGTTCAGCACTTCGCTAACGTTTTTACTTCCTCCCCCTTCAGGCTCGAGTGAATATGCCCATCTTCTTGATAGAAAATGTTTCTGTGCATCTTTCAAGCCTGGTCCATTCGGCGCTCCATCATCGGCGCACGATTCTTGTTAGCGTTAGGGACGCAAAGTACAATAGAGGACCCAATTCCTTTTTCATTTCTCTAACTCATTTTCAGAAAATAACGAATCACAGCTGCTCATATTCAAGATACAGTACGTACGAATTCGAGTAGCTGCTGGACCAAAGTGTTACACATCGTGGAAATTGTACTGTGAGAGAATTCTGAGATACGGCAAAAGAAAGAGTTTCGCCTATGACAACCTCTTACAGAATTTATTCAAAAGAAGATGCTCTTCTAATTTTTGGTCCATTACCCCCTCTATTCGGTAGATTGTTTTTTCAAACTTTGGCACGCGAAATGACTATGAACAAAATCTCGTCACAATGGTGGCTTTAAGCCGGAACAACTGCTCCATAAACCATGAATGAACGGCTGAGGCTAATGGGGTGTGGTGCGTTAAGAAAGAAATGGTCGCGTCGCGGCGAGAGGGGTGTCGCGCGCGAAGGAATGTAGCAGGACGCAGCAGTAGGTAAGAAATACAAGAACAAAAGTACTAATAGTAGAATTATGCATAAAAGTAATGTTCGCATATCGATTGAGCCGTAAGAAGAACGCTAGAGCTGTAATAACGGCGAATGAGTGGTCCGCGACAGCCGCGTGCGGCAAATTGATTACCCAAAATCGTTCCTAACGCCCGTCTCCCAGGCTAATGGAGATGGCCCAAAAATGATCATGGTCGTGACCACTTTACAACCAGTCGACGGACTGCCAAAAATGGCCAATCGTTTACTGATTCTCTTTTAGAAGAAAGGTAGACACGGTTGTACCACGAGCATTTTATCACTGGATCAAAGTTGGACGATGTCTTTCTGTAATTGCCATGCGTTTATTAACTTCTTAGCCAGATTCACTCTACAGGGTGCGCCATAAATATGGTAACAAAAGAATAGGGCTACAAAAAGCGTAGCTCATATCGATACATGGTGAATTCATGTGGGTTATTCACTATGCATCACATCTACAAAACCAGCATACGGTCATCTTATACAACCGTCTCCCGTACTAATTATAGCTCGAAGACGCTTCGGCTACTCATCGACGGTGGCACGCAGAGTTTCTTGAGTAACACTAGCCCGGACTTTTTTCATTGATTTATCAGGAACAGCAGCAGGTGGTGCGTTTTGAAGCGCCGGCTTTCCTCTCCAGTATGGACTATATCCAGCTACCCATCACGCTGTGGTCCGGGAAACTCGTAGGAGGATTGGAAGCAAGGACAAAATCGCGAACATTCCCTCAGCAGCCATCTTCTCATTCTCCCATTCGTGAGCAAGTGCGCCGTAGCTTTCAACTGTATCCTTAAAAACATTTTTGACCCTCAGCTGCAACCTTTCAAAAAGGCTCTTCTTAAAGAGTTTTGGATGAAATTTTGTGCTTTTTTCGACCAAAATTTGAGATATCGCTCTGATGGTAGGAATTCTAGCAAAGACCATCATCAAAGAGGGAAAATGGCTATGAGAGGCGATCTAACTAATCTCAGTGGATACAGCACTCGAACTGTGAAATATATGTATACTATGAGATCTCAACATTTCTTTCACGCTGAACAAACTTAAATCAAAAAAAGGTTTGTCGAAGCGCGTGCCGCGCGCAAGTAGCGTACGGCATTTGTTTTTTCTCTCTGAATTCTTCTAGTCAAAAAGCTAATAGGGCTCCCGAATCTTATCTGGATACAATTGTATTCACTCGCGGTAGACTGTTCTTATCGGAGTGAAACATACAAACAAATCAGCAGTCATAATTCTCGCATTTCTGCAGGTTTTGCAGCGTACTCCTTCCCAAGCAATTCTATTCGGAAAAAGGGTTGTTGTGAGGCAGGACGACCGTCTTGAGGTTTGCCGCTGAGCTGTCTACGCATCGCAATTCGAAGGACTGTCAGTGTGGGAAATACTGAAACGAGGAGCGATTCCGAAAAGGGACTCACCAAATGCGCGCAAAGACGGAACGGCTGGTGGATGTCTACGAAGCTCCACCATTTTTCAAAATTTAACGAGTTGAGAGCACCAAAATAAATATACAGTCTAAGATATATCATAAATATAAGGGGAGGTGCAGATTAGGAGAAACCCTCCAAACAAGAAAAATACGAGCGTTCGAAAAGTTGTTACCATATTTATGGCGCACCCTGTATATGCTGGTGCATATTTGATGCAATCATTAGGAATCACGAATACCCTTTGTAGCCCCTCATGAGCCCTTGTGCAGTACGATTATTAGCATTAGCATAAGAAAGGAGAGCGTTGGACTAGTAGAACAAGCATTCAGCCTTTTGAGCATGCACTTTTAAAATACCGCTGAATAATTGCTCGCCTCCTTCTATTTCTCCGCTTTCTTCTTATTCTATAGCTTGACACCTCCAAAAACTTTCGAGGTTTGAGCCAGTTAACAGCGAGATTCTATCTGCAGCTGACAAACTGCTTAGCTAATATTTTGTTTAATAACCAGCGCGTATGTCATCGATCCCGAATGTCCGCGGATGGTAAACTACAGAACGATAAACTTGTAGCCGTAGAAGAGACGACTATTAAGAAATTTCACATTCCTGTGTTCAGGTAAAATGTGAATACGTCTAAAAGTAGGCACTAAAGAAGTGCGCAGAATGTTCCAGCTTTCCAGCTGCAAACATCTGCAGATGGATTTCACAAATTTCGTTAAGCAACTCTTGTTCATTAAGAGAAAAATAAACAAAAGCCACATACCACCAAATGGATCGCAAGACGAATCGAACGCGTACATTTTGTCATCTTCTTTGGAAGAGTCGCGAAGTGGATTCGCGCATACTTTCAGTGCGATGAGACATATGTCCAGAACCTTGCCCGTCCCTCTGCAAAATATACTTGGAAATAACAGATAAAAATGTTTCGAGAGATAATTGCGTGGCTATAGATACACATGCCCATGCATGCAATTCTTCACTACTGCAAAGCAGCCATTAGCCTACTACAAGGTATTGATTACTGTTGTAGAACCATGGAGTCGCAGTTTTCTTCAAACGTGAAGAAAAGAAGTCATAGATATCGTCATCATCAGAATTGGTTATTCACATTTATATACGTCTAACCACGAATCCACGGTTCTAACATTCCTTGACTATGAACGCTATTCTAGCGATATAGACCTATTTTCGTTCATGCATTAAATCTAAATCAAAACCAAAACCGCATACGGTGCCTCTAGCGTGAACACAAGCTGAAGCGGACGACGATTTATGCCACCCGAGCACGAGCTGAAGCATGTAAAGGCGAAACCAGTAGAATCACACATCGGAATACGCACAAAGTAGCCACCGTCCTTCTCAACATACTCGGCGCCAACGTGTTCGCATCGTACAAAATGTTGGCGGATATTAGCAGTTGCTGCCAAAGCTGCAAAATATTAAATTTGCAAACAGCTTCTCTTTTGACGAGCATACTTGCGACAATAGAAAAAAGTAAATCAACTGACTGTCCTTGTACTGGTGATTCGGACAACGCTCGACGGGTTTATTTGCGTATCTCTCCTCAGTATACTCGGCATGAACTCGTATCATTGAATTGGGTTCACAATTGTTCGAAGTTGAGAACACGAACGGCACCATCAGCTCGGATTTGCTGTAGAGAGTCATTCCACACTTGTTTCGCTGAAATTCAGACTCGTACGAGAGCCGATTCTCTCCTAGCTATTATAGACCAGGTGAATCTGTAAACAGCTTGGTGAACCTCTGAAAATGTGAAAATACGAGAGAATCATCTCTGCTCTCTTACTGCGACCTCATAACTCGAAAAATCTCAAACGATGCGCACCCCTTAAAGAATATGCAATCAATTTTGTTTTAAGGGTTAATTAGCGCAATTTCCATGAGTACGAGCAGCGAGCAGCGGAATCCAACATTCATTATCCAAGAAATATACCGAAATACCGTTGCGTTCAAAAAGAAATTGAGGAAGTTAGACCTTCTCGCTTTGTTAGGCATAAAGGATTTCTAGACGTGTATAGCCTAAACAAAATCCACTTATGGGTATCGTTCTTTCTTGATGTGCGTTTTCATGACTTTTTCTGCTGTTTAAATTTGTAAATGGTTTCGTTTTATTGCTTGCTACTGAAGCGCACCTTTGTGTGTATTTCGAATAAATAAATAAATAAATAAATATACCAAATGGCCTTCTGTCTCTAAACTCTGAGCAAATAAGTTCTGACGTGGCAGCAACGGCACAATATATGCGCATTCACTGTCACTCAAAATTGCAGATACGCCTACTCCGTGGTTTCAGAAAAGTGTAGAAACGAACCATCACAACGTAGTCCAAATTCTTAGACGACTTCGTTTGCGGAGTGATACCGACAGAGAAAACCCGCTCAGAGCTAGAAAAAGACTGAAAATTGAGAAATAGTCAACAACGGCAAACGAAAAGAGCATACAAGGCAGGATGATGAGGAAGTTGGTAGTGAAGACGATGGCCAGAAGGATTGAGTATCACCGAACTGCTGACTTGAGCTGGACGAACCATACTGTGGGTACTGCCACTATTCTGCAAAACTATAGTGCTTCTGTATCTGGTGTATCATATGACATGCCGAAACTTTGAAAGCAATTAATGAGCTCCGCAACGAAACGCAGCAAAGTATTCGGCTGCATACGCTTAACTGCTCCCTCTATGAACAAGTAATAGCTGATGGATTCTTCGCATTGAATAAGTGTCTTGATGGGTACTCATGAACAGTGCTCCTAGTGCAGCGACATGAATCTTTCCCATTCTTGTGATGTTGCTACTTTATACTGTAATTTCCCACTCAATTCCATCTCTGAATGGGCCCCTGCTCCTAGTTAGAGAATTCAAGGCAAAATTCAGGCGAGACAAACTGGACATCAAATGACCTGGTCTTCTTGCTGTGCCTTCTGAGTTCCAGGCCTTCAATAAGGTCACCTAATTTAACAATCTCAAGCCCAGCAACACAAAATAGAATACTGAGGTCTCAAAACAAAGCCAGCTACATTTACAAGACCCCATTTTCACACAGCTTATCGCAAACAGTACTCCCGCCATTTGGCGCGGCAAAGTTCGTGACGGTTTCGGCGACTTTAGCGCTTATCATTGGGGCTCAATTTCAAAGTACAGTAGATTAGAAGGATCATCTGACCCTACTAAACTACTCTACTCCGAGTTTGTGCCCCGAAAATTGGCGGTAGAGTCATACAAATCGTCACGAGCTTCGCCGCGCAAGTTGCCACACTCGTCGTCGGACGCACGTAGTGTCACATACCCCCGCCAAATCGATAAGCGGGCGCCTAACCCTACATGAGTTTTTGAACGTACCGGAGAAAGCGAGTGAATGTTCAAATCAAGATTTATACAAATGTGTGTCTATAAGTGGTATTCCTTCTAGTGTCTCATGACTATTTGACTGTGAATTTTCTACACTATCTACTTGTGAATGACTGTGAATCCAATCGCGTCATAATTCGCTTGAATTGCACTCATATCACTTCTATCATCACTGCTTAAATTTCTCGATCCATTAGTTTCTTCAACACAGGCGAGATTCCATGTTACATGTCGATGTCCGAGAGGCACTACTGTCTCTTGTACTACTCGAAATTAGTGATTCTGCCAGAATTCTACATAGCGACTCAAACCAAACCTGAGCAAACGGCTTTTGGGTCACCACTGATTCAGAACTGCTCGTCCACTGATCCGAATTCTGCTGCTGTTGCTGCTGTTGTTCAGTTTGCTCGGCTAGTTGGTCGTTGTAGTCTGACTCTGGAGGATGAGACCCTCGACCCTGTAGAAAAATAATGTTTCCTCAAGAGCGTCATAACAACTATACCGCTGCAATCAAATTGGGACTGCCAGCCTTCCAACGCGGCAGCTGGCTCGAGACTGACGCTCTTCAAAAGGCCACCCGCCGGCTTGTACAAGGAAGGGGCGTGGCCCTCGAGCGCCATTCGTCCATTCAAAAATGACCAATCAGGCAAAAATCAATATTTGCACTATGTATTATTTTTGTAATTTTGCACGACTTCAACGTTTCAAATGGGAATGTCATTTGAAGATAAGAAATGTAAATAGGTCAGTAGATAAAGGAATGGATTGATATCCCACTTCATTGCAAGGCTGGGTCGAGATTGGCTACTCAATCAATACGTATCTAATCCATTCCACGAATTCTCAAACTTGCTGGTCAGGTCAGATTCTCCATGCGCGGCTTCAGTAACATCTTCCAATTCCTGATTAATCTTTTAGTGAGCGGCACACCGCTCTGGTCACAAAGACAGCCTTGGCAGTGATAGCTGATGATCCAATTTTTACTGTTACTTACACATGCTAATTTTTTTTTCGAGAAGTTTTCAAAAATTTAGCTTGCCTGGCACTTCCAGTTCTTACTACTTACCTGGGCCTCCTGCTGCTGGTTCTCCGGTGGCGTCTGAGAAGCATTTTTCAAGTTCGCCTTCGTCGACCGGGTCTGCATCTCTTGTCCTGGCGCCAGGTGAGGATCTACCACTATGATTAAAATCAAAATCGACTTTGACATAAAACTTGACGTGTAAGGCCCCACGAGTTCAAACAAGTTTGGGTGTTTTCTTCGTGTGCACTAATATTAGTTAAATGAAAAAGTTAAAAGAAACCACCTTTCGAACATGTCTAACGCGACAAGAAGAGTTTCACATGTCGATAGTTGTTTTAACTTGTAAGCCGTCTCATGGTTATTTACCCATATTGTGCTGAAAAAAAACGTTTGTAGCAGAAAAGACACCTAAATAATGTGGGCGTTGTTCATAAGGCCCCTGATGTGCACAGGAACTTCCAGGAAAAATTAGGTGTTGAGATCCAATTACATTCAAAAAATGAATAAATAATGCTTATTTGTCGCGTTTACACTTTGCGCTGCTCGATGGCAGGAGCCAACTGGTCAACGCTTCGGCGTGGCGTCGGGGCTCTATCGATGTGCCATAAATCGATCGCTCATGCTAGGATTCAACGCTTTGAAGGTGTTTAAACACGGTACTTTGTTTTATTTTTTGTACATTCAAGCGTTACCGTTTTCACCCTTATTGCTCAATAGTTTGCTGAGCAGAGCTTCACCGTCTCACCTTCTACGAAACGCCTCCTTGAAAATCCTGGCATGAATCATCAAATTAGGAGATATCGATCGACGCACAATTTCTAAGCGTTTTGCCTTTCACTGCTTTCGACCATAAGCCAATGCGAACTATGAAGAGGTCGCTGAAATTTTGCGTCCGGGTGATCATGCCCTACATCCGTCAAAAGGCGTTAAATCCTCGTTGAATCCAAAAATAATAACAAAGAAATGAACAATTCAAATCCTTTTAAATTGAAAATTCATTACGTTCATGCAGGGGTTACGTCAGCTTTAGGTTCAAAATAACAATTTGCGGAGCATAGTTACTACTTCTACTTACCTCCGTCAGGCCTGTGGATTCGATGATGGTGTGGAAAGAGCAAACAGAAGAACGTCAAACTCCACTGGCACGTTCAAAGATGCCACCACTGTTCACCTGAAGCTTCAGTATTTCATTCGAAGTAAGCTTCATCATGTGCTATATTCAACCAAAAACTAGATACAACCTGAAACTTGTACATGGCATGGTCATCCTCGCCATACATACAAACATACAAAACATTGCCTTTCTGAACCCTAGGGTTAAGTCCTGCTGAAAAAGGAAAGCAACGCATAAGGATAGCCGTTCACACCGAACGTGGGAGAAGAATGCCTGTAAATGAATGGAGTTGTCTTGGGATGTCTCGATTTTCTGTAAACAACAGGTTCAGACAGTGTCACGATACAACATGTACTTCACTCGCCTGTCAGGAGTGAAGCCAGCTGTTGTTTACATGCAACCACCGGTTACTTACGGTAAAAACAGACCGCATCCGGTGAACAACAAGATCCCATTCAGGACTTGTCAGAACTTGAGCCACGAACTTGGCAGCCCTGAAAGGACTCTGGAAGCATCATTTGCATCAAGAACGAATTCCGGTGTGTAGTCAGATTCTTACCCTCACGTCTAAGTTGTTCATCTTTATTCACTGCGATTTACTTATTTATTTGTTTATTCTTCACTTAATGATATTCTTTTTACTAGCTTACCACGTAATTATCACAATTTATGATACTTGACTCCACTTCAAGACTAAGAAAGGTAAGAAGCAAGAAATTCGTACTCCCAGACTACAGTAGCGATTTGAACACTCACATGACTTCCGTCCTTGATCATGGGTGATCGGAATTGTTCTGAGATCCTATCTGTAACGGTGCTGCTTGGCTCAACGAATAACCATAGAAATAAGATGAAACCTGATACTCCAAAAAAGCTTACTATTTTACGTTTTTCTTGATAAGAACGTCGATGACAAGTTGCAGAGAATCTTGACTCGTGGTCCCACTAGGTTGTATTTTCATTTGTTATTTCGATTCATGTGACACATCTTCTGACAAAGCACACAATACAGCCGATTGGTTCTACGAAAGACGAAAAGAACGAGCTCATATTCTACTCTCTCATGAAATGAAATGTAGTAGTAAGCGTAATAGCTAATCAGCAAAAAAAATCATGAAATAAACCTTAAAGACAGAGATTCTAAAGAAAAATGAAAAGTAACAAACGCTTGCGAGAATGGAACTGTTCGAGCCATGATGATTGGCTACGGCCAGGATCGATATCATTCAGATCAACGAGTCGATCAATTCCACCGCGGGCATCTACTGGCAAGATCAGGGTCTATCCGGGAGAGGGAAATAGCCCGGTTCATGTGGTTTTCAGAAAGATTTCTTTGCTTTTAACAATCTGGTGAAATTTAATTCGTAAACTTTGTATCTGAAGACCTTTGTGGGAGTTCGTGCTCAAAGTTGCGCTCAAATTCAAGGATATGTTAAGTAAAGAAGACCTTTAGCAGAAAATCAAAAAACAAAAGTACGGAAAAGACCAAGTAAAGGCAGGCCTAAAAGGAAACATTGCCGAGGCATTTCTGTCTAAACTGTGTGGTTCTCCAAATATTATATAACACAATGAGGTTCTATTTGCTTATGAGGACTGTTCCGGGAGTTATTACTTGGAACATGATGAACACAACGAATGTAGGTGACACCCTTTCATCACTGCTCATGGCAAAAAAGTAATACTATGTGATTAGTGTGGATAGGAAGCTTGGCAATAGGGGTATATGCCTTTTGAGGAGCAGAAATCATTGACGAAAGCTGTGATCGTAAGGACGGACACCTTTCTCCCTGCTTCTCCATCCTCAGCCACGAATTAAGCACAGTACATCCACCTTTGTCAGTTTCACCAAACTCCCATTGAATTCAATATCGTCATGAATTGAGAATCTTTTTTCCTAAGATTTCAGACTAATGTAGTCCGCTTTTCTCGTGTGTTATGCTTTTCTAAGGCACTTTTCCTCACTGTGAGCTTAGAGTAATCGAGGCACGAGCAGGGGAAATATTTCCAGTTAATTACCAAGTCCGCATAGCATTGTATTTCCTATCTACAACCTACCTTCCCCATACTAAAAACGCTTGAGGAAGCCTCTTATATTCCCTTTAATAATCCTTTACAGTTTGTGCCCCTTCCTTGGTAATGACCCTGTTGAACTGCGCTCTTCACACAAGTTCCCTGCACTACTTTTCTTCGTCAAGGCCCCCCAATACGAATTTAACCAACGACAGCGATCAGTTTGAAAAGAAAGATCCAATAAGAAGTGAAGTAGAGATAAGCAGCGCCTTCCTGTACAAGAAAAGTTGGTATCTGGAGTGCAGGCTGTGCTGCTTTACCTAGCATTATGCCGGCTTGACTATTCTCTCCACAAGCACATGCAAATTTTGATTCTTTTGTAGAGTTACCATTGAAATCCCCTCAAATTATGGCCTAATAACGAAAAAGGCAGGAATCCCTGATAGCTTTTAATATAAAGCTGAGTGTGCACAACGTGCCTACAACCGCTTATCTACAGTCTTACTCGAAGGAAACCTAGAATCGTGCGCCATGTCTCGGTGCAAAACTTGAGCACTCCTGACAAAAAGCAACACAAGAAGGAAAACACGAAATTCATTCAAGCATATTCACAGGTAATAATAACATGAACAACGATGATTATAACAACAGCGATAATAACAGTGACAATAACAAGAACAGAAGCATTGCACTAAATCGATGAATCTTCTGAAAACTCTAGAATCCATCTAAACCGTCAATAACGCACGGAGGCAAAGAATCAAAAATAATACTCGATTCGAAAATGTCAATCTAAAAAAAGAGATCTATGAAATGATCTATTGAGCTCAAAAAATATTCACATTGATTCAATCCAAAAGATTATTTATCACGCATGTGAGAAATGTAATGGAATGACAAATTCAACTTCACTCACAGACCATCACAATTGAGAAACGATCGCATGTAAAATGATAACTAACAACGAACAACCTACTGAGAGTGTCTCTTTCTCTTCCTGAAAGCTTCAATTTGACGAGTATGAGAAGATCGAAAGCCAAATTGTGGAAGCATACCATCGGAGAACTGAGCAACTACGACTTCTGAAAGAAATGCGCGAGGTCGCGTGCAAACTTGGCAAGTTGAGGCCGGTGTTCATTAAAACGCTAGCCACTCAAAGGGTAAAAAAAAAAGGATGTGAAGGATGGAAGGGAAGGATTACGAGGAAAAGGTAGAGTTTGAGGTGTCGTGGAGGTGGAGGACAAGACAACCTTTACTAGAAGTGAGAAGATCAGAGAAACGATAAATCACTTTGATGGCAGAGCAACTGGCAATAACCGCTCTCTTGAACTTCTCTTACATCTACTCACCTAAGTTTCTGGCTTATTTTTCTGGCTGAGTTGGGATTTTCGACAATGGGTTTTCCCATCTGAGTGGCGCGTTCAACTAGGCAGCAGACGCCGTTGGCAAAGTTCAAGTTTGACTTGCATTATACATATGGCATTCATGATCACAATCGAGACTAATATACGACTTTATAAAGAACCCACAGCGACTCGAAGATACTAGATTTAAGTTGCTATTACATACAAAGGTTAGTGTGAATGTGCATGATAGACCCATGATTGCGCAGCTTTTCAAATAGGTAACGAACACTCCAAATATTAGGTTGATGCATAATTATTGCGGATTTTTTCGCGGCTTTTTTTCTCTCGATAGAATTTGAATATTGAGTTCGGGTTTTTTCCAGAAATGATCTACTTGATTTCTTCTACAAGAATATACTCCAAAAACCATCCGCATATTCGCAGAATTAGGCTTTATTACTTCGAGAAAGATTGGAAGGTGGCACAGTCATTCCGCGATCTCAATAACGTTTCGGCGATCGAACAATCAGCCGGAGCCAACCAAGAAATGGGATCTGCCCCTGAATCTGCCATATTCACCAGCAGGAACTTTCATGGATTATCTCGTCAACCGTTGCCAACCGTTCGTCGAAAAAATGGCTAGAGAATAGAAGTTACGTCGACTTGGATGACTTGATGGCCGATGTCAAGGCGTGGATCGCCCGTAAGGATCAAAACTTCTTCGTTTTGAGATCCGACTAACTAATCAATGGGAAACAGTGCTTGACGTAGATGGTGAACAAGTTCCGGAGTAATCATTCGAATATGTTTTTGCTCAGTATTTCTATAGTTTCTTTAAGTAAAATTTGCTGGAAAAAATCCGCAATAAATTGCAATAATTATGCATCAATCTAATATTTAGAGGCAGGTAAAATGCAGGGGAAATAGAAAATATCAAAATAATCGTGTTTTGACCGCCAGGAAGTCATTTGTACTTTCACTAGATAACCTAACGAACGATCGCTGAAAAGTTACCGAGATCGCGGAATGACTGTGCAACGTTCCAGTCTTTCTCGAAGTAATAAAGCCTAATTTTGCGAATATACGAATGGTTTTTTGAGTATATTCTTGTAGAGGAAATCAAGTAGATCATTTCTAGAAAGAGCCCGAACCCAATATTCAAATTCTATCGAGAGAAAAAAAGCCGCGAAAAAATCCGCAATATTTATGCATCAACCTAATAATTCAATGAGAAGAAATAGAAGTATAGTTATTACATAACACAAGTAGCCCATCAAGGAGCTCAGTTATGAGGGGGTACACTACGCATTTCTCTGATAGCCCTGACCAAATGACTAGCCGGCATCCTAATTCAGCTTACGAAATCCACTGTATTAGCGCTTTGGTTGAAGCACCGTCTGACTTCGAATATAATTTTTCAGAACTGAGTTGAACAGCGAAGCTTACCTCTTTATTCACACATCGTTTTCGAGGCTTTGTATCGAAATTGCGTGTCCCAGGATGGGAAAACCAATGGTCGGGGAGAATTGTGTTTACGTCGGTACCCAAAGGAAGCACAGTATTGGTAAGCTCAGGAAGCCCTTTTTGAGCATTTCATGTGTTTAAGTAAAAGCGCTTCTCCTCACTCGTTCTCAGTCCCTCTTGCTCACCTACCAGTCTACTTTAAAACATTCCCATATCTTTGGCTTAGTGAAATCTTCAAAGACACAGGTCGCGATCAGATTTTTCTGCAGATTCGGTGAATGTAGGAAACCTTGACTTCAAAAGAGCTGAACTTTTGACATCCGAAGAGTAAGGAAAGCTGTTTTCAAAAAGTAAGTGCGCTATTGCAGATTAATCAGAAAGTGGTACAAATAGGCTCAAAGTTTGCTATTCTCGAGAAGAACTCTCACTTGTACATGTGCTAATGATAGGTTTACCTTCAACTCCCTCTCGAGAAATAAGGTCGATTGAGCCGAAAGAAGTACCTTTTGGGGTACTTGCGATTAAAATTCAATCGGGACCGCAAACACTCCTATTAAGTTAAATGGTTATGCTCTTTTTTCTCTAAGAAATGTTTCAATTCAATTCATCCAGAGGTATGCCTTATAGGCGTGAACCTCCTTATTTTAGTGAGAAAGCCGTCTGCCTCGCACAGTACTGGAAATGAACCTGTACAAGAAGAGCGCTATTTTGCGGCTCTTTTTTTGTTTGCATGGCCTCATTTATCATAATCGAAGTCTTTATTCTTGGAACCAATGATCATCTTGTCATCGGGCGTGACCTGTGTCTTTGAAAAAACGTCCATCCCAACTAGGTCTATCAACAAGACGATTTTACACTTGAACGATTTTCGAAAACTTACCGGGGAAGCATTGAACGTACAAACGTTGCAGCTCCTTCAAATCATCCTCAGTCCTAAAAAAGCTTATATACAAGAAATCGGGGAAGTAGATACGTTTTTGCGCTTACTCGCACGACATGACTCCCATGAACGGTTTATCAGTATGTTCACTCATGTGATGACGATGTACCTGAAAAATTATAAATCAACTAGGACAGCCAACGTTAAACACCATTCCCTTGCCATTTACCCAAGGAACAGACAGCTCAGCTACGGGATGAGCACAACTGGACTGATACAACCTTTCCTTTTTCTCGATTTCGTCCTTCCCTTGAGCGGGCTAAGGGCAAATTAATAGCGCAAGGTGGCGTCGTTACCGCAAAAACATTATAGTAACAGTTTCCAGATTGGTGCACATGCAGACGATTGAACCCTACATTCAAAATGCCGGCTCAACGCCCGGGTGTGTACCGATTCGTGCGATTCTGGGTGCGCGCGGCAAATGGCGCGACGAAATCCGGCGCAATTTGGACGACTTCAGCGCTCATCATTAGGGCCCAAATTTGAAGCAAAGTAGGTTAGTAAGATTGTCCGACCCTACTGAAGTACTCTCCTTCAAATTTGTGCCCCAATGATAGACGCCAGAGTTGTTTGAATCATCGCGAATTTCGCCGTGCAATTTGCCGCGCGCGTCCAAAATCGCACGAATCGTGCGTCCCCCTCAACGCCCAGTCCGCTTTCATTCGTCTTTGTAAACGAAAATGAAAGCTTTATACTGAATGTTTAACACGATTCATTAACGCTAACAAAAACCAAAGGGCCGACATCAGCTGAGCGGCTGTACAAATACGGGTAGAAGAATCGTCCGATGATATGCTTTCTGTCCATAATTCACCAGTTTGGCTATGCACGCTAACGCGCGCAGTATAAGTCGACGACCACTTATCCACGATAGAGTTATTCAGCGGAATGTTGGATAATCAGAATAAGATAGTTGTCTCTAGATTCGAACGCTAAACTGCTGATAGCATCATGCTCGATATATTTGAGTACAGTTATTAGTGGTTGATCATAGCTCCGTCAAAATCGTACAAACAAACAAACAAACAAACAGACAGACAGACAGACAGACAGACAGACAGACAGACAGACAGACAGACAGACAGACAGACAGAGCGCTATACATATAGTAAGGATCGCAAGGTTGTCCACACAAAAAACAGTGAAGAAGAGCAGCCTGCTGGTTTTCGTTATTATAGGAGAAAAAACATAAAAACATTAAAATAGATTTCTTGCAGAATTCAATTTAAAGAAAATTTCACAAATACAAGCAATATTGTGTTGTAGCATTGAAAAATTTGAGAAACCAAGGCAAAATACAAATCAACGTAGTAGCGAGATTCACCTTATAGAAGAAACCTACAATCTTCTCACCAAATCAAAAAGTCGTACACTTACGTTTCTCAGAGCATCCGATTTGAAGTCACATAACTTGCACTTCTTGACATTCCTTTTCCAATGTGTTCGTACATGATCAACTAAACGATTTCTACCCATCCGTGGATACCACTTCAGTTTACGTGCACAACCCTAAAAGTAGGTAATCAGTGCAAGCCCAATCTCGACACTTCGATAAAAACACAGACCAGCATACGACACTCAAAGGTGGTGGACAACTCTCCAGCCTTAAGCAACGACTTCAGTTTGCTGTCGCTTCTTGCCGAAGTAGGCTGAAAGATTCCTATACTGCCAGGTGAACCAAATATTACCGCAAATTTTGTTCGGCACGGCTGTTGCATATTGCCAAGCTCTTCACTGAGAGGGGAACACCCGCTGGCAAAATAATGCCGGTAGTTCCCGCAGCGAAAATCTTGGCACCCTGGTACGGTACTTGTGAAGGAAGTTTAACAAGAAATAGTTTAGCAAGAAGCGGGAATGCGGAAATCCGAACCATGCAGTAGTAATTAATACCTCTTGGGATTTGTTCGATCCTCTTCAAAACAGTAGATGTACTTTGGGGTTTTTTCAGGCATTTTTATGTGCATGGTTTTCTAACATAATCTACAGGATCATACTTTCTGCAATTCCAATTTTCATGCTAAGGTGAAAGTGTGAAGTGTTAGGAGTAAAAAAAAGGGTCGGCCGGGCTGTGCTAGTGTCTGCTATAAATGTGAATGAATTTGAAACTTTAATGTGAGTTTCAAAAATATCTATTACTGAATGTCTTACAGTAATTAATTTGGAAAACGTTCGACGAAAAGGAAGGAAAATGACAAATTGCCAAAATTTATGCAGAACCGACATTGAAGCTACCATATTATGCGGTGGTAACGTTGTTTTAGATGCTTGATGATGATGGCCGTGCTCATTCGTGTCTTTTTTACTGCCCTTTTCAGGACTAACGAGAACTAGCGAATAAATCTTTCAATCCCCGTACCTAATGCTTATCTGGGAAGATGAACGACCAACTGGGGCGGGCTTGTTTTGTTACGTTTTGCATCCAGTTCTGTAGTTCGTGAATTTTAAATTCGACCTATGTGTCACATGACAACAAGCAAGGGGCAGCACCCTATCTCCGTCCCTTTATGCGAATTATGGTAAGACATCCAGTAAGATACATTTTCAAAACTCACATCAATATTCCAAATTCACTCACATTTATAGCAGACACTAATTACCACAGTCCGAGCGACCCTTTTTTCTACTTTTGGCAGTATCACACGTTCACTCTTGCATGAAAACTGGAACTCAGAAAGAATAATCCTGCTTATATGTCAGAAAACCATGCATATAAAAATGCCTTAAAGATCCCAAAGTACTTGTACTGTTTTGAAGAAGATTGACCAAACCCCCAGCGAAAGGCTTGGCAGTTGGCCACGGCCGAGCCTGAGCAAATCTTGCGGCTCCAAAGTATTCGAATAGTGAGTTAATGAGTGCTAATTTTCTAATGAGTATATGTGAGAAAGTTGGTCCCTGCTTTACTGTGGTTTCCAAATCAATCTCCTCAAAAGGCTCACGCACATATATTTCCATCTATTAAGTAATACGGAAAGAATTTGTCAAAAAAACTCAATAGCCCACATCCTGTTAGGATTTTATGTAAGTTCCATGGCAATTCTGTAAAAAATGCTATGTAAAGATTTTTCCTCGCGACGAAGCCGTAATTCGAATCACCTGTCGAGTAGCCTGTCGAATGTAAGCTTTTAATTTAACATGCGACTTTAGGAAAGTTGCTCGTCTGTCAGCTACTTCTGCATCACATAAAACTAGACGTACTTCGGCATTATATCAAATTAGACGTAAAGGAAACAACTAGAGTAGGCTGGTTGCAGCCTATCTGTGAATGCACCATCTTCGTGATGTAAAGCAATGATAAAAATACGAATAAAGCAATGAGCTCGTTAACCACAAGAAAGACTCACACCATCGTTTTCTTGACGCTTACAGTTGAGTGTTTGTGAATCCTCCAGTACTTGTTGAGTACGACTTCTACGAAGACTATCTTTCATTTTTTCTGAACTCGGAGTCGTCTTATCTGGATCCAAGCCACAGTTGTAATCATTAGGAACATCATCAGACTTCGGAAACTCCTCAGAACCTGCTTCTAGGTGGCAATCTTCTCTGGGAACAGTGAAGACCCAACTACTGTGGCCTCCGTCCACTACACTATCTCTATTAGAAGGAAGAGAAGCGTGCGTTGGTGCTTGCAGTTCGGTATAGATTTTAGGACTTTCTTTCCCAATTATGTTCGACCTCCCCTCAACTTCGTTCATTACAGGACTTCTATTGAGATCAGTCGTGCAAGGCCATCCAGATCCTATGCCCTCCAAACCATCACAGATTTCGCTGCATTCAGAGAGAATATCTTCGAATATCATGTCACTAAATGCTTTGGGTGCTTCTAAAGGAGGTTGTTCAGCGACTTTGATTGATGATGATGTTTTTGATCGTTCTACTTCCTCGAGAGTCTGATAGTTTTTGACAACTCCACGATGGCCCGTCGGAGGATCCGTGTCGTTGACTCGATCATCTGAATAGTCCACACCCAGCTATGTGAAAGAAAAAGAGAGGAAATCTCGATCAATCTAGATTTTTATACTCACGCAGCGCATCTGAAGTTGGTCTTTCTGCACCGATAGAATCATGGTCGCCAAAAGCATTGGGCTCCGAAGATGGGCTACTCTTGTCTGTATGACGAGGCTTTTCTTTCCTACGAAGATCGGAAGGGACGATTTTGCTAGGAACCTGGAACAAATCCGAACTGTGCCTTAATTACATATACTTGAACATGGACCAAAACCAACAGTCCTACATCATCTGGAGTTTCTGACGTCTTAGGAGGCAGTATGTCGTGCCTAGGCGACGCCACCCTCTTATTTTCAAGATGTCCAGAACATCTCTTCTCAATAGGAAACAATATAGGAACATCCATGACGATACAACGGCATCCAATGTCCTTCTGAAGGGAGGGAGATGAGTAGAAGAACGCGGAACAAATCAGATCTTAACAAATCACAAGAATGTGCTTCAAATCAACTCCGCGATCTCGAAGTTCCTCTAGGTTTGTGTTGTAGATATTAATTTGTACGTAGGAAGGCGTATGCGACCAGTTGGCGACAGTTGGCGACAGCGTTCTACCTCTCATTTCCGGTATTGTTCAAGAACTGAAAACATAATTTGATTAGTCTCCAACTTCTCTCTTGCATTGAACTCGGCATAGTTGTTTATGATTACAATATTCTTGTGCCGTGTGAGGTTGCTAGGTGGGACAATTTACTCATCAACGGCCTGACGTTTCGACGTTACCGTCTTTTCCAGAGGCCAAGGTTCCACCGCTCAAGCGGATATAAAACCTCGCACGGCACAAGAATATTGTAATTATAACTTGGTTATCATTCTACCAGTCGGGCCGCCCGGCTAACGCCAGGCTTCCCTCCTTCTTATGATGTCGCCCGGCTTCGCCGGGCGCTCCTCCTTTTTGTGAGAAATTTGCTTTTCCTTGAAAGCTCTACACTCCCAGCATTAGCTCCGAATTGGGAGCGATTTTTCTGTATTATAATTGGTTGTATACTAATTAGAAGTCTCGATTTATTGCTCTTCATCTCAAAATTGTGCCACACTGATGGCTTAACTGATTGAAAGCCAATGTCTTGTACTCAGAAATGGATAGTAACGCCTATCACAGATGTCGTTATCAATAGAACATTTTCCCCACGGAGTTTTCATTAATTGGGAATCCCAAATCATTAGCGGTCGGATGAGTTTAGTCACAAATGATATGTCACAAAACAAAAAGGAATCGTGGTACTTCATTGTGTCACAAAGCTTACTACGTAACGGTCGTAGTTCATTAGCAAGAAATGGACAATATTCTCATTTCGTTATGGAGAAATGTCTTTGATCGGTCGCTATTACTGCATTTACCCGTCTTATTGAATGAAACATTTTAAGGAGTCAGTATTTGATCATGAATACCCGTTTGCTCTCTTAGGCCCATTATCAGTTCTTATCAGTTGTTATCAGTTCCTGTCACAGAGTACCTAGTACCACGACTCATCCTACATTGCCGTCATTGAGAAGGTTCCTGTGTTGACGCGAGGGGGATTGCAACGCTTGCTCGCTTGTTATTATGTTATTAATATGAGTTATGAATTTGCAACCTAAAATTTCTAACGCGGACGCCCCGCCCACTGTAGGCGGAGTTCGATCTTGCCAACTGCCATAAGTGTTCCCATGCCGCCGCTTGTACTACTATCGATTTTGAACGCTTTGGGTCCACTGGGACAGGAGTTATGAATTTGCGATCTAGAATTTTTGTCGCGCACGCCTCGCCCCTTGCAGGCGGAGTCCGCTCCTACTACTTGCCATAAGTGTTCCTATGCCGCCGCTTGTACTACTATCGATTTTGAACGCTTTTGGTCCACTGGGACAGGAGTTATGAATTTGCTATCTAAAATTTCTAACGCGCACGCCCCGCCCCCTGTGGGCGGGGTCCGGTTCTGCCACCTGCCATTAGTGTTCCCATCCTGTTTCCTTCACTATTACCAAGTTTGAATGCTCTGGGTCCAGTGGAGCAGGAATTATGAATTAGCGACCTAAAATTTCTATCACGCACGCTCCGCCCCCTGTGGGCGGAGTCTAGTCCTGTTACCTACCATAAGTGTTCCCATCATGCCTCCTGTACTCCCACCAATTTTCAACGCTCTGGGTCCAGTGGAACAGGAGTTATGAGTTCGCGGCCCGAAATTTCTATCGCGCACGCCCCGCCCCCTGTGGGCGGGGTCCGGTTCTGCCACCTGCCATAAGTGTTCCCTTTCTGCCTCCCGTACTCCTACCAAATTTGAGCTTTCTAGGTCCACGGGGACAGGAGTTATGAATTTCCGGTCAAACACACACACCGACACACACACACACACACACACACACACACACACACACACACACACACACACACACACACACACACACACACACACACACACACACACACACACACACACACACACACACACACACACACACACACACACACACACACACACACACACACACACACACACACACACACACACACACACACACACACACACACACACACACACACACACACACACACACACACACACACACACACACACACACACACACACACACACACACACACACACACACACACACACACACACACACACACACACACACACACACACACACACACACACACACACACACACACACACACACACACACACACACACACACACACACACACACACACACACACACACACACACACACACACACACACACACACACACACACACACACACACACACACACACACACACACACACACACACACACACACACACACACACACACACACACACACACACACACACACACACACACCGACACACCAACAGACACACTTAGCGAATTATATAATGTAGGATATGTATATTTATTCATTAACTATATTCATTTGCTAACTACAAACGAATGAAAACCCTATCCGACCTGCTGAAAATAGAGCAATCGAATCTTTTTACGCGCCCAAAATTAAAGGGAATATACACGGAAAACGGATCAAGTAGTGGAACGGTTCCATTCATGCTCAAATGCTGACAAAAGTCCTTAACTGCTCGTATTTTTTCGCTTGTTTTTTCCAGGGAGAGCGCAAAGGAATAGACCTACGAGATTAAACGTTTCCAAGATGGTGACAGAGAAAAAATCATATCAAATGAAAACTAAAGCAATTATGATAGTGATTTTCAAACTAAGTTCTTCCCCAGCAACCCCTCTATATTTTTGTAGTAAATTTGAACATAGAGATTTCCCGTTTCTCCTTTGTTCTCCTTGACAGCTAGCGAAAGACTTTGACATCTTACGTTGTTGCATCACTTTCTGATTAATGTTCCAGTATTTTCTCAGTACTAAACAAGAAAGATTCAAAGTGCCGAAATAAGAAATGGTCCGACCAAAAATTGCCAATCGTAGCTAGCTGATCGAACGAAGATTTATCCATAGTCAATAATTCAGCAGTAACAAAAACTGAAGAACCGCAAAGAGAAAAGCAACAACAGAGTATTACAAGATGAAATCGAAACAAATCAATGGAAACCCAAGAAATAACAATCTGTAATGATTTATACAAATTAGTGAACTTTTAAAAAGATCTACTCAACAAATTGATTCTACAGGAAAAGTGTTTTGCACACCATATACAGAAAATTCATTTGACAGCCTTTATCCATTTGTATGAAGTCGGTTTCCAAAAAAGCGAGAACATTTTCGGCGAGATCTGAACAATATTATGAATGATTAGCACGCTCTATTCTCCAGATCACCGAAAAATAAAAAGATTAACTTAGAATGAATTAAAGTAATTGGGTTTATTGTAAAAAATGCGGTTCTTTGGGCAAATATTCTTGGTTGCTGAAAAGGGTACCCAATCATTTTGATGCAGGAAGAGCATCGAAATGCATGTTGAACATGTTTACTTATCAGGCCTGGGGGAGTACGGTAATTTTTGTTGAAAGCAACTAGACATGGTGAAAGCAAACTGCAACTGTCTCTAGAGGAGGTCAAACCTTAATATTCTCGAGTTTTGACGTATTTGATTGCAAATATAGCATTGTGAATCAAAAAAGCAGGGAAACAACATGACAATTTCACAACAGTTAACCACGTCATTATAAACCCTCCAATTCATTTGTTAGAAATACTGGATAGCCCAACCAAACAGTCAAGCAGATAAAAAATATTGCCTATATTACATGAAACCAAAAAAGGTTAAGCCCATAGGATTATATTTGTACGTGATTCTTTCGAGAATTCCAACTCTTATAAATTAAATCAAATAAAAGAAATGCTTTCACTAATACGATGAGCCACGAAAACTTACCATAAATGTGTACACTAAAGACTGATCACTTGCTGAAGGGTAGCTTTGATTTTGTAGAATTGGCGCCCATGAAAGATTCGAGATCTTCAACGCAGTGGTACATCTGAGCACAAAAGAATTACTCAATTTTATCTTCATTAGATTTAACAAAGGTCAAATGGAGTAGAGGACAAATGCTGCAATGCACCACATTTGGCACCTTATAGAGAAATTGGCGTCTTCGTGCCAGGCAAAAAATTAACCGTTCCGAACCCTTTATAAACGCATGCAACACATGCGGTGGAGCTACAAAATTTATTGAAAACAGCTGTAATAGTGTTCGCAATCAATGTCGCAATCCTAAGTTCGGCCCTCATCGGTAGCAAAAAGGTGGGGCTGGCTGATTCCTATCCCTCAAATGCCCAATGGACCGATCCGTGAACAAACCCCAGCCATACAAGGGCATGGTTTCAAAGTTCGGGTTGTCGAAAATACTACCGTACACGTAAGTTGACCATGCAGAAGCAAATTTGCTGGCTGTTATAGAGGCCAATACCTTAGTGACACAAATAGCTATATTTCATGTAGTGAGATCTCGACCTTGCAGAAATGAAATAAATGGAAGCCCACACTTCCTGGCATGATTCATGGTGTAAGAGCATTCCACTTCAAATGAATGGGAACCTCTGAAATCCACTTCAAAATAGAATTAAAACTGAATCACGCTCAGCTAGTAGTAATTTAGAATGTTACGAAAACACTGAAAATCCAGCTATGGGGAGACGACGTACCTGGAAAACACTGCTTATAAAGTTGAAGAAGTTGCTCCATGTCGCTCTTGGTCCTACAGATGATTATACGATGACTAGCAGAAGTTGATTTACTGTTTTGCCACCGCAACAAAAAAAAATACTATTTAACTAAAAAAGTATTCCGTTCATGAGAAGGCCTAACGGAGAGGACAGCTGCATAAAATGCACAGATGTGTATCCGTCAATAAACTGTTCGATCTATCAGGTGAAAACGAAAGCAACCATATTCTGCTCACTATTACACTGGAAGGTAAGGACAAAATTGTAGGGGCATCGAATACTTATTTGCATAGAAGGTGGAGAGTCGCAAAGCTATGTCTTGGTTAATCCAAAAAATCCCCTGACGGTATCTCGACCCTTGGAATTGACCTGAGACTTGCACATAAACGAACAGAACACAGGGCAGACAGAAAATTCAGGGATAAAAAGCTCACTCTACAGATGCTGGTCCTGTATATGGCAGATCTCCATGCTTAACTTTATGATGATGGTAGACCTGTAGAAAAAAGAGCAAATGGTAGATACCAACTAACACGATTTCCGAGACTTACGCTTCTTGCACAAGGTGCTTTGTAGTCACAAACTTTGCATAACTTGACAGCTTTATTCCAGTGAGTTCGAACGTGATCGAGTAAACGAAGTTTCCCAAAACGACGTCGATACAACAGCTTTTTACCGCAACCCTGCCAAAAAATTGGCATGGAAAACGGCGACTTAATCTATTCAATTTATCGAGAAGACCCAATCAAACGAGAAGCAACACACCGGCATGCGGCAAAAATAGGTTCCCGAGCTCAATGAGTGGACGTTGGGAGAAACATCTTTGTCCTCTAACGCCTGAATAGCCCTGTCAATCCAGTTCAGTACAACATGCATCCTCTCTAACCACATACAGACTTTTTTCAATATCTAATCTATGAAGGCTAAGTATTGGAAAAAAGCCACAAACCTCAGAAGAGCAATTATCCTGTTCTTCAAACTTGCATTCGTCGATGCCATCCGATAAAAGATGCGCACGTTTGTAGTTGGGTTCTCCGGAAAGTGTACCGGATTCAGTTGTTGATTTTTCAGCATTATTCAAGTGATCAAATTGGAAGCCAACTGTCATCTTTGGCGACAGACATGATGAGCTGACAGCTGTAGCCATTTGATTATTTAGGTCCTGCGCATTTGAAGAAGGTGCATCTACAGTTATGCTAAGTGAACCTGTTTCCCTAATTAAACTGCTGTGACATCCATCTTGTGAATGGCCATCATCTTGACTACCACATGTAGCTACTACTGCTCCTTGCATAGAAAAATCCTCGGCCAAATTGGCTTCACCGAATGCTCTTTTCCTTGAACCTTGCGTAGGTCTAGAGCCATCCGAATACAAATAGTGAGCTCTTTCTGGGTCATCTTCGATTTCATAGCATATCATTGCAGTATTTAAAGCAGACTCCTCATCCTCCCTGTTTGATTCAATCCCTCGCCGAATCTGATGCGGAAGGGGAAGATTTGCCACCAAGCTTTCGTCATTATCGTCAGGGTCTTCTATCTCCATGGCATGGGAAGCGATAGCAAATGGGTTTGTTTGAGCGGTATTTTCCTCGTTAGCGTAGCCCGGCATGTGATTTCCTTGACCATTAGCAGTTGTTCTGGTCGTACAAGGTGATGAATCATTTCCATCTTCCAACATGGCAGGGGAGACCTCAACAGCTTTCGATATCAGTCCACAAGTATCTATGGGCGAGATTGAGTGATTCTAAAATTATACAGTGATGCTACTTGCGCCGAGTCTGATACAGTCAAAGACGCATGAGTAGGAACTACTTACTTTCACCGCGTCAAAATCATCTATGCAGTCATGGAACAAGGTTTCATCATCTACATTCTGGCTAATTCCTGATTGAGCTGTATCACTGCTTTTAGGCGTCTCTCCAAGTGACAGTGAGCGATCCTAGAAAAATTTTCAAACGCGCAAGAAAACCTTGGCGAAAGATTGGAAATAACTGAAGTGACGAGTACTAAGCGGTCGCTAAAGTTAGCCAGCTTACTATTTGTAAAAATCAGACTGAAAGTGTGAAGGGAAAATCGATCTGTTTTTGAAAATGTTACCAAACTCAGATGAGCAACAGCATGAGATCCATCGCAACGACGATCAAGTATGAAATTTTCGAAGGAACCCCCATTTTTGTCAGCTATTGGAGTCGATGTCAGGGGATCTATGGAAATACAAGTTACCGAATTACGATTCTGTTTGCCATTAAACTCACTTCTTTTCTCTTCGTCAATAGATCCATTTCCAGAAGAAGTGATTGATGCAACTGCTTCGACAGATTCAGATTTTACTGTAACTTCAGCAACTTTATCGTACTCTTCCTGAAATCCAAGGAAGTAAACTCAGAGCTTCCGCGTTAAATAAATAAATAAATATGACCCCAACTATTCCCAGCTGTGCAGGGTTGAAATCTCAGACTAAAGTGCATCTTTGGTTAATCGAGGATTGAATACGACAAAAGATCATATATGTATATATAGAGTATACTTACTGCTAATAACCATCCTCACAACACTCGATTCTTTTTAAGAATAGTTTGCCGATAGCTGATTATTGAGTCATGCTGCGCGACATGGTTGAGCCACTTTCAAGTTTCATACCGCTGCGTCATACAAGGTTGTGTAGAATAATATGCTCACTTAACAAGTATTTAGTATAAGCCGTCTCAGTCGGTTGCGTACAAGAGCGCGTTTAACCGTTTTTCAGCAAAGATCATGCACACACGATCAAACGTTGAGGCGCAATACGGATCAGATCTTGAGGAAAAAGTGAGCAAAACAGTCTAATTATTTTGATCATTACGTCTAGCTACTGTCATCATACAAGGCAAATAAATTCAATAAGCAGTATTCATTGAAGGTCTTTTAGGTCAACTGAGTACCATTCGAAACCGCCATAGCTATGAAGCCCTTCTAGGTGAATGCTCGTGACAAAAACTACGTTCACACGAAACCAATATTTTCCGTGCCTAGGGTTGATCGCAATAGAAACCACTTCCTGAACTGAGGCCTCTCAAGCGCAAACGTCAAAAACTCACATCATTCCCATTGCTGGGATGACCACGAAATCCTTTAGATGACGAAACAATGGGCACGTCCATAACAATTGAGCGATGACCAACATGCTCCTGAAAAATTTCAGTACCCAACCATAAAAAATAAAGCTTAGTTATAACCCAATACAGGCTTAGATTTTAAATTGAATTCTAACTGACAAGAATATGCTTGATGTCAACTCCCTCTTCACGAAGTCCTTCGAGGCTCGTACCGTAAATGTTGATTTGAACATAGCAATCATCGCTCCACAAGGGCATATTGGTGGCAACTGCCCGCCCTCGCATCTTTACTTCCTGCCTGCACTTCACTGGGCAGATGGCTGTCTTCTACATAAGCAACATCAACAATTACAAATATCAAAAAATTTAAAAGCAAAAGCAAAAAAAATTCAAGCACAGATCACAGTTCTCACAAATGACTAAAATCGATATCGGGCTGATAACTACAGCGGGCCAGAAAGTTCTTGATAGAAGAACGGAAAATCAATTTTATCCACAACTCATAAAGCCAATAATAACAAGTGAACAATAACAAGGAAACTATCAACAAGGAAACTTTACATTGATTTCTAATCTTTTCTAAGCTAAAAATTACAACCATTCACAGTATGAGGCTACCTGAAAGCGTTCTTGAAAGGCAGAAGCAATAGTGTACATAGGACAAAATGATACAAAGAAATGACACAGATGCACAATGAGAGGGAAGGAGACCGTAATATTAAAGACATGACAAACTTTTACTAAAGAAGACTAACGCTACAACATCAAGAAGCTGACAATTTGAAGTTTTTGAATCGACTGAAAGTAAGAATTTTCACCGCTATCTGTTAGTGACAAGTACTGGTTTACCAATCCAATTCAATAACTATCACAAGGTTGCGAGGCCTAAAATACAATGTTTCCATTGTGAAGCTATTTCATGTATCCAAGGAAAATGATCAACGTTCCATAATGACCGTATTTCTTTTGAAATGATAAGTTATTGGGTTGTAACATAAGTTCGTAGAGTTTTGCGCTAGAGTTATTTTGCAACGATTTGTTTTGTTTTTCAGCAACGTGTATACATTCATTCGAAAGAGCTCTTTCTCCTCTACAAAACTGTTTTATCTGTTTTTTTGGGGTCTTTAATTGTTCGTCTTTTTTCTGGCTCAGAAATGGAATATCTAGGAGGAAAAAATCAGCATTTTCGACATCTGCTTTTCTTGCCGAAACAGCTCGGGAGATATGCAGTGCGTACAGGGAAGGTGTCTTACATAGGTGTGTCTACTGCACAAAAATGGTTCGCAAAGCTTGAAGTAGGCGAGTTTGAACTTGAAGACACGCTTCGAAGCGGACGACCTGCAGAATTCGACCAAGAGCATCTGAAGGCACTATTGAAGGAAGATGGTGGCCAAACAATTCGTGTATTGGCTAATTATTATAATAACTTATTTAATGATTTATTATTGCAATTATTGCTTTTTGTTCAGAGAAATCTTTGTGAGAAACTCTACGAACTTATGTTACAACCTAATAGTTAGTTTTGAAAAGGGAACGATCATCGTGGGTGCATTAGTGGACTCATGACGCCATAAAGACTCATATGAAAAGAGAACTGAAAAACAAGTTCTACCGACTTATGCCTAGACCAGAAAGTATTACCCTGAGATGATACTGCGCCTGTGTCGTGGATTTCATAACATTCATTTTAACTATTCACTTTTTTCTTGCTCACTCGTACTAGGTGCAGTAACGCAATGTTCTCCGAGTTCCCTCATCACAGTACAATTACCATCAATACGCCAGAATCATCTAACGCAGCCGCTCATCAGACCCAGAACAGTCACATTTCTTAACACAATTCCAGCACAGCAACGCCCACTTGGCGCCCAGAACTCACGTGTTTCGATTTGAGCTGAATTAAAACTTATAAGAACTACCTCATTTCTATGACATGCAAACCAATCAGAACGGGTAAAACGGTTGAACGAACGCCGTTATCTGGTCTACCTCGTAGGAAAATTTCCAAATAATCAAGGAAAAATTAAGAAGGAAAGGCTAGTGATCTTTGTAATAGAGAATTATAGAGCAGTAGTGCATTAAGGGTGCGCGAATTTCTGTTCGATCCTCGTTGAGGCGATCTTAACTGATGTGAAGGCTGCATGGTCTTTGTCTTGTCTGTATATCGTAATCATGCTAGTAAAAAATAAACATCTCAAAAGAATAACAACAGTAAGAACGCAAAGTACCTTATGAAAATTAATGGTTCAAAATGGAAAAATTTTCAGCAATGCTTTTTCAGAATTTCACTTTTTTGCTTTAGTAAAATGTGAGATGCGGAGCGAAGAGCAATATTAAGTCGATATTCACAGAGATATCGACATCGATTTTGCCGATTTTTTTATTTCATACTAAGCCAAAAGTCACCGGCAGTTGTAGTGAAATTTTCCTGTTGAACCCTGAATTTCCATGGAAGCTTCACTTTCTGACTGTTCTTATTCCTTTCAGTCAATAACCTCTAACTTGCTGCATATCGACATGCAGACAGCATAATGATCATAGTTTCCACACCTGATTAAGATCGCCTCGTGCTGAAATGCGAGGTGGCCGCGATCGTACAGCAGTTCCCACACCCGTGCATCAAAGCGGATAGTGATTCCAGAAGTTATGTTCGAGGGTGACAGCTTCAAAAAACTGCTCACAAATCCCACTCACTCTATAGGCCAGTTCTTCTCCACGCACAACCGACAAACGAACAATCGGCAGAGAATCAAGGATACTAATGGTGAGAATGCCGTAGATTCATAAAGGCAAGGGAAGTTTTTGAAAATTCATTACGCACAGTATCTATGGGATGAACCACCTATGGTCACTTATGGTTGACGAAGAGATAACCTATGTTTTATTGGTGTTCAATGGTTTTGAAGAGGTCTGACGCCTTGATATTCTGGCTATCACCATTTGTCGTCAACTTTGTCAGTCACGACATTCTTAACAGCGTCCCTTGTAAAATGAAGACTAATCCGGGATCAAAAAGCGAAGGATGTCAAGAATAACAAAGCAAAAAGTTTTGAAATTCATTGAAGAAGAGCCTTAAACTATTTCGCACTTCCCTACAAGATCGACACATTCTTTTTATCGTTGCGTGACAATAAGTTTTAATTTGGATGCCCATTGGAAAAATCCAGTTTAGTTTTAAAGCCTGGCGCTTTCATCGTTTAGCTTAAGTTACTAGGTTATGTCCAATATAAAAATCTTTGGAAAAATATTTTTGAAGAAAAACATTACCTTCGATTCTCTGAAGCTAACTCATAAATGTGACCAATGACCGTATATCGTCATAAGTAATATGCTAAACGACCAACTGGTGTGGTTGCAAAACATCAGTCTCGGGAGGAGCGACATACAATTATTCAGTGGAAGATGGCTTGCCTTTGATGACTCCACGCGAGGAGAACCCTGAAAATTGCAATAAACAATCAAAACTGTTAAATCGGAAAGCCTTGCAATTTTTCCAAGCTACCCGTTAAAAATTCACGGAGAGTCGAAAGGAGAGAGCCTCACCTGGGAAGCACAAACTCCAGAAACGAAGCAGCTCTTCCACGTCTTCGTGAGTCCTCGAAATAATCGATGAACTTCGTGATACATATCAAGAGGAGGATTAAATGCACATAAACTCACTCGGCAGACGTGGCTCCTTTATAGGGAACACCAGGATGTTTGAGTTTGTGATGATGGTGTACCTACAACATTACAAAACAATGAGCCGTTGACGGAGTGGGAAAGATTAACGGGAAAAGCGTTTCAGGAAATGCTCACTCTGCGAGACGTAATGGCTTTGAAATCACATATTCTACAGTGCTTTCTCGCTTTGGCCCAATGTAAACGTACATGATCTAGAAGGCCACTCTTTCCGTAACGTGCTTTCCATTTTAGCCTTGCTGTGCACCTCTGGAAGGCTTGAAAATGTCAAAGCAACAATTGCAGGTTCACATCACAATTTTAAATCTCAAAGCATTTGAGAGATTTCCTGCGAGCCGAAAGTTACTGTCAACGCATTTGTGCTGTGAAATGACTTAGAATACGTATCAATTCATTTTTTACTCCAATTCATTTTTACTTTGAGTAAAATTTTATTCGTGAAAGAGGCCTCAAAAGCGTATGAAAGCTATCACATACCCCGAATATTCTCTCACACTGCAACAACGCAAAGCGTGGAATTCAGAATAGCAAAAAACAAACGAACCGGCATGTGACACTGTATCTTACTTCCTTCTCCATTCAGCAAACAAGAGTAGCTTTCTGAATAACCTTCCTCCTTCTGAAAGAACAAGAGCAAATATCTGGTTGATATCCGGCAATCTATACCTTCGAACTAATCTCAGCTTTTTCCACCGACATACTTTCCTCAGTTGGATCTTGTTCCTCTTCAGGTAGTGAGGAAGACATGGGGACAAAATACGTATGTAATATTTCCACACGGTTTTGGAAAAGATCATTCCTCATGATTAGTAACGTAAGAAGAGGAAATCAGTTTGGAATCATTACCTTACTCGCATCGCAGCTGTGTTGCAGATGAGGTTCCTCATGAACCGAAGTGACTTGGGTTAATTGAGAATGCTCAGGAGAGCTGCTCCTTGACTTTCGAAAATGATCAGAAGCGGATTGTGGACCAGGAACGGGGTTCTCATAGTCATATGTATCGTACCACACTTCGATTTCATCACCATCATTGAGCGTCGGTGTCTTTTGCCTGTTCGTTCCATTGGAGAAATCCTTGGGCTGATCAACCTCAAGAGGTTCGCTGCTATTTTCCGAGTAGCAGCATTCTTCACCAGCCCTAATAGAGGCTTGTAATAAATTCACCGATGCGTGAGCAGCATCACATTGTAGAGGTTTTTCTATATCCACCTCTCGTGAACTAGTTGCAGTTGGCCCACAAACAGACACGCTTTTCATGAATGTGTTCCAAAGGGAACTTCCAGCTCCAGTCGAAGCAAGATGAGTTGATGACAGATTACCAGCTGGCTGCACATTTTCAAAGTCAATTTGATTCTGAGGCAAGGGAGTGGAACTTGAAGAGGTTTCGCTTAGATTATCTACTCCGACGGGACCCGGTTCCTTTTCAGAGGGAAGCGGGAATTTGGGTGAAGTGCTCTGAAAAAGTCATATTACTGTAAAAATACACGATGCCTTAATATTACTCGAAGTAACTAGGAAAAAAAGGAGTGTAAAACCGAAAGGCACCTCTTCCAAGAAAGCTTCGACACGTGAGAGATGAACACACAAAAAATTAGTTGTGAAAATGATGCTAGACGTGTCGAAACCAAGTCACCATGCACGCGCACACGACTTTCGTGCTTTGCAATCGAGAGTGTCGCGCGCATGACGACGAGCTTTAGATGCCCCACAACTCAGGCAGGCGCCTACCCATACACAAACAGAATTTTTACTCAACAAATCGGTGGTCGAACTTTCGCATTCGAAGCAAGTATTTTCATCTTCTTGATCAGGGGATACGAGGGAACCTGCAAAATAATAGTCAGTGAATTGAACAATTTATCTGAAGTCATAACGCCAACTGGAGATGTATATTTACTTTTCACATCTGATATGTACACGTCGTCGGAAATCGTTCCCGATGAGTAGTTTTCATCGAATTCTGTATCTTCTTCAAACTCGGAACCATATTTCTGAATGGACCAGCAAAGATCGCCATCAACATTGGTGTAAATCGAACATTAATCAGAAACTCTGTAGAATCCATCCACAAAAATGGCAGCCTTGAGACGTCTGATGTCCACGCATAATCTTGTAACCTCACCCAAACTGTCTCTCTTATTTATAGAGCAGTAACTTGGTGTGCCGGTTGGTGTGTTCGTCAGTTTCTCGGTGTGTCTGCCTGTCCGTCCATGGGACTTTATGATTACAGCAAGGGTAGTGATATGGAAGAACCAGCTCTAACCTACATTTCCTTCCTATATAAAGCAGTAACTTGGTGGTTAAGTAATGGAGTAAGTACTGTGGATTGAAGTGATAAATGCGATGTGAATGCTTTGAAGCTATGATTTCGATATGCACTGACATCGTGTTATGTATGTCTATACATCAAGATGAGACAATTGTATATTCAATTTGTACTCTATCTTGGCTTTTTACACGATAATCGCCTCGCCCCTGCGCTCCTCCCCTCCTCGGGCTTAGATTAAAGTAATTCTTCCGCCTAGAACCACTCAAAGCACAAGTAAAGTCACCTACCCCCCCCCTTTCTCTGCACTCAAGCCCTCAGTGTTGAATAAAAGCGATGCCCCCTCCCCCAACTACATTTTCTAGCTACTTTGTAAAAGTATGGAATGATGCCCGACGTAAGCCGGGCGACCCGAGTGGGTGAAGCAGCAAACAAGCAAGTAATCCAAGCAAGTCTCTATGATTTTTCCTTACCTCCCCAATTCTCTGCCACACACACACACACACATATATATATGTTATATGTTCTGCGTTACTAGATTTTTTGAAGAGCAGGAAGCGGAAGCCTAGGGAAGGAGGCGGGACTAACCTATATACATAGATGAGCTGGCAATAAGTGCTGGAGAGCCAGCTGGCTTTCGGTCGGAAAATAGAAGAAAAAGTAATGATTGCTACCTTTCCTTATTGATAACTGGTTACCAGAACCGTAAAAAGATTTCAAGTTACGTACACTCTGAGAAAAATTGATCTAGGAGCTGAATATGATAGCGGGAGAACCACACATCAAGCTGCACTAGTGCTTTGATCGAGTAGCATCCTTAATCTCCTTTACTAATAGACTTACAAGTCTATAATTCAAAACTGAGTGGCTTGGTAATATGAGTACCCTTAGTCACCTGCACAGCACAAGCTAATTCAATCACATATAGTGCACGCTCAAACGATACCTCTTCCCAGGCTGTGCTCATGGGGCAACTGATTATGAGTTGACAATGAAACAAAACCTTACACCCTTCAACTCCTCTGAACAACCATGAAATCCTTCAACCGAGTTCATCACACCAGACCGAGGAATCCTTGTAGATCTTCGCTTGATAGGCGAGAGGATAGGGACGTCCATAGCTACTGAGCGGTAACCAATGTGTTGCTAAAATATAGCTCAATTGAAATGCAGAATTCAACACTGTTAAGTATAGATAGTGTCTCATAACTTCTCACCAAGATCTGCTTGATATCTACACCATCTTCACGAAGTCCCTGGAGGCTCGTGTTGTAGATGTTGATTTGGACATAAGTACTATTACGCGAAAAAGTGGTGGGAAAAACTCGTCCTCTCATTGTGGCAACCAGCTCTGCAGTGCTGCACTGATAGAGTTTTTTTTTTGTGAGGTTATGGTAAAACGTACATAAAAATGAAGCAAATGTCAAGGAAGTGCACCAAGCAACGTTCTATCCCTTGCCCTTCTTGCCCGACTCAAACGTTGGAAGGCAATCTTAAGGTATCTCTTATCAGTATTGAGTTGGTATCAGATGCGGAGAATGCGGTGTTCATAACAGCGTATAGAATACGAATCGACATTCAGTTAGGCCTCCGGTTTGGAGTTTTAGTAGAAAATTGAGGAATCCGGATATGTTCCGACTTCGTTGCAGTCACGAAGTTATAAGACAATGTTTTCTTTCTTTGCGAATTTTAAGCAGAATTTCAATTATAAAGTGGTTTATGATATAAATTGGATAAAATGAGGAGTAGGATATTCGCCTTGTTCGATTTGGCACAACCACGGTCCAGATATCATATACTAAAAGCTCTCTAGCCCTAATCAATACGCATCGTTCTTGAAGTTCAGTTCTATATCTCGCTCTGACGCGGACCATGAACAGAACTTCAGACACGCGAAGTGAAATATATTGATTGACACCCGCCCAACAATAGAATTATAAATGTAATCAATAGATGATGTGGCTCATTCAACGTAGCCATTCATCCATTTCGTGGCAATGATTGACTGAAGACAAGAAATCGGAAGAAAAAAAAAGCGAATTTGTGATGGAAAGCCGAAGCGATGAAAAAGCGGTTCATGATGAAAAGCTGCTTCAAATACAAAGTGAAACGCTGGACGAGTCCGAACGCGTTAATAGCGTCTACCGCGAAAATCAAAAATGTGCACCTTGGCACGGGTCCAAGTCAGAATGGCAGCGTTATATGCTCAAATCTCTCGCAATTTTTCGTGATTTTTAGGACATCTGTGGTTCGTTCTTTTGAAAACCGGAGTTGTATTCAGATTTATTGGGTCGTCTTGCATTGTTCTCATGGATGAGAATTTCAACTCACTGGCTGAAGAGCAGAAGGTGCCCAGCTTCTTTTCTAATTTTCCACAAGGGAGAAGAACTGTGAGTAGATGTAGAGTGAGAGTTATTTTATGATATTACTTTCCAACATTTAAGAGGGGCTAGCGTGTAGTACTCTAATGGCTCAGCTGAAAAGCGAGAAAGGTAGAAAGTCGTAGTGAATAGCTAAAAATAATTCCCAATTGGAGTTTGGGAAGTCTTCACAAGTGGGAACGAGTGGGTTTTTCCTCCTATTTCATTCTTCTGTTTTAGGAGAAAGTACATATCATAAAGGAGGTGAATAATAATGACAATGATGTGGTCGACACATTTCACAGTCTTTCCGACGTTGACCATCCTTCCTTGGAGAAACTGGCAGGTGGTTTTTGATTCTATCTTACTAATACGCTTCGTTTCATCATCATGGCAACAAACAAAAAGAATAAATGAAGCGTCAATTCTTTATTCATTTCTAGAACTCACAGCTGTAATGAGCCGCTTTGAACTCGATGTTATCGAGGCAGCTACTCCACAAAGAGTTCGTTCGAAATCTGACCCAAGTCCCATGGTTCGTCTTCCCAGAACAGTTGTTGTGAAGTCGTTTGAGAGCGTAAGTGAGGTGAACTTTGAACTCAATTAATACGCCAGATAATCTTGGTTTTTGACAACTGATTTTCCTTGTGGCTACTGCAACTTTCGGTGATGAAGGGTGAAGCTAAACTGGTACGAAAACGCACTTACTTTATGTGGCTGACACCAGTAAGCGAGCATCAGAAGGAGGAAACGGAAATGTCGATCGTCGTGATTATTGCGGGCCAATGCAAATTTATCTTAAGCTGCACCCTAACAAAAAGTTCTATCGGATACAGTTGAGGACTTGAAATTTCCTTTCTGCAGGGAGTGTAGGGATGACGGCTGGTGCTCCCGTTTCGGCACTTATTGAAATCTTATTTCTACGTCTTATAACCGTAATTAGATTAAGTATGATTGTTGGCATTGTTTTAGATTGCTCTTGCTCATGCTCCTTCAGTTCTTACAGTCGGTTTGTGTTTTTCGAAGTGAAACAAATTATTTTCACTCAGAGCCTGCCTGATGATCACACCACCACAAGCGAATCTGCTGCTGTTTCCGAAATATCGTCCCCACCAACTGCAACGTCCGAAAAGAAGGAAGCCGTGGAGTCCTTGCCCTCCAATCCGATGTATAGCACAAATATTTCTTATGACAATCGACTGTACCAACATCTTAAAGAGCACTGGCGTGGACAGTTAGCGGTCTGATCAAATTTTTAATTTGTGTACCAATATCGCCTTGTATCCAACCATCATTCAGACAGGTGCTATTGCTGATCCATGTTGCAAAGGTTACATGTGGAGTGGTGAACTGCCTCCACGCAATTATAGCAATCCCATGTTTTCTAGCAAAATTTTTGTAGGTGGAGGTGGGTCACTTGAGAGGATTGCTACTTCTGTAATTGAATGGCGTGTTCCAGTGCCATGGGATATTTCGGAAACAGCTCTCATTGATGCTTTCTCTCCTTATGGAGCTTGTCGTGTTGAATGGCCTTCAAGAGAAGGACGCTCGCATTCGAGTCAAAGGAGTCGCACAAAGGTGTTTCGAAAATTCCATAGCATTTAATATCTATTTACATAGAACTCGTGTGCCTTTCAGGCCACTGGTTATGTCTACATAGTTTTCGAAACGGAACGCTCAGTCAAATCGTTACTCCAAGATTGTTCGCAAGAATTTGGTTCTGCTGGCGAATGGTACTTCAAATTGAAAGCTCGTCGTAATCAGAGCAGCGAGATCCGTCAGGTGGTTTTGAAAGGTGCACGTTAAGGGTCAAAGAAGAGTGGTTACTCAGTGAGAGTTCCATAGCCGGGGCGTGTTTTTCTGTATGATATTTACAGCTTTTTTTTTTTTGAAGGTGCAAGTGATCCCGTGGGTTGTATCGGACTCGTCATTTAGCGATGGTCCTACTTGTATTATGGATCCAAAAAAGACGGTATCTCTTCATATTCAATACGAGCAGTGGAATTCTGAATGATTTGAAGTACTTGAGTTTCATGTCGAGCCTATATTATAGGTCTTTGTTGGAGCATTACATGGAATGATAACGGCTCATGTTTTGTTTTCGATCATGAACGAACTCTACGGTGATGTAGCGTTTGTTGGGATTGACACTGACAAGTATAAATATCCAATAGGTAGGTTCAGTCGTCTCATAGCAAAGGTTTTTGTGTAATTCTGATGTTTCATTTAAGGTAGTGGTCGTGTCACGTTTTATTCTCACTCGTCATATTTTCATGCAATCGAATCGGCATTCCTAGAGATCCGTACGAGCAAGTTTTGTGAGTTCACCAGTATTGTTACTGGGCTCTAAAGTAAACCATCAGGTTGCATTAAGATCGTCCTGCTCCTAGGTGACTCTTAGTATGGGCATCAAACGGAATTAAAGCATCAATTGACCAGCATTTTTAACCGTCCGTTGACAGAATCGTAATTATTGATTGAAATAGCTTGAAATTATAGGCAAAAGGGTACAGATTGATCCATTTCTGGAAGATTCCTACTGCATGGTGTGCTTTGAATACCCGGGGCCATATTTTTGTCGTGATCGTACTTGTTTCCGTTACTATTGTGCTTCGTGCTGGCAGGTGAGGCTTGCAAAATCCATTGCTTCCGATTCTTTGTCTGTGATGTTTGCCCAGATTCTCCCCGTGTTCTTATTTATACGATATTGACATATGAGCAGAACACCTTAATATAGTAGTATAAATTCAAGTGTTCTTTGGTTAGGCTCGTCATATGGAGAATGGGAAAGAAATAACGAATCATCGCCCTCTCACTCGTCATACACCGCGGTCCATGGCTTTGCGTGTAGACGAATATGGATTACGTGAAGACTCCGGGAAGTCGCCTGCACGATATTACCTACATTCACCAGGTAGTGCAGCCGTGGCTCCATTGGGAGGGATGGCAGCTGTCGCTGCGGTGGCTCAAGGGACCGTTCCGCGTCACCAGCGTCATGCCTATCAGTACATGCAACTAGCTCCGTCGTATCCGTCAGCTGTATTCTCGCCAACAATGATGCAGCAACGTTGTCGTATGGGTTCCAATATGTCACCAGCTCCTCTTGTTGCTGGCCAGCCAGTCACATCCTCTACTCCATTCATCCACCAGCGTCTCTACTGAACTGTGACATAGTCGCTCGCTCGTATTAGCTACCTCACTGATCTTATTGAACTCTTCCAGAAGATTTCAATTCAGCAGCATTTTACTGGCTTTTATGGAAATCCTATGTTTTTCCATGTTGGTTTCTATCTATCACGAGACATTACGTATTGCAAAAGCTTGATATAACACGGTTCTAGCTAGCGCTGAGCTTGAACAATTTCACGGTGTTTCATAGAATTCTCGGCAGCCTCACGACTTTGAAGAATACGTGTGAGTTTTGATGCCATGGTCCTATGCGCTCTTTCAGCAATTCCATCCTTGACTTTTGTTTTTGTCATTTTGATATAGTTTTATAACGTTCTGTACGAAGAATTTTCATTGATTTTTTTCACAGTTGGTGTTGTTTGTGAAGTAGAAAGCGTCTTATGGAGTTGATTAGTTTTTCGTTAGTCTGAAGAACAGGAGCTTACGAGGCTGGTTTTACAATTCTCGTCTTTGTGTTCTCTGAGCGTTTCATCACCGAAGCTCTTCGTTTTATCGCTAATCATACTCGAACAGCAGAAGTGCTGCATTACCCTGTGAATGTTTTTTATATTTCACTTAGAGAATTATTTAGGATGTTTTTTTTACTTGTTATAGCTTTAGAGTTATCTGTTTTGTTGTTTTTGGTTGATACCCGGTTTCGCATATTGATAGAAGTTTTGCTTATGGCATTGAATAAATAGCCGCTTTAGACGGTGGCTACTGGAGTAATATGGGGTGTGTGTAGGTGATGTACACAGGGTTTGTCCCTGATATTGTCACAATGACTCGCGCACTTCAATCCGTGTCTGTAAATGGTTTTTCGATAAAAAGTTGTTGAACGAATGCGTTTATTGACAGCAATAAAAGTCATATGTACAATTGGCGGATAAAAGGTGCGAGCTTTAAGATCTCACCGCCACAACCCGTATGCCGGAAGTTGGCCGAGCGACGATTGCGCGCAACTGAGTGGATGAGGTTGCAGGAAGGGGATGGTTTTTATGCGAGCAGTGGAATTGAACAGGTGCCACTACATATTCACGGTCTCTACTTCTTCATTACAGAAAATCAGTTCCTACTAAATCGTTTTTTCGTGATCACAGCATCACGGCTATGGGAGATAATAGTTAAAAGCACTTCTCATTGATCAACCATATTTTTTATGCGCCATGCATACGATTTCCATTTAGTACCAAATAGACGCTCAAATACGTAACGCTATAACTCATGTAGACTAGGTACGCATTGGAATGTTGTACTGGTTCTGAAAGGAGTCGGATGTATGGCGTTTCCGAGAGGCTTGATCAACGCTAAGTGCTCCACTCCTATCATCTTCTGTGGATCTTCCATAAGACCGATTCTTGATCTATCGATCGAACGATCGATTCGACAGAGTAAGGGCTTAGTAGGAAATGATTGCACAACCATTACATGCACTGAGCTGGGAAAACTCATTTTTGAGAAGCAATATGAGTCTAATTAGGCTTTGTTCCGTTCTGGCAACCTGCCTCCTAAAAGAAGCTGTCTCAGTACCCCGTTACTTTACCTCATTTCTTCCCCAGAGCTCAAATTCCAGTAAAGAATCTGTGATGAAAGTCGAGAGAGTAATAGAAATCAGATCAATCAAATGGACATGGCCGCCAAACGGGTGGCGAACAACTGGGTGACGTTGATGTGGATGACTGTTTACGTGGCCGCTTTCGTGGAGGTTCTTGACTGACTTGATAGACCGTTCGCACACCCTCCGGTGAAGTCTCGTTCGGCGTTGGTCGACTCAGTAACGCTGGTATCGCTCGAAAGCTGAAAGTCGTAGGGTTTACTGGGGACGGAATAAGTGACAAGGGGCGATTTTGACAAAATGCAACAGATAATGTGAGGGGCCCTAAAAACGTGTACAGACAGACGTCGGAGCAATGGAGAAACTCTGATTTTCGGTTCCTTTACTCTTTGACTGGATTGAAGATACAATCCGAGTTCAGTAACAGATGTGCAATCATAAGTTATCGAATCGCTGTCGATCTAGTGATCGATGAGGAGTATAGTAACAGGCTAGCCAAGATCTTTCACATTCGTTGTTGGTGGAGTTTCTCAAAGGCGTTTATACTTAACCTGCCGCTTAAGATCGCACGAGTAATGAAATAAGAGTGACTTTGGATACATTTGGAAGATGAGCATTTTTTAAGAACAAATGGGCTTTTCTCGAGAAAAAAAAGATTAAAAAAAATCAACGTACTCTGGCGTGAACCACATAAGGGATTGATAGCTGGGAAAGAACGGCGGCACAGGGCTGACGAACGGTACACACGGTCGTCGCCGATGGTTGACAGCTGAGCTTGGAGTACGTGCTTCACGTGGGCCATCTACCGTAACCTGGAACCCATCCCCTTTGAATATTCTCGTAAATGAATTGAATTTCTTTTATTCTTCTAAGTCATATCATATATTTCTCTCCGTTCTAATCACAAGACAAGGGTGCTGTAGACTGTTTTCTCTTTTTCCGTACCGTTAGTCCCGCGCCGCCGCAGATTCCGCTAGAAAATTTGTTCAGGAAAGGAAGCGCAGTAAGTGGAACATTGACTGAAAGCCCGAGCAGAAAGTCAGTTACCCTTAAACTTACCCCCTGCAATCCCAATACCAGTCACTTTACCTTTTACTGTAGACTAACTTTGAGTTCCGTTCCGCTTCTAACGCCTAGTTTTTATCTATTCCCAATGGACGGCGTTGAACCTGGTGACGGTTCCGCGAAAGTCAAAACAGAACCCTTGATGTGGGTGAAGAAAGCCCATTAGAAGATTCCTAGAGAGATAATACGACTGGGAACACTGCAACAAGGACAGTGTAATGAAACTAAGCTGACCATTAATCGATGATGATTTCTACCTTCCAGCGTCTTAATTATCAATTTTTGAGAGAAAAATGTTTAAAGTATGTCAGATCAGGTCGACTCACCTTTATAGCTCGGCTAACCATTGCGATCATCATCGGCTTTGTATATACACATATCGTTAGATGGAAATTCTTCCCTGAAATCGAATAAAGAAGTGTTAGGAAGTTACTTTTTCTACTACTTACAGATTTTTTTAAATTCTACAATTTATGCAAATAGTAATTCAGACAGTCAAGAGTAAAGGTAGTAGAAACATAGTGAACGGTAGGTGACTCTGCCGGAAGGAGAACAGCCTTATCTAAGCTCCCATACAAATATTATGCCTCCAATGTAGTTGAGGTTTCTTACCTCGTGGACAGCCTTCCTCAGTTCAGTTCTGTGCCCTCCCAGCTATTGACCGATTGACTGGAATGCTAATAGATGGCAACTAGGGGAAATTCCAAGGTCCGCGAAATAGATAATGCACAAGGAGGAAGGAGGCCAAGCATAGCAGCGGGTGGGTCAAACCTCAAAACTCGAACACTCACAGCCCTAGTTCGAAGATAATTCTGTTCTGAAAAGTTTTATTTCAAAAGCCGTTCTCTTTGAACCCATTGTTCTCTCACTGGGTCTGGTCCCACTCTAGGCGTAGGGTAGTTTGTGGATGCGGTTTTAGATGTCGTTATCTGCTACATCTAGCGGATAGCCTGCGGATAGATTTACATCGCTCCGACACGGTCGCCACATCGTCATCATGGTCATCATCGCCGTCGTCGCTGTCGCTGTCGTTATAGACGGGGTGCGGACGGACCGACTGTTGGCGGTTGTATTCGATAAGGATCGCGCATTCATCTCCTCGTATGTCGCCCACAAATCTGTCTATGTTCTTCGGATACATGCCGATAATGACAAGGGTAGAACGGTCGTTGGTGACCTTTTTCTTTCTGTTACTTGACATTAGAAAAAAATATTACCGTTCAGAAACCGCTCACTTGGTAGGCTAGGAGTATCCAAACCGGAAACATAGCAAATTAAGGCGATTGAAACAACATATTTGGTCCCAGATGAATCACAACCTAAGTCAAGCGCTTGCAACCAGTTTAAAGGATCTGCCTCAAATTCAACTCCAATTCGAAAACGCTGGGTACTTGAAACAGTGTGGTAGCCTACGCATCGCTTGTCGAACAAATCCAACACTGAACGAGCGTCCAGGAAAGATGGGGGAACTGGTTTTCTGGGTTATCCGAGGCCTGATCAAAGGACCGTACATATTGTGGCAGCACCACTTGCCACTTCTTCATGCCTGCTGTCTATCGACACTCATCCACTTCTCATCATCACAAGTTCAGAACCACCCAGATTTGGTCTTTGTTTACAATCAAGGGCAGAGAAACAGTTCAATACCGGCAGTTTTCTCAGAATGTCAATTGGTTCCAAGCAAATACAATCAATCATTCGAAAGGCACGGGTGGCTTTCGAATGTATGGCGCATACTACACTCATTTTCTATCGATACGTACCTTCTAGAACTACCTAGAGTCACCCAAAGTGTCAAAAATTAGGTTAAAGTGTCAAAAAACATAACAATCCCCCACAATCGGTAATCGTAACAACAACCGGGACCGTAAAATCTGAGGAGCTTCGAGCTCGGTTCGGCAATTATTCAAAGTCAATATCAAGGACAGAACCCAGTGGCCAGCTTAGTTTCCCAAGTGATGAAGCCTTTGAGAAAGGACAGTTCTTTTCCCGCAAACCCAATGAATTCCTCCTCCCTTCCCTCGATGAATCTGCCATCGCGGCTGGTGGTGGCATGCGACCACGACGAGCGCGGTGATCATTATCTATTACCAGCGAACATTATTTCCACGCGCAAAAACGCTGTTTACGTGCAGATTACGGTAGCGCGGTGAGAGATAACGCGTAATGCAGAGGTACCAGAGAGACTAAGCAGCCTGAGTGTGAATCGGCAGTTTGAACGCAAAAAACACGAACAAAGCACTTCACTGGATCAAATCAGATGCCACGAAAGTGAAAGCAATAGTTATGAACGGGAGTGATTTTTATTGATCGATTATTGATTGGTTACAAACCTCTGCCGCTTTTTCCAACGAATCGTAAATCGCTAAATCGTGCCACTTGACGAACCACTTTAGCGGTATCATGACGAACTTCACCACACGGTGTCTCGTCATTTCCGGCAGCTACGGTTACTGTAATAGGGTACATTTACGTAAACACTCTGGTACTACCGTAATCCAACTGTTTATAAACATGACTCTAATGCGTATATTTGCCTACAGAGCAGGTTTCTATACGCCCATAACTCAGTTTGTGGTGCTAGTTGAAATCTTCACCCGGTTAAACCCCTGGAGATTCGATTGATTGATCTGATGAGGTTGAAGTTAGGCCGATCCCGTTTTCAGCGGAATACCAATGAGGGCCCACAATGCGACCACCTGTTGCAGGTGATCATCACCTGAATGTCTTGTTGAACGACACATTTTTCGGGTGATTGAGGCAGTTTACAGTGGTCGTGAGGCTGTTCGCCTAATGGGAATGCCGCTGCTATGAGGAGAACGTGTCGTTGGAAAACGAACTCAGTCATAGGCCTCGACACGGAAAAACGACTGTTCAGGTTCTGGAATGAAGTCTAAAGTGGAGAATCAGCCTCTATTGGCCTTAAAAAATCATTGTTAGCTAGACAATTGTTAGAACGCTAATGTGCTGGTTTTAGTGGAAAATGAACCTATCCACCCGGCATTATATAGGAACAGGCCCAAACATGGCTCCTAGATCTTTAAGAACCTCCACCTTAAAGACGTTTGAGATATTCAGTGGTAACTTAGTTATTTCTAGATGGAAGTATGTACCGATATGGAATGCGGTGAATGCCAATCTTTCACTCTCACTGCGTTCTCAAATGGGTTCTGACTGGCTCTGTGGTTTCAGTTCAACATGACACAAACAGGAAGATATCTGCATGGGAGATCAGACCTATGGACCAGATCTCTCAGGTAGACGACGGTTTATCTACATAGATGGCTTATGGGCCAAAAAATATCAGCACTTGTGCACGTTTCTTTATCCTGGTAAGTCTTTATTACTGGTTCTGAATATGCATTTAGAAGAAGCTCAGGGAATAGCTAGCAAGTGTTTCCTCTATATATCTTGGATTTCATCCCAACTTTTTTGTAACCTGACCCATCAGAATTCACTAGGAACTGTCTAAAAAATTTCTAATTCCACCAAAATCCAGCCAACCCTGATACGAAAAGGAATTGATCGTCGTTGAGATTCTACAGTAACCTGGATGATCCCATCTTCTGTAGCCTAGGTGTAGAGATGGTTTAAAGCCGAAGTCGCCCCATCCCTTAAATGCACTATAACAACCATGAAATGCACCGGTTTCCGACCGTATGAAGCGCCATTATTAAGCGCATACCGCACTTTTTCATTAGAATCGAAACAACTCCGATGAGAGTCTCACTGATGTACACGATAAGAGGAAATCCAGTTATGTGACAGGTGCGTGAGAATCTATCGACCACGTTCTTATTGCTATAATCGATTGAAACCAATCAATAATATCAAATCGATACCCAGTGTTCCATCCGGTACCGGTGAGGTAATAAGTACAGTAAATGGAGACGGTAGAGACTTGTTCGATCGATGATGTTCCGGTAATTTCGTGTAGAAAATGTTTGGACTACTCGATTTCTGAAATGGTATGCGGTCAGCACTATCAGAAAATCAATATCGATCAATACAAGTGCGGGGAAGTAGTTTAGTGTTTTCAAGCGCTCGCAAATTTCTTCCTGATTACTAAGATTCCATTGCTACTAGTAGTCCTGCGGTAACCAAATTGATCAATAGTCACTGAGGACTTCTGAAGCGGAAGGACAGGCAATCAATACCAGTCATTAGGGCAGAATGAGATAAAGACAGGTAGTTGTTTGGGACTGACAGAAAATTCCAACAGATAGAGGGTCCAAGAATTCAGGGACCATCTATTAGTGCAATAAAAGTGTGATTAATTTTTTTCTGGCCATGTTCTCTGGCTGTACAGATACTTCTTACAACGATCGACCAATACAGATCAATACAGACAGGATTTGTCGAAATAACTTACCAATAGCAGTGTTTTATTAGCATGCAGGAACTCGTGTACGTTATGGTACACGCTCATGCCGGGTGTCGGCTTCGATATCTGAATATCCATAGATACCAAAAATAAATGGAACGGATAATACGGTAATGATTCTCGGCAGCATCGAACTGTGAAGATAACAATTTGTGCGGAGAGCGAAGAAAAAGATTCATTTAATCTCTATTTTTTCAGTAAGCAGACACAAGCGACACCAAAAAAAGTTCACCAAGCAAACTGCGCTTTTGGGTCGAGCCATACCAAGAGCTTCCTCCAAACACGTACAAATCAAATATTTCTATATTTAACGAAGTTTTTTGGGCCTTATATGTAATGGATCATGAATTGTCTAGATCTTTCTTACGTCTGATAAATAACAGCCGCTCATTCATATTGAAGGACAAGGTCAAAAGACATAAACTATGAACAAACAAATAAATGAAACTGTGAAAATAAGAAGAGGGCAAACGGGCGTGAATTGGGAATGGAGAAAAAAAGATGACCGGTTGCATTGACTGCAGATCAGCCGGGCTAGATACCGTTCAGATGGTTGAGTGAAGATCAAAGCATATTTATCGAATTCTCCTATACAATTTAACTTGATGAAAAAAAAATTCTCATACTATTCTTAACGTAAAATTCACTTCTGAGGCTACAACAAAAGAAAAGAATTAAAAAGGATATAAAAACAATCTGCTTATTCTACAAGATTTTATTATAAATACTCCACACTTACAGCCCGTATAGAAAATCCGTCAGAGGTGCAAATACAATAATTGAATTAAACAAACCTAAGAAACCTTCTACCTTAGCCAATGACTACCGTGAATTTATACTGTGCCTAGTTTTGTTTCACCATTTACACCACCGATTCCCCCCCCCCCCCCCCCTTGTCGCCAACTTTTTTTTTGCCTTGCGCGTTCTTCGCATTGTTTTAAGTCTCTGTTAACTCCAGAGCTGATTTTGAGGATGAAGCTTTCTCGGCAAATCTTCAAATTTCAGGTAGGAATCACAAGAGTACAAGCGCACCTTCTGCCGGTGTCAACTAAAGAATAGGACACTCAAGCCTGAGTGATCCATTGTCAGTATGTGCTATAACTTTATTTTCTCTCCGCCTTTCTATTATTTTCTTTGATTTCCGATAATAAATCATAATCATAATCATAACTTCGATTTTTATTCAGAATCATGGTATATTGGATTGCATATTTGGCCTCTGCGATAGCTCGCTAGACAACTCAGTGCCCACAGTTTTATGGACGTCAAATATATGACAGAGCTTCCCGTGGCAATATCTAATCGTAAATATTCTCGTCTCTTTTTTCACCCATTATTTTTTGTTCCATTCTATGTAATCAGTTTCTTCCAAGCTAGGCGCTTTTCACGATAGCGATGAGAATAATACATTTAAATGAACTATATCAACTACTCGAACATGATGTAACTATCAACTATACCAGACAATTTTTTACCGTAATTCGAAATCATTAGTAGTGGGTTATTGCTATTATTACTGTCGGAGGAAAGACATTGAATTATTATTTCACAAATATTATTATTGACGACTGGAAGAATTAACATTATTTCGACGCAGTTTCACAATCATGAATGCAAGATCTGATGAATGGACGCACTTGCTTGGTTGCTCAACGAAAACCTGCATTTGTCCCGCCTACCTCTATCCTATCCCTCTCCATCTAAAAAACCAAATACGACCCCTTTTTGCCGTGAATCCAGAAACGCTAATATGGCCTTGCTTTTGGGACATAGCCGAGCAGCTACTGTTTCGAGACTAATCATTAACGAATCTGAACGAATAAAAACGCTTCAAAACCTTGTTGGTTACTAACAGAGCAAGGCATATGCATAGTGTTCATAGTGCTGGAAGGCACTTGTTGGAATTGGTTGAATGGTACAAAGTGTGTGCCGTTCGGTTGGTGACTGGAACGGCAAGCGGTCGCCCCGAGGCTGGAGGCGGCGGCGGTGTCTTGTCGCTCTCCACACACACACCACCACCGTGCCTACCGTATCACCATGTATCGCGGTTAGGCTGTAAATACCCAGTTGCCGATCTGGCAATCAGAACAGCGCTTAGACCAACGAGCGTAACGACAACGGTCTGATAGCGAAAACCACGAATAAGCATGTTGTGCGTTCGTCGCATTGTCAGCAACGATCGCGTCGATTGCGCCTGAAGACGGAGTGTCGAAATTGCTGACGTCAAGAATAGCTGTTTACTTCGGTTTGCTTCGAAAAATTTTATTTCGCTATTTTTTAGGGGCACATATATTTGGTTCAACATGAGTTAGCAGTTCGTGGGAGAATATGGCATAGTTAACTCGTAGTTTTATGGGCCACATGCGAAAGTATTTACGAAAACGAGATTGATGCAGATCCAAATTCCTACCGTAATCCCACAAAAGCTGCATTCTTCTACTGGCCATGAATCACTCACTATACACGTATCAGACGAGAAGTGGTAGAAGGAAGCAATTGGCAAAAAAACAGCTCCATACTGAGTTCTTTGGATGGATTTACAAGGACTTGGAGGATGGCTCCCGATTTCAAGAGAGAATCAGAGGATAAATTACAAAATTCTTTCAAGCTCATTACCTATCCTTGAACGATTGATTAGTTGATGCTCTTAATAATCAATGAATCAATATTTTAACCGCAATACAAATTAAGAAATTACTGTAAGGAAAGCATTTGAATTTGAACGACGATGACGACAACGACAATGCATGCGATCACCATGTGATCGTCATTGATGAGGTGTAAGACGTGCTTAAACACAATGAAAGAGATCCTAATCGATGATGATCAATTTGAATCGATATGGATTTTTGCTTATTTGGAAAATTGAATATGGCGAGAACTGAGATTCCTACCCATGATCAGATCGTTTGGGTGTCAAGTTTTTCGAAAGGGCTCGTAAATGGGAACAGAAAGGAGAACTGACTCACCAGTTCACTATGTAATGCTGATACGGGCTAAATTAATCGTCTCCAACGAAAAACGCTTTTTGAATACCATGATAGAGCCACGACCCTACATCGGAGTAACTGATTTTAATTGAGATCCAAGGGCTTTGACCCGATCATGGACGTGAGCTTACCACTATGGAAATGATCCTTGTTATGGTACTGGCTAGTCCAAAAAATGAGAGAAAGGAAAATCATTAGCATTTGATACGACGAAAACGATACGTTTCAAATAGACAGAACCTCTGCGGAGCCATTGTCAATTGGTGGCGAAATGGGTTGCGGGCTAGAAAAATCTTAAGTAGCAAGGTTAGAAACGGAACATCAATGGAGGGCATCGAAAAGGTGAGGGATGAGTAGAAGCTGAGTGCATTCAGTAAGGGAAAATACCAAGGAAGGCCCGCAAGATGAATGTAAAAAGGGCATAGCACAGAGTCCATGGAATCGAAGAACCACGTCGTAACTCTAGTTACTGTTCTTAGGCTCCTCGAACGACACCAACTTGATTTTGCTGCCGTTCGAGGAGTCGTAAGAAGCCAGCCAATTACTTTAAGGTGAAGTTCAGGTCCCGTCTGAAGACAAGCTCGATAGGGAGCTCCACCACACATCAGCCTAAAGTAAGAATAAATTGGTCGGAATCTGCTAATTTCTCGTTAACGATTATGAGGAGACCTAGGCTGCACCGGTATTTAGTCCACAGCTGTGGACTCTGGCGAAACAATGACGATTTTGATCTCGGCTAAAGTTAGAACTGTGAAATCGGGTCCGACAGATGAATTTAGGCCATTAGATGGCAGAATCTGACCTTAAAAGGTAACCGCAGCCGTTCGATGCGGGAGAACACGCCGACGCCGTGGTGAGATACGTGTCCATGATACACAACACTGAATAGCGCCGCCCAAGTGCCAGATAGGCATCGCCGCCCACACCGCATCCACCATGTTCGCAACCGTATATTGCGTAAAACGTTGAGGTGTAACTGGGAACCGGGTAGACAGGACCAAGTATGGGCGGCGATAAGGATCCTGACAACTCGACCCCAATCTTCTTACCTAAACTGCTGCTGAGCATTTCTCTCTCATTTTCCATCCCGAATGCCTAGCCTAATCAGGGAAAGCTGAAGGGCTGCCCAGCTTGCTATTTCAATGAACCCTATGAATGGCATAGCTCTTGTGACCTTATGGACCTCTGCCACATCGGCTAAACCCCATCTTGGTCAAACCTCGTACTTCGAGACACTTGCCATCTGACATCAAAGTGCAGGTTTTTATATGAGTCTCTAACCGAATGACAAACAGATGGGGGTTTTCTTGGGTAATGGGTAAGTCGTGCAAAAAACGGACTTGATACAGAGACAGAACTGCCTTTGTGGGTTTTAAGATCTCGATTACGCTACAGTATGACCAAGCACTTCCGAACAAAGGAAAATAGAGGCGAGTGTGGGCTGTTCATGAGTGCTTGCACTTTGAAGGCGGTAAATGAGTAGAAACAATCCTGTTGGCAACGAAAGAGTCAATGTAGTGGTTGTAACCCAGCCTAGCTGACGATATGCCCCAGTGGCTGCGGGCGCAGGGAGCCCATGGCACCCTTTGCGATATGAAAATTCGTCCGTATTGAGGAAACCTTGCCGCTTCATAGCCGATAACTTAACTGATAGTAGAAAGACGTGAACATGATCATCGAACCGGACACAGACCATTCGGAAAGGGAACAGCGTAGCCAAAGTCTCCGCAACTTCGAGTGAAAACCGAACACGTGGCGCATTCCATATGGATTGAGTTCAATTTACAGTTTCACTCCTCTCCTCATTGGTTTTGCTAACTACAGATCAATTTTTTTCATGAAAACGATTTTGGCTGGTTACTCCAATAGGCGTAGCGAATTCTTCCAGTTTTGGACTCGGATGTGATGTAGTCGGTGACACAATCTGACAACGGCGGGTCGGACTCAAGGACTGCGGTTTGATAAGCATCATCGTGCTGTCGTGACGACATTTGTCGAGATGAAGATTCATCTTTCACCGCACACCTTACGGTAATCTACTAAACACATCTATCTGCCAAAAATGGCGGCAAGTATTACTAACGGGACCATGTCACTTTGGTCACGAGTTCCTTGTTCACAATTGGCTTTCGCACTGTCAGTGTTGGTACCTCAGAATTTGGGCTATTTAGGGGAGTACTTGACAAAGTGGACTACACAAATTGCCATATTCATTAACGTTTTCGTTTATGACAATCCAAAAAAGAAGTGCCAGGAATGCGCCGTACTGTGGCTAGCATCCAAAGCTTACGACTACTGGAATGGCATATGATACTCGAAGTAAGTACTGTAAGTAAAACAAACAAAAAATTTCACAAATTTAAATACCACTTAAGTGCTCTTAGAGCACGTAGGTTTTGACAGTCGATGTAATAGTAGATCCAAATTTTAATCTAGAAATTGAGCGAGTGAAAGGAGAATCGCGCGCATTATCCCAAAAGTGCTCATGGTAAACTCTAACCAGCTTGCTGTTGAAGTTACTCCAACGCAAAAGAGAACATTGAAGCAGAGAGATCGTAAATTCATTAGTATATTATTCTGGGCGAACACCAGCAAATACAAGGTTTAGAGCTGTTCGGTTCCAAGCCGGGCAACCGCGACCGACACGGTTGGTGATAGGTTGTCGCCGTAAAACCGAGCGATAAAGTGGCTTACAGGCTATTAATGCGAACTCGTCATGTCTGATAGGGGGTCCGCAAAAGCATACATCATCAACAGCTTCATGGAATCAGGTGTCCGGCCAAAGTGGTTTATAAGAGATTTCAACATAAGAAAAACGAATAGGCCCTCTAAAATATTTAGAACTGAGCACAGCGGACAACTCCAGGAAAGCATCTTCCTGGGTGACGGAACTTTTCCCCGAACTTCCACGGCCTGCGGCAGTGGTTCCGCTGCGACTCTCCAAAAGCTTCCACAGGGAATTCGAATCTTTCCCTTCACAACGCGCCCAGGGCGAGCACGACACGCCGTTCGGGTAGAAGATACCTTACCCCATCTTCCTAGTCAAATTAATGCGAACGTAACAGTTTCTCAGAAAGATTATGACGCTGCCTACTCATTTCTCATGGGAGGAAGCGCTGAACCACAACCACCACTGAACTTCCTTTCTCTGACTCTCGGATCATGCCCTGGTTCGAATCTCATCCACGGCAATCGTTTCCTGCTGTGATACGATAGTTAGAGGCAGAGTTGTGTGCGTAAGAAATTGCAACGCACTGGCATCTTGGCAGGCTCCCGTAAGTCATTGTAGGTGTCAGGTTGGTATTGTCGTTTGGTAACGATTCCAAATGGCCATCAAGTATCTGGCACACACCAGAAATGACTTACAGAGGTCCCGGGCTTTTTTCAGCGTCCACACGAGCGGGGTTTTTTCGAACGATAGTGGGAAGTGCATTGAGTGCACAGGGCCAACCTCGAGTGGATACCTGTCATTTGCACGTCTAGATCAGAGTTTAATAGGATCTTATAGGTTTCATAGTTCTCGTTCTGGGATGTGCCCAATTCATTTGAGTTCTATTCAGAATCGTAGTGCCGTTTGAATGTGTATTTGGCTTCTACAGTGTCTGAATTAGTGCTTTATCTAGAAACTGAGTTACCCTCGCTATAAGGGGGAGTGTTCGATTGTCTTCGGCGGATACTTTTCAGGGATTTGGCCCCGGACCATCTGTGTGGCAGTGTACCACGTGGCAGTGCACCGCGTTATGGTCCAAAGATCAAGTCCCGGCATGACTTCATGAACGGGGATGCAAGAAAAGATCCTATCACATTCTTGACCGCTGCCGTCTAGAAATTCTTCGAAGCGCTTACCATAGTAGATGCGTGGATCCTTTAAAATCTTTCACTCGCAGCTAGCCATGTTGGCCTTGGGTGCCCTTCTGAGATTCCAGGGAGACGGACAGTAGGATCGGTTTTGTGTTATCGATTAGCCGCACGCGTCTGTCGCGGCATTCTGATGCATTCCTTCGCGCGCGGCGCTGCTCTCGCCGCGACGCGACAACTCCGATCCTACCGCACCACACCCAGATTTCACCCTAAACCTACGCGTGGGGTAATGTGCCGATTAGCGCTTTAACAGTTCCGATTGCTTTGAAAGGATTCAGCACTACTGTGACCAGAATCCAACACTAAAGAACGCAAAGAAAGCAAAGTTACCTTAATGAAGATTGCACTTAATCATACATGATCCATAATCGATTCTTATCAGGGGCAAAATCAAAATTCGTAATGGTTTCGTTCTGCGTTGCGAAACCCGAATGCTAGAATGATGAGAGAATGATAAAAAGGAAAAAGTTATCGACTCATCCGACTCCATTGTCATCTATCAGGAATTCTTCCTAGTTTCACGTAAATTTCCTGCCGAGGACAAACCAAATAGCACAGAACAAATTATGGACTGGGACTGGGCACTCCACTTTGGTGGGGAGTAACCCATTCCAAAGAAGCTAGAACGAAAAACATGGTCAGTATTTGTTTACGGATCGGCGTCACGGAGTCACACTGATCACTGATAACACCCCATTAGTTCTGCGAAGTGTAAATATTGCGCAATGGGTAACGTAGACACTACGCAATGACTATAAGCATTGGCTGCTAGTACTTACTTGTTTACTGACAATTTTGCCATATCGATCGCTGGATGAAGTAATTTTTACGAAATTCAAAGAGGGCAAAGGCTAGGGTGTTCACGGTAGGGACAGAGAGCATGGTAGCGGGAAAGCAGCACCCCAGGTCTTATCTGCGACTGAGCGTTTTGCAATTTAATTCCCCATCCTTGTGAGTATTTCCTAGATGAATCAGGTAGGCCTTGACACTGAGATGCTCCTAGGGAATCACCTCGCTGATGAAGCTCATCTACTAGGGGAGGACGGTAGCAAAAGTATGGAACAGATTGCACTTGCTCCAATGGAAAACTATGAAAGAGTGGGGTCGAATAGCTTCCACCGATTCTGCTTACACCGAAGCAGAATCGCGCCTATCAGAGCATTTATTATGATGAAGGATTTCTTCAGTACCCCTGGGATCGAAAGCCAAAAAGTTGTTTGACCACCCTCCCCTCTTCGAGTTGATCACGCTTTCCTTTTGTGCGCACTACAATTCCGTGGATATGCCAGGAACACCTCCCGAAATGACGAGTATCAGTTGAAGTTAACTTCGCTTGGGAGCCTTTGAACTGTCCTAGATCATGATCAGTGGAGATCTCTTCATTCAGTACCTTCATAGCTCGGCTGTAACGGCAGTACTGTCCATGCCTATTCAGAGTTCCGATTGCGGAGTTTTGTTCCCAGTACAATAATAGACTGTCGTTTCGGAAAGACGAGCAATTCGAAGAAGTGAAAGCTCTTCATGACTGAAGACAAGCAGAGTGATCTTCTAGTCTCTGTAGCGAGTAATTTATAAGGCTTTTCATATTCTATGAGCTATTATATATACCATGAACTGTGAGTCGAGTCGTTCAGCCAATTGGCTGAGACAATACATCGATTTTCGCTGATCTGACACCATAACTCAGAAAAAGCCTGGAAACGAGATAGATAAACCTTCATTAAGACAGTTTGCGACCGGGAACGGAAAGTAAATTATTTCATGCGAAGTTGCATGAATGACGTTCAGTTAACATTCTCTCCCCCCACCTAGATAGAGATAAGCCTGAAGGATAGGATAAGAACGGTGCTTCATTTAAGCTAAAGTTGACATACTCGCTCGGACATGTTCTTCCAATCATTCCCAGGAAGTGTGCGGTGGCGACTCTATGTAGAGGTGTGGGAGGAGCAACCCATACACCGGCCCAGAACGCCTCATAGCAACTGGTTGCCTGGTGTCAGCCCGGATAGGTAGAATAGGTTCGCCTATGAACTCGTACGACCTTTTTTATAAGAAAACACGTGTCGCTCTTATTCCAAGTGAGTAGAGTTGAATCCACTAGAACTGCTTTCGCAAATTGGCGAAATCGTCAACTCTGAGAACTTCCCTCCTTACCTTGCCCCATCAACATTATGAAAATTAACGGTAGGCAAGGTTCCTTCGACGACTGTCACGGTTAAGGCTACTTTGGTATAGAGTGATCAAATCCTTCAGAGAGCATTGGTACCTCTCAATCATTTGAAAAATAATACAGAAATCACACCAACTGTATTGAAATTTGAAGAACAATGAAACTCGATACACAAAGAATCAATGACGAAGAAAATGTGCAAGTCGAAGCCTTCAGAACAGTCAGCCTGACGTATCTGACCGAATAAACCGATTAGCGTTCGCCCCTCACACCAAACGCGACCAATTCACTTATCAGAAGTCGCTTATCACCTACACTTGATGGGCGACGACGAAATTGACCGCGTTCCTTTCCACACCTATTCAAGCTATCAGACCAGAAGAGTTTCTTGAAGAATCGACTCATTGTTTAACAAAAGCCACCAACTCGTCCGGCTTTTTTTGACACAACTCAACATCAATTTTATCAATCCGGTAGGAAGAAATGGTAGAATCACAGAAAGCACATACTTCTATGAAATCAGTCTAATTACTAATGCTGGAATCTAACCAGCCGCCCTAGATAGACACATGGCTCCTAAGCCAATGAGGCCATATCGGTTCAAGTTATGCTCCTTTGAGAGTTATTTCAAGAACCAATTCTCTGTTTAGAACCCCAAAATTCTCTTACACTGACTAGATCAAAGAAAGAAAAAAAATATAGAGATAGCTCGTCGCCATTTTCCCGAAAACCAACACCAACGAAGACTGAAAGAATCTGACCATGAGCCTTCGTGAGAACAGTATGTCAAGCAAAAAGGGAATGCCTCATGCTGGAATCGAACCAGCGACCTTCTGTTTACTAGACAGACGCTCTGCCCCTGAGCCAATGAGGCTACGGTGGCTAATATGGCCGTTCATAAGGAGAGTGAATGCCGTCTATACTGGGCACTGCTAGAACTGGTAATCAGAATTCGGTAAGAAAAAAAGCTAGAGAAAACACGGTTCAATCATTTGCAAATGCAGAGCTGAAGAGCGTTTCTGCTGAAAATGCATAAGCTCTCGACTCTAACAAGGAGAAATCTTTCAGTAGTTCGTGGCTGATTAATATTGAAGTTTGAAGGGAGTTTCAGTAGAAAACAGTAATGCAAGCAAAAAGTGTATACGTTTAAGGATAGGTTCACCTCAATGGGTTCCTTCCGAATCTTTGCTAATTTATCATATTTCGCGTCGAGTTTTGCTTTGCTAGTCTGATTTGATTTCCAGAATATCAAAAATCCTCTGTAAGGTAATTGGAAAGTACTGATGATACACTGACTTTTTGATAAGGGGTAAAGAACTCGTCCAGAATAGATTTTTAAAGCCCTGACTATGACTGTAAAGCTTCCTGTAGAGCTATGTAATGTACGTTTCCTTTATAAGGCCCAGAAAGCTAAGAAAACTCCAGTGTCATCGGTATCAAACGGCAGTTTGGATCTCTACATCAGTGTGGTTCAAGCCAATTCTATAGACTGATCTTGTAAATCATCAAGGACCTCTCCTATCATTCTAGCTTTCTAGCTTATTCAAAGTGAGGTAACGTGCCGTGATTAACTGAGCACGCCTACACATGAATCTTGAGCCTATGTCTGGACTGAATTGAAGTTTGAAATGATGTTTGTAAGGAATGAATCCCGAGCATTTCGCTTACAGGCTATGTCATCGGTAAGACAAAAAGTCAGCCGAGAAAGGCTATACAATCTTGTCCAAAGCTTCACAAACATATTTGAGACATTTAAACTCAGGTCAGCTCGACAGTGGTTGGCTACGGAAATTCAAATTTGAAACTCTCGCCGTAAGTAATGAGAACGGCGTACAAGACATGCTGTGGAAACGCATGTGTCATGATGATAAATGACTCTTTGTATGTACAAAGTGACGAACACGAGAAACTGAAAGTGCGCTAAGAACACATAAATGACCGCGACGATAGTGAGCGAAGCCAAACCAAAGATTGTGCACTTAAAAGGATAACTCCCTAAATCAGGAATGGTACCTCGCCCTTGCCCACACCCGCCCTCCTCCCTTGTGGTACCAACCTGCCTAGGTGAAACAATGGAAGTTTTGGAACTGGCCTGCATCTCTTAATTACTAAGGAATTCAGCTGATGGGGATCCCTCCAGCTGCGGAGACTTTAATGATAAGGAGTTATTTTTTCCGATTTTGTCACGCCTCATCCCCGAAAAATAGTTATTGGTACAACACATGTCCCAGGAAATGAGTGAACTAAGCTGGAGTGATCAGGTGAGTTGTGGTGGAAGTGGTCGGAGTGATCGGTGGCGGTGGCGGTGGTGGTGATGGTGGTGGCAGTTGGGAGAGCTGGCAACATCCGACGCTGTAGTTACAACATATCATCAATCTCACGGGAATGTGAGCATAAAGTGTGACAAAGTGGTGATACTGGGAACATGGGGTTAGCCCATACCTATACATTATACCCTTTGAAGAACTAATCATTGAAGTTGGTCCTAGGGTATAAGAAAGACGGAGAAATTAGGATCTTCTCCACATTTTCCCAATTGTTTTTGACCACACAACTATGATTGTTTATTTATTTGTTAGTGCAACCTAGGTGCACAACAACACAACCCCAAGGAGGTGAAATACGAATGGCTCAAGTAAAAAGAAACAAATCAAGGCAATAAAAAGTTTTCATCTATCAAAACACATAATAAGCAATAAGATTTGCAGAAGTTTAATGCCCATTTTACATATTTCATATCCTTTTTTCGACTCGAAAAAAGTATCTTCAACATTTTGATCATCAAACCAGGTAAATGTGAGAGATAGATGAGGAGAGGCCGTAAAAATGCAAGTCCATTCATCATCTCTTTTCATATCTTATATAAATGTTGCTGGATTGAGGTGGTACTGCTATATTGGTTCCTGTCCCGATCCCATAGTCTGGGATCGAGTTCTGAATCATAAACGACCAGACTTCTGTTCGGTTAATCACTGCCTATGATGTACATAAGGGGCGGATTGCATGGCTCCTTATGATGAGTACTGTCAAAGACAGCTTGGCAAGCTTTTTTTTTGACTATTTTAACTACAGTTACCGTATGCATGCCACTACTACCTCAACAGTTGGTATCTTCGAGTAGGTACTGTATTTCGAGTGATTATTCGGAAAACTTTCGATTATTTGCGTAAAAACAGCAAAATTTTGTTTTTCTCAAAAACTTTTGAAGTACCGTAACGTCTACGAGAAGTTTCCCTCCTTTGAAAAAAAACACTGAATGAATGCTACCAACTACTTAGATTCCTTCATGGCTCAAGTAAAAAGAAACAGAATGACTGAAAAACCTGAAGGATAAAAGAGCTCACCCAATCATTGGCTCAAGCCTGGCTTCCATTGAACTCTTTTAGAAGCTCTCCAGGTAAGCCACCGACCAGTCATCCTTGCTTTGCGCAATGGAAACAGAGAAGTAGGAGAGAGTTCTGTAAAAGTGACCATATAGCTGTGCCTTGTGAAAAAGCTAAAGTAGGAAAGAAAACAAACAAAGCAACAGAGCCAGTATGGAGTGAAAACCTGGGGAAAAGTAACTCGGGATCCCAACATATCAACTTTGCTTACTGAACTCCACAAGTTTGTCATCAAGTTTGGGATCGGCTGAAGAAGACAGAAGATGCTCAAAGGCGGCAGTGATAGACAAAAGCAGCGGCATTAGTACATAAAAACTAAAGAATTAACAATAAATAAATTAATAAATGATAGAAATGGTAAACATCGCTGTCGATAACGCCAAGCAGCAATGGCGGACTATCGATTTGCAGACCCTTTTCCAATAGCTCCAACTGTAGGTCAAATTGATAAATCGATCTTCGATGAGCGCACTCCTTTCAGACGATGGCGACAATTAAAATTTCATATTTTGCAAAATACCTCACTGCCTAATTGTAAGCAACAGTATGTAAGTGAAGCCTATCGCCATCTATGAAGGTTACGAAAGCGACGCCGTCATTGCATATGTGCATCAAGGACCCTGGATCTGATTGAGTATCTGATCTTGATCAAGCCAATCAAGCTCTAATTTATGAGTTTGATCCATTGATGCGGGCTACTCTGGAAGAAGAAGCACTTTACGGCCAAACGTGTATTCATAAGTTACTTCAAAACCGAAAGGAAGTTGTGTGCATGGCTCACCCTGAGAAGGAGGATCGATCGACATTCAGTGCTCAGTTTTTACTAAAGTAAGTCTCCCCATTGATCTGACAGGACTCGTGCAGGAAATTGACTTGATAGAAAACGGTGATGGTTGCTATTTGCCATCGGAACTCTAGCCATTTCGTATTTTCACTGTCTTCATCCATACTACTTTATGTAGAGGGTCTTACCCAAGTTTTTCGAGGCGGCCTTCATCGCTGCCAAAAGATCGCTGCTTATACGAATTGCCTCAATTGTTGAGTAGCTGGTTAACGACTCCACATGAGTGATTCTAAGCATTCTTCACGACCAGTGAGGGATCTCTATACCAACGAGTAGCCGATTGTTGCCGTTTAGAATTCCTACTTCTTGGTGACTTGTCGATCCTATAGTCTGGGGATCGAGTTCTGAATCGTAAACGACCAGGCTCTTGTTCAGCTAATCACTGCCTACGATTTACAGGGGGAATGGATTGGAGAAAAGAGCTTCACCCCAGTGGTTTTCTGTAATCCACCACACCCGAGTTGAACTTGTCGGGACGAAATGCTACACTATGCGGTGAGGTGGTTTGGATCTGGTGGAAGACATCGGTGACATAATGATTGGTGGATGCCACGAGATAGAGGATAAGCCAGGAAGCGATTACACTGTCATCGACAAATGTCGTGTCATGTCGGCCGTGGTTTGCGGTTACCTTGAGATCTTGGGGCAAGGTTTCAGAAAATGAGAGCCTAGTTGTGATATAAAAAAAATGTAGTTTATTGTACGTTCATGTTGAGTAACTAATAAAATTTAGTCAACTTAATAATAAAAGCTGCAACAGTCAAAGTTAGTGCGCGTGAAAGCACCGGATTGGAACACGATGTCACTAACTCTTCTCGGCTCAGGTGCAGTGATTGCGAGCCAAAGTAAGCAAAGGAAACAACTGTATGGCTGAATAAGGACATAAATATCACCTCAAACTCGAATCGGAGTTGCGTAAGTAGGTGGATGATGCGCCATGCACACTGCGCGGTAACTATTGTGACAACATGAATACCAATAGCGCCGGAAAACAACAGCAACAATTTTGTCCATAGGTTTTGTTGGAAGCTTTACAATAGTGTGACCCTTCTGAAAGTCCTCCTCTTATAAAAACCTGCTCGGCTGGCTGGCTGTTGGTAATCAACTATACAGCACCGAAGTTGAAGGTGAGACCATTCAGAACTGGAACTCACAAGTATGATACATTGATCTCTGTACAAGATTTTCAAGGCTTCAAGAGCCTTTGGACAATGTATGAAGGTCAATAGTAGGGTTTCTTGAGTCGAAATTCAATCGTGCAAACCTTTTACTGATCGTTCGATAACTATTTACCGAATTGATTGATTACCATCACATAAGTTAAACTGTGGTAGGGGCTTGTCAGTTGAAGCAAAACAACTGCAACCACTGAAGTTCTTGTTTTAGCGTGCTTTCAATCGGAGCGATTGCATGACTTTTTTTTTTACACAACCATGTCGTCTTAGCTACGTTCCTTTCTAAGCTGACTTGATTATTCTGCATATTACTACCGTTACTGTAATTTTTTCTTTTTATTTTTTCGGAGTAATCGAAGTTTCAGGACAACTTACCAATCTTACATTATCGCTATGTTTCCGGCTCTATCACCTTTGTCTACTATTGTGGTGCTCTCTCTGGTTATAGCAGCCCTTTCGATTGATTGTAACCAGGCTCCTTCAGAAGCACTACGTATCGTTTGCCAACAACTGCAGCGATGGGACGAAAATTCCAGAGTAATTCAATTTTTCAATCAATGATTACGAATAAAATCATAGCAGTCAATAAATAATCAGCTTTCTGAACTTATCGAATGGACGATGTTACTGTTCCATTCTCATATCCAACCATAGGACACTTGATTACTGTACGGTATACCGCAGTAGTGCAGGTCTTCAGTCTGGTGAAGGTGCTCCTGGAGCGGCTATCGATCTCATTTCAGAAAACACCCTCGGCTATATCCGTGAAGCCACCTGCAATAGCAGGCCAACCCCAAATGGCAGCCGATTTTGCTCCGATCGCCAGCAATATGTATCAGTGTATGGATATTCAGTGCCTGTGTGTGTTCTTCAGAGGTTCGTTAAGCGCGTAGAAAAAATTGGATGAATTGAGAAGTTCCGAGAACTAATGCAGTTACTTCTTGCGATTTTTGATGAACCAGGCAGCTACGCACGCTCTTGCGTGCGCTAGGGGGCCTAGCCATGATTGACGGAACCACAGAGCTTTTGATTTTCATTATAGATCTTCATCATCTGAGCCTCTCCCCTGACACTTCTGTAGCGGCCATCATTTTTCGGGATGTGAAATGGGGCTGTGTCTGGCCATGAAGAGTATTTCGATCTTTGAACAGATCCGAACCGAATACCTCGGCAGTCCATGTAATCGAAGAAACCCTGTGTAGTTTGGGCTGTGTGTTGCCATGAACACTATCTTTGAAAGGAAAGCTCCTTTGGGCAGTTGTAGGGATTTACACCTCTACGGGCTATGAATATGTGTGGCCAGGGTTATTGTAGACTTTATTTTACGCCCGGCCGACTACTTTACGTCTGGAGCTCCTCCTTTCCGTGTAAAAACACCCTTTCGCCTACATTTCCGCCAAAGTTGGATGCTCTGATACAGTTGAACAGGAGGTAAAAATTTTGGCCAAGTCCACACACACACACCCATATGCATACTACAAACACTCCGTTTGCACCTCGCCCATCATGAGTTTATTTCTGCTTAACTTATCTGAGTCTTTTTAGGAAAGCAGTTGGGCTGCGCACGATACCGTGCGCGTCCAATGGCTTCTCATAAATGAATTCCCTCGAAGATAACTTGAAGCGTAATCGTCTTGGTAACTCAGTTACCGCCCTCTTCCAAAAATGGACAGCACCGTACTTCCACCCCAAATAATAGCGTCATAGGCCGTTTATTGGGAGCGCACATTTCTAGCAAACTGCATTTGGCAACCATTCATACTCTTTTATCTATATACTGACTGAGACAACACAAAAAATCAAAAAAAGACCATCATTAATTTCTTGTTCACCCCTTACCATTGTGGAATGCCGGGAGTCTATTTACACTTTAAAATCTATCCCCACCCGTCGCAGCAGGCATTTGATAGCTATATATCGACGATCTTGAGGCCAATACATTGTTCGATGAAATTTCATGCAAAAATCATGATAGGCAGGTCCATATTTACTAATTTCGAGCAAACACCGCCCCGATGAGTAGAGTCACCTGCCATTAGTTTCCCCTTCCTGCCGCCTACGTCTCTACCAAATTTGAACCCTCCAGGTCCAAATTTACTGTTTTCGAGGAAGCCTCGCCTCCAGTGAGGGTCTACACCTGTCACCTACCGTTAGTTTTTCCTCCCTGCCGCCTACATCTTTGTCAAATTTGAGCGCCCCAGGTCCAAATTTACTATATTCGAGGAAGCCCCGCCCCCAGTGGGCGGAGTCTACACCTGTCACCTACCGTTAGTTTTTCCTTTCTGCCGCCTACTCCTGCCGCCTACTTCTCTGTCAAATTTGAACAATCCAGGTCCGAATTTACTGTTTTCGAGGAAGTCCCGCCCCCACTGGGCGGAGTCTACACCTGTCACCTACCGTTAGTTTTTCCTTCCTACCGCCTACATCTCTGTCAAATTTGATCGCCCCAGGTCCAAATTTACTATACTCGAGGAAGCCCCGCCCCCAGTGGGCGGAGTCTACACCTGTCACCTACCGTTAGTTTTTCCTTTCTGCCGCCTACTCCTGCCGCCTACATCTCTATCAAATTTGAACGCCCCAGGTCCAAATTTGCTATATTCGAGGAAGCCCCTCCCCAAGTGGGCGGAGTCTACACCTGTCACCTACCGTTAGTTTCCCCTTCCTGCCGCCTACATCTCTATCAAATTTGAACGCCCCAGGTCTAAATTTACTATATTCGAGGAAGCCCCGCCCCCAGTGGGCGGAGTCTACACCTGTCACCTACCGTTAGTTTTTCCTTCCTGCCGCCTACTCCTGCCGCCTACATCTCTGTCAAATTTGAACAATCCAGGTCCGAATTTACTGTTTTCGAGGAAGTCCCGCCCCCACTGGGCGGAGTCTACACCTGTCACCTACCGTTAGTTTCCCCTTCCTGCCGCCTACATCTCTATCAAATTTGAACGCCCCAGGTCTAAATTTACTATATTCGAGGAAGCCCCGCCCCCAGTGGGCGGAGTCTACACCTGTCACCTACCGTTAGTTTTTCCTTTCTGCCGCCTACTCCTGCCGCCTACTTCTCTGTCAAATTTGAACAATCCAGGTCCGAATTTACTGTTTTCGAGGAAGTCCCGCCCCCACTGGGCGGAGTCTACACCTGTCACCTACCGTTAGTTTTTCCTTCCTACCGCCTACATCTCTGTCAAATTTGATCGCCCCAGGTCCAAATTTACTATACTCGAGGAAGCCCCGCCCCCAGTGGGCGGAGTCTACACCTGTCACCTACCGTTAGTTTTTCCTTTCTGCCGCCTACTCCTGCCGCCTACATCTCTATCAAATTTGAACGCCCCAGGTCCAAATTTGCTATATTCGAGGAAGCCCCTCCCCAAGTGGGCGGAGTCTACACCTGTCACCTACCGTTAGTTTTTCCTTCCTGCCGCCTACTCCTGCCGCCTACATCTCTGTCAAATTTGAACAATCCAGGTCCGAATTTACTGTTTTCGAGGAAGTCCCGCCCCCACTGGGCGGAGTCTACACCTGTCACCTACCGTTAGTTTCCCCTTCCTGCCGCCTACATCTCTATCAAATTTGAACGCCCCAGGTCTAAATTTACTATATTCGAGGAAGCCCCGCCCCCAGTGGGCGGAGTCTACACCTGTCACCTACCGTTAGTTTTTCCTTCCTGCCGCCTACTCCTGCCGCCTACATCTCTGTCAAATTTGAACAATCCAGGTCCGAATTTACTGTTTTCGAGGAAGTCCCGCCCCCAGTGGGCGGAGTCTACACCTGTCACCTACCGTTAGTTTTTCCTTCCTACCGCCTACATCTCTGTCAAATTTGATCGCCCCAGGTCCAAATTTACTATACTCGAGGAAGCCCCGCCCCCAGTGGGCGGAGTCTACACCTGTCACCTACCGTTAGTTTTCCCTTTCTGCAGCCTACATCTCTACCAAATTTGAACGATCCAGGTCCAAATTCCGTTGAACTACAGATTTCGCGCACGCCCCGCCCCTAGTAGGACGTTCCGCCCCTGGTGGGCGGAGCTAGCTTGAGTCATGTGTACCCAAGGAGTTAGGCTCACTCCTCACTTGTTCCAACCTGTCTGAGCTGTTCCAGTTGATTTCCAAACGGCACGATGTAAGATAGTGTTACAGACAAACAGACAAACGTACAAACGTACAAACGAACAAACAAACGGACGTTTGCGGTTTATATATAGTATGGATTCTTGTACATTGTGACGTATAACAGATAGGCGATTTACGAGATGAATAATGTCCTGCATGCGACATACACAAGAGTCCAGCTGAGGTTAGCTCACTCTGAGCGAAAGGCGGAGCGTGCACTCGTGTGGGCGGAGTTAACCTGAACAGTTGGGCTACTGAAGTTCTGGTCAAGGGTGGCGTACAAGAGGAGAAATAGAATTGATATGATTTTCCTGGCTCCTAAATACGATTTTGAGCTTTGCAATCCTAAAGATGGGTGCAAAATATGATCCTTTCTTTCTAGGCTATCCTTCAAGTTGAATTTAGGATCAGTTGGAGCAGCCTGCACGGTACAGGACCGTAACCTCGGCAAGGCACTTCGTAAAGAGTACCGACAATTGAGCGATGAAGAAAGAGGCCGAGTTCATAGTGCATTTCAAGCTATCAAAAGCAGGTGAGGTTAACTGTCACTTGAGGTAGGAACGCTTTGCTTCGGGTCATTCTTTGATCAGACATTCTTCTACAACAGAAACATTTCGCTGCCAATAAGTTAGATAGATATTGATTACTTCAGCGGTGAATTCGACCGACTGGCGTCCATTCACGCTCAATTCGCGTCCAGCGGTGGTGCGCATTCTGGACCGGCATTCCTTCCATGGCACAGAGAGTTTATCAAGAGGTCCTTTTAGCAAGTTTGTAATCCTAATTTGAAAGATAGCGATCGATTGCAAGGCTTTCAGGGTAGAGATCGCTCTGCGTCAAGTTGATCCTGAAGTGGCATTGCCTTATTGGGATTCAACACTCGATGAAAATATGCCGGATTCAAAAGATTCGATTATTTGGACGAATGAGTTCATGGGCGAGACCGTGGGAGGATATGTAGTGGGAGGGCCGTTCCGTGAATGGAGAACGCTGGAAGTAAGGCATCAATACTGGGATTTTAGTTCAGATGAGATCAGTTTTCGTAACGAACCTCGGAACAATATCGATAACCGGACATTTCCTTTTTCAGGGACACCCGAGGATTCAACGAGCTGTGGGCGAGAAAGGAAAGCTGTTTTCCGAGGACGAGATTCGTTTCATACTATCCCAAAATGATATCAGCCAAGTGCTTGCCTCCACTGCTCCTAGGCCGGTGGGTCCTTTCTTCTTCACTCATCAATTATTTTGCGCTATACCAGGTGGAGGTGAAACTAACACTAACCCGTAGGATGGGAATTATGCCTATCAATCTATGCAAATTTTTCGAATAAGAGTGAGAGACATGGCTTACGTGATCACTGAAAGCAATTTTTGAGACAAAATATTGTTCTAGGGATGCCCATACCAGCCAAATTTCAACGTACTCGAATACACCCATGGAAATCCACATATCTATGTTGGCGGTGATATGTTCGAACAGGCTACATCCGGAAATGATCCGATCTTCTACATGCATCACTCATTTGTTGACTATATATGGGAAATCTACCGGCAGAACGTGCAGGTTCTTCTATTGATTTATTGATTTTTTTGTCCCACAAACTTTTACCCTACTGAATTCGGAAACAAAGAGTATAAAAAAGGTCGTGGTAAATTCACGGTATGTTACTGACTCATATAATACGTGAAAAAAAAAAACAGGGAAGTATTTGAAATCAGCTTCTTTTTTGTAACCCATTAGTTGAATTGGGCATTGTAAGAGCCAGGATTGGTCTGTGCCACGATCTACTTATAGAAAGTCCTCATCGAAATTCCATGCTCAACTTTTTTTTTGGTCTGAGATTCGATCCAGTTGATAGTCAGTTGGCTCATCGATTTATTGATTTATAGAGTCGCTCAGAACGTGAAACAGCCTATCCTGAGGATAACGAACTGTGCAGTAGTGAACATCACTTCCGTAATGCTTTTATGCGACCATTTCCACCTATGCGCAATATTGACGGTCTGTCGAATAAGTACACAGGTAGGTCGGGTTACGGTAACAACTAACAAGTAATCTATTAATACATTATTACAGACAATATGTATTCATATTCACCGCGTCCAAGCTGTTTAATGGGGAACGATTGCGGATCGAAGTAATCGCATCTGGCAGGGTTGATCGATATATTGATCGGATGATTGTTTTCAGATACTTGTACTGTGACCGCTCACATGGTCTGGAGAGATGTGCATCGAAGATCAAGCCAGGTGGAAATTGCACAGGGCTCTATAACGGTTCGTCAACTTGCATCAAAAACTATTTATATTTTTATTTTTCTACTTGTTTACGTTATTTTATCAATATACTGGTAAGTCAACTCCTTCTGAGAAGAAATGTTGCTACTAGGAATTTTTCGGAGAAATTTTGGTCAAATTACTCAAGATTCGACCAGTTAGGTTAACATAGGTAGAAAACCGCCATTTCACATTTCCTGTGAATTTTTTTTCGTTAAATTTGTTGACAATATACTTGGAACTACCATTAATTCAAGGCGAGGATGCTTGTTACAATGGTCGTTGCATCGGTGGACGATGTATAGGAGAACCCATTCAGGCTACACCTCCACCACCAACTGTAGCGCCCAAACCTGTGGTAGTTGTCCAGGTAAGTCGATGCTTCTCCTAGCACCAGGCTTACTTATCAACATCACAAAAACTTTGAATAGATAACGTTCATTCGTACATCCAAGAACTCTAGTAGTTTCTGCAGATGTGGGAGGTGCCAACAGCCATTATCATAGGGCGTCGCAATTCCTAGCTAGATGTCTTGTGGCGTCGCACGTTCGGAACTTCCAACCCCCCCCCCCCTCTTTCAAAAAATAGAAACTAGTGGTAATTATACGGGTTTTGTTGAAGAAAAGGTATAGTCATTGGGAGATGTGCATGCTAAACTACAATAATCGAACAAGTGGACGCCACGCCCACTAGCCGCAAGCTCCACCTACTTTTTGTTTTTCAGCAATCCTGTTTCAATGAGCATGAATGCTGTTCGTATTGGGCCGGTATTGGTGAGTGTCCGAAGAATCCCATATATATGTTGCAATGGTGCAAAGCATCGTGTCATACGTGCCAACCAAACTACGACCTGAACAATGGTGAGTGGGCGGAGTTCCGCATAGGTCGTTCCACATAGGTCGCAGTTCGAACGCAACGCAGCCGCTTCGCGGGCGTGTGCATTATGCAAAGTGCTTCCGTAGCTGTGAACTTCGGTGACGGTACTGATGGAGCGGTATTTCAGAATGCCTAGATCGACACACCAGCTGTGCTTTATGGTCGAGAAGTAACGAATGTACAAAGAATCCTCTATGGATGTCGGAAAACTGTCGACGTGCTTGTGGGAAATGCGGAATGGCCAGATCGGCTATATGCAGCGGTGGTCGACAAGTTCAGGGTCAGTCCAAGGTTACAGTTTTAAACAGTATAAAAAGGATAGGGAGCTTGGGTGGAACAATCGTCATTTTTCTGGGATGCGCCATGCTTTCTCATTCTCAATGCCCTCGACTTTTTTGTTGCCCATCTTTCCTACTGCTTTTCAGCTCCAACAGCTCCAACTACAACTGCAGCACCCGTACAACGTCTTCCACCAGTACAGGTTGCTGGAGGTGAAGGAATAGTTTTCTAGAAAATTTTGTAGGCAATACAGAACATGAATATTGATTAATTCAGCTCCTAAATGCAACTCACCGATGTGCTTCAACGAGTTCCAGTGTTGCCCGTTTTGGGCGTATCAGGTTTTTTTTGAATCACCAATCCCTCGAAGAATTATTTAGAGAAAGTCAGCGGAGGGTTCGTCAAAAAAAGGGGCTGAAGCAATTGGTCATGGTCAGCCATTTTTCGAGATGCGCCACACATTCGATTTGTCCAACTCTTTATATTTTCTACTAAATTCGTTGGTCTGTTTTGTCTTATTCTCTTACTTTGTTTATTCGAATTCTTTCTTTTCTCAGCTTTCGAACAAGCCCTCAACTTGAAAGACTTTCTTCCATCAATTTTCATTTCCCATATTCAGCTTTTCCTCTCATTTTGTTGTTCTGTTTACCAAAATTATCACTCTTTATCTGTGAATTTATATTTTGATCCAATCTACTCCTTCAGGGTGAATGCAGGACGAATCCTGTATTCATGCTCTGCCAGTGTCGTGTGAGCTGTCAACAATGTCAACCACCATATCGTTACGGAGGTATGAAGTACTAATCGATATCGATTACATTGACTCCAAAAAAAATCGATCACTCATCTGCAAAGGCCAATTACTCATTTAGATTGTGCTGATTACCATAGTGACTGTGCTAAATGGTCTCGTACAGGCGAATGCAAAAAACCGTGGATGATAGAAAATTGTCGACGATCTTGCAATACTTGTACCACACTGTGAGACGAATATTGATTTATCGATTGATCAGTACTCAGGAATTTTTTGTATTTCAGTGATGTTCTTCGTCAACGTTGTGCACATCGTGTTACAAGGACTGCATTTCTTACAGTAATTGGGATGTGATTACAGTATTCCTAATGTTTATTTAAAAATGTCTAAATAATCGATAATAACATCCTTGCCGTCCTCCTGGACAAGTGTCCAAAATTTCGAGCGTTTTGTCGCTTCGAATGTCGATAAATTATGTGTTTCCACCAGTTTGCAGACTTTCAGTCCAGCCCTGAAAGGCAAAATGTGAATTGATCGATTATTGAAAAAACCCAATCGATAAATTGATTTTCTGTGAAATGAACTTGCCGAATACAATTCTGCGCATGTGCCAATTCCAACAAAGTCCCAAGACCTTTATGACGATGTTCTTGGAAGACAAATTGATGATTCAGCCAGCCTAGGGCTTCTATTCCATAGAAACCGACCATTTGGCCATCCTTTCGGACACACACTGACGGTAGGCGACGGATTTTTTCTCTAAAATAAGATGAATAAATTTTTCGTTAGCTAGAATAGCGGGCAATGGCTACCCACAAGGGGAACCAGAGAAGATTCCCCGTATGTCAGATTTTTAACAAAAATGTCCACAACTAGCAGGCCATGGGCACCGCGCAACCGACGGACCACTTAGAATGTTGGTCATGCATGCAAGCATGGCTTCTTGTCCAAGTGATCCATGAAATAGGGTAACTACCGTACCTGGTCAACTCAAACTCGCTATCGGCTCCATATTGCCATGCACCAGTCATACAGTGTGCCTCCTCGTCAAGATTCGGCGTTCCTGAAGCAGCACAGCCATTGTAGTAATTACAGTAGAGCAATGGTAGCGGCAGTATTAGTAGTACTTATGGTAATAATAATTTGGTTCTTTGATTTTTTTATTTTTCTACATCAAGCCAGGAACCCTTTCAAAAAGTGAGTCCATAGAACGGGGATTGAAATAGGTGAAGGTTGTCAGCCAAGGTTGAACTCTGGACCAAACCCGCCTCTCCTGGTGGTGAGTGGGGTTTGCGGGGTTTGAGACCGTGCGCTAGTTTTTCATATTTCGCCGTGGAAATGCCAGATATTAACTTATTGAATGACGAATTTATAAAAATTGGTATAAGCAAGCAGCCTGAGTACGAAATTGATGATGGCAGCAAAGTTTTTTTGATCTCTACAACATTCAAAATCAAAAAGATATAACGTACCTATCGTATACCCTTCTGGTACCTGAAGTCGCTCTTGCATAACTAATTTCTGTTGTTCATCGGTCATGTAGAATAGATGACAAGCATAATTGTGCTTTATAATGTCGTGATCCATGCTTGACATTTGTGAGAAGATCTAAACAGACCACTGCCAGGCCATGAAGTGGACAGCGTACTGTAAAGCCTAATTTAGATAAGTTGTAGACCAGTGGCCCCAATAAGGCACAGAACCAAGGATAGGATCTCACAGAGTAGACAGGGCGAGAAGTTGAGTGAAATGAGTGGTATGAACCCAGACTTGAACATCGGCCGATTCTATCACTCACTCCATAACTACGGACTGGGTCCAGGACTTTGGAGAGAAGTGAAGTGCATGGCGCATCCCGCAATAAAGCGCCCCCAACTATGAGAGCTTTCCCATTTTTGCTTAGGTCCTCTCAAGGGAGACGGAATCACAAGTTATGTGCAAACAGTCAGAAATCTAAAGCAGCTTGGCACCATGCCAACTCACAGCATTCGTGATTTTGTCTTCAGCAACAATAATCGGATAACTCTTCCCGAAGAGATCGTGACGATTTTGAAAAGCATCAAAGGCACGTAGAAAATCGTTTTCGTTGTAAACGCCGTCATATGTGAAAATAGGCGTGTCCCTGAAAAAGATACAGCTATTGATCCGAAGTTGAGATCCGTTACAGCTGACGGCTCCTGGCCCCTAGCCGTTTGGTAACAATAGAAATTTGAAAAAATAAATAACAGATGATCAAGTAGCTACCAAAATACGGTAAAAATACATCAAAACTCACTTGCCATATCTGTTTTTAATATGTGCTAGCCAATAGGTAGTATCATTGGTTTGATGGGAATAGAGATGAAGTTTGGTGAAAGGAAATGTACGGCGAAGTTCGAATTTTACCGGATGATAGAAAAGTAGATGTCTTGGATTCGTACTGAGACGTTCTAAAGCTTTTCCTAAAGCATCCTTTGAGAAGTGCTGCTGAAGTTCGACGGCGATTTGTAAAGCTCTGAAAATGAAAATGAAAAAAAAAACTAATTCAAAAATCCAATCGGGTAGCCATGCGTCGCAAAAATCGAATGTATCTATGACTATCCCTCAAATATTTTGGCATTGTTATAAATGTTGAAGATAAGACGGCTCAAAACGCTTCATATTCCCGATCCATCTATGAAAATATATGAAAATATGGGCTTTTTTTGAATAATGCTCACTCTTGGGCGTCGCTGCTATTCAAGACTGAAGTGGTAGTTGATTCCTCACTTGGCTTATTTCCATAAAAATAACTGAATGACTCAAAAAAGTTTAAATATAGACGGATCATCGACTCGATCCACGGGTTATACGTGTGCTGTTCATTTCCTATTCTTTTATCCACCATTAGCTTCCCTATTTGTTCTGTGGATGAAGGGAGTTCATCTTTCCAAACAGACTTATCCCAATCAGCGCCTTTTTCAGATTTGTAGATTTTTTCTGAATTTCCTCATGAACCGTAGGTTCATGGTTCATGCAACGTTTGCTGAGGAAATATTCAATCAAGAATTACAAATAAATTTTCAATTGATATTTCGCGAACAAGAAAGCTGCTCATGTACCTGTCTGATGTTTGACTGATTAGCTATACTGTGCCTCTTCCCGAGCAACTTAAATAGGAACGACTGATGAATTCCAGTAATAAAATCGAAATCATCCAATTATTACCTGGGCGGCATTTGAATTCAGATGTAAAGTGATGAATGTGTTTCACTTTTTGTCGTAATCAATGTCTGACTGGTTCTGATTAGTGGTAGTCGGGAGTAACAACTTCCAGATAAATGGACAGTCCTCTGAAATGGGATAGAACAAGTGATTAACAGTAAGTAAAGTACAAATTACACAATAAAAGGAAAGTAGCATATAGGAAGAAGAGCAATCGAATAGTTCAAGCTGACTAATTGATCAATGATGCAAAAGAATCCTTTTTTATGTTTGTTTTTACACTTTTCACCATTCATTCCATACATGGAAAATCTCACGACTTCGAACTCGATTGACGGTCAGAGCAATCCCAACTGCATCCTGATCAACGATGGTGGAATAAAGCCTCAAGCGACCTTATTCGGACTCGATCCTATGAATCGCAAGAGAGGGCAAAGTGATGCTTCTTACCCAGTGCTGCTCCCTCCCACAATCCCATGATACTCCCTCCCGCAGTACCTCTAGCTTACAGTTTCCCGTGTTACCATTGAAAGGTTGTGAAATCCGCCGAACCCATGTAGGAGTCACCCTGCTCAATCCTCACCGGTAACGGAAAGGACTGTATCGAGTTTACCTAATGGGCCCTCGGAATGATGCTGCACACTCTACCAAACGTACCCTGCTCATATAACGTATGAAATTGTTCGGCTGTGTGCTATTGGGGGTTTTGCAACATTCAAATATCAATAGTGTCTGACACAGCTTGTTCCACTCATAGAAAAAGGCCTTACAGACTACAGTACTGTTTAAATATGGATTTGTCGCGTGCGGCGAGCAACTACACAGCGAGTGATCGATCTGTGAGGCCTTTTTCTGCAGCTGTGAAACGTGCTATACTAGGCAATATTGAAATTTGGAGGTTGCAAAATTCCCAACAGTATAATCCAAATAGATTCATCCGTTATATGGGCAGGGGAGAGCTTCAGTGGAGTGTGCAGCTTCATTCCGAGGGGCGAGTCTTGGCTGATATACATGCTTTATTTTTAGCATTGTAAATGGATCCGCGTGGTGTCTAAAGAAGTTGATCAAGTAGCTTCCGAAGGCTCAGACCAAAGCCAAGAGTTCTTCTGATCAACTGTAATGATCGATGATCGATCGCAATCAGGCAAGCTATTTTGAGAAGATAAATTGAACTTCGAAAAATTAGTTAAAAAATGGAGAAAAAACAACAGAAACGCTGGAAAAAATTATAAAAAAAAACTAAAAAACTTTAACTTTATAAGAAAGTGGTTAGTTGCTAAGTTCAAAAAGCTCAGAAACGCGTCAAACCCTCTAAAACTTTCTTCTCTTGACAAAGTTTTTTTTTTCAGATTCCTTTCTGAGTTATTTGGAACCTCACTATACTTTAGACCTGCAAAACTTTTGGAGAACGTACTCGTGAACCGGTTTCGTAACCCGTGGGCTCCGAAGTGAATTAAGTAGCCCTTTTCAGCCAGTACACTTTAGCAGAACTCAAATAAATCCCGTAAGTGGCAATATTCTTTAGTGAATAGTTTTTGTTTGTTCAACACGATGCTACTCTGATCAAATGAACGAGCAGAGGAAAAATGTCGATGTCAACTTTGCAATCTCTCCACATTTCCACTAAAAACAAGCGATTCCTCGTGGAAGAGTGCAATTTTTTCTCATTGGGATTCATTCTGTCGACTATGATGAAATTGACAAGAATCACGGGAACGATCCGAAAAAAAAATCGATTTTTCACTACAGTATTTTAATTGAAAATAGAAGAATTCTTAACATTTTCAAAGACCTAGGAAAGAAGAAATAAGGGCAAAGAAGCGGTGAAGCTTTTGGCGGTGGTCAATCTTTCTGGGATGCGCTTTGCGTTTTATTCCCATTCAGGATCGGAGTGACGTCTCGAAAGCGACCTGTAGAATGGCTTGCGGTATATGGGGCCTTTTGCCTCGTTATGGCAGTTCTAGCACAATCGCTATACGATTATTACTTTTGGCATGATTCTACTGTTAGTTCTCTTGTTCCTGTATTTCTTACTTGCTGCTGCATTCTGCTATATTCCTTCGCGCGCGACGTCTCTCTCGCCACGACGCGACAATTTCGTTCCTATTGTACCATACCCCGTTATACGGCCAATGTACAAGCAAGTAACTACTCTTATCCTCCCATACGCGTCTGGTATCAATAAGGATGATAGAAGGCCTTCGCCAGAGCGGGAATCAAGCCGAGATTCTGGCCCCGGGGCGTTCTATTGGTAGCGGATCACTTGGCACTGCCACAAAGTCCGAAGTCAACAAAATTCAGCCACTATAATAAATAATTTCAAAAGCAGAGTTTTTTGGAGGGATTATGAATGACAAATTTTTTCTGATGTCTACGTCGTTCATGGATCAGAAGAAATACTTTGGTATAACGGCACATGGCCTTTACGCCGCAAATATCATAACAGACTAAAACTCCAATGAATCAATCTACCGCGTGAATGTGTTGCTCGTCACAAGCGGAAAAGCTACACAACCATGTAGAATAGTTTTATTGTTTGGCAAATGACAACTGGGAAGTTATAATGTATGCAGCTCACTCCGAAAGCCCCTGGAGGGACCACATTTCCGAAAGATTTGCCAGTCTGATACTTCGATCCTTTCTATGAATCTCTCACTATGAAGCTATCTTTTAGGTTTCCTTTTAGGTTTTGATGGATCAAGAAGGGCTCATGAAAAATGTCAAGTGCTTTGGAATCGGCCCGTGGGAGCGGGAGTTTTGTAGTTGAGGGTTTTCAAGGTGAGGCGAGTTTCTGGCGTGTTTTCAGGAAGCCTCGTTAACAAAAAGCATGCTATTTTACGTGGTTAATTGAGAAAATGTTAAAAAAAATTAATGAATGTTCCGAGATAAGACACCAGGGAGGGCAATGGTGTGAAGAGTCCGGATGGTGAGTGCACGAAGAGTTCGAATGAACAGGGGGAGTGAACGAGCCTGTCGTGCGTGGTAAACACTAAAGCAAAGTGCGATCAGAAAACGATCCAACTGACGTCGATGGTCTGTCACGTGCTACCACAAAAACCCTGCCATCTGCATAGTTTCTGGCGCTTCGAGCAATCTACCAAGCTCATCCTGTTGCAAAGACAACCGAACGATGTTACAGCGTTGAGGTAAAAAAGGTTCGGCAGTCAGTTTTCTCCATCACTCAAAGAATCTCTTGGACACGTACAGGCCTTTATCTTTTTTCCTACATTTATAAATACCCCATAGAAGTGAGGGATTTGTCTCGTTTCGTATTCCGTCACGCTGACTCCAACCTTCGTACCCATTTTACCTAATCCCATGAGTAAATATGGAATGGCATGATATGGGATATGGAGGTACTATGATTGTAATCGATTTTTTGATTTCAAATATCTACCCTTAAATATTGATCAATAAAAAAATAATTTTGGCATGCGTCATAAAACAGCCGGCAAAAATTTGAGGAATTTTACTGGAATGTTATGTTACGCACCCTTTAGTGAAGACCTAGTGCTGACTGATACCATTTGTTCCTGCCGGGTGTTCTTTCCCAAGAACAACCTCAATTAGCTTGAACAAGTCGGAATCCCATGTTCATTTTTTAGAGTCCAAAATCCAATGACCCCCACGGGATCAGGAGTCCAGGGACCAGCTTCATTCTTCTTGATCAATGTGAAGGACTACCTCAAGTGAGTGTTGGCTCAAATTGCCGCTAAAGCTACAAAATAACGACCTAGTTACTGAGTTGACTACAGTGGAGTGCAATTTGGACCGGTTTTTGGCAACGCGCTGAGTGCACACCATTTCTTACAGTTAGTCAAACGACTAGAACAGACTTTTTTGAAGAGGATGGTACTTACTTACCCTAGTGCAATTGGGAATGAAATTTCGGTCTACACTTTCGGCTAAGATCCCCTGACTACGGTGAAATCGCTTAGCTTCAAGCGGCTCTTCCTCATTGTGAAGTGAAGAGGAAAGCCGTTTTAAGTTGCAGCGGATAATCTCAAAATTCATTAGGTAATAAGAGTCGAAAGTGAATATCCGCATTTTTATCATTTTAGAGAATTTGCTCCAAGTTCTCAATTTATCGTTAGAATAGAATTTAGCAAAGAAATTAGAATGGAAATTTATGGTTCGCGTGGAGTTTTGAAATTTTCAAAATGTTGGGAATTTGGACTAATCAAGGCGCTTCCACGGGAATGATGAGGAGTTCAGTAATCATGGGATATATTGTTCAGAAATTTTATATTCCAGTTGTCCCACATAAGGGCGTATGGGAAGACACCACTTATCGGTCATGGTTAATCGTCCCTTCACAAACATCGATAGCAGGCAACTGACTGGATAGAAATGAAGCGGTATGAGATCCTATTCATACCGGGAAACTCTCTGATAGTAGGTGCCTACTACTTTTTTTTGCGCTATACTTGACTTTATGTAGGTACTGAAACGTTCACAATTACGTTGTAAGGTATAATAGCATCGCCCCATAACTCTTCTGGGTGAAGTTAGTAAGTAGAGAATATAAATCGTGGAAGTGTCGGATTCGTTGTATGCCCCAAACACGCCTTTACGATTCTGAATAGAAATCGAGTGCGTGTGGAGAGTTTCAGAAAGTGAGTTGATCGATGTCAAAAACATTTTAACATTTGGTTATGCTTGTACCTATGCATTCAATTAAGAAACGATTTTAAGTGGGGATAAAATTCAAAAAGCCCATAAGTGAGTGACAGCAGCCCGAGTGGCTGCACAGCTGGAGATTTTTGGGGCAAAAGAAGACACCATCCCAAATCACCCAAGCGGCTTCCAGTGACTGCCTGCTTTTCGATCGAAAAGAAATGAAATAGGGTGGAGGACAATCTTCGGAAGGGAATGTAACAGAGAGATTGAAAAAGGAAGGCGGATGCTCGAGAACCTAGGCAATCCAGAACGCACTTTTCCACACGTGAAGTACAGTTCATATTTGTGAAACCAGCAAGTGAAGAAAACCGCTCTAAATCAGTACTAGAGCAATTCTTCATTTGTTCTCTGAAACTCAGGGCGTATCACACCCGGTTGGCATAGCCCTATCCTCTGCAGGCCATTTTTCGGGGCAGTCGCCATAAGCGGTGCTTTCTTTCTTACCAATCTAGGCGATAATCGGAAACGAGCCTAATCTGAGTGAAATTGGCAGCTACAAATGCCTTTTAGATGCTGACAGCTAGGTTTTTGTATGAATGACATTGATGGCTATAGTAAGGTAAATATTGTGAAGGTAAACAAGCAAGAACATCTAACCTTTCGTATTCATGCGTCACGATTTGATCCAATAGTTATTAGATCAGATAAAATTAAACGAAACATAGCGTGAACTGGTAACGTACTATGTCAATCTGGGAACAAGTACGATGAAACAGTTGGTAAATACAGCTTTTAGTCATATGATTAGAAAGTACAAGTACATAAGCTGTTCGAAGTACTTTAGGGACACCCGGCAAGTACTACATAACGGAGACCTGATTTATCGATCGATCAATATGAATTCAGTGTGTTTCTCCGTTTGTCAATCCTCCTTTATGCACTTTTAAAATGACGGCTGCTGACATTACGAACACGCTGTCACCGGAGCATCTGAACGTTATGGATCAGATTTGATTTTATTGAGTCAAGAAAATCGTAAAACTTCGAATTTGGTGTGATAAATGACGAATGTTGTTGGTTTGAATGGTTTAATAGAAATTAAAGGGCCAGAAGGGATGGGATTCTTAACGTTTTTCGAATTTGAGCCTGATTCGAGGAGATAGTCAAATTTGAGCTCTTTTTTTCAATATCAGTAATAGGGAAATGCTCGTTCAGAATATCGCGAAGAATTCAGACCTCTGTGGAATCGGTGGTTGTGTGAGGGGTGTCCGCTGGTGATTTCAAGGAAAAAAGTCGAAAAACTTCAAAAAATAGAAAGAAAAAATGACGTGAGGAATGCTACTGGATATTCAGGTCGGTTCCCAATCGTTGAAAGCCTCACCGGACACACAGAAACTCCTTTCACTACGTGAATCTTCTATGGCGCAATGAACAGAGCCCTTTTGGCCAGGGCTTCCAGCTTTACATAGTTCATGCTGGGCCAAGGGAAAGTCAAGAAGTCTTTTGGCTTTGTATCCTATTCCTTAGAGATGAGCTCATGACCGTATAATGAGTTTGGTGAGTAATCTTAAATGATGAAGCCTGGTTTATTGTATTCTCCCACTTTGATAATACTTGAATCCGTGCTAGAACGTTGCAAGCCAACAAATCTATGCCTTCTTTTTACGGAATGCAGTCAGTCACTACCAGATTTGAATATCACTCATCCCTGTTGGCTTCCATATGATTATGAAAGGGAATTAAAAACGTGACGCCCTATGAATTGAATTGATGCATTATTTTCCATGCAATCTGATTCTCTGCTTGCTCGCCAGCCACCCAACCCTTGATGGTTGGAATGCTTGTAAGGGCGGAAATTGATTCCTGGGGACGTGGAATGAGAAAAACGCATTTTTCTGCTCTGTACAAGAGATATGTGTTCAAAATTTCTACTCTTGAAGTAACGAATGAAAAGGGGGAAGTGTGGTAAGTTGCGCCGCTTCCACGGGTACGATATGCGGATCGAATTTTTACACTTAGTGCCACTCTTTTACCATTTTTTCCGAATTACAAAAGGTTGAAGTGATGTATTGGCAGGGGCGCACTCTCACGCAAGCATTGTCCTGAAATCGAATACCGTATCGGTCGGAGGCCAACCAAACCTTTCATATTAGGTTGTCGGAAAAGTATTTGCGCATTTTGGTTTCCATGTTGTGAAATCTTTGGGGATTGCTTTAGAGCCTTCACTGCGGAATATGTGTAAGTGCAGGTCAATGCGCTCTCCACACCATATCTGCCGTAGCATTTTGCAACGGTTATGGCTGCAAGAATCGCTCTCGACTCAAAGCCAGTCAGACTATCTTTTCTTCATGAGTTCAGAAAAAAACGTCAATCCAAATTGAGCGACAGGGGGAATATGCTATGCGATAGGACCATTCATTGTCTCCAATAGCACATCAAGTAATTGGTACAAGAAGTTCAAAAATGGCCACATAGACTGGACCGAAGAACCACGATTTAGGAGACTAGCTGAGCTCAATGATGACTATTTCCTGAAGCTGGTTGAAGAAGATTCTAGGTTTAGTACCCATCAGCTGAAACAGGAGTTCATAGCCATCACGACACAACAGCTGTCCATTTGCATCGCCTTGGAAATTCATGGAGATTCGGAGATATGGATAAGTTTTGATCTGGGTGGTCACGACCTCCAAATGAAGAGGAATTCACGCCTAAACTCGATGTCTTTCCAACGCACTTTCGCATGGCTGGAAGACTTAATCACTGGCAACGAGAAGTGTGTTCCCTACTTAAACCACACGAGGAAGCGCCAGTGGCTTAGATGCGTAGAGCATGGAATCCCGACCTCCAATCCCGAATTCCTACCTCAGAAGGCAATGCCAAGCGTTTGTAGCCATTCAACAGGATCGTTCACTGGGACTTCCTACCCCCAAACTCCGCTGTCAGCACTGAAGCCCAGTTTGCTCTGTGGACTGGGTTGCTGCAGCTCTGAGAGAGAAACTCGGGAAAGTCTATTTACTCCACGACAGTGCACGCCCACATTTTTCGAGAAGACCCAGAACAAGCTTCAAAGCCTGAGATGGCATGTTATGGCCCACCCACCGTATTCACCAGACCTAACTCCAATGGATTATCATCTGCTTGTTAATTGTTAGTTATTGTGAAGGAAAAAAATAAAATCAAAAAAAAATTGCAAAATGCGCAAATACTTTTCCGACAACCTAATACTTCCGGAATCGCTGAATTGGTACCACACAGGTATGGGAGGGTAAAAGCACTGACTTGTACATGGGCTGGACACCGCACTGTAGATCTTACGCTTTCAAAACGCCGCTATAATTCTGAATTGAAGTCGAGTTGGGGGCGCATCCCGAACGGGATAGACTAACGACGAAAACTGATCCTAATCCATTACTCCTTACAGAAGCATATGACGGTACTCATACCGTCTACCGTCTAGCAAACTGAAAATGATTTCTCGAATATTCCTACGCTTGTAAAGACTAGCTGCCTCTGCACTTAATATGACATTGTGGAGTCTACACGGGAGTCGAGGAGGCTTAAAAAAGGAGTCTTAGAGTTTTCAAGAATTTATGTATGCAAGCCTAAGTCTGGTAAGCTAACGATTGAGCGATGAAAAACCAACTCAACTTGTATGTATACGGTTATCTCTGGTTATTGAAGCGACAATGGTACTTCTTTTTCCAATGCAGTATTACCGTACACGGCCTTCGAAAATTTCAGAATAGGGTGGACTATTGCGGACCTTCCTTGGATATCGCCTATGCCTTTCACTTGTTCACTCGATTAATATGAGCTTCGGCAGAATCTCTTACTCAAAAATGTCCTTATCATTTCAGATTCTGAAAGTCCTCATTTCAGGTCCTGGGAGGCCTAAGCGCCGCTTTGTTCTTCTCTAAGGAAGTGTTATAAGTGCTTATTCCAACAAAGTGGTAGAGATATGTGGTTCCGTTTTGTGAAGTGCTCAATGCCTCCCCGCCCACAAGGAATCGTTGCATCATTTAAATTCGTTCAGTCTATGGAATGGTCATGCCAAGAAACAAACTCAGGTTCAGGTCTACTGATGAGGAGCTGGGTACCAATTTTCTGACTTTTTTTGAAGGATTGGAACATTATCCAGGTCAGGCTAAATCAACCTGAAAGCGACATCCAGTCAATGGATGAGGTATGTGGAAGCGAAGTACCGAAGGATCTGTAGTCTGGATGTCAAAGCCCTGATTTAAGATTGAATTAAAACTCCTGTTTAGGGAGATCATATTGTTTGTTGTTTGATCTACGGGTGCATGATCGACGTCGATAGGATACGCGTCACTTGCTCAGATCGCTGGGCAATGGTGGTTTCTCATCCTTCAATAGCCGTACACTACAACTTCTTGGACCAGTTATTCTCTCTGAATATCCTTCATTCTTGATTTGTTGCTTCTACTTCTGAGGAAAGTAAAGTGCACTGGAAACCTGCTCCTCGAAGGAATTCAATGGAAGCCAGCTGGCAAAAAGGTAGTGGTGAACAATAACTTCGTGAATGGGTAATTTTTTTTCTCCCTGTTAAGACAATGTCAAAAGTGTTCACCTAAACGGTCACACCTAGGTATTTGTTTTACTGCAATATCCACTTACAACGATGGATTTGGATAGGCTCATGCTCAACTATGTTCACGTTCGTAGCTCTTGGCGAATATAGCAGCAAGAAATAGGAACAGAAGTGAAGACGCTCAAGGGCAAAGGACAATAGCGCCGGTAGTTGGTGAGTTTTTATTTTTCTATCAGAATGAAGGAGATAATAGATGCATTTCTAAGTGCTTTGTTTCCAAGTCCATTTTGATTTTCCTCTTGTTTCAAAGCTGAGGAAAGATGTTCAAGTAGATATTGGTAATTCTACCTGTACTAAGAATCTGCCACAGTTTTATTGCATACAATAATCGAATGGACAAAATATCTCCATTAAAATATTGTGATCAGTAGTCATGGTATAGCACAATTTCATAGAAGGAGGCTTCGTCAAAGTATAGTAATCCGTGACGGTCGCTCCACAAAAGGTCCCTCTATACACATTCAACCATGGCTGTTGAAGGAACGGGAGAATACCATGACGGGCATGTTCTCCTATTAGGCTTGTTTCTTCCATGCCATGGACAATCACAGGTAAAAAACCTTTCGAATAAAATCTACAAGGAACGATACTATGTGAAAGACCGTACACACCACGGAAACAAACAAATAAACAGGGGGTTTTTTTGCTTTCTTGAACCTCGCACCTGTCTATGAACGACATTGTGACGCAGTAAGGGTCGTGCTTAAATGTAATTCGGTTATATTTGAACGGCCACTCAAATCCGCAATGGAAAGATGGCTTCAAGGATGACAGCAGGTAACGTAGTGAAGAAGACTCATGACTCGCGGATATCCAGTACTTCTAATCAGTACTTTTAACATACTCATTACATTTCGTGGTTTTCGGTACAGAAAAGTGGGGATCCCCGTCTTCCGAATTACTAATGGGTAATGCCTTACGACGGGATTATGTGATGGTAGTGTTTTTCTCCAAGTAAGCACTATGCTTCTTCCTACTCAGCCCAACGGCCCATCCTCTTGCTTCTATGATGAGAAGGGTTGTTACCCTCTTCCTTGAACCTTAGGTCCCCAGGATGCGTCCCCTCCCTTCTCAATCCCACTTAACCATCCACTTAATGTGTCCTCTGCCTTTTTGAGATAGAAAGGTGATGGAACGATGCGACAACAGGCTCAGACAATGCTTTTTATATCTTCCGTGGATCGTAAATTTGCAAAGTAATCGGTTTCTGATTTGAATTTGGACTTTGCCCATGTTAATACCGAGCATCGATCATTACCCCAAAAATGTCACCCACACACAAACCGCTCTCTCTCGTTCGGTTGTGATCTCGTCGGGAGCGAAAAGCGTATGATGAATGGTGGCCATTGAACGACTTCCTGTCACTCCCGATTCTTCGCCACCTACGCCAGTAAACCCACAAACCGTCTCTAATTGTCGCTACTGTCCTCTATAACGCCTTCAATAGGTCTCTGAATTCAGCTTTGATCATTCTCGCGTTGACCGTCAGTCCGTCATCAGATGGCATCAGTCTGGGCTTGGCGCTGACATAGACACCACTTGTAGTTTTGATATGGACGGACTTCCCTCGATGGGAAAGCTCCCCATGGGCTAGGGCAGACCTAAGTCTACGCTTTGACTCTAGACTCCGGCTTGGCTTTACCTGTATTTCAGCATTACCACTACAGCAAGTGCCCCTTGTGTGGAGAGACAGAGTCGACTCTGGAACCGGAACGTTAAGCTGGCTGCCTCAACCCAACTCCCAAGTGGGACCATCAGAAAGACAGAGTCATTGAGCCCCTAGGGCCCATCGTTCGACTGCGCCACTCCTAGAGACCGCCCATGAGTAAATCAGTGTTTTTATCCGTCCACAGGAGGTCGAAAAAATTTTCTAGCGTACACTAGCAGCATCTCGAAAGGATTGGTTAGACTGACTAGCGATTTCGGTCAAAATCGTCGTTAGGTGGACCAGTTTTCGCGACTTACGCACGGCTCACATGCCACAACAACTTCCCTGGAAGATTTCATTCAGGCAACTGTCTTGTGCTTTGAAGAAATGGGTGGAAGTGGACTATCCGAGTGGCAATATGATCCACGATCTGCTGAAGTGTAACTTCGACTCTGGATACTGCCCTGCTCCATCTATGCTGCCCTTGATTCCGATTGGTCTTATTCCCAACTGTTATTCAAGTCATCCTGGTTCATAGTACCTGCGTTTTGACGCAGATATCTGCGTCGTCTCGTGACCATGGCAATGTTGAGTGCTACGAAGGCGTGCATTCTTATGAAGGCATATACAGGCGGAACTTGCTAAAATCACTAATCGTAATAGATATCAGTCAATAATTTTGCATTCCAAGCAATTACAAATAAAAATCAGCAGAAATGAGTCTCAAACGCCACGGTCATACACCACTGGACACTATCTCTGTGAGAAGGTACAGACAAGTAGACAACAGATGCTTATCGATTTTCTCCCCAAGCCAGATTGCCTGGACTCCTTATTCTCATTGTTTTTCAATTTTAAGTCTTTCAGTCTTCTTCTTTTTTTTCGTCGCGGTTATTTCGGTTGTTGTGATTCTGGGTGCGGCTGGTACAGTGCGTAAGGTCGTTACTACTGTCCACGCGGCTAGTGGATCGAATCCAAGCCCAAAATAAAATGACCTTTTCGTCAAATTTCGCTTAGGTTAGATAAAATTTACCGCAGATTTGATGAAACTGATAAACTGACTTCTTTAGTTAGGGTTGTGGGTTTAGGCGTACTTTGGAGACGTTGTTCAGTCTTGAAGGCGTTGTTTCCCAAGTGTTCGAGGACTTAAACTCTTTGCCCAAGGTGAACGTACATTTGCACTGCTTAGTGATCTTTCACTGAAATTTTGCGTGGTACAATAATGCTTTCACCATTTCACACACATGGAACAGTTTAAAGGCATGGGGGTGTGACCACAGACACTTTGAAATAGTGTGTTTGAACCCATGCAGGAAACGAGCTGTAGAATTGCAGAAACTTTTTCTGTTCATACTTTGCTTCGGCATGTATCTCTCCTGCAAGTTTTATTTCACTCTAAAGTGGCAAAGAGTATTTTGGCTTGAAAAATTTTCGTTTCCATCCGGTTCTCTTGAGAATACCCTTGCCGAACATGAAGTTTTTCGGAGCAGATTCTTTCAATGTTACCGTTTGCTCGTTTCACTTCCATATAAGTGCACGAAACCAGTCCAGATTTTTGATATCGATCCAACTGCCGCTCTGATGCCGTCTTTAATGATCTTTGTCATCAATCATAACTCAGCTGTTGTTCGTAGAAGTGACGCTTCGAAGGGCGTGGGGAAAACATTTACCGTCATTTTTTATAATGTTCCATGCTTGGGTGTTGCCATTACTGTTTCGCATTCATTGTGAAATTTTCGACACTTTCATACTTTGTGATATTTCATGATATTTATACTTCCCGTCACTGTAGTTTGGCGGTAGTGATTGCTCCGTTGGTGACAGCACGTGTTGAGTCTTTAACATCGACATTCCTACTCAAGGTACAAAGCTTAGTTCATCAGGTCTGCTAGAAGAAGCGGGGATTCTAGCTTTCATACTCAAACGGCCGATCTACCGACCGACCGATGACGCTTGCTGGCCACGTGGGGACAACACTAGCCAGATGAACGCAATCGGTCCAGTGTTGTCACCACGTGGCCGTCTCTCTGTCGTTGAAGTCTGAATGTAGCCAGTTGATATTGTGAGAGAAGGCTGTCAGAGCTTAGTGCGTTTAGAAATGCCAATTAATGGGTTTCCAAGTACGATTGATATGGTTTCTAAACTACGATAGCCGGGCAGTTCTGTAATGAATGGACTACCTTTTTCAGTGAAGGCTTCCCTTGACTTGATAGAGTAGCCTGGAGTCGATATGTTCAAATTCCACATCAGCTACAGCAATTGCCTGTCCTAAACACGATTTTCTAAATTTTGTTCCACTTATGGAAAAAGTCTGCTCTCATTAGTACTGAGAGACCCACCTGGAATGGAAGAAATTAGGCTTATTGTTTCGGGTATATCTTAAGCTACCTAATACGTCGAGTTGGTTGAGAAAAGTTTTTCAATGAGGAAGGTCCTCGATCGCTCTTACTGAATTGCTCTGGAATCCAGCCATACTTTAATTCGCCCTTTACTTCACCCACTTGCCCAGTCGGTGTTGCCCGAGAATGAATTTCTAATTGCGCCATTTGGCACGTACCAGTAAAGGCAGCGGTGGCAGTCACGGATCCAACGTTTTGTAAACAATTTTTTAATATCTCTTCCTTTCGGTCGCCTAACATTACTATTCTGAATCCAACGAAGTCAGTAACATTCATCAAGCAATAGTAATAGCTTTTCAGAGGTATGGTGAGGTAGAAAGTTGTTAAAAACCACAATAACATGAGAATGAACGAAAATTTAGCTGAGACCAATTTTCGAGGGTTCCTATACACTTCAGATACCCACAAATGGCAGCGCTGTCTTGCAATATGTAAAAAAGGTGATTATTGGTAGTACTGACTCCTCTACCCAGGTACAGATAGCTGGAACTTTGAGAGATGTTGGTTTCGTTGCACTTGAAAATCACGCTCCTCATGAACATCCTCACGGTTAGGCTCGGGATCGATTTTTCCTGATGCTGACATCTACAGGGTCGAGTAATCGCAAAGCAAAACGAGTAGGACTTCCTGATGTATTCCTGTACAGCATCGTTGAAACGTGGGTCACTGCGAACAATGATAACAAAATTATAAAAACAATTTTGGTTCATTGTGATAGGTAGTTCGTGCATTTCTCTCTGAAACTGATAAACGTGTGTTTTTGTAGCAGACTGAAATGGGTTTGATGTCAAAGCCTTAGCATCGGCACTGCCAATAACAACAGGAACTAAATAAACGAATTTTCGGGTACTAACTTTCAAATGGTAAATAAATAAGTAATAGCCGAGTGGCTACATGGTCGTTTTGAGCGAACATCGTTCAAAGACTGTTTTTAGGACGAATTCTCGGAACAGGTACTGCCAGAATGTACAAGTGTGGTGTTTGGGGAATTCCCATGTCTGAGCGGGTAATTGACACCAAATTTTTTTGCTTTATCTCACCGGTTTCGCATTTTCCGTTCCACAGTCTTGTCAGCAGCCATGCAGTCATCCTTCTCACTAGGCAAAGCAATTCTCATCGTTCCTCACACTCAGTTCCTTTCAACGTACTTAGTGCATGCCCTCAAAAAAGACCTTGTGCTCAAAAGACCACAATATTTTCTAAATAACAGTATTTGTCAGTTGTGCGATTTATTTTTTTATTTTATTTGCAGCTTTTCTTGAATCAATAATAAAGCAGGCTTCACTAGTAGGTAGCGGAATTTCAGTAATAACTCACTGCATCCGTCATCTGGTTGAATTTCTCACTTATCATATTTTAATGGTTCTGCTTAGTCTTTTTTTCAAATTTTCAGCTCTTCAAAATATCATGAAACCCGTTCCCAAGGACCTAACAAAAACTATTATGGAATGTATACCAGCTTTTATCGGGGTGGAAACCGATTGCCTGATAGCCAGTTCTATTCATCTTCGAAATAGCTCCGCGTTTCAGCAAAGCAAAGCGGTTTTTACGAAAATAATTAGCCGGATAGGTGTTGCTACCCAAGTTTTCTTTTGCCTTACTCTCTTTGCCGTGTTACCTTACTCCAATCTGTGATGTGTTTGGGTATTTACAGCACTTCTCTTACACCAGAAAGTTATTTTGTTGAATCGCGTGACGAATTCAAGGGGCTGATATAAGACGGTTTTTGAAGAGCTCGCTATCATTTCGATGCGTGTTACCTTATCGGATTGTCGTTTTTACTTCTATTAATCTGATTTGTTTAATTTTGTTAACTGTTAGTTATCGCTACTGTTCACGATGCGAATATTGTCACGAGGGTACGGCGGACCGGATTCGATCCCACATCTATTCTTTCCAAACTTCACTGACCCTGTTGGATACATTTTCATCCTGCCAATTTTCCTATCTGTACTGTTGTTTCCTTTCCAGTCCCTTGATTTTTGCTTCCAAATAAGCTCTTTGTGGTGTCTATAATCCATTTCTCGAATAACTTAGTTTTCCCTTTCATTCTTCACTGTCGTTCGTGAAGCTACAGAATCAAGTGCGAACTTAGTGAATCTACAACTTTTAATTTTTCGTGTAGTGCTCATATTTTACGATCTCCCAGAGAAGCATGGGTGTGGAGACAATATACCGCATGGTATTGGGGACCACGCAAGTTCGAATAAGGGCGATTACAAGTTTTCACGAAGATTCCACCGAGAAGTTGATCAGGGGGCAAAGGGAAGGAATAGAAAGGTGTATGTTCGCTGTCGATAACATAGATTTATCAATTCCCCTACTCCTACTCCCCAAACGAACACTTCATTCTAGTGTGGATATTATCATGCATCCGTAACAGGGTTTCGAGAAAGCGTTTATGTTTATCCCGGATTTTATTGGATTTGATTTTATACCTTCTGAAAGTCCTTTGTCATCAGTGACCCGAACCTAAATCCAAAAAAATCTTTAATTTGGTTGATGGAAATCGTGCAAGACCTTCAAAATCTGACGTCTGCACTTCCTAGAACTAGCCGAACTTCAAAAAGCTTTTACGAAAGTCCTCAGGGAAATCCTAAATGGACACTAAGTCAAAAGACAGCAAATGATGCTCGTTTACACATATAACTAATTTATAATTCAGGAGTTCCATTTTCTTGTTTTCATACCAATCGTTTTGCTGAAAATCTTAAAGAAAGTTTCTTGCTAAAAACTCGAACTGCTCCTTTTTTTGACAATTTCTCAGGCCGTTAGGTTAAGGACTTGCGGAGGTAACGCACTTATAGGAATAGCTGATAGTCCCTGTGAACAGATTTAATCACTCGTTATCACTTACCACAGTTGTTTCCTACAGTTTTCCTATCCTTCATCAATGAAAACGCTTAACAAAAAAAAGAGTAATGAAGTGGGTCAGTAATGAAGTGGTACAGTTTTCATCTTTCAAGATGGGTCCGGTAGTGACCGATGGTTCCTAGAGAGAATGTAGACTTGTTGTCCTAGGTATCTGTCCGGGATTTGGTCAATCAAACTGGCGTGTGCTAGCGCATCACCTGGCAATACTCACCTTCACCTCGATAGGTAGAAATGGTTGAAAAGGAACCTATTCCTATCCCCAACCAGAATTTTTCAAGAAAGCGTTTTGTTCAAAAATTTAGGTAATAGTATAGTGTAGTATGGTACAGGAGTGGTTCGAAACATCGATAAAGCATCTCCCAAAGCCTTTTATTAACCGTCGCCTAGTTTGTATATTGGAATCATGAAACACCTCAGATTATTACTAGGCAGCCATAGAATGCGTAATGAAATGTTTGCTGTTCAAGAGAAAGGTTATAGCTTGTCAGCTGAGATTCTGTGAGCAGCGAAAAAGCGAATCTCGGCTATGGTTCTTCCATCTTTCTTCATAGTTGATGAATCTGCCACTGTTGATCCTCGGCTAGCTCACATGGGCGCTAGCGAAGCTTCATCCCGTTGAAATACGTCCTCATCATACGATTGACGCAAAACTTTCCGAAAAAAAGCGAAAGCTCTATTTTCGCTGAAGTGGAATGATCGAGCCCTACCAAAGAGCTAGAGAGCGGCTTTTCCTTGGACCCTAGGGGGCGGAATTTCGCGTGGGCGGAGTTTGTTGAATATAGTTGCAATGGGTCAGAGTGCGTTGGACGATGGCAATCGAACGCTGTTGAAGTTGAACAGTTCGGGTGTGGTGGGTGGAGTTGTTCTTCGGTCTCTCCATGGTGTGTCATTTGAACAAGGCTTGGCATCTTCCGAACACTGTAGATCGAGAAACCTAAAAAAAAACATTCCCCAAATTCTGAATACCTGTTTTACTGCAAACAAAGCGTTCAGCTGCCCTGGTATCGGCCGCTACCTTTTTCACCCATTCATGTCTATAAGTGCATCGATGATTTATATGATCACTCAGCTTGGCCGACGACTGTTTCTTCCATTTGTCACTGTTTTTCCTATCGTTCCATATCTTAAAGCAATAATTTTACACTAACCAAAAAGTAACTGCTTGTCATTATTATCGCCCGGTTGAATCGCTGATCGCTCAGTTCTTATTATCCATTTCGTTTCTTTCTTCCAGATTCCTCAAATTTCTTCAGGTATTCTCTCAGCTCAAACTCTTCAGGTATTGGAAGGGATGAACCTTATGTCATAGCTTCGTGGAGTTCAGTGAGTGCATAGGAGCAGTCCTGTTTCCCTAGTGCTGTGCGGCAATTACTTGTCAGTTGTCTCAACGCTCACTGCGTCCTGCATATTTACCTTGACTAGCTAGATGACTTGCCACGTATCATTTCGTTCAAGGGCCGCATTCAAGTAATGGCCATCACGCATCCTAGTGGTAGACGAGTGATGTCAACCCCCTCACTGGTTCCGTAGGAGAGAAGACCGCAACCACCCGGATGAGATTTGTTACACAGGCTACACATATTGAAGCAGCACCACAGGCTTCTCCAACCTTCTGTATTCAGAAATCTCCCAGTTCCTTCAATGCATGTGATTCATAATTACACGCACTAATATTTGATTGACCAAACTGCATTCAATTTCAATTTTTTCCCATTCATTCTTCACATGTAATTTTAGGGTAATTAATATTAATACAGCTTTATTCGCCATGTACTGAGTTGGATATCATTCGTAGTCTTTTTAAGCTATTCCCACGTTATTAAAATTGACAATAAGATGGGGTAGATTCTTGATGCAGAGGCCTAACGAGCCCGGTTTTCTACGTATTGGTGAGACTACCAAATGAGTAGATTGAGCTATCGTCCTCACAGTTCTGTAACTTTGAATGGATGTCGAATTCCTGGCACGCCCTCAAGAGCCTAATTGGAGGAAATTCCGCTCTTCTTCTCCAAAATATTCAGTTCGGTATGTTGCCATTCGAGAAACACTCTTCTAGTAACCTCCATCAATTATAGCTCCCTTTAAAGGAACGCTGCGCTTCACATACCCTTCCTTTCGAGACGGTCGAGTTGCTCGACTAAATTTGCTGTGGAAACGTTCTACAATCGTCCTAAAAATCATTGAAGGGTCATCAGTCGCGTTGCAGCGTCCCTAGCAAGACCAGTTGTGAAGCGTTTCGAAAGATATAAACCCCTTTTCCTGTTCTCAACGCGGTGACAACGGTTTTTTACGACCAGACATTACACTAAAGAAAATTCTCCTTTATTTTCATAAAGTTTTCGAGCAATCAAAGATTAACCCACCTTTTTTCCTACTGTATTTGCAATAACCCACTATCTGTCACCTTTAATGCCTGTACCCGTTTACCATCGACTATCTCCTTAGGCATCAATGATATATCTCCATCCATCCTGTCGTCTCCATTCGTAACTGGCTCACAACAGAGACGATTGAAGACGTTCCTTCGGTTCACTGCTTTCGAAGACGCGATTTAGTGTTTATTTGAAATTTCGAACAGTAACCGTCGTTCCTGGGTGTGGTGACTTATCCCGGGAAATCGCGTCGCGCTCTCCGCATCCGTCCGCGCGCAGTCGCCGCTGTGAAACGGAAGTTTTGGATTCCTAGTGAAAGGGCACGTTAGCCGCCGCGGATTCTTTGCTGCTTACCGTGGGAATCCGAGGAGAAGTACCGCTATTTCCGAACGAATTTTTATCAGCATTAATGGTGCTAGAATTTCGAAGGTTGATATCCTGGCAACATAAGTTTGCCACTATTGTATTGAGTTGGTTAAGCGCCACTCTTACAGCGCCTCCTCGGCAGTTTCACCGCTAAGAATGCAATCAGAGTAAAGGAATGATGACGTCAATTTCAAAATGGTGTCACAAATCTCGCCCACCCGTAGGTCCCTCGTTGGATACCAACAGTAAAAATGGAATACTTGCAATCAGGGATTGATGTGGCCAAACGAATTAGTATGTAGAGTGCATGTGATTTTTTATTTGTTGTTGGAAAGAACCAACGAACAGTAGTAAAACTTGAAAAACCCCGAAAAACTCATCGACGAACACTCAACCTATTACCCGTGTATTTGTAACTCCATCATCCTTTTACATGAGATGGTCGCAGCCTTTTTTTTTAGAGCGGCAGCTGATCAAGCCTTTCTCGGCAATTACCTCTTACCGTAAGACAGGCCTTTAGTTTGGAAAAAAGTTGCCCGTGTCCAGTCTACTATAGGAAATCCGACGGGAACCGACAACGTGCCGCTATAAATGAGATAAATGAAGCCGACCACTGATGTGTCTGCATCATTCGATGGCCACTATTCACTTCAAAAAATGCAAGGAATGCACAGACTTTGAGGAGGGGTGACAGCATCGTTTGGAAATGGTATCCAAAGCCTCTGTTGAAAGCAATGCATCCAGAAACGATGAGTTTGTGGAAAAACGGAGAATACGCACTTTGAGGCCTATCCTCTATCTTAAAAGATCGAAAAATAACCTTTATTTATTTATTTATTTATTTATTTAGTAACATGTACAGTCAGTACATGAACACAGCTTACTACAAAAACTAATCATATAAACGATCAAGATCCAAGAGAAACAGGTAGTAAAAGACCTTGACACCTTTCCAAGAAAAGAGATGTGCCACTGATTTTTTCGGTATTCAGTAGTTGAAAAGTCTCATCGTAGTATGGAGTCCAAACCTTACTGTGGTCCCTAAAACTGTGTTAGTAATAAAAGTTTAACAAATGAATGGGTAGCTGTAGGTAGGATTGGTAGATTAGCCGAATGTAAGCATGAGCGGAAGTGTTCGTGCTTTTGCAACTAACAAAAATCATTTTATAACTGGTTACGTAGGTATCGCTTACTATTGAGCTATTCGTCCACGAAATTCATTATGTAGTTTATTACGTGTTTAATAGTCAAAACGTTTTTGGATGACAGTATGGCACATGGCGCACCCTCAAGAGACCAGTTAGTGATAAGCGTCTTAGCTTCATGTTAATGGCTGAATATGGCCATCAGTCACTTGAGATGACACGCAAGTACAACAATGATTACATCTCAAACTAAACCGTTCTATTGATCGATTAGTGTCCTCCTTCTTGGTTTAAGTGTCTTGAATGTGCCCATTCTTTCTTTTATCGCTTTCTTCTATATTTTTTCTTCTATTATTAATGTTTTTCAGTGGATGTAATGTGTATATATTGATTGGCGATGATTTGTTGGAGGAATTGGCCATAGTCACACCCACAATTGAGTTGGGACACGCACGTACCAGAAAGGGTTCATTGTTTGATTTCTTTGCTCTTGTTGAATTTGTTTGAAACTAATAGGAAATGAGAAACTTGAAGAAATTTGAAAGAACTTCATGGTGAACCTTGAATTTGGGCTTGGAATTGCACAGACATTTGACTGGTGGTTATTTCTTATTCATCAGTTTTGGATGTTCAGAGAGTTCAAGCTTTTTTCGTCAGGATATTATGATCCTGATCTCCACCTAACAAGTAGATGTTCTTAATCATGCGTAAGGTGGCAACAATGCTTCAGTTCAGGTTCATGTTAGCAATCAAATGAAGATTTTTCCCTTACACTGATTTGAAATAGTCAACGAGTAACCGGTCGAGTATTTTCCGTTCTGTACTGATGGGATCAGAAGTTGACGATCCAGGCGGAGCACAAGGCTTGATTGACTGAATCTACCTCACTGGCATCTTTCATAGTCCACGACCGGTCGCGCGACCAGTCGCGCGATCGATCGCGCGACCGGTCGCTAGCGACTGGCGACCAGTCGCGCGATCGGTCGCGCGATCGGTCGCGCGATCGGTCGCGCGATCGATCGCGCGATCAGTCGCGCGACTGGTCGCGACCCACCAGCGACCGGTCGCGCGACCGATCGCGCGACCGATCGCGCGACCGATCGCGCGACTGGTCGCCAGTCGCTAGCGACTGGTCGCTCGACTGGTCACTTGACTGATCGCGCCACTGGTCGCTCGATCGGTCGAGGAGGCCGCGCTAGTTATGGGTGCCGCCGTGGACGGTCCCGCGCGATCAGTCAAGTGACCAGTCGAGCGACCAGTCGCTAGCGACTGGCGACCAGTCGCGCGATCGGTCGCGCGATCGATCGCGCGATCAGTCGCGCGACCGGTCGCTGGTGGGTCGCGACCAGTCGCGCGACCGGTCGCGCGACCGATCGCGCGACTGGTCGCCAGTCGCTAGCGACCGGTCGCGCGATCGATCGCGCGACTGGTCGCGCGACCGGTCGTGGACTATGAAAGATGCCACTAGTCCACGACGGTGCAGTGATAAGGAGGATGCCGTTTTGCGAACAATATCTTACTTATTGTTTACTCCATACGACACCGTACGTACCGTAACATCTGTTCGATCCCATCACATTTACCTGAGTTTTTTTTTAAATGTCGATCAATCCCGTGTTGGGATGCGCTCACGTTCCCCCCATCGCTTGGGTGAGTACCTATCCGGATCTCGACCACCACTACCAGTCATTTGGCATCATACCACTACTCTCCCTTTACCATTATCTTCCCTTACCTAACACGTACTGATTCCTACCTAAACTAGTTGCCCATGAATTTTCAAACTTTCGAGGACCTTTGAGGTCACTGCGTTTTAGTGGGGAATAGTTTCACAAAGAAAAATGCTGTAGCCTCTCTCTGTCTGTCTAGACAGGCACTGCTTAGCTCTAACAAAACATTTTTCTTTTTCATTCTTCTCGACTACTGGTGTCTTTCCTTCACTTTCTTTTCCCTCTCCTACCTAATCAGTTTGTTTTGTTGTGCTTTCCTATCGGCGTGTGCTAATGTTAACGTTCTTAAGATTTTCACCGATCAATAATCATGAAAAGGGCAGTGTGTCATTACGTCGATGACAGATTTCCCATTCGTTCTTCTTTTTCCATCCTGTGTCCTCTCCTACTCTCCTACGTCCTGGATATTTTTACCTATTTTCCCGTACAAGGTAGAGTCCGATTGACACTGGTCGATGTATCAGGCCATGCCACGCATTCGACTTCTGTTCAAAGACAAGGGCGCGTTTCGAAGGGTACTCGGTCCACATGTCACTTGCTACCGTTGTCGTGGACCGCAGAGCGAGTCGCAGGATTTTAATTACTCAGCCCCTCTTACTCCTCAGTCCTCTCGAGCTGTTCTATTTGGTTTGTTTATATTGCTTGAGCTGTATGATCACCACGCCTGCCAAAAACCGACCGAGCCTCGGAAGAACCCCTGGAACAGGAAAACATCAACTTTTTTGATAACATTGTAGACATTGAGTTCTTTCTCTCGTTGTGAATGATTAGATTACTTAACTTGTATATCAAACTCCATATTGTGAGCGAAGCCTCGAATTGCCCTTAGCAGATTAGCCGGAGAGTACAAATTAAGAAAAATCAGGAAAGTTTCGGACCAACCTGTTGAAATATGCCTTATTCGAAAGCAATTAGCGGCGTTTGTCCCCATCAGTCTAGTTTTGCTGAAGCAAAAAGCCATTGAATTCCTGGGTCGATCGACTGGTAATGTAACAGTGCAATAGCAATGCGAGCAGAGGGAGCACAAGCTCGAACATGAGTTGATCATTTCTCATTATTCTAATTAGCAAATATGCATTGCTAACAATACAAAATTGGAGCCGGGAGCGTGTCGTATCTTCTCATTTCATAAGAGCAAATCTATACTGGACATTCCATATTGGATCGAATCCGATACTTTTCGCTATGTTTTCTTTGTTTTCCTCAATGCTCGAGCTTGTTGTAAGTCAGATGTGTAAAAAGAAGTTGCTCAGTTAAATTTGAACGCTCAGCTTTTCCAAGGCTCTTATTGTTGTCAACAAGATATCGAAATGATTGGAAATCGCTGGAGGTTCCCCTCTTTATTCTTTCGTAAAATTTCGCGTTCGTCAAGTAGGTATGTACAAAACCTTTTGTCACAATTGTATCACTTTTCAGGTAGATTGTTCATTCATCATCAATGGGAAAACTACATTTCGATGATTTACGAAAGGATGAAGATTCAACGACGAAAAAGAATAAAGAGACACCGATGAAGGTACCGCTTTTTTTTCTTATAGGTTCTGTCACGACTCTTTATGTTATGCAAATTACTGTACTGGTTCCATGGACCTTATGGCTCCAGGAGTCCTCCTAATCCCCTGCGTCGAACTATCTGGTGGGAGAGATGGTGTAACTTGCTACGGTCGAGACGGCTAGCTAAGAATAGCCAGGAATCGGAGCAGTGCAGTCCAGATCCTGCCTTCGGTGCGAATAGTGAAGTAGAAAACAGAGTAACTATGCAGTGCTGCCAGCATCATTTCGTGGGATACTTTTTAGGATATAGTCATCACGTGGTGTAAGAGTATATGTAGAAAAAAAAACTGTCTAGGTCAAAAATTATCCAATGACATCAAAGAAAGAATCCCAGAAACGATACGAGTAAACTCGTTCCATTCATTTCCTTTTAAAATCCGTCCACTCAAACTTCATTGCCTAGAATACTTGCAAGATATAGTATTGACATGATTTAAAGCGTTAGTAAAATATGAATATGTTTGGAGTCAAAATCACCAAGAGAAGCAAGGCAAAGATTTTCGCAAACGACGACGAGAGACTCGTCCACTTATAGCTCCTTTAAAATTCGTCCATTCATGTCCTGTCGCCTTTTCCCTTTCCACTAAAAATGACCATGGCCTTGTGAGGCTCCGTTTGAATAATATCGTTTTATCATTGCAGCCCTTTATAAGCTCTTTTTGAGATTCAGTATCGTGCTACAGCCCTTTAGCTATAGAACAACTTGAAAGTCAGTTGCCTCATAATGAGGTGTCGGCCTTGTATGCAACACAGTAATTCGCTTCCTGATAACTCTTTGTAAACATGGCCAACAACCAGATTGATTAAATTATCGCATCAGTGTGAAACTGGATGGCATTCAACGTCACACTCTCATTTAGTACACCTTCCTCAACGATGTCGTTGTTGGTTTCAATTTTTCCGCTCTAAATGTTGTTAGGTGAGGATGAGACAAGAAAACTTGTGCCGTAGGATTTGCCATTTGTGATGCACGATAAATACGCGCGGTCGCCTGGAAGTATGAACCCTAGATAATTGCGCATCCTCTTCTGCATGCATTAGACTATCAACTTCAGGGAGTGATGCCTCGATGATGAGCAAACGAGCTTTTTACCGGACGTTTAGCAAAGCAGCTGGAGGGTATCACCACAGACGCACTAAGACTTCAGGCATTTTCCGGATTGCACCATGCCGACGAATTCCAAATAGAATCATTTTTGATTTCAAGGGCAAAAAAAAAGATTCGTAAGAGTAGTGCAAAAAACTGGTTATAAACTGTGAAAGAAAGCCTGTAAAACTCGTGTACTACATTCGGGACAATATTTATATTTTTTTGAAGCGGTTGGTCTCTTCTACAGCTAAGGATGGTTCGTTTGAAGGCTCAAGTGATAAACTGTTCGGCGAAATCACCTTCCCCAAACCCTGGAATGTCGTGAATGCCGTCAAGGATCAAAGCTTAGCTTAGGATTCGGATATTTACCAAACATTTCAAATTCAAGATTTTTTTTGTACAGCAATACAATATGTGATTAAGTCTTATAGTTAGACGTAAGAATCATTTACATATATAATGTTTTATATATTACATACTAAATAATCTTTTGCATACTATTGAAATTGTTCTTCAATAAATTCTGAGGTGATGTGAAGACCACTCTATATTTATCCCGATGACATTCAGGGATGTTCTAGGATTTGGTGAAAGTTGATACCGTCGGGCCATCACTTTAGTGAAGATTTACCCACGTTGGTCTTACAGTTATCAGTATTTTAACGGGCAGTCAGCTAGAAAATTGAGTCGTGAATGATATTAGGGCCTGCCAAGTACATCAACCCCCCCCCCCCCTCTTCCCCTCCCCTTGGCACCATCAACCCTTTTTCAGTTTCACCGTGGTATCGTCCATTCCAGCTTTTTATGGTCATTAAATTATGGTAATGATTCGAGGCTGAAGGGTCAACTACGTTCACTTATTTCAACACATAGACATATCCTTGATGAATGTCGAATCACCCATTTCGAGGGAGCTGGTCATCTTCGAACATTTTATGTCTCCGTTACTGCGATCGTCTATTTAGTTCTCCTTCGATTATTGATTAGCCACAGTACTCCCTCTCTTATAGATTAGTCTCCGTAAACAATTAAACGCAATTTTTCTTCGACTAATGGAGTGGGTGCTGCCTGGACTTTTTTCTTTATTTTCTTGAGTATTTCTTAAGATTCTACATATGCCTAAACGACCATAATATTTTCTTCTGTTTTAATCGTTCCTCATATTGTTTATTGACTATGTTCAGTATTAAGATATCTATATGTACTAAAGACGTTCTTTTTGATAGATTTTTCACTTCATACGACAATCTGATGATTTTAGATCCCAAAATTATTTCTCTAATTGCGCCTCTGCAGAGATGATGTGTCAGCATAATGACAAAAACCGAGAAATACTATATGCTTCTCCTGTTGAAATTTTCTTTCTGTTCCATATGATTCTTGTTTTTTCGCCCACAGGAACCTTATAGAACCAGACTCACTCAGAGCACATCCATTTTCCCATGAGCAGCCCGAAGAAGCTTTCTGCTTTGAGCTGATCTCGTGATTGACCGTGCACTTTATTTCTTTGACAACTTTTTTTCACAATTGATGCTCCCATTTTTCACTTTTAGTATTTTACTCCTAATATCGCACTTTTACTCTGCCCAGTCATGAGTTATGTATAAGACTTAATTGGCTAAGCAAGCTAGAGCATTTCACCACTTTGAAATCCCATTAATTGAAACGTTCTAGTAGGAAGTTCGTCGAGAGAATAGCTAAATCGCGGCAAAAACTATCCAAGTTCAGAAGTCGTGGTGGCGAATTACACCTTATACGGTCCCGATTACTCGACACTTCGTATATCTGTATGTAGTAGTAACATGGTTTGGAAATCTGAAAAATGGAATTAGAGCGTTACATTTTAGGCGAAAATTGTGAATTGTTTCATTGCATCTCGGATAAATGTATTTTCCGGCCAAAGTCGTTGACCGGTTCTCTACATTATGGAATGATTCGATTTGACAGTCAAATACGCCCACTGGATCGAATAAATTTCAGGTCCACTTTTGCCAGGCTGTCGACAAAGGTTCAACTTCAATGTTATACCAGTGTAATTTCTAGCTTATGTTTACCCTACCTTTTTTGAAGGTTTTCTTATGAATGCTCATAGTTTGCTAGATTTAACTATTAATATAATAATATAATAATATGGCCCTAAACCCTGTATAACCTTAACCCTATACCCTACCCTATACCCTATATTAACTGTGTATTTTCACCAGACCATGAATTATAATGGTAAGTCACTGAGATGCGGCGCCTTTATTTTATAAATTTCTCAATTGTCACTTAACGGAGCCTTCTGGACTATCTGAGCTTGGTCCTTCTCTTGAGAGTCGAGTGGTTGGTATTGAACTTACCGAATTTTAAAGCTAAGGCATATGGTTCGCTCATTTCATTTCATTCAATCCACCTAGTTTTTTTCGGATTGGATCTGGAGCTGCTCGTTATTTCCAGTGACCTTTTTATTTACTTGCGCAAAGAAAACAAAGTGAAGAGTTATTAAATAATGGATAGCATTGTAAAAATGTTAATTGAATATGTTGTCTGAGAAATTTGGATTAATTTACAAGGCTATCTTAACTTGTATGTCTAGAGTTACGCACATATGTTTACTCAACCCTCAAAACGCATCCCCACTGAAAAAAGAAATAAAATACACGTAACGAGAATGGTAATATTCGTACCTAGTGTTATTATATCACGTATCATGTCTTCTATGCGGTTTCTTAAGGGATTGAAAGTAGCTTTAGATACTGTAAACTCAGCAAATAACTGTGTGCAGCGCTACGCAAAATACGCCAATCAATCGTTTTGATGAGAAGTAATTTGGAAATTGTACTGTTATAGAGGAGTTCCTCAAGGTGACAGACTTTTGGCGCCTATACTTCTCAACGAAGGTCCTACTACCTTCCTGCCTTCACTAAAAACGTTCTACGAAAGAAAGCTAATCCTTCTACAAAATGAAATAATAATAAAAAATGCTCACTTAACTCAAAGATGCAGTTTACGATCCTTTCGTGGGATCTAGTTATAAACGAATAATGGAAGGGATAGTCCAGTATGTGCTGAAGTGGAGAAGATAGTCATGAACTGTAGTCATTGGGTAAAGCTGGTTACAGTAGGCTGCCTGCGTGCGTCGTGGTAAAATGTCTCATCTCAATCTCATGTTAACAGTGGCTTTGCTATCTATAGAAGCGCTGAGAAGTGCATGCACAAATTCTCTGTTAGAAGTATTTATCACAGTTTAATCTTTTAAACACACCAAACCATTTATTGATAGTGAATTCCCACAATGATCAATGAATCAACCATTTCATAAATAATTAAAATAAATTATTCAAAAAAGTTAAGTCTATTCGTTACGAATGCGCAAAAGCACCAGTAGATTAATTTAGATGTAATCAGTATTCAATCTCAATTGAATAATCAAATATGTCAGAATGAATAACTTTATGGTTATGGACCTCCATGATGTTTTCTTAGGGTAATTCATGTAGTAATAACTGATACTGCGAGGTTCTTTATAAATAAAGGATAGTTTCACATAGCTTTTTCTTACTTCATTGACTTTACATAATTACCCAACTGTATTTTCTCCCGCAATTTTGATCACTCTCTTTGATATGGCTTTAGATAAGGCTCCGCTCTTTTATCAGAATTTTTTTCTATTGGATGTAATCTAATCATAATTTCTGTACCGCAATACGGTGCTTGATATACGGGTTTTTGCCCTCAAACATGGTCATTACGAATGTGATAATTCGAATTACCTCGTGATTACATTCGAAATTTCGTCATTATTTCAATTTTGTCGTCTCTTCAATTTCCGTTTTGAATTCTTCCTTTGTCTGATCGTTCATTTTTGCCCAGTTATCGTTTGATCACATTCTTACCGTCACATGCTCTAGTGAATTCCTTTTTCACTAACTTTAAATTACTGTTGACACAGAGAATTGCTAGAGATAATGGCTGACGTGATGAAAAGACAAAAAAGACCACCTTTTATAGAGTTCAAATCAATTTTTTGTCTAGCTATAGCAGTTGTTTGATTATTCGCTTTCCCTAAGCGGTTCCATTTGGAAATCGACGGCATGGCTTACTCCGAAAGAGCTACTAAGTTAAACACAAAGTCGTTTATTGTCACTAAAGTGACTAAAGAAATGCTGCTTTTGGATACAATGTTTAATACAATAGTTCGTCGCTTCCAAGCGACATTAAGAGACGCCCCTGTATTCGGACGCATCGAACCGCGACCGCCGTCTTGTCGGATTTCATGGCGAGGTTTTCCTACTATTCATTCAGCGCTTGCAAACCGGCCATCGAGGTCGGATGATGACGGCAAATGGCCTTCAATGGCGTCATTTGATGTTTTTTCCTAAATCTTTTCTTTCTTGAAAATGTTTTTAGGGACTTTCAGTGAATGTCTTGTCATACTTAAGGATGCGCCATGCATTCGACTGACTCGTAGGTACTAAGCTCTCTGGCCCAATCATAACGTAATAGCAGCCGATGTCAGTATAAATATTATGTATGAAGGAAGATCTTAAAAGGACTCGGTTAGCGAAAAGCAAGGATGTCGAGAGATTTTGTTTCTTTACACGGGCTTAAAACAGTTGAGCTAAATATCCACACGCGATTCGCAAACAAGAGCGAATAGCCATACTATGATCCCATGATGCTTTCGAAAAATTGAACTTGACTGTCGTATCAATATCATTACATAAAAATCTGGTATATGAGGACGTTCAAACGTATAGATTTCTTCCTCAGAAGGCATATTCCGCCCGATACCGAAGAATTCGTCGAGGTAGCATGAAACCATACGATACATGGAAACAGGAATTCATGCTGGATCGATGTTGCAACGAAAAGGACTTCATCAAAGAGGTGAGAAATGAATAATTCATCATTCACTAAGGCGGGGTGAAGACGATAAATGGTTTGCATGTTATTTTCCCTTTGTTCTGCAGTATTTCAACACTTCTCAACCTTCTATTGGTTCGGTTTTCAAAATGAAGTGGAAATTCGCATAATAGCAATATTTGCACAAATGGTTTTCAGTAACTGTCCTTCAGTCGGTGTTCTGCCTCAACAAAAAAACCCAGTTAAATTCATCTGGTGCCTTTGTGACAGTTTCATACAGCTCCAGTTGAAATCTTCTTGCAGCTTGTTATCTCCTCAACACCTCATGTTCTACTGAATCTGCTGTTGATCGCGTATCTTCTCTTCGGAACCGTTTTGCTACAGTATGCCGATGAGGGAATTGGCGAAGCAGATTTCTCACGGGCGCTTTTATTCATATTCACCACGATCTTGACGATAGGTTCGTTTTTTAAAGTTTTTGTTTGTTTCCAAGACCGCGGCACCCTCGATGGTCCGCAAGAGATTAAAGGGTAAAGGTTACTGGAAACTCATTTCCAGGATATGGTAAAATAGTCCCAACTACGGACATTGGGAAATTAGTCTGTATTGCATATTGTGTAATTGGTATTCCTCTGATATTCCTAGTTCTGTCAAACAACGGCCAATTCGTTGTTGAGGCCTATTGGATTATCCGAAAAAGCGGTGGAGGCAAGGTAATGTGATCAACCCATCAGAATGCAAGATTCTAATCAGAAAAGCTCAAAATGAATTTTTAGAATGACGATGTCTCTAAAGGGCTGCCACTCTGGCTGTCAATGACGCTGCTCTGCTTGCACTCACTCATGGGTGGCCTCATATTCAGCACATGGATGGGGCAAATGCGATTCTTCGATGCCATCTATTGCACGTGAGTAGTACTTTTTAATTTATTTTTGACCTACTTACTCAATTTTTTGCCATTTTTTGAATTTTAACTATTAATTGTAAATCACATTTGCCTAACTTCGACGACAGCTTTTTTCTAGTCTTAAATGAAATGAGTCTTCGAGAGAGTGCGCAAGGGGTTTGCGACCTACAAGCTAGGATTTCCATTGGGTCATTTAGTTTCTTTTTTACGATTCCACATATACGACTGTGTTGTGGTGGTGCTTATCATAGTAGTCACCTTTCAGTCCCATGGAGTAATTTGTAATCTTCCAGCTTCATCTCGGTGTCGACAATTGGATACGGTGACTTGGTTCCCGCTGCAGACACATGGGGACACACGGTGGCGATTATCGCATTTTTCTCAGCAGGTAACATTCTCACTAGTATAGCATATGATGATTTCCAAGAAATTCCAGTAATTGATTACTGTAATCGATTTGTAGGAGTGGTTATTTTATCTACTTTATTCGATAGATTTGGATGCTATCTACAATATGTGCATTATATCGGACGGTTAGTCAATTCATATTCTGCTCGACTGCCTGCTCTTGAGATTGTTCCCAAAATTGTACAGTAAACTTTACCTTCGATTTTCGGTGATCGTTTTCCAACTCCTTCTTAATCGGTACTCTATCGTTGATTTTGAACGAGTAATGGAGATGGATAGAATACTTTTGATAGTATACCGTATTTATAACTCTCTCTCTCTCTCTCTCTGTCTCTCTCTCTCTCTCTGTCCAAGTGAATTTTAAAGTAATCACAAACTCTAAGTTAGATGGTTAGGCGACCACATAGGAAATCAAAGCGTTGATCATGAACCTCAAATAATTTGTAAAACTCAGAAGCAGTATTTTGTACCGATCAATACCGACTTGAAGCCTCGGTACAAGCGGAATTCTGAAATTTGTGAGAAACCTTACTGTTGAAGTGGGTTCTGTCCCACTCAAAATCATTTTTATGAAGAATTCCTCCTACGCTCACGAATCGAGTTTTCAAAGAACACACTTGACCATTATAAATCTTTACGACGATTCATGCTCCTCACGCATGATTTTGGAACCACCATCAGAGTGCAACCCTCGCTTATCTCCATGGAATTATCTGCTTTTCAGGCAATTCCGCGGGAGGAAAGACGTTGAGATTTGGTTCGGCGGTAGTGTCTTGACTGTTCAGGAACTAATTACCCTGGTAGCTGAACAGTTTGGAGTGAGTTTTCCCTGATAAAAGCCGCTTTACCATTTTCACAACGGAGAGAAAAATTATAACCCCATTCTAGGTATGTCCTCGACGCTTGAGAGCTGTTCTACGAAATCTGGACAGCATATTAGAAGCTGCAACGTCTTGCGACGAGACATTTACAGTAAGTGACAAAATAGTAGAGTTGTCAGAGCAAAACCAGTATTTTACAGGGCAAGAATCTCTCAGAGCTGTCGACGATGTGCAAGATTGATGAATTGCTCCCAAATGAGGTAAAATCTCTGACGCAATGACTTTTTTAGTACTTTTCTTTTTGTCGTCACCTGGAAGTAGTCTGTGAAACCTTAGCTATACTCAATGCCTTTGATTCTTCGATTTTCAAAGATGACATAATTCACGCCCACCTGTAACGTTAGTATGGCCACCGCACGACGATTGCAATAGGTCCTGGCACGCTGCATATTTTCGAACCTGACATTTTGCTAGAGATGGGTGAAACGGGTGTGGTGTCTTCTGCCCGAAAGTCGCGTCGCGCTCGCCGTACCCAATCGTGCGCAGTGTCGCGCTTTGAAGGGAAAGGTTTGAACTCTCACCAGGGAGGGGTAGTCTACTTATCTTGGAACTTTGAATTCAGACCCAGATAAATCGATAGAGTTTTGAATGCTGTTTGCGAAAATGGAAATTAAAACTGCAAAACGATTCTCCTTAAAAAGTTATAGGGGCCCGGATTTTGCTCGACAGTAGTATCAATTGTCTAAAGAAATATCAGAAAGTGTTTAAAGAGCCTTTGATGAAATGAAAAAACACTTTGCAAAAGTGCGGACAATGGCGGGGAGGGTCCCTCATTTTACGCCCACGAAGCGAGACCACTACCACTAGGTCACGTGGGCGTTTGATATGGAAGCGACGAGTTCGCATTTCCAATTGATACTACTGTCGAGCAAAATTCGGGCCAACATAACTTTTTAAGGAGAGCCATTTTGCAGTTTTAATTTCCATTTTCGTAAACGGCATTCAAAACTCTATCGATTTATCTGGGTATGAATTCAAAGTTCCAAGATAAGTAGACTACCCCTCCCTGGTCAGTGGAAGGATACGGTGGCCGCGGAACCAACGCCGCTTACCGTGGGAAATCAGGGATAATTACCGCCAACCGGGTGAAACGATATGTCCTTAATGTGTCTCTTTCTTTTTTTCGTGTTCTATTTGTTCCCATTCTTGCCTCTCTGCCTCTGAACAAGAACAGTAGAACCTTCCGTTGACATCTGAAGATTTTGCATGCTGTCACTCAATACGGGCAAACATTTCAGCCCTTTTTAAAGATGACATGCGATGACTTTCTGAGGCGCAGTGATCGTTATGGTGCTTCCTGATCTATGATCATGCTTGGGTGTTTCAGTCTCCTCTTATCACCTTGCAAAAAGACGATCCACGAGCAGTACTATTGAGACAGCATGCGATAGATGTGTACGCGACGATAACTCCACTTTATCGAATTTCATCCAATTCGAGTATGCAAAAAATGACAGTCCGTGACACGGAAAATGTGAGTTTATTTGCACACTTCCGCCTCTACCCAAATCCGAGTAGTCTTCATGTCTCAGGCATTGCAAGCTCTTCGAGTAATTCACCACAAACTGAACAAACCGGCACTCCGCCAGTCAGTGCGTGAACAACAACGGAAACGATTCGAAATTAGGAGGACTCTTACGGAATGAAAGCGGATGTGCTTGTGCAAGTACTTTCCATCTAACAGGTATACCCTGAAGGCACTGCTGTCAACCCATCTGGGAAGTAACGCCTACGAATGGCAATGCCACCAGATTGGCAGTGGATCTCAAGCGAAACATCTATCAAGAACAGTGCCTTTGAAAATTATTCTCCTCTTTCTCACGAAGTTTGCGAAATCGAATCTAATTTCTTATTTAAAGAAACTTCAGGGTGATTCAAACGGTTATAAGATTTAATTTTAAGCGTTCTATAAATCCTTTCCAATGACTTTCTTGAAAACGATCCGAGAAGGGCAGCAATCGCAGACCATATTGGAGGATTTGCGATTGCTACCCTTGCCCAGAGACGGCCCATGCCGCATGATCGATCGGTCAGCTGCGCGACCGCTCGCGTCTCAGGTTTGCTTTTGCATTTCAAGTTGCCTATCAAACATGAACGGTGCGTTATTTTCTAGTCTTAGAATATGTGCGCATGTACAGTGTTTAGTAATTAGGATATGATATTTTATGCTGATATTACTATGTTAACTATCTATATGCACCTCATTGTTCAGGTCGTGTCATGTTGTATTACATAGCGCGTGTGTCACCATCATAATAGGGCATTTATACCCGGTCTTCATGAGCTTTATCCAGTGACGTCACTTGAAATGATCTTGATTTTCTTCTGTTGATAAAATGATGATATGTTGATAGAAACATTACTACATCGAAGGATACCAGTAGATAGTTTAGGAATGTCTCACGCGTATGCTACATGTATCCTGTCAAAAATACATGCCAATACCGAATGCTTACTAGACGCCAAATACGTGGCGTATCCCAGGAAAGGCTTACCGACGCTTACCAGTACTGCACATCGTTCAATAACGGTCTCCTAATCTATACCGCTACATTCTTGGATTAGCGCTCTAAAAGTTCGAACAATCAGGGTTTCTAATAGAAATAATTATAGGTAAAGCAACAACCACTTCATTTCTTTCACAAGAACACATTTCAATAGAAGATTTGCTCAAATTTAGGCACATGAAGCTATCGTTGACTATTACAGAAACCATCACCCACATAGGCAATAACGTGAATTTTCGATATGTCATTTCATAGTTTCAGAAACCGGGACACAGTATTAATGAATAAAATTTTAATGACATGGCACCAAAGCAAAGCCTACTAACTTCTACAAACTTCTATAAGTTTTCTCTAGTTCTCTGAGGTAGCACACAACAAGTACCCAATAAGCCGCTCAACCTAATGCTAAGTATTCTTAGTATTTAATGCTCTTTTTTATAGCATCAAAAATTCTCCACTTCGTTGGCAAGTAGAATGGCTCGTAAACGTGTGGGAAGGGTGTGTCAAAACCACATACTCGTTCGATAGGTGATTCCAGATGTAAGAAACAGCGACGCTAAAGTGATCGATGATATAACTAATTCACGAGATTGGATGCCTACTGTAGAGAATTACGAAAGTAGAAATGTTCATTGAAGTTTTCAGAAAAACAAGCCCGTAAGAAGAATGTCGTTACCTGGATAGTGGCAACGATTTCAGCTCCAAATCCGCTCGTTACTGGTGCTTCATGAGTTACAATTAGTCGTCCTGTCTTCTCTACGCTCTGAATTTCGATGCTTAAATAACCTAGTCATTGATTTTAGTTTGTTTCGCTGAAATTTGAACCTAGGAACTTCTTCTGTTACATTTCAGATCATTGCTGACGTAAAACTTAACTGAAGGCATGTCGCGAGCAGCCCTAGTACCTTTTCGGGAAGGTAAGGCTAGAGAGTTACAAAAACCACAAGATTGCTACTATACATGCTTCTTTAACCAGCTGCTCCAAGCTGAGAGCTCTAACTTAGGTTGCCGTCGAATTCGAACAAACCTTTACTACAGTATCCTCATCCCAGGGAAGGATTGTAGCAAGATCGATAACTTCAACAGATAATCCCAATTGATCTTTAGCCAACTGAACTGCTTCGAGTGCAACATGAACTTGAGTTCCCCATGCGACAACTGTCATATCGGAACCTGAAGGGTTTGTTAGTTGTCCTCAATTCGGAGAAGGGAGAATTTACTGTAGTGAATCAGATGAACACCTACCTTCCAACACAATCTCAGCCTGACTCAGTGGAATAGTGTAATCACCAGTTGGTGTGTCCTCCGCCGCTAATCGATAAAGAACCTGGAAAAGTAATCAAATCGATAGCACCCCACTTGAAGATCAGCTATTCACGCACCTTAGGCTCAAAGAAAATACATGGATTAGGATCACGAATACAGGACAACAGCAGTCCCTTCGCCTGTACAGGACCTCGAGGTACCACAACCTGAATTAGAGTCGTCAGTCAACGGAAATCCTAATCTTGCAGAAAGTTTGAGTTAGCGGTTTAGGTTCAAAGTAGGGGATTTCTCACCTTCAATCCAGGCGTGTGCGTGAAGTGGGCTTCTGGACTTTGTGAATGGTACAAGCCACCATGTCCAACGGCTCCATAGGTGGACCTCACCGTCAAGGCACCACAGTTGAACATTCCTCCACTACGATAGCGGTACTTTGCTGCTTCGTTTACCAACTGGAACCGTACCATTATTTCGTCACACCGTATCGCCATGGAAAACATAAATTTCATGGAAAACATTTCTACCTGATCATATGCCGGGAAAATGTAATCGCTGAACTGGACTTCAGCGATAGCTGTACTTCCTCCTACAGCTACACCTATGCCAAAACCGACTATACCTTGTTCACACAATGGAGTATTGAATACCCGATCTTCGCCTTAAATTCAAGATTGAAGGTGTATTTCACGAGGAATAATGCACTTCCGGACTCACCATACTTGTCTTTCAAACCAACAGAACACCTAAATACTCCGCCGAATGCAACGTCTTCTCCGAAAACAACAGCTGTTTTGTCTGTTTCCATAGCAATATGGAGTGCACTATTTACAGCTTGGCAAACGTTCATTTTTTCAGTGGGTCCTCCGACTAAAAGAAGAACTTCAGAAATAGGAAAACACGGTTACCAGAGGGAAAGAAACGGTAGAGGGGACCTTTTCATGACACAAGCATCGTTTTTCTTAACGGAGTGGGAATCCTACACTTTAAACACAATAATATGTACAAACCTACCGCTAGCTATCTCTGGTTTCACTCCAGATGGAAAATACGAGAAATGTGCACCGTTACGTTGTGACTGTTGAATTAGACGGGGAATATTCCGTAAGCCTACACTAATAGTGCGTGATGCCATGCCTGGAAATGACCATTAGTTCCCTATCCGCTAAAAACAAAAAGGAACAATTTCAGAGAGAAAAACGAATAAAGGAAAAATGACAAGAAAATGTGGAGTGGAAATTAAGCGATGTAGCACTCAAAGAACCACATCTCTTAATAAAACAGAGTGAAAGCATAAGAAATAAACAATACTACCAAATAATCGCTTGTCACGAACAATTTGATGAAAGGTCTGATAGAGCATAAAAACGAGTTTATTGATCAAAGCACTGAATACCAGCGATTCACCCAAACACAGGGGATTTGACGTAACTTTACCCACACGGTCAAGATATCACCGGTGGCAATAGAATTCTCGTAAAATGATTAGAAAATATTGAACTAACTTGTGTTAATTCAAGCAACAAGCCACCAAACCAAATGTCAACAGTAATTTCCATAAATAACTACTAACAAACAATAGCAATGACCTCATGTATCCAGGCCAAAACAAGTGATCACATTCAAAAAGACTTTTAGAGTAATTTGATAGCCATGGGAGGATTCGATATTAGAACTAATCGTGAGTTTATAAAACTAAGGAGTTCGCCCGATAAGAAAAGACACGAAGAATTCGATGACACTCATTTGTCAGTAAATAACGATGTTATCAGCTCACGACTTGAGAGGCGGTCGGTTCGTCCTCGTCCGAAGATAGCCCTTCTAGTCCTTCGTCAACGTCGAATAACTCCTCATTAATTGCTATAGAACCCACATCTAAAATTAAAATGCAACTAATAGTTATAGGAACCAGCTATTAGCAGTCATATTTAAAAAAATCCAAATGTACCGTTTCTAAAGCAGAAAACACTTGAAAACAACCTGCAGCCAAACCGTCGGCATTAGTTCCTTCCGCAGGTGCTGTTCCATCGTTATCCAAATCGTCATCCATACCTTCGAATTTGAAGAAGTTGTTATCGATTTCGAACACCTTCTCATCGGGCTGAATAGGCAATGAATTATGGACCGACTCATTTAACTAAAGGATATCTCAGTTGGTGAAATAACCAGAACTCACGTCAGCCTCCTCTTTTTCGAATTCGACATCTTCAGCATCCTCGTCATCAACACAAGCATCGGCATTGAATGTAAATAAATCACGACCGCTCATACCCAACTACAAGAAAGAAAAAACCGTTTTAGACTGCTAAAAGTAAAGTGTGTAGCTTGAAACCTACAGCCTTTCCAGCTTTGATCTTGTCCTTCTTCGCTTTTTCTTCATCAGCTTCTTTCTGTTTTTTCTCTCTCAACTTCCTCTTCTTCCATGCTACAAATGACTGGAGGGTAATTTTCGTGAGATTCTTTGAAGACAACGCAGCTCTCTGAACAGAGGAATCTTATCTAGAAAAGCTCAGTCGCACTGAAATGAAGTAATAAATGGCTTGCATTCCGCGAAAAACTAAATGACCACTTCAAGACGAAATTAAACCAGACAAGCCTAAAAGGGATGAAAGAATGCGCAATGAAAACACAACAGATTCGTCACTGCTTGAATTACGGAACTCTTTTCAAGACCACTCAGAAATAAGTTGTCTCGAGGCCGCAGAATTCTGCAAAGCTTCGTTATCGAAGCAATTGTGCATTTAGGAACTCCTTCTTAATCAATCTGAGGAAAAGGCATGAATCTACACAAAAGAAACAAATTGAATCACGGAATTAGTCAATTGGGTTGAGGTCTCACCTCTTTCTCGATGAGCTCTTCGAGGCTAATTTGATTCTCCTTATCTTGCTCCTCCATCTTCTTTCTATCCTTCTTCAACACATATCTGTAACTACCGTCCTTCAGAATACTGATCAACGATGAACGACTTCTCACAGTTGAAATGAAATGAGTACGAAAAGCAATCAATAAAGAAGAATAAACTAGTCAATAACAACACAACGTGAACATACCCTTCTGGTAAGCAATGCCTGTATTGGCACTTCTCTCCACCATTTGGGCACTCCCAGAACCAACCATACTTGCTCTCCTCAACGGCTTGGAGGAAGTATTTACAGACCTGAAAGACTAAATATTCAAAAGTAAAATTTGTTCAGGGCGCAATCTTAAGGTCTTAAAAACACCATATGCCGATGGCGGAATAAAATCAATCCACAAGAAGTTATAAAGAATCAACTGACAATTGTGGTCTGGTTCAATTTCTTATTCGCTTCACCATGCTTGTTGTTGACAACCTCATTGAGTTTGGATTCGTCCCAGTTTTCCATGTTATCTAGAATTGAAATTGAGTGGTGTTATCCTCAGAAAGTTTAGAGTATTTTACTGGAGACTGAAGAGAGCTCACCATCTTCTTTCTTCAAATCTCGGCTATCGACGTAGAGGTTCTTTTTCTGGGTCTTCTGCTCAACAGCTAGATCATGACTAAATTTACACTTAGCTCCTTTGTGGCACATTCCTTGCTTGAAGAACGCACACACTACTGATTTTGGATCGACATCTGAAGAAAAGCAAAGTTCTCGTAGAAATCTCGAAATGAACCATTCGAACAGCTCTTCTCACTTCATATTTACTAGGAAGTAATCGAGTGGATGGTTACGATTACATTCATGCCGTATATCGAATGGCTGCAGAAATGTCAAAACAGCCTTCATCCCCACTCTACTGACGACTTGTATCGGCTACTTGGATTTGAAATATCTCCTTAGCTTCTCGAATTCATCACACTCAACGAAACAAAAAGTAAAATATGGCAGACAGATCGAACCTCTCTGTACTTTCTGCTCCACCGGCTTTATAAGTTTGGTAACATCACGTAAATCGTCCAACTCCTTCTTTTTCTTCGCCTCGGCAGCTTTTATTTGATCCAATCGAGCGTTATTGTTTCGTATCTTGAAGAAAGTGAAAGTTATGAATGTCCAAAGAAGTCATCTGAATGATTCACTCACTTGATTCTGAATTTGTTGAACATATTTCTGATTTTGAGCCCCTTTCTTGTTTTTCATACCAAACGTCTTATCCTCGATGATTTTTTCTTTCTTCTTTTGTTCAGCCTTTTTACTGGGTTGCTGTTTTGGCGGCATTGTTCCTGGGACCCTTGTGAGTTCGATAAAATCTGAAATAAAAAATTGCAAACCAGACTGTCAATGATGCTGAGGAATTTTTCAATAAACTCCACAATAATATATAGACAAACAATTCGGCACATCATGAAAACAGGTAACGAAGCTAAAGAACTACCAATTACTTTCGTTCATTAAATCCAAATAATCAAGAACCCACAGCTAGAAAATAAAGGGTGATTACAAAATCTATGCAATAGTGTGAATAAACTCGCTCCGGTATTTGATCTCTGCAAATTCTGATCATCATTATCATTACGTCAACAGAGCGGGTCACTAAGCGCCAATGGGTAGTGAGCTAACCCCAGTGCTCGTAGGACTCCTCCTGGAGAGAAGGTGAGTTTACTAGCTACCCCCACCAACAGTTGAACATTTTTGAAACGTAATATGACTAGTGAAAGTTGTTCTTTACTTTGCAAACTGCAGACAGAAAGTAAAAGGACGAAACTCAAACTTAGTGAAACTACCGGGCAAAACTTCGCTTAGTTCTGACAGAAATCAATGGATGTTTCAAATCGATCCCCGGGTTTAATTAATATAATTGAAGTCTCTTCAAAGTGCAACCATACAACTTATGAACAAATCAGTTAACTGAGCACCAACATTACTTTAAAGCTATGGACTACATTCAAAAAGGGATGCCAGTGGCTAGTTTCAGAGTTCGACGACCGTCCGTCCGTCCGTCCGTCCGTCCGTTCAGCGCGTGCTGCGACGGCGGTCGCTAGAGTGGTGTTGACAACACTGGATCACGTGCCAGCGCTGTCAACACTACTCTAGCGACCGCCGTCGCAGCACGCGCTGAACGGACGGACGGACGGACGGACGGACGGACGTCGAACTCTGAAAGTAGCCAGTATATCCAAACCAAGCGAGAAATATCCCATTGAAGTTGGATCCATCACCGAATTCGTGCCAACCGTTGGAGGCTGACGCGCTGCCGGTGTTGGCATTTGTGTTCAAGTACTTCGATCGAGCTTTTTCGTTTTCGACGTCAGCGAGTGGGTGAGTTATTCAAGATTTATTGTTCTTCGTGATTACTGCATTTATGTAATCTTTTTGTGAGAAAAAAAAAACACTATTTTACTTCTGGTTTGGGTTGTTTTTAGAAGAATAGGCGATGTGATATCGAAGTAGAATAGTAACAGTGGCAATGAGTTGTTTTAGAAGTTTATACAGTTTCTATGACATCAGATATTAACAAGAAATCAATTTAATATGTTTGGCTTTACTAAAGCCCAACTGGAATCTAACTGATAGATACGTGAAGCTGTCCTGCTTCTTCCCGTGCACGAGAACGTCGGCATATTCAACGATGCTGTGGCAGTGGAATGACTTCTTTTGATGAATCAATTTTCATTCGGCTATTTGAGACCCTAAGCTATCCAGATCCACTTTTCGAGAGTGCATTAAAATTCGCGTCATTACTTAGCGGAAGAGGGGTGGAAGTGGTGTAGTGGCAAGTGGCACACTACCTCACCTCAGGCCAGGAGTTCGAATCCCGGATCGATGTCCTCCTAAGCCAACCAAGCCTTCCATCCCTCCGGGATCGGTGAATTGGTACCAGCCTCGTCTTGGAGGATAAAAGCACTGATTACATCGGCTAGCCACCGCAACCCACTGTACAGGCCACATACCACTCATTACGCCACTAAGATTCTGAATGGAAGTCGAGTGCAGGGGTGCATCCCTCAGACGTTATTGATTGACGCCAAGAACTTTATAACTTTTAGAACTTAGCAGAAGCGATTTTCATATAGTCATTTTATGCGGTCTTGGTCTTAGGTAAAGTGAGGCGAGAAAAAATTCTGGTTGGAGGCAGGATTTTGTTGCAAATTTTGGAGAAAAAGATTTACAGCGACTGTTCTTGATGTGGAATTTGAGCTTAAGTTCTTACAAATCACGAAATGTTGACAGTCTCATTAGATATGATTGGTTCACCTGGGCCTGTTGAAAGGGATCAGGGAAGCTTAACACAAGCTGCTAAGCAGTGAGCGTGAAGCATGAAATCAGTTGACACACAGAAAGGAGCCAAACCTAATGGGCCTGTGAAAGCACCTCATCAGCTCGAACGAATTGAGTAATCGAGCAGCGGAATATCGTGTGCCAGCGCAAAGTATATAGAAGGCCGTGACCATCTACCCAATCTCGTGTTGATTGATATTCCTGAGCAGAATGACGACTAACATGGGAGCTTCAAGCTTAAAAATCAATTTCTAGCGGAATAATCTTTTTCTTCTCGGGAAATCTGTTTCATTGTTGAGCGGGATCGCATAGCTCCACTAAGTATGTTTTCGTAGAGCGGTACTTCCATATCGCACCAAATTTGCCGGGTTTGTTTTCGCTGCCCTTTTGTCGAGGTTACATGGATTTAGAAGAATATGATGAAAACTGAAACTGGTTGATTACTCACCATCCAGTAACAGTGACTGAAATGACATAAGTTTTTGTTGTTGAAATGTTAGCTAATGAATGATGGTTGCCATAATCGGTAAAATCATTAGCAGAAAACGTATTTTGTCATAAATAGACATACTGACTGATTGGAAGATACTTCATAATCGAGCACCCATAAAAGTGTCTTCCACTTAGTCTGGGATCATAGCGAAGAATTTCTTTATCAAACTTTTGCATTATGCGTTCGAATTGTGGCTGAATACGGAATTAATGGTAATTTCGAGTGGCGGGGGTGCTTCTTGGCGATTACACACCTCTTTTTGCAACTTCTTCTGGGAACTTGTGATGGTTTCTGAAAGGCTCCATTCAAATCGCCAAACGCTGAGTCATAATCTCTCCAGTCATGTTATTGCTGAATAATTTCAGGAATTGTTTCGGTAATGTTTGGAACTATGCGGAACACTCCAAATGACGGCTTGCCAGCAGATCTCGACAACGGACACTACAGAAGCACACAGAACATCACGGTACGTTCTCGATTTACCTGCCACTAATTCATTCAAGCTCAGAGGTGAGGGTAAACTCGTCAAGCTTGTGATTGATCAATTTAATTGCTCCTGTCAAGATCGAGCGTGGGCCTCTCATTTATCTTGCTTTGCTTAAGGGCCACCCTTCATCTTCACCTCACTGTGCACATTTTTCATTGAAGTTTACTGAATTTCGAAGAAATTCTAGATGAAAAGTGAATGGCTGTCGTGCCCTCTTCGACATTGGTCATAGTTCTCCAGGTCCTCATGTGGCCTTCACCACCATATGTTTCTGCTTACCCTTTTTTGTGGCTTTTCCATATGGTACTTATGTTCACATTAGACTTATCCCTTTTTTCCAGTTTTTATTTCTTGACTTTAGATTAAACAAGAGTCGAGAATTTTTCCTCACAGTTCATTCAACGCAGTTTTACGTATTAAGGACTCTTTCCTATGTAAAAACTAGGCTTCACCGCTGTTTTTTTAAAGCCGCCACCGTACGTGGTAGTCAATTTTTAAATGACCATATCTCTACTGAAGCATTTACAGGAGCCTTTCTACCACTTGAGCGGTTCCTCCTAAATTTCGATTTAGGAACCAAATGCACCATCTTCCTCGCTGACATGGGAGACTCGGATACAATGTTTTGTCGGCTGCTTCCTTCTGTCTATAATCAGCTCATTTTGTGTAAGTTTTTATTCTCTAGTGGATGTGACCCTGAGTTTGATGAATTATTTCATGAATTTCTTGGATTATTCTTACATTCTAGTTTTCTGAAAGTTTCATGCAGTTAAGTTGGACTTATCGGTGATGTTAGCATTTAACGGAGAGGCAACAAAGTGGTCCCGTCCACTAATTTTGAGAGGGAAGTTGTTGTTCGATCGATAGAGCGAAAAAGTCATTCCAACAGCGATGGATTTCCGTATATTGGTTTGTTTCGTGTGCTCAACTTTCTGTGTTCACCGTAATACCTCTTAAATGCAGTGTCTATTCTGAAAGTACGGGCGGGCCAAAACTTTTTAACTGCGGTTATTTATTAGCCTCTGCATGACTCCGCACAATTTCACTTACAAGTAAAAGCGAGTTAATATAAGTGGTGAACTCATTTGTTTCAGTTCTGCGATACTGTTGGCCTCAAAAAACGAGTTTTTGATGCTGCGCTTCACGTAGTTCGCTCTTTTACGTAGTAGTTAATGAGTGAGAGAAAAGCTGCATTACATATTTGACAATCCCAAGAATGCATGAGAAGAGCCTTGGGTTAAGAGAAGTTAACCACTTAGGTTATCGGTGGATAGCTCGAAAATGTGCAGATAGATTGCAAAAGAGGAAATTGAGTTGGAAAGAAACCTGTCCCTTCTAAGAACTCAATTTGAAAGACGGATATATGTTACCATTTCGAAGAGGACTTTAGCCAAAGGATGTTTTCTTCTGATTTATAACTTCGCAAGGGAGACATTTTTCAAAGAGCTGCGCTGTAGTTTACTTGTATCTAATATTATTGACTTATTTTTTCATTTATTCGCTTCAACATCTGAAAGCGTATTTCCTTGAGCTATGATGCTTGAGAACAGCTATTGCCTTTCCATGGGACAACTTCGTTGCCTTATGTGACTTTTCGAGAGGACAGCCACTTATCAATAACATTTCGCGAAGAGTCATTATGAACGCCCGCACCCCTTAACCTCTAGAATGATTGTCAAGGACCACGACTTACACTTTTTAAAACCGATTTTAGATGACAATTTCGCGAGACAATACCGCCTTTTTTCAGGCGGGCTATCTTCTGCTGTTGACTAAGTTGAACGGCTTCTGTATAATGTCGTCAATTGGAGCGATTCTTTCGCTGAGTAGCACGTGTTTTTTGATGGGACCAGTTGGTCAATGTAAGAAGATGTTTGACGAGAGCCGGTGGTTGGCTTCTTTATTCTATGTCGGATTCATAGCTCTGGCTCTGATCGCAGGTTAGTGTTGTTTTCTTTGGTTGGAGAGTTGCTAAAGTTTCAATTTTCTATGCCCGCACCACGTAGAACCTGTAATAAGCAACAATAGTGGTAAACTTCAATCTGAGCTTGCAAAAATGGCTAGCTCCCCTAAGTAATAGGTTAATGCATAATTGTTGCGGATCTTTTTTCTCGATACGATTTAAAATTCAAATTCGGGCTTTTTTTTTTTGGGAATTATCTCCTCGTTTTTCTTAACAGAAATAGCCCTGGGAAGTCATCTTCAAAATCGCCACATTATGTTCTATTATTTCGAGAAAGATTGGAAGTTGGCGGAGTCATTAAGCGATCCCAACGAACTTTGCGGCGATGGAGCAGTCAACCAAAGCCCAGTAAAGGATGTAATGTAATCTGCTCCTACATCCTCTCTCTTCACCAACAGAATCTCCTATGGATTATCACGTCAATCGTCCGTTAAAAAATTGGCTAGCTAAGGGAACGGCGAAATGGATGACTTAGTGGCCGATGTCAACGCGTGCATCGCCTCCAAGAATCGAAACTTCTTCACCCGTGAAATCCGACTGCCCAGCAAATGGGAAGCAGTGTTTGAAGTAAATCGTGGATGTGTTGCGGAATAATTAACTGAAATATCTTTGCTGAAAATTTTTATCGTTTTTTTTTCAAGTAAAATTTGCTGAAGAAAATCCGCAATAGTTATGCATCAACCTAATAATTTAAACCCTTAGACAATTTACAATTTTTCAATTTTTTTACATACCTTCAAAGAATGAAAAATGAGCAAACTGTATATTCCTACTAGATTGGGATGGGCCTTTCTTCCAGCCATGGTGACGAAATCCAAATTGGATTAAGTTACTCAAGGATTTTTAAGTTTTCTAGTCGTGTATTAATATTATACACGTAAAGGACATAACTTTCCGTAATTTTGTTTTCTCGTAATCTCCCCACTTTAGGCAATGAACTACTCATTTTCTAAAGTAACTGATCTAAGCACATGCTTGTGATTCGTTGATTGGCTCGTTATGGTGCACATAGGCGAATTTATGGTTATGTAATTGAAAAAATACTTCGGTTGTGATATAAGAAAAATAACACGGCAACCATCAAACCGGTGAATGATGGAACGAGGGCAAACCTGCATTTTTTCCTCGCCAACAATGTGTTTTCATCATGTGATGAAATGAGCTGACGTAATTCTTCTGCACCATTTAACTTAAGCTAACTTCGTAAAGATGACTAAAAACAGTGCAAGTGCATTTTCACTCTCAGTAGGTAGTTTTTATCCCCGACTGTGTTTGGAACTCTTTTCCACCTCAACTATCTAAGTGACCCATTCACGATTACATTCTCTCTTCTTAAACGAGAACATGCATCTAACAGTCGAGAAACGAGAGTCCTTTCTTCTTGCCGCTACTTGACTTCAAGCTTTCGAGGTGCATTCCACTTCAGGTTAAGACGATTGGGTCTTTTTGTGTTCTCGTGAAGTAGGATGCAATAGGAAGATAATGGAGTTCTGGCACCTGATGCATTTTGTTCAAGGTGAACTAGGTACTAAATACGGTTCTATTCCTTGATGAACCGTCGCTCACGAAAAGTATTATGTCAGCTCATGTAAGATTCCCCACTTATTTTTATGCTCATGTTGATGAGTGAAGTCATATTGTTGGATACCATTCACTACACAGTTACCTCTTTTGTTTCGATTGTTCGATTCGCGAAGCAAGAGGAATTGTCCTGATTGATGGAAGGAATTGAAATGCTGAAAGGAGAATAACTGGTGGCGAACGTATACATGGAGTTTTCCGCTCACTTCACCAAAAAGACTTGTTGGATCTACGTCCGGATTGGTCTTTCACTTGTTTAGATAGTGTCCTCAATGTGGTGCAGTCCTTATGGCAGGAATGGATGTGAGGCATGTTAGAGACAAAGTCAAATGTTAAAAACGTAGTCTCTAAGTAGAGCCAAATGATGAGTTGGAACTTTTGCGAAGATGTACTCCCCTGTAAGGGTTCTTGTCAAGACTGGACAAAATCCCAGTTCCTATACGCTACTGTATCCTAGTCATTCGCGTCCTTGCATGGGGACCCCACGGTTGATGCGAAAATCGGCTTGTCACGCAAGAATACCCTAAACGGTAGGAGCCGCTTGCCAGCTTTTTCCAACTTTCGACTTTTCTGGCGAAAATGACTGTCGCTAAGTAAGAAGTTATCGCCAATGACTCGTCGAGCTGCTTTGGTGGCCTTTCGCTCCAAGTGTGAGCCTATTTTGACTGCTGAACATCCAATAGTACTTTGAGCAGCTCTGTTATGGAATTCTGAAGCGAAAGTGAAGGTAGCTCCGTCATTACATATCCAGTCATTCTTCCGTTAAGTACTCCTAGTTCCCAACTTTTCCTCTTACCTTTTGCTTTTCCCTTACCGACTCGATTGTTCGAGTCTAATATCAGTTCCCATTTCTGAATTTCATTTTCATCCATCAGACCTACAGTAGCGCTCAAAAGTCTTCGGTGAAATGCTCTGACGCTTTTGTTCATAGTTTTTTTCTTGGTAGACCGAATGACACGAAATTTGGATATGTTTAACTAGAGCATATTTCACCCTACCCAAAACTATTCGATTGCAAAGCTGCAATATCCACAGGTAGAGCAAGGTGTTTGTTGCGGTAGCAGATTCTGCTAAAAGTAAAGTTGTTGGCGTCTGCACTTATTCGCACCTTATGTGCGTTTTTCTCATATTTTGTGTTCGGCATTACCGCTCGTACACTTTAGACATGACAGAAAGGAAAGAGATTCTAGAAGGACCATCATCTGTATTTTCAGTCGACTTTGAGTTCATGCTCTCTGGAATATCTGGAACATAATGAGATTGTAGGTTAATAGTGGTAAATATTCACACTACACCAGTGCTACACATATTGAAATTTCGCTTGATTACATCCAGTAGGAAAGGAGTTATGACTGAAGAGTGTGACTGAAGAAGCATTTCACCAAAGACTTTTGAGCGCTACTGTATATATGCTTTGGGTTCGTTCCACTTGAATGGGGAGGGGGAATGGGGTTATTATATCCATCTTTCACGTACTGGATTGGTCACTGGCAAACTGTTGATTTCTGTGCTGTTTTCAAATGAGGTTTCTGGAAATTGAGTTTAATAATCGATTGTAAAATAGCGCTGGTTTTTCCATACTTTTTCCCATCCCATCTTCCTTTTCTCCGTCGGAGTTGTCCAATGCGATCTAGCTACAACTCGTTTAGAGAGGTGGTTGTCGGCATATTTTTTCCATTTAAACGCGGATGACCCTACGACTTGAGCTTCTGTTTATCCCCCAATGTTGTCTTTTCTGCAACATGGGCTACTATAATCAATTTTGCGCTGAGCTTATTGCATCAAGGCTCCGCAGCAATAAATTTGCCTCACAGCAATGCATCGGCCATTTCGTTGATGGGATGTTTTTTCTAGGACTCGTTCTCAAAAATACTCCATTAGCCCTGGTATCAATTGGAGGGCAATATATCGCGATGGCTTGGTATTCGCTGTCATATATTCCATATGCCAGGTACGTTCGGTAATATGTGAAAGTAATACTTTTTACCAAAACGAAGTTTTTAGCGCCACTTCGGATTGACAGCGCATTGAAGTGGGGATTTTATGAAAAACCGTTGATGGGTTCTCATTTGGCGCTAACATCATTTTTTGTGGGTTGTCTTTGAAGGGGTTCTCAAGCTTTAGTGGGCTTTCCAGATATCATAAATCTTTACTGCATCCATACGCTGTGAATGGTTCTCGATGATGTCCTCGGAAGTCGTTGGGAACGACCTCGCATTCTTCTTTTTACTCCCTTGAAAAGAGATAGATGGATAGATTGCACAGCATTGATTAGTTTTCTGGAATTGTGCCATACACCGGTTTTCGATTCCATCATCGAAATCCCCTGCGATAGTGAACCTATTGCCTTTATTGCTCTAAATTAGTGTCCGTTCAATAGTTATAATGTCTACCCGCTGGATGGGTAAATAACGTTAGATCATCTGCATCGGTTAATCATCTTTCGGAAAGTGCTGCGCATATGATTACACCATGCATTTTTACTCGACAGAACGTCTGCTGATATGGAGATGGTGCATACAGAGTGTTCTGGTGCCATTTAATCGACCCTGGGAGTATGGGTGGCTAGATTTGCTTTCCATGTGGAGTTTTTCCATGTTTACCTTACTGTTTATAGTTTTTGCTTGTACTTCCTTCATCACCTGAGCGCCCTGACCTCATTGAGCAGCCATTGGGAGGATTCTTCGCATGATTCAGAAACAGGCGTTTACATGGCTTTTCTAGTCCCTTGTCTCTCGCACTTTGATTCGTTTGTCCGATGCAATCCGATTGCATCGCTCTCGGTTTTCCAGCTGCTCATTCCCTCTGCGTTTTTCGCCGTAGTGGGTTGCTTTGATGGGTCGCAAGGCTATGAACAATGTCGCGCCATACGTCTTCATCGGCATTACTGTTTTGTGGCGGCCGCGAGCATACTGACGGCGGCGGCGAAATTAATTACCATGGAGAAGTTTTTTTGGGGTACAAGAAATGCGGCCGACATGATTGATTTGAAGTGATTCACTAACCAGCTGTCCGTTTTTCGTCGATTGGGCGTAACGAGCTCGACGGAAACAAATCGTAGAAATGTCATAGACGACGTATTTGTTCATTTGCAAAGTCACAGCTTTCTTCCTTTTGTTTCAGGGAAACCGTGATTCGATTTTTGCGATCATGTTGCTGTTGATTCGAGGAGTGCCTTTCGCATCTGACAGCTTCTCTTTCCTCATTTTTTTACTTATAACATGTTATATATAAGCTCTATTTTCCAAATATCTATGACAGAATGATACCAAAGTTTCTTGCCGAATAAGTTGGTACTCTGTCAAGCTACTTTTTTGAAGTTTTTTTTTTGAAATCCTGCGGGTTGTAGCGTCCATTCAGTTTCTTGTTTCATATTACCGTAAGGCCTCTGCTTTAGAATTTTCAAAACCTACGCGCCAGAAAAGAGGTGCATTTATGTTACAACTTCACGACGTACCCTCCTGACACCGCTTCCCAATATGCCATCCTATATGACACCCGTGGTTACGTTATGTTGGGATTAGGCGGAGAGGTTGACGTATCAATAGAGGTTGTTCTGCCCTGTATTGTAGACCTCTTCCACTACTGACACATAGCGACCGCTTCCTGATAGTAGAGTTGCCCGGTGTTGAAATTTTGTAAGTTTGGTATTCAGTTGTGATTCCTTACGGTAATCGTATCCCTGACCCAAGTTGTAGGACTGATGTATATCTATCAATCTGGATATACATTTCTGGACTGGCGTTTGATTTTCCTAAGCGTTAACTCCGAAATTGGGGTTCGTCACCACGGTTGGAATGACTGTGTATCCTGGAAGATCATTCAATTGCTTTTCGAAGCATTCACTCTCATGTGAACGCTAGTGCAGCTCATAGTTACGAAAGCAATCATTCACATACACAACTATATGAGAAACGTATCCTCAAGAGTCTTGACAAAGCTGGAAATAGCTTCTTCCATACCATCCATACCCATCGTTTAGTCAGATTGACGGCTAACTATATGCCCTTTGATTCCTTACTCCTCACCTTTGCTGCATAACAGTATAATGGTGAAGGTGTAGAGATGCTTCAGTTTCAGTTTTCAATTCATTCCTATAATTGGTGCCATTTTACAACCCATGTTCTTATCTTTTGCCTTTTGCAACTGTATGATGATCTTTTTTTGAGTGTACAGTTTCTCAATCAGAAGTATTTCATAGCTGTTATTTATCAAGGGCCGACGAACGACTAATAACAATTGTGAAATACCCATGATTTAAGGAAAACTCGATCACAAAGTGTGCAGTTTATTTGGCTTAGGAAATTCCCGTGCGGGATAAAAACGAAAGTAATTGCATTGTAATGAAGCCGATCATCTTCTTGTTCACTTTACTGTAGCATTGTGATTTAATTTGGAACCTTCCAAAGCGCGTTTCATACTACATTCCGCAAACTCGGTGGTATATCTTGTCTTCAAATTCTGGAAGGGTTTCTTTTTTTTCAAACTTTCAATCTAGCTTCCTCAATCATGCCTGTTTGGATTTTTAAGAATTGCTTGTTGTTGAAACTATTTATTTTCTTTTCCTTTGCCATAGAATCTCGTGCGTCATCGGTTTTCGACGAGTGAATGAATTAGTCATAATATAAACCAGTTTACCGGCGTAATTGTTTTGTAAAATTGAATGGTCGTCATTATGTATTTAAAATTGATAGAATTGTGATTGTCTATATTTTTGAAAGCAATGCGTTGTATGAATTTGTTGTGATGATCCGGTATATGTTTGCATAAAGGATTAACATTCACTCTGAAGTGGTTGACTTAGTAACTGGATTTACACTCCACGTTACGTTTCTTTCGTTTGCTGTCGATTGATTTTTGCCTCGTGCTGTCTCTTTAAAGCTGTCGAAGTATTTGCTTTTCTTTTCCAAGATCTTTGTCGAGCAGTTGAGCAGTGTTTTTCCTATTTAAGAAACCATATGCTTGACGATTGGATCAGGTGATTTAGCGGTGCTGATGGTGTTTTCATTTGTTTAACATCTGTCAGACAATTTTCTCAGCAAGATGAGTTTAGCCTGCTGCTCTGTGCACTTTACAACCAGCGGCAGCGACTTTTACTTATCGCTTCAAACTGCTTTAATTCATTATTTTGTGATGTTTTTTTCGTTTATTTGGAAACCGATTATGGTTCTTTTTCTGCCCCCGAATTGCTTACCCTCTCTTATCAGTGTTACCTGTCTGAACGAATTGCTGTCAGCCGAAACGATTTGTCAACATAAAAAATGCCTACTTACTTGTAGTGTATTCGGTGATAAGAGGCTTATCAGTAATGAAGCCCAAGGATTATATTCGTGAACGTGATTTACGAAGGTTTTGTATGAATTAATAGTTCATATTATGCAAAGCTGAGAAGTGCCGTTCGGATGTCGCGCTAATGCCTAGCGTTGTCCTTTCACAATCGTCTTTTTTTTCCTGGTTCTTTTTTATAGCATGTACTTTGTATACCAGCTTTGTTCGGTAGACGTAGGTCGTGGTAGGGGCGCTGTGTCCCACTTGCGTGCGAGTTCTGCCCAGATCGACCAGACCTTTCGTGTTTTCGAGATTGGGGACTAGTTCAATAAGGTAGAGGTACCATTATTAATACCGCCGATGTAGTTCTAAGTGGACACTTTGACCTTGTGATGCTTAATATGATCTTAAAAGGTGTTATTTAATGCGCGTAATCTGCGAGTTATTCTTACCTACCGCTGTTAACTGTCAGCCTCGTTCCATGTTTACATTCCATTTTACTTCCCCCTTTTCGTTTCGCCCACTCTGCTACTGCTATCGTACCTCACTTGATTTTTACTAGTCCTTAGGTCTATATTTATGCTTGCCTTTTTTTCTAAGATATCTTTGGGTCTGCTTGGGCAATCTCTATCTTGATTCCTTGCACCCGATCGGCTCGTGTGATTGATTGAAGGCTGCTGGTGAATGATAGGCTCAGGGAAGTTCGGTTGTACTGCCGTCAAGAACTTCATGAAAGAAAATGATGCCCTTGCAGTGAAACCAGAACAAAACAACCGTTGTGAAGAATAGATGTAAATAACCTTTTTTCTAGCGCGGACATTCTCGCAAGAGATGTACCTTGAAATGAAATATTTTGTGGTTATGTCAATTAGTTGGAAGGGCAATTGTAATTGTTACAATAACGAAAGTTATTAGGATTCATTATGTTCATAATGTGAATGTCAAATAACTATTCTTCGACCGCAACTGCGAAATTCGATTCGTATTAAACACCTGTTTCTGTCAGGACTGGGGTGCGTTGGCGGTTGTGATAGCGATTCCAGGCTTTTATATCCGGAGGTAAAGCTACTGTAATGTAATTACCTTTGCTAATGATCGTTGCTTTTATTTTAAACCAAACATCGAATACTTTATTTCGTTGGGCTGTTTAAAGAAGGTCCTGTTGCTTACACTTGTGCGGTAATACAGAAGAAAAGCGGAATAATCGCACAAAACTAGCAATAATAAGCGTCTATTGCTGCCAGTTTTGTGTGATTATTCTGCTTTCCTTTCTTTCGATTTCAAAAAGTGCTCGGTAATGTTCCAGTCATTCGGTGAATTGTTGTTAAAAGCCTCCCAGCCATGCGAGGTAATCTTATGAATGGTGTTGCTTGTCACTTTAGGTATGTTAAAGCATGGCAGCAGAGTTGAATTATATTTTTGTTTACAGTGAATATAGTTGTTAGAATGACTAGAAGGCTAGCATGTGAAATTACCGGGATGCGCTATGCCGTTGAGAATCGTCGTGACGAAACCTGGGTGCGTGTGCAATGTACGGGCCCCCAGACATGGATGGTACCCGAATCTGCTACCTTTTTCGCTGATTCGCTCCTGTGCTCGCAATCTAATTCGAAAAGATTGAGCTTATCATGAGTTCGGTTGCACAGCTTCCAACGGCTTCTTTTCTACGTTTTGAGTTTCACAGCATATTATTTGATCTTGTCAACACTGTGATGGTTTTTGACTTTTAGGTGGAACAACTAATTTACCTAAGGGCGGACTGTGTCTAGTTTTGAATTTTCTTTATTCACATTTCTTTATGAAGTCATGAAATTGTTTCGCTGAATGGGTATTCGTCTGCTTTATACTAAACTACAGATCACCTTTATTACGCAGAAGACATGGCTGTTAGCCAAAGGCTGGTCGCTGCTTTAATAAATGGCGTTTATTAGACGGGATGGAGGATAACGGAGACCAGCGTACTTCATGCCACTATTCCCTACGTGAATGGTGACTCTATTTCAGAAGTGACCATCAGTTCTCGGCTTTTTAACGTTGGTTTGAGATTGATTAGCGAGGAAAATTTACAGTATTCAAAGTAAATACATGGGAAATGTTCTAGAAAAAGAATGGTGACAGATTGAGCTGTTTAACCGATTTTGCACACGTTGCAGTTGAATCATACATATATGAGCTCATGTCATAACATTTTTATCGCTATCGTCAGTTCCATGTATAACGTTTTGTTGCTAGACGAAGTGAATAACCGACTTCCGGTTCTATTTTTACGAGTAGGTTTGAGGAATTTTCCTAGTCCATTGTGGTTCCCAGACTATGGCGGTTTTAAGAATGATCATGTGATTTTTATACATTATCGGCGCACTTTATCACGAATCCATTTATTGCTGCATTATTGGCGGACTCGGCCATAAATTTGTAGTTACTGCAAATTTAAAGTCGTTTCGATTTTATTCGTTGGCCACTTTTTCGTGTATTTATGGCTATCGCAAAATCGATGATAGTCGTTCTTATGGGGGTTGTCCACGACATTGACTGACTGCTGCTAGTTTTGATGCCTATCTATAGCTCTAAAGACGACTAATAACGTTTAGCGTTAATACGCACTTTTCTTATGACGTCACAAAGAATCATACAATCATCCTCGGTCCTATTGAATAACGAATGGCTTTACATCAGCAATGCATTTGAAGACTTTCTTCTGCGAAATTCTGGAAATGCTAGAATCGCCGTTTTTGTTCACCTTCGTTTCATTCTGGTTTTTATATCAAACGTACAGTTAGTAGGAATGCCATTTATCTTATAGCCTTTTATTTTTACCAAGCAGTTACACTCTAGCAGTTGCAATTTTCTGACTAATAATGTCTTGATGATGTTTCTACGATGACTTTAATGCCCTATCATTTATTTTTCTGAAATGTGGCCGAAATATATTTACATACTACTACTGTCTGAAAATTTTAATGATTATTCGATTATATTTCCGTTTGTTTTGTGTTCTCATTCATTACCGTGATATTGGTAGTGGTATAAGGCCAAGTAGGAATCTCGGCTTTTTATTGCCTTGTCGTTATTTGAGGTGCCAAGTGACGTATTGGTTTGTCAGCGTGTTTCTTCGTTTGCAGAGTTCGCACATCATTCGAGCTTTTGTGATCAGTAAGCGGAACTTCTCTGAGATATCGGGAATGTCTTATAGCAATACTTGAAGATCGGTATGTGCAAGTTGTTGTGAATGCAGAGGTGCCTCCAATTTTTTTTCCTGTGTTTCCTATTTGTGGTTGATTGTGTGGCGCATTAGAATTACATTTCGATGGCCTGAAAAGATACAAAAATAAGCTTCCATTGAAGGCAGTGATTTGTAGAGATTGACTGATATTTAAGGTAGCAATCCTTTCGTCACATATGGTAAATAGTTGAGCAAACAGAGATAAGAGAACTGGCAGGCCCGAGCACATTTCGATACTCTCAGTCGTTGCATGTCGTACCATCTTTCGAGTATTTGTTTTATGCGACTACCTCATAGTGCCGTAATTATGTCATGGAAGGTGTGCTGAGCTGTAGGCTTAATAATATTTCTCTTCAGCATTACTACTTCCTCAAACAACTATAAAGAGGTAGCATTACTCGTTAGGCCCATTTAGAGATCCAGGTATTGCCATGGTGATCATAGATCCATCAGAGGCAAATTGAAGTCCATGAAGCGCCTCCTAATAGTTCTGTCGTGTGGGGACGTGCGGAAGAGGAATGCCGCAGTGTTCCGCTCTTTCAGCATGTTTATTTGGTAGGGACCTGTCGCCCATTTTTTTCGGAACCATGTAGTCCTTTCAGTATGCAGTAGGGAACCGCAGAGAGAAGGGATGCGGGATTCACGCGCGATTGGTAACCCTATATGTGCTGGGTGCTTATCTGCGTTTCCTGTCAAGTCGAGGCTTTTTTGGACTTTACTAAATGAGATTTCTAATGTCCGATTTTAGGAAGTTGGGGTGGTTTGCTCGTACTACTCAGAAAAAAACCTAATGATTGCATTTATTATCTTTGAAGGTTGAAATTATTTCGACAGGTGATAACGAAAGGACACTTGTCTAGATTTTTATACTGATATGTCGTTCATTGAAGTCTCGTATCTGCTATTTTTCCTATTGCTCGGTAAATTACTCGGCGAACGAATTTTTTTTCTTGCACAGTACCCGTTTGTGAATTATTTATTGGTTTTGAGTGGTCTCTACGATTTATTTGCTGATTGGCTTTACTGTCGTCTCCAATAGGAAGAGTTCCTTCTGTGCCTTCAAGCAAGGATTCTTTGTCTACGAATTTGAGTTGTTGAAGATTTGACTATGAACTTGATATCCTTCGGACACTTGTCGGGTGAGATGTGATATTTGACGAATCACCTTGTCTTGTAGATAATTTCGATAGCAGCGCTTACTTAGATGTTTGTCAAACAGGTGATACCTTACACTTGTTGTCGCTCCGCAGTTACGGCTGATCGCAAATCATATCTCTCTTTGGAAGGGTAGGCGGAGACCTACAGGATTTCGTGAGCCAAATCGTTTTGTTTTGATGATTTTGAAAGTCTTTTGGATGAGAGAGTTTTTTGAATCCTGAACGTCTCTAACATTATCCTGGCTATTTTTTTTACTGCAAGTGAGTGGCAATTATTCATAAAAGCTAGCAATTGGAAGGATTACCTCGTGCTTCTTCTAGTGATGTGAAAGTGGGGAAGGCATTGCTATACAGTACATTGAAAAATGTGTGCCATTGATTTGTTATGCTAACTTCCAATCAAGCATGTCCCTGTGCAACACTTCCAGAATCAGAACGGTTGAAGAAACATACTCACTGGAATTAATTATTTGTTCCCAACAGAGGCGTGGTAACAGCCTGAGCATACGGTGGAATTCAGTTCAATTACGAATAGCAGTAGCTCTTGGGTCGCAGATGGTTGTCCCAACACCTTTTATGTATGCTTAAAAAATCGGCCTCCATCGAAGTCAGCTCTTCTCTTTCTGCTATTTGGATTTTGGATATTTGTCGGTTTGACGTTGAACAGTTGCTAAGTTAATTTCACCTCACTCGACAATCCTCAGTTTTATTTGGATGTCCTGTATGCAGCGTATCCAAAAAAAATTGGGGCCTGTCGTTATGTTGTCGTTAGGGAAAATTTGGCAAACCTTCTTGTAATCAACGCTTTCGAGCCATTCAGAACTTCTCTCTTAGTCAGTATACGCTTAATGTCAAAGAAATTACATCGGCCAGAGTCATCGTAATGGGATCTTTATCTATTTTTTATTGCAGTATTTTATTTGCATCGTTAAAGGGTCACATAAAGATAAAGAGAAGTATCTGGTAGTTACGGCGGTCGAAATAGATCGATGAATCATGTCCGCCCACATGGCGTTTCTTGGTCGTTTCCAGATTCCGCCTTAGATCCGTAATCTGGTTATCTGTCATAAATCACTTCGCCATTAAATTATCTCTCTTTAGGAAGACGTAATTACCGTCTTATAGTGGGGCAACATTCGATTAGTGAGCATAGGTCCGCGCGGGCGCACATACGCAGATACGCAAGCCACTGACCTCCGTTTGTGTTCACTCTAGGTGATTATATGTTCGCCTAAGCCGATTTAACGGCGACCTCTGAGTTTTTCTGGAGTAGTTGTGTGAACTACTAAAGCGTCTTTTCGTTTTTCCAGAATGTTCTGGAAGTACTACGGACTCAGTGATTTTAAGGCTGTTTTGTTACGGTTTTCTGATTAGTTGGAAATTATTTCATGGTCTAGGACTGAACGATTTAAGCTTGCTCAATCAGTTCGTAAAATTTTTTACTTGTTACGTTTTTTTTGGGCGTTATTGTACTTGATTTGTTTTACGAATTTTACCATTTACTTTTCTATGGATATTTTGAAATTGTGAACTTCGGAAGTTGAAGATGCCCATAAAGGAGTTTATCAGATTGAAAATTGCCAGTTTACTACTCAGTGCGGTGACTGAACTCCCACCCTAAGTCGGTTTTTAGGCGTTTGAGCGCTTATGAAATTTGTAGGAGGAGCTGCGTTAGCAATGGGTAATCTCTTTAGTTTTTCTCTAACTGCGCTAAACTTTGTGTCGATGAAAATGATTATGTTCATCGATTTCTCACTGCATTTCTGTGTGATTTGAACAGAATATTTACTTTTGAAGATCTCAGTATATTCTTTTTATCCATGATAAGGTGCTGCACTGTTATTTGAAGAAATCACGGTGTGTATGCTTGAGTCAGAGGGGAAATAATTAGGGTTTCACATGTATCAGATCATAAAAAACGAGTATTTCTCCTAAAAGATTTTGTAGCGCAAGACCCTAAACCGTGTTTTTTTTTAATTTTCCGCTTCTACGAATCTTTCTCCACTCTTTCGTTGATTTCCATTTTAATGACTAGAGCAACATAGTATTAGTGGAAGCATTCGCCTATCTGTTATTCTTACCTCTGATCAAAAATTTTGATAAGCCCGCGAACCCCGGAAACTGCGAGGTCTTCAAGATTCAACTGCAAAACGATTTCCGCTTGGTTTTCCTTGTTGAATTCATGTGGTCGGTGTTCATTGACCGTAAGAGATGAAAGATGGGTATTCAGTTCAACAAGGGGATGAGAAAACCTTCGAAATGGCCCTTTAAAGAAAGAAATTGGCTGTGACTGAGGTCGTCTGTGAAGAGATGGAATGAAGTATTCCGTTGTCGCTGTCGGCAATAGAGCTCAATGATTTACCCGTCATCCTCATCTCGCCACCACCTGTCGAGCATTAATGCACCCGCCAATCTCCATTCTGTCCGGCCTTCGCGGATTTTCTGAAGCAAACACATGTAGGTAATAAGTGGTTCGAGCACATATAACGTGCTGTCATTGTCGATAAAGTCCATTTGAGAGAAAAAAAATAAACGAGAACGACTAACTGAGTGTAAACCGGTGAAAGAAAAGAGAAACAGGGCTATGAACCGAAAAACGACGACAACCACCTGGCCAGTTTTTCCCGTTCAGTGGAATGTGTTATTACCGACATCCGTTTGATTTTGATTGCTTGCCCTTTTATGAAGGTGATGCTCTCCATTCTCGCTTTATGGGCATCGTTGAATCAATGGCGAAGATGCAGTATTAAGCTTAAAATCTCAACCTATTTATTTCTTTAATGATTATGTTTTAAGACGTTTATTGCTCATATTCCTAATCTTTCAAGTTTGAAGTGATGCTAGGATCCCTTAGGAGCCTTAAGTTTCAGTCTTAGAGCCTCAAAGTCCTTAAGTCCACAGAATGGTTACAAGAACAATGCTAGATGAGGACTATTCAATTATTTTGATCTAAAACCTGACTCATGGTAGTTCAGTAACCACTCAGTCTCAGAGTGTGATATAGAGAGGATAGAAGGAAAATAGATCCAAGAATATATCAGAATGACAAGTACCCTTCTGAACGTGATGTTTTATATTCGAGATCCTCTAAGATGTTTATTTTGCGATGATTTACTGATTTGCAGAGGTTAATCGTTATACGCATCAGTTTTTTTGGGATTGGTCAAGTAGGCGGATCTTCTGCCTCATGAATGATGGAAGATTTGATCGGCTCGGACGGGAAGTTGGTGCCACGCATCGTCTTGAGTTACTACGTGGCTTCCCCACTTGCTATTTTTCGTCCGCACTTCACTTGTGTTTGATCTCGAGAGAATTCGCCGCTCAGAAATGATCTCTGGCTTGCAATCGAAGGAAATTTTCCTTTGTTCATACCCTAGCCCTATCTGATCAATCAGGGAAAGGCACAAGCGATTAGATTGCAAGTCGCATGTTCCCGGGATCTCACCGTTGTAAAGGGCCAGCGGTGAAATCAAACGAATCAATCAGGAGGACTTCAAACTATCATGAAAGTTGTGGTATATGCAGTCAGATACCACAACTTTCATGATAGTTTGAAGTCCTCCTGATTGATTCGTTTGATTTTCCTCCTTCATTGGAAATTGTACTGCATCTTTTCAGTCGTTTCTTAACTCATTTAGCTTGCTAATCAAGTTGCCTTCATAGTAATTACTTCCTTTTGTATCTGAATCGGGAGATGGGGTGGGTGTTGTCGTTACACATGCAGTCAGGGTATGTCCGTCGCACACAACCCTCCGAGTTGTGCTAGCCGCTTATACGGATTAGCTTCGCTAGGCTGTCTACTTATAACTAAGAAGATAAGATTAACTTCGTTCTACGTCCTAATACTCTACACTCAGCGATATGAAACCTTCCTGGCTGTGTTGTCTCGTCAACCACAACAGATGGGTTGGTTGGGGTGGTTTATGGAATTCGTTGTTAATCTGTCTTCACATTTTTGACTACGCAATTGAGATAAGGTCTTCAGAGGGAGGGGTCTTTACCTAAAGTGATGTGCTGGGCTATTTCGGATTCTTGTCTTCAACAGGACCCTTATTCATTCTGGGCTCGTCTTATCATCTCCTATTGGATTTTTTTCTGCATTTCTTGGTTGTTCTTAATTTCTTCCCATCAAATGTGCTGTTTCTTGGAAGCATCATGTTCAAGTACCCCCTATCGTTCTCCATTTAAAATGCTCCCTGGAAGAGCTTTCATTTTTTATGTGGAGGCCCTTATTCTTTCCTTCACCCAGTGAGAATGATAGGTGGGAAAAAGTTGGAGGAGTGGCCTCCAACACTCCTACCGTAGTCTTGACCCTCTCTTGTGACCTTCTCTTGTCTGACCTCAACTTTGTGTATGATAGCAATTGGAGGTGTAGCATTACCGCGTCAGATGTTAGGCGGCATGTGTTGTCTTAGGTCACACGCTTTCTTCTACTTCGTTGTTCTTTACGTTTTTTTTTCTACCTCCCACGACCGAAAGGCAAAGCTTTGGGATGTGGCAAAGGAAGCTGTTTGTCAAACTTCTTTTACTTCATCTTTCGTCACAGTAATTAGAGAAGTTGTTGATCTCATCGATAGCCGGACCTATTGCACAATTTATTCGTACAAGATAAATAGAAATTCGAGTGTTAGTAGTAGGAAAAACGAGGTTCGAACATTTTTCGTGGTCCTGAAATTTACATTTTCTCATGTGCATGTTTGTGAGTGATTTTCATGAATCTCGAGTTTCTTTAAAAGATGGGAATACTCCATTGAGGCAGTTATCGTGGACTGCCACCGAATTACGTTGCTCTGGTAGGATTTGCTCCTGAGTAAAGTGAAAAATTCTGTGAAATGGCGCTTTTCGTAAACTACAGTGAGGAGCATAGCTAAGAATACTTCTTGTAGATTTTTTAAATGTTGTTAAGTGAATGGTAAACCGATATCATGTGGCTCTTGAGACTCAGGATTCTATGAAGCACTGTATACACAGTTACTCTGCTTATCGTACTTTTTTTGTCTTCGAAGAGAACGGGGAGAGGGCGAACAAATTGTCGCGATCTATGAAATATTATATTTGAGTTGTGGTTCGAATAGGAAACCACGTCTTAGTCTCCTAGTCTACCAAGTTTATGGTTTTGGGGCTGCCCCGTTGAGGTCAATCGTTCTGGGTAGGTAAACTCTGATTCTGTTGATCTCCTCGTAATTTCTTGTGAGCTCATCCATTAACCTTGAGCTGTTTTTTCATTACAAATAGTATTTTTTTTGAATAATTTCTGGCATATACGAGCCTTATTTGAGTTTATCTCTTGTTCAGTTCTAGGAACCTTGTTTCTTGTTTTTTGTCAAAAGGGTAGCTTAGCTTTGAGGGAGGTTTTTCGCAAAGCATAACATCTGTTAGCTTCCATGTTCCTAGATCTAATATGATGGTGAGAGCCTCCACGGTTTTGAGGATGGGGTATATGACATTTTAAACGAGATTGAATAGCCCAGAAGCTCGTTTCCTCGCTGTTTTCATCTACTTTACTTAGTGCTTTTTTTGGAAGCATTTTTTCCTGCCATTCTGTTCATTGGTACTGATATTTATGGTTACATAACCCCTTAATTATTCGTTGAGCCGCTGATGTGTCAGAGTGTCATTTGATAAGAACATTGAATCTCCAATAGTGCTGCCGGATTTGAAGGGCGCATGCTATTGCTCATGGATTAGTCAGCGCACATGTGGGAACGCAAATGAATTGTTCAGAGCGATTATAAATACAACGTCTAGTCATCGGGTTCATTTCTATTCATTCTTCCCTGTAGTCGTTGGTAAGGCATATGGATTTGGGCAGAAATGGGAAGTGGGCTTGGGTGGCTTGCCGGACTGAAGTTCGTGTTCCGGTTGCGTCGAAGCCCACCAGGCTAGCGATCTTTGTGTGGGTCAGAATGTGATCCTATACAGTATCTAGCCATAAATGTAGTCAATTATGCTAAATACGCAGTTATGCGCTACTGAAAAGGATCGATCAACACCGGGAGCTGGTTTTGTGATCGTTCGGGGGCAAAGGTAACGTAACTCGTATTGCATGGCTTCTGCCCACTGTACAGAGTGATGATTGGAGTCAGAGTAATGGTGAAGTGGAAAATTATTAATTTTGGAGATGCTGACACTTGTTGTTTTGTTTGTTTAGGCTAGGTAGAACATCAGTACTCCGTAACGGAGTTCCTAAATTTGACTTATATTATCACGATTGATTCTGAATGGAATTGGCTTCCGGGTACCTAAATTCAGGGTTCCGGGTTCAACACATGATGAATTTATCTAACTTAGTGAATAGGTATTTCGTGGACACAATCTACTATCCTAATGATTCATTGGTTGAGGGGTAATGCGTGGCGTATTCTAACATAATTAGAATTTTTGAAGAAATAATGTTTGTTCCTTTTGGGCATCCTGCGGTTTTGAACTTTAATTTCACCCAACTTTGCTCGATCTCTCCAAATTTATTTCTGGTATCTGTGTGTGATTATTCGATTCAAATTTTACCAATTTGAGAAGTGTTTAGATGAAAGTACATGATATCTGGTACATATGTATTACAACTTGTTTCCGGATTCTCTTTGAAAGTCTTGAATTTCAACAGCTGTCGTTTGTCATCATACACTTGCAGTGTCTTTGTTTAATCTTCTTTGATTACTTTACATTAGTACAATTTTCTCAAGTGATCATCTTCGCCAGATTCTCTCGAACTCGTTTTTTCTGCCACATATCAAACATTACGTAATCGATAACGATTTTGAGCAGAACTTTAGAGGTTTTCGTTTATGTGAACCTAAAAATTGCTAGTTTCTTCTTAAACTGATGGCAAGTGAACAGATACCCCGCTTTTCATTATTTCCCATTAAAGATCACATTCAAGTGTTTTTTGCCTTTGTTTTACACTTAATTCAGTTTGTTCTCGTGAGTTTGAGAGTGGAGCTTGAGTTTTGAGATCCAAGGATTCACATTACTTCAGAGGTCCCAAATGTCGTACCTATACGTTTAACCTCAAGAGCTGCAAAACATAGGCCTAGGGTGCAAGATGCTTCGAATAATCCCCACATGGTCAATCTCAATTTACACTACTACAAAAGGATCCTGTATCCTTTAGGTTAAATTAACTGAAACATCGAAAATCGCGTCTAATGATTATCGTTCAAGTAATGTATGGTAGCTGTGGAAAAAAAGACGATTGCGAGATATTCTGCAAAACATAGTCTTCCGCCATACGCTTCAAATATTCCGTGTTTGCAGCTATACAGTTGTCTGAGAGCGTTGTCTGTAATGTGCATCTTAGTAGCTTTTTTCGAGCTTTTCACTTTCTTCAATAGCGCTTCGTATGAATGGCAGCCATGAACGGCCCGTCATTTTATTGGCGTTTCGTAATTTTCGTTGGGAGACTACTGGGAAATGGCTCGTTAACTAGATGAAATGAGGCTCTTGTGTTCGCTTTCGCCGTTTTTGAATGTGTTCGATGTAATTGCTCCACGGTTGATGGAAATCCCGTCTCAACATTAGCCTCAAATGCCTCAAATCAGTAAATGGGATAATTGAATAATAAGATTTTAATTTCTGCTCAATTCAGAAATAATGAGTTCTTGTGATAGGCTTTTATTAAGAAACATGAGCTCATAGAGTCCCGAGAGATTTGTAATAATTTAATTAAATAGTGAGTATGTAGTTGTGAGTAAAGAGAAAAAAGAACAAGCAGTATTAGTTCGGAATGTTCCTAGAATTCGTCGTAATTTAATTAGTTAGTGGTTGTCAGAATGGAAAAAATCAAGTTTTTCTAACCTTCTGGCTTTGTCATAGTTTCAATTTTTCATTTTTCTTTGAAATTTATGTTATATTCTATGCATCCGTTGCTTTCCCATTTTCAACGCAATTAGCCTAGAGAATTTATTGAGACCTGAGAACAACTTGTCCAGGAATTATTTAATATTTCTTTAATTTTTGTAGCTGCAAAATCCAATTGTACAGTGATCAATGAAAAATGTGAGGAAATCACCCAGACAAGCAATAAAGTTAGTAGAGAGGAAATCAGAAGAGTTTCAAATAATGGATTTGTAAAAAAAAAATAAAAAGGAACTAGTCAGGGTTAAGGCAAATAACATCAAATCAATCATCACCTACTCATTGACGAAGAAACAACTTCTGCATTCGGCGGATATGCATCTAGCACGAAAGGTTTGAACGATTTCAAGTTTTCGTAGTTCCGCGCCCCTCGATTTCATATTTGGTGATGTAATTGATTTGTTGATTGATCTGTATGGTGATGATCGGTGAGAATTTTGGAGAGAATGTGCCAGAAAACATCCATTTCACTTTTAATTACGCCAGGTTATCCGATCGAAGTTTTTATGAAAATCACAAGGTTTAAAATTGCAAAGATAGTATAATATAACGATAGATCAATCGAAAATAAGGTATGAACTTGACATTCACTTAGAATCGTAGAAGCAATTGAATCGTTCCGCCTGTTCAGTGCTCAGTCAAGTTCAATCCTTGTATCTCTTCCAGCCGCTAGCACTACACCACCGACTAATAGAGTCATCAGCTCTTTGTTGGTCACAATATAGGCACAAATCACAAATGCGCAATCAAATGCCAAAAAACCTTGATCAAATATCTACCGAAGTATGGCATGGGGACCAAATCAAGCGCTTCGCTCTTTTATAGTTTCAAAATGAACAGCTGTAGAGATGGAACTGAAATGCTTGTGAAAGAATACCGTCTAGTCTCTTCCGCATCTGGTCCTTTACGTGCAATTTGGCCCATATGATACACTGGGGCTTGGTTAGGCAGTTTCAATCATCAATGTGGTCATCTATCATGATGTTTTCAATCGCTCCTCGAAAGAAGCTGATTCTGATAACCGACATGATTGATTGGGACGATTTGTAGGCCTGTCTTTTGTTTCGACTTTTTCTACGAATCACATCTTTGCCGCCATTTATGATACATTGTAATGAGGAGAACATTTACGCGGTCGTATGGGAGTGTTTCTATGTAGGGGAAGGGGGGGGGGAGCTACTAATTGAAGATGTCGGGGTCAAAAGGCACTCGAGCTGTTGGGTGCCCTTTGGTGTGTTGATGATGTGACAGCAATTTCCTCTATTGCATGATTCGATTGTGCTCCATTGACAAGACGTCGCTGTCGCCAGTGTCTTACTCTACCCATTTTCATGATGTGATTTTGAGTAATTTCGGTGGATTGAGGGGAAGTGGGGTTTTCTGTCACCGAAACGCATCTTTCGCTATTTCATTTTGTAAAGATTTAAATTTCAATCGAGAAAACCTGTCGTGTCGTTCAGCAGTAATGGTGTTGCTCTATTGCTTATCCATTACATTTAGACTTATGTTTATTTGAAATTGGTTAAAAATAGTTTGGAATTTGGTAGTTAAGGTCGAATGCTTTCTTTTGATATGTCTCCTAAAAATGTTATGAGCTTCATTCGGAATAAGTACTCCTCCGACATGGAACATTTTATGGGAATAGAATTCGAAAGTATTCTACGTAAGTAGGTTTTATACGGAATTACAGAATTGTATGAGAGTGCCTACTTGAAAAAAGCAACATAAAGTAGTTCGCCGTTTTATTTTTATTCACTAGAGAGTGCTCGCTTATAGCCGGATGTCGGACGGATTCGATACCATCTGGTTTGACTGCTGCCCATAAAAGTGTTTTAGTCAGTGCCGTTTTTCGATTACTTTTCCGTTGATGTACTTGTTTATGTTAATTCGTTTATGAAGTGGGTTCTGAGTAGTGTTTATTAACTTTTTCCCCGATCTTTAGGGTAATTATGTGGAGTGATATGAGGTACCTGACTATACTTTTCTAATTAAGCTTGATTTTTATCGACCAGCATTTATGGGTGTTGTTTAATAGTGCTCAAATCCGTTTTCTATGATTTTATATGGGCACTTACATATTTTTAACTAAGTAACCCATAATCGGAAGGCGAGCGGTTGAATCAGTTTTGTGTTGTCGATTAGCCGCCCGCGGCAATCGCGGGCCAGTTGCCTCCTTGACGCAGTTCTAGCGTTCTTCGTACAGCCCCATCGATGTGCAATTACTACTTTGACCCGATGCTACTGTTACTTTTTTGTTGATATTTCTTATTGCTTCATTCTGCTGCATTCTTTCGCGCGCGACGTCGCTCTCGCCGCAAAGCGGCAATTTCGAATCAACTTTACCACGCCCTCACAATCCATGGCGTGTAAGACAACTCAACTTTTGTCGTGAAACAAAAATATTGTGCAGCGATCTGATAAAATATATAAGTTGTGAAGGATTTGAGCTAGTCAATAGAGTGAATGAAAGTAAAGGGCTCTAGGTAATACGCCTAATAGTGATACCGTAAACCTTAAAAAAATTTCAAAACGATTACCAAAATTTCAAATATCAAAGATTTGGTTATTAAGGGGAGGGGGATATTAGAATCGAACATCTTTTTCCAGATATTATATGAATAATTGGTGTAGCAGGTACAGTGTATTAGGAAGGATCTGTAACAGCGAGAGGTATAGAGACAGTGTACGATGTAAATTTGTACAGCTTCACCAGATTCGTAAATATTTAATATGACCCATGATCCAAGCAAAAAAATTCAGTGACTGCAAAGGAGCGTTGCAGCGGAAGAGCATAATTATGATTCATTCTACATGTAAACACATATAGGGAACTTTCTGCCGGTGAAATCATCTAAAAAGTCAGGAAGAAGGTCTTATGCTTCGAAAGTGTTAGAGTAATAGCGCAGTAATGATTATGATTAAATGAATATATGGACTTGAGCCCCCAACATCACAAAAGTTTGTTCGCCAAATTCAGAGCTCGAATGACGAAAACCAATTAGGATGGATCTTTACATGAGACCGATCAGTCCTTTAAACTTACCATATCTGTTGTGAAGTAGCAAACGTGAACAATGCTTGAATACGTTTTTTCTTACTTTTAGTCTATTTTTTTCTTCAGTTTGAAAGTGGAGCTGCTCTTTCCCAATTGACCATGACGGTATTAAAGCAATTGTTGAAGACAATCCATGATTGATGTGTCGGAGAATGGGGAGGAGAGAAGGATTAATAGAATTCCATTCTTCAGTGGATGGCATTTTGTACCATAAAGATGTGGCATTAGCTATTGAAGGTTTGCAAGTTGTAATTTTGTAATGTGCAAAGTTATTCTATCTGGGTTCTTTTCATCCTACAGAATAATACTTTTCCCGTTGGTGTAGAAGGAGCTCCGAAAAAAGTGATGCTAGCACGCCAAAGGGAGAAAAAATTCAGAGCGAGGGGTAGGCCGTGCGAGAGTCTCGAATTCCACTGGTGATATTTTCTGACAGCGAGAACAACACGGATCGGATGTCATAAGGAAGCGGAGGTTTTGTACTACTTTTTCAAGTTCTTTTTTTGTGTAGGTTTGATTTATATGGATTCGAATTTACCATAACGACAGAGAGGGCTGTGAAGTTCAATCCTTCCTATGTTTATCGTCCTCTTTGAGCATCTCAAGTCGAGTTACGGGCATATCTGTCATTTCTTGGTTTTTTTTTTTTGAAAAGTCCGCTTCTTGAATAGAAATCATTTACTCCTTTTTCAATTTGAGCGTTTTCGGTGGCGGCTCCGTAAGTACTGCAGTTATATTTCGCTTGAATGTAAAAATATGTTAAGACTCCGCCTAGTATTCAGTTCAATAGTGCTGAAATACGAGGACCGTTTTGGAATTTTTTTTTTGTTTATAGAACTGGTTCTCAGTGTTTTTTAGGTCTTTTTTTTTCCTTGGTGGGATTCCTAATGTGGGGAATGGGCGAGTGTGTTTATACTTTGCGTCAAAATTAGTCAAATAGTCTCTAATCTATGGTGAAATGAATAGATGGTATATACTGTTCATGGGGTGCGACTGTGTGGATGCTTTAGAACCGCGCTTATTTTCTGCGCCTTTTCTTTCTGCTGTTGCGCTCAAAACATCGTAGGAAGTTTGGCCTTTTACAACGCCCTAAAATGCTATATAACGGTGAAAAATCATTTCGAAAAACAGGTTTTTTTTGAAGGAATGATACCTTTACATTCTATGGACTTGATGCATCTCCTACATATACAAGATAGACGAATATTGCTAGTGCAAATATGGTAAAAAAGTGCACGTACGGAAATTGGAGCTATTTGTACTTATTGCGGAAATTGAAGGCTTTTATACATTTTATTGAAAAAATGATCATATGAAATTGTGCATACATACCTTGAACCCTATTCCCCCACCCCTTCTATTCTCCATCCTAGAATGAAACATTCGCTTGGGAGCAATTTCCCGTTTCACATTGAATGACGCTTTGAATAATTCAAAAGCAATTGGAATACATCTTTTTGCTTTAAATGTTTCATTCGACTGACTCTTCCCCAATTTCCTTGCATCAGAGCACAAGCTTTATCTTGACCATAGAATAGGGTCACCTGATGGGGCCCTTTAGAAATTTAAGTAATCCCACTCGTTGTGGGTAACTGTGGTGGGCTTCATTGGCCCTAAAGTCGTCGGCGGTCGGCTGCATCATTTGGTAAGCCCTTCGATGCGCTCACACATCTGTTGCGCTGCGCAATTCACCTAAGGATGCGGTCGTGGTATTTTATGGGAAGGGGTGCGAGACGGCGTCGTTGGTCACCCTAAACATTATGCATTGTCGTCGCCGTTTCTATTTGGCATTTCTGAGTGATGAGCGAAGGCGGTAACTCGTTTCTGATACTCGAGTCCCATTCACACGCTTCACTGAACTTCACACTTTTATGAGTCGCGCGGCGGCGACGGCGGCATGATGGCGTTGGTTGGTGGTGTTGGCTGGCTGGCTGCCTGCTTGGAGCCAAACCGTCGTCGCTACTGCTGCAGCCGCCGAGACGAAGGAACGGACGGACGGATAGAGGAGGACGGCCGGGCTGGCCGGCCGGCCTCGTCCTGGCTGCCCTCGTCGTGGCGAAATCAATTCGTGTCGGTCGCTTCGTTACGTCGAATCTTCACCTCATTGGTGTTTTTGCAGAGGGCAGACACTGCAAATTGCTTGATTTATTTGCTCACATGGCATGTTGTCAGTCTTTCTCCCCTACCGCCGCGCATACACGTAAATTCGCCCTTGTAGTCAGTTACATGATCAGCATTCACGAAATGATTGCTCATAAAATAGCACACATTAGACATCATCGTCCATTTGTTCTTGCTGATATGATTTGATTACTCGTAATACGTTAATATCAATTAGATAGTCTTTACTGCCTCTAATAGGGTAATTAATGTTGATGTGCATTGCCCTCATCAGTGATGTCTTCAATTTATTCTTGTTTAAGACGAATTAACTAATCGCATTTGCCTATAATGTGCGCTTTCTATTACGAGTTAGCAAAATCCAGATGGTAGTTGATGAAATGGCTGGATATTGTCAGGCCATAGAGCTAAAAGGGAACGCAGAGATTTCCGTTGCACTAGTTTCGCCTCATTTCCTTCATTCTTCGGCTTCAGCACCCGTTTGCTTCATTTGCCCTTGGCATTTCCTGGGCCGAAACACAAAAAAGTCCGTACATTCGTTGTGGTTCGTCAGCAACACAACGAAGATACTTTTTTCCGTCCTATTCCACACCCGTGCGTCGTCAATGAGCCGGATACTTTTGTTCGCTGGACCATTTTTGAGAAGTAAAATTTCTCGGTTGAAGAGTTCCCACTAACAAGATCAATCGATCCGAAATAAGCTGTGCCGGCTGTTTAATTCTACACTTCGTCACGTTGTTTGAAAGGGTTCAACCCTTTTGCAGTCTTACGTTTTACTGTAAAACGTTTTTCATACAGTAATACTTTTTGAACGTTCACAGATGAAAGCAAAGCATTGTTGATCCATATGAGGTACCGGATCATTATTTATTTGTATTTGTGCAGGCAAATTGACGTCGTCGACCATTACATCATCTTGTACCATGACAAATGGTCGGTACCTACGGTATTACTGGTTCAATTGGATCTGTTAGGCGAATAGGTTTAGATCTATAATTGTAGTCCACGAAAAACGATATACTTGCTACTATTTTTGGTCGTTTTCGATTTTATTTCTTCTCATTCATGTTTTTTTTTTCGTTCATTTGCATGTGATTTGCGAAGTTTGGAGGTTATTTTGGATGTCTGCATAGCGAGGCCTCTAAGTAAAGTGTTCTTGGGTTACAAATTCAAGACATATGCCATGAATGTGTATACCGACTGCAAATGATTAGCAGTAGTTTCGAGCAAATATGAACGCTTCTACAGAACCCTTAATGACATGTCTTGTATACGTTTTGTGAAAATTGATTGCCCTTAATTGTTGGGCAGTTTAGGGCAGTCTCTGATTCTTCTAAGAGCGCTAGGTATCATGGCGCTATATGTCATGACCATAATATAAGGAAGCCGACAAATGTACAGGACAGGGTTTTCGCCCTCCCTTTCGAGTTTATTGTCGCTAAGCAGGTTCCATAGGCCACTGCATGGTTTGTCAAAGGGGGATGCAAGTCAGAATTCGTCCTGGGACCTTGTGATCCCGGGTCGACTACTTGTTTCTGATTTGTGGACGACAGTAGGGTGATCACTGAGAATACGCCTTCCTGCTTTTCCTTGCTGGACGCCAATTAAATGCATGGCAATTGGGCATCGCACCTGCTTTTTGCAATTATTCTCTCGAGATTGCTTCAGTTTTTCCGGTTTGGAGGTCTTTTCTTATAATGTCTGCCTTCTTGAGTGGCCTCCATATCTAGAAATTTTGTATTTTTGTGGAATCGTGATTATGAATATGAAATTGCAAGGATCTAATCAATTTAACCCCTTGTTATGTCTAAGTGCTGGTCCGAAGTTGAGTGTCGTTTTTCTGGCATCTAGAAAGGTCAAGAGCTCTTTACGTAGCACTTTCCACATTTGTTTAGACCGCGTAGAGCATTTATAAGGAAAAATGTGGACTTTCATTAGTTCTTCTGAGAATTGACTCTTCTGGTTACATGAAGAGCCATTTGCTCGACGTACGATGCTCTTGAAAACTTGTTTCCAGGATAGGTATTACGGGAATGATTAAAACTAATTACCACGAGAGATACGGTAGGAAAGAAATGATTGAGTTATTCAAAGCGTTAATGGGATTCATTAAAATCGTATTCGTTTTGGATTTCAAAGATTGATCGATTAGTAGACGAGAAATCGCTAAGAAATATTTCTTTCCTTTTTCTCCCTCCCCGTCATTCTGAAACCTATCATAAACGTCATGAATTGATGAATGAAAAAGAAATAAATTCGCTATTCACTTATCGAGGCTATAATTCGTTTGACGGCCACAAATCTGGTGCAATATCCTGGTTTATGAGTATGCGCTTAAGAAGATTTAAGACTATGGCAGATTTGCGATAGTTTAGTGTGTGGTTGTATATCCGCTGAAATCCGGCCACCAATCCGTTTGAGCGGATCGAGTCTAACTGACAGAACAGATTTGTTTTCTATATGAATTACGCCTTTTTTTTTGCAAAAATAAGCAGCCCGAGTATTCGGCTAGCCACCTTTTTCTTTTTCTTTCCCTTCTCTCTTTCTTTTTTTTTCTGTCGCTATTTTGCGGTGAATCATGATCATACTGAAAGTTTTTATCATGTTAAACCTTAATTCCTCATTATTTCCATCGAAAAACAACCGAATGTTCCAAAATTGTTGTCTAAGTGCTTTGTGTGCTAATTGATTGCTTGTTATGGCTAGAAAATATAAGTTTTGAACTATCCAATGATGATCGGTCGCTACAGGACTACGTTAGTAGTTAGCGGATGTTTGAGAATTTGGTTATTGAGTAATAAATAAATGGAAAGTCAGACTTAGTTTTGATTTTACTTTGGAATGTGTATGTGTGATGTAGGAGAATTTATTCTAACTGGCCTGATTGATTGTTTACTATGTTGTTTTGATAATCAGCTGATATTTTGAGATTCAGTACTTGTTCAGTGAATACTTGAAAAAATGAAATGTACTCATTCTTGAGCCTATCCGACTTCATTTAAGGATGTATAATGTAATTTTTTTCTTGTTGGCATTCACGAAGACTTCACCAAGCTTGTTTTGATTCACGGCTGGCAGCTTACAAAGGGCAGTTTACCTTTAGGTTTACGTTAGTAGTTATTGCCAGTTCGAACAAGACCTCCGACTTTTACCAATTGTCCATAAACGAATGAAAGACTTGGTTGTCTCAGTGAGGTTCGATCCCATAAATAACAATTATGATACGTGTGACGTTTTCGTTGCTAAGCTATTGATATTCAAAGTTGAGTAACTTCTTCCATGATGAACTTTGAACATTGAACCCGGCAGTACTGTAGTCCGTTGTGGTCAGCGAGTTTTGGGCCTTTTTTCTCCTCAAAGAGTTTTTTTTTGGTGAAAGGATACCACCTATTGCTACGTTTTGCTAAAAAGTCCTTTTTGAACTTAGCTCCGGATCTTGGTGTAGACCTCTATGGTCCTCTCAGACTCATCCTCTTATTTAATGTTTACATTTTGATCATATTTTATTCTCCATATTTGTTTCATTCCTACCTACTTCCTTTTCTCATACGAAATCTACTTCTTGGGTCTCCCAGCACTGCTGTTCTTTCGTCCTGATGAGAAACTTTGAAAGGGGTCCACTCATTGTGCTCATCAGTAGCGAGTTTATTGGGTGCGTTATTAGTCAACTTATTAGTCAATAGGGGATCAATCCCATGAAAAGATCCTTTTTGTTATTTTGACGATGTTTTGATTTTTTTTTGGAATTTTATTTGAAGATCTGATCTCTATGTTGGGCAGCAGATAAATGATATAGGTTTCCATGTAGTTTTGGGATTAGCTAGCTGATGAGAGTTTCATTTTTGCAGTTCTTACCAATATGTGCTTTTTAGTTTCGTTTTATGAGACACTATTCATTTTTGATACGTTGTTACCTTTAGCTGCACTTATCCTCGTAATTAAAGCTATTTTGTACTTTTTCGAAACTTTTTTTTTTCGGAGTTCATAATAATTTTCATTGGAATACTGTGGCGCATAGTGAATGGGGTGCTTTGCTTTGTGAAATGTTGCCCCGCAGTCATCCCATTAGAATTCCTGGAGAATTAATGGTTTTCAGCAGAATCCATGTCCCAATTATCCGATCTTATTGCTTCATTGACACCATCCATGCTTCTAGGTTAATGATTCCTTTTCACATTTTAAATTATCGAAGAACTGTCATGTAGTACGAGTTGCCAAACGACAATTCATTCCCCGAGATTATATTGGGTGTTCCAGTGCTGCGTTTTATTATCATGTGATAGGATATGATAGCGGTTTGTGAATATTAAAAGCTAATATAAAAAATTGTTTCAAGGCTATAGGCAATAAATAAGGTTGACGGGTAAGGCGACTAGTTTCTGGGGAGACCTTGTTCTCAGGTCATATCGCGCACGGACCAAGACAAAGACCCTGTCAGTGAACGTTGAAAAGTGAGCGCGACTTCAAGTTTCGATCAACTTTTACTCGTTCTGGACCTCTCCAGGAGCGCGTATAAGGTAGCGTCAAAGTAAAGAGTTGATTAAAACTCTGTAGTAACACCAATAGTCATCACGTCTTCTGTTGGGTTAAATGCATTTAAGGGGCAGGGCCATTTAAGGGGCCGGCCCTCTTCGGTAAGCGCCCTTCGTATGCAATGTATGTGACCTCGCAGTAGGCGAATGCTTTGGGAATGTATTTTGGTTCTAAAAACAGATGAATTGATTACATCATTTTCTTTTTGCTGTCGGAGATCCTTCGATAGTACCCTGAGATATATTTTTTGTATTCTAATTATGGTCTCTTTTATAGACGTTGAGAGACAGGACACGGTAAGATAGTAGGATTTTGGATGGTCAGCACTTGGATTCCATGATCCACGATAATTTCCAATCGATGAGACAAAGGATGTAGTAGTGGTTTTATATAACCGGCTGAATGTAGTAATCTGACCATCTGGATTTGATGTATTTCAAGGGTAGTGGCCGTATCGGCGGTATCGGAGATGGTGCTGATGCTTACGGGAGCTGAAGTAGGAGGCATAATTGACGCGACCGCTTCTTTACGACATCGATTATATGCTGCGATACCCAATAAGCGATCGTAATCGTATTCGCGCTTCAGCGATTATTTGCCTTTGTACCTGATTTCGAATGGCGATAACGGGGTTGAGAAGGAAATTTCCATGCACTCACCTTTCCTACAGCCAGAGGTCGACGTCGTCGTCATCGTCGTCGTTGTCGATGCCGCCGCCCTGACGACAAACCGGTTTCGGTCCTACTTTGTCTGAGAGCGACGTTTTTTTTATGTCATTACCTAAAAACATCCATTCACAGTTCTTCTCGTTGATTGATTGATCGATTGAGCTATTGATCACGGCATAAGTGCTTTGATGCGCATGTGCTGTGCGTGGGATTTTTTTCTTCCGTCAAATAGATGATTTGTGAGTTTCCGTGCAATTACACCAAGTCGTTACAGTGGTTTGAATTCCCAGCGCGCCACATGTTTCTTGTCTTTTTGTATCGTTGGTGGTACAAAAGAAAGAATCTCGTGTTTTTTCATTTTTTCGCTGTTCTGTTCTTGGTATTACCCAAGCTCTCCCGTTCTTCAGGAGTTACTGACAGTGTTGAGGCTTGTTTCTTTCGATGCCTTGTGCTGTTTGTTAGCTTATCTTTTTCTTTCATTCTTTTGTTGTGACTATTCCGTGCTTTGATACGACTGCTGATTCTGTCCCTGTTAGCCAGTTGTCATTAGTCCTATATCAGCGGTTGTGAATTACTTCTGGACTTCATTTTGATTGAGACCACTGTATTGACTTTAAACGAGTTCCTTCTTAGAACAGTTCTTTTTTCCGAATGTTGTTCAGAAGAGCTTTGTCTCGGGTTCAATTTTATGGAGGCTGAAAAAGGATTAGTGTATATATGATGAACGGATGGATTTGAAGGCTAACGGATTAAGGAGCTTCGTTTAAGTTTTTATTCGATACTGGTTCCCAGAGTCTAAAGCATGACTTGCGGAAAGAGGGTGTGTCGAATTATTGGTTGAACTTGTTGTCGAAACTGTCCCTTTTAATGATCCTTTTTCCGATCTCTACTATATTTATCGTATTACCCGCGTCGTATAATAATTGCCTTACCCATTATGTGAAGGAATAATATTTTCATCGTTTTCATTTTTCAGAACATCCGATGTCGTTCTCTTGTGGGGAACATCTAGAAGCGGTCCGGAAAGAAATGACAGTGTTGGCAAATCAATTACAAATGAGCAAACAAGAAGTGGAGAAGGTTAAGATGGTGGGTTTATGAGTGTTGTATGGATTGGCTAGGTATTTGAAATAACCCCAGATATGCATGAAATTGATTGGACTTTATTACTTCTGAAAGTTACAGTTCTGCTGAAGACTGAAAGTGTTAACACGGTTTACAATATCGTGTATTATCGCTCGAATCGCTTATTCAGGGGAAATTTTCTTTATAAGCTGTTAAACCGGGGAAACATCACTCTGGCGGTGAAATGATACCAACTCGAGAGTAGAAAGGGCGCAATAGTTAGTTGCGAATAATAGTAGAAGTATTTGATCGATTCTTTGGGTTACCTTCAAAAATTCTCACTACGTATTCTTCTTCCAAATTAGAGGGTCGTTGCTTCAGCAAATTGAATTGAAGTGAAGCGTGAAACGTTGTTTTTTTTGTACATGTAGACGAAAGTTTGAGGTAACGGGGTTGCTTGCTTTCTTTTTAAAACAGGCGTAATTTGGCGACAGCAGGTGTGAATAGTTTAATCCGTGAAGGAATGTATAAGAATGGTGCTGTTCGAGTTTTCGCTATACTTCTCTTTAACTTCTTCTTCTAGAATGGCGGCTTCCAGGTTTTCCATTGTTCCAGTTTCAAAAGTTTACTAGCCTTGTGCACTGCTCAACTTTTGTTCTTTCTCAGTGCTCTCCTTTTTCGAGCTTTTTTCATTTTTGAAAAGTTGATAGTGTTTGATATAAATGCTTCAGGACACGACAAGTTTTCAACAACAACTTAACGCTTTGAGTGAACAAGCCCTTCAAAGTCAAGTGAGTTTTTTAAAACTTTCTTTCTCATAAATTTTTGCTGTGTGTAGTGTTTATCAACTTCTGTTCATATTTAGAGTAAAAGTTTTTCGGCGTAGAAGTTGATGCAGTTGCATACATTCAATTATCTTGCTTCTTTTTCAGATGGAAATGGTCAAAAACCAAGAGGCAACAAAACGGTTGCATCACATTATATCGAGCTATTTGCCAATGCTGCCACCAGAGTATCAGGTATTTCTGCACTATCAATAATTAGGTTTTATTAGTAGCTATCATTGGGTTACATTTTTTTCGTTTGGGAGCCTAAAATTTGTTGAAAATAGTCATGTGTATTGAGCAACAAATCCTGGGAATGCTTGCGATTTAGTGTTTTTTCTCAGTAAATCGATAGGATGTGGTGTTTGCCTACTGGTTTATTGAGCGTTAGAAAATGTCGCTATTGTTGTTTTCTGCCTGAGAATATAGGGAATCTGGTTTTCAAAGAGGTGTTAGTCATGTAATAGGAATTGCTGTACTGGAAGGTACTCAGATTATTTCTTTTCATGAGCATTTAGAACGAGTACAGCTCATTTATTTTGAATTGTGCTCGTGAAGCCAAAGGCCGTCGAATTTATGTGCGACGTGAAGTTATATATTGCCCTCTGTACGATCGCCTACTTAGAATTCACGTTTGCGTTCGCGCCTCACTTATTTCGATCCTCATTTAGCATGCATGTGTGGTATAATTGACCTGAGCATCAATAATTTAGTGTTTCTTGGTCGGAATGGATTGGTAATCTCTAGTTCAGGGTTTGCGAATGTAAGTGTGGTCGATGAGAAGATATTTCAGTGCAGAATCGGGAAAACATTCTACTTCTTCCTAATATTCCTGGTCTTGGACAAATATGCCCTAGCATTGCAATGGAATAAGTGTTAAAGTCATGTTATGCATTTAAAGGAGATTTTTCTTGTTAATTACAATTAATTTACTAGTTTCTTGGAAAGACGAAGGTTGCGTCACTGCAAAGAAAAATGACGTGATGAAGTGAGATCCTCTATAATCGATGAAAGATTTGCTGTACTTAATTTCCAAGCGATAATCCATAAATTTCAACGCCGGCGTTGATTAGTATTGCCTCATCGTAATCAATTTCATGAAAGAACTCATTCGTCAGCCCTTGCGAAAGCCATCTCGTCGCTGACAAGTGTTTTATTGAAGGACTTCTTTAGGCTTTCGCGTTGGGGGAATTGGAGAAAATCCGACGTGATGAGACACAGTCACAACAGGCACAAGCAGCAATGTTGATGGGAGGAATGCCGAATATGATGATGGCCAGGTTAGTGTTCAAAGTTATGTGAATTTTTGTGCTTTGTAGCGCGTAACATTTTTCTTACTTTCTATTTTCCGGAAATTTCAAGGAATTCGTTTATTGTAATGTTGTAAAATAGTTTGTCGTTCAATCATTGTTCACTCCAAATGATCCCAAATGCTTAGGTTTATGTAAAAAAAAATAACGCAAGAAAGCACCAAAGCAAGCCGAATAACGTTAGAAAACAACGTGCAAAATTTTAATACGTTTTGCGCAACTGCTACTGATGAATCGCTGTGAGTATTTCTTCGCAATATCTTCAAGTTATTTAAGTTTCATATCCCATTATCTCTGATTGCTCCAGAGGACAATGTTACTCGAAGTAATGGCTTAAACTAATCCAATAAGCTACAACTGAGAAAAGTATGTTGTGGGGATATGGTGCGCTCTTTTAAGTATCCTACTAAGCTATTCTTGCGCTTTCCTCTATTGTCAGGAATGGTCAGGGCAAAGAGAGAAAAAGGTGTCTTGGGTGCTTTTGGCTAATAGGATCGCCGCTGTTATCAGCATTTTTCTAAAATTACCATCTGGTCGTTACATGATTTAAACAAATTAGGACATTTTTGTTGGACTAATAAGCGGAGCGTCGATCAATAGACCTTTAGCATGAGATGCGAAAGCATTTGAAGACAATATTGCTGTTTGGAGAAGTCTTGGTACTTTTGTAGTTCGATACCCAATATAATATGCTAATTTCCTTCCTGACAATTCTTTGTTAATTACTATGACATAACTGTAAGGAGAAAACTGTTATGTTTGGATTCTTTTTGTGTTTGCAAGTGTGGTTTTCCCATTCTCAACTAGGCTCTTTTGTCAAGCATAAGAGACAGCAGAAGAGCAGTCGAACTGTAGTTACTCTCGCGTCCATCGGTAGATTACGCTTCCATTTTCATGTCACTTGAAAGGCGAAGGTAATTTCTGATCCCTGTTTTGAATTGCTCTTTTTGGCGTGAGCTAGGCCGTTAAGATTTTGAAAAAGAATATAATTCTTTAAAAGAGAGCCTTCAGATAATGAGACTGTCAAGTCCTAGAAGGTAGCGTTCAAAGGTATCACAGAGCTATAGGCTTTCCCGACATTGGCATTTAATGAAAGAAGGTTATTCAGGCGACAAAAAAAGCTGGTTGCAATGCAAGTCTATGTGCTACTTTTTAGAAGCGGTTGATTATAAAATGTAACGCTCGTCTATGCTAATATGTACGTGTTTCTTTGTGTTCTTCTATTATTGAAAACGAAAGAATTCACCGAGTCAGTGAAACCGAACAAAATCGCGATATAATCGTAAATCATGGATTTTTCTTCTTATTCCACTCATTTTGTATTAGTTAAGCGAATAACCTGAACAGTGGTTACTTACCTTGTTATGATATTATTTCTTTGTTGGAACTAGTTACCGTTGATTTCACGTGGGTGGTGACAAATGTTTTCACAGAAAAATGGTTAACTCTGAAGGCCGGTGGTGCTTTGTTGGGACACTATTGTTTGAATTTGGTAAACAAGAGCTGCAAATATTCACTTCATAATCTAGGAATCCTATGATGATGGGTATGGGTATGGCTGGTATGCCTGGAGGAGCCACAGGCTCTCCTCGAATGACGAAACCTAACGGTGTACCGAACGGTGCTCAAAATGCGATGTCAAATGGTATGGCTGCAGCTGCAGCTGCCGCCGGTATGGCTGGTATGCCTCCGGGGATGGCAGCAGCGATGCATATGCAACCTCAACAAGCAGCCATGTTACAAGGTAAAACCTAACCTATTACCCTAGACCTTCGAATCCATCCTTTTTATCAGTTGGAGTTATGAAATCCTCATGCTTCCTATGTTTAGCTCAAATGATGATGGCTGCTGGAATGGGTATGCCGATTCCCGGTATGCCAATGCCATCCGGAATGGCAATGCAACATGCGATGAACGGCATGGTGGCACCGATGTTACCGCCGATGAGTCAAGCGCAAGCCGCGGCCGCTTTTCATGCGCTCACGCCACAGGTTGGCATTTCCGCAATGACTTTTTGTCTTTCATTTTACTTACCAAGTTTTTTCTTTACTTTTATCCATCTCTCTAATTTGTTTCTCTTTCGACTCATAGTCATAGCAGGAAAAGCGCGTGAGAACGATTTAGAAATTCCATCGCGTTCTGCATAAGCAATACTCAAGTCTGGTAGTTCAAGGACGAATTAGGAACTGAAATGGTAGAATTCCTATGATTTCCTAGCGGTTATTCTCAGTTCCCTTGATGAGTAGCTTTGAGAAATATTGCAGGGGCTTCCGAGTCTATACTTTGCAGCCCTTTCCCTCGCGCCATATCCTTTACTTATTTCTTCTTTTGATGGGGCAACCCAGGTTTACGCATATGAGTCTATGTTTTTATGGCATGGTGTTTTACTAGCTTATCAGGGGCTATCTTGGGTAGCAGCTTTCTTTTCCACAGCAATGTATCGATAGTAATCCATCATCATCGCTTCAGATGAACGTCTCAATTCCATCGCGAAATCCATCAAATGGTGCACTCAGCGCAGCTCAAGCATCTGCGACAAACTCTCCACGACCTGCCGATCCACTAACACCGCAGACAAGCGTTGCTGCCCAGATTGGGTCATCAGCAAGCCTAAAAGAAGATCGCCAACCACCACCTTCACCACAGAAACCACAGGCTGCTGAAGAAAATGTGTCGGTTGCGTCGTAAGTGTACGTGTTCTCACTGGTGTCTCTTATTTCTGGTTTTTGGTGCTCATCGCAGATTTACTATTTATTTTTATGACGTCACGACAAAACAACCAAACTAGTAAAAGATCGGATAGGTCAGATGTATATGAATTGCAATCTGCCTAGCCCAAACGTGTTTTTGAAACATCATCGAAGTGATTTAACGATCGATTTGCTATTGCATCGCTAATCTTCAGTTTTGTTCTATTCGTAGTTCGCCTTCATTATGTATTTGCTTATGTCCAATACTTAGCAAAAAGAAAACAGATGATTCATCAAACTCCCAAACAGTCCGATACGCCCAGTAGGTAGATTTGTTACTTTTGCCCTGACAATAATGCAGCAGGCGTTGTTGGGGACCCCCTTCGTTTTATTTACTGTTACGTCCCGACTGCATTTGATAACCTTTTGTTCTAGTCAGAGCAAAGCGTTGCTGGTTTGCTGTGTATATTGGTTTTGTAAGGAGGGCTATAATTAGTAATCCTTGCTTAGGCTTCCATTAACAGTACTTCTGTGACCAATTTAGTAAAAATCTTCATGACGTTTTAGCTGCTGGATGTGTAGAGAATATTGTTTGGAGTTGGGGCGACACTCAGGAACCATTTGAGGAGAATGGATGCTGACGGGGGAAGATGTTGACCGTTTCGAATGGGTTATCCTTTAATATTGAAGCGGCTTGGGGAACGGGAGTAGAAGAGTGAAATTCACCAACGACATCTTCATGCAGAGGACTGAATGTTCAGTATCTGTTAGGATGATGTGGGCGGTGCAGGTCGAAACAGGGTAGTTGTCGCGGGACTGTTGGCGCTAGAAGGAGTCCCTCCATCGCGGTCTCCCTTCCCTGCTCATTCCAGCGCATCAGCCCTCCCTGTTCAGCCACGCCTACACCACAGTCTTTGAAATCATCTAGTTAGCATCCATTTCAACATTGCCACTAACTTAAAGGGAGGGAAATGAGGGATCGAGGATGTATGAAGAACCCAAGTTTGCAAGGCTCTGAAGTATCGAAAGGCGGTCGCATTCGTTATTTTGAGGAATCTTGTCGCGCTGACTCCGCAAACATTCAATGTATAGCTTCTTTCCAACAACTGTCGAATATTCAGCTCACCGTTCACCGTTTCATGACTGGCTTCTTTAATATGCTCTATTATGTTCATGTACGTGACTGTTTTTTTTTTACTTTGAACTGTTTTATCTGAAATTCTATCGTATAATATAGTGTTTGGTGGTTCTACTGCGTGCAAAATGTTGTTCCACCTCGTCGACGAGTATCAGACCAACTGCTCAGCACTCACATTTACTGTTATGACTACGTTTTGTTTTACTCTATAGCATTATCGCATTCGTTATTGTTCGTTATGATGATATACTACACTGTATAATTGATTTGTATTCTCAACGATATTAAACGATACCATACTAAGCATGTTCGACGGTATGTACCTCCCCTTTCAGCTCTTCCACTCTCCTTTATTGTTTGTCTTGATATATCGTTTCTACTTTCAAACATTATGGTAGGGCACGGTTACCATTACTTGTTTTAGAATGTTCTATCCCAGTCCTGACATATGACACCCCCATCTACTCGTCCACATATGCTAGAGCATGATCTAACTCGATGTGAATCGTCTATCTGTATCATCCTCTTTTTTTGTCAACTTCTTTTTTTTTATTCTGTGTAACGGGTGTGTCCCGATCTTGTAGACCGTAAATAGCACTGTGTCGCTAGCTTCATGAGATCTCGGGTTGTTCTCAGAGTTTTCGCAGTTTTTGAGAATCAATAAATCGATAATTCGTAAGTGATGTTGCTTCTTTTCATGCAGTTGTGGCTCGGTAGTCCACTTGCATGCTATGTTGGATTAGAAAACAGTGGTAAATAGCACTGAATGGGAAATCAGAAGAGATTCTCGCTTGAGGATGTCCCACAATTTTAATTGAAGTGCTTGTTAGTTGACAATCACGGTGTTGAGGACGTTTGCGAACTGCCAATTCTCCTACACATATGCTGTAAATATACGAAAATTCCAGTTTTGTAAAATCATTGAAGTATAGAGGCGAAATGATATAAATAGGCACAGTAACCAAGGCATTGTTCCGTTCGTTTCACTTTCTAGTGTTTCTACGATTCCAGGAGTTGTGAAATTACCTAAAACTGGTAGTAAATTACCGAATCCTAGTTTTTATGTTGAACTGTATGGTCGCACCACGTAAATACACACAATACTAGCCGCGACGCGACCGCACGCGTAGTTCTGATCCTATTAGAACTCACTTGCCAATACAGGTAACTGTGAGTGTGACACGTTAGGGTTTGTGAGGGTGAGAAGAGCTTTTCAACCTATGAAGCGATATTTCTCGAGATAACGTAAAAGTATCGGTGCTGCTTATCTGTGTTTATATTTTTATTTGTATTATTATTTATCCATTTGCTTATTTATATCTGATCTGATTCTTTCCTTCGAGTTTGGACATGGAATGGCTGTTCGTGAACTTCCATCCGGGTTTTTGTTTTATTTCAAAATGCGAAGCGTACGACATTACCAGGTATTTCTTGATGCTCATCGATTGTTTTTCTGAGGTGAGCCATGCATTTGTTTTCCATTCCAAATCGTAGTTGCTCTTTCAAACACATGCTACGGGAACAAATTATGCTACGTGGTCTTCGAACATAAAACAGTGTCTCGGCCTTGGATGGGGTCGGTGATGGATAGTTTCCGTTGAAGTAAAAGTTTTTTTTGAAGTAAACCTTGGATCAACTCTAAAATGATAAGTTAAAGGAGATAGGGTCCTGCTGAGTGTTGAGAATTGCCGACGATCTCATATTATCCCTTGTGGTCCTAACTTTTGATCCACTATTACCCCAACAACCATGACTGCATGGATGGAAGGGTGGTTGTCGGTATCATGTCGATCTTCGCCTTCGCATTCGCAGTTGGAGGAAAGCGGAATCTGCCTTATGCGGGAGCGACGATGGAGTAATTGGCAAACTAGATGATGCCTAAAAAAAGCCTCTGCTCTCTGTAGGATCTATGAATGTTTAGACTGTTGAGTGGATGTTTGAATGTCCGAATGCCATTTTCGTGCCGATACCGAACATTATGCCTGTGTTTGGTGAAACTAATAGTTTCAATCACATCTGCCCACTCATTCAGTTTTATTTGGTGATTTCAGTTTTATGGTCATTCTCAGGTGTAATATAACTGCGCTTGAATACTCAAGCTGGTATTTATGATAATATTACTGTCCCAACTGCGTATTCCGCAAGCTATCTTAAGGTATAGCGGTTCCGGATAATTTTTTTTACTCTGGACACAGTTTTCTTTCACTGTTTTTCTCGCCTCACTCCCCACCCCATTCTTCCTAGAAACGCCTACAAAATGATCCGTGAAGGAATTTCATTACGGCTTATCAATTGAATAGCATCCTCTCCTGGAAAACTCATTGTTGCTTTGTTTTAGATGTTTCTGGGACAACACAGTGACTTGCTTAATTTCGACTAGATATTGTCTTCTAAATCAAATCCTTTTCTAGAGTGCGCATCGCAATGATTTTCCAATTTGGTGTGTTTTTTTTTGAATAATGTTTCGACCATACCGAAGCTTTAGGGCCCATCAGTTTACAAGTGGGAGGTGTTGAGGCAGAAGATTCCCCCCAAACTAATCTCTTCTGTTTCGACTGGTCCCCATTTCTCCTCGATGAGCAAATGACAAAGATGAAAACTTAGGCGTCAGGGACACTATCAAATCTTTGAACCTGTTCTACGTCAAATGAACACTTAGTTTTCTACAATTTTCTGATGAGAGTGTTGAATGCGTGGCTTAACTTAATGTAGTGATCATTACCACGTATTGTAAGTTTTACTTTTTCTTTGTTTTCTACCGTTGTTCTGAATTAAGGAAGATGACGTCGAAATAAGTGAACAATGAAGTGATTTGGTTCTACTGCACCCACCTTCGTCAAGCAGTAAACGTGCTGTAATGTCGACTCGAAATTGTCTTCGCAGCGTGCCGCCGAAGGACTTTGTATTTTGAACAACCTTTGTAACTTTGTACTTTAGTTTGGTGAGTTGTATTTTCTATTTTAAGTTCTTTGCTGCCGTCCTCAGTTATCAGTATTCTTTTCTAGGTATTCGATGCTTTCCACACGATCACTGCTTGGTAGAGTTGTGCGACAAAATGGAGTAAGTTGAATAGCATTCCTCTATCTGTGAGAAGATTTGCGTTGTGCTGAAAGCCGCTTTATTGTCATTCACAAGTTTATATTGAGTCTTAACCGAAATGCAAGTCGGAAGGATTTATAAAGTTCATCCTGGACCTGGAATATGTACATGTATCCGCGGAAGGGTTCTGATTTAACGCTATCGTTAGCGTTGTCGTACTGCGTTCATGGTGACAACACCTACTGCCTTGACCTAATTAAAGCAGTCCTCTCCCGAATCCCATGCTCATATTCTGCAGTTCTCAACCATTACCAGTTGTTCACGAAGCAGAATCGTTTTTACTTCCGTCATGCGAGCACCTGGTAGTTGTTGAGAACTCGGATTAGCAAAATTCTCTCGTTTTACTTATGCTATCGCCTATGAGGTTGGGAGAAACCATAGATTCTATGAAATTTGCAATCGTTTTCTTTTTTTAGGTGCCTATCGATTTCCTTGTACATAGACAGATATGTCGACAAGCAGTACTTTCAAGAATTCGCATTTTTTTGTTATCAGGACGATTTCGCTGCTTCTATTGACTCTTGGTTTTTTCAAATGCATCGCAATTTCTTTAAAAGATTTTCTAACTCGATTGAAAAGAAATAATTTTAAGTATGTATACAGGAAGTTTTGGGATATTGGGGTATTATGAAAAGCAATTTTCAAAAATTATTTGAAATGAGCTAGACAGCTCTAGTTTCAGGTTTTTCGATTCAACAGCACCCTTGTTATAGCAGAGCACGATGAAACCAAACTTGCACCGATTACGCTCAATGCCATTTCTGCTGCTGGGAAGGTTTGTTAGCAATTGAATTAGGTTTTTGTTAGGGGAGAAATATCAGTATTTTCATATTTTATGGGATAGGTACTGCATTTGAATGGAAACGTTTATGTAACCTCTGAAATCAAGCTTTAAATTTCATTGTTCGAACTAATCTTTTTTGCTATGCAATCGACCCATTTCGCTAATGTCAATTCAGCTCGGAAGCGATGTGTCTGTTCTGGTAACCGGAGCAAATGCTTCGAAAGTCGCTGAGCAGGTTGCTAAAGTTGCGGGTGTCAAGAAAGTACTGGTTGCTCAAGATGATAAACTCAAGAATAATCTACCTGGTAAGTATGTTTACTCGTGTTGTCGTGTTACTTCTTCAAAATTTGGTATTTACCAGAACGCGTCGCGCCTGTTGTACTCGCCTCACACAAACAGTTCAATTTTTCATCCATAATTGCTGGCGCATCTGCTTTCGGTCGAGGTATTATACCGAGAGTTGCCGCGAAACTCGACTGCTCACCTATCAGTGAAGTAATCCAGGTAATTTGAGTGGTTTCGACGTTGATTTGGTCTTTTCCAATAACTGCCCGTTTGCATTTTACTCGGCACGACATGATTCTTCTTTTGATAAAGAGCGGGAGCGAGGTCTTCGAGTTTGAATATTCTCTCCTAGGTTCAGTACGTATATGAAATTGCTTTTCAACCAACCTGAGGGATGTCAAATTATGGGATTTACCAAACTGAAAAGGGAATAGAGCTCGAGCGAGTGGAAAATGGAGTATGATGGAATACGTGACGGGTTTAGGTCAAAGTCTATTAAAAATCCATTCTCTGAACATGTTATACTTGGCGAAATTGATGTTGTTCGTCCTATTTTCTTCTCTAACAATATAAAATGCATAGTTCGACAGTAAGAGTACCTCAAGATCCAGAGTGAACACTTGACGTATCTTTTTAAAATCTTTCTTCTTTTAAAGAAGAAGCTATCTCTTGTGATTAAAAAGCAGTGCGTGCCATATGTGCGTCCGAACTTTTATTTGAAGAGATGATCTTTTGATGCTCTCTTGTTTGGTCTCTCAGCTTTTGGCTCTCCCGCTCTTCGTTTTTTTGCTTCAAAGAAATGTTTTTCACTTCAGATTCACTCAGCCGATACATTTACACGAACGCAGTATGCGGGAAATGCAGTAACGAAGGTAAATTCTTGAATAGATGTTCCTTTTTTCGTTTGTTCAAAGTATTTTAGAGAACCATTGGTTCCATCTAGTCCCCATGTTTACTCGGTAACGATTTCAGATCCAGAGTACGGCTCCAGTTAAAGTGATGACGTGCAGAGGCACATCTTTCCCACCAGCTGAAGAAGGAGGAAGCGGTGCTGTCGAGAATGGTAATATTTCCTTTTGTATTTGTCATTATTTTACGATACATTTTCATTCGTGATGATATTTGCTAGTTGAATTGCTACTTTACAGCACCTGCTGCTGATGTTAAGACAGATCTCTCCGAGTTTATCAGTCAGGAGCTTAGCAAATCAGAGCGACCTGATCTTGCCACTGCTAAAATTGTCGTCTCTGGTGGTCGAGGAGTGAAGAGCGCTGAGAATTTCAAGGTTAACAGCACTATTTCCCTAGAAAATTGATGTAAGAATATAAACCAATCGATTAAGCTTATCTACGACCTCGCCGACAAACTTGGTGCTGGAGTTGGTGCATCGCGTGCTGCTGTTGATGCTGGCTTTGTTCACAACGACATGCAAGTTGGACAAACAGGAAAGATTGTCGCCCCTGTGAGTTTTGGTGGAAAAGATATATTTTATCGTTCTTTTTTAGCTTCAAGAAATAGATATCACGTTTCGGTCATTTTGGGAGTAAGAAATGGTGAAGGCCAAGGAAAGGGGTGTAAAGAGGAATTTGAAGATTTCCTATATTTCTCTTAAGGAAGGGAGCTAATTGTGCATATTTTGAGAGGATCGGTAGAAATCACGACGGTTTAAGGTGGCGCACCGTGAGTATAATTGTGAGTGGACATAAGGGTAAATGAGAAGTGTTTGAGCACGTTGAAGGATGGAGCAAAGCTAAAGGCCATTGGCAGGAAACTACCGTGCGAGTAGAAAATTCTCCTCCTCCTTGAGAATTAATTCTTTATATTCAGAACTTTTTTGTGTACTTTGTAAAACCACTAGACCGCTAACCCTGTTCGCCTATTCTAATGAAGGAACGGAAAAGATCGTGTGCTAGGGCCAAAGGCTTAAACTTCTTCAAGTTTTTCGATGCCTCTACCACCTTTGTTTACGAACTGGACAGCTTGAAGTTTTGAAGAGGTCCACAGTAATGAATATTCCCATATGCAATTCATGTTGGATGGTTTTGTTAGGTGTCCATTGGCTTTGTTTCCTTTTCTATTTTTTGTACTTTTTTCTTTGATATTGAATATGTTCTCTAGAGTGTCTAGTCAAGTCTGAATTAATTGGTATTGTTGAGGTTTTTGATCCCCATATGACCGTTTCTCATCAGAATATTTTTGCGGTGTAAGTCACTCATCATCAGATCATCAGAGCCAGTCAATACCTTTTCTTTAGTAGCTACTACTATTTCATGGAAGCAATGAGTGCTTTTCGATAGAACAACCCAATGTTTCAACAATTCTTTTTTTTATTCATCAAATGATTGCCCTTTGCGGTGCTTTGAATTATTTGAAGTTTGCAATCAAAGTGAAAAGCAGAAAAGTAAGCTTCATATTGTGTTATGAAGGTGCATTTAAGGAGTTGTACATTGCGATCGGTATATCTGGTGCAATTCAACATCTGGCTGGAATGAAGGATAGCAAGGTAGGTGTTATCTATATAACCAGTCTGTAATCAAAAATAAAGTGGTGGTTTTTTAGGTTATCGTCGCCATCAATAAGGACCCTGATGCACCGATCTTCCAGGTGAGCGTGAATTAAGAACGTACTTATTGAATTGTTAGAAACTACAGATATTGTTCTCCTCTGAAATACGATCTCAGGTGGCTGACTATGGACTGAAGGCCGATCTGTTCAAAGCTGTTCCGGAAATGACTGCAGCGCTATAGAGACCAGTGACTTTTATGAATTTTTGTAAACCAGTGGCTTTTATACATTTTTGTGATAAGTTCTGTAAAATAAATTATATGTCAAACAGTTTTATGTTGTATAAGAGTTTGTACTTTACAATTTTACTTAATAAGTGTACTTTCGATTGTTTTTCTGTTAAACGGTTTTATCTAAATGAATTTTATCAGGTAGAATCGTCGAAGACTGAAAGCAGCCATTGAGTTTACCTTACGTTTAGGTTTTTGTTGATCTCTCCGTTCTTGAAATGGACGTGGGCGAAAAAACAGCTCACAATGGAAGCGAGGATGAACGGGATGCGAAGATGAACGATCTCGGTCTCACTCCGGAACTAATAGACGAAATTCGATCAACGAAACAACGCAATCCAGGAATGTTTGTTTCCGCATGGCAAGAGGACGACCAAGGTATCATAGAGGGTGATCTTAGCGATGCAAAAGAAAAGTTTTTGAAAAGAAGCTGAAAATGGAAACTTGGACGCTCTGAAGTCTATGCTCGAGGATGATCCCCAACTTTTATCATGTTCTGATGATGACGGCTACACGGCGTTACATCGAGCGGCATACAACAATCACCTGGAGACTGTTGCATTTCTACTAGATCGCGGTTCCGATGCGGAAGCGAGGACTAAACAGGGTTGGACGCCTCTTCACTCAGCTGCCAATTGGGGAAATTATGAAGTAATCGGACGGTTAATTTCTCATGGTGTTGATGTGAATGCCCGTTCTAATGGAAACGTAACGGCCCTTCACTTAGCGATCAACAGTCAATGTGAAAACGCCGAGAACATCTTCCATAGCGTTCGATACCTTCTTCAAGCTCCAGGCATAGATATAGGCGTAGCTAGCGGTGCCGGTGATACTCCAGTGGAACTCGCTCGACGGACGTCTCCCATGCTTTACATGCTTATAACTGACCATTTGAATCGATAATCAATATGACATCTATGAGTATTCATTTAATTCTTTAATTCATTTTAATTTACATTTATATTCTATTGTATTGTCTGAATATGGCGTGTCTCTCTATAGAATTTGTTATTTTCATAGTTTAACTCATCCTCGAATAAATTTGTATTTTGCTAAATCTAGCGGCAAACCGACAAATTGCAAAAATCGATAAATTGCTATATGTTTATCATCGTAGATGTTGTTTTCTGCTGTTTTCTCCTTCTTAGAACATTCATGAAATTTCTGAAACGAATAAAGAAGAAACTGAAGAGGAGTGTGAGAAAAGTGACCCTATTCGAAGTCTTTACCCTCACAGTTAACGTAACTTTGAATTACCGCTCTATTTATCTGATTTTTTTTTTCATTTCTTGTGAGCACTTGCCGTTTAGAATAGCTCTCAAACATGGGGAGGTGTCCGTAAAAGGAAGCAAGCTGGCATTCCGTCGAAGGCTCCGCAAATATCGTTCTTCAACCACCGTATTCTACTGGTTAAGTACTGTATTACTTGTGGCTGTTCAACAAACTCACATTACTACTCCAGGGACACTATTGCGACTTGACTGGAGAGTTGATCGTCACTGTACTAGGGGCGTTTCAATAGACTCCTCCTAAAGTTCGAGTAGTGGAGGGAATGCTAATTATCGTGGATTGAAGAAAGGGATGAAAAGCGAGCGACTTGCTATAGTAAATAGGTTTTCACAAATATCAACAATCTCTTCTCGATCAGGGCGAGTAGCTGCTAAAGACCTATTTCTTCTCCAGCAAAAGTGTCTGTCATCCGCAGGATTCGAACCTGCGCCCTCCGAAGAGGACTGCGACCTGAACGCAGCGCCTTAGACCACTCGGCCAGAATGACATGCCTACGCTGTCAGACGTGCTCTATGGATCGCACCACCGAATGCTCTGATTGAATGAGCATAGTCTTAGTTGGATATAGAAGTAATTTGATAGATTGGGATGAATCATATATTCCTCTATTGTTATCTATGGTTTGAAACAAAAATGGAGCTCCTCGGCGGGAATAATTTCCATTAGTATTTTGGAAGGATTGTCTTGTGTATCAAGTAACTGAGTGTGGATGACCTCTTCAATTTGACCCCTAATCACAAATTGGGCCGCCTGTTTTCATTGATTCACAGTTGCTCGGCCGGACGACGGAACGTTCTGTAATGCTTGTTTTTTTTTAGTTTTTTTTTTTTTTTTACTTTTCCTTCCGTATTTTCTTCATGTTCGCCTTCACTCCTCTGGGGAACTGGCCAATACTACACTTATCGTCAATCCTCCTACTCAAACTAATCAGAAGGGTCTGGTGGAATTTCGTAAATTGGCACGTAGTAGAATAAGTGGAGCAGTTGAGGTGGTACTGGTGAGCAGCATACACTAATCAGCACTGGCGAGGAGCTTTTTTAGCAATGTATCATACTTTTCGGGATACTCAATCCAGCACTAGCCTCGCTACAGGTTTATTTGGACAAATCCGATCTAGTAGCTTTTTTCCATCACTACTATTGTAATATCAGTTCACCAATAACTTTTCGAGCATCGGCTCCTCTTCAGATAGTTAGGAGTCGAAAATGGTTTTCTGTGGTGCTTATATCGGTTCCTTTTCTCCCGAATTCGAGCACTTATTCACATAAAATTAATCATTAGTCCAGGTTACGCTCCCGGTGGTGTTCAGTACTACCAACTGTTAATGCGTAATGCAAGGTGCAAGGTAATGCAGCGCCATACTAACTCTTCGTTACTTGGTGTTTGTAGGTGAAAATGTAGTTGGGGGGGGGGGCCACCCATCCGAAGGTCAGCATATCGAAATGAACTCAGTCTAACGTGTTAGCCCTTGTTATATCATCAGCACTGTATCGGATGCGTAGAGGATGATGGGAATCGACCAGCTTAGCTCTTTTATGCGGTTCCCGCTAAGGAAGTTTAGTCTACTAAATAAGCCTAGGTAGGGTAGGAGCACCTGGGTGGCTGGGATGATTACCTCCTGCAAAAAAAAAGAAAAAAAAAGAAAAAAACTTGCCCACCGCGGTGCTCCTTCCCTACGAGAGCTCTAATTTAAAAACTGGCATGTCCGTGATATAACACGACATAACGCGTTTCATTGAGTTCATTTCTTGATATACCGACATTATGATAGGTGGCCCCCCCCAACTACATTTTCACCTGTTTGTACGACGCCGAACGAGTCTCTACAAGCCTACGAACTGGCGGGGGAACCTTTGATTTTTTCCATGATCATTCCTAACCAGAATGATGTAACCCTTAACCTACGGTACTGCCGCTAGATTGTCTTTTTTGAAAATACGCGGAAGTTTCTTCTCTTTGACGGCCTAGATATCTAAAAAGCCAATGCTGACTTTTGATTGTCAATGTTTCACTGTAATTTATGGCTGCTTGGTATTCAGTCCGGCAAATGATTTTTGCCGCTTTTTTTTTCTTGTACTCGATTTGCCATGGAAGATTGACGAGAATGTTTCCAGTCGGCTGACACGGACAGCTAAGACCAACATTAGGGAGAACAATTATCTAGCTGTGGGGTGACCGATATGCAAAGTGAAGCGCTGTGACACTACGGCATCTGGATCAGTTAGTAATTAAGTAAATAACTGGATATACTAAGTAAATAAATAAGTAAGTATAGGTAAAACGAAGGGTTCTGAAGAATCCCTCCATCTACACGTACCTTTTCTTCAATCTCTATCTACTACATTTGTGGCTCTGACAATTATGCCACTAATATTCTATAGTTCAAGCTTCAAGGTCTCATTACTGAATGAAATTTGGGGTAAAGTTGAAGCGAAGGCAAGGAAGTGAGAGAGAGAGGGAAGGAAAACACCTTTTCCATTTTCTTCAGGAAAAGGAAGAAGGAATGAGTTTTTTTGATAGGGCACAGTTGATCTTCGACTTCTATATCCGTGGGACCTTTTGGTAGATGATGATTCTCTGAGCTAGTTTGGTTATTACGATGAATTCTCGTTATCGACCTCAAAGATATGCCACTTCATTCCTTTCTTTGGTAGAAGTTCTGACAAATAATCTCGCTATCACAAGGTCGTGACTAGAATGTATCCATGGATAAGTGATGCATCAATTCGACCATTTATCTTGCTGCTAACGACCTATTTATTTATTATTATGAATTTTTCCAGTGATCTCTATATCGTGCACAATGGTGGAGCATATTTTCCCATTCCATCGCCTCCTGCATGGTTCCTGAGGGAGGGCTACGAAATCGGCGGAAACAAGATGTAGCTGGTTAGTTGAAATCTTCGCACCTTTACATCACTAGTACATGCATTGACGTAGTTTTGTAGTTGTAAGAATTATTAGGTTGATGCATAATTATTGCGGATTTTTTCGCGGCTTTTTTTCTCTCGATAGAATTAAAATATTGAGTTCGAGTTTTTACTAGAAATGATCTACTTGATCTCCTCTACAAGAATATACTCAAAAAACCATCCGCATATTCGCGAAACGAGGCTTTACTACTTCGAGAAAGATTGGAAGGTGGTGCAGTCATTCCGCGATCTCAGTAACTTCTCGGCGTTGGAACAATCAGCCAGAGCCAACCAAGAAATGGGATCTGCCCCTAAATCTGCCATATTCACCAGCAGAAACTTTTATGGATTATCTCGTCAACCGTTCATCAGAAAAGTGGCTAGAGAATAGAAGTTATGTCGATTTGGATGACTTGATGGCCGATGTCGAGGTGTGGATCGCCCTTAAGGATCAAAACTTCTTCGCTTTTGGGATCCGACTAACTAATCAATGCTTGACGTAGATCCGGAGTTGTTATTTGAATATGTCTTTGCTTAGTATTTCTATAGTTTCTTTAAGTAAAACTTGCTGAAAAAAAAACGCGATAATTATGCATAAACCTAATATATAGAGGCAGGTAAAACGCAGGGGAAACAGAAAACATCAAAATAATCGTGTTTTGACCGCCAGGAAGTCATGTGTACTTTCACTAGATCACCTAATGAACGATCGCCGAAAAGTTACTGAGATCGCGGAATGACTGCGCCACCTTCCAATCTTTCCCGAAGTAGTTGAGCCTAATTTTGCGAATATACGGATGGTTTTTTGAGTATATTCTTGTAGAGGAAATCAAGTAGATAATTTCTAGGAAGGACCCGAACTCAATATTCAAATTCTATCGAGAGAAAAAAAGCCGCGAAAAAATCCGCATTGGCTTTCCAGAGTTATAGAAATCTTTATGATGGATTTTATCGAGACAATCCTGACATTCGAAACGGTCGAATAGCTGGTCCGCTTAAAGACACGATCGATTCTCAATGCGGATCGATGCCTTCATGGACCGTATGCAGGCAGAGTGGAACCCAACGAGAAAAGAAAAAGGGACAGGACATAGGAATGAGACAGTACCTACATGATGACGTCCACCACTGTTATTCTCGTATTCTTGCAATCACCTTATGGTTCATTGGTTCATTTCCATGCTCCACTGTGCAACGTCTCCACACCTGATCACAAATTATTTTAATTTGATCAATTCAGGTGGACTTTGAACCCATCGCCCCCCCCCCCCCCCTCTCCACCCCACTCGCTGCTCATCGATCTCGGAAATGTGGCACCAGTTGGCTACAGGTTTACGAATTATTTCGTTTGTTTGTTCGACTTTTGAATAGGCGAAAGTCTTGTTCCATTGCCTGCTAGAACAACTCGCCAAAGTATCACTGCCATCGTCCACCTTCATCGATCATCACCTTGTAAAAAGGATAAATATCCCGATAGCAATATATATGCTTTCTCCAGATAAACTGTGGAGAGCCGTATATCTTCTTTTCCAAATGTGGTGATCCACTAGTAGTATACAATTTATACAGTAACCAGTCGGATCGCCCGGCTAACGCCAGGCTCTCCTCCTTCTTATGAGTTCGCCCGGCTACGCCGGGCGCTTTCCCTTCCTGTGAGAAATTTGCTATGTGTAAATAACACTTCGTATTCTCCTTTTCCTTTGAAAGCTCTACACCCTCAGTATCAGCTCCGAATTGGGAGCGATTTTTTTCTGTAAACCATCTTAGCTGTGTTCGAATAGAACATCTTATAGTATCAAAGAGGCGATTATTCAGAGAAAAAAAGAGAGATTGGCTAAGGAGGCGTATTTCCGGTAAATTTCAGTGCAATTGGAATGATCCGGCACTGATAGCACAACATTCTGAAATGCAGAAGTGGAAGTAGTTTTCAAAAAAAAGGCAAAATGAATGACAGTAAAGTTTGGTAAATGTACAGATATCGGATCGCACGACTAACGCCAGGCTCTCCCCCTTCTTGTGTCAAACACCCTATCCCGAGAAATGTTGAACTGAAGAATTTTATTCCCTTTCTCAAAGTTTATAGTTTTAAAGTTTTTTCCGTGATTAGCTGAGTGAGAGTATGAAACTGAAACAGAGCTCGAAATCCTTCTTTGACAGAACAGAAATCGAAAGCTTCCCTCTTTCTTTGATAGTTGTAGTAAGTCTAACTCTCCACTCCTTTTTTTCGAACAAATAGCAGTTTCCTGTACACGAAATTTGACACAGAACTAATAGGGCAGTGCAAATGGTATTCAGTTGAAGTCGGTGCTCACGCCTTTGATTGGAAGTCTCGAACTTTTGCTCTCTTTCTTAGAAATAAATACCCATCGAAATTCCAACTGTTAAACAATCAAAGATGATGCTGTGGAGATATTCTGAGTGATGATAGCACCTTTAACAGATGTTTTTTTATCAATGGACCCTTTTCTTTACGGAGATATCATTTGTTGAGAATTCTAGATTACAGGCGGTCGAATAAGTTTTCTCGCAAATGACATCGAGCAAAGAGGATCCTTCATTGAATCAAAAACCTCGCTGGGTAGCGGTCGTAATCTAATAGTAAGAAATGAACAAAGTTCTAATCTGCTTAGCGTATTGCCCCAATGGGTCCCTATCGCTGCACTTACCACTCACTTTTGTCACACTGCTCTACCATCTCGTCTTATTGAGTGAAACATACTGAACGTTCAAAGCTACATCATAGATACCGAAGATGTTAGGATTTCGATCGGTGAGCGGCACTCTTAGGTGCTTTATCTTCTCTTATCAGCTATCATCAGTTCTTGTCACCGAGTACCTACGATCCCGTCACACCCTGCATCACCTATTAGAATGCCACTGGTAATACGAAAAGTGTGATCCTACCAAATTTGAGCTTTCTAGGTCCACGGGAACAGGAGTTACGAATTTGCGGCCCAAAATTACTATCGCGCACGCCCCGCTCCCTGTGCATGGAGTCCGGACCTGCCACCCACCATAAGTGTTCCCATGCCGCCCCCTGTACTCCTACCAATTTTGAACGCTTTGGGGTCCACTGGAGCAGGAGTTATGAATTGGCGACCTAAAATTTCTAACGCGCACGCCGCACTCCCTGTGGGTGGAGTCTGGTCCTATCACCTGTCATAAGTGTTCCCATACTGCCTCCTGTAATCCTGCCCAATTTGAGTTTTCTAGGTCCACGGGAACAGGAGTTATGAACTTGCGGCCCAAAATTTCTAACGCGCACGCCGCGCTCCCTGTGAACGGAGTCCGGTCCTGCCACCTACCATAGGTGTTCCCATCCTGTCCCCCTTACTCATACCAAATTTGAACGCTCTAGGTCCACGGAGACAGGAGTTATGAATTTCCGGTCAGACACACACACCGACACACACACACACACAAACAAACACACACACAAACACACCGACACACCAACAGACACACTTAGCGAATTATATATAGTAGGATGATATGTTTTCCATATCACTACGTTTATCATAATCACAAAGCAACCCGGACGGACAGACCGACATACCGACATACCGACAAACCGACAAACCAAGTTACTGCTTTATATATAAGGATGTTTATGACTCGTCAAGAAATCGCGCATTCTCTAGATTCAGATATCACTTTCAGCAGAACCAATCCAACCACCAAATTATGTAAATCGGCAGGAAGGGTTATGGACTTTTGATAGTGGCATTATCAACAGTTGAAAACAATAATAAACACTATTAAAAGTTTTCGGTTGACTAATCAGGGTTGGTCAGTCATACATATAGAAGAAGCCGTGCTAGAGAGGCTAACAAAGAAAAGATACTATTAGAACTCAGTATGCAGTGCCGCCTACGCTGTGCTAAATGAATTCAAAAGAAAGTGGCGGGTTAACCAATCGATTCCGCTTCGCCTCAGAAGAAAAGAGATTTCTTCACGTGTTGTTAGACTTAAATGAGAAGGGTAGAGAATGAAGAAGAAGCAATGAATGAGGTAGCCAATTTCCAAGTTCTGTATAGGTAAACATAGTGCTATGCCAGTACCAATCAAAGTCACACTCTCAAAGTATTCGTTTCACTCAATGCTCCCCACATTCCGCAGCACTCGCTCCACTCCATTAACCCACCAACCACCAAGTTACTGCTTTACATATAAGAGGGAAATGTGAGAGCTAGATTTCCATATCACTGCCTTTATCGTAATCATAGTTTTGCGGACGGACAGACAGACACACCGACAAACACACAAACCGACAAACCGACACACCAAGTTTCCTTCTTATATATAAAGCAGTAACTTGGTTTGTCGGTTTGTCGGTATGTCGGTATGTCGGTATGTCGGTTTGTCGGTCTGTCCGTCCGGGTTGCTTTGTGATTATGATAAACATAGTGATATGGAAAACTTATCCTAGTTTATACATATAATTCGCGAAGTGTGTCTGTTGGTGTGTCGGTGTGTTTGTGGTTGTGTGTGTGTTTGTTTGTGCGTGTGTGTGTCGGTGTGTGTGTCTGACCGGAAATTGATAATTCCTGTCCCCGTGGACCTGGAGCGTTCAAACTTGGTAGAAGCACAGGCGACAGGGCGGGAACTCTTATAGTGGGTGGCAGGACCGTGCACAGGGGGGCGGGGTTTTGCCCGAAATAGTCAATTAGGCCCTAGATCCTTCAAACTTGGCAGGAGCACAGGCGGCAGGATGGGAGCACTCATGATGAGTAGTAGGGCCGGACTCCGCCTCCTGGACGGGTTTCCGCGACATAAATATCTGAGTGGAAATCCATAACTCCTGATCCCGTGGACTTGGAGAGCAAAATCAGTAGGAGGAGGCAGGACGGAAACCCTGCCTATAGAAGAGGCCTTAGAAAAGAAGATCCACTCACCAATCACCTCCTAGCGCCTTTGTTATTTACGATCTAGCTTTGACTTTTTGATATGTTTCATTCGACAAGAAGGGTAAGTGGTGTGATTATAAGGAGATGAATTTGGTTCACTTCTTGCTATCAGATTACGACCGCTACCCAACAGAGTTTGCGATTAAGTGAAAGATCACGGTTTCTCTTTGCTTTGATATCATTCTTAGCAAAATTTATCCGATCGCTAATAATGTTGGATTCACAGTTAATGATGTATCCGTAGAGAAAAGGAGGTACATCTTTTAAGGCATTTGATAGTCTATACTCTCGCTCACCGAAACAGCGAAATAACCTAGAAAAAAGGAGGAAGTATTTCATTAGTTTGATCTTTTTCGGGCGAAGTCCCTTTGCCCCAAGAAGGAGGAGAGCCCTTGATGATGGCATTGAGGAACATTGATGGTAGCTAAAATAGTAGCCTCAATCGCGGTGAAGTCTCTGAATACTATTTTTCTCTGAATAATCGCCTTTGTGATATTATACGATGTTCTATTCGGACACAGCGAAGATGGCTTACAGGAAAAATCGCTCCCTATTCGGAGCTAATTCTTAGGATGTAGAGCTTTCTAAAAAAAAGGAGAATCCGAATTATTATTTACGCATAGCAAATTTCTCACAGGAAGGAGGAGCGCCCGGCGTAGCCGGGCGAACCCGTAAGAAGGAGGAGAGCCTGGCGTTAGCCGGGCGATCCGACTGGTCTGCTTTATAAATGAGAAGATAACAGCAACGAATACAATAGCTAGCAGCACAAAATAAATTCAGGACTTCGAGGCGTGGGCGAGGGTTGAAGAAGAATGAACCTATTGATTTATGGGGGCCCTTTTATATCTGCAGGCCATGGACCAAAGTTCAAACTGCCCTTCCCGCCAGATCACCTACAGTCGGAGATCTAACATTTTTTGATTGCGAACGTCGCGATATTCCCCACCGCTTAGGGTCCCATTCTGTAACCCGTGTTAGACAACATGAAACGTAAATATTAGTAACAAACAATTCAACACTTCATAAAATTCACGCCGGATAGACTTGTCCCTGTAGCTCCTCCAGCCGCTCCTTTACCTCCTTGATCCTGCGTTCGGCTTCCTTCTTCGCATGCGTTGCTTGGGCCAGGTTTCTGTTGATTTCCGCAGACCTTTCTGGTAGGTCGCAGACGGAACTATGGTGTCGGTATCTTTTGCAGTGATAACATTTCACGTCGTACTTGCGACAGATGTGGTGTTGGAATCTTATTTCGGGGCAGCGGGCACATCTATGTTCTTCCTTCAGTATCGATCTGCGCACCGAGCTTTTCTTGTAAATCTCGCAAGAATCGCTATAGTGTTCTCCGATTCCCTGGCAAAAAACACAGCAAATCGTTCTTACGTCCCAGCGTCGTATGACCCCTTGACTAAAGTCCCTGGGTTTACATTTGGGTTCTCTTTCGAGTTCGGCGATGAGATTGTCGAGTTCCTCAATTTCTGCGTGAGCGTCGAAGATCTCTATCTATTTGGCGTCTGCGCTGCAACATCACAGCCTCGTATTCTTCTTCCTCAATCGTCCACTGCGACATTTTCCATGAATTCCGCATTCTGCTGGATAACCTCCGCTTCCTCAGGGGGGTCCAGCTTAAGCTGAAGCACCTCAGTGCCCTCCCCCTCGCCACCGCTATCGTCTCCAGCTTTGTCTATAGCGTCTTCCGAGGTTCCGGGTGGAGACGGTTTCCCAGTGGCGTCGGTAACTGCGTTGTGCACGTGGCCTATGCCCGAAGCGATGAGCTCTTGAAGCTTCGACGCCTCATTTTGGACAACTGTTTTCAATTCCTCAAGACAGTCCTGACCGTTGCCTGAAAGAATGCTCTGGAATCCAACTTTAACTGATTCTCTGACTTCTTTCAAGGCTAATAGCACGGTTTCCTGGAATTTCTCTTCCTGTAAACTTCCTCGCCTATGATTTCATGTCTCAGCTCGGCCAGCATCGACCGGTACTCTTCAAGAATGCCCAACTGGTCCGAGATTACATGCTCCAGCTGGTGTTGATCCAGTACAAGCGGCTTTCCTCTGTCGTCTCGTTGTGGCTTGTTCATCAGGGTGCTCCAGTCATCTTCAGATATCATCCCTAAGGCGATTATCAATGGCACAACGGCGAATAGAGTGCGGAGCTCTGTATGTAAAAGCGTGAATTCAGCCCATTTCTTTTCTCTTAGGGTTTCTAACAATTTTAACTGCGCCCAGCGTTCTTTCGGGTCTTTTTTGGATTTCCTCAAGTCCTGAGTACAACAAAATAGATCACTCATGAAGCGAGTCGCTACACGTAGTTGCATGCTATTGTGTATCATTTTGTTGTACAGCGTGTATGGGTCGGGCAGCGACGGAATGGCCTCTTTGACTCGGCGTAAGCGTTGAACTTCCTCGTACAAGTCCATAATCTGAAGGAGTAATGTTGGCGTAAACCGAATGCGTATTGTTAGCTGTATATTTTTGTTTACCAATTGACTTTTCTATGTCATGAAGTTTTCGGAGCGTTCTTTGGATGTTATTTTTAAGCGTGATCATCAAAACGAATTGTGAGCGTATTGTTTTTTCTCGATACTTTTTCGAAGACCAAGATAAGGTGGGTGGTTATGAACCCGATTTTGCTTTCACGAGCTTAGTGTATTGCAGAAAGCGGTCGAAGGTGGCCAGACCATAACAACTCGGTGGAAAATCTTGGATTACTGTAGGCGTCCACCGCTTGGGTCTCAATACGAATCTCAAGGGGCACCTGTGCTTGATATTGTTGAAGTGGGTCCCCCTAGTTTGCGAGGTCTTTGTTCTGAATGGGCGTAAACCTTTTGGGATTTGTGTACGGTTTGCGTAATAACTCGTAACATTTTGGCGCAGATCGTAGCGCCCGTGTATGGATTCCCATTCGACCCTTGAAAAAACGAAAGAAGCATGATGCAGAAAAGGAACCACTTTCTAGACTCGTTGCGCATTTTCTGTGTGGGGTTGGCAGTCTTAACATGATGAGTGCTGCGTAATTGCGCGCGTGGGCGTAGATTGTAGGGTCCCTGTGTCGTAGGTCGGTCTTGCACTGGGAAGTCTCGACAACCCCCGTTTTCACTCGATGTTGCTTCTTTGTCGTCCTTGAGCTCCAGCGGCACGATGAGGTCGATAGGCCGTTTCATAGACCGTCTCGTTCCCGTAATCAATTCCACTCCCCGAATTTGACCGTCGATCCCCGTGACGGTTCGTGTTATTCGCGCAAGCTTCCAGTCATTCTTCGGGAGAATAGGATCGCTTACGAGAACAATCTCTCCAGTTTTCGGAGTACAGTCGTGATGACGTTTGGAAGAAATATGTCGTTTGTGGGTCTCCCGCAGGCTGGTCAAGTAGTTCTTCTGCCACACATTCCAAAATCTGTCCGTGATCCGGCAGGATGAGGCCAATGCTTTTTCTACTTCCATTTTCGTTGCCAGAGCACGACTTTCCGCTGATGGATGGTAATCTGGATCTGTCGTTTGACTTTGAATCTCGTAGGGTAATGTCAGCACAATGTCTTTCTGAAGGAAGTCAATAGGGCGAATAGGGTCCAGATTGTCCTGCTCCGAACCTTGATAGGTCAGCGGCCTGGAGTTCAGGCAGGCCTCGATTTCCGTCAAAGTTGTCCTGAGGTCGTCTACTGACGAAGGGGGCTTCCCCTTGAGCGATTCCGCAGAGCGTACGGGAAATCTCCTATTGACATGCTTCGCACCAGCTCTAGGTGTATCAGTCGCGTCACCGCGCACGTAAAAATGCACCCATAGGTCTTGCACTCCTTCTCGTTTTTCTTAACAACAGGGAGGTCGAAAAAATCAAGACCAATCTGTTGAAATGCGTGGCTGCGTACTACGCGACGACTTGGCCAATACTTTGTTTCTGGGTAAGCGTAGGGCAGCCCGTTGAATCTGCGACATTTCACGCAGTGTTTTATTAGGTGGCGTACTTGTTGTCTCAGTTTTGGTATCCAATACTGCGAGCGTATTGTCGCCATGGTGTTTCCTTGGTGGTAGATCCCGTGAGCTTCCTTCACAATGAGCTTGGCCAGCGGAGCTTTAGGAAATACAAAAATAGGGCTTTTGGCGTCTGCGTTCAGAATCGCTTCTCCAATACGTCCCTTTGACCGCCAGAGGTGGTCCTCATCTTTGTAAAGGCGCAACTTATTTTCTATGGATTTCCGGTAGTCGTCCGTGAGGTGGAGGACCTGATGGTTGCGTATAATGGCTCTTCGAGACGCAGCCAAGGCGTAACCCCCTATAGCCTGAGGGTAGGTGGGGGTGTGCCTAAGCTCTGGAATGTTTCACTGTGTTGCTTGTTTCCGTGTCTGGGGTAAGCGTTCCACTAGTGTTTTGACGAACACCATCACGAGCGCCATGACACTTTTTGCTTTGGTCAATGAACTGAAGCGAGACAGGTCAATTACTTGCTTCACCGTCTCTTGCATGGGCTCTAATCCTACCGCGTTTATGAGTACTGACGCCCGATCGTGCTCTTGGGTATTGTCCATGCTAGATGCATACGAAGGAGCGGACCAGGGTCGCGTAAGAAATTGGGTCGCTCCCACCAAAAAGCATGGTTCAACTGCGTTTTTGTGTGACCTCGAGTAATCAGTTGGATTCTGATTTGTCGGTACGAATTTAAAATGCGCTTCAACCCCTTCGCTGTTGAAGGCTTTTACAATGCGTCGTATTTCTTTCAAGCGGTCATTAACGAGCATTCCTAGATTTGATGCGGCTGGGTTTGAGGCTAGCCAGCTTAACGCCACTTACGAATCGGAGAAGATGTCGGCACTTTTCAAACCCCGGGGAATGCGTTCCTTAAGCGCTTGGAATACTGAGAGTGCTAGGCGTAATGCTATCGCTAATGCGTTCATTTCCATTTTGGGTATGGTTGGGTTACTTTTTATTGAGGTTAGTTTGCATTTCGCCATAAACAGTGTAGACTGCACAGCACCGAAGATATAAGCGCATGCCGACATAGCGATGGAGCTAGCGTCAGAAAAGACTGCTAAAGTGCTGCATTCTGGATTGTTCACGAGGTGTCTACAGGAAGTGCGCTCAAATCCATGTGCATTTTCACAAAGCGTAATCCAGCGCTTCTGCAGGTCTTCATGTAATGGTGTGTCCCAGCCATACTTGTGCTTCCAAAAGTCTTATTGGAATCTTTTTGCTTGGGTGAGAAGTGGGACCAGCCACCCAAAGGAGTCATACACTGGAGCAATTAGTCTTGCTACGATCCGTTTGGTAAGGTGTGGCGTGGGTGGGAGATTGCATCGGATTGATAGCTCGTCGTTTCTGCTATCCCACGTATTCCCAAGACCTTTTGCTGCGTTGTGCTCGCTCGCGACTCTCGCGCGAGTCCTTCGTTCACGACTCTATCGTTGGAGAGAAACTCTCACAGATTCATGCCCATTTCTGCAAAAATTTCTCGGGTACATCTAGATTTTTGTATCGCTTTCTCTGGGGTTTCCGCTGCTAGGATGAGATTGTCGACGTAGAGGATCTCCCTTATCTGTTTCTCCAGCGTTTTGTCGCTCACTGCGTTGCGGAAGTGGAAGTGGACTGTTGCTCCAAGGAGAAAGGGTGATACGTTAAGGCCGAACGTAACCCTGGTGAAGCGATAGGTAATAAGATTTCCCTCTTCAGGGTCCTTTTCAAAGTCGCGTACCCAGAAGAAACGCGTCGCGTCGCGATTGAGTTCGTGTAAACGAACCTGAAGGAACGCTTTCTCTAAGTCTGATGTGACGACGAACTTCGGAATTCGAAAGCGTAATAGCATAGCGTAGAGTTCAGGTAAGATAAGGGGGCCCTGATGTAAGACCTCGTTCAAAGCAGGGCAATTTCTGAAGTGTGAGGAAGCGTCGAAAACTATGCGTAATTTGATGGTTTGCTTATGGGACGTGAAGGCCGGTTGGTGTGGGATATAATGGATTACCTCTCCGTTTCTCTTGTGAGGTTCCGGTACTTTTTCACTGGTGCCCTAAATTTCCTGGGATTTGAAAGTGTTGTGGTAATCCTCCAGAAGTTTAGTGTTGAACCTCAGCGTGTTCAATACGCTACTGACCAGGGAAGGATATTTGATCGCAGTGGCCATTCAAGATGAGATGTATACCCCGTAGGTGGTTTTGAACGTTGATCTCAAATCTGTATTCCAAATCTGCGAAACGATTCTGGGAACAAAGTTACGGGCCCGGGGCCTCCCTGTGTTATACCACTGCGCTGAACGGATAACCGAGCCGAGCAAAGCCTTTACCTGTGCAACGGTGGCCTAAGGGTTAGTGTGGTGGATTAGTAGGCATGACATCAAGGTTCGATTCGTTGATGCTAAGCTCGGTTTGCTTTTCCATAAAATGCGTCCTAAACGCTTGCAAAACGTTTTTGGGCTCAATGTTGGGCGTCCGCAGGGTTCCCTCACAATTTAGGACTCCGGGGAATAGTAATCCAATAAAAATATTTCTTACTGCTACTGGCCGAATATACACGTCTCTCTACCCTGAACAGTCAAGATGGTGTTCTGAAATCTTCGGCAGCTCCCCGTACTTCTGGTTGGCGGCGGTCGAATGACTCATCCGACCAGATCACTCCTTGGGAGAGGTACGATCCACAGATACTAGGAACAGTGCCCGCGCTCTCGAAGCGGTGGTACAAGTTAACTGGCATTGTTGAAAAAATACTGTAGAACAAAAATTTATCTCTTTGTGTGCACATATGATTATCCGTTGATTCTACTCTTAGGGTAAATGCCCTTTCAAGAGGCCCTTTCATGAGGTAAGTGTGGTGGAGCGGTGGGCATGGTACCATGGCTGCCCTCAAAACCCTGTATCCACCTGTGAACTGTTCTGAATTTCTCCCTATGAGCCTTCATTGTTGATTTGAAGGTATCCAGTGGAAATGACTGTCGTGACAAACTTAGGAGTTTCATTTGCGAAGCTACGGGTCCATCGTCGCTGTCCTCATCAGGCGACCACAATGATCCGGAGAAGATCATTGTGATCGTCTTTCACGAATTCGACTTCTTCGCAAAGGATAACGGGCTTGTTCTCATAGTATCGATAGATACGGTTCGAAACCACTTTATCGCGGCCTCCTGGATTGTGTTGGTGTCTACTTAATGCTACAAGAAAGAATTTCTTCCACCAAATATGATGACCCCACATTCGTTCAGTAGAACGCTGGTAACGCGTTGAAGAAAGTTTGATCCGATGAATCATTTGAATTCTTTCTCTTTGAAGCCTTTGAGGCTCATCTTAAGCAAATATTTGGAATTCCTCTTTTGCTTGAATCTAGCTCCACCCTTATTCGGCCTGTGAGAGGCAGAAAAAAAAACTTGCCCTGTAATACCTCTCCAGTTTCCTAAATTGTAAGAGAGCCCTGTAGATGCCCAACATTGTGCCCAAAAACGTTTTGCAAGCGTTTAGGACGCATTTGATGAAAAAGCAAATTGAACCCCTGCATCAAGGAAACGAACCTTGATGTCATGCCTGTCACTCCACCTCACTATCCCCCGAGCCACCGTTGCACAGGTAAGGGTTTTGCTCGGCTCGGTGATCCGTTCAGCGCAGTGGTATAACACAGGGAGGCCCCGGTCCCGTAACTTTGTTCCCAGAATCGTTTCGAAGATTTGGAACACAGATTTGAGATCAGTGTTCGAAACCATCTACGGGGTATACACCTCATCTTGAATGGCCACTGCGACCAAGTATCCTTCCCTTGTGAGTCTCTTTAGCGCGATCGTTTTATTGGAGGGAAGCGGGAGATGGTTTTGTTTGTATGGCAGGCGTACATAGTAGCCATCGCTTCTCCTTTCAATGGTCTTTTCGAAAAACGAAAGCACTTCGTTAATTGCCGACCTTTCGGCGTCGATTGTGCCGATGTATTCACATACACCTGCCGTGTCCATGGCCCAGTATTTATCCCATCTGAGGAGATCATCTTCACCTGTGATGGTTTGAATCATTGATACCATACTGAGTGTAGCCCAAATCCTGTGCTCGGAAATGGTGGGCAACCGTTGCTTCCCAGTAATGAAATATCCCAGTTTTGAGGGGATGAGCTGTAGCCCTGACGGTAGCGTATATTGAGGGGAAGGATCACTCAATAAGCCCCAAAGCTGGTCGCAGCCAAGGAGAATTTGCGGGCTGGAACTCCTGCGTGTACCTCGCTTTGAAAGCTTTAGCCTTTTGCTCGCGATGAGGCTCACATCTATTGCAGTGAGATGCGTTTCCGTTCCTCGTCCGGTCAATATTGGTATTGTGTGCAAGTGCAGGGTACGTTTCCTTCCGTGGTTGTCCTTGAGTTCTGCTCGGACGACCCCACATCTCGTCTCTGTAGGTAGGTCTCTGTGGACCCGAAAGTATAAATAATGAAGTCCTTAGTCTCGTCGGATGCGAGGCCCAACTCCTGCGCAAGGGTCTGGTTGACGAACGACTGGTCTGCTCCGGTATCAAATAGGATTTCGGCCGGTCGCCACTCTTCTTTTATCGCGTTCCACACCTTTCCTACCCCCGTTAAGAGTAGCACGCTCTCATTTTCAGCATGTACTGCTGTATGGGTGCTGTATGCGCTTGATGTGTCTGTATCTGAAGCCAGCTGTGGAATGGGATTATGTACAAAGTCCTCTATGTTGATGCGGATATGAGGTGCACTCTTGTGTCCCTTGTGTGATCGCGCGCCGTAGCATTACCTGCTCTTCGCTGTGCGCTTGGTTTCTGAGTTGGTGTCGGCTTTTTGTTGGGTGGTGGAAGTTTCTGCTGTTTTGTATGTCTTCCCATTCTCCGGGGACGCAGAACTTAGCTGTGCTTTTTTCCACCACAGGACCTGCATCCTTCCCTTCTGCAGTCCTTCACCCAGTGTCCTCTCGTCCACAGTTGAGGCATATATTCCTTCCCAAAAGAAAGTTGCGTCTTTCGGCAGTGGTTCTATAATTGGGACATTCGATTGATCCATGTTCGTAAGTTCGCAGAACATGCATGCCTTGTGTGTTGCGGAAGTTGTAGAGGTCCTCTTCCAACCTGGTTCTTTGCTGTCCCCAGCGACCCCTGGTTTATTGACCACCAGTTGGGCTACGCACGCCACAATGCGTGCACCACATGCCCGCGCATACGCCTACGGTTAAAAGTGTCAATCGGTTGCTCTTCATCTTGAAAATAATGAACCATTAAGGTTTGACTGATAGGCAACCAAAGAATTGCGTAGTACTCACAAATGTTCTCAATTGATAATAACACCATTATAAGATTTCGTTATCACTGGACCTTCTTTCCTCCACGGGTACATCATTAGTTGAGAATCCCAAATTATTGGCGCTCGGATGAGCTTTGTCGTAAATGATATCAAAACATCAAGTATCCTTGTTTTTCCACCGCGTTACAAATCTTGCTGGGTAGCGGTCGTAATCTATATAATACTCGTAATCATAACTACATCGTAAATACCATTGGGGTTAAATTCAATTGGTAAGTGCTCTTATCAGTCGCTATCAGCTGTTAGCAGTTCCTATCATCGGTCGTCTACATCTCGCCATACTCCACGTCACACGCCAAACTGTCAAGGCACCACTATTAATGCCATTATTATAGTGGCTCTACGCTTCCGAGGGTTTTCATTAGCCCTTATCAGCTCCTGGCCTGGCACCAACCGTTCTTGATCCCTTCACCGAGTACCTACGATCCTCTCACATCTTACTTAACCTATTAATATTCCAAGTTTCCATTATTGACAGAAAGTGCGTTACCGATCTAGTGGCTCTCGACTTCTATAGTTTCTTATCAGTCCTATCAGTTGTTATCAATCCCTGTTGCCAAACATTTGCGTTCTCTTCGCATCCCACACCACCTATCAAGGTGCTAAGGCTTCATCGCTAATACGAAGGTAGTTAGAGATCCTGAGGCTTTTGCCTTCTAAGGTTCCTTATTCATTTCTAACGATAGTTGTCACTTCCTATCATGTGCCATCAGTGTTCCCATCCTGCCCCCTATCTCTCTTTCAAATTTGAATGCCCTAGGTTCAGTGGGACAGGAGTTATGAATTTCCGGTCAGACAAACACACAAACACACCAACAGACACACTTAGCCGATTATATAAGTAGGATATTACTTCTCCACCAAGCTCACGTGTTATTTCACTTGAATCCTTATCGTGCCTACGTGGCGGACGCACAAACGGGCATACAAACAGACACACAAAGTTAGCGGTTTATATATATCATGGATATTTGAGAAGTTCTGCCCATGTCACCACCCACTCCTGTGCATGTCCCACCCCTGTAGGTGGATCAAATGTGCTCTTTTGGTTTTGCCCTATGCCCAACCCATACCAAACTTGACCGACTCATGCAGATTCTCGAATTTCTGTACAATTGAAAGAACAAACAAACAATCAGACGCAAGCGCTTCACATATGATAAGGTGTCGTGTAGATTTCGCCGGAGTTTTTCCCTTCATCTAGCTACTCAAGTATTATGAAGTGGAAAGTTCTTGTGGAAAGTGGAGTGCGCATCTGTGAGCGAAATTCACATTTAAAAATGGAGATTTCGATTAGATTAGATTCCTATGGATTTGATGGATTTTCGATTATGTTTCTATGGAAAAATACGCGTCTAGTCTGGAAAAATAGGTCAAATGCAAAGGTACTTTCGATAAAAATTATTCGAGAGCAAAAAGTTTTTTTTGCCCACGAAGCCTAACCTCTCTCTTCCCTCAGTTGGCTGCGAACCGATAGTTGAATCGTCCATAGTATAGGGATTTAGCATGACAGTGAATAGTCAGGAGAACGCTTTTTACGACCGCTCCCAGCAAAGTTTGTAACTCTATGAAAGATCACGATTCCTCTTCGCTTCGATATCACTTTCGGCAAGATCTATCCGACCGCTAATGATCTTAGATTCTCATCTAATGAAATATATGTATCCGCTTGATTGATAACGCACTTAATCATTTGCCTACGTGACTTTTGGAAGGACGCACAAACGGGCATACAAACGGACACACAAAGTTAGCGGTTTATATATATCATGGATTTCATTTATGCGCTCTTCCGTGCTGGTCTGAGCGTCTACCGACTCTACCATGATTGCCATTTTCCACTGGCTTTCCTCCATGTCTGGTGTCACCAACTGTTCCAGTACCTTCCGCTGTATGCGGACTGCGAACTTGGATAGCACGTTCTGGGCGTTGTATGATCCATCTAATACAATCCCTAGCTTTTGAGGGCTGAAAGTTGTGTAACAAGCGGAATTATCGTTTCCAAAAGCTTCCTCTGAGCTTGTATTGTTACACCTTCTGCTACCGTCTCCTCTAGACGACGTTGTATAGCGGCGATTAGCTGGGACGGGTTACCGTACTTCTTATTTGGAAGATCTACTGCGAGCGCATAATTCTCTTCTGTGATTGGGTATCGCTTAATCAGTTGACGTGCCTCACCACGTAGTGCCGATAGTAGGTAGTTGAATTTTTGCAACCCACTTAATGAGTCCTGAGAATCCACATTTGCCTCGAATAGTGTCCAAAAATTTGAAAAGTCCCATATCTTACCTTCAAATACCGGTATTGGGACTGGTAGTAGCTTGGGTGCAATTGCTCCTAGTTGGTAGGGACCCCTCGTCCGCATTGGAGGCGCATCTGACTCCAATGCTGCTGCAGTATCTAATGCTCCCATGCGTTTGGCCTCAAGTTGCAATGCGAGCTTTTTTGCGTTATCAACTGGGTTGTGTGCCTTCTCTATATATTCCTCTCCCTGTGTTTGCTGTTCTGCGGTAAGGGGTTCCTCAAGGCCATCCAGCGCCTCAACCAACTGATCCTTTCAGTTCTGCCACGTACTCCGTTGTTTCCTTCCCCTGTGGCGGGGCGTCGCGCAGGGATCGATTACCGCGTTCGCTGCTACATATATCTATTGATCAGCCCCACCAGATTGTTGCAATGTTGAGGAGGTATTTCCGTGTTTTCAGCGCCATTGGACCCGACATGGTTATTTTTCGTGTTTGATTCTTTTATCGATCGATTTTTGTCGAAACTAAGACGAAAAAATGAAAAAACCGAATCAAAGAGAAAAATCCAATCAAAGCATTCTATTGAAAAAAGCGTGTTCTAATGGTGTGAATTCTGCGTGAACTTTCAAAATGATACTCAAAAGTTCTAAGCGTTCAAATGAAAATTCGCTACCTCCTCACTGGTTTCCTGGTCCTTTTGACAGATGCACCATAAAAAGGAATATATATCTATATTTGTCCCGATGACAATATATATATATATCACCTGTATCACCTGTACTCCCGTTGATCGTCGATTTCCTTGAGCGGGCGCCAGTAACGTCTCCATTTGTCCCTGTCGCGAGCCAGAGTAGTCCAGTGAATCGCACTCGCTCGAGGGACACGGGGCAAGACATTCCTTTCGTTCAGAGCTTTCGTGAAGAAGTCTGGCCCATTGGTGGCCGTCCTGGTCGCCTGACGTCCCGAGGGATCCAGTCCGTAACCGCTCTGGTCCAACGGTCATCATTATATCGCATAACGTGTCCGGCCCACCTGATCTTCGATCTCTTGGCGTAATCAACGGCATCCCTGATCTTCGTTCGTCGACGAGCTCGGAACTCCGGATTCCCTTCTGCACTTGCGTGTATAGAGAAATTCCGAGCATCGTCCTTTCCACAACGCGTTGAATGACGCTAACTGCATGCTCATCCTGCTTTCGTAGAGTCCAAGTCTCTGAGGCGTATGTCAAAGCAGGAAGGACCACAGTGTCGAAAAGGTGAGCGCGGAGCCGGATGTTCTTCGTTTTCTTCACTACTCCCTCGATGTTCTTAAATGCTCCCCACGCCGCGCGTTTCCGTCTGCTCAGCTCCGGAGCTAGGTCGTTCATCATGTTGACTTCTCGACCTAGATACACATAGCTGGAGCATTCAGAGATATTCGTTCCATTCAGCATGAAAGGAGCATCAGGCACCAATCCGTTTCGCATGAACATCGTCTTCGTTAAGTTCAGTCTCAAGCCGATCTTTCCACAAGCGTTGTCAAATTCGGCCAGCATTTGTTCCGCCTGCTCGATGTTGGGTGTTATAAGCACGATGTCATCTGCAAAGCGGAGATGATGTAAGTAGCGGCCATCGACCTTCACTCCCATGCTTTCCCATTCCATATGACGCATGACGTTCTCGAGAGCGGCACTGAAAAGTTTGGATGAGATGGTATCGCCCTGTCGAACCCCTCTCTTCACGTTGATGATGACTTCTTTATAGAATGGCGAGATCCTGGTCGTGAAGTTGTTGTAGAGCTCACGAAGCATCCTTACATATTGAGTAGGAACACCCTGGTTGCCCGGGGCTTCAATTACCGCTTCTGCCTCGACGGTATCAAGGCTTTCTTCGAATCGATGAACGTAAGACATAACGGCATTTTGTACTCTCGCGATACTTCAATGGGTCTTGTAACGGTGTGGATGTGATCGATTGTACTGAACCCTCTCCGGAACCCTGCTTGCTCGCATGGCTGCCCTTCTTCTAATATTCTGCCAATCCTGTTAAGGATGACTCGTGTGAAGAGTTTATAGATTACAGACAGCAGGCAAATTGGGCGATAATTGCCAATGTCGTCTGGATCTCCCTTCTTATACAGCAACACGGTCTTGCTAGTTTTCCACGAAGTGGGCACTTTGCATTGCGACAGGTACCGCGTGAAAAGCCGGGCCAGGGTTTTGACAATGACTGGCGGAAGGCTCTTTAGATGTTCTGCTTTGATCCTGTCGGGACCGGGTGCTGTACCATTCCTCATCGACGTGATGGCATGTCGAATTTCGGAAGGGAGAACTGATGGGACGACGTATTCGTCTTGCCCAAGATGGTGGGTAGACAGGTAGACGTGGCTGTCGAAGAGATTAGAGTAGAAGTCGTAGATAACCTTCTCCATTGCCCTTCGGGATGCAGTAACAGTTCCATCAGAACGACGAAGGGAAACCATCTTGGTCTTGTAATTGGCGAAACTCCGTCGGGCTTTGCGAATGCTCTTTCCGGCCTCGGCGGCTTCGACCATGACTGCTGCTCTTCTCTCTTTCAGATCTTCCTTTATCGCTTCTCTGCATAGCTTCGCAAGTTCGGACGTTTGTTGATGATTGCCTGTAGCTCGCGCGATACCACGCTGGCGTATCAGCTCGAGAGTCTTCGAAGAGAGACGTTTCTTGACATCTTTGAGACTCTCAGCTCTCCTGGCGCAATCGTGAAGATGTTCGACGAGCCGGTCGTATTCTTCATCGATGTTGTCGCTGACGGAATCTTCCCACAAACTCGCCAATGAAGCGAAGTGATCCCAATTGACCACAGTCTTGGGGCTTCGTTTCCTGAACTTCGCAGCTCTCTCTCCACGCACTGAAAAGCGGAATCTAGCGCGGAGGAGACGATGGTCTGATCCCGTGTAGAACTTCGGAACAACAGCGACGTCAGTCAGGCAAAACTTCCGATTGACGATGATGTGATCTATTTCATTATGGAACTGCCCACCAGGCGACTCCCATGTCCATCGGGAATGAGAGGGCTTCTGGAACTGCGAGTTACCATGGATAGTGTGGGTCGACATGATAAACTCGGATAGCCTTTCACCCTGCTCATTCCATTCCATTCCGTGAGTCCCGATGTGGAGCTCTTCAGTCGTTCTCCTGGGGCCAATCTTGGCGTTGAAATCACCGACGATGACCTTGAAGAAAGTATGGTCTTCTCTGTAGAGCTTCTCCAGATCCATATAGAACGCCTCCAGCTCTTCTTCATCGTAGCTCGATGTTGGTGCGTAAACAACGAAGACTGTTAGAGCTGGGGTTGAGCCACATCTTCTCAATCGCAAACGTCCGATTCGGGTTGTCAAGCTTTCGTACGAATCGATGTTCATGGCCAAGTGCGTGTTGACGAGGACACCTACACCGCCGACGCCTCTGCTGTCGCATGTTCCAAGGAACAGTTCTTCTCCAGTTTCAAATACAGCGTGCAGCGGGCGGTGCCTTCTCGTCTCGGTCAGTCCGATGACGTCGTACTTGATTTTCCTAGCTTGCATCATCAGGTCTTCTATACACGCTTCCGATGCAAGCGTCCGTGCGTTGAAAGTACAGATCGCCATCTTAGTCCTTCTCCTTTTGGGCAGCCTGTTTTGGCCCTGAGATTTTGGCAGCCTCTTCCGAGCGGTCCTACCCAACGCTGCCGTATTGGGGGCTCCCTCAGGTTCAGGGGAATGAGGCCCATTTCTGTTACTGTTTTTGGCATGAAATCCACGTGTAACTTGCCAGGCTCTAGCACGTGGGGGGCCTACTCTTAGCCGTGTGGACATGCGGACGTGCCGTTGATTTATATACATATATATCTTTTTTATAAATATAATTGAATGGATAATGAAAGCTCCAAGCAAAGTTACCATCGAACAGTAGAAAAATGCTGGCGAGAGCTTTCGGACCATACAAGCCGACATCTGATGTTAAAGACGAAAGCATGTGGCAGGGCAACAGGTTGCCTCCCTTTTGGTAGGAAGATATTTCCCCGAGCGAGTCCTTGTTCTTAGTCCAGAATGCAGTGATACAGATCTAATGTACAGGGGCTTGCTTTGGGCAACTAACGCGTGAAGAACGAATTCAATCGCGACCTCGGGCGGACGGATAAGGGGGACTCAAGCAAGGGGGCCGCCATCCCTCCAGTTCATCGACAACTACCTAACCACAGCTTCGAACGCGAAGCGGCAAGCCGGTCAATATAAAGCCTCGCATAACTGGAAATTACCGGAACTTTGCATTGGAGCACATGATGACATAGTAAAAAATTACAAAAACCCGGTTTTTTTTTTTACTTAACCCATTGACGACCGCATGGCCCGTATACGGGCCACGCCTTGTCGTGCTCCTGGGACCGCGTGGCCCGTATACGGGCCACAGTATTATTTTGTATGTATAACATTCATTTTAGATTTTTTTGACCCTTTCAAGTATCGAGCAGGTTTATGACCTACTATAGAATCTTGACGCGCAGTGGTCCGTAAAAAGTTCACTTCTGACTCTAGTAATAAGAGAAAACAAAGCTACTTCCGACGGCATTGGTAAAGGAGGAAAACCAAAGGCTGTAAAAAAAAGTTGTAAAAAGATGCAAAAAGGATCTAAAGGGACTTTGCTGGGTATCCGATGATTCGACACATGCTATTCTCATCTCGTATGTATGCTCGTGTCTAGACAGAGTCGCATTTGGAAATGATTTGGTGAAGACTCTCACCTCCCTTTGAACAATCAGAAACAACATTAGATGCCATAACGTAACTCTAAATAGTGTGTATGACTTGTAACCTTTACATGCCACATTTAAAAAAACTTTTTTGCCGGCTGGAAATGCATACGAAAAAATTTACCTGCTCCTGGGACCGTGTGGCAGCCCGCGAAAAGCGCGCCCGGTCCCACACGCCAGACACGCTAAAAACGCGCGGTCGCCAATGGGTTAAACAAGAGTGGTAAAGCGGACACGCCCACACGCCGCACGTTCACACACCCACCGCGTTGAGATGGTAGGCCAGCGGGTGGATATATATATATATATATATATATATATATATATATATATATAATATAATGTTTCTCCAGATAGACTGTGGAGAGCCGTATATCTTCTTTTCCAAATGTGGTGGTCCACTAGTAGTATACAATTTATACAGTAATAACAGCAACGAATACAATAGCTAGCAGCACAAAATAAATTCAGGACTTCGAGGCGTGGGTGAGGGTTGAAGAATAATGAATGAACCTATTTATTTATGAGGGCCTTTGTATACCTGCAGGCCAAATACCGAAGTTCAAACTGCCCTTCCCGCCAGATCAGCTACAGTCGGAGATCTAACATTTTTTGATCGCGAACGTCGCGATACCTTGACTTCGGCAAGATCCTCCTTGATCACATCCATCAAATTTTTGGAGCTTCTCGCTCGCATTTATAATTACTACTGACTTACAATTTGTTCACATAGGAAATGCATAAAGTATTTGAAATCAAGATTTCCGCTCCAGTTGAAGGGTAGCTACGATGTATCTTAAGTGGAAAGGACAATGAAAAGGTTAAGAGTCTTAAAATAGCAGTTTGTGGTATGGAGTGAAGCCTATGAGGCTTGTATAGGCAGCGAAAAATGGTAATACAATTGTGCAGGTATGTCAGTTTGGGCAGTACATATCATTCCTGTGTCTTATCTGTTTCATGATGGAGAAGCTGCTGCATATTTTTTCTGAAACTTTTCTTCTACGACCTGATCTTAATGTTAATTATCATCTCGGATTCCAGCCACCGCAACGACGGATCATCCAGATCGTTTGGGAATGGATTCCGATCAAACTACACGGAACTCTATGGCTTCTTTCATAGTCCGCCGGCCGGCCGGTCGGCCGGCGCGCCGGCTGACGTAAAACGAATTAGTTCGTGTGAGAAATCTATGTCTCTTGCATTTCATTTCACGGTAAAATTCTTTACGGTCGGGTTGGGAAATAGAATGCAACAGACGTACTTTTCTTACACAATCTAATTCGTTTTACGTCAGCCGGCGCGCCGGCCGGCCACCGGGCCGGCGGACTATGAAAGCAGCCTATTTCGGTCTTCTCAATCGGAGCTTTTTTTCTGTATGTCTTTAATATAGGATTAGGTTTTTTATCGCAAAAGTTTTGAGACACTCATTGGCACACTGTAAGTGTTAATTTGGATAATAACCACCACTACTATCTACGAAATTCCGGATCGCCATTTTTCTATATGAATTGTTTATTAAGTGGGCGGGGTTTAGAGTTGAGGGGCAGCGCTTCTTCTTAACTTCTTCTTCGAAGTTTAATTTATCCATCCATCAAGTTAGAGGGGTGACTGCATTCAATTTCGATTTTTTCCAATTCATTTTTCGCCGATAGGCTCACCCGCTCTTATCTATGGAATTTTAGGGTAATGAGTATCTAACCTAGAGGGAGCATTGGTGCTATCACATAGCTTTCGTGTCTCGGAAGCGGCACAGTGAAACTAGACTATATGGCGGACCGTTTCTTTTGCCGGAAGGTGGACAGCGCCCCTCTGTTTTTGTTCAAGGGATTTGGCTCTCCATGAGCCTCTCATAATCCCACATCAGTTAGTTCCGAATGAGGGTGATGGGGAGGGACTGGCTAATTGGGACGCGTGGCTGTCAACAGTTGCTACACGGCTCACAAGGAAAGCCTCGGAAACCTTATCGTGTGTTTCTGTGTGCTAAATTTGTAATAGATTATCCTAAAAAGTTGCAATAGAGCGGAGGTGGCAAAGGTCCTCCGAAAAAACGAGGACATATTTAAACTTGTACTGTGTCTCAAAACTTTCGCGTCAGCCTAAAAACTACCAGTTTGTTTCGCTTGACCGTTTTCATTGAATTTTGATATTCTGATTCAATGAGGTATCTCCAGAGCTTCTGCTGGCATTAAGTTGATGCAAAAGTTTTGGGAGATTCAGACCTTTTGAGACTACACCATTTGAATTCATTGGCGGTTTTATTTCAACCCAACTCATTAAACTACATAGCCGTCATCATTAACTATGACATTCATACAACGTGCGGGGAAGTCGACTGTTTCCTTGTTCCAGGCAGAACAGAACTCTGAGTCGAAGAAGTCAGCAAAAGCGTTATTGAGTTTTTCAAAGGGGCGAACTCCTAGTCAGGAACCGTATGGGGTAATCAAACGAGTGGTTTTCGGAAGGGCCGAGGTAAGGGATATGCGGAGGATGGGGAACAATATTTCAGCCAAATTCCTGTTCATTAAAATTCTAATTACCTGCACTTCGGGGTATTTGTAAAAAGGACGGAAAAATTTTTCAGTCGCTTCTCCTCATTTGCACGAACGAGTCCCAGAGCTGACTGGTGTGGATGGTAGTCGTGAGTGTTTGGCTTCGAGGGAGCAATCGTGGTTTTTCATTTTTTTGGTGTTTTGGAAGTAGTGCAGCAAAACCTTTACCGGGATGGGAATCGCAGTGGCTGGCCTTCTTCTTTGAAACGGAACAGTGCCCCTCTTGGTGTTGTCATGGAGGTCCATCTCTCATACTCCCTCAACAATCTTGCAGAAATCCGCCCTTGGGGATGAGTAGAAGCGAATGGCTGATTAAGACGGGTGTCTGTGTTAATGTTTTTGGACGAGACGACAGTACAGTAATTTTATGTCTCAAAACTTAAGCATCAACCTAATAGTTACCACTTTATTGAGTTGTATCTCACAATTAACATGACATCGTGCTGATTTTCCCCTTCTGTTAGAGCCATTCTGTTGAGAGATTTTATGATTGCTGGTTGTTGTGTTCTGTTATGTTGTTTTGCTTGTTTTCATTGTTGGTTAAATGTTTGTAAACAATTTCGCGCCTTAGGGGCCGAGTCTGGTTAAGAATGAGCTTGCGATAGAACCTCGTTTTGAAAAATAAGTGAAATGAAATGAAAATTAAGCCAGACTCAGCTTCTAAGAACTCTTATCCTTGGATATTATTGTGTTGATATTGTAGCATGCAGCCAGTCGTGTGTGTGTAAGAGCGGATGTGCCTGTGTGGATGAGTATGTACGAGAGGTGATGCTTAAGCTAGGTTTTTATTTTCATATGTTTGTATATTGTTTTTTTTGTATAATCTAGGTGCTGCGCAAGTAAGTCATTTGAGAATTCGCGTATCACTTGTAGTAGCTCTTAGAGAGATCGGAGGGGGTGTGGGATAATGTGGAGGTGGGGAGAGGGGCGAAGCAGGTGGGGAATGTCCTTTTTACGGTGCTGCTCTTCTGCGTTCTTCTGGAAGTGTGGACTTCCCTCTCGATTGTTTACTATTTGTAGGAGGGAAATCATATTGCCAGACGAAATGAAGAAGGTAGCTCCGTAAAAGGATATCAGGGTTAAGGTCGTACAACATGAAGGGATTCCTGGGGGAGCAGTAACCTTTTCGGTACTGTATGGGTGTGAACAAATCTATTTTAGTCTGTTAGTAACGATCTCCTAGAGAAGAATAGGAACCTGGGTGGATTCAGTGGGTTTTAGTTGCAGGCGGAAAACAGTATATCATGGTAATTCCAATGTAACTGAGGGAAGTTCCAGGGGCGTGTTTACCTCCGGTGAAACCACTAGTTTTTCAAGATGAATTAGGAAGATTCCGGCCTGAGGGATAGGAGGCTTGGGTGGAGGGTTTCGATTGTTTGATTTGTGGATAGTGGGGGTGCTGAGTGAGGCATAAGGACCTACCTTTTTCACTTTTTTAGTTAAGTTGGTTATATTGGAGATTGGCTGGTTCATTAATGTAGCAGAAGTCCTAATTTAATGACTTACTATTTCGCGTGTTTCGAGGCAACATTTGCGGAGCTGTTTTTTTTTTGGGAAGTCCCTTTAGGATAATCACGTATGGTAGGCTTTCACCACCTCTCTACATCTTCCTCCATCTCTCTTTGAGCGCTATATTGACTATATAGACCACTGATTTGATTTATTGTGAAGTATCGGGCATGGCGATGGTTTTATGACAATAGTGGAGGGAATCATTGGTCTATATAATCAATATAAGTACGTGATCCGATCAGGTAAGTGGATTTACGTTTCTGAGCATTTGAGTATGCGTGCGTGGGAGTGATGTGGTGTATATGAATACAGTTAGGTCCGAGCACTCCGCGTTCCTTTATTTTTGCCCAGGGTTTTCTTAATTTTTAGAAGGGAACATTATTCCACAAGATCTCTAGTTGGAAATCGTGGGATAGTTATGAATTTCATATTCCACATTAGAACACGGTTCGGGTTGGAGCCTAACTGCATAAGACGGGCGGATATGTAACGGTTGAGGGTGCCTTTGTAACTGGGGGTGTGGCTGTGTACGAAAGATGCCATAAGTAAAAGTTGTACAACTGAGCGTGGAAACGGGAAATTTTGCCGTGTAGGTGGGCGTATACTGGGGTTTCTAGGGAATGTAAAGGGCTGGGAGAAGGACTTTGAGCAATTTTTGGCATGACTCCCTTGAATTACAGGATTTTGCGGTTCCATAGGGTCCGTTATACTCCAAAAAACCTCACTTCCACCCCACTTATCTAGTTGAGGAAGGTCAAGTCCTAAGGAGGTGACTGGGGATCTTGAACACAGTCTAGGGAAGCGGTTGAGGGGCATGATAGGGAATATGTGTAGCGTTTGTGTGCCTGTTATGTATCCGCCCAGTGTGCTTGGTATTGAATGTCGGCACATCCGCTGACGAGAGTGTGTCTGGGAGTGAACGTTGGGGGGGGGGGGGGGGGGGAGGGGTGTGGGAGAACATCTTTGGAGCGAGTAATCGTGTTTGTATCAAACAGAGCAAGGCGTGATATGCCGACAAAGTTTCAAAGATTATCTTTTTTTTGCAAGTAAAGGGAAGTTAATGTTAGTCAGCTAGGCATCTGAAACGCTTGGCTCTGGTTTAATACCTACACTCGCGTGAGAGTGCGTGAGTCTGCGCGGCGGTATGTCCGTACTGCTGTGTGCCTTTACGTGTGCTGCGTTCTCTGTGAATGTTGGCTGCCACAACATCAAGTGCTTTTGTTGTCCAACAAGTTGTGATGTTGATGACTTTTTTTTAAACAATTCATGCAGAATTACAAGTTGTGCTGCAGCTATTTATTACAATTTACACAATAAAAATACAATAAAAACAATGTTATCTCTTACAATGTCTACAATTATTATTCTAAGTCTAACAATATCTACAAAAAACCTCTAAGTACCCACCCTAAGTTTTCCACTGCCCCCCCCCCCCTCCCTTCCCCCCACGCTCGCGCACGCGCGTTATCTTCGATTTCCCACCGATGGACTCGACTTGTCGAGGAATCTCATCGAGGTCCACAGACGGGATGTGCTCTGTGACGCCGGGTGTCCCTTTGTCTCCCACCCTTCTTCAGTGTCACAAAGGCTGTACATTTAGGGCGGTGCTCGAAGCACATGAGTCCACGGATAGCCGCTTGGGAAGTTTGTTTACTGCCAACCGGTAGATGGGTAGTCCCCCTCTACGAGAAGTGATGGATAGAAATATCGATCTTATTAGACTACACCAGGCAATGCACGGCGAGCATTATCGATTTCAGCGAGTTTACCAAACACATGCTATCGATCTGCAGATTGCAAGACGACGAGCCAGATTGAAACGTTCATCAAGCAACTTCTGCACAGCCATTGTACAAGATACTGTATGATTTTTTGTGACGAACCATTCCGCCCGACTACCGACCAGTGACCGCTGAAGATGTTCGCGCCTGGTGTATGTGAAGGCAGCCATCAGTGCGACTACTTGCTCTGATCAATTTTTCTCGTTCGACAAGGCGATCAATCACAGGACACTCTGCAGAGCAGGGGATTGCTGTCATGGAGAGGAGAAGGACTAAGCGCGTTCTACAGGCAGTGAATGGTTGAAATGCTTCAAGCAAACGCGCGTCTTAGAAGCTCACCAATTTGGAGCACTTAACGACACTTCTGGGGCAGTTCTTTATACTCGAAAGCTGCTTTTTCAAGTGAGTTGTCGGGCCAAGTTTGGGACAACTTTGTAAGAGTACAGCCTCACCAGTTTCGGTACTATTAGTAGATCTCACCGCCTCTTTCAGATACCACGAAACTCTGAATCCAAACTGCTTCTACAGAAAAAAAACGTAAAAGTTTCACAGTTTACAATGCTCAAAAGACGCTAAGAAGTTATGCTGAAACCTCTCCATGTTCAATCCTTGTATACCCTTGGACTTATGCGGGCGTTCTTCTCCAAACAGATCTCTAGAAAAGTGACCTCTGGAAAACTTTGCCGAAGATCTCGTTGCTTTACAATAATCAAGTTCCTCGACAATGACTACACACTTGTACAACAGTATTTTCAAGATTTCAAACAGAACTACTGGAAATTTTCATGTACTCTTGAATTGTCTCGTAATCACTATCTTCTTTAGAAAAATGGTTCTCACAAAGGTTCATTTCCGCTCCACTGTGAAAGGGGAAAGAGGGAGGGGGGGGGGGGGGAAAGGGAACTCTGTTGCATTTCAGTGTTCCGGAGACCGCGAAAGCAAACGGACAAATGGAATTGACAAACAAAGGGTTGAAGTTCAAATTTTTGTCATAGACAAGAAACCCAGTAAGGGGAAAACTCAAATATTGAACATAACCCTATTCCAGGGCATTCTAAAAACTGAAAAAACAGATGAGCAGAGGAGTGGACGTCAAACGAGAAGAGGCGTGTAACGAGCAGGGTGGAACCTAGTGTCCCGTTGCAAGACATTTCGGTGGCCGTGGGAATAGTATGTTTTTAGTTCCTAAGAACTAAAGTAGAATCATGATAGTGAATGGAACTCTTATCAGGTAAAAGTTGCCGAAAATGACTATTGTAACTCTGTTTCGAGAAACCCGGGGGGCAGGTGAAAAAAGTGGACAGGAGTCAGCAAAGGCTGTAGCTCCAATATTTGTTGTAGTCAAAGCGCTTAACAAGATGGGCGCAGACTACTTCGAGAATGACAACGCATTCTACTAGAAGGTGAAAGCACCGAAACGTCAGCCTAATAAACCTTGTTAATATCTCGGTTCTACAGCTTGAAAATTTACTTCAAAACATTCTACCAGGTTCTAGAAGGCTAGAAAAGTTACATGGGAACTATAGGAAGGATGTATGTAAAACGATCGTAATAGAGGTAGCGAGGGGGTGATACGTTTAAAAATCCTGCGCGAGGAATAGAGGGAAACATCAACACCTACAAAAGGACAGATGCTGCAAATTTTCTCAGCGAACAAGTCTACAGGGATGATAAGGCATCCAAAACAGAAGAATTCCAAAACGGTGAGCAGCCTAGGAGGATGCCTACCGATACAGATAATCGAAAAACCTGAGTAGAAGCTCTGAGAAGGAGAAATGTCTTATCCAGAAGGAGGGAAGGGAGGGGTGGGGTAGGCGTTGCGATAAAAAGGCTGGCGGTTGTGTGAAAAATAGGCGAACTGATTAAGGGACATCTGAATTCGGGTCAGCAAGGAATGTTGATAAACTGGGCCTCATGATTGTGAAATCGATCAACTTAGAACAGAAATCAACGATTTCGGGCAAAGTACCAAGATCAAATAGCAGGCCTTGGCACTGGATAGTATGGACATGGAAGGTGAAGGATAAATGGAATCAAACATTCGTGCTGTCATTGAGACTAGCGGTTTCTGTTAGGGATGCGTTGATGGCTACAGCTGAAGCTGTAGTTAAGGAGATTATTTAGCAAACAAAAAATATAGCTGATAATACGTCAAAGTGGCTGCAAGCTCTAACGATTCTTGTCCGGCCCATATATGATGGAAAGAGAGAGTAACCTATGAGTAGAGCGTTGTTTTAGTTCCAAGCAGCTAGTTGCAAATTCTCAGCTACGCAGGATGACACTTAAAATGAGGAACGTTTGGAAAGGCAATCGTACAGAAGCTGTGATCGAATATCCTACTGGAGTCTGACCAACTTAAACGGAAAGTGTTTTGAAGTACAGCATTGCCCCTGATCCACTGACAACGTCGTCATCATTGCAGTGGGCATCTTCATACGATGCGAAGAATGCATAAGAAAAAGCCGACATACTGTGAACGCAGAAAAGTAGTTCCGAGCAGATTCGCCGAGATGTGGAACATCACCTGGAACGGGTATGACATCCGAATTGGAGTGAGTGGGCATCGCATTTGTTTTATTCGATGGGATGTCCAAATCCCTGACGCCATAGAAGCCCACTGATTTCCACTTAAAACCCTAGCAAATGGAATGGCGATGAGGATAAGCACCATCGGAAGATCCCCAACTCATGACGTCGAGCAATGTCGACCCCAATGTCGGACATTTGTCAAACCGTGCGAGAGGTGAACATGTATGGAAGGTGAGGGCAGCCAAATTTCAGTAGAGAAGCACGTCAGCAGCTGGAATGGCATCTGGGAACATCTGATGATGTTAACTGTTCACAAAGACTAGTAGTACAGACGGATTAGGACACACAGCGGGACACATTAATTGTGAATTCGTCTCTTGTCAAGATGTCTTGCCGAGAAGTTCACCGAATAGATCTCACAGTGTAAACAGAATCCCATGTCGATCGTCGACCAGTGATACTCGAGTTCCTCGGTCAGAGCATAATTTATGAGCTACAAAAAACCTTTTTACTTCAAAGAAGACTGGCTCGACGCTAGCAATCGAAAGGTTCAGTTGTTGACAACATTCGCGTAGAGTCGATAAACTGGGGTTACCAAAGAGGCATTCAGCTCCATACATAAGAAAACACATGGAGGAGATACGAATAGTTGGACGAAGGTGGCTTTGGACAAGCATGTCACTAATCCGCTGCAATGATCCAGGCTCTTATTATACGGAGATGTGATGTACTCACTTTCACTTTCTAGCAGTATAGAAAGTCCGGCGAGAGGCGATTGACGCGATGACTGCGATGACTGCGGCGGTGCCTTATGACCCATACTGTTCTTTATAGGTAACAACGATCGATCCCTCATTCATCTCTACTTCGTCAAGGTCGAGAGATTAGTCCCTTCAGATGATTCCAAAAGTCCACGTGAGAGGGAAAGATCAAGTAGCGTCGTCTCGTTGGTTCAGAAGAATGCTATAACCCCTTTGAAAGACGACCTCTGCGGGCCTTGAAACACAATCGGCTTTCAGAGTGAAGCGACCCCTTCCTATGTTGATCCTATGTCGTGAATGAGCAATTAAAGTCAAATGGCAGTGGTGCAATAGTGGCACCCATTTCTACAACCTGATCAAATCAATGCATGCCAACCCCTCCTAGTACTTATCGATCACAGTCCCCACTTATGCTCATTGCAGCCATATCTCTTGTTTGCTAAACGTTCTACTCGAGCAAAGCGGAAATGAAATAAAACAGTAAAATGCGGTCAAAATACTCTTAAATTCATCTCTACACTGAAATTTAGCGGGAACCATTTCTGCGTTGAATGTTAGTGATTACGAGACTGTTCAAGAGTACAGAATAAATTTCCAACAGTTTTGTCTGGAATCTTGAAAATACTCACTGTTGTGCAAATGCGTAGTCGTTGCGAGAAATCCGACTATGGTAACGCCACTCTTCGACGAGTCGTCCAGAAATCCTTTTTTTAGAGATTCCTGCTGAATCAGAACGTCCGCTAAAGTTCTAGGATCTACAAGAAAGATATCATCGAAAGGTTCCTGGTAAACTTCTGAGCAACTTTTGAAGCAAATCAAACTGGAAGCCTTTTACGGTTTTCTCTTATAGAAGCAATGTAGATTCAGTGTCCGTGGCATCCAAGAAAGACGCTGAAAGCCCTAACAGCACCAAATCTGGTGAGGGTGTTCTCCTACGAAGTTGCCCCGCTTTTTGCCTGACAGAATCACTTGAAAGTCAGGATTCGAGTATAGAGAGCTGCTCCAAAAATGTCGTGAAATGTTCCAAATAGGTGAGCTCCGTGAAGGCACAGTTCACGATAAGTTTGAGGTATCTACTTTAAGACGAGTAATGGAAGTGATATTCCAAAATAGTGCAAAAGTGGGGAAGCAAACTCAAAATTGGGGTGGGGCAAGGTGTGAGTCCCGGTGCAAATGGTGCATCCCCTCCAGCTTTTACAACGCTTGGAAACCGTCGGCTAAGCCGGTTTTTGGACCCCTTATAACGCCCTATCCTAACTGTTTTTCGACCCTACACCCTCCCTTGGGCCATTCTTGGGGGCCACAGGTTCATCCTATGGAGAATTTTTAGGAACCATTTTTAACGTGAACTGTGCCTTTTACCACGCGTCTGCTTGAAACATCTTAGCCATTCACTGCCCGTAAAACGCGCCCAGTGCTTCTTCTCTTCATGACAATCATCCCCAGCCATGCAGAATGCCCTACGGTTGATCGCTTTGTCGAACGAGAAAAACCAATCGGAGCAGTTAATCATAGTGATGGCTGCCTTCACATTCACCAAAAGCGATCATCTTCAGCAGTCACTGGTCGGTAGTCGGCCGGAATTGTTCGTCACAAAAAATCATACAGTATCTCGTACAATGGCTGTGTAGAAGTTGCGTGATGGACGTTCCGAATCTCACTCGTCGTCTTGCAATCTGCAGATCAATGTCATGTGTTTGGTAAACTCGCTGAGATCGATAATGCTCACCGTGCATTGCCTGGTGTAGTCTAATAAGAACGAATTTTCTATCCAGCGTTTCACGTAGAGGGTGGCTACCTATCTAGGGTTGGCAAGAAACAACCCTTCTAAACACCCATCCGTGAACCCATGTACTACAAGCATTGCCCACAAATATACAACCCCTGTTACACTTAAGGAGGGTGCGAAACCAAGGGACACCCGACATTACAGGGCACACCCCACCTATGGACCCCGATAAGTCGAGTCCATCGGCAGGAAACAGCGCAGGGATTCATTGTGGAAGGGAACAATCTCTTCAGAAGGGACACGCCCTTCTGCTTTATATTGGGAAAACTTAGGGTGGGTATTACAGGGTGACTGACAAGTGTAAGCACCCAGGGCGAGTTACAAAAACTAACCTAGCTTAAAGAAAAGTACTCTAACCGTTTTTCTTCGACGCAAAGCTCTTGGTCCGCTTAATTCTGCCGCGATACACAATGCCGGCCTACGAAAGGAGATTAGTAGGAGCATTTTAACAAGCAAATCTGATGTTTTCTGAAATACTACAAAAAATTGTAAGCCATGATAGCCCAGTATTCACTTCTATTTTCCCATATTCTCCCAACTTATTGTAGTGATGCCCATACCTACCTACCAAGGGCAAAGCAAAAGTAGTGAAAATAAGTGGGACCCAAGAAGTAAATCGACTAATACCCCACCTAAACTTTTGTATATCTGCTTTGAGTTACCTCACCCACCTTCTGAGAATACTTTCTGCCCGCCCTGGTTTAGATTGCCCTGAGAAAATCTCAGCAAAGACGGTAGTTCAAATTAATCCAATAAGGGTGAGTAAAAAAAAGCTGCTCTGCCAGAGCACTTCCAGGTACACCTGTCACCCTCTCCCTCCTTCCCCTGCCCGGTCTTACCCACCGCCACTACCCCTTACCCTTCACGCCTAAGCTGGGAATACTAAAATGCTTGTCAAAAGGCTGCAACTATCCTCCTCCCATATGCAAGCTTTTGTGGGGATCACGGCAGGTATTTTGCGCCCCTCAAGCAAAAGCGTGAAGAAAAACTCAGAAAACTAGTAAATCATGGCTTAACCTAACCCCCCGAACAACTACAAAAAACTACAAAAAATATAAAATTAGCTACCGACTAAAAGCTACACATTAATCATAAGTATTAGGTTGATGCATAATTATTGCGGATTTTTTCGCGGCTTTTTTTCTCTCGATAGAATTTGAATATTGAGATCGGGTTTTTTCTAAAAATGATCTACTTGATTTTCTCTACAAAAATATACTCAAAAAACCATCCGCATATTCGCGAAATTAGGCTTTACTACTTCGAGAAATATTGGAAGGTGGCGCAGTCATTCCGCGATCTCAGTAACTTTTCGGCGATCGAACAATCAGTCAAAGCCAACCAAGAAATGGGATCTGCCCCTAAATCTGTCATATTCACCAGCAGAAACTTTTATGGATTATCTCGTCAACCGTTGTCAACCGTTCATCGAAAAAATGGCCAGAGAATAGAAGTTACGTCGATTCGTATGACTTGATGGCCGAGTCAAGGCGTGGATCGCCCGTAAGGATCAAAACTTCTTCTCTTCTGGGATCCGACTAACTAATCAATGGGAAGCAGTGCTTGACGTAGATGACGAACAAGTTCCGGAGTAATTATTGGAGTATATCTTTGCTTAGTATTTCTATAGTTTCTTTCAGTAAAATTTGCTGGAAAAAAATCCGCAATAAATCCGCAATAATTATGCATCAACCTAATAATTACAAAAAATAGTTACCTACTGAGTAAAAGTAACACAACAATCTAAAACAATCGAAAAAATAACAGAAAGAGTTCAACAAATAACCTAAAAAACCTGGGTGCTTATACTCTGATCAGTCACCCTGTAGAAAAGTTATGTTACGTCCTCGATGGCCCCGCAGTGTTGTTGCAGCCAGAACGAGCCTAAAAAAAACTTCTAAATAAATAGAAGATTGATGAAAAATTAAAGTAATGCACCTTCACCATACTTCGTTTGCTTTAGAGCAAAATAAACGCCGCTACTCAACCGGAAGCAGACTTCTCTCCATTTGTGTTTCGCATGGCAAGTTCCGAAGCACGACGTTTTGATAGAAGATGAACTTCAGGGTAAAATGTTCGGGAGTACGCCGTGCAAGGTCTTGTAGATGTCGGCAGATGATGATTCCGATGTGATGATCAAAGTTGGGAGTTGTGCCTTTGCCCAACCTATCTAAATCGTCAGGTCTAAAAAAAGGCGCAATATAATGTAACAAGTGACAACGTACCCCTGATCCCTGATTGGATCGCCCGTCGACAGAATAGGTGGCAGGCTGTCTGCTTTCCGGTTGGACGATTGTGACGGTCCCTGAACATGTAGATTTGCTAACAAGGAAAAACCAATTGACACTCCTGAAATCCTAACCGATACGATCCCGCGGCGAACCAGTCTCAGGTCCCGTCAATTTTACAGTAAGCTTGTCTCGATGAGGACAGTGTCAACCTGAACTCAATGCGGTAAGGTAGAAGTTTTCGAAAAAAAGTTCCCTGGTAAGGTACCTTTGATCCCCGATTGGATCGCATCACAACACAAGTGTTGAAACAGGTCGACCCGTCGTTATAGTCCTATTGAGAACCATGTTGTCTGCAGTTGAGCTGACTTCCCGGTGCTCTATGGTCCACTACCAATGCCGCAGAGTATTGAAAGTAGTACTTTGAGTCTCCACTGACGAATGTATCCCTTCCTTTTGCGATGACGACTACGGTTCGACTCGTGTTCTGCTTATATTCGGGAAATCCTTGGCTCGAGTCGTCGTTATAGGCCTTGAGAGCCATGTTATCCGCAGTTGAGAAGACTTCCCGATGCTCCATGTTTCCGTTCCACTGGCGCTGGATATTGAAAGCGGCTTTCCGTCCTCACTCGAATGTATCACTTCCTTTTGCGATAGTGGCTGCGATCCGACTCGTTTTCTGGTTATTTTCGGGAAGAGAAACCGGACAGAGCGGACCTGAGATTTCATTCCCTCATCAGACGGATCCTCATATCATAAATGCTAACGTCTGCCCTTACATTGCACAGCTAGCTGCTGGCACAAATGCTCACAACAACAGTTCGGCTTTCTCGACGATCGTCCCACGACAGCTTCGTTTTTCAAGGAAATCGGAGCGGGAGGAGGCGGACCGAGGAACCACTCCTGTAAATAATACAGAAAGAACAGATAATAATACAGATCTGAAAAGCTGGGTTTGATGAACGCACATCAAATTATGATCGAATCTGGCAAGATCCAGCACACTTCTCGCTAGCGAGTGCAACATACATGGTCGCGAGTTGCATGACCACCCAACCAGTGAATAGTAACTGAAGCTCTCCATATTCGGCGACAGTTTTTAAATACCTGTATCACCTGTAGTCCCGTTGATTATCGAAGTTCTCCAACAGGCGCGAGTAACGTCTCCATTCGTCCCTGTCACGAGCTAGAGTAGTCCAGTGAAACGTCCTCGCTCCAGGGACACGAGGTCCAGCATTTCTTCCATTCAGAGCCTCAAAGAAGCATCCTTGCATATTGAGTAGGAACACCCTAGTTGCCCCGAGCTTCATTCACCGCTTCTGCTTCAACGGTATCAAAGGCCTCCTCCAAATCGATGAGCGTAAGACATAACGGCATTTTCTACTCTCGCGATACTTCGATGAGTCGTGCATGATGTATGAAGTGGACATGATCGATTATGCTGAACCCTCTCCGAAACCCTGCTTGCTCGCATGGCTGTCCTTCATCTAATATTCTGTCAATCCTCCTTCGGACGACGCGTGTGAAAGCTTGTAGGTTATAGACAGCAAATGGACGATAATTGCCAATATCGTCGAGATTTCCCTTTTTATACAGCAACACGGTTTTGCTAGTTTTCCACGAAGTGAGAACCTTGCTTTCCGATAGGTTCCGCGTAAAGAGCCCAGCCAGAGTCCCAACGATAAGGGGTGGGAGATTCTTCAGATGTTCTGGTCTGATCCTATCGGGATCGGGCGACGTACAATTCTTCATCAACGTGATGGAATGTCGAATTTCGGAAGGGAGAACCGATAGAGCGATATATTCGTCTTGTCTAAGATGGTAAATAGGCAGGCAGAGGCAAATAGGCAGGGAGACGTGGCTGTCGAAGAGACCGAATAGAAGTGTAGGTTACCTTCTCCATTGACCTTCGAGATGCAGGGACCGCTCCGTCGAACGACGAAGGGAGGCCATCTTGGTCTTGTAATTGGCGAAACTCTGTCGGGCATTGCGAATGCTCTTTCCAGCCCCGACGTCTTCGTCCATCACTGCTGCTCTCTCTTTGAGATCTTCCCTCATCGCTTCTGTGCACAGCTTAGCAAGTTCGGACGTTTGTCAATGATTGCCTGAGCTCGCGCGATTCCACGCCGGCGTATCAGCTAGGGAGTCTTTGAAGAGAGTCATCTTTTGACTACTTGTAGACTCTGCTTTCCTAGCACTACGTGAAGATTATCGACGAAACGGATGTATGTCATCGATGTTGCCGGTAACGGAATCTCCCCATTCACCGGCAAGGGAAGCGAAGTGGTCCTAATTGATGGAGGTCTTCGGGCTTCATTTCCTGAACTTCATGAAATCACCGATGATGATTTTGAGAAAGTATGGCCTTCTCTGTAGAGCCTCTCCAGGTCCATATAGAACATATACAACGCTTCCAATTCCTCTTCTTCGTAGCTTGATATTGGTGCGTAGGCAACGAGGATAGTTGGAGATGGGGTTGAGCCACATCTTCTTCGCAAACGTCTGATTCGGGTTGTTAAGCTTTCGTACGAATCAATGTTCATGGCCATGTGCGCGTTGACGGGAACACCTTCTCCACCAACGAATCTACTGTCGCATGTTCCAGGAAACAATTCATCTCCAGTCTCAGATACAACGTGTAGCGGGCGATGCCTTCTCGTCTCGGTCAGTTCGATGACGTCGTAACTGACTTCCTAGCGTGCGCCATCAAATCTTCTATACGCGCTTCCGATTCAAGCGTCCGTGCGTTGAAAGTACAGATCACAAACTTAGTCCTTCTTTTTTTGGGCATCCTGGTTTGGCCCTTCAGCAGTATCTCTCGAGCGGTGCTACCCAACGCTGCCGTATTGGGGGCTCCTTCAGATTCAAGGGAATGAGGCTCATTTGTGTTACTGTTTTTGGCAAATGGATACCCAACGTGTAGTTTGCCAGGCTTTGACGTGGGTGCTGCGTTGACTCCGGAGGCTGGCCAGGCTATCCCGATGTGGGCTGGGGCTTTGTTTTTGGAGGCGGCCCCAAATCACCTGCCAGATACTTCCCAGTCACTCGAATGCAAGCTTTTGGCTTAGTCGATGGGCAGGATACCAAATGCACCCACAGACTCTCCAAAAACGTAGCGTGGATAGCCTGCGAGAAACAGAAGGTATATCGACCAGCACAGCCGAATCAGGAAGTCTACCCCTGAACCACCGGCGTCCCTGGGCAAGTACTGGTGACTTTTGGTCGGCGATTTACTCCCCTATCCATCACCTGGAGACGCCCTACGTAGCCTCGTCGCTAACCGACTGGGATCCTTAAATGAAATAGAACCCAGATAGTTTCCAGTGCGCTCATCAAACCCTCTGTCTTCCCGTAATAGTAGGGTGTCTCAAAAGTTTTGAGAAAATTTATTTGGTTTATTTAACACAAAAATACTTCAACAAAAAGGTGAGATCGGTAATCGAGATAGTGACCCTCTTTCGGCACGACTTCCTCCATCGACTGGGAAGAGGACTGATGCCATTGATCCACAAAGAAGAGGGGCGCGGCGCGATCCATTCATCTACTGCACCTTTCACCTCCTGAAGGTTATGAAATTTTTTCCCTTTGAGGTAAGCTTGAAGACTCCTGGAGGCGTGGTAGTCGCAAGGGCTAAGGTCAGGTGAATACGGAGAATGGGGCAGCCAGGTAATCCCAAGCCTTTCCAGCTCCTCAGCCGTCGCCCTAGCATGATGTGGTCGAGCGTGACCCATCAAAATCAGAAACTTTCCCTGCATTCGGTGTGAAGAAGAAGAACGATATCATCTCCTTTTTGACGTGTGCCCCACTCTTTGCAACGGTTTCTGGCCTTATGTCGATTGTAGCCACTGCAACTTCATGTGTGGATTATCATAAGGAATCCACTTCTCATCCTGAGCGATGATGAAGCTCGTCCTATCCACCGTTCGCTTGCGGTCGAGTAGTAGTAGTACACATCGACCCGCACCTGACGCTCGCTCTCAGTCAAGGTGTGGGGAATAATTGCAAGAATTGCTGCGCGAAAGCGACGTCGTAGGACGTCGTGGGGAGCAGAAGTCGTCTTCTCCGTTTCTCTCAAGTCTTGAGAAGGATTGCTTCGGACGGAGGCTAAGACAATTTCGGTCTTGGTGGAACGTGGACGTCCACTCCGTGGCACTTCGTCGAAGTGAAACTCTCTTCTAGAGAAGCGGCCGTACCACCTATAGCAGGTGACGAGGGAAGGTGCAGTACTGCCCATCGATGACTGCAATTCATTCCGCTCCTGAGTGGCGGAGTGACCAGATCGGTAGTAATGAAGCAGAAGGCGCCTGTAGTCGTGTCAGTCGAAAATAATTCAAATGTTGATAACTCATTTCCAAAGATAAAGTGCATTACGATTCTATTGTTTTGACGATCTACCAAGAGTGCCCTTCTCCTGCCCTTTTTTCCGTGGATCTGCTTCATCTCTTTCTTGCGCAACATGGTTGCGAAACTCATGACCGAAATTTTCTCAAAACTTTTGGGACACCCTAATACAAATCGCTCCAGAAAACAAAGACTGCTCTCGCTTTGCTCCCCACACAGGCCATCAATGAACTAAACATCGCCCCCATGTCCTTGGACAGCTAAAAATCAAAAACCAGTTGGGACAACTACGAGAGCAGCCGAAAAAAATCTGAAAATTCGGGCTCAGTTTGAAGTTTCGGTCTCTTCTCAGATTCGGTGTCCCATGTGCAGCGGCTATCAAAAACGGTTCTCGTCTAACATGCCGCTCGTATCAACGTAGGGCCACCTAATCGGCCGACGACGCACGTACACCAACTGAACCTAGAAAGCCAAGTAACAGACATTTCGAAAACAACTAGGAGCTCTCCAACGGAATACAGTATCCCACGAAATGCATACCGCAGAAAGCGTATACTCCACGTTTGGCTGCTGGCGTCGTTGTGGAAGGGGTCGAGCTGCACAACATTCCGCTTACAATGATTACTACCGAGTTCCCGGAGTAGCTACAATAGACAAACAGAATAAAATAGAAGTTACTCAGACAGCTTCTACAACGATTACACATTACTCGAATAAGGAGAAAAGAATGCTCTAAAACGAAGGAGTATGACGTCTGCTGAACGAAAATCTATGCAAAGCAATGAAATACGTTCTTTCCAGGAACCTACGGGTCTCGGATAGATAGTGAATCTTCTATCAATCAAAAATAAGTATGAGTAATGCAAGAAATGGAATGAAGGACGAAGGAGGGCAAGAGAGGATAGCCAGCAAAAAATCAATGTGGTAATCGAGTTGGAGCAAAGTTTACGGTTACGATCGATAGCGATCCCCAAAATCCGATTGGTAGAATCAAACTTTTGCGAGAAGCATGCAAGGACCCATTAGTTGTGTTGAAGTTTGTTCCAATAACAGTATTGATAATAAATAGAGAAAGAGGCAACGTCTAAAGCTAAATCGTACCCAACTTTACCCACCTGCGCAACTCTACGGTTTTGTTCAAGAAGATGGGCTGCGAGATCTAAGAGTTATCTCAGCTTTTGCAGAGTAGTTCGTCAGAGGAGGAAGAGGAAGACAACTCATCAATCTCTTCACCAGCAACAGCAAAAAGCAATAATTAAGAAAGAACAATTGCACGGAAAACGATTTACTAATGCCACAGTCAACTACCGAGTCGAAGGATGAAAAATAAGGAAGAATACAATTTTTTATCTTGGAATGCAACACGCATATCTGTAGTCAGCTAGGTAAGGAGGTCATGTGCATCTCTCTTAAGAGGTTGTGGTACCATAAGAAAAAAGGCACTCTAGGCTTTCAAGACGCGTGTATGATGCAAATGAAGCATAAACAGTGATACGTGGATACCAGCTGGATCTCATGTCAGGGCTGTGAAGTAGAGAGATAGATGGGAAGCCAGAGTACTAGATTATTTCTCTGACGACTAAATATGAAGCTTTCATTATGTCGCGACCACTTTATCATCGGCCAAATTACAAGTAACCATGGAACTTCTTCTAATCGGAATTTAAAAATGATATGGATTCTGGATATAAAAACGCATGTGAAAATAACACAAAGTGAAGAAGAAAGCTGGAAAAAGTGCTGTAAATAGCATCCAGTGGAACTCAAGTGTTTACACATCTTGAATAGAAATTAATTTTTTCGAAGAGCATTGCATCTGAAAAAAATGCAACAAAATGGAAGAGCGAAGAGAAGGCGGTTGCTATAACCGCCCCGGGGAAAAGTTAGAAATTTGACTTCCAAAAAACAGAGCTAGTGCCTTACAAAACCTGGTGAGAGTATGAAACAATACTCAAGACTCTCAAATAGTATGACGAGGTGTTTGGTGAACAGATAAATCTTAGAATTCTAACGAAAATGCTAGGAACAGTCCAGCATTAAGACCTAGGATAAACGTTTAAAGTCCTAATGTTCCGGCAAAAATAACTCCCAATCACACCAAATGAGCCCCGAGCTTATGAGAAATTTCTCAGATGGTCTAGTGATGAAAGTCGCACAGAGGAGTGGAAAGCCTCCACCCAGGATTTTTATAATACGATAGCACAATTTTTCCAGAATGGGGAAAACGGAACTCGGGAATGGAATTCAGATTGTAAAAAACGTCCTCTTCAGAGGAGCATCTTTCTTGTGAAGCCTTTTAATAGTGAACCCAACTGGAACTGAAATTAGAAGTAGGTAGAAGTAGAAGATTCAGATAAAGCAGTGAAGATCGATCGATGGTTGGACCAAAACCTACGAACTGCTGGGGATCGATCCGCCTGCACTTTGAACTTTGAACTGCTCAGTGCCGAACGAACGTGTGCGATGGACGATCGAACGTACTCGATCCAGAAGGTTGTGGCTGTGCAGGATCGGCCATACGTTTTTTTCTTTACTTTACTTCAGGAAAAAGTAAAAGTTAGAGCTACCAATGAAAATTGCGCCGTTGTCCTCCCAGGCCTATACACTCCTGCATCGAATGTCAACGTACTGAGAGAGGGGCCAGTTGCCAGGAAAAAGCAAGAACGATACACAACGTTTCCATCTACTTAGTGGATTTTTGAATTTTGCGGACGCAGTATTTATAAAACTGGAGTTTTTAATGAGTATGGAGGTAATGGTTTTTGTAGAAACTCCGACGGTGACGCTATTACCGTATGATACCATCTATAGAGACAAAGTTGTTCATCTTCACGCATAGGTGTGAGGGAAGACGCGTTTCCGCAAGTCGAATAGAAGTGGCGAAAGTTTCCGTAATGAACTTCCCTTAGCTCTTCTCCAAATTTTGATTCCAGTAATTAGGAAACCTGATTTTACTGATGCTGAAACTCTTGGTAAAGCTCTCTGTAGTTGTTGAAATGCCAGTGGTATCTGAGCTTCTGAGTCTGGTAACGAAAGATGTTGCTGTAGCGATAATCTCTAGAAGAATGCAGGATGAGTATATTACTTGAGCATGTGTGAGAAAGGAAGCTGGGATGGAAACTATTGAAATGAACCAGACCGGCGGCAACTCGGATATGCAAACAGGACAATTATTTCTTTTGAGTAGGACAACACCGGCAGCACTACCGTGACTATCATAGTGAATGCCCCTCACACCACCTGTTAGCGAATCAAAAAAAATTTTGCGGTGCACCATGTACAAATACCACTTCCACTTCATTTCCCAAATGATTACCGGTGAAAATATCACCGTCCACCTACCACGGCAGCAAAAATCCGAAGTGGCAGGACAAGTTAGAGGGACGTCACCAACAAAAAACAGTAACTTATTCACTCACTCTGTGGAAGAAACACCGAATATCGCATAGCGTCCTCTGATTGCGTTCAGTCATATTCATTCTCCGAAGCCATGGGCAGATAGGCCTATTATCTTGGTAACCTTGGAACCCGTTCACACACCTGATGCAAAAAAAAAGAAATCGTGAACTCCAGCCTCTCCTCACATCACAGAAGTAAGGAGTACGAAGAGCTTTTAGACATCCAAACATTTTCGTTAGGTTGATCTCGGTAAAAGCTTGATGAAGGGATCCCCTTCAATCCACGACGAGTTTTTTTTCAGATTAACCTAACCGCTATGTCGATGAAAGTGAAGAGCCTTCTTCTCTCCCTAACATTGGGTGCTTCAGAGTAGAGGAGGATGGACGGAATTGCAAGACTGTAATGATGTTTAGAAACGTTTTTTAGCCAGAGGAACATAGATTTTACCTTAGCCCAAGCACCGCAGCACAAAGAGTAGGAGCACCGGATTCGCTGAAATGGTTACCTTGGGTCGGGAATTGGACTGGTAGAGGAATTAAGCACTCAGCAGCTCACCGATTCATTTCGTTTCAAAAGTGGAAGCAGTAGCGTGCTGAGATGCCAATCTATCAGAAAGCACCAGTAGGTTCTCAGAACTGGCTACGCCTTCTGCTAAGCTCTCTACCGCCTAGTGTTCAAGAATAGCAATGCCTTCCTTCAACCGGTCAATGGAGGCAGCCCATTGACGGGAACAACCGACCCCTCCACACTTTGAACTTTGAACATTAAAATCGATCATTAGCAGTGGGAGCACCCCACTTTAAGAGACTACTGCAGTGAAGAAACTGATTTTTTGCAGAACAGCGGTAGGGTCGTGTCATACTCCCGGACAGAAGCAGCGCCTGGTAGGTCGGCCTCACCCGTACTGAACAAAAGACGGCCGAAGGACGAAAGAAGATCGAAGCAGCGCTCCCTTGATACTTTGCATGAATGCTTGATATTTGGGCTTTTCTCTTGTACAAGCATTCAATGGGGAAAGGGGCGCGACAGGAGTAGCGGACTCGTTTCAGAGTTGGACAAACGAACTCCTCTCAGAGCTGAAAGCTATACTGAGAGAAGGTCGAAGAGCTGTGATCTTTATGGAGATTCTTTCGAGCATCTGACTAAGCATTTCTAGATAGTTCTCGTTCACATCTCTAATGTGGAGATGACATTCGTTGGAGACGTTTCTGACATGAAGCCATACTACTCCTGTGGAATCGGGACAGTCCAGTCCTTCACGCATATCCGATCGTTCCTTCTGTGGTCACCATGTCAAGAATCGATGGAGCAATCCAATCTGATCCTCCAGTCTGCCTGATCTGATTGTGAGAGCTGTTTTAGCAGTAGAATTCACTTAATCTCAACGAAGTTTTCATTTTTCTCAACCCCTTCTCCGCTTTACCTCATAAGAATAGAACACCTCAGTAGATTAACATTTCACGTAACACCTAACCGCATATATATGTACAGTATCAAAAAATTGGAACAAATAAGAAAAGGTAATCGGAACGCGCAAGCAAACATTCAAGGACTCCGATCATGATAGTTATGAGAAGTTCGAGAAGAAATGAGTGGTGATAAGCAAGATTGTGTTGAACCGAAGTTTAGATCGAGCACAACGGTCTCAGAGCTTATTGAGAGGGCTGCGTTCGAGAGAAGTAATAGTGACAGACGAACTAGATCAAGGGGAGAAGACTTCAGATGGCGAGCATTGGTGCTCACAGAATTGAAACTGTTCTACAGAATCTTAGCTAGTCACTAAACTTTGAGAAAATTTATGCTTCAGCTTACTTCTAATCCAGCCAAATACTATGGAAAAAAGGAAAGAAAGGAGGGAAAGTAAGGGAAAACGAAGAAATGCTGAAGTTTAGTAACAGTATCTTCAAAAAAAAAAAGATTGAAATGTACTACGCGAGCACTCACAACGATGGGATGCCTTTCAACCATTTGAAAAAAGTTCAAATGAGTATGGAAAGTATAACAAAAAGGATGAAGAAGGGCAGGACAAAATAAAGAAATGATAAGTAGTAAAAAAAAGAATGAAGGTGGTCACCACCGGATGGGAGCAAAATTCGATGTTTCAGTTCGCGGTGGCAAAACCACCTAGTGGATTGAATCACAGTTACGACAGGAATCAAAAGTCCCATTTCAGTTACCATGAAGGCATTTTATTGAAAATGGAGCTGATTTCAAGTATATCATTTGATCGGATTGCGGATAGATGGATGAGATGTGGGAACAAGAAGAAAGTTCAGATGAAGAGGAAAGTTAACCCGATTTCATTCAGAATGAGCGATCCCAAAATTGTAGCGCAGGCATAATTTGCAAATTTTCTTTAGAATTAATTTACTGTTTTCAGTGTTCAAGAGTGAGTGTACGTATTATAGTAAAAGTAACACTAGCAAATAAACTCTTGTCAGTCGTCTTGTACTGCCTTATAAAGGCGTGAAAAAAATATTCAACCGTTCATGAAAAGGATGAAATAGTATTGTTATCCAAGAAAAGGTTGAAGGTATGAAAACTACCAAAAAAATAAAAAAAAACGTTGAGACGCAGAAACCCTCCTGGGTGGGCAGCATCGATTCAAACGACGGGCGGCCCAATATATGATTTGACTGAGTGACCCATGGTCAACAACGTGCTTCAAAGTTATTATCCTTATTACTTATCAATGAACGCAGAATTACTTTGGTAGGCCATCGAAGGTCCGTCTTGAAGCTGTTCCATTCAATATCGAAAGATCTGAAGGCCCAAGAAGCTTTCTATGGATTAATCTCTTGAAAAATCTTGTGATATTGTTCATTTCGAGCTGATGGTGCCGAACAGTACGGCCAGATCGTCTACATTCAAGAAGACAGGACCAACGAAGGAGTACGCTGTCACCAGCTTCTCTGGGGGCCAATCTCTTGATACACTACATCCCTTCATCGCCATGGAATAAATAATAGTAAGATAATCGGCAACCGCAGGCCTGCCTCTCCGATATCCTCGAAGTGAGAGCTGATGGGGGAGCGCAGTTCTGGTAAAAGAGATTTTATTGTGAAGGTACACATTTATCCACCAGGTCGAACACAAATATCAACAATCTTAACCCTCAAGCACTTAGAAAGCTCAAGGGACAATTAAAACCCTACCTGAGGTCGATCTTTTTGAGCCCAGCTTCCTTGCAACTACCTTACAATTGGACCCTTTTTTCCAAATTGAACTTTGATTCCGAACCATATTTCAATAGAGGCTTCATAATACTCATTACCCGTCTTTTTCAGTCTCAGGTGGACAATCCTACCGACTAGAACTAAGGGATTCAGATAGCAAATCAAACTGGAATCGAACCGTAACTAAGTAACTAGAACTACTTTTCTCCTCATGTTTTACTCGGATATTCCACCAAAAAGAAAAACACTACGATAACAAAGGCCTGTACAAAATCCTGATTTCAGATTCAAACAAACATACAATGAAGAAAAAAACGGAAAACGAACAACACTTGATGAATGACATTACGTTTAGAGTTGGTGATTCAAGTAGCGATTAAATCGATATGCATTAAAACTATGTAAATCAGTGCCGTACATTCATGATAACTACTAAATCACTTGCTTAAGGCATCATATTAGCAATGGCGAATATTAGGCATCAAATATACTTTGTACTACCTTTATCAAAAATGCAGTACAGGATAAAGTCAACGAAAAAAAAAGAGAATCGTGATGGACACCTATTTCGACATTGCGCGTACTTCACACAAAAATCGATATCACATTCAAACACGTAGATGTCCCACGATTTCATGAAATAACCAAATAACTGGAACACATTGCCTTGCATTGCATAAAGGCACTTTTTGCGCTGGCAGGATGCGGCTAACAGGGTTTGAAAATGAGGCTCCACAAAAGAACGTGAACAGCCGTAAGTCCCAACAAATTATTACCCCCACAAAATATCGCTTCCGGCTTCTATTAAGTCAATCATAAAATGTATAAACATAAGCTGAATTTGTAGGTCGAACATCAAGTTGGAGGCGGGGCTGTCCTAGGAGACGTTCCTGACTGACTTGGACCCTTTAACTGCGACATTTCCAAGTCGCTTCTAGTTGCGATTACTTTACGTAACTTTTCCTTTGACTTCTGATTACCTTCAGAAGTTTCTCTGAGGAAATCAACCGACACGCACTGTGTCTTAGGAATGAGAACTTTTTGAGTAAGTCAACTTAAAGCTGCATTAAATTTCCTGAAAAGAATGGTTCACGCAGTTGGACTCTAAACATCAAAATGCACGCTATCGGCTAAACCATGGGATCAACTAAGAAGGAATAATTTACATTGGTCTTTGAGAACATCGGCATTACAATTAGATATTCTTCATTTCACCAAGTCTGGGCGGCTTCTTTCGAACCATTACCGGCTCTTCGTAGTCATTGTGGAATAATTCGAAGGAATCACGTTGGATTCGATCAAGAATATTCCTTGTCTGTGGATCGGAGTAGATGTTTGATGCTTTACGATACTTTCCATCTTCCGTCGGCATCAACAGGATCACCTGAAACATTGGTTCAAATAGCCGTAAAAAGACCATATTTTATGTCACAAATTCCGCCCCCCACAACATGCTCCGCCCAGAAGTAGATTTTGTATGGTGACCTCATAGTATGTATTAAAATAATCAGACTAGTTAAAAACGTATCAACTGAATCGGGAATAATAAGGCAAGGAAGAAAAATGAAGGCGGCTGAAATCTGACGCAAAAAATGATATAATGACTTTGTCATACTCATGCGGAAAACATGGTTATAAGCATTTATAAAATAAAAATATACAAACAAAAGACAGAAATAAACATCCCTTGACGACAATTTAAACGTTACCTGTGGTGGAGGTTTATTTTCGTCAGCACGCAACCAACTTTTTGCTTTGAATGCAAGGCATCGCAATCCGAAGGAGCTCAGTCGAATGATAGCAAGAATCTGGAATTTTTCACCGTTCAAATTGAATCGTATACCACTTTTATTTACTCTGTAAAAGGAATGTAGGCAGGGTCCATGAGACCATTGGGCAATGCTCACTACATAGTGCACTCCCGTTTATTCCAAGAACCCTACAATATGGAACACAGAGTGGTCTCATGGCCCCACCCAGTGAACTGGCTTTTCTTTTCTAATCAGAAATCACCATACCAATAAAATGCATAGGATGACCAGTGCCACCTTGATATAACTAGAAAGGGAGATGGCTTCTGAGACGATTGCATCAACTTCAGCTGGAAAATGAGGAATTACTAAGAAAACAAAAAGGGTTGAGTCCAGGTTTTTTCAGGTTTTGAGAAACCTCAAAAGGTCTCGGTTAATGTACATGAGCCTTGGAAGCGGAAAATACTTGAATCGATATGCACAGTTAACATAGATCGTAAGAAGAGACAAGAGAAAGGACTCCTTGAAGGTCGCACGACTTATTGATGTTGTGCAGTGAACTGGTTTTGAGGCAATTCGAGAAAATACAAGCTCACCAGTTATATTTCCAGACAACCGTGCGAATTCTTCCTCGAATTTTTCACCAAGGTCACCTGCTTTGTCTGAAACTGACTGGAACAGCCGAGTACCCAGATTACTTATCATAACCTAAAATAGGCATATTGTAAAGCAACATAATTAATGTAGTGCCATGAATTAGTGAGGAATTGATATTCAGACTTCACGTTATACGATCAGGCAGAATTCCATGGTTAACCGAACAAATAAATGGTCCAACTCAAGCTCAGATATCTTTTCGGACCTCCATAGAAGCCTAGAACAGGGCGTAGCTTCATGAGGTCAGTCGGAGAAAGGGTCTTCGTCAGGCCTATGTAGTTCATAACGCTATGGTGGGGCCTAGAGAAGGTTCGAAAGAGAAGAACGATTGTTTCGCCCGGTCCGGGCCTCCAGCTTCACTATGATTAGGCAATCGAGTTCGAATCTGGCTAAGAGCGTCAAAGCACCCACACTACCAGGAGAATCACTATGAGTCAAACACCTGCACAAATGGGTTCAATTCCGAGAAGTCCAGAAGCGAGCAGTACCTCCCAAGAAAGGACTGCTCAAGTCCGGCTCCGTAGCCTTCCGTCTTTTCAAAGTTAGGGTCCTAGCCGGTTAGGAACGGTATAAGTCAATGGACATAGACGTCTGAAATAACCAGTATGGGAAAACTTCTTCGCAAGATGGTTTAAGTCTAAGTCGAGTGAGAGGGCTGAAAAGGGAGGCACTAACAGGGAAGGACCTTTTTTAGCGGGGTAGGCAAAACCACGCTTCTCTTAAACTTACTTTCCCGCTCGACGCAAGTTAATTTCGCAAGAACGTAGTCGACGGGAGCATCAAGAAAGACAACAAACGATTCAACAACTGATCAGATGTAACAGCTATCTTTATCGGTTCGGCAGGGAGTAATGAACGATCCTGGGAACAATAGGCAATTGAGGCGCAAAAAAATGCCATAAAACGCCGACGACTATCCCAACAACTTCTGTGGCAACCATCAAATTTCCGCTGATGGATCGATTGATCAGTGGCGACTGGGATACGACAAATATTTATTGGTGATAAATAAGACCCGAGACTATATTTTCGTAAATAAAGAATGGAGTAAGCAGCACGTGACTGGACCTTGCGCTGTTGCATTGCCCCAAGGACTTTATACCTTTGCTAAATATACACACTGAAGAAGATTTCGTTGTATTTTCATGGATCAGTGCCAAACGAAAAGATCAGTTGATGAAGAGGTCTGGGGATGAGGGCTAACGACTTTATAGCCGAACATCCACAGCTATCAAAAACTGGGAGCTACCATGAACAGATGAGGCAATTGATAAAAAAGAAAAAAAAGTAAAGAAATAGTTCACATTCAAAGTAAATCCAGAATTTGAGTCAATCATGATTGCATGGCCCATTTTAAGACCAATTTTCTTGAACATGACTCATTAATTTTGGGATAGGGAAAGAGGAAACCAAACTAAAAGTATAATAGTTTACAACATGATACAGAAATACTCAATATTATCAAGGCAATTCATAAAAAATCAAGTTTTCAATTCTCAAAAAAGCCTTATGGCATATGAACAGTATAAGTTAGCATGAAGTAGGAGAAAATGAGATACTTCCGTGAGAAAAAATGGCAGGATTAAGTTCCGGAAAGGTAAAACGATGTACAAGCCATTCCGCATTTAAATTAATAGTTTTCCAGTATAGTGCAGATGCATGGCGCAACAAGCAAGGACAAGCACTATGCGGTTAACCCTTTGGTAATTATGTGGAGAGTAAGCTACTCAGCTTAATTCCGAAACGTTCGAGGAGGAACTCAGGTGACCTGAAGCGTGAGCATGTTTTTGCTTGCAATCGCCGTCAATCAAGACCGGTGTTCAACAAGGGGCAATTTAAATCGCCTCATAACATCTGTTACTGTAACAACAAAGTACACAAAAACATCGAACAGACGTTACTTGTTTACCAAGACTGATCGGTCGCTCTACATAAATGATTGAAGAGTGGATGATCTGGCTCGAAGAGCCCAGACGGCACCACTTGCTCAGTCACAAGGATCCGAACATGCACCTTGGAAATTAAAAGCATCTGGTATCGTTTTTAAATTCGAAGTCGGTAAGGAGAGTATTTTTGATGAAGGTATAGTGCAGTGTGCATCCCGAGGCGCCGATCACCTCTCTTTACTGACTATAAGGATGGACCTCTCTCTCATTCAAATGGAAAACATCTGGAAAAAAAGTTAGCTTGTTTTCTAGCGAGGCAGTGGGAGCGGGCTACTTCAATAACAAAAGCAGCTCGTGGAAGCAGGAACGGAGATAATATTTTGCAACAACAGCGATTGTAAGATGGAAAGTAATTTATGCACTTTGAAAGGGTACACTTCTAAAAAAACACCTGCAAAATAAAAAATACCAAGGGGAACAAGAGTGCGCGACAGTTAGTGAGTGGTGGCGTCACGCTGCGACATCACGCGACACCAAATAGGAAATCGTCATGGAGGAAAGGCCGTGTGAACCTACAGATTCGCCCTCTGCGGGTCCGGGTAGAAACATGGAATTTTGAGTAGTTAATAACTTAATTCAATTACGTAGTACATATTGATGTCAACTGTTTACAATGCTTTCAATGACGCCATCAAAATTTGCAAAGCAAGCAAAAGTAAAACACCTGCAGAATCACATTATTCGATAAAAAGGAGTAAGAAGATCATCAATTTCCAAAAATCAGAGTAAGGAAGAATTTTAATTAATCCTGATAACCACAAAATGGCTCTTAGAATCAATTAATCCGACTCTTCTCATTAAAAAGGATAAAGTTTTTGGCGTTAATCAATTCCGTCTGAGGGATGCGCCCCCGCACTCGACTTCCATTCAGAATCGCAGTGGCGTAATGAGTGCGTATGTGGCCTTTACAGTGACTTGTGGTGGCCAGCCGATGTACAAGTCAGTGCTTTTATCCTCCCAGACAAGTCTGGTACCAATTCACCGACCCCGGAGGGATGGAAGGCTTGGTTGGCCTAGGCGGGCATCGATCCGAGATTCAAACCCCTGACCGTGCGTGTGATGTAGTGTGCCACTTACCGCTACACCACCTCCGCCCTCTTCTCATTAGTCGTTTATTATATGAAGATACGCCGTATATATAACTTACACTAAGATCGTGGCAGTATTTGGATGCGTATCTGATCCAAATATTGAGTTTGAGGCGGCTCAAGACAACAGTACTGACCGCTGGATCGAAATAACCGACTAATTTATATCGTCATTTATATCGTTTACGTGCTTTACAAGCTACTAGATAGTCTCGAGAAATTGCTGAATGGCTGAGTCTCAGGCGAATTACAGAGGCGCACACGAAGGCGCACTTCTTTTCTGACGCTGTCTCATCCCATAAAATCGACATCATGGGAGGCAGGACTATATTTGTTAATCGATAAATAAAAAAAGTAGAGACGGGTTTCTAAATATAGCAACAACAACAACATCAACAACAACAACAACAACAACAACACATAGAATCCTTTTGGTCTTTTGGGATCTATGAGGGGACGCTCTTGGTGGGTGCTTAAAACGGACCCCAAGTTCCCCTTGGAATTCGATATTATTAGGGAAAACAGAACTGATAAAAATATGGACCTCGTAGCCAAATGAACCTGTAAATTAAGTTACTTAATTGGATAGATAAGTAAATGAACGATAATAAATTGTATAAGACGACATTCTGAACTTTCAGAAGGATAGAATTATAATACAGGGTGAGCAGAATTCAAAAAACGAAAGGGAGCATTACCTGAACAGCCTAAAAATTCCTCGCAGCTAAAAGGTTCGCTCTCACTCATATCTAAATTATTATGCACCTCTCTTGGAAGTACCACAAGGTTTTCTCTTTTCGTAGGTCAGATCAGCACTATTGAGGATTCCGAGCGACCGAATATCTACCATTGTTTGAATTGTCAAGAAGTACAGTATCGGAGACTGTCGCAAGGTTCAGCTGGAATGGTGGACACAACTAATCGCGTGGGTTGGGGAGAACTACTTCTGAAACCACCAAGGCGAATATCAAACAGATAGGCAACTATCTACGCCTTGATCCAACACCTTCAACTCGAAAAATTGCGGATGAGGACCGACCGCTTCAGGAGTGAGTGAAGGAACACCTAAAGAAGAAGAAAGGGCTTTTTTCCGATGACCAACGAGAAACGATTGAATGCTGGCGAAAGCTTATCGGACAATTCCATGGTGCAGATACTCTCTTCACGGATAAGATTCAGTAAAGAACAATATTCGAACAAACAAAATGGTCGTATCGGGTCCGAACATAGCTCAGCGCTCACTTGGACTCCATACGTTGGTTGATTTCTGCTAGGATAAATGCTATCGATAATGGTATTGCCCGCTTGAATCCCGGATCGATATCCGCCTAGGTCAACCAAGCCTTCAGTCCCTCAGGAGTGGGTTGGTTGTTACCAGACTCGTCTGGGAGGATAAAAGCACAGACATGTACGTTGGCTGGCCTCCACTAGTCATTGTATTGGCCACATACGCACTCATTACGCCACTGCGATTCTGAATAGAAGTCGAGTGCGTGGGCGCATACCTCTTACGTGATTGATTAACGCCCCGAGACTTCAACCTTTACCCTTTAAATGCTACTGGAATATACCACCTGTATTCGTCTCACATGGCCCAAAGACCAACGAGAACAGTTATCTGGGAATTTCGGAGAAATTATTCTCACAAAAGGCACATACGTGACTACAGAAAGTATTGCTGTCAAAGTGTGTCTGGGCCCAGAGTGGAGTTTTCTATTGGAATGTCTAAACAACTGTCTGCTTGACCTCCGCCCACATAGCCATGATTTTCCAGGCATCGACCAAGTAGGGCATTTTAAACCACATCGCCTTCTACGAATGGCCCCGACAACAAAAAAAGGTACTATCAACAAAGTAGTGTCCCTATTCATGACGTCAAGATTGTCCAGACATGGTGCAACCATCTTCCCAGGCCTAATCGCTTTTGATGAATGAGTTCCCAGTTCGAATCACCTTGATCCACTCGAGTTCTTAGTATTTAACGTCGTCGAGTCCAAAGCAAGTGAAAAATCGCTTCGCAACCTCGATTTCATGAGAGGAACCCTGCAAAAAGCTAAAAACGAATAGGCACCGAATACATCGTCGCATGGTCGACGCGATTCTTGAACGCTTCTGAGCCTATGCCGAGGTAGACGGGGATGTTCCAAACTGAAGTAATGGCCGTGTTGAAACTTTCCTTGAGAGTTCACTACATATCTTGGTGGAATTGACTTATATCCTGATATTGCCTCACCCTGTCTATTGCGGAGAAAAATACAATTTAGTTACACGAAAATTTCTGAGGGAAGAAAAAGGTATGGGGTAGGAAAGAGGAGAGCTTAAAAAGTTCAATTCCTGAGAAAAGGGTCTCGTAGTGTAAGGGATAAGAAGCACTGTGCCCGGAAAGCACAAGTACGGGTTCGAGTCCCGTTCGAGGCCGAACTTTTGCCCACAAATTGCCACCCTTGTGAGACTTTCTGAGGAAAGGCTCGAAGAATTATTAAGAAATCTAAGTGAAAGAAATAACGATGAAGGGGCTTCTGAACGCATCCACATTTCGGTGGCAACAAGGGGAAAGCGGAAAAACAAAGTCCGCACTGGCTTGGCTCTCTCTAACGATATAGTCTCACTCAAAGCTCCTACCAAGTCCCACTCAAAACTAGACGGAAACTCTAAGAAAAAATGGGTGCGAACCTATCCTACTCCAGAGAGGCGCCGGGTGACAAATTGCGCCTTGGAGCTTAATAGTAATAGCTTTCAGAAAATAGGAAGTCAGTCGAGGGCTCCGACTGTAGCGGTCTACTAATCATTGCAACTCCGAAATCTCCTTTACACAGCTTGAAGACTCATTTGTGTCCCATGCAAAGGTTTCGCTCCGATGAGTAATAGTGGATTTTACACATCAGTGATCTCTCGTCAAGTCTCTCATCAAGATTAGCTGAGTCATCAAGACGTTTCTTGAGGTTGACAACAGACGATGCGAGAATAAGAATGATTATACTGTCAAGCAGAAGAAATTTCCACAACGACATGGGAATTTTCACCTCCCTTCAGCCCGAGGACCAAAGTAGACAAGAGCAAATGCTCCTCTAACAAACATGACAACTTCACTGATTGACAACGGTTGGCAATAAATTGAATGGCGTTAGGATGAGCTATGAGCTAAACCGAAATCAAAGATGAAACGGGCAAACACGAGCCATCTTTTTCAAATGGGCCGCGCTTCTTACATGCACTCAGAAACGCAGAGGTAATCAGAAGCGTGTTCAGCCCTATGGGGCAAGGCGTACTCAGTACTCCTGGTAGATTCTCAAGTACTCTACGGTGTCAACCCAGCAGTTTTTCGAAAACTACAGGTTTACTCAGGTATTGCAGGGCTCGATCTTGGGGCTATGGAGGCAGGCAGTCTCTGCGCCTCCTACCACACCACATTACTGTTATGAACATCAAAAGTGGATAGTATAAAAGATGAACTCAACTGCAGACCATTTTAGAAAACATTTCGACCGAGGCCGCCGTAAGCGACAGGTAAGGGTAACTCTGATAAAGAAAGAGTGATCGTCCAAACATAAGTTTTTAATTGAAATCTGAATGCAGAAATAAATCGAAACGGTAAAGTCGGCTATCACTGTAGGTACTATTCCGGACCACGGTAGAACTTCAAAAGGTACGTATTTTAGAAACAAATTTGCTCAAACGATCATTTTTTCTCGTTTTCCCTATAGAACATTCGAGTTTCGAATTTTTGGTAATAAACACATACTATCTGGTAAACAACAGAAAATTACAGTCTTAAAAAGATTTAAATATACATACCGAACTCTGTGAGAAAAAAAGGGTAAAAAATCGATAATCACGCATTACTCGAAGACCACAACAGCCGAAACCAATTCATCGCAATTTCCACTAACAGGGGCGTGCCCCGACGAACGAACGAACGAACAATGTATTGCGCTGGATGATTGTAAAATAAGGGTCAACATACAGTAAACAAATATTTTTGTCGCCGTGTGCATCCAATTCTCAACGCGACATGCTTAATCCCGCTTGGGACTGGTAAAACTGACGACTGTAAACGAGGTCTATAAATGGACTCTTTCTTATCGGCTTGTCAGTTTGATAATACCACCTTCCTTAAAGGCCTAAGCATGGCCCAAGCCCGAAGATTTGCCGTCTTCAACAAGGTGCCAAACAGCGTACATATCTTATGTCATGTTCAGGTTATTGGGGACGATTATCTGCTTGTAACCTCAGGCCAGTATCATAGAGGTCCATCAATAAAGTTGTTGACACCAAAATTGTCAAAACTGTCACAAGCGAGGTATAACATAAGGATAGGTTGGATATGATATCCTAGGATTCCAGGGTGAGGTTTCCCATGGACTGAAACGGTACAGTGACAACTGGAACACTACCAAACACATAGGCATGAATGAAGCTACTGATTGAAGCTTCTGACACGCCAAAGCTTTTGTGACCTTTCGCTTCATTAAACTCCCCAGAAGGAGATTAACAGCGAGAACCGGATGAAGGTGGTCTCGACATTTCACGCATTCTCAGAAGGCATGTCTGGCATGAACCAAAACGGTTGAATGCTGAAACTATTTTTATTTCTGTCTTTCCTAAGTAAACTACAGGATCTCGCCGCAAAGGTATGACTTGGAGCTGGGGAAAAATGAAAAGAAACTGGTCCGCCCAACGATGGTGTGCCATTTCGCAGGAAACATCTGCTTTTGTTGCTTCAATCCTTCAACCACAATTGGAAAGTCCAAAAAATCTGGTCGAAAAGGGCCTCACCGATCTCCGTAGTACCCATTACCGATAACGTAATTCATTTTTTCTTCATTCAGAAAAAGACGAGAGGCTTGAAACGACGAACCGAATGTAAGGAAGAACTGCATCTGACGAAGCACTTTTGCAAAGGAAATGAACACCATTTCGATTTTGAATTCATAATATTAATTATTAATTGTTAATTCTTCTTATGACTGCCGCTAGAGCTTAGTAGGTGTGAATGGAATGAATGAAGTCATGCGAGGGCATGGATATCAGGAGAGGAGATTGTAGACGGCGATCTAATAACAATAGCGAATGTAAACAAAAATACGAAGAATTACTCTGAGTTCTTGAAGAAGCATTATTGATTGATAGGCATCCCGGTTACTGGTTGAAAAGAAGGCCACAAAGGAGTAAGTTAGCGAATTTCTGGTGGGAATTGCTCTGCCATCTTTTGTTGGCATTGTTCAAGAGGTGATCGATGAAATAGATCCAGATTTGCCGAAAAACACAGCAATTACAGCCAAACCTCGAATACGAGGCGATTACTTCGAACGACCTGGGCTGTGCTATCGATCCTTACAGTACCTGATCAGGTAAAACCCGGAAAATCCTTCTCTTCAAAAGCAAACGAGCGTCGCTTTGGTGAACAATAAGACGAGATAATGGAACGATTGCTGACATCCAAACAACATGAAAGTTAATGAAAATCGACGGAAGGTATGAAAGAGCGACGCTTGGCGATACCGTACGACACTGACCGACAACACGCGACAAAGTACAACCGTACGTAGTACGTACTATCGGGTGAGAATACACGGTGTCTCACATGAAGGTGATTTTATATATAATGGTAGAATTGCAATACTGCATGATTAGGTGCAGAAACTGCGCCCGTTGTTCCTCAATGATCCTTCAGTGACAATACATTCATGTATAGAGCGTTTTTACTCTCACGAAACTGGTTCGGAACATGTCCGTCAGATTCCAGTGAATCGTTACGGTACCTACTGGTTTGATTGGAATAATCTTCAGATTGGACTCTCGTCAGATCACCACATAATAAAGGGTTCAGAGCAAAGATTCGGGGTACCTGCCCTTAGCTGCGAGGGGACCCAATGGAAAAATACGAAACATCGAAGAAAAGAACCCACGAGAAATCGGTTCGATCCAAAAATTGGGTCCATAAAACTTGATCAAAATCACATGCATAGGAAGGCTATCATAAAATATGTGAAGATTTGTTTGACAGTAAGGTACAGTAAATGTTTGGCCCCATGGTGAACGTGCTTGATGTGGGTCCTGACATTACAACTTGTGATAAAGTACTGCCCTTTTCTGAAGGCAAATGGAAGATCCATAGTGAAAGAAGAACGAGGAATTCAGCAGTTGAACCAAGATAGAAATACTAACTTTTGCATCATCAGAAAATAGGCCTTCAGGTCTAATTTACATTTACAGGCCATGAAAATTTCTTATGCCAATCGAATACGTGCTGCATCTCATCAACGCATAAATCAAGGCTTTCAAGCATTAGTCACTTTGAAAACTGAAGAAGAAAAGGTGAATTTTCTCCTAACTAAATGAATAGCCACCTTTCGTTACCATCTATCTCAGAGTTTTTTTTTCGCTGTGGCTTTGGAATCAAGAGGAAATCGTGAAGAGGCCAAAAAACTCGAACCAGAAGGAAATCAATCGAACGCTTAGGTTCCACTGAGCAAAAGCGATGTTTAGAAAAAGCAAAACGATTAAATCACCCACAATAGAGGTGTTGTGATTCGATGAAATGTGATCGAACTCGTTTCCTGCTAGGAGAGACGAAGGCCGACGATGATGATGAGGTAAACAGCGGCGATGACGAATTCCTCCCTGTCCGTCCTTGCCCTAAAAATGGTGGGGAAGTTTGTTTAGAGCTCTTCGTTCTCGTTTTTGAACAATATGGTGTGTATGCACGTGGAACGCAAATACCTGCCATGCGACGGTGAGAGCAATGGTGTCTTCAGCGAATGGGCCAAAGTTCCACGAAAAGCATTTCGATTCCGCTTAGTCTCTGACTGGACCATTTCCTTTGTTGCTGGAAATGGATTTCAAGTAAAGCCAGAAAGTGAAGGCAAGTGAAATATCAGAATCCGTATCTCTCAGAAAGATTATTCTATTTAATATATGTCCATTTTCATGGTTTTCATGGTGGAGTACCGCTACCACACACATAGACCATGGATCGAACACTGTCCACATATACTGTGTCTTCCAACCATTCCGATTCGGTCAATACCAGTCGTACCAGATCCGTTCGATAGGATCAAACCTCCGCTACATCGGCATATCGGTCTACTTCATAAATTGTGGTAAACACCCAATAGGCACCCTGCTGTTACTACAGGGACAATCTAAGCCATATACATGGCGTATTTGGCAAAGGGTTTGATCAACAGCGAGCTCCATTGAACCTTAATTTGCGCTTCAAGTTCTAAATTCAAGTTCGTATTAATATCTGTTTAGATCAACCAAGTCTCTAGTCCTTATTATTGGTATCAGACACTATGGGAGGATGAATACGATGGGCGTAAACATCGACTGACCCTTCATTTGTATGTACGTCTTCGCGTGCCACACAAATTTGGAGTAGAAGTCTTTTACTAGGGCGCTTCACAAAAGAAAATTAACCCACATCAGAGAACCTTGCTCTTTTTCCTTTCAAGAGTAATGACCTATGGTTACCTACAGCGTTTGCGGTACGTTTTTTCGGGATGACCTTTCATTCCTATTGTTAAGGAAACCAGTTTTCTGAGTCATCAGTTCACTAGCTACAATAGAGCACCAAGAAAATCGCATCAATCAACGCTTTTGACATGATCGTGACTCACAAGAGGTTTCATACTCATCTAAGGACCCCCATGGTCTGGAACAATTTATGTTGATTTGATATGTGTTGACAGTGATAACGCATGACTAACAGAGACCTCAATTTGGCAACAAAAATAGATAGGAAAAAGTTTGTCCTTGAACATCGCTCATTCAAAACGACTTTCGGAGCGTCTTGCCAAGCATTGATGGGTCTTTGAGAAGAAAAAAATATGGGGCTTTTTTTATTGGGGATGCGATCACATACAAGACTCACTGTAGTACAAGGTGTTCACTTCTCCAAACGGAACTGGTATCAATTGGCCTTTGAAGGTGAATGTACCTTTTAGGTGATCTTAACGGATTCGAACCTTGCATAGCATTAATCTGACAGCATTCCACTGATCGATTACAAGATCTAGCAACTGGAAATAAAGAAACAAGGAAGTATAAATGGGCCCAAATGCTGATGTTGGCACCGTTACATTCTACATTCTAATCTGTCTACAAGACACGCTAGTCGAATCATGCTAGTTACTCTATCGCAAAGTTATTCTTAGCCTTGTCAAGCTATTAGTGCAACATGAGGAGCCATAGTGCTTGACAGGAATGACAATTAGACGCTATTCGATCTTTCTCTGCTTGATTTTAGGGACCCAAATGATTCCTACAGGTGACTGCACTCGTTCCACATTGATTTAGGTACTCAATGAAAAAAAGTTCTTCTCTTTCTACCGCCTACCTCAAGTAGACATGATAATCTGAACATACCTTGACGAACATTACTTGATCGATCAGCTTTGATCACGGAAGCCTTCCCTGAGTAAGAGGGCTTCAGTGACACCGAACTTTATCGCTGGGATCGAACGGGCCGCCCTACGGAAACATATCGACTTATTGTATTGACAAAGTAGGAGAAATATATGTATGTCGACATGATGATGTATCAGCAATGAAAGAAAGTAATCAAAGCTATTCAAATGATTGGATTACTGATTAAATTATCACTAACTGAATTTGTCTACTTAACTGAGTGACTTGAATTACTCCTATTTGCCTAACTTGGCCCCTGAGCTGAAATCTTCGCTCACCGTCAGATTTTTACCATAAAGACCCCTATTTGGAAACTTTTAATAGTTTTTCTGTAAAATAAGGATTGTGCCACTCCGGCGGATATGATGGATCTCGCAATTCCTTCAACGGAACGTTCCAACTGATAGACTTCCCTCTCCTTTTTATACAAACATGACCCAAGGGAGAATTCTTACAAAATTTCAAGAAACGTTCAGCAGCATGCGAGACAACATCCCGATCCTCATATGCGCAATCGTGAGCAGTCAGTCCACCCTAACCTGCCTCCAGTCTCCAGTCTCAATACAGTGAATGTAAGGAGGACAACTACCCTTACTAGAATTTACCTCCTGCTTGATCTGGCTATTATTGTTGTAGTAAGACCGGGATTCTAGGGCACTTACCTTCTGTTCACATCACTCATAGCTAGTTGCCTCGCCGTCTCTTCATCTCAACTTACCTGTGAGCTTTGTCAGATATTTGTCTCATTGCGCAACAAACCACTTACTACTCCGTTATCTTCCCGTACAATGTGAGATCCTTACCTGCCCTATTCGTCGGCGAATTGGATATACTTGATCCTGCGCCTGTCATTTGGATAAGGGCCGTTGCTGTAAAGCAGTGCTCTCACCCTGAGCTGTAAAACAACCTTTCAGAGAGCTCTGCAAACGGTATACCTACTACAGTACGCTATGAACTCAGATCTGTAAAGATCTCTACAGCTTTTCTCTAACTACAATACAATCCACATGTCCAAATCCCATCAGTTACTCGGGGTGTGGAGTGATAGACCCGATGCTTACCGCGTGCGACAGTTCCTAGCTAGTTGTCTCGCCGCGCGGGTACTTTTCGGATCTATAGCACATTACCCCCACCTATTTTGTTTCTTCGAGAAAAATAGCAGTACAAGGACGTAACCAAACTAGAGCTGAAAAATAAATCAACCCAATGTCTTTGACTATTCATTCGACAATAATCGCCATGAAAAACTTTGTACAACATATAGTAAATCTGTAGATTAATAGATAATAATAATACACCTGCGATCGAGCCAGTTGTGAGAGAGACACAGCAGTGAGAGACAGTATAGAACAACTCAAAACACACACAATTACAGTAAGCTATGAGAGAAAGAGCAACAATGCACCGCTACGGTGATATTTGCTATATCTGAGATCAACTCGATAAATATGTAACTTCCACATACGAGGTTACTCTGGAAAGGAAGCTGTTACTCTATATAATTCATTAAAACCAGCTTAAATCAGCTTAAACTAGAACAGTTCGGGAATAAAACGATAGACTTGGGGGGTAGGAGGTGAAGGGAAAGGAAAAGGGGCAAACGGAGGAGAGGAATACGAGGGACGAACACCGGTGTCGAAGGAAGGAATCGCGGCGACGAGCATCGCGCGCGAAAATCGCTGACGAAGGCGATTTGTCGCTCGCGAACACTCGTAAGCCAAGTGAAACATCACAAATACACGTATGACGTACGTCTGATGAAGACGACTGGCACCATTGAAACGCGCGACATGACGCGACAATTCGCTTAGCGACACATCAGGTGTGCGGCTATACTTCCCGTCTCAAACTATAAAAACTGTAGCAAATTGTCGCGTCAAGTGTCAACGTTAGATAGTAACCATATGGAAAGCCTAAGGTTACAACTACAAATAGACTTTTTTCACTTTATAGTCGCGTGGCAGCGTATTTTGATTTATAGACGTCATGATAGCATTTTTATCCCTCGACGGTGTATTTATACCGGAACCATGTTGACTCATTGTCATCGCCGGCGGCATCGTCAGGACAAGAGATGAGGCGTCAACGCTCTGAAATTGACAACAATTATTAATAAAGAACCTGACAAAAATTGATTGATCCTGAATTGTCCCACACTTCCCCGTTTACTCGCTTGACTTGTGCCCCTAGTGCGTTTATGCTTACGAGTCGCCCGCTGTCCCCGCCCGCAATACTCATTCAGGTCGCCTGAGTACAAACCAACCTGTGCTTATGTCTAGACCTACATTACTCTCGCTCAACTCATGACCGGCCTATTCCTAGCAGCAATAGTATTCCTCCCAATTGCTCGAATCTGACATTCCTGCACTACATTGGACATAGTTCACCGCCATTGGATCTCCCAACACCAGTTATATCTACTGGTCAGCTCCACTGCACCTCAGTGTCTCCTAGACTACACTTCTCCACCTCCCACCTATTGCCTGTGACGTTTCCACCTAGGACCCACTAATACTCTAGCTGGAACAAAGTCTCTGAAGGCCTCTCCTCTGTTCCTACATTGTTCTTGCATTTTGGTGCCTACCAAACCGGCCAAAAGTCATGGCTGACCATAAACGAGCAAAGTTGCCCGCGTCGGCACTGTTACTCGTACCTAAGATTCTATAACAACCGTACTCACGAGCTGGCAAGGGAAATGGCTCAATTGCCGCAACCCAAAAGCCCTAAACCTAAGCTGGAAAAGCCAATTGGTCGATGTAGTCATGCTAATTGGAGAACATACTGCCTTTGGTGGTGCTCCATAGACATGTTCAATCTTCGCTGCTGTCGTCAACGAGTCATGCCTAGTCAGCCGAGCTCTGCCAAAGCTATCGTAATCTGAGCCGCTGGTTGAACTGGCTGAATGGTGAGCTTCGGCCAATACACGAGCTCTCGTCACTCGATATGTGACCTGAAAAAGCGGAAATTCTATACTCGAAAGAGAAAAAAAAATGTAATTTTAGGTGAACTTATCAAGTTTACGAGAAATTACGGTAGATTAAGATATAAAACTCACAAATGATCCTATCACCAGGGCTATGAGTGCGGACAAACCACAGGCGAGAAACAGGCTTTCTGGCGAGTGCATTCCTCTTCGGCTCTCCACAACTCGTTCAGAGTTTGGTTCTGAAACCAAATCTTCAACTAGATATGTTTGAAGGCTTTCCAAATCAGAAGCGCATGTAATGCATTGGTTACAGTAAGTAATTGGCTTGGACGTATTTTTTAAATGAGAAAAACTTCATGCTTCAACTTTCTGTTTGCCTTTTCCCTGTGGAATCAGTTCTCAGTTCGGGAAATCATGCATTCTACTTCGCAGTTTTGATTTCCTGATACCAAATTTGTCTAGAGATACACTGTACTATTCAGATGCACATTGTAATTCCTCCCCTCTCCCGAACGAATTTCGGATGCGTGGCGCATTCCAAGAAATCAGGCCTACTCTCAAATTCGAAGAGCGGAGTGTTCACAAAGATTTCATGATCAGTGGAATGCTTTTCGGTCCTGAATGGTAGCAGAAATGCCGCGTGTGTCCCACAAAGAAATCGCTTAGGTTCAGGGTACGCCCTTGAACGTCCTATTTAGAAATGCTGTTCAATGACTATTCTAAACACCTTATTCCCAAAACACCTGGGCAAGATTCAGGCAGGTGTTCCATCAAATTAATTTTACCACTAAAATTTTATGACCCCTTTTTTCCACACTTCCTCCCGCTCCCTTCCTCCTACCCTAACCCCGATTCATATTACCATATCCCTCGTCAATTAAACCCTTTTTGACCATTATGCATACATAACCTTCATATTGGAGCTACACTGAGGTCGTTCAGTAAATGGCGATGGCGCAATCTGGCCGGAAGTCACGCATAATCACTACCATGACGGAGGGTCCTGCCACGAAATGACTGACATACCTGTCATGGCACGCATACGTGCCAATAATTACCTATGAGTACACATCTTTCCGATAGATTCACAACGGACCATGCTCGTGACATTGAAAATAAGTGGTTAACGTCCGTCAATTAGCGCAACGGGGTCGGGTGACGGGGCCATTAGTTACGGGTTACGTAATGCGCGAGTTAGTCAAGAGGTACTTAGGTGAATGAAGGTTAACTGCTGCTAACTACAACCAGGAAACCATCGCAATACTGGAATTGGGACAGCAGTTAATTTATAGATCCGTCAGTCTCCAATCGCGCCTGAATTTGTAGCCAATTTCCCGACCTCCCAGTCTTGTGAGCAAAGTCGTTTCGAGAGAAATGTTTCACAACTAACAGAATCGTCCTCATAATCTGCACTCATAAACTTCCGAAGGAAACCATCATGGGAATGGTTACTGTACAAACTAGGACCTACCGTCGCTTAGCTCTTCCGAAATCACGATTCCTTCCGGGCACTGCTCTGACTGACCGAAAACGATGTTCTGTATGAAATGGCCCCCGCTCCATGAGTTTCGATTCACACATCTGAAAACAAGTTTATTTTTAGGCCGGCTACAATGAGTCGCTTGAAGGGTGCAGCAAACATCGGAGTGACATACAGACTGCAAGTCAAAGTCACAAAGCTACTCAACTGCAGCAATTTGTGCAGAACGTCTACGGTCAAAAGTGTTGGTTAGGCTTGACCGGAAACGTAGTCGCAGATTTCACTCAGACCAGATTCTTATAAAGCCCCACCTTGCTATGGTTAAATCCCAAGCACAGTGCGGATCCTGTAGGGCTATGCATCGATTACATGAGTCCGGCTCATTACAGTGATGCACATCAATCGTGGCTACCTCATCAGATGACACCACTACCAATTGTCGTGGTGTCGTCAGCAGATTCACCTGAAAGCATGAGATTTGAAATTCATGCACCTGACAGTAATGCACGCAATAACGTACCACTGGCACCGTTTTTGAGAATACGGTAATCGACTCGATTACTGTAGTATTGCCTACGGTCTCAATGATCTTCAGAACACGACCGTCCGAAGTGCCAATGTAGATGATATCGTAGTGTTGACCATTCACCGAATCCACCTAAAGATTACAACCGCTCATCAATACTGCCGACCAAGGATTTTGAAGTTCAGAAGCCAGATTCTCAAAAAATCCTAAAGGTTACTGGTTCGTTTTTGGTCTGAACAAATTCCGCGACCAATTTTTCTTGACTATGGATTGAATAACAGCTCAATAACCAGTAAAACTTATATTCGAACTGACTACTGAGATAGTAGGCTGATCAAGTGCTTCCAATTAAACATTTGGTCATTCCGCCCTTCAGGACAACTCACATGTGGCAGAACAGCGATCTGGGTGAGATCAGCCCTCTCTGAGCCTTCGATGAGCATTGGGCCATTGATGGATTCGATCGCACGATGCATCAACGGTGTCCTGGTGATAAACGACACTGTAGCTTCTGGTAAACGAGTGGAGTCGGGTACGCAAGCACCAGGACGTGGTCGTGGAATTTCATTTCGATTGTACGGGACCCATAGAGAGCTTACAGTTCTCTAAAATTCGATGGATAAACTCCTATAGCCAAATGAACGCACCCATTTTCAACTCTGGTAACCCAAAGACCTACCTGCTGTTTGAAAGTTCCGTAGTCAAATTCTTCTCGTATGCGCTTCATCGAGAACGAGCACACAGCGCTCATTCGGACATCAGAATCTGGAGTGGAGAATACAGCATAGACACGATGATCATTCGCTGACGTCGCTATCGGATCGGAAACCGCTTCTGAAATGTAGGCGATGAAGGATCCACGTAAACGCTAAGGCGGAAATTTTTCAAAAACCTTACAAATCGGAGCTAATGTCTCCCTTTGAAATTAGTTTCGGATTATAAGTTCTACTCAGTACCCGAGTAAGCAGCTGGACCTCCAACCTTCTGGATTACCAGGCAAGTAAACTCACTGAGTTCGTTGAAGTAAAACGGTGTCGCCGAAGGAAGTGAGCAGTTCAGTCGAGCCTTTACAAATGACGTCCATCGCTCGTTTGCTGGTCTTGCGCCACCTTTATCATTACGGCAAACCCTTGCCACTCGGGCATAGATCTTAAAAAATCGTGATAGACTTTTACAATGGGCCAGTCGATCGAAATCAAGCCAGGACCAACCTGACGCTCTTCATTATTATCCATCGCTTCAGCGGCTCGTTCTCGATACCAGTAGTAGACATGCTCCTTATATACGAACGAGCCAACGAAATTGGGTGCTACAAAAGTACCGTATTCCGCAGTCTACGAAAACTCGTCCTTTAAATAAACTCACAGTCCAGTACTCGGGCATCATCTCGTTGTGTTCGAATACCATTATCCCGATCATTTTCACCGATTCGTTTCCGGTATATCAAAGGATCATTGCCAACAAAATCCGATACGGTCCCGGTATAGATCTCATTCGTCTCCGGTAAATAGACAACAGTCGAATTATCCCGTGGATCATACGGTGATATACCCTGGAACAATGTTTTTGCAGCTTTCCAGAACTTTTTCAAATTGCTCACTCACCATTCCGTCAAATTGCCGGACGTTTTTCAGGGTACCGTCCGTGCTTGAGTACACGTATTCTCTGCATTTTGGTGAGAACGCATGTGTACCGCAAATCAACGCTTTCCCCGATGATTGGCGTGCCAGAACTCGTATATAGTTTTGGCAGTCGCTCTAAAAAATCGATAATATAAGAACTTATCCAAGCACCTTGGAAATTTGGCAGAAATGTGAAATAATTTAAATTGGGAAAAAATTTTGGCACTCCACTAATTTCGTTTTCTATTCTTCCTTTATTTAGCGAAAAAATTTTCAGTTCCTCTGATACAACCGCGTCGCAACCGCGTACACCATATCTATCTAATGAGGACACTACCAAGAATCAATTAGCGTCATGCAAAACACCTACTACTGGCAAATTCTCATCAGCGAAACTAGGGGAACGCCGTGGGTGGAAAACTACAAGAAGAAAACGTGGAAATGATTCTAAATAAACGCGGTAATAGTACAAAGAATTGTTTATACCTGAAAACCTCAAAAATCTACTGACCTTTAACTTGCCCTTCATCAGACATTCTTCTATCACATCTGCTGGTGGCTTCCAATCAATTTTCTAAAATGCATAAAACTTAAGCAGAGCTACCGTATTCGGCAAATTGGGTACGGTCTAATCACTAATATTCTCTGAAAACGCATGAGTGATCGGCATGTCTCTCTCTATCGGGTAGGCGAGAACAAAATCTGGACATCCTGGGTACCGTATTCAAAAAGTGGGGCCTTTTACAGTACCTTTTTCTTCTCACCCACCATGACGTTAGCCTTATCTGTATCGTTTCTCTCCGACACACGGTCAAGTTACCCATTAACACAACTTATATGTACATGATATTTCTTACTCTTAAACCTGTGTGGATATAATACCGTACTCTGACCCTTTAAAGTTTTTTGTTTACTTTACTGTATGGAATTCGAGAATCACCACAAGTGCATATGTCTGGCAATAATCTGTATACAGTAGGATTATCGGCGCTCGCCTACCCAAATACTTCACCAGATCCGTGCACTTATACAAATATACTCTACGGATACCTCGTTTTCACAACTAATCAATAATCCATCCGCTCATTCAATAAAAATCAATAACTCACATGATGTACACTTAGTGTCGTCAATGAGAGGTTATAGACGGCGTTTCTGAAACAATTCAAATGTAAAACCCATCTAGATATCACAGAAAACTTATGATCAAGCTCAGCCTGAGTACATTTGATGCATATTGATCGGCACTTGTTCATCGCATAATTCCTGGCGGCCAATAGTCATTACAGACTGATTTACGACTTGTGATTTATTACCTTTTTACACCACCAGGCCAAACCAGGATCTGTGAGGTCAGCCCACATCTCCTGCCGGTTCCTATGAGACCTAATGAAATGAGAATAACTTAATCATTAAGTGGAGGGTTTAAAAGCATATCAAAATCTGTTCCTCAAGAGGAATACTCCTACAGAGCAAACAAATCAACAAATCCCGCACAGATTTAGTACTTATTCTACTGGGGAAACCTTCGACAGAAACGCATATTCCATTGGTTTTTGTTGGTTATTCGAATGGAACAATATACGGAACAATCCGTTTTGAAGAAATGTCCGATGCAATAACGATATCGCATGATATGCGACGATATTTACATGACCTCAAGGAGCGTATATTTCCAATAAAACGCCTTTGACAGCCATTGCCCGAGATGCTCAGCTAACGGATGAGATGTATGCTGTTGGAGCAGATTTTGCTGTAAAATTGGTGATCAGCTACCATAATCCGACTGAAAAGTTGAAAGTCCGATCGAAGAAGGGAGACTAATCTTCTCATCGCTTACCTCTGACCAAATTTACCATATGTAACTTACCAGCTACCAAGGAACGCAGAAAAAATGTTCTTTAAAAGCTCGTCTATAATTTACCGATCCTGTTCAGTGAAACCTTCCCGACTGAATACTGAACCTTTCAGTGTACGCGGTCCACTCATAAGACCATCCTACTAAACCCAGACATATCCCCGAACCCGTAGGCCTTTCTTAACCATGTAATCTCCCGCTTACCCATAAAAGAAACGAGGTCCAAGGCCCAATAAACCAACGACGCGTACCGATTGACCAGATTCAAAGGCGCAATTTCGGGACGATCCACATAAAACCGTCTTAATACAACGGAACATTAGGCTTTTTTCGTTTCCTAAGCCTTAATACCGTATCGACCTAGTACCAGCACGACGACCGCCGGCTCGGCATGATTTTAGCTGGCACTTCCAATTGAAGGCTATTAGCAAGAGGCCTAAAAGCCAAAAATTGATGCATCTATTACCTCCTGCACGGAACAGTATGAAAAGTAGCATTGTGGCTTTTGCCTAGTTCATGACCCTTATCATAACTCCCTCAAAAAAAAAAACAAGAGTTCGGGCACCTACTAAGAGGCAAATTCACGAATTATTACAATTCAACTAACTCATTCAGTAGAATCAACTGGACAGAAGTGTTGTGACGCCAAGCAGTGCACTACCACGCACATGATCAGGGATCGAATCTCGGATTGATGACCGCGTAGGCTGACCAGCCTTACAACTGTGCGGGGACAGTTAATTGGTAACAGACATGTCTGGGAGGGAAAAGCAGCGACTTGTACATTGGCCGGCTACTTCAAGTATGTCCTCATATGCATTCAATACGCCACATGCCTCCGAATGAAAGTCGAATGCGGAGCGCATCCAAACCTAGGAATGATTGGCGCAAAAGCCTAATTTCATTAGAACGGATTAGTTGATTTAGCATGTGTAATTGTTTCTTATTCTTATCATCACGCTAGATCCTAAACCTCTAAATGCCATGGACTGGATATGCATGACAACCATAGTCACCGCTATAGAGCACTACTACTTTCGGCTACTTTCAAAAACTTTTGAAAGGCTGCTCTCATCTGGCTGCCTGTTCACAAAGAAGTAATCCGTAATCGAAGCGACGTCCATCTTGCGTAACCTTCCGGTCTCGCCAGGGGGCCGTACGAGATCTATGAGACCGCTGCGACAGCTCGCTCCATTGTGGCCTCCACCGAGCATCAAATCCCGTCACTCACATTGTAATTATCCAACCGCTCTCTTCTAACCTTGGACGCCACAGTGCCAAATTCGATTATCGGCAAAAGGAATAATGCCATTGATAAAACCCGCAATAGTGGTGATGGGGTCTACCGAGGCCGAGCCTTTTCAAATAGGAACGGACAACTTTCATCGCCATTAATAGGCGTTTAGCCGACCGTTCACACAACCGCCCTTAACACTGAACTACAGCACCTTCTGTGAAGCGAGTATAGATGCCCAGGTGTTGAACCCATCTTCGGGATTCACTGGTGAAAACCTAAAAACAGGAGCTTTCTTAGACAATCTGATTCTATCATAACCCTGACTAGGAATATTCAAACGATCGCCTACCCTATCCATCAAGTGATCCAGACCTCCCAAAACAGTAAATCACGACGGGTTCTCTTTCTTTATGACCGCTAGGCTCGGGGACAATACTGATCTGCCTTCTGCGGGTTTCGGCGACCGGCCTGCGATGGACAATACGAACAGACTTTATGCTAATCGTACCGCATGACTAATTACCAGAGCAGGCTTCGATGAACGGTCTGCAATTCGCTTCTGCCTTACCCTATCCGTAAATCTACGCCGGGATTACCCGAAAAGAGCAGCCTCTCAAAAGTTTAATCAAATTAGCTGTTCCAAACGAGGGCCTTCCAAAATGACCTTCAAAAAATTATTTGTCTACCCTTGGACTTCGAATTCGAAAGGGCACACTCTTGGAATGGATACATGCCTGCCGCTGTATCAGCCTCCCTGGCCCTGTGCTATCATACATTGAAATTGAAGTGGCGTATCTGATTCCAGGACCTCAAGGATCCATTCCTGAGCAGTACATTTGGTCAATAAATAAACAAACAAATACACAACAGCCCGATTTGCCCTTTGGGATGAAGTCTGCCGCCAAGGTCGACCTTATGATTGAATGGGCATCCTTATTATCCTTCTAAGGAGCTTACGAACTGGCGGCCGTCTCGTTTACATAATGAGTCCTCCCGAACAGATGCCCTTCGACACCCGCTGTTCAACGGCATCGTCTTCGTCGTTACTGTATAAACAGCTACGGAGCGCAGCTATAAATTACACATTGTCAATGCCGACATCGCATTAGCATACTATAATTACGCTAAACATCACCAGAATTACGTATCCGCTAAGAAATGGTCACACGCACGACATGATGGTCATTGTTTCCTATTGAGCCGTAATTTGAAGAACCTAGAAATGTCCCCAGTTTTTGCGAAATTCAGGGCGACTCCTCAGTATCCATTTCGTCGTCCTCGAAGTCGTGTGCCAAACGACGCGTGTCATTGAACGATGCCATCTCGTTAGTTCGCTTCACCAATCAATCGATAAAACTTCACTCCGACACTCTTAGATTGGAAAAAACTGAAGAAGAATTAGTAGATAGTCGAGTTCCAGTGTGCGCCATGTATCTGTTCCTGGATCAACAACTCGAAAAGTCTCACAGGTACTCGAAAATGATACGCCTCATTGAACAATGCCATATTGCCATGCCATTTTCCCAACAACCGACAATTTGTACTCTGCAGAGGAGCCTGTAGCCTTCAATGAACATACTGTGGGATGTAAAAACTTCAAATATGCGCCATGCACCTGTTTCAAAGCTAATATCTCCAAAAAGAGTATATACAAAAAAGCAATGTACCACAGCCCTGAAGAAACAACGAGTCATCCTTGTTAAGCGCCTGATGTAATGAGCCACGCATTCGTTCCCCACCCATAACGGTAGAGACGGTTGACTGAGCATGTAGGCCGTACAATTAATCCCGCAACCACGGACCCTGTTCACTCCAAAAAAACCTATCTCTTGGCTACCACACGACATAGGTAGACACACTATTCGACATTGAAATCCATTAATCGCATCGACATTAGGAGGGCGACCGATTAAGAACTTCAACGAATAAAAGCAAAGGGAAAAGGGCATTGTTCGCGCGAATATCGCCATATGTCAATAAAGAATAATATTAGTGTGAATTCCACTAAAAAACCTCCGATGAACGTAAACTGCGGCGCAGTCTTAAGCCATCATAACAACCAATTAATTGACTGATTGCCTAGAAGAACCAGACACTAGCTGCTACCGTAATGGCTTTTCCACAAGGGAAAAACTTAACTCACAGGAATAGCAACCCCACAAGAAGACAGGAGAACAAATAAATAGGTTGCCATAGACTAATTTTTTTGCTATTTCAGTATGAAAACCTGTCATTGGTAAATATTTACCTTCCACACTATTTATTTCGACAATATGCTATTAACAATATCATATTGTTTGTATTGACTAAAAAATAAATAAGAGATTTTTCTCGGTTTTCAGTTGGCATTATGAACGAAACTTCCGGGAAATCAAGAATCAAATTTGTTTTTTCTTTAATTTAAACTAATTTTTTTTCTGTATCGAATAAACATCTCTCAGTCTTTTCGTTTTTCTCCACACCTCGGGATCCTGAAAGGCCGAGTGGCGCCGTTTCCAGACGCATGAGCCGACGATCAAATCCTGGCCTGGCATTTCAAGCCCTCCAAGCATGTGCCGAATAGGCAATGACATCAATCGTCACTTCTATTTTGGGTAGGTAGGAGTAAGTGGAGCATCTCGCCTAGGATTTTCGAGCACTGAATACTTCAGCACACAACAAATTCCATGGTTCCTTGCAAGGCTAGGATGGCTCAGAGATGGCCCCCAGAGGAAATTCAACTGGTGCGCATTTGCCATTGTCTTAATTGGGGATTAATTCACTAATTCGATCCTATTCATTCACGATAGCCTCAGCCGAGCCAGCTAATTGGAACTGTTTACGGATTTGCGGCAACATTACGCAGCACTTTGCGCAACTGCCTGCTAAATGCTCATATATTGGACGAGGCTCGATGAGGTCAGAATCACCACAACAATCCTTCATCAAATAAACTCGGTATCGGACTTTGATTGGACTCAAATGCTGCTCCACATCACAACAACATTCATCCTGGACAAGAACAAAAAGAGTACGATTCTCTGTGGACACCTATTTCGTCCATACAAGAACCTACTTGAAAGGGGTTCAGTAGGAGGGAGTCAAGGCGGAGACAAAATAACGAATACGTCAACTGGCCCTTTTCTTCAAATCTCCTCTTTGAGGGAACCACTTCAATGATGAGAAATGGCTAAGCGCTTGAACATCGTGGGCTTCACAGAAGCTCAGCTCAAGAAATGAAGCGACACTTCCCAAAACCGCTACACACCCAACAATAAGAGACCTCTCTCAGGACTGTATCACATGGTCTCAAACTAGAGCCGGGTTCGAATCCTCCGTCGGGATTTAAAGCTGACCAAGACTTCGCTTTTCGACCACAAAACATAGGACTGCTTTTCGAAGAACAGTTCATTAAACTGCTTATCCTAACTCTCAAAGGGTAGCCCCCTTAAGAGCTACTCCTAACCAAACCTCTGATTTATCCATTATTGGACCCAACGCCTCGTCCCCATCCCCTTTCCCTCACTTCCTCCAAAGTCCCAAGGATCATTGAAACTTCACACCACTGCAGGCTACTTGGCAAGCCTCGGCAAACATCGACTACCACCGCTCCGCTCCGTATTCCCTCGGCACTCCTTCGCCATCGAACTGAGTAAACCATCTTGACCTCGGTGCAATTTCCCTTTACGAGCACATAAATACAACACGAGACTGGACAAGCTTTAAGAGCCACCGTCAACCAGCACTAAGTATAGGTATTGACTGGTTCCAAGAGTTGTCATTATAACGGTTACGAGTGGTTTCATTTTCTCTTTATATTCGAGTCCTTGAAAGCATCGATAACGACTAGACATTTGAATAAAGTCGACCCTGAACGACATTTTACGGAAGAGAAGTTATGAAATCACAATAAACTTAGAACAGAATCCACCCAGTGCCGATCAATATCCATGAAAACCATTAGAACCTCGTGTATGTGATTATCTCACTTGTTTTAGTCAAAAATTGTGACTCACCGTGCACCCACGAGTAACGAATCACCATCGGCTTCCAACAATTTGAAATGATCGCTGTCTTCGATTGATTGCGATCCATGTCCACCAAATCGATAGCCGAGGCCTACTGTAATTAGCAAAATTCGGATAAACATCGTAAACAAATTCATCTAGCAAAAGCACACTTCAGCCTGTCCGTAAATTAAACATCGCCACGCTGAGACAGCCACATTGCATCAAGTTGTAAGAATTCTCGACACTACGGACAGACTTGAAATATTGTCCAATTATTCCCGTCTGAGTCTCTGATCCCTTTGCCAATATCTCCACCAAACTGACCGTGCCGTCTGCCGTTATCACTGCTGACCGTAAATCTGACAACTGTCACTTGTCAGTGACATTGACAAGTCCGACTTGGCTTCGGTGAGTGCCAGCAACCAGTGCGCACCACACCCTCTTAGCTAATTTACCATCGTTAGATGCGAATTTGGTCATTTATCACTCGTTCCCACTTCGCTCACCCATCGTTAGCCATCGTCTGATGTATAGAAGCACGTAATTTGATGGGATCAGGTTTTGAGCGCTCCCTTAACAGAGCGATGGCATGGCCTTGCAACTTTGACAAATGTTACCAGTTTAGGCTAATGGTCTGGCTAAACTAAGAAGTCTCCTCGTGTGAAAGAACAGGACTGAGAAACCAGCTCATTAGGCATTGGTAAGTGGTGGAGAACGCTATCAAGGATAATGTGTCGAAGCTAGCCCATTTCGAAAATGAAGAAACTCCAGATATTGCCGGAAAGCGTCCTCCAAAAGCACAAATTGAAGGGAACTTCAAAGTTGCGCTAAGAGAAAAACCCTTCAAAAAGGATGTTAGTCATCCTCCCGTGAGAGGCGAATGATTCATCGGAGTGATCCCCAAGAACAAATGAAACTGTCGCGTAAAAAACCTGATGAGTATTACCCAACGCTCGTAGAGGTTTCCCAAGAGAAAAACGAAGGCGTTCTTATTGGGAGAAATGCGACCTCAGAATATTCGCCAAGCCTATGGGAGTGGGAGCTACATCGACTCGAACGGGATCAAATATACCCGATGACGAACCACACTTACTAATAGCGACATGAATTACTCTAGCACATCCACTCATTCCCAAATTCCGAAAAAAAGAAGTAAAAGTGGTCTCGCCGGGAAATCGATTCTTCTTGACTGATCCAGTGCAGAAATTAATTTCTTTTTTTCTTCAGATAGTTCTCATTGTGAAACTGAGCTCTGATTAGGAATCACTACACGAAACCAATCAATCAAAGATCGAGATCTTGAATAGTAGCCAAATGCATGGCCTATACCAAGGACACCTGCAACCACCTTACGCTTTCCCCATCCAATCACACGGGCCGAGGCTTATATACCTCTAACCTCTGTGAATCGGTAGCCTTAGGCTAATTTAGTGGGTAACTGGGGTTATAGCTTCTCCAGTAGGCGACTTGACGGGGTCCGCCCGACTTTTCAACACAATTTCAGTCGAAGTCAGTGAAGAACACTATCATGTATCAGATCGTCGCTTCTATCTTCTACTATCGTTGCTTCCTTGCATGTCTCGCCACTAAGGCGAACATTTATGATCGGTCACGACATCAACGCCACCATCAGCACACCGGTCTCGCTGGCGTCGAACATCACATCACGTTACCATCGTTTACGACCAATCGAAACTTTTTATAACGTGGTCGAGAACGCACTATAACTACTCCTAACTTGGTAGTCATGGCATTAATGACCTTTTGAAACGTGCTTTTTAAATCCCATTTGAGGTTATGAAAAGATGCCCCAAAAAACATAATTGAAAAGCCATTCATGAAAACCTCAGCCACCGTAACCTATTACTGCAATACGTAAGACGTAGGAACAAGGAGGAAGAACACGAGAAAAAAAGAAAGGGTGGAATGAAAAGTAGAACCGGAGCCTCCCACTCTTCCTGTACCATTACTATTTTTGACTCAGAACATGAGACGCAGGGGCGATCATTTCCACTTCGTACAGTGAGCCTTTCGGAGGTTACCCCAGACTTTTCAAGTCAAATGCCAGGGAGAACCCACGGCATTCGCCCAAGTCAAGAAATCGCTCATAAAAGGAACCTTCTAGAAATATTGAGATTGAATACTTTTAATTTTTTCAAATCAGTTATTAAATCGAAAATACGTAAGTTTTTGCAGTTCCCAGAAATCCTGTTCTAGGTAAAGAGGTTTTCATACCACAATCACTCCTGAACCTGATTCTTCTGATTAAAGTTGAAGTCCCTACTCGAAATTATGCCTAATTGTCCATACATTCGTCATTCATTGAAATTTCAGAGGATTGAATATGAGCCTTCGCACTTTGATGGCAATACTCCCCCGGAGTCAACTAGGAATTCGTTAAGCCTCTCCGTCAAGTGGCTGAAATAGAAATGCCCTCGTCATACACTAATCCTTATGGATTTCGGGTCGAGCTTATTACTATTATTGCTATTGCAATAATTTAATAAAGGTTTCCCAGCAACGGCAATTCAATAAATATTCTCCAGCAGTTCCCATTATCAGAGTCTTTGGGGAAGGTTCTCTGAGGTCAGCCCGAAGAGGCCCTATACGACCCTTATCACCGAAAAGGTAACATCAATGGCTTGTTGGCGGTCCCTTACATGCCTCGGCAGAGGGCTACCGCTGGTGTCGTTCAATTTAAGATCGACTGGAGGCGAACCAAAGCCATTAACTGCGATAGTATCGTACGACTACCGTATTTCCCCATACGTTTATCACGTTCTACGCCGTGTCGGCATCGCTTTACCGTTGAGCTGTTTGCTAAGGGGTTCCCCCCATTAAAATCATTCTGAACTGAGATCGTTCAGGATAGTGAAAGTGTTCAGAAAGAAGTGGCCGCGGCCCGAGCATCTTGTAGCCAATGCAAATTACATGCGCACATTGAACATCTCAACCACACCCGCAATTCGGCCAGCCGGACACGACACTTTCCCATATGCGGTCAGAAAATCGGGTGAACGGTGGTGGTATGTTATGGTCAAAGTTCCGGGACGTTGAAGAGCGCCCCGTAGAGGTTCGCAGACTGTTGTTTTGTCAAGTAGGTGAAATGAACGGTAAATGGTAAGTAGGGAAAGAAATAGGTCAATTTGACAGTTATTTTCCAAATAGCTATGGGTTCTACACTGAACTAGATCCACTCAAGATCATAATAATGTGAGGAATCTCATAGATTGCAGTTCACCAATACTTCCTATGGGAGTGTAGAATATCAAGGAATTTTTCGCACTTGTTTTGACAAATTAATTTTTAGAAATCCACGAACTTCTCCCAAAGTTCAAACTTGACCGGAATATTACCCAATCCCCTTCAGAAAAAAACTCATAAAAGCCAAAAAACAAAATTGTTCAAGAAATGCCTTGTGAAACCAAATGTTATTTTGGCATCGATTGAAGAGTAGTTCTTATTCTATAACGATTTTCTTTTATAATAGACTCTCATGGTTCCATCCCCGATATTCGTTCCAATTTCTATTCGAGAATTCCATTACCATAACCAGTAAAAAGCGAGGAAGGAGATGATGAAGCTGATTTTTTCCTCCGAAACAAATTGATTCCGCTTCTTTAGAAACTACGTCGAGAACGTGTACTGACCTCTCCAGCCAAAAGCTTTTTTTCTGTAGATCTAATTCTTTTTATTTTTTCATTTTTCTTCCTTGATCCATTTTCAATCTGATTATGGTTTTGGAAAGATTTCAAGTACCCAGCTAATCAAGGGCGCTCTCCAAATGTCCCTTCAGAAAAGAACAACTACTTTGGAAATATGAAAGACCTCCAAATAAAAGAAGTGGCTTGTAACTTAATTATCCTACTCCCAAAAAATGCAGAGCTATTTCTGTCCCAGTCCATGTGCCTCCCCCAGAAATCCTGCCTCGGCTACTCGCATTTCTATCAATCTCTATTAATCTTCAACACCTCTGCCACCATTGAAACAGACTGACAGCCGTCAGCCATTGAAGGACTCTTCGTCAACTTTCCCTCTCCGTTTAAGCTCTTGAAAAACCTGCAACTGCCAAAATTTGTCCCTGATCGAATCGCCATCGCTGAGGACCTGCATAGAGTCCCTCACGAGACTCATTTCTGTGTAAATTCGAATCCGATGGAAATGGGTTCCTCTTTGTCGTAAGTTTTTCCGACTCAAGACGGGAACGTTCGACAAAAAAATCCTCCATACAATCACGGCCTTTGTTTTGCACTCCGATAGATACACATCGAGAGGTACGAGAGACGCCCAGAAGATTGGCAAGATGCCAGCATATAGGAAAAAGTATTGCGCTGATTCTATGGTTTCTACTATGTGACTGGCTAATCTGACACCTTTTGAGCTGTTCATCAAGAAGATACTTTTTCGAGGCTGCAGCCCCAGACCCTTCTAGGAGCCTTGACAACAAGCTTACCAGCTGTAGGATACTCGAGATCAATTCTAAATTAGCATTCCTGCAGTCACTCCCTTATTCATGGCCCTCTCAATCGCCAAACATGGGACGTCATTCCATAGCTCTTCGTTGGCGCTCATTCCCCCATTCCCCGTTGCAGGAGGTCCCAGGAGAGGTTGTGCCTTCTGAAAAGCAGATCGATTAGTGACCATCATGTACTGACATCTAGCAAAGCTCGACGACGAACAAAATTATGGCCATACAAATCCCCCGAGGGACCTTACGGACAACGGCGATGCTCCAGCCATAATGCCTCTTCGTGTCGTCCGCCGGACATTAGCGACGTATTCACACGTAACGCGATTCGACCGCGCTTGATTCCCAGCCGGCAAGACAGCAAAAAAAAGTCAGCCAGCCAGTTACCCAGTTCCTTATGCACGAGATGAGCTGCAGCAGGTGTTATATTCGCGATGGATGGGGTCAACGACAGGTCGTGGAAGAAGGGCCGTTGAATGTAATGACCTTCCGCCTCTTCAATCTTTCTCAGTTTCCTGTAAAACCTCTAAATAACCCTCCTTACCCTTAACACCACTATTTCACTTCCCATTAAAACCATAGACATCTACATCCGCTCAAATTCTTCTTCTATGGCCTTGGAACATTCAGCATACATAAAAAGGCGCTAGAAGACGAATTACAGCGCCGATGTTTGCAGCTGACAACAGAGCGGGTGGTCAGTTTCCCCGACAGTCAACCAGTGGCTATATTTGGGAAAGCAATAGCTCAGCGCATAATTCATGACACCTCGCTGCATCGGTTACACCGGTCCCGCGGCATATTCAAGTAGTATCGTCATCATCCAATAACACCCCGGTTCTTGTTAAGCATACAGTCCAGCATACAGTCCAGTCCGGTGTTTATGAGCGTCTAGAAAACCTCAGCAATGGATTCTATGGAGTAACCGCGCTACAAACGCATGCAAAAAACTGGTTGGCTGTAAAGAGCTGATTGTCACGGTAGTTCCAGACATAACTACGGCAGAGAAGCCCAAACAGTACCAGGAGACGTCGCCACGCTACCCAAGATCCACAAAACCGCAACGAGACTTTTCCTGAACCATGTGAGGGTTTCTTTCGACGGGGTCAATGAACTGGCACCGGATTCATTTGAGAGATGACACTCTGACTTAAGCATACATCGTTGTTTCCTACCTATAGATCACCATCACACATTTAAGGACATCTTCGGATGCCTGAACGGAAGCCGAATGCGTAGACGATTTGTAGATGGATCAACAGACAGTGCCCGTTTACCGTTTAGCCTCCATGGCTTCATACTGTACCCATGGGCCGCGCTTGAGAGTGGTACAGCTTATTCAACATCTTTTCCGACCGCGTTTGCGCTTCATCAAGGAGGACAGTAGGCATGGCGTACACCGAGTTAAATGATAGACAGTTTTTTTTTTCAAAATTTGGCTCCTCCATAATAAAATTGGCCTTTCAATCGACTATGTTCCGCAATGAGATGCGATCGCAGCTACTCGACTATAATTCAAGTTCAAGGTAATCTCAGAGTTTCCACTTGTATGAATAGTACAATCTACGCCATTAATGGACGATTGTGAGAAAAACCACTTACCATCGCCACGTCGCGATGGCGATAAAGCGTATTTCTCTCCGCAGTGCCGTTCTCGTCGGGGTCACGGAACGTAAAATGCATGAAGATACGATCTTTACACGACCAGCGTAACCTCCACTCTACACTACCGCCGCCACCGATGCGCCGCCATGTATGTTGCGTCAAATCGCACCGTGTTCCGTTGCATGACAGCGTAGATTTAGTGCTTTGATAGCTGAACGCCACCATAAACATTCTCACACTTCTGCACAACGACGATTCTTTGAGATTTCCGCGTAACATGCAAGTGATTCTCAAAGAATCAGCGATTTGATAATGAGAAGTCGGTTGGGGGCTTTCCATTCAGGAATATCGAGAAATCAGAAAGAAAAAATTGCGGTGAAATCAATTTCAGTTCTACGATGAAAAAAAACCCAGTTAAAGCCTCCCAACTCCTCCTCCGACAGGGGTGTTTTTTATTCCTACGACACCTTATCGTCAGAAGCTAACCAACCTCTGAAGGGCGTTTTACTGGACCAACGGTACATTTTGTTGAGCCCAAACATCTTGAAAGCTCATTTTCTGACACCTGACTAGAGCAGAATGGCGATAACTGGTTCGCATAAATACTTCACGTTTCTGTTCTCAATGGACAGAGGAGCCCCTGCAATACAGCCCAGATTTCCACAGCTATTCATGGCTACATGGAATAGGAGAACCCCAGAATCCATTACCAGAGGAAACTCAAAAAATGCTTCTCATCATTGCGGACTGAATGCCCTGACTGGTTTTTTCCCCAGCGCTTCAGATTCCCTGGTTCCAAACCGCTCATCTCCCCGGAACTCATCGCATTTATGAATGCCTCGTGCCATGGAACGGAGAATGATTAATTCGTTTTGGCTCCATATTTCCAAAGACGCTGCTAATGTGCGCAGATGTGGCTATGCTAATGAAGTTTCAAGACGATTCAACACCCAGACCCAGGCTAGCAATCTTAGTCACTAAGCCCAACGATAACATTAGCATTGCTAACGACTCCACATATTCCACTTAAGAAGAGTGCTGTCGTTAATTCGATCTGAATACCGATCCGTGTGGGAATGTTCAAATCAAATCAAGCCTAGTAGTGAGTGAACACCAGATACTAGCCACCAGAAGTGAGTTACTTTGATTATCTCACATCTGGCCAATATATCGTTATGATCAGGTCGGCGATGATGTACTCCACTTCGAAGCCAAACTCTTTGTCAAGTATCTATGACAGATGAGTTACGCATACTGTGAGAAAGAAAACTCGTTCTCCGAGAAAGCATTATGTACATTCTGTGAAACGGGAATTTTTTACAAAACAACGCCAATATCCACCCCACCCTCAAGCCCCAGAAATCATTACATTCACATCAATCATAGTGAACGCAACGATTTCTGAGGTCTCTGAACTTTATTGGTCCGGCCAGCAACTGTTCCTCGTTCATACTGTGTTTCGTTTATTCAGTCGTCTTGTTTGAAGTCCAACCCGACATCTCGGAGGTTACACAATAAACTTTCAGTGTACGAACCCTCTCCCAGAGGTCTCCCCGTTTCTCAGCAGCATAGAGCGATTAATTAGTCAAGTGTTGAGCGCGAATAAATTCGTCTAACTTAGACAACTGTCGTCAGCGGCTAGCGAAATCGCGTCGCATTTGAGCCTACCATTGTAAAGCAAAATTTGAAGACTTCAACTGCTCGCGTGCCACATCAAAATAGTACAGCGGCAGCCGGGCAGCCACGATGCCCTCGTAGAGAAAAAGTAGAAGGCCAGCAAGCTTCAAGTCAATGAAGCACTTTTTTCGCCCAATATTTACAGAGTGCGGCAGAAGAAGAATCCGTTCGGTTCTGTCCTCATTTCATCAGAACATACACTTTGTTATTATCAATTTCAGGGGAAAATTGATCTTGGGATCCCCAGTACAATCTGGTTTCCTTTATAATACATGGAAATGCCGTCTTCACAACAACAGCACTTGACCACCCAAAAGACCAATACGCTGCTGCGACTACCATGTTCCTGTGGTTTCTTCATATCATCACGCATGCGCTGGACTAATAGATAAATTCAAGCTTGACCAGCTCATAAAACCAAACCGGTAGTGATAGGTGTTCGCCTGATTGTAATCCATTCAAACGATATCATGTAAGAAAGTGATTCAACCTGAAGCTAATTACGAGCTTCAAACCAGCTTCCCTTCGAATTTATACGACCTCATTCAGTGGTATACGACACTACTAGCCTTTGGTTAGGTGGAAAAACTCGAGAACGCACACATTGGGCGAGTTTTTCGTGGGCCCGATGCAAAAAACCGGCTTCACCGCATAGCGACGTGATGCCATAGCCATTCATGTAATAACTGGCCGCGTTGGACTGTCATCGAGAAACGCAGCTACCGTAATTCTATATGTCCTCTAGGACACGATCAACATTGGCGAACGATGACAGGGGATTAGGCGGTTACATTACGGATTGTTGAGGCTTCTTAGAACATACCGACCACCGCCGGAAATGCTCGGAATCGGATTTCGGCAATCATTTAGACCGATTCATGAGATCTATGTGGCTCCGGAGGATTCGGGGGTAATTCTAGCTACTAGCTCATTAGCATAGTAAGTAGGTTCTCGATGTATTAAAAATAAAAACCTCCGAAGAGTCCGTAAGCACACAGCATTGCGAAAGTGCATCGAATCTTCTAGACCTCAGCATCATAGCAGAAACTTTGATTCAGAGATGGACACCGCCAAGGTCTCCCTTTGTGTCGTGTAAACCCGCCGAAGTAGCAACCGCACAAAAAAACTGCGAGTGGGCACTGGCATATCAAGCTAGGTCCGATACTAGAGTGAAGAATTTTTCACTAAATGGTATGATTTGTGTCTTAATTCCCTATTCCCTCTAAACCTTCTGCTGGGGCACCTAGTGGGAGCAAAAGGCTCTTGAGCTCACCTGGGTCCACCCTTAATACGAATAACGGTGCAGTGTCGGCAAGATGAAAGAGATCTGGGAGAGAAGAAAGCCGAGCCGCCTCGCAAGGCCCCATAGGTGCCGACGCTTTTCTACCTCAGGTGGCCAAATGTGCGGATGTGCAATTAGATCGAAGAAAACCACGTCGACAAAGCGTTCAATTCGATCTTTTACGACAAATTACCGCTTCCCTCCAAGGCTGGAAGAATTCGATTCTCTTATCAGTTTTCCACTCCATAATCCTCAGAATTACAAACAAAAAACTTCAAGACGGCTTTTCATCCTCCCACAGTTTCAACATTTCTGACGAGCACAGCACCGTCGATGACAACAGTTAGCTCCGTAGAGGCCGGATCGCATTTCGGCTCGTATTGAAACCTCTTGCGGGCGCTGTGAGTGCAAATATAAGCCGTAGTATTCGGTCTCAACCTCCCCGAACAGCCTGATCTTCTCGGCACGACCACTGTAGTTCGAGATCATTTGTCGACATAGATATTGAACAAGCCTCTTGACACTCTGAAGGCAGTACCAACAAACCCTAAGTACGTACAAATACAGCACCTTGCAATCCGATAACAATATTACCGTCCCGTTGCTTTCTGTACATTCACGGATTTGTGGCGGATTTCGGTACTATTTATTTCGGTATTTAAGATATTCATAATTGCAATCTGAGGCAACAATTAAAATCGGATCAAAATCCAGTTAATACCAAGGTCTAACTACGAGTCGAGCTAAATTCACGTCCCGACAGCTTACTGAACCCGCAGTTCCTTCCCCTTTTAGGAGTCATAGTGGGTAAAATAGCAGCTTACTCAACAAGCAAGCGCTCAAATCTGGAACTTCCAACTAATCGACGATCCATGCCAAACTCCATGTTCGTGGCGTGTTCGAAGTGGTTCGAACAGTTTACGATCTATTGTAGTAAGATGCGATGTAAAGAGTACCAGGAAGGTTTAACGCGATCAATTCCTGGTTCATGGTGATGCCAGGTCAACTGTGAACAATTTCCTAAGTATCGCTATGCAGTATTCAAACACTACAATTTCACTATTTCGGAACTGACTCCTTTGGGAATTCCTGGTTAAAACCTTTAGGCAGCAACCAAGTCTTCTTGACTGCCCTGCAAACAATCCGAATTCGACCAAAGACAGTCCCTAATTTATACAAATTCACACTCCATTAGCTTATCTGTTGCAACAGACCCTAGAGAAATCAATCAGTATCTCTACGTCCCTGGGACATGTCCTCGGACAACCACAAACATCGCCTAACAAGAGATTTTCCCAGATAAGATTCTACTGCAAATCGCTACTTCACACTTTCCGAGAGGGCGCAAATCACCATTGGGCCCACTACTGTGTTCCATTAGTGACCCGAAACGTTATCTAATAACAATTAGTGCATTTGTGTAGCATGTGTATGAGTGTTGGGGCTCGGACATCCATGACTATCTGTGTATATGAGGTCACCGATGAGAAGATATCCTACCCTAATCGCATTTAGGCCATGTCAGATCTTCACTTCACGATCATTATCAAAATCCTTATAGGAAGTGACATATTTGAAGGAGTCAGGGTACCTCCACAACAATCCGAAACAGTGCCGCTCAAATCCAAAAATATCTTTTACGCCGTCTCACCCTTTTTGCCCTCCCACCCTCGTTTCCATCTCGTCAGCAAAACTTCAACGGGTAATCAGAACGTTGGTTATAATTGCAGGCGGGCTACCCGAGACATGAACGCCATGAAAAACTCGAATTCAATTCGTTCAGACTCGTTTCGTCCCTCCTAGTCGAATGCGTTGGTTCTTTCTTGAAAATGGCATCATTACGAGTTTGGTAGTCACTAATAGTTAGATTCTGCCGGAATGATTGCTCAATCCCAGAGAAACAGGCTTTAAATCCTTCTTCGGGCTCATTTAGTCAAAGCCAGATTAGGCTAGGATATTGAAGTTTGATGTCTGGATGCCTAACATGTCTGAGAATCTACTCATGAGCCGTAAGCGGTCATATAAACCACAACGACATCTGAAAAACTGATACCAAGATAGAGTTGGACTGGATTCGGTGGGATGTGGCTTAGCCACAGGGCCACACTTCGGATGATATCAAACTCAAATCAGAACTGTCAACGGATTGGATCCAAAACTGGAATTCCGACATCTAACCAAGCAATGCCGAACTGAGGTGTCGAAGATTAGTGTCCACTGGCATGGCAAGCTTCAAAAGCCTTCACCCAGCTCACAATGTATCTTCTCTACTCGATAATTACAGTTACCCCCTATGATTCCCACACCTCGGCCGATCATGTTCCATCGGACCCTTGACAATCTGTTTCCATACATTTGCCATAAGCCTTGGCAACAATTAGCGTCATGCAGTGGGTCAGATTTCGGTACCGCTAAGGAACATATGGCTCAAGTGCTACCGTCAACCTACTGATGCGTATGGCCAGGGTGGAAAAAAAATCGCAATCGGGACCGTGTTGAAGTTCTTCAAATGCCCGTAATTGCGGGCAATAGCGTGACGCATTAGCTCTTCAGGGGCGTGAATACTTCGATGAAAAGACAGCAATACGATGGCGCTTTTCATCGGCACTAGTGAAGGACGACTTGGATTGAATTTTCAAGATTGCGCCTCGTAGCTCCCGTAAATCGCAAGGAAATTACTGTAACGAGGCGCAAACTTTGAAATCGAGGGAGTGGCCAGAAAAAAAAAGCCTTGGACGTCAGAGCAATCCGATGACCGTAATGTACGCAAATTCACAGAACAGCCGTTGAAAATACTGGTCCATGTCGTGTGTGCCCTCTGTTCAATACAATTACTTCTGACATGGGAGCTGTGAAATAAAGTCGGCCGCTTTTAATTACTGGGTACTACTCATTGGTAAAAAGACATGGCCATCGCCCAACATTTTGAATAGACCAGATAGGTGTCGTTTGAATAGTACGCGGTGTATCAAACACCGGACACAAGCAATTATACGCCTATGTTTCGGTATGAATGGTCATTCATAGAGTGTTTAGTCCAATCTATTGTGTACTATATGGCGTAGAAAATACCAAAGGGATCATCTAGAAAAGGCCCACGAACGACCCCTTTGCACAATTCTTTCGATGTACCTCTAAAAAATCCAGCGATTCCCATTTATTTAAGGTACAATAGTAATAAATATAAAATGATTTGCTATTGAAGAGCACAGGCCCTTTGTTCCATTTGGATTCGCAATTAGCATTTTGATCCGATGATGGCAGACGAAACGTCGCCTATCATGTCCTGGCAATTCGCCCCGATTGGTTCCCAATTAGGTTTCCGCTGAGCGGATTTCAGTGATCCCGGATGAATGATTCGTAGACCTCCGGCATGACATTTGTTGCCTATACTTCAATGCAGGCGCTTCTGCCGTCGCCGTCATTCCCACAGCTCGCCCTTAGCTGAGAGTGTGGGAGAGGTCGCCCTACGTTCTCATAGTTCATTACAATAGTCCACGTGAAGAGACGTTGAGAGACAAAAGACGCTGCTGACCTCTAGTGGTGAACTACGGGGGTTAATGAGTGAGTGAGTGATGGCGACAGAACGGCCGGACCACGTCAAACGTGCCAAAATCTAGCCAAGATAATCCTTTCATGAGCCGTTTGCTATCTCACTCAACGAGGTGAGAACTTGAACGCGGCGGAACCGGCTCGATGGAGCAAATATAGGAGCGTTTGATCAAATTCCTATGCGAATGAAACGCTATGCGCAATCGTTAGAGGATATGAGAAGACTGGGGGAAGATCCTGGTCGGGATTAGGACACAGTTTATTACCAGGAGCTCGGGCCAATTATTCCTAAACTAGCCAAGACAAAAACAAGCCCTCAACTCGCTATTAGCCACTTAGGCGCTTGTAAACAAGCGAAAGGGAACGGTAATAGCATCTGTACCAGCAGACGACGGACTAGGTTAGTGGCTGGGTAACCTGATAGCCCAATTCCACCTCAACAGTTAAAGAAGGCGAAAAGCAAAGGGAGGCCTCTTGGAAAAAATTCAGATCTGAAATGTTCTGGTAAAAACCCAGAGAAAATACAACTATGCACCCACACAACTGTCATAACGGTGTATTTCCAAGAAAATACTAACATGGCGCTGAGCCCAAACGGCTCGCTTTTTCGGAGTAAAACCACGCCGCGACGTTCTAATTTCACCGATTCTAAAACTTCATAAATCCCCAACCTTCACTGGCTGTTCAATTTCTACAACGACCTGCTGGAAGTTGTTATAGAAGCGATGTCGACCGGCGATAGACAAGACGATCTGACCAGCAGATACGAATTGCGCCCGATTACAGTGAGATTAGGCGAGTAGACGTCCTCGTCGAAGTCGTCGTCGCCGTCGATCCGTGAACCCGACAGCATCGTTTACGAGGAGAAAACGAACTCACGCACGTCGCATACGTTGAACGAGTCATTAAAAACCTCATACAAGAAAGAATCCCGTTAAAATCGACCCAGCAGGGAACATTCACCCGAGGACGCGCAGCAGAATTCTGCAGGGAACTGCAATTCGGTAGTGAATTTTATATGAGATAATATCTTAATCCACTCCGCAGCTGCCACCCTCTCGAATAGCAACTGTTCACTGGACCAAGCGTTCATTCGCAATACTATGAGAAACATATAAAAGCTGGCATACGAGATGTTCCGAAAGAAACTTGTCTCAATAGACGAGTTCTCCCACGCAGATGTTCCGACCGAAGAATTCAATTGGGACGGTGGCATAAAGTGCAAGGAGAATAATATAGATGAAGCCATTCTAGCAGAACTATGGGAATACTCAGGAATTGTACTTTGGAAGATGAAATTTCATCAAGCGGAATGCTTTGAGAGAATTTGAGATTCAATATCGGATAATCCTGGATGAAAAGCTGTGGCGCACTACTACATAAGGACATCCTATAGAAAACTAGGGAAGTCAAAATAGCCCAGTCCGAAGATGCGCGGATAGATCTGCCCAAATTCACGGAATCCTATAACCCTTCCCATCCCTACTGAAACGTACAGATCAAAAGGTACTGTTTGGAAGATAGTTGCCAAACAAAATCTATCAAGAGGTATGCCCTTAATTAAAAATCCTAGGAGGCAAAAAAGAGGGGCGTGCAGCCAGAAGGTATAGGCTTTAAGCTCTGATCAGGTAGAATGTCTGAGGAACTTACTCACTAATGAAAATGGGCATCATTGGATCATAACCATATGCCTTAATTGAAAGCCAAAAATGAAAAAAAACCTATTCCGACAACTTCAGAAAGAACTTTTTGCTCCATTCTGGTAATAACGATGCCATTTGAAATCGAATAAATAATGAGGACAAACTAAAACTGGCCTAAAATTTTCAGTCGTCATCATGACAGAAAACAAGCTGACAACTCTGACAGCACAGCTAACAGATGTGGATACAAAAACAAATAGGAGAACCAGAGAAGGGTGAAAACCAGAACTAAGAGCTATGAATTTCTTGAATAGACATTAAACCGAGCCCTAAATTTTTGTGTAGAAGCGAAACTGTCCCCACTGACGCCCAAAAGCCCATTTAGCTATTAGTTAATGACAGCTAAAGCCAACAATTATCATATTATCCTCGGGAAATTACCGGTTACCACGGCAAAATCTTGGCGCATAAGGGATAATAAGCGATTTGAAATGGGTGACACCTGTGCGAAGCTCTCGGGACACCCAATTCACTTAAAATGACAATGTAGAAGAAAAGGTGGGTCCCGCAGTGAATGCCTGATTGGACGAGTTGCAGGGATTTTGTGGATATGTTGTAGAAATAACCGTGGGTCACGCTTGACGAGAAAAAAAAGCGAAAAATGATAGTGTAACAAAGAATAAAATAAAACAATTAATCAAAATACACCACAAATCATTCGATGTGTGGTTTGACCCAATTAATAAGACATCGTGGCGATAGTTTTACGAACTGGCGAGCGAGTGATATCAATGATAGAAAAAAAACTGCGTAAAAAAAGTGAAAGTCTTAGAATAACATGGGGAAAGAAAAACGACGATGTGACGACGATAACTCACTTGAATTGACAATCTGCTTTGGCCGAAGATTCAATATGGCACACGATTGTAACCGCACTAATACGTAGATCAGTGAAATTGTACAGAGACGCATCGTTGATTTTTTTGACGATTACGTTGTCAATTTAGGTGTAGGAGTATTATTAATAAGACGACATTAGTAACAATAGCGAATGATTGTTATCTGAAAGTAGAAACTACATGGGTAACATTGGAAGACCTTAAAAAACGTCCAGAACTCAAAGAAAATGGCAATCAACAGGAATTGAATCGATCAATAATGGCTCAAAGTATTGGTTCATTAAGAGTGTCTACTTATCTGAGCAGGAATTCAATGACGAGGGGTCGCACTAAGTAAACACATTTGCGAAGTGGTTGGGGAACTGGTGCAAATGGATAAAACAACATTGTCGATTGAGGGTTACAGTAACTCGAAACGGATACTGTACTCAGTGATCAGAATCGATCGATTGATCGGACTGCGATTGAATGAGCAAAAGTGTGAAGCACAACGGCATCGCAATGGCGGCGATGGAGCGACGCCCCGGTGGCGCAGTCCGCCCAAGCGCACAGTGCATAGCGATAGAAGGGGGCGGGTCAGAGGGCGGTGCATGGCTAACGGTCAACGGCCGCCACCGAAACAGCACGCCACCATCAGAGGGGGACGTGGGACGTGCCAAGAACAGGAGAAACTGGGAAGTTGTGGAAAAACGAACAGAGATTGAGTGTTCATTCTCGTCGAGAAATCATATCTGTCAATTGTTCTCAGTAGAACCGCACAACGTTCACTTTGGAACTCTTAGACTATGGCAAGTTGCCAAGGGAATTGTGTAAAGTCACTATGGTAGCCAGGGCCATTCTGACTGCGCCGTATTCATTGTATAAGTGCACTTCACAAAAAAGTTCATCCACTTTTAAATCAGTGTAAATGACAGCTAAAATACTCTGCAAAATTTATGAAGTATGGCACATGACAGATGAAATTCGTCTGGCATACCCACCAGCTTTTCCTTTTTCTGGTGGCCAAAAAAAGTTCACAAAAAGGGGGTAGCACTCCGCAAGTTAGATCAGCTGACCAGGGTTCACGAGGGATTTCGAAGAAATTTTAAATTATTGTCAAAATTTATCTGAGCGATCGAAATTAAAACTATCCGAGCACTGAACTAACACAGTAGAAGGCAAGGAAAAGAAAACAAATAGGAAAATAAATATTATTACGAAGTAAATAAGAAACGTAGAGTACAAACTAAATGAAATAAAGAAAAATAATATAAAATTATAAAAAACTTAAAAGATTGGAATTGCATAAATCAACAAGAAGTAAAGAATCCTCCACTTTTTACATGTAATTCTAAGCAAATTCGATTTGAAATCATTCAGAATAAAAGTAAAGCCTTCAACGTCTAATACGAAATGCACTAGTGAAGGTGGAAGAGTCAGAAATGTGAAGCCTCAGCCAAGGATAACTGCAATAGGATAACCGTGCGATAACTGCTGCGAATCGACACGTTCGGGCACTTTCAGGAGCTCAGAAAACTGAGAATTCACTCTCATTCGGGAGTTTTCATCGAATTTTATGAGTCACTACGGTAGAAAGTTGAATGTTAGGGGGATTCACTGCTGCTACATTAGAGGTCACCAGATGGAAAGTAATCCTGGAATAAGTATGTTCTCTTTCCCGACCGTATTCAGTGAAGCGATGAAATCCTATGCAAAAGCCAAAATCGCTTATGTAGAAACCATTTTGTGGTAGTCAAGTGTAATTACATTTAATGCTGACATCATTTTAGGCTGTTGCTGAATGCATGGCGCAACCGAAAAGAGCTGAACGACAAGCGCTATTTTTCTGCTCTTTTCCTAATGATGATATCCTAATCATAGAAATTCGTCTAATAATTTGGAAATTCCTTAGAGATGAAGGAAAGGGATAATCTAATCTATTCGTCTTCAGCTCCACCCAATACGGATGGCTTTTCCAAGAAACTATGGGGATCTCGCAAGACTCTCCCATAGAAAATAATTAGAATTTTTCACTTTCAATAGATAACATTTAGAGTCTCCATTATTCACCAATTAGTTGTAGGGAGACCATTTGGAGTGAATGGCTGAGAAATCATAGTTTTCTTGTTTCGTGAAGTCCTCTCAAGATTTCCCCATTCATTTTTAGAAACTTCCGTCGTAGCCCATTCTTCTCTTATTGGTACCCATTAAAATGATGTTAGAAGAAAAATCGTCTGCAGGTCTTTGAGACAAACATGTAAAGAAAGGAAGAGGATTGAAAAATCTTTCTGAAAAGCCGAAATTTCCCCGTTTCCGAACTTGGCCTCAAAATGCAACTGGATTTGGTTATCCTGATATTATGCCGTAGAAAATTTGGAGAAAATTTATTTCTGAGCTTCTTCTAGGCTTACCCTTTATGGACCTTTATTACGGTCATAGAGCACCTCCACATCCCCCTATCACTCCATACAAGTTCAAGATGTTGACGAAAAAACAATTCAAAGCAAAGTATTGACATCTGTAGATCATATGTCTTAAAAGAAAAAATTATATTGTGAATCCTAGGGTAAGTGTAGTTCCAGAGGCTCTTTTAAAATTTCAAATTGATTGAGGTCTAAAAACCTTTTGGAAGCGCAGACAATTTGAAAATTTCCTGCTTCAGCTCTGACTAGTAGAACTTCGAAATGGAAAAAATTTTCTGTTTCAAGGAATGGCCTTCAATCAGAATCAGAATGCGCCAGTGTTCTTCGAGACGTTATTCGAGAGATCTCTATTTCAGGGGCATTCCCATTTTGGTTTTCAAAGTCAAAGGTCATTGAATAACGTCTGCATAGCCTCGAATCAAGGGTTAGTCAAAGCGTTTTTCCTTTTCACATGATCATCTGTCGCTGTCGTTGCAGCTGCATTTTCTTCTTTTCAAAAACCACCCACTGACTGTCGCGGCGATCCCTTCGAACCCTTCACGTTCTTACGTCAGCCCTCCGACGTTGTCTGCGTCAACTATGAAAGTACGAAATTATCTATCGGGCTAAGGTCAACATTGCGGTCAAAAGCAAAACAACACTGTTTACTCAGGTCGTCGTCCGCCCGTCAGCTAGTGAGATTAACGGCTCGCTTGCTTTGATATTGGTGACCACAAAACTTGCGCTCTTTTACGACAACTTAATACCGTCTATTGACGAATACTAAACTCTCACTCACGGAAATCGATAACGATCAATATTTGACCAGACAACGAGCCAATTAACCAGTGCCTTAATATCAGCGGGAAAATCGTTCAAAACACATCGATATAATCGCTTCATGATGCCTATCATCATAATTAATTCCATACCGGTTTATACTAACCGGTAGACCAATGTGTAGAGATCACTACTTTTATGGAGAGTACAAAAAATACAAAGAAGCAACGTGTTAAAGTGATGGGAACATGCCACAACGTGTTAGCCATCGTTTTGTGATGAACCATGCCGCTGCGGCGCGGTTCTTTAGATGAAATTAGGCGATCAAATTAATTTACAGTCCGTTCATAAACTATTATAGTTTAGTTTTATTTACCAACATGCTATAAACTATAAACAAACACATAGTCCAAATAAACAAAATGATTGCTATTATTTCAGAGCTCAAGAAATAAATTTTTACACGATGATTCTCTTTAAACCACAGTTTTTTCCGATGTTCAGTAACCAAATAGTTGATGTTCTTTGGAGCTTGATGTAGTTGAAGATGAAAGATAAAGGTCACCGTTAGATAGGAAAGACCATTTTCCACTTTTTTCTTTCAAACTAACAAATTATTTATTTTTGGCATAATAAGATACTCAGAAGTGATCTGTTTACTGTGTTGTTCCTTATTAAGGGGGAAGTTTATAATTTTGAAGTTTGATGAAGGTATCAAAGTTGTCGAAAGCTGACTAGTAGAGATACAATTCAAGAGAGAGCTTGAAAAAAATAATTTGATAGAAAATTAATCGTGCACCAAGCCTAACAATAAATATCAGAGCTGAAATTCTAATTTGAAGAAAAACTGAAAAAATCGATTTGAAAATTCTCTGAAGATCTAAAAAAGTCTTATTTGTTTGTCTATGAAGGGAAATGGGAAAGTACAGTTCGAAAGTTCATGAATATGGCTACGTACCTTGATTTAATGGATAAATGGTGACTACAGCATTAACGGGTACACTTTTGAGTGGAGCTGGCAGGAGTTAGTTACCAATATTCTCGAGGGAAAGTAAGAAAACTAGCCGCTACCATTTAGCCATTTACTAGAACTAGGGAAAAGCTTATTACCAGAAGCTCAGGATACTTATACCAACTTATCGTGCATCGGATAATTAACTTCAAGGCTGCTGTTTCTTGGCTTTTGCACACCAAAGTAGCTTTCCAAATCCGCCTACGCTCCTATGGGAACAACCAAGGACTACCATGACGTAGGGTTTGACGTTGAACTGGTTTTTCTAGGCGATCTTGATGTGATGGGCTCCTTTAGTGGCTCCGTTTTGCACGAGCAGACAAATGATGACGACATGGCCGTCGTCATCGGGTGCAGTCGAGAATTACCACCCCACTCAGTCAGTTAGTCAGTCAAGTGCAACAGTGGAACTGGTCATATCCGGATCGCATTCATTGTCATTTCATTCATGAGCGCCATAAATATCACACTTCATATTTCACGTAAACTTACACCATTTATTTCTGTTTCCTGCGAAAGTTAACTGTGACCATTTCCTGAACGATTTTTTTGATTACGGCCGTCCATGAAGGCTAATGTTATAATTCAAAACGAGCATCCCACTTAAATTCAAAATATGTTCACCAGGTTGGTTCAAAAAACTGATAAAAATCAATAAAATCGAATAAGTATGTGAAGTAACAAAACTCGTAAGGTAGCTCAAATTCTGTCTCACAGTACTGCCCGGAAAGTCAAAAGTGGTCAGTTGTTCGAATGTGGAGGAAGGAGAATTTGCCTACAAACACCTGAGAATCTTAAGAAGCTCAGAAAGAAATTGTTGAAAGTTTCGTGGAAGGTGCTGACATTCACGAGCCGCAAACGGGCGTGGTAGGTGTGAGGTTTTTCCAATCTCTGATCCCCCTTACAGAGCTGCCCCACCTCAAGTCGGGCCCAAAATCTTTTCAACAAAAAGGAATAGCTATATGGGTTACGGTAGCTGGGTATGATGCGGCGCCGCGCCCTTCCAACTCTTTCAAGACTCCAGGTGAATTTCGAGGGTATGGCGCAAGGACAGTTCGTAAGGCGTCAAGCATTGACGTCTCACGAACTGTCCTTCCCCTACTGCTCCAAATCTAAGAGTTGAATGCCAATTTTATATTCATATAAACACCTGTACATCCCAGTATTCTTCCTGCCTCTATCAATCACAGGTATCTTGATTTACCAAAAGATTTTCGATAAAAAAAGGACTGAGACCAACACACCAGAGGTCCAGATTGCCTTCGTTACTGTATATAAGGACATTTGTTCCTCAGGTGGCATGCGATTCAGAAAAACCTTATTCAATACAACACAACACACACATCACATTCTTGCACTTGTCAATCTAAATCTACCGTTACCCAATGTCAGTGGCAGATGTCCTCGTCAATCTGTACATTAGTCCAAACGGTCATCGAATTAATTTGATTTGTTTTCGTCTCATTTCGTTCATGCACTTTTTTTCATGGCACACAAAAGTAACATTTGTCCTTACGTAAGTTCATCAAACGTTTTTATCATCCAAAATCACTCGTAACTGGATCATTTCATAGTTTTCGATTTCCTAAATAGGTTAAGACTTCTTAGACCTCTTCCGCCAGAGAAAAGTAATCTACAGAATCGGCGTTAGTGAATGGATCAGAAATTAATTTGGTTTGAATTTTCGATTAACTTTTTTTAATGTAAATTTCTCACTCAAAAGCATGCCATAGTAAGTTTTCCGCAAATTACCGAGTGGTAGACAAGGCAAACTGCAAAAAATTGATAACTGATCATTGATAGTAAATATCTAGCCTTTGGGAAAAATATACTGCTGGATTTTTTTGAAATGATGTTTTTTGCTGATCAGATAATGTTAATCATTGGTCACTGACCGCTGTTATTGCTAGAACTATTACTTGCCATAATTACTGCATGTTAATATTACTTGATGATTATCAGTAATACTAATATTATTATCATTAGTATTATTATTATTTTATTATTATTATTATTATTATTATTATTATTATTATTATTATTATTCTCATAACTTTTATCGTATTGTTATGATCATTTTTATTACTGATGTTATTATTACTATTATTATTATCATTACTATTAATATTTGTATTACTTGTATGACTTATCATTATTATTACTACCACATTCCCTGCGCTAATTACTTTCATATTATCATATTATCTTCATATTATCCTTGTTACATAGCAAACAGGTGCATGGCGTTACTGTTAATAATAATAAAATAATAATAATAATGACCTCTGCTACATAATCAATAGGTTAATAATAATCTCTGTAGACAATCTTCAGGTTTGTAAAAGGATATAGAAATCAATGAAAAATTCAGTTTATTCAAGAAAAGGAATGAAGGATAGTGAATGCATGGCGCGTTCCAAAGTGACTTATCTCCTCGACTTTGATCGCTAATATTCGGCAGCTATCAGTCATTCTGGTGATCAGATATCAAAGATTCCGTGATTTCACCCTTGGATTGCCCTTGGATGTCCGCCAAACGCTGCCTTCAATGCTGTGAACCTGCACGTGCACTTGAAGGTTGCAAAAATCACAGCCACCCAATGGAGAGTCAGAGAACGAGGAGAGCCAAGAGAACCGGGGACAACGACGTTCGTTGTTGTCAGTTAGACTTTTACGAAAATTAATTAAATCGTAAAATCTGGTAGCTGACTACACACAAAGCGGCGATTCAAATTGAATTCGAATTCTCAGAAGGAATTCTTCGAATACGACTACTCTACGGGTAAGGGCTACAAAACCGCTGTGAATTTGTAGCTATCCGTAGAGGTACAAAGCGGTTTCCTAGTGCTAGTCAAGCAGTTATTTTGCCATGGTAACCATGAGTACAAAATTAAGTATTACAATGTAAAAATTGTGAGATGAAGTGGGGAACTTATAAATGACATGCATGGCACGGAAGGACGGAAAAAGGAGGTGACCAATAGTTTGAAGGGCCAAAACAAGGACTCATCACCTCGTAAAAACACTCTGACCTTATCAGCTATTGATGATTAGATTATACAAATATTATTACTGTGCGGTAGACAGTTTACCTATCAGTCAACCATTGTATTGACTAACTTGCCTACCATGTTTGACTATGGCTGAGGAAAGTGTGGGATGGAAAAGGAGGGTAAAATGAGTGAAGTGATGTGGAAATGAGGGACCAAAGGAGAGGTCGGGTTCTGAGGATGTTAGCCACTAAGAACGCCTTCCTATTTCTAGACAGTGGCGATTATCTAGCCAGTTGGCATATCCGTTTGGATCTGGTCAGATTCAAACAGCTTCAACTGCAATTCATCCTAAGCCATCGAAGTCTTGTATCTTCTTATGGCACTATAGACTGTCCAAACTTCGTGTCTACTAATCCTAGCCAAGAAAGCCAAATCCACCCATTGCCGAGATGGATCAACCATTTTTCTCCTCACTCGAAAAATAGTGCATAGTGGTTTGGCTTGAGAATTTGCTCCCGTAGAAGAAGATAGCGAAGGGTTTGCCAGTACTGCTATTTTTGGATCTACAAAAAACGCCACACACCTGTTTGATATGTGGTATTCCCAATACCATTCCGAAGGTATGCTTTTCAAAAAGTGCTGTTAAAACAAAGTCAACATCAAGTCTATGCGGGGACCCAGAGGCTTGCTCCCTATCGTATCCTCTTAGTAGAGATCGGAGCTGAGTGTACAGATCAGCGAGGTTGTATTTGGAGTATTTGAAGTTAAATATAAATAAACCTGGGGGTGCGATCATGACTATTCCATAATTCTCCTGGTAAATTAAGGCTCGTTCAAGACTCAGCTCACACGATTAGACTACTGCTTTGCTTTTTGAATTATCAACATATTCTCTGCCAAAAATATGCATTTCCTTTTTAAATGAGATAGTTAGGAGAGGTGAAAAAAGGTGAAAAGGACTACAGTAACGATTTATTAATCCATTCCCTACAATTTAAAGAGTATTTCAAGTGCGATAAGCCACTCTTAGAAATAACCTCAACCATTATCGTTTACAATCGTTAACAATTAACCGATCATCAGCTTTGATGCTCTGCAGCTCAAATTAATGCATATTCAATTGAAAAAAAAATTGATCAGTGGGCTATTGCATTTGTTCCTCAGACTAATGTAGGAGATAAGCAGGTGTTGCAAACCAAAATAAACTCAAAAGAGACATAACAGTTGATGAAGCCAGCTGCTATGAAAGCGTTTTCAGCAACAGAGTCCCTTAATTTCGACCTTCTCTGTTAGAGCAGGCATTGCGCTCTGTACTCTTCATAAATATAGAATTTTCATGAGAATACGTCAGTGAGATCGGCCCGTTGTTTAGAAACTATTTCACTCGGCAAACGGATCAACACGAAAATAACAGTACATCTACCAAAATTTGTACAAATAACCAGTTTAAAGTAATTTACTTGAAATGTAAGTCTCTAAATGTAATTTGATTCAGCCGTACCTTACTGCATTTATAAATAGTAGCTAAAATCAATATAAAATTATCTATCATAAGCCTAATCCTTAATCCACGTGAAAAAGTGAGAGTGAGATATTCCTGAATCAGAGGCGACGCCTTAGAAAGAGCAAAGAAATGGCAAGAGTCGAGAAGAGACCAGCCAAAGGTCATAGCAGAAAGAAGGATGTTAGCAGAGGAACAACAAGAACTCCTAAGGGCTTGACAGAAATTGAGAAGAAATGACTTGATCTTGGTATTACAGAGCCGAACTCAACCCCAAAAAAATTGCTGTGTATTCAGCTCAAATCTACATTCGGAATATTTAGGCTTGATTTCAATAAACATGGCACTACCAACAGTTTTAAATGAAGACAGCCGATTTCTTTTGATTCTTCTGAATCACAGATCAAAGCAATTCGAAGCCCCTTTATCAAAAAAGGAGATCAAAGTCAATGCGGATCGTAAAACACCCATTTTAGATGCTTTTCCAGATTTCTTTTCTACGAAAAACTCCACTACAAATCTAATTTTGTTCTCGAATTTGCTAGAGCCCTTTTCGATAGAGAAATTCGTAGCTGGATACGGAAATAGGAAATTTCTGTTCCAAAAGAAATTTACATTTTTTTTCGATTCCAAAATTCGATCTAGAAGTGTATGTGCTAGCAATCTCATTTTCAAGATGCAATGTTATATAAAAAACAGATAGAAAAACCGAAAGCCAGAAGGAAGCGTGACGAAAGACTTAAAAGCTTAAGCGTCGGCAAACTGGTTTTCTTGCGATAGGGCTTATTTGGAGGGTTTTCAGGCAGCCATCGTCGCCCGATAGGGGAAGGTGATGACAGTGGGCGTAGCTGGAAGTGAGTGATAAGGTCGGAGATCAGTACCGGAAATGTCGATAACACCGTTGAAACCCAGTACACCATTATGACAACGGCACATTCACACATCCACTTCTTCAGCTTGCGAAAAGCACACAGAGGCAGACAATAAAATGCACTTTACACACTGCCATCTGGCCATCCCATGACAAAAAACATAGTGATGATTGGAAAGAGGGAAGAAATGATTAAATGAATGATGATTCCGACTTTTAGCCACTGACCTGACGACAGAGTTTACCCAAAAGCGCAGAATGGACGGATGTGTACTAATTTTGTCGTAAAAGGTCAATTCTGTATGAAGTGCTATGGACCGGATGGCGCCTTTTCGAATTAGGTTTATAAGGGGTGAAAAAGCTGTCGCCAAATAGAATGTGTAGGGCGACTCCGTAAGGATATTTATGACACCCTGTAATGGTACAACCTCAGTTGAATTTATGGGAGTTCAGTTTTACCTAAACGCTCACCTAATTCCTTTAGGACTTCCTGTACAAACGAATCCCAGAACTTCTTTGATCAGGCAATGATGGAAAAGGATTAGGAGGAACTCGGACAGAAATTTCTTTCCAGGATGGGCAGTGCATTTGGCAACCAACCAAAACTGTGCCCCCACTTAAAGCCCACATTACAATTCAAGGGAGCCACCCGAACGGATCGGGCACAGTCTACGGACCATAGTCCGCAGGCGATATATTCCATAAGATTGAAGTTCATCTAAAACAAAGCTGCATCCTTCCCAACAACTAGGGAAAACGGCATGACCATCAACCTATGAAGCAATACCCCCACGAGCTATCTCCGAAGCATCTGGAGCTCAGCTCTCAGAAGGCTGTTGTTGTTGTAAGGTATTACCAGGACGAAACCCTGGCTCAGTTATAAAGGCATTAATGAAACAGGAAATTTTAGAAAATCCGACTTTCCCGGTACCAGTGAATCTCGATTGGTTCCTCCTCTAATCATTTCGGTCGTCGCTTAAGGAAAACTTCACGAAATCCCTCAAAAAACTACTATGAACCTGGGAAGTAAGACATAATATAGTGCCGTATCGACCCAGGAAGTCTCTGGAAGGAAGTTTTTCATAGATGGTCAGTTGCTGGCAAAAGTGTAATTATTGGTAAGACTAATGGCTGACCGAATATGAAAAATGTCGTTGCTGACAGAATAATGGAGCTACCCGTACCCCTGGTCACACGTAAAGCATACACCCAGGGAAACGAAGATGAGAAAACTTTGCGATAGAACTTCGAAAAAGGGGGCTAGAACGGTCAGGCTGAAGGCGACGTTAAAATGACAGTATCAGAAAAACATCAGCAAACGGCTGTAGCGCAGCTAAAGCCAGACTACAGCCAGCGGGTTTTCCTCAACATGTTACACCTTTTCAGGATCTATTTCTGAAGTACGATCGCCCACAACCTCTTGGACAGAGGTAATCGATAGCGGATCAATCGATACGACACTGACACCATCTGTATCATCCGCATAAAGGTTGCACAGTAGTAATTGCAAGGAATAATAGTAAAGTCAGAGTGGCCGACTGATCCAAATGTCTTCTATGTATTGAAACTGATATCCATCAAAATAAAATCAAGCAGTAAAACTAGGGAGTACTAGTAATCGAATTTCTATACAAATTCGATCAAGATTTGCCAGTTGTCTACGGACAAAAGGTTTTCTTGCTCCATAGGGATTGAACTTGGGTGCTAGCTGAGGTAGAAATAGTGGTAGCATTTTCGCCACGCCACTACGTGCACACGGCTTACTGCAGTACGACTCTGAAGAGGGCAGGAAAAGCCAAAGACTTCATTCACCTTGCTGCATACTGACTTCAAATTAAGTATGGAAAATAGGATCATTAATTCATGGTCAGCAAGTGATCCTACCCGTTCCGTTAAGCACCCTTTAAGAGGCACAAAATTTTCAGTCAGCAAAACTCTTTCGCGAAAAAATTTCAGAAACTTGGCAAAGGGTGACATCAACAAAATTAGGAACTACAATGAAATAACTTTGGAGTAATGGAAATTCAGGCCGAATTTTCACCTGTGTGTGACGGATACCTCAAAAATTTGGACATGAATTACCGAATTTCTGATGTGTTTAAGGAATCGCTCCAAAGTCTAAACAAAACTGTTTTAGAATAATCTTAGACCTCGTAAGAAAATACTGATGACGATCTCAAACTTTTCAAAAATCAGGCGAAGGAAGCAAATTTTGTGACCACGCAAACAAATTTGTTAAAGACGACGCAGTGGAAGCAGGGACAGCACTTAGTTACGCGATTCCTGAGATCAAGTTTCGCTTCAGTTTACCGAAGGGTTTTTTCTCACGAAAACATTGTATTCATACCAGTCTTCTGTTAGAGACGGAAACGTGGACTTGGATGCATACCAGTTTCTACGGGCCTTAATGTATGCCTAATACCGCTTTCAAACACCTTTTCGATGGCAGTGCCAAAGACGAGAGCATGGCGTATTTCGAATCAATTGGCCGATGTTAAGCACTTGATTATTTACCTCTTCAGAACGACAAAAAAAAGTCAGGAAGATGAGTGAACGAAAAAAATTGAAAATTTGTTCTGAACGTTTGAATCCACAATTGACCCCGTGAGGTCCAGTAATCAGGCTCTCCAGAAAAAATAAAACAAAAAAAGAACGGATGAACGAGAGAAAATAATCAGGAATTGAAGAAGGAAGGAGCCCAAGAGTAAAGAAAAGGTTAAATTATTTAGGAAAAGAAAAAAAAGTAAGGATGAAAGAAACAATGAGGGATAGAAAGGAAAAAATAGACCAGATAGGCAGGAGAGAAAGAAAGAGAGAGAGTAGAAGGAAATGGATGGAAACGGTCTGCTGGAAAATCTGGCATAACTAATGAAAAAGCCTGTTTGGGACAGGAAATGCTTTCCTTTGTTACCTACTCAATTTCTAGTTGCATGAGCAAGAAAGGAAGCCAAGGAAAAAAAGAAAGAAATAAATGAAAAGGGAGGAGCGGCAAAGATCAAGAGAATACACAGAAGGGCGAGTAAAAGAGCGTTCGGAACAGTTCACTAGAAAGTGCAGAGCGGCCGTGTTCCAAAACGATTTACTGAGGAACACATGCGTAAAAAGTGCAACGCTGTAGCGTAAAAATTACGAGCGCTGTAGTTTGATGAGCGCAAAAGGCCGCTGGCACGATGCCAACGATGTTTTTTCGGGGACTGAAAACTCATCAGTGAACGAACCCGTATGTTACAACAACGACCAACAAAGAATCGGAAAAAACCGGCAGCAAAAGATATCGCTCTTGTCAGAGAAATTTGTAAAAAGCACGAAATAACTAATTATCTCACAGATTATCTTATGGATATTGGACCTGGGGTTGATGACCGTGAATTTGTTGTGAGTTGAAGGGTGAGTTGAGACCTCCAGCACGAGCATTTAAAAAAGTTTTTCTCAAAAATTATTCAGTAAGAATATAGTACTGAAGTGGTTGAGTGGTGATAAGTGCTCCCAAAAACGTTCTTGTCCTTCAGGGGAGATGGTGCAACAGCTGGAAGACTTGCCACTCAACCTTCACCATGTTTGAATCGAATTCCAATCAGGCTAGCTTGGAATTTCGTTCCAAGAAACCCGTGCTTGTACTACCGTTCAGGTCTGGAAGTACCAAAGGGATCGATCGAATCATAGAACAGCCTTCGAGAGCCTTTCTTTGTATAGCAAAAACATGCTACCAAACGTTCCGATTTCACCGAAAACCATAAGAATTGTATGGCGTACTCAGGCGAGATTGGTCTCCAACGACACTATTACTCTGGTTGATTAATTTATTTGTTGCAGATTTTAATATTAATTATTTATTTTATTTCACTCGAGTTTTCTTTTCCAGTTTCACTTACATAATATTGAGTTCTTTTTCGAAGAAAAAATTCTCAGGGTTCTAATGAATCATAGAAGTATATATGACAAAGATGCCAGCGAAAAAATAAATAATTTGATAGGTAGGTAAAATAAAAAAAAATATTGGAGAGTATATAAATAAAAACAGTAATGGAGACTAAGTAACAACTATATGAGGGCTGGAAAACTTTGAGTAACAATCGAATAAAATACTAATAGAAAGAGAACAATTATATTGTATAATAATAATCAAAAGGAATAATTGATAGAGAAGAAGTAGGTGTGGAAACTTGAACAGTTGAAATAAACATTTTTAAAATTGAAGAGCTGAACCTAAAACAAAACTGCAGGCCGCTTTTAGCAAGGCGAAACTGAAATCTGGTGTAGAAGCGATTTTATCGAAGTTTTATAGCCTTTTTTCGATTGGCACAAGATGTAGTGCAGCTGGAAGTCACTGAACCCGCTATTGATTACTTTGAGGAACCCTCCGTATAAAGAATGCCCAGTAAAGAAAACGGGGTAATCATATTCTTAGGTTTGGGGACAACTTCCCCGGGCACGCTCCACTCGTATAGGATTTCTGTTCGGCAACCATCGTACAGGGCTAACCAATTTTTCAAGATATTCAGATTAACGGATGACTCCCGGGAGATGATTATGAATTCCCCAATAGTACTTTCTTCCCAACAGAACATCATCAGAAATGCTTTCAATCCACCGTAAATGTAAAAATTGTGTGAAACGACGGACCCTTGTCTCATATACTAGTGTTGAAACAGGAATTCCCTCAGATGAGCTATTTTGACAGCGTATTTCGATGGAAACGTATTCTTCACTTGCTTCTGCTTTTCCGTTTCAGTCAGATGTTCCATACTGTCTTTGTAATAAACCAGACTGAACAACTATGTGTGAATTCTATCTCAAATTTCTTATTTTTCATAAAAGGATAAGGATAAATTTTGGCGTTTCTTCCGTCTGGGATTCACTCGATTCTTCAAATCGTAGTGGCTATGAGGCGTATTCCATACTGACTTGCGGTGGCCAGCGATGTAAAGTCAGTGCTTTACCTCCTCACGAGTCTGTAATTCACACCCGGGGGAATGGAAGCTTGGTTGCCAGGCGGGCACGATCCGGATTCGAACCTGACCGGCGTGTGATATATTTTATGCACCACTTGCATACCACTGCCCCGTCTATTATAGAATGCGTATTTTAGAATTTGAGTTCAAATTAATGGGAGAGTTCTAGTTAGCGATATAATTTTTTGAGACAGAAAGTAAAAAACAAAGAAAAAGAATAAAGGAAACAGTACATGATTCGTTTCACCTCTTACTCAGACTTCAAGTTGAAGATGTGAAGTGAAAGCTTCTAGGATTATCCCAATGCCTGTGTTACGAAAACGCTTTACGAATTTCTATTCATTTGTATTTGGTCGCAAATGAGGGTTCAAGAGAATATTTATCGCCTTATTACTATCTATAATTGTAAAATAAGGCTATTCCCTTAACTGGGTTTTGAAAGGTTTTTTTTGAAAATCGCTGCATATTTAGCTTATATTATTGTTCTAAGAAGCATGAGGTGAGGAGCAAAAAAAAGGATTGTTGGAATAAACAAAGGCTGCCTTATCAACTATGTATAGGTTGGAAGAAGCCTTAAGAAAAACAAAAACAACATCCTGACATGCCAGAACCAAGCAACTCATTGAAACTTGCCAAAGCATAGACCATATTCATTGTTAGCAAAATAAAAAAGAATAAATAATTTAAATACAAAAAGAATTACTCATATGGTTGTTTATTTGTATAAGATTGTTTAGATTTATATGCTTTGTTACAGCAATGTAGTTGTAGTTTACTACGCCAGTGTAGTTTTATAGCTGTGCAGTAAACTTTGTCCTAGAATCGTTCAAAAATTATCCGAAAAATCGCCGTTTCAGAAGGTAAATCAGGCTGGCTGGGATAAAGCGCCATGACATGTTTGCTATCTCCCTTCATTTGTATGTACCGATGCTGCTAACCTAAAGGGAATAAAGGGGAGTGGACCTGGTGCCGGGAAACTTGGCAGGAAAATGGACATCGCTCCTATGCTGAGGCAACTGAATGTGTTATCCTTCGATCAGTCTCAGGAGTTCACGCAGCTCCTCTTCTACGTTGATTACCGAATTTCCGGCTTCATGCGGTATTGTTTTCCCCCCCCCCCCCCCCCCACCTGAGCTTCTATAATCTGCCTTTCAAGGATTTGCTTACCAACCATCGACCCTCACAGACCAAGACCCTCTCATCGAAGGTATCGAGTAGTCTTCAACAACTAGAAGTTAGTAATCGATAACTGACCGATGTTATACAGTAGCGCTCAAAAGTCTTCGGTGAAATGGTTCGTCAGCCGTACTTTTAACTCCTCTCCCACTGGATGTAATCTTGGGAAATTTCTATATTTGGAGCGTGGGTGTATTGTGAATATTTACCACTATTAACTTGCAATCTGTTCATGTTCCAGATATCTCAAAGAGCTCGAAATCAAAACCAATTGGAAATACAGATGATGGCCCTCCTAGAATCTCTTTCCATTTTGTCATGTCTAAAATGTACTAGCGGTAACGCCGAACACAATAGATGAGAAAAACGCGCATAAGGTGCGAATAAGTGCAGACGTCAACAACTTTACTTTTAGCAAAATGTGCTACCGCAACAAACACCTTGCTCTATCTGTGGATATTACACCTTCGCAGTCAAATAGTGTTGGGTAGGGTGAAATATGCTCTAGTTAAACATATCCAAATTTTGCGCGATTTGGTCTACTAAGAAAAAAGTTATGAACGAAAAAGCGTCCAGGCATTCCACCGAAGACTTTTGAGCGCTACTGTACATATTGGTGACGTATCCATTATTGAAACAACGGAAGAAGACCTCGTGGAAGCTTTGAAGAAACTCATGAGAGAAGAGAGAAGGTTTAGGTAATGTTACTGTATGCTAACTAACAGGTAGTAGAGGAAGAATTAAACACAAAATAATTATTGTGCAATTCTTACAATAGCCATATCGTTAACTTCAATCTGAACTGTCATTACAGTGAACAGCAGCCTAATTTATGATCCATTTTCATCGAACTATGCTCTTCGAGGGAAACGAAGGTGGCAAGACATCTCCCAGCCAATCCACTACCCTCGATTCTCAGAAAGAAGCTTTGGGTGTCTTCACAACTTGTTATTGAGGTACCAGACAGGACAGGAGTAACGGAGATTAGATGACCTAAATAGGCGTCAATCCGTGAAGGTGGGAAGCAATTTGCCCCTCCATTGGTGGTAAGGCCCAGGTACCGGTTATATAAAAAATCTTGAAAGTTGAAAAGTCTACAGTGGCCATAACCAGTTTTAGTGATATAAAGGTCATGGTCAGGAGAGGAGCCCTAAACTTTAACTGAGCTAGATATATGACCAAAGTAAAATTTCCCCCTATTTTTTATTTCTTCCACCACTCACTAGAACACTCGACCTTTTGAGAGAGCTTCATTTGACTGTCAAATGACTACCTAATTAACTATTAAAAGGCCCTTGAATGTCCTTGGCAAGTGCTTCAAGACGACGAAAAATGACTGCGAGAAAAGCAAAAAAAAGTAGAAAAAAGCCTTGAAATGTCGGCAACATTTCGTTGTTGCTGCTGACAGACAATCATTTTCGCGCATCTTTACAGCTAGTAATTCGAAAGTCGATAATGAGTCGTTAACGGTCCATACAAAGGTCTTGAAGGTCATTCTCAATTCGACCTTCACAGACACCAGCACAAGCTGTTTGATCATCATCATCGTCATATGACTTGAAGCTGTGAACCCCCTTCTTCTGCCGCCTTAAATGAACTGCTAAAAAAAGGAAAAAGAGAGAAAAAAGTGAAGAAATTCTAACAAAAAGTACTTTACAACTAAAATTTCAATTTTTTTTCGATCAATTGAGCCAACAAATCAGCCAATCACCTTTTTGTTTCTTGAAAAAGTCAGAACGGCTAGAAAAACTTGTCCGAATGTTTTTTCGCTGCTATTTCGGGTTTGGCAGCCTTCCGTTTGCATTTAAAATGATGATTACTGATTCATTACTCTCTCAATTAGTTAGTTCATCGGAAAACCTTGCAAAGTTATGGTAGAAGTTTCCCAAAACCTTCTTTGTAGAGGCTAGACATATGGTAGTGAGCCACGAAATTGGATGAAACCCGGAATGGCACTTTGCTAGAGGCGCTACCACTACTCGCATGGTGCGGAGATCGAACCCAGTAGGGGCTGTTTAGAAGGATTTTTCAAAAATCCGTATGCAAAACGCCCAGGATGCCATTTTGAAAGATTATTCTTCTAGATGGATAACAATCTGAACAAAGACTTCCGAATAAGCATACATCCAGAGCAAGAATGAGTCAAGTGGCGAGAAGCGGCACAATGTTCCGTCTAAATCCACCAAACCAACTCTTGGCGAAGCTAGAAACCGCTCATGGAGCCACCACTAAATTCCAACTTTGGCATGAATAATGCTTAGTCTCAGTCCGGAAGAAACTTCTCCCTTCAGACCCTAAACTGTTCAGCAAAAAATAGAACAATAAACAGAACGAACAATTGTCACACAATAAATTTTCTGCCGTCATTCGAGAGGAAATTAGCCGACATTGAAAATTTCAATAAAACCGGTTCAAAATTGCTCCAAGTTCTTCTATTCTTCCTTAAAAGACTGTAATTTAAGGTAATGAACGCCATCAATCATCTCCGTCACCTTTGTTCTGATCGATCTGTAGGGGACGTCCAGGAAGTAAGAAATTTGTTCCCGTAACTGAGAGATGGATCGGTCGTCTTAATTTGGTAGGATGTGACATGTACACAACAGTGTAAGGGAAAAGGAGAGCTTGGGAGGAAAGCCAACTTATACACCGATTATTGAAGTCCTTATTCCGTCCATACTTTTAATGACGCAGATGATACTAATTAATTGAACCAACAATCGTTTAAAACGAGCTTGATCTCTCCTCGAACTTGATCCGTAAACCGCACCGATGACAGCGGCGCCACTTTCTTCTGAATCGTCGGCAAAGCAATCGCGAAATGAGAAGACTAAAAACTGAAGCCAGCCGTCAGGGTTGGCTTCTGATCATCACAGATTTGTGGCAGAAACGAAATTCATTCATATCTGACAAAGAGAATGTTTTTGAAAACAGTCCCACAGATATTCCGTCTTCGATTTCCCGTTTCACTGACAAAACTATTAGGAGTGGCAACATTTGAAACCGGAAATTCATTGAATGCCATTAATGCACTGGATAAAGTCCAGTATCACAGCATGTGCACTTCCAAGGCTCGGATCCAGTTCAGATCAATCAAATCCTTATGTGAGAATCACCAATTTGGATGAAGTTGAAACCGAAAGCCTTTAGAATTCTACGGACCCCATTGGGGAATCAAAAAAGAGAAGACTTGGTACAGTGACAGGACTAAAAAGTGAAGTCGGAGGAGGAAAACGAAGCCGAGAATTGGGGCCATAGGCCAGATAGGTGGGCAAATCTAAGAAGTTCGCTTTTAATCAGAAAAGAATGTGCCTAAGGAAATTGGCAAAGTCGGACCTACATAATTCGCTTATGCAGGTTCTGGAGTCGAAAAAAATTTCAGCATCAAAATGATAATATTTCTAGCTGCACAACTGGAAAGAACAACAGGTAGCCTATGCGGTTTGATACCGAGCAGCCCAAGCTGCTATATAGGGACAACTGTCGAGCTCACCATCAAAAAGAACATCGAAAGTTGCAATAGTGCAGTCAATTGACCCAGATCCTTAAAAACCCACAGTAACACTCAGACTTGAACTTGAAGAAATCACTTCATGTTGATTAGGATCTAGGTTAAGTGATCCCGAAGTTAGATCTCAAGAGTTTCTTATTATGATTGGAGAGCTTTTGACCTCCAGAAATACTCCAAACACTCACGTAATTGTTTTTTCCATGGTTTCCGACTCTTATGAGTGATGACCTTTGGAATAGGAACGTCTTCAAATAAGGTCAGTAGGCACTAAACAACACCACATCCAACACCGAATAGTTCGCTCTCTACAGAGCACCACAAGCTTCCTTTTTCACAGAACAGTTCCCCTGTTTCAAGTCTTTCCCGCCATCCGCAGATGGGGCTCACCCTATTCCCAAGCAGATCGTTTCAGTTCATTTCCAAATGAGTAATGATGGTAGAGAGTCAACGGGGTGGGACCGTCAGCGACGGCATTCATCATCATCATCATCATCATCATCATCATCACCGAGATGGGAACCCGTTTCACGTAGGGCCCGTGATGTTGCCATATTGCGCTCACCATCACCCTGACTAGCCGCCTCCTCGTCTGCCTATCGTCGCCACCCCGTCCTTGATACTGCCCCCGTACCCCGGGCAGAGATTGATGACGATGGGTGGTGACTGTGTGCGAGCGCGAAACGAACATGAGCCAAGTGGTGCAGCCAGGTGCTGAAGATTTATAGCCGGTTAAATTCACTGTCAAATACCATTTTCAAGCGATTTGCAGAGGGACCGTCGATGAGGAAATAACGGAAAGAGAACTAGGGTGTTGAAAAAGCTTCGATCTGTCATAACTCGTGGCATGGTACCAAGATTTCGCTACACTTGAATGCACACCTAGTACCCAGTTTAAGATTTTTATGTATTCCACTAAAAGTCGAATGCTTGGCGCAATCTGTATTAGACAGAGTTACACACCATCAGCAAAAATCAATGGCTGGACTTTCATGTATGAATTCACAGAATCAAATCAAGAATTCCGTCATGGGCTCCAGCCTCATAACGTATTCCCGCACTTGGCGAACAGAACGACTCTGAGAAGCCGATTGAGCGAAACCGATTGCCGAATTTCCAAAGGGATAGTTGTGGAAAAAGAGGGAGTTGTTTAATTTTTCTGGGAAAACTGGTCAACCCCTCTTCCAAGAGGAGCAATGAATATTATCAAAAAAGAAAACATCTGGGTAAAAATCCAGATATGGAAGCAAAGATGTCAACGGCAGTGTATTACAGGACCACTACCAAGAAAACTTAGCCTTAATTCGATAAACCTAGAGCGAATGATCTCAAGTCATTTCCACTTGATAGCATAATTCAAAAATTCAATGTAATATTGAGTAAAAAATTTAGAGAAATTAGATAAAATCGAAAATGAAAAATCAAAATTTTATTTCTACTGAGCACACCTTGGGAGCAAATAATAAACAAATCAATAAGCTAAATAAATGAATAAGTTAAAAATTAGAATTGAAATTTTAAACCGAAACAGTTAACAGTTGAAATTGAATTAAATTTCTTGAAATAAAGAATTAACGATTTGGTTATGAAAATGAAAATCAGGATAAATAAATGAATAATAAATAGGTAAGAAAACAAGTGAACGGCCGAAGAAACGAAGTAGAATGGCCACAATAAAGAGGCCTACAATTACGAATTCGTTGTTTTTGGCTCGGCCATGTCAACCAAATTATCTGATACGAATTTCATGAATGACTAATTCAAAGAATATATATTGATTGTTGTTGACAAGGTAGTTTACTGGGAGCAAAAGCTAGTCAAAAACATATTTTTCCATGGGAGAACCTATACTTGCCTCTAATTATTACCTACGCTAAATATACAAGTTATGGGCGTGGTTGATAGTGAAGCTCACAATATTTTAAGTTCTTCTGTTGGCATGACAGATCTTCTTGGCAGCTATCTTGACTTTTTCGATATGCGCCACGTCCTCGCCCTCAGTTGAAAACTGTCCAGTGTTGCCCTGGTTTTGGCCAATACCCATGATAAGAATTAAGGCGAATCTGTTATCAGGCTTTTTCATTTCCTACTGCTCATTTCATTAAATTCATCATTCAATTTCTCGTTCCCAAGCTACGGTCCACGATTGATTGTAATCATTGCATACTTACCAGGAGAATTAGATAAAAATATCAGACTTAGGACGCCGCTGAATGGGGCTAACCAGAAATGAAGGGACTATAACGAACATAGACCTGAATGCTCTATGGAGAGAATGGCATCAATCAGAATACCTTTACACAGCTAGTATTACACACAAATGGGAGCGATTATCCAAGTGCAGTAGATGTTCTTGGGGCATTCTTCATTACAACCTTCAATCTGCACTAATCAGGTAAAATTTTTTAAGGTCAGGTAACCTGGAAATGTAGATAGGGACTTTTGTAATAAAAAAACATCCTGGGAACAATTCCTGGTAAATAACAAAAGCCAGTGGCCTCCCGCCCTTCAGCTATAGCCCCGCCTTTAGCGAAAATGTAATGCAACAGACAATACGTATGGTTGTTGGCATGTGACTGGGATTACACAGTAGAAGGGACTGGGCTAGAGCTCAAACTCGTGCTAAACTCTTGCACCAGCTGTACTTCCGAGTTTTACTTACACCCCCTGAGGATCACGAGGGCGCCTCCTTCCATCTTCTTTGTTACTGGAGACTGCTCAGCTACTCAACAAGAAAGGAAGCTCCTAGAGAGTAATCACGCTCAGCGTTGATACATCTCGTTTTGAGATGTGCCCATGCCTTCTTGCCACAACAACTACCCATTCCTTTGGAGATTTCTACAACTCCTCCTACAGGAAATGTGTAATTTTCTTATTTTCAAGCGTTTTGAGTCGAATTTCCTTTTAAATTCTCTCAAACTTGAAAGTGAACCTAGAAATGTCGAAGAGTGCACGTTGGCCCAACAGTACCATAACCAGCACTGCCTGTACGAATGGCTTTCGTGGACCATTCTGCACAAGGCAGTACTTTTGTCCATCCAGGCTACACTGGTATCAGTTAAACGACTCAAAAGACGGATGGCTCGACTGGTTGGAAAGGTTATTCCATACATATACTAGGTGGTAGGTAGGATGTCAGTTTGACTACATCAGTTCCGTCTTGAGAGATCAATCACCGAAAAGCTCACAACTGAAACTACATGAACTCGATTTCTTTCGAAGAGGATATCCCCTTGAAAGCACTTTCGATAGTGGACAATAGACTTTTCGATTAGAGCGTGTTTCCCCGAATGACACTTCCCACGCTCCTATTCAGTCCTCAAGTTTTCCTCTTAATATAAACAAATGGAAGCCAATTTCGACGTTTCGGTTGGAGAAAACGTACGAAAATCCAGAAAACTTCAAGGAGATCTCTAGACAGCCTCAGGAAAGCGAGAAAAACGGGTTAGTTGTTGTGGCAAGAAAACAACTGTGATCCAAACCACATTGTCATGACTTTACAGCCCATTCCTCTCATCAAAACCACGGATTGCCTAGCATTTCTGGTTATCAGATGGCCATTTCGGCTTAGTTATTACATATGGGAGATCATTTGACCATTGACCAAAAATTTGAATAAAAGGTAGATTTTATAAAATATTGTCAGCATAGAATCAATTTTAAAAAATCACAGTTAAATTATCAAGCACGATTGAGCAAATACTTAGTGGTAAACAAACAAATAAACAAATATTGGATAAATAAATAAGTACAACGACAATACTATGTGCCAAATTTTCTTTGTTATTAACTTTCTGACAACCATCTGATCAACGAGGATCAATATCAGGTCCGGTTAGAAAAAGGGCTTGGCTCTTGAGGGTGCGAGGCCTTTTTTAGTTGGATCAAAAACAACTTCTTAGAGGGGTGGTTCCGAAGAGACTTTTTGCCTTCCCGTAACTCTCCATATTGAGACCTCCTTGACAACCTCAGTTTTTTTTCGTACAACAACACCGCTGCCCGCCTTTCCATATGTCTGCCCTGCTCAAGGCAAACCAGATCAGTTTCGGAAGCTTTTTTTCTTCGGATAAACACTCATAGAAGGAAAACTGCGATTACAGTACAATACAGCATATACCCCAGAAAAATACTGAAATGAAGATTCTTCCGAGCCTCCTTAGTGGTTAGCAGGACAAGCAGGATAGGATAGAAGTGAACGTGACAGTGAACAGAAGTGTTTTCATAAAGACTGTCAAAGAGAGCTCGTATAATTAGCGAAGAAGAAGGGGTGACGGCGTACGATTCTAATGGAAGCTGTGAAATGCTACCTTACTGGTAACATAGTTCGAATTCCTCCGCTTGAATAAACATAGCATAGCAGTAAACATCCCTACTGCTTTGATACCACTGTGTTCAATCATTTCATGCTTCTTGGCTGTGATATTAGAGTCCCCGGACTGAAATAACGGCCCACTACTCAAATTCCACAACCCAAATTGCGGTTTGCACTTCTGAAAGGCATCGAGAAAACGAGGGAGAAGGGAGAAGCAGGATTATGGCAGAACCTGTTGTTCAAGTCTCGTAGCGCCGCTAAGGGGTTATAGCAGCCAGTCTGGGTACATCACACGACAAGCTTTGTGTATGGGCCTCTACTAATCCCCACAGATCTTAAGAAAGAGACTTTCAAAGAAGTTTTAGTGATACAAAACTCCGGTCCGGGGACCGGATCGAAGCCGTTCGAGTGAAGTCTGAATGACAATACGCCGATCAGCTCTTGAGGGTTCACGGCCATACGGCCACAATATTCCAGCCTGCTCCCCCCCCCCCCCCCCCCCCCCCCTCCTGCATTCCTTGCGTGTAATACAATACAATTATTCCATCTCCCCAAGCCTTTCCCTGATCTTCAAGGGTTATTTAAAAATATGAGTGACGTGACTCCTCCCTGTTTTCATATTGTAGCTATGGCTGAAAATTTTTAAAAAAATAACTAATTTTCGGCGTGCATATGTGTCACATTTTTGAACCACAAAACATCGTTATCGTATCAAATCGCCATGTCCGTCGCATGTTTCATTGGTAGCTACGACAAGGGCTGATTCATGCACATTCAGATGAATCATTTGAGAGCCATCCGACCGATTGTGCTTCGTCAAACAGGAACATCTCAAACGGAATGCCCTCTAACGTAGGGGTTGACCGCGAATGCACAAAAACTGTGTCACTTTTGAGTGAAGACATTGAAGGGAGCTAATTTTCAAGCAGAAAAAACCACACTTCAAAAATTCAATGAACGGACAAAATTGAAGGGCCTGATGGCGGTGACGACGACGACAACGATTCGGATGAATGACTCTAACCGTATGGAAGAATTCTGGCTATTGAATTGTGACCTTGGAGCGAATGTGTTCTTAAGGTGGACGAAAAACTTGCATTCGATTACATTCGAAGACACATTGAAAAAGACTTTTCATCCTTTGCCAATGGGATATCAACCTCAGCAGCAAAGAACAAAAGGTTATAAATTTTAGTGATTGATTGATTGATTATTAGGCCTCCTGTCAGATGAGCCATGCATCCGATTTCAGTTATAATTTCCGTGTCACCTCATTGTAGACCAATATAGTAACTTGTGAAGGTGAGCTTTACCAGACATAGATCGGCGTTTCTACCCTCCCGGACGGGTGACATACCTTACAGCGGTGCGAAGAAAACAATAAGCCTATCTGATCCGGGTAGACTCGACGGAGACCTTGCGCGCCACTGACAGTGTCACCCACTGACTCAGTTCCGTCTGAGTTCAATGAAAAGGAGGAAGTTAAATGCTTCGCATTGTATGTTGAGTTATAGTGATCCTACAATGGGTACTAGCTCTGGTAGCAAACGGTGCTCCCGAACGGCATGCCGAGCGGCGAGATAACTAGCTAGGAATTGTCGCGCGAATTGAGCGGATCGGTATAACGCTACAGACCCGGAGGCCGTTTCAAACAATTTGCTCAAGATGGACGTTCAAGATTTTACAGTATTTTATGGCACTATCAAAAGGTGCATAGGCTTGGAATGGCTGGATGAGTTGCGATCCGAAGGCAATGCAAGCATAGTAGCGAAGTCACTTAGTCTTCCCCACGAAATGACTCATTCTCCAACACGCTCGAAAAAATCTCTTGAAAAATCCCACTTATTAGGCGTGAAAAAACGGACAAGGCATAAACAACAACAACGAAGACTTCAGTGGCAATAGCAGGAAGTATTCAAGTGGTATTAGCCAAGATCTGCTCTAAAATAAACAAAGAAAAGACAAAAAGCTGTATGAATAAACAAAAATAATTCTGTTTATAAAGACTCCAACAGCTGTTAGTCCAGAGTTGGACAAAATCGAACTAAATGTCCCTAAACAATGACTCACAGATTAGAAAACCTTTTGAAATGTTAGCAACGATGGGCGAAAGGCTCTACAGCCTATCTGATTATAAAATGTCATACATTTCATAGAAATTGATCGGTCTAATGAGCAGCATGTAGCTGTGATGATCGCTACAAGAACAATGGGCACTAACGATGAAAGATCGATTATTTATATTGAAAAATAAGTCCAATTTCTATAAAATTTTTAATGATATGCCAATAACTTTTTTTGCAATCACAGCAATTTTCCAAGTAAATAGAATTTAATCCTCCACTCTTCATCTTGGGAGCTTGGTAACAGAAAAAGCAAAAAATACGCCACCATGATTCTGAACGGAAGTCGAGTGCAGGGCGCAACTCTCAGACGGAATTGATGAGCGTCCAATACTTTATCTCTACCTTTACTGTTATTATTTCCCACGATCCTTTTGCACCTTTTGCAAATATGACCCTCACTTTTTCAAATGACGGATGTCATCCTCTTTGCCGAAATTTCCCATCATAACTTTGAGCCAATGATATCTTTTATGTATCTTTTTTTGATTTCAGGCGCAGCCGGATTAGAAGGATGATTGGGAACGAATCCGAGTGACGAACCAGTATGACTAACTGGTGAGTTAGATGAAGGAAAAACCAATGTGGCCACGAATTTCGACATTTTCCATCTGAGTCACGGTGTATTTCAATGAGGACTGAAATGGCTGATTGTGAAAAGAAGGATGCCTAACGAGCAAGGCATCAAATTCAAAAATGGGGTCGAAATCCGAACTAACGGTCTTAGGGGTAAGGAAAGTTCGGAGGAAGAATTCTAGTTATAGCAAGGTCTCGAACGGAATGCTTGCTTTCCCATCGACATGTAGAGGCTTTCTCTGCAACCAAACCTATAGACTTGAGTAGCAATTAAGGGGAAAAAAGTAAAAAAAAAGCCAGGTGAACTAGACAGACCACCGAGCCCTATCGCTCGCTCTCGCTTGCTACCGCTAATTATCTCTCATAGCCGTCAACTGTCGGCAGACATGGAAATACTCTTGTATGCCTGTATGTTGGGTTCTCTTGAACAGTCATATGGGTTTTTTCTCTCATAATCTTCACCAGAAAGGTATCTTACTGATCACTGCTCTGTCTGCAACTAAACAGTGGACCTTCTGCACTAACCCACTAGTCTGTCCCAAAACTGTCCAGAGAATTCTGAAGTCATAACTCCAAAGCGCTAGATAACTACCGCAGAGAGTTCAACGGATACTTTCAGGCGTGCAAAAATCGACTTCGCCAATTAGAGGGGAATTTTAGCCTCCTGTGTGTCCCGTCATTTTGTCCCGCCTCTCGTGTTCACAGAGAAAGACCGAGCGGGGAGGACAATTACGATAATTGTGAGAACATGAATGAATTAGATACGAGAATCTCGTGCCGGATCTGTTCAATAGCCACGTACGCGGACAGCTACTTCTGAAGAGCATCTAGCATCATAATCAAGGGGTCAGTACGATTCAAAAGACGGAGAGGTCCAAAGCAAGACTTCAAAACTCAGGGAACAGGAAAGAAAAATCGCCTAAGCCTAGAAGTGACCAGCACAAATATGATCTCATAGATTTTTCTTTTCATTCTGCCAACTTTTATTTTCATTCCTGTAATCGTACAGTCTCTCTGAGAATAACGAGAACCAAGAATGAAAGAATTAAATTTCTTAAAATTTCAATTTGTAGGAATTTTTTTCATACTGTGAATAACTCCTAATTATGTTTAATATTAATTCATTCATATTCCATTTGCTATACTTTTAAAAAACTAGCACAAACACATAAACATCAAAAATGGTAACTTATCATAGCAGTCATTATTAGCGGTTGAATAATAACAACAATAATAGTGATGATAATAAAATAACAATAACAATAATGATAACAATAATAATAATGATAATAATAATACTAGTAATAATAATATTAGCAGTAATAGTAATATAATAACCATAGCAAAAATGGTGATAAAAAGAATTTTACTGTTTCAAAAATAGTGAATTCGTGACAGGTTCATACTAGGATTCTGGTCTAAATGCATGCTCTTAGCCTGGACTCGAACTCGCCCTGACTTTCCCTGACACCATAGTTATCCATTGCACTATCAACGTTGCTCATGTTTTTCCTCACTATACGTACAAGTGATGATTACCAAAAGGCATTTTATAAGAAATGATTGATTTCGATGAGCACAAGTCGCTCTGCAGTCAAAAGTAAGGAGAAGCGCAAGGTCAAAGTAAGGTACATATATGTAGGGAAGGTAAAAGAAGGAACTCCAAAAAGCTCGAAAGCGAAAGGTTGAAAAAAGAACATTCCAGCCAGAAAAAATAAAGGGGCATAAACTGTTTAGTCGAAGTAGCGGGCGATAACTTTATTTTTGTATTTTATATTCTAGTAATGATTTCAAAACTCAAAAGATTCATGGTGAATACGTTGTTCCACCGCAAAAGTGAGTAATCTGAGCCTGCGAGGGGTTGGAAAGCTATTACGAGTCATTTTCAAGCTACATGATTGTTTCTAATAGTCATACCCACTTGCAGTGTTTTTAAAGGCAGTCGAAGGGTGGAAGGTGTACTTAGTACTCAGTTTTTTCAGATTGCAACAGAAAAAAGTGCAGAAACCGCAGGGATACGATAATATTTTCGAATGTTACGTCACTACCACCCGAGCTGTCTATCAACAGTTTTTTAGTTATGCGCCACACCCTCATCTAAGTCCACAAAAGGGGGGATATGATTGATAGCCGATCGCGCGTATTTGTGCGATAACCAACTGACCAACTCTCTTAAGTAAATCTTCTGTCAGCTGGATCATACTTGACTTGATTACGTCTCGCCGGGTATGATAAATCCAGATCTGAAGGTTTTCTGATAGCTTGCACTATTACGGACTATGATTACGATAACGGCGTCCTATACCACTGTGCCTACAACCTTCTTTGCCCCTGCCTCTTCAGAATACCGATTTGCTGCAATGGATGATGGCGCCCTCACCATACCTGCAGCCTGTCCAATTTCACTTGGACCTAAACTGCCGTTTTCACCTTTGTTAGCCAAAATCAAGGACGAGTCGGTTGGTGGTTTATTCATTTAAAAGTGCATGAACTCCAATCAGACATTAGCTTCTTCCCCCAACCATTGTATAGGCTAAATCTATTTTTATACGCCAACATAATCCTGGATCGACGTCAGGTGCATGGCGTAACCTCGGAAGGAATAAAGTCTCTCGCTTCATCTCTAATGTAGGGGTCGAGGAAAAGTGCATAGTTCCTGTAACAAGGTGGGCAAGAGAAGAACCAAGACATTGTGAGGGGAACGTAATATATCAAATACAATCTAAGGTTGTATTCCTCTTATAGAATCAAAACGGGATGTTTTACGACGAAACTCTCGAGAAATTCTCTGGAATGGGGCATATCACCGATACGGACAGATGATCTTGAAAGATCCTTACCGGAATCCGCCGTATTGGACACCGGTTGTACTGTATGGGTTGAATTTAATCGCCGGGAGCTTGTAATGCGATCGAAATTGAGTAGAATGATAAGGATCGATAACGAAACAGACGCAGTGAGATAAACACTTTGGTAGCGACGCTCACAGTATCACAGAGGTCAGTGAATGGCGATAAATCAGTCACCATTCAAGAAACTCGTTCTGCAACTTGTCGCATCGAATACCCGACCAACACTATCGCTAATGCCCACACACACACGCACTCACTTTCACACGTCAACAAATCTGTTTGTTCCTTAAAATGCCAATTTTTAGGTACTTTTATGTCATTATCCAACTACTCAAAATCGAATAGATTCATTGATCAACAATGAAAAGAAAAGCGATGGGAGCTCCTGTGCAAATTTGCGTTAGATACTTTGCCGTTTAGCCGTTCCTCTGAGTCTCTGCATAAGTACAGAGGATACCGTATGTAGTCATTATTTTCTGTACTGTAGAATTACTTACTTAATCGTTGGAGATACGCATTGACACTAGGCTCAATATAATGTATATTAAATATTTAATGTTTGTTGCTTAAAAATAAATTGAACTTATCAAAAATCAATTTATCGATCGAAATTTTCAAATCACCAACTAACAATCTAATTTATCACTTAACCATTGGACAGTTCTTTGAAATAAGCTAGGGATTATCTGAGAATGAGGAGCGTTTGATGACCTACTTCACAGCTGCGTTTTGTTCGGGATCACAGTGTTTCAAAGTCAAAATGAGGATTGCGAAATATCGATCGATATTCGATTTCCGATCATGATTCGAGACTTATTCAGAAGCTGGAGCTTCTTTTGGGATTAACGTCACCTAACGACTTTGATAACGATAACGATAATGATAAGGATAACGGCGACAACTTTGAAGTAAAGTGCACGATATTAGCGCAGGAGACTGAGATCTCAGCGAGAAAGGCATTAGAGGCGTTCTGGATTTTCAAAAGAAATCCTAAAATGAACGGTAGAGATGAGTGCCCGTCCATAACCAACGATCTTTTGCCATATATACCGCACTGCGACTTATGACTCAATAGCATTACGACGTGATCTTTCTTATCACAAGTATAAGGAAGACAGCCAATAAGCCTCATTCGCTACTGACAGTCGCTTGTGGCGACAGCGGATACTTTATCCGCTTGAGCGGGTGGAACCTTGGTGAGTTATGCTTCAGATTATGGGTTTTGAACTCGTCGTAACATTCGCCAGGGGGTTATGCGCTTTTTGGATTCTGTGCAAATAGTCTCGAGTTGCTTTAGGCCTCTGAAGAAGACGAAAGCGTCGAAACGTTAGGCCGTTAACTAATAAATTGTTCCACCTAACAACCTCGCACGGCACAAGATTACTGCAATTGTAAACAACTATGCCGAGGTTAAAGCAAGAGAGAAGTTGGAAATTAACGTCACCGCCTTCCCCTGCTAATAATCCATTATTATGTTTTATTGATTAGGCAATATTCTTCGAATATTAGAGATGATCGCAATGAAAAACTTGTATGCAACTAGAAAGTTCAGTAATTTATAATTATGCTCTAGAAGTTCCGAACAGTTGACCGAATTCGATAAAAGGGCTTCGTGGAAATGTTTATATATCGTCGAAATAATAGAATATTTCACTTCGAAAAAATAAGGGAAAGGGAAAAATAGAATAGAATAGAAGGGAAATGTAGAAAATCAGCCACGTTCCAGAGTAAAGCTGAATGGGGATTTTTCCGCTTTCGTCGAGAGAGAATTGCGGTGAATCAAACACACATTAATTAGAATTAATTATCAGGATTATCAAAGTTTCAACTTGAACAGTAAAAAGTATATATTTGTGTTTTGCGTTGAAAGTAAAAAATCAATATATCGATTACTTAGGATCTTGTCAGAGTTCTATTCTAAAACTTATTGTGATCTTTTCTCGATCAAAATGTACATCAATGAGGAATGCAAAACATAAGCACACATCACATTGAATAATGAAGGAGAAATATCAAAACCAATTCATTGAATTCGAATCGGCCGATTGACTCCTTTTTTTGATTGCTCTCTATAGGGTTAGATCAAAATTACGGTATCAATCGGAATTCGACAGTAATCTCTGAGCCTGTATAACTGAATTGTAACGAAACAGCGCCTAATAAATGAGTGAATCTTACTTATTCTTTTTTTTAAATCTATTTTTTCCAGGGTTAAATTTGATTTTGGTCATGTAAGGATAAGTTGTTTTACGTCTACTGTACGTAGAAAAAAGTATTGGTACATGAGAAAAGTTATATTATTGCTTATTGTTTATTACTCAATCGACATGCCGTTAAAAACATGAACATGGTACTTTAGAACAAAAGCTCAAACTAAAAGAAGATTAATTTCCATATTACATACTCCAGCGTTATATTAATGGGATCGTTAATCATTCGACACGATTAAATACATATTTTCTTGATAATTCAGTAAAATTGAAAAAAGTCTTTGGTGTCAATCAGCCCGTTCTGAGAAGTGTGCCCCTTCAGAATCTTTCCTTCAGAAGCATAGTGGCGTACTCAATGTGTATCTGAATTAGACAATGACTTTCGGTGGCCAGCCGATGAACAAGTCAGTGCTTTACCTTCCCAGATCAGTATGGTATCAAGTATCGACCCCAAAGGGATGAAGGGCTTAGTTTTCCTAAGCGAGTGTCGACTCGGAAATCGATCCCAGGGTCATATATTCGCGGTAGAGGGCCAGTTACTGCTATATCACCTCCCCAAATGACTTGATTATACCGGTTTATTCAGTTCTACGAGGGAAGACAGTGTTCATAGGACAGTCCACATCCGGTCGGGTTGCGTAAAGTGGGGTTCAGGAAAAAACATAATGAGATTGGATTGATAGCAAATACGTGCTCATTAGGGCGACCATTGTCTTGTAATGATGAAGTCCATTGAATACGATCTATAAACTAGCCGGAGAGGCAGCCGATAGCCAGAGGTGGACAAATGGGAATACGACAGGATGTCACAGACGATTTACGTGGATGAATACGACTACGGCAGAACCAAACCAAACAGCAATGAATGAGATGACCAGTTTGGGCAGATACATTAGCTATTTATGTTAACAGAAAAATTACTTTTAAATTGGAACCGCTTCAGCAAGTGAGGCAATACCACACGTGCACGGTCCAGAATCCCGGATCGATACTCGCCCAGAGAAGACCAACTAGCTCAAATAATCCTTACCAGACTCGTCTGGGAGAATAAAAGCACTGACTTGTACATCGGCAAACCATTACATGCCACTACTAGTCTAGTGAAAGCCCGAGTCGGGGCGCACTCCAAAAATGGGACTGATTGACGTCAAAGACTTCAAATTTTTTGCCTTCTGGGAAATTTTCTCAAAACCTGAGGTTTGCTCAAACATCTAAGTCTACTGAAATAAATCGAAAATCAGAAACAATTTTCATGTGAAACAGGTAAATAAAGTATAAACAACCAAAAAGAGCCTTATAAACAAAGTAGGATGACAATTTTTCACCAAATTGAACTACTAAGAAAGAAATGGTTTGTTGGATGGCTTAGTCCATGAGAAAATCTGGTTTTTTGCTCCTGCAACAAGCTTGTTAACAAACGTTCTCACTTTCCAACCGGTTTGGGATCAACACTGTACAGCATGCAGGAAAAAAATGAATAACAAGATGAGAGGAACGACAGGATTCACCCAATTTGTACGAGAGCTTTCAAAGGCTTTGAATTTTCAAGAAGAAAGGCAAACAGAACAGAAGACATGTTTCTATAGAATACGAGAAAGAAAAAGTTGACCATCCGCTAAGTCTATTCGTAACCAGCATCGACCTCGACATGTTTACGGGACAGAAATATCTAATCATCTGGGAAACAAGTTTCAATCAAAAGGATTCACTTGGCTCAATGACAAAAAGTGCCGTTCTCGTAAGAAGTCCAAACTTGGCCATATTGTTCCGTTCTGTTTCTTTCTTTCATATTTCCTTTCATAGAGACCATTCTATGGTCCGTGCCAGATTAACCTCATTTAATTATGATGCAGACAAAGGTGAGTCGACGGTGGTAGTAACCACAAAACCTTATAAACTCGCGACACATCAACCGATATGTTTGTGAAGCCGTGGAACCATTGCAACCAGAGTAACATGGCCAGAGAGAAGTTATCCTGATGGCGGATATCAGCAGATGAGCACCAGTGAAATTCCTCCCCTATAGAGTTGTTCATGGACCATAAGTTCATTTGACATCGGTAACTATCTTAACCCATGTGGTAAAACCGGGGAATGAACTCGCAGTTATGCAGCCCATTCATCTTTCCGATCCATCCAGGTTCGAACAATCAGCAGCAGACTTCTTTAAGAGGACAAGATGAAGGTAAAGTAGGCTGATCACCACAAAACATCGCTTAAATCAATTGCCCATTCATACACAACTACGATCTGAAAGGAAGTTGAATGCGTGGCTGGATCTCAATGAGGATTGACCATCGCCAAAAATTCATCTTTCAAGTCGATTTCAAAGTTTACACTGTCTACGACTCGACATATCCTTGACTTGTAACTTCCATCAGCATATACATATGTATTTAGACATGCTCATAGACGAGTATCACTGCGTACACACACTAGGTATGAAATTGTCCGAATAGCGCGCGGGCGGTCGCGTTGCGTAGATCAAAAACTTAATCAATTTCGACATATATTGCATCAACAATGAATATTCAGAAGTCAGACGCTCAATATACAACTTGTAAACAAATTAGGTGTAGGAGTCTCAGCTTTGATGGGACACTGGCTTATCATAAACGATTATGAAGAAATTTCATTGTGGGAACTAATGATAGATGTTACCTGAAGAGTAGGACAGTACATAGAATCAGCAGAATATGAAAAACTTCTACGGGCTAGCAAAGTTTGAGGACTTAATTTTATTTTGAGTGACCGAAGAAGGATTGTCCCAGATACAGATGTCAGAAGAGATGACAAGGTCAGTTGAGATCGCCAAAAAACGAACTTCATTCCTGACTGAACACTTATACCCGAAGCCAAAGTTTGGGAGTTGTCGATAACAATACACCAAGAAAAAAATCTCCATTAGGTCAGAGGGAAATGGGTGAGCGCCACCTGGAAACAGGTCAGGCAATATGTAGGGTGCGATGGTTATTCCTCAGTGATAACGTGAATGGAAGAAAAAACGAGGTTAATGGATTAACGAGGGTAAACGAGGCCCCTTCCGAATGTCAGTCAGCTGTGTGCAGTGAACGAAACGATACCAATTTTTCGCCATTTCATATGAAATAACTGGGTCATCAGTCATGATGATCGTAGCACTTGTCGAAGGACAGATGTAGGAAAAAATTGCATTCCAACCCGGCTCAAATACCCACATATAGACGTGTTTTGGTACGAAACGTGGCTGTCATAAGGGGGTCGAAAAACGTGAACAATACCCATCAAGGCGCCTTATCACGCGTCAAATCTAAATCCAAAAAAAGTAGCCCCAAGGAAAAACCGTTGAAAATTGGGACGCCAAAATTTGTTCCAATGGCTTTTTAGAGGCTAACTCAGAAATTTATGATGCAATCGGAATCCCTTCAAAGATTGAAAGAACAAAGTGAGAGAGCCTGCGCCCTTAGAAGAGATTGACTCTGAGCCGATGGCTGTACGAATAGCGTCTTCAGAGGATCCTCCAATTGAATGGCCAGGGAGAGCTATAAAGTCACCTAATTCGCCGCAAGACAAGCTCCTGGGAGTGCTGCCTTTTACTTGATTGAAAAAAAAACAAAGACGAACACACTGGATTGAGCCCTAGCTTTCAATTCCCATTGAAATCATGAAGATAATTTATTGTACTTCCAGCCTAGCCAACGGTTTTTGAAGACCAGAAGCACACAAACGGATCTTGCTATTCACTATGGCATCAAGATTACAAAATCTATATCCGAACGCACATGACACTCATACAGTGGGACCTCCACCCTCGAAGGCAATGGACACGGTAAACCTGATGTCAGAAAGAGAGAATGTTCAGTAGTCCAGTTCGAGTAAATTGTGAAAAAACATAGAACACATGCAGAAGGGGCTCGGCAACTCCTATTTTCGCCGTTTTTCTGGGTGATGGACGAGTTCTCTCGTGTACTGACACTCTTAGCAGAAACGAAGAGAGATTTCATGAAATGAGAGAACACAGACAACAAGACAAAACAATGTACAAGCCTTCCTGATACACCGACACAACGTCTGAGGAAGTTTTCCCAGCATCGAGGACGAGATGGTGCCCGCCTGATTGTTCCAGTGCAAAAAATCCACGCATTCCTACTTCAACTGGATCCTCTGCTCGAAAGGATATTGTACCTTACACACTGTCTTGAATTGGATGAGGCTTTTCAGAAGTGGATGGGGAACGCCAGAGATTCAAGGAAATCCATATTAGCGTAAGGAGCCTGTGCGAACGAGCCAGAATGGTATGTAAAAAGTATGTAGTACTTTTGAAAATCGAAGAGATTTTGCAGTAAGTTCAAAATGAAATCTGCAATAAGCCAATTTTTTACAAAAAAACGTTATAGCCGCTTGAACACCATACCGTTGTGTTAGATATAAGCAGAATCGGTTGTAATGTTGTGTAAAAAGAAAAAACGTTCGAGAACATGAGACGATTCGAAGAGAAGGAGGATTACTGTATCGATAAACGATCCGTTCAGATGTTCGGAACTGATATGAGAAGAAAGCAAGATGAGCGATTCAGAAACAATCGAGGTGACAACCGAATGGAAGACGAGAAAGTTTTGTAGGATGGAGGTAAGTCAAAAAGTGAAGTAAAAGAAAATATCACAATAATAAACTATATGATATATAAAATATAGCATGGGTGGTATGTACGATCTGGGCAGCTGTGTAAATGTGGGCACCGAAGGGCTAGTGGAACGAGGAGGACATTGATTGAATGGTTGTTGTTGATTACGAAGATCAAAGGCCTTTCCTTTACTTCCTTCCTCCTTCCCCCATCCACCCCTCCGGTTCGATCTTTCCCACATTCGCTTCCTCCTTTCCCCCATCGCCTTCCCCTTTCACGACCCTTTTTCCCCTATAACATGCCTAGCGTAAATCAGCTCAGATCGATGGAGCAGGCCTACTGCTTTCGAGGCCCTTTGTACAGAGGCTTGCTAGGGAGTGTAGTAGCAGAAAGTTGAGGATATGAACGAGCTCCGGTGAACTTAGATAATTCATGAAAGAAAAAAGAAAAAAAGAAACAAAACTTGTAATCTTTCAGAATAATAGGTTCAAAAAACTTTCGCATGAGTGATCCATCCGGTGTCTACATGTGTACGCCATGCATTCGACTTCTCTCCGAAACAGTTGACGCTTTCAAAGTTTTCCTAGACCTCGGATTCTAGTGTATAGGCCAGGAAACGTATGTTAAAGGGTCTCGGCCTACCAGGAGAGTCTTTCTTCCTTAGTTGGACAGAATGGGAGAATCGGACGCAGTGGGAAGGAACCGAAGGCCTTCAATCGCGAGCCATAAGCGTGACATTAAGTTGAACCTGCATCTTTGACATTTTTTCAAACACCGCAGGATTCCTTAGCTACCTGCCCAATGGAAGGTACTGTAGGCAAGACCGATTCCCTACAATGATCAGGTTCACGGGTCCTGCAGTTGAGCCACTACCTCTTCATATGTCCGGATGTTAGTATTAAGATGAGCTTTGGAAATCTGAAAGGGGTAGGTAACGGTGGGCCATTTTACGTCTCACAACAACCTCTCTGTGCCTAGTCCTTTACAGGAGTCGGCACTGAGGAAACTCTCGGCGCTGCAACCCGCTGTTTACCCGACTGTTTTCATTGAAACTCTAGGTCAAACAGTTCAACACGATTTCAGCTGAAGCTCAGACGCCTCCGAAGCTGCGAAACACACAGTTTTTAGCCATGTTTTTCGTCGGTCTTTGTCGCAAACCTTGATTGAACACTATCAAGAACCTAGAAAAATGTCTTCTTGGAGGGATAATGAAACTACTAAGATAGACGCGATGAAAACTTTTCGAAATCCCGAGCAATATTTATATTTTTAATCGCAATTTCACTCTCTAAAATGCCGAAAATTAAAATTTTCTAAATTTGGCCGAGCCGAAACAAATGGAGAGCAGTGAATAGCAGAATAAATATAATATAAATATACAGGTTCGACGTGCACAAGCACTTCTATCACACGTACGATCAAATGATCGAAAGCGCGTATACAAGTGTTACTGCGGCTCTAATTCAAAGCCGAGTGTATGACTTAGTTCAGAATGTGATTGAGCAATGCACCCCTTTTTGATTCATTTCTTCCATGAACAAATGATATAGAGGATGATGATGGGAGTCTCGGAGGCACCTAGAACGCGGGTGCAGCTAAGCCGATCAAGAAATGATGAAGACAGAAAGACAGAAACCTGCAACTCATTTTAGATTGACTGAGGGTTTTACATGTGCTTCAATATGGGTATTGCTTTTGAGCTTACATAGCCAATAGTTCTTCCTTTTAATGATATGCTCGCAGGAAGGTTAGAAGCATGAGCCGACTTGATAAGAGCAACAAAGAGGAGACATATGCCTTCCATATAATATTCCTCGATTCGAAGCTAAACTCTTATTTCATACTGTGCTATACAAATACGGTAGTTACAGAGAGACCCATACGACATGCTCATTCAAGTAATTTTCCTCTAATGGCCCAGATGTTAGCGATGGATTCGCTGCTCCTAATATGCAACACAATGAACTCTGTGAATGAGAGGTAGGATGGTGAGCATATGCGACTCGATGGCCGTCGTCCTTAACCCAAATTCGATGCTGAGCGAACCCAAGGAACTTCAAAGAGCACTATCAAGAGTAATTCTTGAAAAATCAGAGAAAATATAGAGCAATGAACACAGAAGGTCCCTAATCAATTACAAAATCCGTCTGAATAAGGCCCTACTGATTTTCAAGAATCATGAAATAAACACTCAGATTTCACTCTCACGGTCAGCAGAGTGCGGGCTCTCCCGAATTGGGTGGAACTATCGTCAGTACCGTCAACTATGTAGGAAAGCCGCGGTGATGAGGACATTTTGCGACCCTATCTTCGCCTCAAGTTTCAGCCCAAAGACCTCAAAAACTGACGAAATTCGAACCCAAATGACAACAATCAAAGTATCATGAAATAGAAGAGAGCCCATAAAATAACCAAATTGTTCGAAAGCAGCATTTAAATCTAGATTTAGGGTATTAAAGTGCTATAATCAGCTCAAACAGAACCGGTTGGTAGGAATTATTACTGTGAATTGGATTTTAAAACGACGTTGATGGTCGTTACAGTGTACGAATTACTTGAACGACAGTGACGTAAATTTTAACTTCTGAACCATGAGCAGCCTCAACCGATAGGAGTTTGCCTATACGATGAACCACCTTCTTTATGTATTCAAGTGCCTGGCGATCCTGAGAGGGGTAACCCTAAAATCGGACCATATCACTCATTTAAATAATTTCCATGGAAAAACACTATTGATCAACCGGTCCCTTCTGGTGTAGATCTATTTCTAGAGAGCGAGCTCATTTGAGTTGTGTTGGGCTTCCGACTGGGTGAAGGATGTTATGTATGGGGATCGGAGTCCAAATAATTTAACAGGTCCTCTTTTTAGAGTAAGGCTATGTTTGGGAATGTCATGTCTAATGCAGAATAGTTGTTGAAATTTTCGAAGAGGGGTAGGATTGGCTCTGAAGAAACCTTGCCAAGACAACCACTTGTGGTATTGTCGACTACCACCAAAGCTCAGTTTGGATGACTGAAACCACGACACGGTACAATTTTGAGTGTGGGACCGAAAAAAATGGAAAAAATATCTCAGTCGGTTCGAATTTTGTGAGAGACGAGGTCGCATAGCTACCTACCTTAAGTTTTCGTTGAGTGACGTTGGTTCGTGTCTCAGGAGAGCACTCGCAAAGTTGGTGGGCACTGATTCTACAAGGAAAGAGAGGAGGGCTGGCGGGGCAGCGAGTGGGAGCATCTTGTCTAGGCTGTACATGTATGGTCAGGAGATTCCATGCAGATGACCTCACCAGGCCGGAAGCACGACATTGACGAATAATGCTTACATATCTCCAGAAGCCAAAGACGTTCGACAGGTGTTCTGATTAGAAGTTCTTCTATCAACGAATAAACAAGAAGATATGGAAGCAAATAAATGAACGAACTAGCTTAACAAAGAGAACGCGCAGACGGAAAAACCATCCGGGAAAGGGAAAACTAGAACTGCCTATTCCGGGGTAGATAAAACTTTCGGATTTAGGCAACAACGAAACCGGTTTCAGATTAAACACAGGAAATGACTAGAAACAATCAGCTCCTGTACGGCTATGAAGTTTTACCGTAAATCGCCGTCGATTGGATTAGAGATACCTAACTCAGTGGGATGGTGGTGGCCTTGTCCTAAGATGTCCTAATCCTATTGTGCAATCAACTGGAAGTCAGGAACGTCACAGTCTTCTTGACCGAACTAATAGATGAAAAATGAACATATAATTGATGCTATTTTGTTGTAATTTGACTATTTCTGTACATTTGACCGAAATTTGGAAAATCCGAAGAGGAATCAGAAGCCGGATCGCTTCAATCTACGATAAACGGTGTGTGAATGTACTAGCAATCAGATGAACGATGTGAATCGTGGAAAGATCTCTACAGCCAACTGGTTCGGGGCCTTCTTGCAAAAGCTGTGAGAAAGTATAGGGAACCAATACACAAGCTCTACCAGTGATCCTTCGCCTCTTCCTTACTTGAACCTCCAGTGCACGGCGCATTCCTGATGAAATGATTCCTTCAAGATTAATTTTCGTGCATGCTTCACTTCCATGCAGAAGCTTCTAACTTTTCTCAAGCTATAATTTCACTAGCCATACTAGGCTTGGTTTGAAGAAAGTCAGTGGAAAAAAGTCTGTCCACTTATTAGTTTGAATCCTGCCCACGACCAGGCAAAAGCATCAATTGCTACTCTATGGACCTCTCCAAGAAGCTGTCACCCAAGTGTTGTTTCTGCAAAGGGACTTACATGGGGCATTTTGAGTCATACAGAAGATTCTTGAAATAAAAAGTAGAAAGAGCTTTCAAACCACATTGGAAGTCGGGAGAGTCCCCAACAAAAATTGAGCTGATCTCTACGAAAGCCTGATTTCATAGCAGAAATGCTAGATTGACAAAACAGAAAAGACAGCAATGTCTCGCCGGAGATGTGGGCTAACACCTTCACAATTGAGTCTGAAAGAGAATCTATGGTGTAGGCAAGACAGGATCAATAGAGAGCACGATTCAGCTAGATCTTCATTCAGGACCTTCATATGACAACGTATGGTTGTAAACTACCCATCACGACCACCAAATTGCCAAAACTCAATCAACAAACCGACTTTCTCAATTGAATAGGACGGCAGCCAATAAAAAGAAGGCCACGGTTCACTGGGAAGATGACGATGGCGTTGTTGATGACTGTGAAATCGAAAATACCGTTGCGTTCGTGGCCGCGCATTGATGATGGCGACGAGCTGCGGCCGATGGTCTGTCGATGGCAGAAAAACGACGAAGAAGAAAACGGCAAGCGATACTCGTAATGAAAAGTTATTGATTGATTTATGGCAATCGATACTTCCGTATTTAAGTAAGCGTAGATTTCGTAGGTAAGATATCCGAGTTCCGAAGTACTGAATGCTCGTATGAAGCCGCTGGATGTGGAGAAAGTCAAATTTTCGTCAAGAAAAGGCTCAAAGCACGGAAAATCTGTGAATTTCTGGAAAACCACGACTTCGCAAATGATTTTCCGATTACCGTCTTCCAGTGCTATGCGTGCCAAGCCAAAATATTGGCCTAAGAAAAGACTCCATTTCACCACTCACGATTTCTGAAATGCTTCCTTTTGCCATTAAAATGGGCAGAAAATAGCAGTAATTTCTATCAAGCACAAAGCATGCAGCATTAAGTGTCCAACTAGAGGTCTATTGGACAATTCCAGCGTAATAGGTCATGCAATTGAATCCCACCTAGGAATTTTCAGGGCATCAAAGTTATGCCAGTTGCACGAATTTTCGCTCAGGTGGTCGAACTGGACTCAAACCCGGGACATAAGGACTTTAAGACATGCTGAGGCAAGATGGTATATGGTTTTGCAAGGGTGCAGGCGAATGATTGCTCCCATATTGGATGGTATGTGTAGAGAACACTAGAACACTACAAAGAGTGGGTGCCAGTTGAGGTATAAATCGTCTGAAGGGGGAGGATGTTGTGGGAGAGGGTCGGGGAAGCAACACTCGCCTATCGCATCGCTGAAAAAGCGAGTAAAGTCGAGTGCTAATAGCTCCTTGAAAACTTCAAAATTGGGAGAGGGAAGGGAAATGGGTAAGGGGATAGGACAGAGTTAGAGAGTACTCGTTGGAAACGAGACGAGATGGGGCGAGGAGGTACTGGGAGCTCATTAACAACTGGACTAACGAACATCCACATTGAAGTTGCCAATAACCTAGGGAAAGGTCTAGTGGAATGCAAAACTTCAAAAACAATTAATAATCATAGGAACTTGCCTTGCCCAACGGTAGACGGTCCTATTTTTGGACAAATCACATGGCACAGGCACACCCACTGTGACGATTACTGGCAAGTTATTTACCGATGCAAAGAAGAGTACAATTGATTGATAAGGTAACCACAGAACACTTTAAGTGCCCAATTAGATCTTCATAATACCCAGATCGAACCCCAACCCCACCACAAGAAAGGCTTCTATTGAGTTCAAAGACGAAAGGTTGGGGAAAACTGAAAGAGGCACTTAATTAGGGAGCAGTCATTAGTGAAGCTCGTTCAAACCACACATAATGACCTACGCGAGCTTCTACGCCTATTTCTCTCTTCAGCGAGAAGGAAAAAACGGCGGCCGAACGAGGTCTTTTTGAGACCACATTGTCTCAGGCCTCGAAAAGCGGTGGCGGAAGTCCAAAGTGGATCCTTGCAAGCTCCTAGATAGGCCACTCGAATGGTGAAAGGCTAAAGCCGAGCGCCGCTTGCAGCTATTCACAGCGACAGGAGGAGGGAGGTGACAAAAATTCGAGATGCAACTGGGTTTCAGCGAACAACCGATGTAACCAACGATGGTGACCAACAAGAATCAGGACGGCATAGTTGAAGCGACTGAGGCTGAAAGAACGCAGTTGGACGAGCTACCTGGATCAAATCTCAGACCAAATATCTTCCAAGTCGGCAGAGCCTCTCAAGCCTTCAAAGTCAATGAAACCGTGTCCATTGCGTTTTATCGTATGAAAGCAAGACTATTTGTACATAAGGTCGTTTCGGAGAAAGCCATGGGACACACTAACCACGGAAGGAAGCCTGAAAGAGGTATATGGCATAGTGATTCAATTCCAATAAAAACAATACCTAGCCCTATGTACCTTTACAATCTGCGTCTTTATGGAGCCATAGATGAAACCGTTAATTGGCTTTCAGGCGAGAATGATCAAGGCTTCTCACTTCTAAAGAACTATACACTCATCAACGAATTCGGAGGGTAATACATCGTGGATTCGAACTTTTCTCGACGGAAAACTACACGATCCGGATGCACTTTCTGTCGATTATGGCGCTACGGTGACACGAAATGGTGCACATCCTGACTGAACAACGATCAGGGCGCTTTTTCATTCCACGAGGACATCAAATCGGGAATAAAATGTATCGCTAACAAAAGGACTCGAACGTCTACTTCGAGATCTTCTCAACATCGCACTTTCCCACTTTACTAGCTAGACCACACACGAAAGTCCTTGGTTTTCCAAAAGCTTACAATGATACCGACTTGTAGTGATTTTGGTGGTTAAGAAACGGTTTCAGAAGGTAAAATAGTTTACAGCTCAAGTTGTAGTGTTGAGCTTCATCTCATGGGAACACACTTCGCGAGATTCTGAGCCAGCATCATGGGTATGGGGGCATGAGTAGAGTCATATGTACTAGAACAACGTTTAATCAGACCAATACTACCAACAGTTCTGAATTGGAATACCACTCAAGAAAGGTCCAAATCGAACTTTCTGCTCAACTTTGGCTGAAGGAACACAATGCCGATTAAATAGCGCTCTTAATATATCCGGAGTCCCTAAGGACAAGGCTTCCCATCGTCGACGGGGCTCGAACCCCCGCCTTCGTCTGCACTCGGAGATTCTCACTTATCCGCTCCATTACATAGACCGCGCAAGAATTTAATCAGCATTTTATGTTTCTTTCTTTCTACTGAGTGTTCACTGAATAGCCAACCGATTCCCTCATGACCATCGACAGAGGCAGCCGAGCCGCAATCTAACATGCTGGCAGAGATTAATACATACAAAAAGACAAGAAAGATGTGGCTGAAGGCTTCAAGACTTGTTGGCATCTGTGCTGAGTCGTATGGGCCTGATAACGGTCCCATGAAGAAGATACATAAGGGGCAGGAACAAAAGGCACCCTGGGCGGATCAAAAAGTAAGCGATGAAGACAGCACTTAACGACTCGGCAATTTTTGTTCAAAAGCCAGCACATGGTGCATGACGAGTGAACGACCAGAGGCAGGAACTACTAGGAAAAAGCTGAAACTGAAAAGTGTCCCACTTTTGCGTTCGCACTTAAGTGGCCCAATGGTTAGAATGTTCACAGGCTCATGAAAGATGGAATGGGATGGAGAGGAACGGGTGGGAGTGTCCGAAAAGAGAGACAACTTCAGTCACAGACTATGCCTTTATTTCCATTCAGATCCTAGCATTATATTGGTAGAATTGAGATAAATCTTGTAATTTTAATTGGTTACCTGGTTTTATCATTGATTTTCATAATTTTTTTTTGATCGTTTACTTGAAGGCATACCAATTCGAGTGAAATCCGTTTGAATAGCAAAATAATTCAGAAAAAATCTTTTGTAAAAAAGAACTGAAAGAGTACTAAAACTTCATTGAAGTGAAACATATCGAGGACTAGCCGGAGTACGCCGCTGTCTAATGCTGCGCTCGAAATTGAATCAGAAATCAGGACAGCAAGGTTATCACATTACTCATTTAGGGTGCTAGACGTAAACAAGTTGTAAGTGTAAAGTATCTGAGAGGAAAATCAATAATTTTGTTAAATAGTGTAGATGAACTATGAAGATTCCCATTACCAATCCCATAACTGAAGCCAGGCAAATATGATTACAAGCCTGATTGAGTGTTTCCGTGTCCGACCACCACATAACCATATGCTGGAAATTTGGCAACTGTTCGTGGAAATTGGTCCTTCAAGGAACTTTTTTCTCGCGAAGGATTAATTATATAAAGACCGATCAAAGTTGAGGCATCATTGAAGTACTACCGTATCTCGTATCCAAGTAGCTCCATGTCTTAATACTGGGATCATGAAACCCGTCAATTCTTCAGTCCATTGCCTTCATCTATTCATTTACTGATCGTATTCGATACGGTTTGTTTTACAAGAACTAGTAGTGGAAATAAAAATATCCGGTTGAATATGATAAAGGATAAAGGAGAAAGTTTTTTGGCGTTAATCAATCCCGTCTGAGGGATGCGCCCCAGCATTCGACTTCTATTCAGAATTGTAGTGGCGGAATGGGTGCGTATGTGGCCTATACAATGACTTGCGTTGGCCAGCCGATGTACAAGTCAGTGCTTTTATCCTCCCAGACGAGTCTGGTACCCTCTAACCGACCCCGGAGGGATGGAAGGCTTGGTTGGCCTAGGCGGTCATCCATCCGGGATTCAAACCCCTGACCGTGTGTGTGACACAGTGCGCCACTTGCCACTACACCACATCCGCCCTGTTGAATATGATAGTGGTGTATAAATAAAAAAATAAATGTCAATGACAAATGAATAAATACTTTTTGATAATCAACTCCCATGAGGGACACGGGACAATATGTCAAAAAATCAAGTGCAAAGCTTAGAAAAAATAGTTTGCTGAAGTATTTTTTAGTAAATAAACATGAATATGAATAAAAAAAATTGAAACTAAAGTAAAGAAAAAGATGAAACGAAATGAATAGGAAAAGCCAAACTGTGAAGTTTGACTTTATTCAAAAGTTTTCCCTATTTATTTCGGCTTTCTCCACTTTACTTGAACTCTATTACACATCTATGATAACGTGCATAGGAGTCGACATAGCATCGTTTTGCAGACATATGGTAACCTCAAGGGGAAACGGACAGTAGCAAATTATTTGAAGAGCTTGAAAATAAGCTTACTTAGCAGAGTAAGTAGTTGGAAAAGGACCATTCATTAATCTGAGGAAAATTTCGTCAAGTTGTGAAAGGGTTGATCAAATTGAGTATATGAGCCAGGCAACAGCTTCTCTAACCACATGACCATCGCCACAGAAGTATGTACAGAATGTCCGCTTAGGCAACTTTAGGCAGGCAGTAGTAGGCAGAGTACAGTCAAAGGAAGAAAATATGATACTTCAGGTGACTCCTCATCATTTTTGAGCCTGCCGGTAAGTAGAGGAAGAGATAAGTAATGGATAGCTACTCGAGTACAAACACGATATCGTTCTCTAGACGTCAGCTTACGCTCTGGGGTTTTTCTTATTGTGATAGTTGTCTTTGCACCTACTCATAGCTAGTGATGATACAGCTGGTTCTTTAGTTAACAAATAATAAAGCACTATTACAACATTAATCGGAAAAACCGGACTGATAGTGAGCAGGACGAGTTTTCGTTTTTACGATGGCTCAACACCAACGACTTTCGCACCCAATTCGTTGGCAGTGAGAACCAGCTGGTTAAGACCCAACTGTCGTTGTCACCACCGCTAGTTAGAAAGAAAAACAAACTATCCTTCTATTACAATGTGTGCAGGCTCGAGACAAGAAATGGTGCCGTAATCTAGGCAAGAACCCTAATATGCTGCTTCTCGACAAAACATAATCGTGGGCTCGATAACAGGACCATCAGAGCTGAGAGAAGGCTGGAAGCTTACAAAAAACCACGTTGCCGGTTGGAACGAAGTAAGGTTTACTCCTTTTTTCCGGTTCTCGGGAGCCGGCTACGGGTAATCAAAACCCTGCATACTGTGTCCAGGTGAGTGGAGATTAGGTTAATCGGGTGACAAGCTCATCCGATCACTGACAATATCTCGAAGTACACCAATCACGTACACCTAGAAGACTGGAATGCGCCTACGAGGTCATTCTAACTTTCTTACGATGTCAAATGGAAGCTGGAAACGTAGCGAATCCTAAATAACTGATCCCCGGAACTTTGGACTATACCAAGAATGATTCCGCAGTCATTCAACGAATATCTTTGAACATATCCTCCAGACTGTTCTCAGTGTATGTTAGGGTGATGCGATTGTAGCAATTTAAAGCTGAAAAAGTTTCAAATTGAAAGAAAGGCAAAGAGAAAACAGAGAGGCTGCGAAGAAATTCAGTGAATACGACAGGAACTCCCTCGAGATTCTATGGTAGGATTAGAAGGACTATGATATAAGAGGAATTCTCGGCGTCTTTGGAGACCTTCAGTGGAGGCCTGGAGGGTAAATCACACACGGATTTACCACAATCTGCCTTGAACCGTAAACGCTTGAAAACCTCTTTCGAAGGTCTCACTGAAAGCCAAAAAGCAACCGAAGGAGGCAGAAGAATCTCTATCGTAGCTAACAGAAAGACATGGTGCAGTAGTTAGCATCGAGTAGCCCGGAACTAGTTCTATCGCGAATTAGCTCAAAGGTTTGTTGGACGTAGACCGCTGCATTGTAGATCTTAGCGCCATGTACAATTTACTGTCACCACCGCTAGTTCCGTTGGCCGTTACTAATCGAGGACGGCGACAAATGTCGCGGATGTCACTTTATTGGGTGACGGACGTTATTTCACATGAGCGATCCGAACAGCTATTATGTGTCGCGTATGTTCGTCTCCTTTCATGTTCATTCACATCTTGATTGCCTGAAATTTGTTTATAGCGAATTACGGTAAATGGAACAGGAAGACGGCGGACCGGTGTTCAGCCCCGGTTTGTGCTGAATGAGAGGAGTCCTAGTCCCAGCTCAAGCTTTTCGGGATTTTCGTTGAAGTCGCTTGCTGCGACCGAGTTGAGCAGGCAAAATATTGAAGGATTGGGAGGTCTCTACCTAAGTTTATATTTTTGAGCACTCAATCTGCTTTCAGCTTGCAGCATAGGAATGCGGGAAGAAGAGGAAGCGCCTGATCTGATAATCAGCTTTGTTGTCAACTAAGGTAAGGGAAGGTTGAGGAACTAGTTGGGAGTAGGGAAGGATCGTATTCGGCTTTTTGACGGGGAAGGGTCGTATATATGAACTTGTTGGATGGTGCAGTGTACGAATGTTAATTTAGAAGTATGAAAAACTTGTTCATCCAGCTACTACCTACTCCCTTACCTTTCCCGCTCCAATCTCCGTTCGACAGCTTTTTTGGAATTCAAAGTAGGTAATAGAGGGGACAGGTAATTTTTTTCGTAGAGAAAGTTTGCAGGAATGATTTAGACCGCGCTAATCTTCTCATCAATTTGCTTGGCACCGATCATGAAAACCAGTCGTATGGAAAGCGTAACGTGGTAATTCGACGAGACCCGTCTGTCCGCTTGACGGACTAGACGAGGGAATTATGAGGTAGAGATTGAAAAAAATCCAGAAAAATGGCACGTCATTGGCAGAACTATCAATTCGAATGAGATCGACCCCGTGATTTTTACCTGATATCTATAAAGAGTAAAGCATGCTTGGCGCATTTCTAGGCAAGTGGTGCTTGTAGAACACCATTCACCTCGTTAGGACCATTTTAGTTGCTATTTCAAGGCCATGAACGAAATATGGGCACTGACAAATCGCGCTATCATCGAGTCCTACATCAAACTTAGCTTGAACAATTAAAAACTTCTACATTTTTATATGGAGCTTAGTCAGTATTGCCGTTGAAATGATTGCCTAATTCCAGAACAAGAATTACTGTAGAAGAAGTTGATGTAGCCCGCTATGAACATAGAAAACAAAACAAAGTATCCTAGACAGCATAAACTCGTTAAACACCCGGGTAACTGGGTTCATAGTGAAAGATACGGGATACAAATCTACATCCCGAAAAGAAACAGCACCACGATAGCAGTGCACGTCTCTCTCTGGAACTCGTGTTCGATTTCCTAAGCGCTTGAATAAACAGCAAGTTTTTCGAATGACTTGGGTTGAGATTTTGTTTGCTTTGATGTTCTCAAATCAAAAGACTGAAGGGCAGAAGAAGGATCCTTCAAACTCTTAGCTACGGTGTTGCTTTTCTCGAACGTACTATTGAAGCAGCTCTCAAAGATTCATCTTTACAGTAAATTTGAGGAAAGCAGCTTCAATTAGATGGCTATTTCAACAGGTGTTCAAGGACAATAAGTAAAATCAAAATTCTGAACATGGGGCCCCCAGTTGCTCTGCTATGTTAGAAAAAATACTGAGTGTTCAGGAAAAAACTACAATTGGCATCAGTAAAACTTTTTTGGGATTGAGCTATAATTTTGTACAGCTATGATTCGACTTTTATCGAATCACAGTAACGATTGAATGCCACTTCAGCCTATACATTGACTTGCACGAGCTAGAAGATGAATGATTCGACGCCTTTCTACTTATCTTCCCATTCATCCTCCCTCACTTATCGTCCCAAACGAACCTGGTTCCGATTTACCGATTACAAAGAATGGAAGGCCCAAGTAGGCTCGAAGCTTGTAGATTAGAGGTTTGATTGCGGAGCATTGTACCTGATCCAAGGTCGGAGAAACTTTCTGTTATCTCGCAAGTGGTTCCAGGAAAACACGTAGCTCTACTTGCACGTTCACATCTGGCTTAATGAGGAGTTTTTCGTTGTGGTTTGGTCTTCCACTGAAGAGACTTGCCAGACGTACCTATGCAAACAATCAGAGAGAATGGCAGGGCGTCTTTACTCATGCTCAAGCAGAGAGTTTTGAAAAAGGGCTCTGAACTTTCCTGTACTCATCTACACGAGTTTCCAGGAACCCTGCATATCTCCCGCACTTCTCCCTTCATCCAGCGTATAAGTTTTTATCGACGTTCAATTGAAATTATCACATCCTAGTTGTAGTCTTGATAAGGGAAGGTGATGGAACAGGTAGTCTGTTCGAAGCGAGAACTGAAGTTAGGAATGAACCATAGATGACCATACAAGAGTAGGGACCAGTACCATAACTGCTAAGCATGGGAAGTCTGACTTCATTCCGTCAAATCAGAGCACCTTCACAAGCTCCTCCCCCACAAAACGAATACTAGCGGGCGGTGTGGGTCATTTTCGCAAAACCAATGTGCAGCCATGGGATTTTGTCTTGATTCGTTGATGAATGCTGGGCCTGGCATATTTTCCGTTTCCGCCAGCAGTCGACTCGTCTAACCCTTCTTAACGTCTCGGTAACCAGACTTGGTAGCAGTAATACATCAGTGCGATTTGGGTCTCGTAGTACTGATAAAGCCTGTCATGGGATGCCGTTGTTTTGCGTATTATCCCACTGTCGTAGATTGTCATGGAGTCCACGCTGAAGTCTTACATGACCCTGTTTTCAGAATGGATAACCTACAAAGTAGTCGCGGATCCACACCACATTGATTGACTCCTAGTCCCATAACCACAGTTTTCTCAGCTTAAGTATGGGCTTCATAATTATAATCTTTTCTCTACGTATTCAATTAACCACTTAGTCAGCTGGAAGTATGGACCATGAAAAATAGAGACATCTCTATTTTTCCATAGAATTATTTTCAATTGAGTTGCTTATTTAACTGTTGAGCTTATCAAAATCGATGAGGGCCTTGTAGGGGCGTTTTTGTGCCTTCATTAAACGAATAAACGAATAAATAAATAAGATTTTTTCACTATCAAACCTGAGCTTTCATGTAATTCAACGAAAAATCCGTATTTTCTATGTTTCCTATTATCATCGGTCCTCTTAAACATTGAGTGCAGAAAAAATCTTGCATTTTCCGAATATGGCTCATGAAAAGCACCTAAAACAGGGATAACTGATTTCAAACAGATTAAACTGAAAAATGAACGTTCAAGGTGTTCAGGAGTTCAAAAAATAATAAAAACACACTTACTTCATACAAAAAGTAGGCAATCCAGAAGTCGAAGAAAGCTCCAACCGATCGATATGAATGTCGAGGTGTCAGTCGGGGAGGCCGTTGATCGGTAGATCACATTTGGGGATGCCCTGCGTAAGGAGGTGATAAAATCTTTGTCACTTTTTCTGTTGCACTATTTTTAAGTATTTTAACTTGATTGTTTATGCTATCATACTCAACCAATGTAAACATTTCTCTAGGCATCAAAGTTTCATGAGTAGTTTATAACTGAACAGCCTTTCTTGAATGTGATGGCGCTTCAAGACTTTTTCTGGGCTTCTTTCATTGAAGAACAGCAACATTAATTCGTAAAAACTCGTACCATGACGCAGTTCAAGCCACAGTTTCTTTATTCGCCATTGAAGCCTTTCAAGTTTACCAGTTTCAGTTATGGCCACCTCTCGAAACGCATAAAAGCAACATTAAATTCAAGAATTTCTTCAGAAAAATGTTGCTAAAATGTAGGACCGTTATGTGAAAGCCGAAGAGCATCAGATTGGCCCAACGTCACAGAGTCATGTAGGATATAGTTTAAAGGGTAATGTATTTTCCTATAATGGAAGGAAATCGAGTGCATGGCGTATCCGTGGCGCTGTTGCCCAAAACTACTCTGACTCTGTGCCGGTCCGTTCTGCTGAAAAGTTAATGAAAAGATTTTAGAATCTGATCACCTCCAGAATAATGGATAGGTTTGAAAGCATGGCGCATCATTGATATCTAGTTTCTGCATATTTAAAGCAACTCCATTTTTTAGAAAAATTTTACGACTTTATGTGATTTTTTAAAAAGTTCGTAGATGATAAAGGTCAAGATAAGTTTGAAAGGTATGCTAACAGACAACCGAACCCGCAGCCGAATAGTCCCGCTCGCGCGCTCGCTGACCGGCCGGCCGAGTATGAAAGCAGCTAATCGCCGCGAACTTCGCCGCGTGCAGTTCGAATCGCACGAATGTACCCATACCCTTGGTTAATGCTATTCCAACATGTTTCTGTCCTCATCCTCTGAGGAGCGTGGTTTGTAGAATAGTATGGCTGAGAATGAACCTAGCGCCCAGGGCCCTCCAATAGATTCATTTTGCAAGGCCGCTTTGGCCTAGGAAGGTGAATTTTTCCAATTTTTCTCTATGTAGAAGGAAATATTTGGTACTTGAAGAAGTGCAGCCACTGCCAGTGTACCCATATTCAAAAACACATTTATTAAGCAATTCTTTTCAATAAAAAAAGGAAAAACCATATAATCATGCTGTTCTTAAGAATTTACACTATTTGATAGAGTGAATGCAGTGCAATATTTTTCTTGAATAACAGCATAATATAGATATTATCGATCGGACTCGGCTGACTCAACGGTCTTTCTGTCAGATCGGATCGAACTGGAGCTGGTTGACGATATAGACGACGATATAGTGGATGATCTCGAAGACTCGTAGTCCTTTGGTAAGATACCGTAATCAGCTAGACCATGAATTCGTTTGTAAGATACCAAACTCGGCTGAATCGTGAACAGAGTTTTTAATGGCTGAAAATGGAATATCAGAGCGGTATGCACAGGCTTTTCATGAAATAAAAACTTAATTTTTTGAAAAATTTACCCGTCCATGCCTTTTCCATTCAATTACGTTCGCCACAAAATATATTGGTATCGGAACCAAAGGTACCAAGCTCAAAAACCATCCGAAACCCTGCAATCACAAGTGGAACAATGTTGAGATTAGAGAGTAGAAAGCAAAAGTCACAAAGGGAGCGTCTATTGTTAGCATTAAATGGTATCAATGTAATGAACGCAACCACAGAAAAAGTTATTTCAGAAGTGATAGAAATCGTCAGATGCACCTACCAACGCCCAGCCGGGAAATGTATATGTCTTTGAACGATGTTCCACGGTTAATTCATCCCGCATCACTGTGAAGACCATGATGATCTGGAACATTATCGTGTAATGCGATTGCGAAAGACAGCGGTTCGAATCTCTCCTTTTCCTCCTCTTCCCTGTGGTCCCCGAGAGGCTCTCAAAGGTGGAGATACAGTTTATGTTTCGAACCTGAGCGGACTGCTGTCTCCAACTGCAACTGACTGGATCGAACTTGAGACAGGCGAAAATCTCTTGACACTTCCCAAATGGAGAAAGGATGTTATAAAAGTCAAACTGGGCTTTCACAGCGGTATTCTTAACACTAGATGAGCCGAACCCTTTCTAGTGAATGCTGGCCTCTTCTTACCAAAACCTTCGCTGACAGAGTCAATCAAGTGGTTTGCGTATAGGCTTCTGGGCACTCTGGGACTCCTACCGATAGGGCTCTATCTGCGACAGTTTGGCATAGTATCCAAATCTGGGTGCAATGATTTAGGGTCGTGACACACTTGTAGCTGGTTGAGGTGAGTACGATTGGGGCGAGTTGACCAACAATGGCATACCCATACCTGAACGTATGGAAAGTTTGGTTAGTCTGGGTTGTATCTAACCGAAGCTCGACCAGTGGACCACTATGCATTTCCTCCCATGGCACCACAGTACCTCTCTGAGATTAGGAGGATAGTGGTTGAGATTGATCCTCTCATTTATTTATGTGGTAACACGAACGAGATACTCACTAGTCCCATTGCCGGTGTAACGAACTTCCAGCAGAATGCCCATAAGGGAGCTGCTGGCTCGAACAATCGTGATAATGGGTCGTCACGCGGTTCCCCAAACATTTCGCGAGCGTCCTGTCGGATATTTGAAAACCCTGAACAATTCAGTTCTGAAACATGTTCTTCTTACAGAGACGGGACGGAATCGCACCGTAGACGTATATGAAGACCAGCACTTCTGCTACAATGACGACACAAGCAGAAGTTGAGGCACAGTATGAATCAAATACTGTAAACCAGAAAAAGCCGCTCTGAACAATCTAGTTTGCATAATAGATTGTGGACATCGGTGAGGTACCAATTCCAAGAAAAATGATGGACTTTACGAGGATCTCGGGTCTTTTATGAAAACTGATCCTGAAATTCTGCCGAAGTAAACGCTACTACTGCTCTAACCTTCCCAGTAGTTGAGTCACAAGTTTTCATATCGTGTTCACTATGAATCAAGGCTGTCTCCAGGTGTGCTCACGAACAGGGGAAGGTTTTCAGGCTTCCTCAGAGCCAGAAAGAGCTCTCTTCCACCCCAGAGTGTCCTCAAGTGGCTATCTGCCGAAGGTGCACACCGACATTTTCAGTCAGTCCTTCTAACTTGAGGTATTCACGCTTACCGGATCCAAAACTGACCCATGGAAGGGAAGGAGCGTTCTGAAGGGTTAGAGATCACCTTTCAGTATGGGACTCTCCCTTTGTCGCAATCCCTCCCCCTTCCCCTCCCCCTTCCCAATTTCCCTTCCCCTATCCAATGAAATCAGTTCGAAAACCCTTCTTCTTGTGAACCATACTTTGAAAGGCCCTCGAATAAGAACTCATTTACGATTTTCAGAAACGAGGCAATGGTTCCAAGATCTTCTAGAAACCTTCACCACAACTCTATCAATAATCTAGAATCATTTCTGATTAATCAGAAACTCACTTCAGTTGTCATAATTACACCGCAAGCAAATAGAATCACACAGGTGCATAGGGACACAAACCATTTAAATTTTCGAGTGTACGGCCATTGATCGTAGATGTTTGTGCAAATGGTTTCAGCAAAAGCTAAACTGATATGAACTGATTCGAAACGATACAGAACGGTAATCCTGACATACCGACTTCTGAACTAATACCCAAGCAGAACAGCATGGCAAAGAAACACGAAGCCCATACAGATGGATACGGCATTTTCGACATGGCCTCGGGATAGGCGACAAACGCTAAGGATAAACCTAAAATTATCAGCCATTCTCCACTTTATGGCATGTATTCATACCCGAAAAAAGGGTCAATCAAACCTACTATCCCTACTATCTCTTCGGGCTTTCAGTTTATGATCACACTCGTTTGGGAGGATATAACCGCTAAGGTTCCATCGACTGACCACTACAGACACTGATTAGGTCACATACGTCAAAACGCTCTTTAGATTCTGGTTGTAAATCCAGTGGAGGGACGCATCCCAAAAGTGGAATTGCCTGACGCCGAATACTTCATCCTTTGTACAATCCATTTAAAGAACGGGTGCGAATTGCTGTTTTCCCTTCATGCCCCCCCCCCCCGCAGTTTGGAGCTACCGTGTTCAAGGAACATGAGCTGTGAGAAAAGTTAGGAAAAAATAAAAAAATGACTCACCGCTGGAGACCACTTCATCGATAGGTTTGCGAAGTTGATGGGAAAGATAGCCTAACGTTGCAAATACGGCAACTCCACCAAAGACACTCATAATCAAAACACCCCAGATCACCAGCCAAGCATCCTAAATAGTTAAACCACTAAGTTGCATCGATTCGAAATGTTATTTTCATACAAAAGTAAACGAGGAAATGTTAGTAAACAAAAAACAAACCCTATAGCAATTGTTATACTGTGCGTTGTAGGATGCCAGCACAATAATGCCACCGTAACCAACGTTCAACGAAAAACAAATCTGTACAAGAGCTGCCGACCATGTCTGGAAGAGGTTCAAAGGATGATTCGGAGGGAGCAACGGCACCTCCTGACCCTCCTGCTAGCCAATTGCTGAGTATGAGAGCACGGAACCCAAATACTGCAACTATGAACCAAACCTCATGATTCAGTAATCTGTTAAAATCTGGTTTCCCAAGGTAGTAATAAACTCCTTCGGAAGCGCCTTCCAACGTGATTCCACGAACGAATAAAACCACAATTATTACATAGGGAACTGTTGAGGTAACCTGCAAACATATACTTATTGTTTATTTACTCATTTATTAGAACGAAAAAAAAGACCTCAGAGCTTAACTCACGTAGGCTACTTTACCCATGTATTCGTAACCTTTCACCAATATCAAAATTACAGTCGTCCACATTACTGCTAGAGCTGTCAGTGTTGGCCAATTAATGTCGCCTATCTGGTCTATTCCATCAGATCTTTTTGTTACTACGTTCCTACAAATGCAAAATGCATAGGAGACTCATATTTCCTACAGCCGTGAACAACCAGTATGTAGTATAGAACGTTCGAGACACTTTTTCCGTTATCATTGAGTTTGGGATGCGCCACGCATTCGATTTTCATTTCGCTTAGTAGTGCGTTTTCGATGCTTATTTTATGAAAAACTTTGCTTTAATTTGAGTAATGATGTGCTATAGAAGCGGCGGCGCTGTCAGACTATAAACCTAGCTTATCAGCTTTATCTAAACCCCTACCCTTGACAATCGCGAGCCCGCTCAGACTGAGGTTGAGGACATAGTCCACGATGACCGTTTCGGCAAAGAAATCCTTCAATGTGATCGCCAATTACTCTTTTTCTACCGCTATCAACTCAAAAAAAGCTATTTTAAGACAGCAGTGAACTAAAGAGCATACAATGGGAGTGCTGTTGTACTGGCTTTATCACCCAAGCACGGAACGGAACAGTGGGTAATGGCCCCAACAATGTTTCATCCTGAAGCTTCATCGTTATCTCGAGTTGTAAACTCCAACTGAGGGAAAAACTCAAGCTACCTTGAGGCTTATTCAACTCAGGAAGATGAATGAAGCTACTCACGTGAAATATTGGTCGAACGGTGTCTTCATCTCCTTGAACACCATCGCAATACAAGATCCGTTGAAAGCGATTGGGTGATATGGATCTTTTCGAGCGCATTCTTTCATTAACTCCTCATCGGTGCAATCTAAAAGATACTTCCTAGGCCTGTGCCTTGGAGGATCTCGCAACCAAGCATGTCTCTGCTCTATAATTGGGATTTCCCATTGGGTAGGAAAATGGTCAACTAGATTGGTAAAGGTAGATAAAGATGGACAACTCACAGATATCATTCCAAGAGTTGTAGCAGCTTCCCCATTTTGGCATCTGACCAGTTGCGGCAGAATAAAGATAAAGAAAGCCCCACGCAATGATTACACAGTAGTAGATGCTGACCGTTAATGAAATGAGTGTCATGGACCATCCCAACCCTACAAAATATGAAAAATTGTTGTACAAGTGTAGCTGTGACTCAAGGAGAAAACATGAGATAGTTGGCTGATAGAGCCACTTCGTAGTTATTTATGCTTTATGCACCTCGTATCCAACTTTTTTTTACTAAGGCTCTAGCCTAACTAAAATCGAATTACGACTGTTTCAATCAGTGAACCAACGATGTATTTGTCCTAAAAGGTTCTTGACGGTTACAAGACAGTATATTAATAATTACAGCTCAATGTTTCAAAGCCTATATAGAATGGCCGGCTCATGTCTTTATAGTGCTGATAAGCTAGAAGAGCGCGAGTGCAAGCGGGGCCTCTCTTGTGTAAAGGATAAAGAGTACCGTGTCACAGGAGAAGCGCAAGCGGGACGGGTTCGGGTCCCGTCCGAGGCCGAAGTTTTGTTCATAACTCGCCATCCTGACGAGGTATACACTTCTCCGTTCCCGGCGGTAGCCCTCGGTACCTCGCATAGTCATACGTCTTCACGCTCACTTCTCTGGCATCTTTCGTAGTCCACAGTTCATAGTCCATAGTCGCGCGACCGGTCGTGGACTATGAAAGATGCCTCTCACTTCATGTGTGTCAAACCCTTCGTCCTTAAAAATTCGAATATCCCAGCTATGAGCTCCGCACTGCGCTACCGTGGACCAATGGGTAGCAGATTATGAGCTCGGGAAAGAAACGGTATAGTAGCAGAGTATGACTCAATAAAAACAGGGACCAAGTCCTGGCAAAGCATCAAAGCAATCGAACCTTGAAGCGCTGGCAAATAATGTCTGAATAACATCGACGGTCCACAATTCATATACTGTCCAACCAACATTTCAAGATAAAGTGATGGAAGTCCGAAGAATACTGCACAGATAAAATAAGGGAACAAAAATGCACCTAAAAATGTAGTCTGTTTGTCATAATTTTCAGTTTTTCCTCTAAGAGACTTACTTCCACCATTGTTATACGCCAAAGCTGGAAACCGCCACACATTACCAAGTCCTACTGTCAACCCAATTGTTGCCAGAAGAAACTCCATTTGACTTCCCCAATTCCCCCTCCCCTTATTTCCCATCAAAGATTGCGAAGCTGATTCTGAAATAAAAAAACAGTTTATTGAGGGCATCCACCAATTCACTCCATCATCGTAAACGACGAAACCAACCATTTTCGGATAGTTTTGCAGAGGACGATTCAATCGAAGACGAACTGCAATGAATAAGAAACTTTGGGTGAAAATGCAGTTGGGGGGTGCCAGGCGTTTTGTGCTCTGCGTCTCTTCACTTCTTACCCTATCTAATCATTTCACCCATCCCGGAGCTCCTCCCCTTCTAAAAGTTAGGGAATGAGCTCCGAGGTGGGTGAACCAATTGGATGTTCAATTCTTACCCCATCCCTGCTTTTTGCACGAGATAATCATCTCTCCTATCCCGGAGCTCTTACCCTAACTTTTAGAAGGGTAGGAATCCATCTCTGCGATCTAGGGGGCGCGCGATTCACGCGTGACCCCACTAGAACTCTTCGCGCACCCAGCATCGTTTCAGTACCCTTCTGTTGAGATGGACCAAATAAGATTTGCAGTAGTACACGGCTTCACCATGAATTAGGGCAATCTCATTACTATGGCAATGGAGGTCCTTTGAGATTGACAATTCACTTCAAAGGTCAACAATTTACTTGCCAAACGTTCAAAATAAGAATAACTTCGAATTTCTCGATTTTAGCAAACGCAACCTTTTTGTAAACGTGCATAGTTAGTCATTTTGTCACTTATGTTACTTATAAGTTCTCATGAATCGCACCACGCACCATGGGATGGTCTATGGTGTGCTATCAGTAACAGCCCTACATTCTAAGTTCACTCCTTACTGTTACTACCTCACTTTGCGGTCGGTTTTCCATATCACTTCTTATATGATAGTCATGGATGGTTTTGCAGGAGACAGATCTACAGACATACTAGTAGGATAACAGACCAACCAACCAACCAACACACCAAGTTAGAGTTCGAAACATAAGAAGGATAACCTCTACTACTATCAGTAACCGCTATTTCACTTGCATTACGACTCATTCACCTACCAGTGGCTTCAGCAGTCACTAGTGAGTCACAACTGCAGAAGTTTGCTACAAGCTCGAAGCCCTATTGAGAAGGTTTGGGCCTGGCTGAAAGAGGAATGACGATTTACTAACCCTTTAGCCCCGTCAGTGCTCCTGGCAGGTAAGATATAGATGGGATTAAAGGGCACTACGCTTGCAAGGTCGAACTTGGTCGATTGGGGTGTCGTGACATCGTTGACAAGTGACTGGAGTCTAAGTTTATGAACGTGCGCCACAAGCTACTAGGAACACGATCCTACAGCGTCTTCTTGCCCAAAGGTGTGACATCCAACTTACATAGGCATTGTTCGTCTTCGATAGTTTTCTAGTCTTGTCAAATGGAGAGTTTGCCTTTCAAACTACCTGAAATGGTCATCTTGCTTCAGCGAACAACTATGAAGGAACGAACGAATCAAACTTACTTCCTCCGTTGTCCATACACTCGTCTGATCACTAGGTCTGCTTCACGCACACTGAACCAGATTCAAGGAACTCAGTGTTTACAATTTAGACTTTGAAGTTCACTTATCACTTGCTCAACTCACTGTTGTCTCCTGGATATACATTTCCTAGTGAGAAGCAGCAATGACACCCATGGAAATCAGTTCCTAATATTCTTCCAAACAACAATGCGAATAAAGTATGGACTGACCGCTATTCAGATCGAGGTAGTTTGTCTGAGATTTTAGAGGGAAAATGATCTCTTACTGGCTAGTCAGGCAAAACTTGGTATCAAAAGTTCATCTTCTGATGAATGAATCCCATCGGGATTCCTCTTCGAACCAGTTTCATTCAGAGGAACCTCCCAGCTGTGAAATCCCATCATTCCTCCAACCGAGCAGCTACAGTTCCTGCTGACGGCTGCAACTGATTTAGCTAGAGGGATTCATACGTCATATGGAGAGAATAGGAGATTGCCTTTCCCACGGCGAGTTCCTAGAATGGATTGGTCGGGATTTCATCAGTCTTACGTCGACAGAAAACTGCTCCTTGGTAACTCTGTAGCTGTTTATAAATATTTTGTAATAATACTGGAATTGAATTGAATTAGGGTCTGAGAAGAGCATCCATCGAACATCATTTCTCATTAGTTCCTAATAACAAAGCTATCCTGTACGGGCACAAATGCGTCTGGTGTTTATGTTTATGTTTACGTTTATGTACTACAACATGCAGTGCAGGCCTATGTTCAAGGGCCAGAAAATGCGCACTGCAAACGAGTTTGCATCCCTTCTGTAAATATTCTAATCGACATCCTTTGTCTGACTCAGACTATAGATAACCCCTAATAAGACAAAAACGTTAGTCCACGGGACAGTACTTTTCCAAAAAAATGTTTGTTCCGCTGCTTCGAAATAGATGATTCAGCTGTGTTAAGCAAACGAGTCAGCGGCTACGCCAATACGGTACCTTTGAGTTTGATGGGCGGTTTTTGGCAATTCTCAAACAAAGCCCAGAGAAGAGGCCAGTAATAAAATCCGCAACAAAGTTCCACAGTCACCAAGCCCTATGACAATGAGGGAAAACAAATACTTGTTATTTGTGTGTCCTCACATTGTGTGTGTGTTGTTATTTGTGTTTGTTACAGTACTCTGCCTTTCGTTACAGTACCTTTGCAGGCGTTGTTCTAAGAATTGTTACAATACTTCTGCCATCCACATATGAATGAAAACCCCATACTCAACTTTGCCACTATTTTTTGTGTTGCAAACGGAAACAGCTTGTCGAAACTCGGAAGGCACAGTTGACGAAAAAAACAATTTCCGGATTCCCCAACTAGGACGAACCAATGGCTTCCAGGTGTGCCACATGAGACGCTGTTGGTCGAAAAAACGGCCTAAATAGAGTCCATTAAGGGCTCGCGGCCCCTTTCACCGACGTCCAGAGCCGAAGACGGAGGAGTTTAGACAAAGTTGAAACTTCATTCAACTAGAAATCACCCATAAGAGCATAAGAAGGTAATTTTTGCTTTAGCCGGACATCTCCCTGGCAATGGCACATGACTCAGTCTCGTCCAAACACCTCTTCCATGGCACTCGTCATGGTAATTTCGTACACCCCCGCCCTACTTCTCCTACGTTCAAGACCTTATACCTACTAGGCCTTATATTCGGCGCATTCTGCAGATTTTCTGACCTTCTTCGTCTCTGATGCACTACTCCCAACCGACTTTTCCTTTTTTCAGCTCAACAAAGGGGGCCTCAAAATAATTGTGAACCATGCCTTCAAGCCGTGGGAACACAGAATGAACAAAAGACCTGGTGATGTGATCTTAAACCTTACTCCAATGAAAGATGTAAATATGTAATATTTATAATTCTGTAAAAAAAAAACCTCCATGACATCATGCGACCTTCAAGCATAGACAAAACATGTACCAGATCGATAAAGTTGACAGAGCTGAGAAAAACAGTAACATGACTATTACTTATGAGGTGAATCGGTACACGAATCAACTCGAACCGCCAATGTGAAGGATTCTTGTAACAAAGGCGAGGATGCTCGTTCATGGAATCGCACTCGCCGAGTGACTGAATAATCAATAATTGTAGGGACTGTTGCCATAATACAACTGGGAGGTGTGGGGAAAAATTATCAACCGTAAACAATGACAGCAAGGGATCTTGAAAGGGTATTATTTCACGAACAACAAAAAAAAAACAATTGCGTAATGTCGACAGTGTCAGTTAATATCCAAAGAGACGACGAAACCTACAGGATTCTTCAGCTTCTTATTCAACTACAACTGGAATGACAACATCCAAACCGTGGATCGAACGGACAGCAATTTTTCGAAAATACAGCTCCACTACAAGGGCACATGGGTAGTCCATGGTCAGTTGAAGGGTACGGAAACTTTTGACAGGGAGGGCGAGAGTAATGGAAGCCATGTCGATGTGGGGCTGCGTGGTTTCCATAGGAATCGCAACTGCTTGAGGAGGAACTGGACATAGAACGATGTCGAGCATTATGATTGTGGTGATGGCGATGACGTCCTGGTGGTGGAACCAGTGCCTGTTCCTTCATAGGGTGAATCGGAGAATAGAGATCTACCAAATTCACCCAACTGAAAAACGCCACTTCTGCTATGTCTCGGTCAACTCGTATTCGTTCGCCGGTCATGTTATCCACCCAATAGATTTGATCCGATGGAATTCCAAGTTCGTTCAGTTTTTCGTGAAAGCGTCGATACAGTTGGTCGTGGCTTCTGTATCCAATGGTGAAAACGGTAGGATTTGTGAGATGTACCTTAACTGACAGGATCTTTTCCTTCTTGGGGGACGACGGCACGGCAACTTTCTCGGCTTGAACGGACTGCACCAGATTGGTCTCATCATGTGTTTTCGCAGTCACAGCAGTCGAGTGCTCAGTCATAGCTTCTTATGAAGGGAATATATTCGTCAGAGGAGTCTTGAAGAACACCAGGCGATGGTACGATCCATTGAAAGTTGCTGGGGCGGAGTCTGTGGTGACGGGCCACGAATCGATTGCTATGACACATACCACCAGCAAAAGTGCAAAAGTTTGTTTTTCGTTGTTCTTCAACTGTGGGCTGTGTGGGCCGGAAACCGAAGAGGAGAGTTGATTTCTGCAACAGTCTCTTTGTTTTTGACCATTCAAATTTGTCAGAAAACGAATCGTCACCACACATCAGTCCGTCATCTTGTCTAACTCTGCTGGCCATTAATCTGGAAGCAGTGCTCAAGATGCTCACAGCAGATACTGGGAGTGTCTCATCTTAGGGGACACCCTCCCAAACCGTTCGCGAAGCAGCTGCTCCTCAATGACCGAGGCCTCCTTCGTGGTCTTGCATTATTGATGGGCAGCTGTTTCGCATGGCGGTGTAGAGATCGACTATAAAAATGCTCGCTAGGCCCCGACCAAAGCCAGTCACTGTTCGTTGCTCAACATTCGCCTCCTACTCCTCGCAACTGCACTATCATGCTGGCTACTCGTTCATTCCTAACTAGTCACCCTTGACCAAATTATACAGCAGAGAAACTACTCTCCTTTGCTACGCCATCGGGTGAGCTAAACTATGCTTACCTGATGGTGTAGCAAAGGGAAGTTATTCTTGCCTAAACTATATCCCTTCGCGGTACATGTCGCTATCCTCCTCTCCAGTGCTTCTTACAACATTTATTGCATCGACTGCAAATCTACTAACAATAAGTCGAAAATCCCGAAGAAAACGACGTTAGCGGTTGGGTAAGTCGAAATTCCATTTGGGAAGGGAAAATGAAGGGACAACGTGCTTTTTCACAGTTTTACCATATTCTTTTTCAAATTCTATGTATATACTTCATGTTACCTGTTATCTATAAATCTATGTTCACTGTCTATACCCAATTTTCTTGACAACTTTTTCGTAAAGCTCCTGTTCGAAGCAACCGCGCGGCAGTCGCTCGCGTCATTATCTCGTTTCTAGACTGATTTTGAGTCATTTAAATTTCCAAGAATCAGGGGCATGCCAATTACTCATGAAGATCATCAATTATACCGCTAAAGAGCGAGAGTAATAGAAAATACGATACAAATCTGGTGTATGTCCGACTGCTTACCTCCGTTTCATGAGAAATTGTTTGTGGTTTCATAATTATTTTCTTTCATACACGATTGCGGTCATAGTCCCATTAAGGGGAAAATTCTTTCGAACTTTCATCTAACAAATGCCCTAAATAGCTAATTTTACTTAACCAAATTCAATAAAAAACAAATACAAAAACGGCTAACCGATACCGAAAACAGCTTCCTCATTCCAACACCAAAACTACTTAATAGATAGGATACTTCAGTGACAAAATTTCCATCTAATGGTATTCTCCGAACAGAAAATTCAGTACCACATAAGTACATATTTGTATTTGAGAGTAACATCCTTGTAAGAAACCGTAATAAGGAGATTTGTGATAGCGGGAACCATTAGACCGTAGACAAAGAATAATAAAAAAAAGATGAAGGGTGATACTACAATGTAATATTAACTTTTACACACTACCACTATAGAAGGCGAAGAGCGTGTGGTCTATTAAATTGAAATATTGTGAAACGTGGGGTAGAAATCGTTGATCCGCAAAAATATGCGCAATCGGGAAAACCGGCGGTCGCAACTGTCCGTGGAGCAGAACGTCTCGGCTAAAAACAAAGGATAATAAATATATTGAAAAATGTTTATTAAGATGAAACAAACAATAATAACCTGATGAAACACGACACTGAGAGATTGCAGGTACTTCAATCAACAACAGCAAGTGTGGCATCTGGAGCACCCATTCATCTGATAGGCGTTCTCAGTACATCGACAGCAACTAGATGGGTGGCACGGTGGAAAGGGAGAGCTAATGGAATGTCCGTAGAGACGACCGGACTGGCATGGACAGTGATGCCGTCTGGACAGGTGCTTCTGATGTCTATGTCTTAAATGTTCCCTACTGCAGCAAGAAGTATCACTTGAAGAACTCGAGGATCGACTTTTTCCCGGATGAGCTTTGTTCCCGGGATAGTAATTGTAGTCGTCAGATGCAGCCTTACTGTACAACCTGACAGTGCTAGATCCGTTAGATACAACAAAGAGGTTATCTGGGTTGTCGATAGGCATACGCCGAAAATTCCCATCTAGCGCGTAAAGGATGTCCAATGGGACGTTACGGGCAGTCAGGGCATCCTTCAGCTTAGTGAACAATTCATTTTTGTCCTTGTAAGAAATTGTTAATGAAGGGATGCTCGATTTCTGAACAGTGATATATACAGCTCCTGGTCCAGCTGATGGTGGACAGCCTGTCATGGCCAACAGTGGGGATGTGCTTCGAGAAAAGGAAAACGAATGACGGACAGCTCACAACCCCGGTCGCGAAAAATGAACGAGGGGAGGAGCGTGGGAAATCGATTCCGATGACATGACTAACACCGCCAAAGTACAAACGGGTGTTTTTTCCTTGTTGATGTGCTACGCTTCCCATTTTATCGCGGACTGCACTGAAGATATAGAAACAAGGGTTTATTATCTCTCACTTACCCCTCCTACTCTCAAAGCCAGGAAACCTAGGGAATCTCAAAGTGGTTCCGAACTGTTTACCATATGTGGGACAGAATAAAAAATGTCAACTTTGGAAAAGCTACCTCGATTTCCTGCAAACAACCGGATAATTTGTGGGAATGTTTAATTTTGGAAGCTTATCCAGTATCGTTCGATAAGGTTAATGCCGACAGACTTTTTGATGGCTCTTCTATGAGCTCTTGTATCGACCTGACTACTATAGAACCATGCACCGCTCGATCCCTAAAAAATTTCATCGAAATTAAAATTCTTGCTGTCTATCTACGAGATAATCACCGGCGTTTTACCAACAGCTTTCAGCCCCGATTCTTGCATCCAAATCACCTGATCTGAAGTCAACTGATCGATCAGCACCTCGCATAGAAATAGGAATTTTTTTGGCTCCTGTCGAACAATAAAAGAAATGGATTTTTGGAAGAAGGGACCACCCAGGCAGGTTTATGGCGAATAAAATTTTCTCAACTCATTGTCTCACGAAGCTCAAAAAATTGGCTTAAATTATTTTAAGAGATTTTGACCACCAGTGCAGCTCTGTGGGAGGTACTGGGCTCAAGGAACGGCGGGATTGAATTCCCTTGATGTTGAATTCAGGTTATACAGAATGGGTATTCCTCCAGACTCAACGAGGCAAATGGACTAGATGCTCTCCCAACAAGGTGAGAACCACAATAAGGTGGTCTTGGGAGAGAAGGTAGTTGTCTGATGGCTCTTTCCAGCTTCTCTCATTTCCTGAAATGTTCTAGAACCAATACGGGAGGTACACTGTAACTCCTCATCTCATTCATTCCCTTTGCAGTAAGGATGGTCTCTACCATTTTCAATCCTAACCCTATGGAAATCCAGAAGGCGCAACAGCTGTACCTTGCAGCTTTACCAAGTAACGTTTATCCTTCTAAGCTATTCTTTTATTACTGATTTTCTATTTGTCGATTTAGTCTTGATCAGTGCAGCTCTATCCAGTAACTGCTGTGAGTCCCGTCAAGTCTCTCATATCTTTCACTATTAATTTCTTATTCTATTTTCCTATTCATTTTTTACAGCAGAAGTAAAGCACTAACTTCACATTCGGAGAAACTTCAGAACAATCTTTAACCACAAATTACCAATCATAAAAAAAGCAAATTTGAATCAATTACCAGTAACCATAGAAACATCGACAAGAGGAACAACAAGTAACATGAGCACTGCATGGACAGGCACTGGGAAACCTGGGTGGGCAAAACGGCTCAGGGAATGCTGTACCACAAAAATGTTCACATTTGTTGGAGTAATAACCCTTAGAAGGATGTCTCGAATCAGTACGACGTTCAAGATGATGGTCATGACGGGAACAGGGATCTTGATAAGGGACAAACTCACGTTTATCAAGGGAGGTGCACCCCTTCTCGTCACGATTGAACATCTGCATACTGGTTGCTGCAGCATCCATCAGGGCATCGGCGTTGTTCATCTGTATCGGCTCACAAACGTTGTATTCCACCAGATAAATGTTGCTCGGCGAAAGACCATGTTCCCGCAACTTTCTCTTGAACTGCTTGAACAAATCGTGTTTGTCCTTATAACTGATATAAAAATGTGGCCTCTCATAGAGCTGTATCTTGAACGTGGTCGTCTTCATTTGGGAGGAATCGTCTTGAATCATGGTTTCTGAAAATGATTGATTTCAGTGAATAGACTGCAAACTATACTTAGAAAGGAAAAACTACATTTCCTAGCAGTGTAAAAAAAACAAAAGCAATCAAAAGGGAAAACTATATAGTTCATGATAGATCGGTTGCTCACTGTAGTACCCCTCCCATCTCTGTAACAGTACTGTCGACAATGACAAATGCACCGAGCGGATCCGGAACAATGAAATCCTAAGCTCCTTTGGTTCTTCACAAAGAAGTGGTAGAGTTCGCACTGGTCCTGCCACAATACAGAACATGGCATAGTAAGGGCTCAGTTTAACATCCACTGTTTGTTACCACTTCGAAAGTACAGTACCATTTCTTTACTTTCCAATCAGCACCTCTCGGCATAAATGATGACTATAACCAGAGCGGAAGAGAAGATAGGCGATAAAGAAAAGAAAAGTCGAACAGATAAGCCATCAGGAAAAGTCTAAGAACGGTATAAGTCATGGCTTGCGAAAATCGGCTAAGCAGAGTACCTGGATGACCAAACTGAAAAAACTATGATTTATGGTGTTGGTAAAAGGGCAACAGAAGTTTATCATCTATTATTAACCAGAGGGAGAAACCGAATGTGAAGTCGCGTCAACTAGCCCACGATGGTGCAGCTAATTCATACTCTGGGGCGAAACTCAAGAAGTCAAGAGACTCGAAAACTAACCATTCATGAACTTTTTCTATAAAACTTACTTACATCTTTGACAGGACCTAATCTGACTCTTTTCCACGACATGTCATCAAAAAAAAATCCAGAAATGATCATTGTTCAAAAACCCTCGACAGTACACACAACGAAAAGTCCTAGATTTGTTTTTTTTTCTGCCATCTTTGACAGTGCACACAAATGAGTCATTTGAAGATAACCTAAAAGATTTGCTTTGGCGATAAATTTCCAAATTCAAAAGAAGAACGACAGTATCTGAGAAAGGTTTTGACAACATTTTGGGATGGGAAGGGTGAGCAAGCGATCGTAATTTTGACCAGGCAGTGAAATTACCAGTCAATTTACATTTAGAGTTCGTTGACTTCTCCGATTTCTAAAGACGGGACAGATCGTAGCTTTGCGATATTAAAGGTTTTTATAAACCTTCATGAATCATAAACTTGAATGCCATTTGTTAAAAAGAATTTTCTTGCGAAACAGTGACTACGAAACAGTACAAGTGTTCACCAAATGATACCAAGCGATTCGTACTATAGAACAAATGTTAAAAGTGTCATATATCAAAAAATGCTTCTGAGGAAATAAAATAAATAGTCAGTTGTTCAAAAGAGTGAAAAGAGTAAAATACAATGTCCGAAAGCAAAATGACAGAAGTATATCGGGAAAACAGTCTCTCTATAAAAATTTTTGAAAACAGAAGTATCTGCAAGATATGAAAAATTACATACACCTGAAGGTGACCGTTGCAAAGATGAGGGAAAGGAGCTACAGCAATTCCAAAATCCAAAATCAAAACAAAACGATCGATGCTCATTAAACCGAGGAACTCCTTGACAACAGCGTCCTATTCCAACTCCAAAGCCAATCTAAGTACAACGACAGAGACAGCCTCCAAAACAGGGATTCAACTGGCAAGGTGAACAATTTGGAGGATGATTTGGATTCATGGGGTATCTAGACCAACAATGAATCCAGTCGCAGTGAGAATATCCATGCCAATGATTTCGTGGAGGAGACGGATGACGATGAGGAGCTCCTACGCTCGAGTTCGAAGAACTACTCGAAGAGCGATATCCATCTCCCTTAGTCTGGAGATGTAACGCGAAGTCTTTTATGCTATGGGACTTGGAGGACGGTATGTCATAGGGGAGCCCCAGAGAGACATTCGCTTCAGCAGTGCTCTTACTGTACAAATATGCCCAAAAGGTTTGCTCGCACAGCGAAAACACATCATCGGCGTTTCGCACTGGCTCAACTTTTAACTCTTCCGAATCGAGACGATAGAGCGAATCGAGAGGAATACCGAGCTCTTTCAGCTTTTGACTGTACTTCTGGAATAGCTCCTCTTTGCTCTTAAACGTTATTGTAAACTGCGGCACGCCGCTACGATACAGCATACAATGGAAACTGTGGGGGCTTTCCTGGGAGCAACGACGGCTCCTTCTCTTCTTCTTCTGTCTCTTCTGGTGATCTTCTGACGATGGATCACCAGAAGGAGCAGTGTAAAAATGAGCTACAGGTGCATCGTGGGTAAGTTCTCCCAAATCTGAATCGTTTCTGATATGTCGACGCTCGCTGGTCGTTCCATCGATCCAATACACTTCATCACGTGATAGACCATACCTTTTGAGTTTTTCTTCGAAGTCTCGGAACATTTGTTCATCTCGTGCTTTGGCATCTTCGATCTCATTATGACGGTCGACGATGAAGCGAAGAGGATTGTTGAGGAACAGCTTGATAGTGACAGAATTTCCCTGTTTCACAGGTTGCTGCTCCTTGTTTTCTACAGACTTTGCAAGAACTTCCTTACCATCGGCGGATGGTTGTTCCTTTGTATGGGGTGGAGATGTAGAAATATCCATCGCAAATACGGAAATAACACTTTCGTCGACGTGGGAACTCGACTTGAAAATCACAATGGGAGGAGCCTAGGGTGCAAAGTGGCGCCAGTCGATGCTGACTCAGATGAGTGATCCTCAAAGTGCACATTATCTCCTGCAGTTGCAGTGCAACTGCTGCTCCATATCAACAGAAAACTTCACAAAAGGGTGTGCCAGGCCAAATGGCACCTCAGCGCATTCTTTAATAACAGCGTTCTTTCTCTAGGAAGCGTAGAATCAAATAGAAACGTCAACAAATGTAGCGAGTCAACGGTCGCAGTGGTGAAAGAACACACAGTTTGACTCGTTCGATGTTGAAAGGGGAAGAATTGAGGTGGATAAGACTATCAAAATCTCATAGCAAACAAATTCGAAAAATGAAAAAATGTAAAACAAACTATACCTGAAAAGGGTACTATTCCACTATTACAACCCCAAAACCTCAAAATTTTAATTTTCGATGAAACTTCGCCTATAGGGGTAATCCGATGCCCTGAAAACGAATATGACCTTCATTTTTGGCGCTGGCGCCAATTTGGCGCCAAGGGTGTTTTCACCAATTTTGCTGAAAACTTGCGTTTAGGGGTTATTTGAGGTCCTGATAACGAATATAACATCCATTTCTGTGTCCTCAGACAACGAATAAAACTTTTATTGAGCCACATCGTCTCCCCCACAACCTGTATGCCTTGTCGTCGCACCAAATAGCCTCAGCACGTAAAATAGATGTTATATTCGTTATCAGGACCGCAAATAACCCCTAAACGCAAGTTTTCAGCGAATTTGGTGAAAACACCCTTGGCGCCAAATTGGCGCCAATTGGCGCCAAATTGGCGCCAATTGGCGCCAAATGGCGCCAGCGCCAAAAGTGGAGGTCATATTCGTTATAAGGACATCGGATTACCCCTATAGGCGTAGTTTCATCGAAAATTAAAATTTTGAGTTTTTGGGGTTGTAATAGTGGAATAGTGCCCTGAAAAGATTCGAAAGAACTCGAAAAATAGCAAGCCCAAAAAAGAACAACAGGAAAAGAAATAGTCAAAAAACTCACAGTCGATTCCTGATGTCCGCTCAGGTCTTCTGATCCCGAACCAGCTCAGGCAGGATATTCATAGAACCGGATCAATTCCGCAGAATTGTACAATCGAACCTTCCGCAGGAGCATCATTGACATCATTCCCTGAGACGCCACTTTGATATTAGATATAACTGCGAAACATGGCCGATTTGAACTTCCACTTCAGAAACTTTCGAGGGAACGAATTTCAGGATGTCGCACAAGGCTAGTAACTTATGGGCAGAGCTTCACTAAAACGAAAATTCAGTCCGGCACTCGGTTCTTACAGTAACCCCCTGGCTTATCCCACCGCCCACCCCCGTGTCCTTGCCCAAAGCCCCTTTTCGACGCGTCGTATATGTGACGGGCAAAATCTTGCGTGTTAACACGTGCCGGATTACTGTAAGAACCGAGTGCCGGACTGAATTTTCGTTCCTGTCAAAGCTTCAATCTCAGACAGGACTCGAACCCGTACTTGTGCTTTACTTGCACGAAAAAAGAAAAATCTCAACCTCACTTTCGTGCAACCCCAGAACAGAAAAAAGGAATAGCGGAAGAATGGAAACGATTTGCAAAGATGCGTTTCAGCTGTATTTTTTTGCATAAATACGTAAATCAAAGTCAACTGTAGGCATCTCGAATACGCAAATTCACAGAACTGCTAATCGAAGATTTGATTTATAGGAGAGCGTGATTCATAGAGAAGGATAAGGAGCCTTTACACTCAACCTGAAGACATGGTCATCTAGAGGAATGTAATCGTACACCTGTCGATAATAAGCGATCTAGAACTCACTTGAAAACTGGGAAAAAGCGATGAGATGTAGGAAACCCTAAACCGAACGATTCTTGAGGAAGACTGGACCTCAGAAAGGAAGTGTTGATTGGACATCGGAATTGTTTATTTAATGCAACCGTACATGGGCGAAGTGTAAAATTAACTTTGTACCACTCTAACAGCATGCTTACAGAACTGTTTTGGACCTAAACCTGATACTACTGTTCACAGAAAGTAAGCAAACTGAAATTAAGAGAAAGTTCCCAGAGCAGTCGATTACGAATTCCGACCTTTATGCATATGGTATGACTGACCTATGACACGTTCTGAGAGTTTGATGGAGCGGTTCCAAGTAGCAATGGGCTGTCCTTCAAATCCCACTTGAACTTCCTCGTTTTCCAAAACTTATGAACCATCACCAAAGTTACGTTTCGAAATATCTCCCAAACAAACGATAATGGGCAAGCAAATACTAAAAAAAACAGAAGATAATCTTCGATGCGTGCACTTGACTGAGCAAGTGGGGCGGTGAATCAGCGATATCGATCGGGAGAACTGCACCCAGGCACCGCCCACCAAGCGAAATGGGAGACCTTCAGTACCCGTGTTCCGTCTGCGTTCATGGCTGAAAAACCCGATACTGCCCGAGAAGAGACCAGGACGGTCTCGTTCAAGCTTTACCTGGACGGCGTCCCCATCAATATCGCCTACAAGAATAAGAATGATCTATATCAGTCACTAAAGAAGAAAATGGACGACTTGGGTATACCGCTCACAAGCGTCTATTCAACTGACTACAACCAGGGACTATTCCAACTAAAAGGCGTCGATGCCGTAGCACTTGCTGCCGGTAATAATCGAAGACCGTTGTTTGCTCACGTCCAAGACGACGACGCTGCATGCCCCGATGGAGAGGAACTTCCACCATGGCAACGCCACCATCATGGACACCGTTCTCGTAGCCATCGCTCATCGTCAAGTCGCAGCTCGAGGAGTCACGAAAATTCCCCTGAATCCTTCCCCCATCATTTTGGAAACCATGATCATCCTATGAGCCACCACCACCACCACCACTCTTGTCACCCCCGTGGACCACCACTTCCTCCTCCTCCTCACCACTCTTGTCACAACCGTGGACCTCCTCCTCCCCCTCCTCCTCACCACTCTTGTCACCCCTGTGGACCTCCACCACCTCCCCCTCCTCCTCACCACTCTTGTCACCCCCGTGGACCCCCACCTCCACCTCCTCCTTCTCATCCACCTCCTCCATATTTTGGTTGTGTCTGCGGATCTTTCGGTTATCCCATGATGGGATTTGGTTGTAGGCCGTTTCCATTCCATGGCTGTGGATTTATCCACGGTCATGGACATGGATTTGGGCATGGCCAAGGGTGCGAGCACGGTTACAGTCATAGTGCCCACTGTCCTACATTTGGTGCCAAGCATCATTGCCCTGTTTTTGGTCACAGCTGTCGTAACCATGGTCCTGGATGCGGCGGTGGAAGTTTCCATGGTTTCTAAATTTCTTTATAACTTCGTTTTATGTTGAAAACTGCTTTCATCTGATCAACCGGAATCTCCTTTCTGGGCCGTCACTGTTACCATGGTCTGGTTTATTTTCAATCTGTCATTGTGCCGGTTGGTTTGATAAATATGTTCAGTATGCTTGTATATGTTGTTATGCATAAATGCGATAAATAGTGCAAAAAACTTCTGTACTTCTATACTGTAGCTACAATGTCTTATTACAAAAACTGTTTATTATTTCGTGACAGTGAAGTGGTGCCCAGCAGCTTCTAATGGTCGCCCAGTAATAAACGAGGTCGTTTATTTACTGTTCAGAAGAAGTCTTTTAGAAAGTAGGCTGTCCGAAAAACTTTTACGGACTTGAACTCTCGTTGTTTTCTTTGCTGGTAAGATTGTATAAAACTTGGAAATCTCCAAAGATAGACGTTGGTTCCATTTCGAATTTCTTCTAAATTTCTTAGATGTTCTTAGTTGAGTGGAGCTCTCTTTACCTGACATTAAATCCTTTGTGTTGGAATTTCAATTGTCATCGGTTCCCTGACTCACACCGTCGACATCCCCAAGAGGAAGCACAGCGCATTGCACTTCAGTTTTGTTGTTTCGAAAATAGATAGTTCAGCTGTGGTTTGCAAAAGGTGTTTGCTTTGCTTTTTCGTAATTAGATGATTTAGCCAAAGTAAATAAATGAGTCAGCCAGCAGCTACGCCAACTCAGTGCCTTTGAGTTCGATGGGCTTCTAGGACATTCTCAAACAAAGTTCACTAAAGGGATCAGCAATAGATTTCTTAGGAAGCCAGATAGTATGGCCTTTGGGAGAACAGTCGCGTAAAAATTTGCTTCGTTGAAGTGAATAGAAACCATCTACCTTTCAGTATAGAGGCGTCGTAACTTCTAGAAAGTTTGCTACAGTACCTCTGCCCTTTGTTACAGTACCTTTGAGGCTATAGGCTTATAACAGCCCATCTTTTTTCACATATAAAAACAAACGTATCGCACCCAATCTTATGTAAGTCTGTAATCAGTTCGCATTGCAAATGGACAGTTTGCCAAAAACATTGAATCAATCTCCATGCAGCTAAAACAGAACACAAATTAGGGGAAAATGAAGCAATTTTCTTTTTTTTATCTTAGTAAAAACCCTCTGATTCCCAGCAGTTTATATAGAAACATCCCGTTGAAGCAAATCATTCCCACAACAAATTTGCATAATTACTTTATTATAAAAACAAAGTAACACATTAAAACAGTCAAACCATTATACTCCATGTAAGTGAAGGATTCTAGGAAAATAAAGCAGGGATGCTCGACCGTAGGACTGGACTTGCCGGTAACAGATTAGTCAATGGTTATGAGAGCTATTGCACAACTACAACTGAATACGAAAACAGTAGATTAAGTTAAAAAACAACAAAATATTGCCGAGGAATTAAATCAATACTTACATCGAAATGAACTAAAAGGTTCTCGAATTTCTCGTACACTTCAACAGCACGAATGGCAACATCCGGATCGTGGGTCGAACGAACATAAATTCCTCGGAAATACAACTCCATTACAAGGACACTTGGCTAAGCCAGGATCAGCTGGGAAATACGGAAAGCGGTGGCAGGAAGGGCGGGAGTAATGGGAGCCATGCTGGTTTTGGGCCCAGCGATTTTCATAGCCGCAACTGCTTGAGGAGGAAGCGAATATGGAACGATGTCGAGAATCATGATTGTGGTGATGACGATGACGGGTCGGTAGCGGAAACAGCGCTAGCTCATTTACAGGGTAAATCGGCGAGTAAAGATCTACCGAATTTTCCCAACTGAAAAACCACGCTTCTGCCATACACCGGTTAATACGTAATCGTTCACCGGTCATGGTATCCTCCAAGTATATTTGATCCGGAGGAATTCCAAGAGCATTCAGTTTTTCTTGAAAGCGTCGATACAGCTCATCGTGGCTTCTGTATCCAAGGGTGAATACGGTAGGATTTTTGAGATGTACCGTGACTGACAGGATCTTCTCCTTCTTGGGGGACGACGGCACGGCAACTTTCTCGGCTTCAACGGGCTGCACCAAGTTGGTCTCATCATGTGTTTTCGGAGTGTCACCAGTCGAGTGCTCGGTCATAGCTGTCTTCGAGAGAGAATATATTCGTCAGAGAAGCCTTGAGGAACACCTGGGAACGGCACTATCCTTTGAAAACTGCCTGGGCGGAGTCTGTCGGAGCGGCCCCGAATCGATTGCTATGAATCATTGCCAGTTCAGAGGAGAATATTGCTACGGACTATTTCCCGTTGTCCTCCAACGCTACTAAGTGACAAGCTCTAATCTGAATGCCCAGACACCCCTGAGGTAACTGAGGTATTCTCTCTACTACGTGTGGCCCTACTGTGTGTGTCATCTGGAACAGCCACCATCCAATAACTAAGGCCTCCAACGTGGCCTGGTGCTATTGATAGGCAGCTGTTCCACGTGGCGGTCTAGACCTAGTCGACTATATAAACAGAAGCCAGGCTAAGACCAAAGGAACTCGCCGTTCAACAGTCGCCTTTTATTCCTCGTACTTGCATCGTCAGGCCGGCTATTTTGTCCATAGCTTTCCCTTGACCATGATATAAAGGAAAGAAATTACTCTCCTTTGCTACGCCATCGGGTGAGCTAAGCTGTGCTTACCTGATGGTGTAGCAAAGGGAAGTTAATCTTGCCCAGACTATACCCCTTCGTGAAGCACCTCTACACCCCCACTTCGATACGCCTTTGATTCATGTACTAATTTGGCCACGAAGGGACATCACTGGAGGTACGCCACACATTTTTTGTTGTAAATACCACCTCAATTTTTTGTGTATTCCATTTTTCCACGTCTCCTTTAAACTTTCCCTATTTTATAATTTTTTTGAATGTTCCACGTTGGAACAACCGCTTAGCAGACGCACGCGTTGTTGACTTATTTTTTTTTTGTGTGGCGATCAAGGTTTATTTATTTACTTGGGGGCAGATGTATAGCAAATTTCGCGTTTAATTATACTGTAAAAGTACGATAGATCTCAAAAAATTACGAATCAACCAACCTCCGCCACTTGGGATATGTTATATTCCCACCGCCACAGCTTCTAGTACTTCAGGGTACTTTTTATTCATTCACTGCCTTTGGCTGAACCCCCCCCCCCCCAACCTTCTCTTATGAGCTTCTTCACAACAACTGCTCCAGATACAGTTCTTATCGTACTTTTATTGTTTTTTCAGCTGTAAATACTAACAAAACAACAAGTATGTACATTTGAAATGTGCCAAACTAACAGAAATGCCATCCACCGACAACTCCCATAACGTCAGCCTGATGAGAAAATGGTTCGGTTGCCAGTGTACAACCCTAATAAAAAAGCGCTATCGTAATTAGAAGCGCACGAGACCAGGAACAATAACAATAGGACAAGGGTGGTACTACAATGTATAATTATTTAAACTTTTAGACATACCAATACCGAAAAGGTAAGAATAGATAATCTATCAACATAAAAAATATAGTGAACCGTGGCCCAAAAATTGTTTGTGCATCAAAAACTGCAATATTTAGGAGAACCAGCGATCGAAGTCTGCCAAGCAGGCGTCCTAGTTAGACGCAAAGGCTAAAAATTATATTTTACGAAGAGGCACTATACGGTAGAGTAAAGAAAGATAACCTGATGAAATACTGTAGTAGCAAGGCTGTTGGAGACTGTAGGTACTCCATTCAGCAGTAGCAAGTGTGGCATCCAGAGTACCCATTTACTTGGTAGAAATCTCCAATATATCCACAACAACTGGATGGGTGACAGGGTGTCAAGGGAAAGTTTATAGTTTGTCCGCAGAAGCGACCAGACTGGCATGCACAGTGATGTCGTTTGGAAAGATGCTTCCGATGCTTATGTCTTAAATGTTCACCGCTGCTGTAAGAAGTATCACTCGAAGAGCTCGAGGGTCGGTTCCTTCCCGGATGAGCGTTGTTCCCGGGACAGTAATTGCAGTCGTCAGATACAGCCTTACTGAATAACCTAACAATGCTTAATCCGTCAGATACAACAAAGAGGTTATCCGGGTTATCAAGAGGCATGCGCTGACGATTCCCATCAAGGGCGTAAAGGCTGTCTATTGAAACGTTACGGCCAATGAGAGCATCCTTCAGCTTGTTGAACAGCTCATTTTTGTCCTTGTAGGAGATCGACAGTACGAGAAGGCTCGACTTCTGAACAGCTATATGTACTGCTCCAGGTCCAGCAGATAATGGGTAGTCTCCCATGGCCGACAGCGGGAAATATGGTGCAATGAGGGGAAAATAATGACCGACGGCTCACAACTCCGTTCCCAGGTAGAAACGATGGGAGGGGTTTGTGGTTACGCGGCTAATCGATTCATATGACTCAGCATGGCTCCCATAGTGCAAACGAAAGGTTTTTCCTGTTTGAGTGAGATGCCTACAATATCCGGATCCTCTTTGATTCGATCCCTAGGTAAAAGTTGAAAAGAGGATTGAATCATATACAAAAGCTTCTCAAATTCGTTTCCTTCAATCTCAACAAGGTTACATTCTGACATTTTCCCTGAGGTTTCACGGAAAAATTAGGGTACAGAAAATTCCACTTATCCCACACCTACTCAGTCGCTCCCAATGTTTCTGATTTCTCCCGTTTCATGGGTGTGACCCTTCTCGAGTGCTTTTGCAATTTCTTTTCTGCATTCCAGTCGCCTTTCCTTCTCTTACTCATACCATAGATAACCCCCAAATAGGCGAAAAAACTGATAGCCCAGGAGACTGTACTTTTCCGAAAAAAATGTCTGTTTTGTCGCTTCGAAAATAGATGACTCAGCTGTGTTAAGTAAACGAGCCAGCAGATTTGCCAATGCAATACGATCTGGTGGGCTTTCACCCAGTTCCCAAACACCGCTCACAGAAGAGGTCAGCAATGGAATCGGTGAAAAGCAGATATTATCTCAACTGGGAGAGCAGTCGCAAAGCAATCTGCCGATTAATAATTATAAAAACCAATTATTTTCTTATAAGGTAAAGATAAAGGTGTCCTTTATCTTCAGAAAGTCTGTTACAGTGCCTCTGCTTTTTATTACAGTACCTTCATCATGCTATGAGACTTATTACAGTACTCCTTTTAACGAGTAGAAGTGCTTAAAAGCTTCAAGCTTAAAAGGATTCCGGGTCGTAAGCGGTCATTTTGCCAGGAATACTAAATTCAACTAGTGGTACCGAAATATGTCCCTCACTTGATGATCGCTACATTGGAATATGGTAATATCTGTTTTTTTTTACATTTTCGCTGAGAAACAACGATGACGTCACACTAATTGTAGATGTAGATACGAAACGTTACAATGAAATAGACCAGTTTAACTCACTTCCATAACAACCAAGAGGGACTGGCACATGAGTGAATTTAAACGCCGAATTTAAATCGTCATAATCTAAGTGAAGGAATCTAGAAAAAAAGCAAAAACGATATAACATGGAATTAGTTGCCAAACAATGATTACAGGAGCTATTACACTAGTAAAACCGGATGGATGAAGGAAAAAAATTAATTTGAAAACAATGACAGTGTGGTATCCGATGGAAAACTAGAAGATAATCACACAAATTCAAGTCAGTGATTAAACCCATATTAATGGCAGCACCGAAATCGTGAATCGACCGGACAGCAACTTCTCGTAAATACAGCCTCACTACAAGGGCACATGGGTAGCCCATGGTCAGTTGAAAAGTAGGAGAACTGGTGACAGGGAGGGCTAGAGTAATGGAATCCATGTCGGTGTGGGGCACAGCGGCTTCCACAGGAATGGCAACTGCTTGAAGACGAGCTGGACATGGAACGGTGTCGAGAATCGTGATTGTGGTGATGATGATGACGTCCCGGTGTCGGAAACAGTGCATGTCCCTTCACAGGGTGAATCGGAGAATAGAGATCTACCAAATTTACCCAACTGAAAAACGCCACTTCTGCTATGTCTCTATCAACTCGTATTCGTTCGCCGGTCATGTTATCCACCCAATAGATTTGATCTGGTGGTATTCCAAGTGCATTCAGTTTTTCTTGAAAGCGTCGATACAGTTCATCGTGGTTTCTGTATCCAATGGTGAATACGGTAGGATTCGTGAGATGTACCTTAACTGACAGGATCTTTTCCTTTTTGGAGGACGACTGCTTGGCGACTTTCTCGGCTTCAACGGATTGCACCAGGTTGCTCTCCTTAAGAGATTTTGCAGTGTCAGCAGTCGAGCGCTCAGCCATAATTTCCTTCGAGAGAAATGTATTTGTCAGAGGAACAAGAACACCTGAGAGTGGTACAATCTTTTCAAAACCGTCTGGGCGGAGTCTGTCGTGATGGGCCTCGAATCGATTGCTATGGCACGCTCCACCTGCAAAAGTGCAAAGGACTGTTTTCCAGTGTACATACCACTTGAGACTTATACCTGACTTTTATTTCAAGTTAAAGTCACGAATATACCAACTAAACAACAGATATATTCATTTGAAGTCGTTGAAACTAGGGAGGAAGTCATCCTTTAACAGTCACTGTAACCCAACCTTTCCGAGATAATGGTTTATTGATAAAAAGTATACCGCTCTCACAAGAAAGTGTATCTTAAACAAAAGGACCAGTGGTCATGAGAGTTCGAGAAACACAAGCTTCCAGGCAAAAAACAACGGGTAAAAAGATACATAATACTTCAATGGGTAGAAGCAACTGTGGTACCTGGAGCACTTTGCTTTTTCGATTTAGCCTTGATCAGTGTCAGTCAATCGTCAGCGGAACTTGTCAAATCTGCACATATCATTCAGAATTTATTTTATTATTCGTTTTTCACAACACAAAAGAAGCTTTAGTTTGGACACATTAACCTCAAATATCAGTTAGAAAAGTAAATTTGAAGCAATCACCAATGACCACAGTAACATCGACAAGAGCAACAACAAGGCGTATGAGCACTGCATGGGCAGGCACTGGGCAACCTGGGTAAGCAAAACGGCTGGGGGAATTCAGTACAACAAAAACGTTTGCGTTTTGTCAAGTAATGACACCTCTTGGAAGGATCCCCTGAGTGGGTATAACGTCCAAGATGGTGATCATGACGGGAACAGGGCTCCTGATAAGGGACTAACTCACGTTGACCAAGAGAGGTATTCTGCTTCTCGTCACGATTGAACATCTGCATACTCGCACCTGCAGCATCTATCAGAGCATCGGCGTTGTTCATCTGGATCGGCTCACCAACGTCGTATTCCACCAGATAAATGTCGCTCGGGGAGAGGCCATTTTCCCTCAATTTCCTCTTGAACTGCTTAAACAGATCGTGCTTGTCCTTGTAACTGATATAGAAATGCGGCTTTTTGTCCAAGTGAAGCCTAAATGTGGTCGTCTTCAGCTCGGAGGGATTGTCTTGAACCATAAGTCCTGAAAAATAATCAGTTTCAGTGGAGACAATTACTCCCACATAAATAGGCTAATCAGGCTATCAGGGTGGCAACAAAATCGACAAGGTATGGACATTGCCCTCGTGTAAGCGCAACGGACTGTCGCGCTCTATCATTGAGAAGCAACGGGTTACAGTGATGCAGTATCTGACGGTTCGCCTAGGTCAACCAGACGTTGATGATGCTTTCAACTATGCCTACAGATTCGTTTTTTTTTTATGAAAAAAAAAGAATTCAAACAAGAATCGCCAACAGATTCGCAGTTATCTCCAGTTATTTCGTCTTTTTAATTTGGGAACATTGATGTCAGGTCACATCAATATTTCCAAATAAAAAGATAAAACAACTGAAGATAACTGAGAAATTGTTCGAGCTCTGTGCAGCTCCAATTTGCAAGTTTCGGCCTAATCCTCCGTGTCCTCTGAAAGAATGTTGAGATTAGCCGATGGAACCAGTTTAGGTCTTTTGCATGAACGATCACGAAAGCAACCCGACTGAAAAGGGCTGTCATGCGATTTCCAAAATCAGACAGACCTCAGACCTCACTCAGACATTTCAACAGAGAAAACCGGCCTTTGTTTCATAATGCTTTCCAAAATTGTGAAACGTTCTCGGAAAGCTGATTATTCACGAACTCCCACCAAGAAAGTCTTAGGGGATTTGTTTTTTTTTTTGCCCTTCTCTGCTGTGTACATAAATGAGTCACGTAAAAATCAAAAGAAAACTTCGCTCATACGATAAATGTTCACATCCAAAAAAGAATTACAGTAATCGTAAAAAGTTTTGGCAACGTTCCTGTATGTGGTGGTTCAGCGATTGGCCGTAGAGTATCGGACGGTGACTTAGTTCACATTAAGAGAAACCATTTCCCTCTTCCAAACGAGGCGAATCCTCTTTTAAATAATGATAATTCTTTGGTTCTTCTAATTTTCAAATAAAGAACAAATCTAAATATAGCGGTATGAAAGGTCTTTTCACAACCTTCACAAAGCACAAATTCAAAAGCCGTTTCCGAAAAGTTTTTTGCAAACTAGTGGCCACAAAACATTGTGAGTATTCGTACGTGATATCAAGAAACTCTTACAATTAAATGAAAATGAAAATTGTAAAAGGAAGCACAGATTCGGTGAACAACAACAACAGGAGCGAGCAATATGAAAAAAAACATTTGCAGATTTATTCTGTACATCTACCTATGATACCTTAAAAGAGAAGTAGCAGAAAGGCAATAAAAACGTGAGAAATAACCTACATAAGATGATACTGTAGAAAAGATGAAGTAAAGGAACAACAGCAAATTTCAAATCTAAAACAAAACAAACTTTTTGGACGGATCAATATTTATGAAACCCAGGAACTCCTTGGCAACAGTGTCCCATTCCACCTCCGAAGCCAATATAAGTACAACGACAGGGGGAGCCTCCAAAACAGCGATTCATCTGGCAAGGTGGACAGTTTGCAAGACGAGTATTCATAGGATAACTGGGACAGCAGTGATTCCAGTCGGAGTGAGAATATCCATGTCGATGATTTCGTGAAGGAGACGGATGACGACGAGGAGTTCCTGTGCTCGTGTTCGAGGAACTACTCGAAGAGCGATAACCATCTTCCTTAGTCTGGAGATGTAACGCGAAGTCTTTCATGCTATGGGACTTGGAGGATAGTATGTGATAGGGAAGCCCCAGAGAGACATTCGCTTCAGCAGCGCTTTTGCTGTACAAATCCATCCAAAAGGTTTGTTCAAATAATGAGAAGACATCATCAGCGTTCTTCACTGGCTCTGCTTTTACCTCTTCCGAATCGAGACGATAGAGCGAATCGACAGGAATACCGAGCTCTTGCAGCTTCTGACTGTACTTCTGGAATAGCTCCTCTTTGCTCTTAAACGTTATTGTAAACTGCGGCACGCTGCCACGATACAGCATACAACGGAAATTGTGGGGGCGTTCCTGGGAGCAACGACGGCTCCTTCCCTTCTTCTTCTTCTGTCTCTTCTGGCGATCTTCTGACGGTGGATTACCAGGTGGAGCAGTGTAAAAATGAGCTACAGGTGCATCGTGGGTAAGTTCTCCCAAATCTACATCGTTTCTGATATGGCGGCGCTCGCTGGTCGTCCCATCGATCCAGTACACTTCATCACGTGAAAGGCCATACCTTTTGAGTTTTTCTTCGAAGTCTCGGAGTATTTGTTCGTCTCGTGCTTTGGCATCTTCGATCTCATTATGGCGGTCGACGATGAAACGAAGAGGATTGTTGAGGAACAGCTTGATAGTGACGGAATTTCCCTGTTTCGCAGGTTGTTGGTCAGTCTTTTCTCCAGACTGTGCACGAGGTCCCTGGTCAGCGACAGCCGATTGTTCTTTTGTATCAGGCAGAGGTGTAGTAGTATCCATCACAAATGAGGAATCGCCCTTGTGGTAGACTTGGGAACTCTTCTACTTGAAAAATGCCAATGCGGGCGGAGCCTATGTGTTGTGGACTGGCGCCAATCGATGCTGATTCAACTGTCTCAACAAACGAGTGCCTCAAAGTGCATGTTGCTTTCTGCATGAGAGGTGCAAATACTCTGCCCTATGATACGCCAATCGGCATTCCCGTATGTTCCTTAATGGGATATCATACCTTCACTGGGAAATAGGGAACAGGAGGATGGAGAGAAAATAATGGAGAGAAATCCATGTACCAGACTCGCTCAAAGACAATAAATAGAGAAAAGAATGGGGTAAATGGTTGAGTGTAAACTCGTGAGAAACTATGAAAATTGAAGGAATAAGAAAAACAAATAACATTCCAAGCTCAAAGAATAGAAGGCTGAACAAAGGAAAGTGGAAAAAAGAATAGTCAAAGCACTTACCGTTGAATCCGACTGCCGGGAATCAGTGACATCCTGCGAGGCACTCCGTTATTGTACCATCCCTTGAAGAAAGCAGAGTAAGCCTAAGAAGGATTTTATCCAGAAACCATGTAAATGAAAACGGTGATGGAAGCCATCCTACCAGGGATCCAATCCGTTGAATAGTAACACCGAGCCTAAAAATCTGGAGAATTCATGGTCAGTGGAGAGTTTGAACAGACGCATTTTTGCGGTACTCGAGAGGAGCGCGTTAGCTCGAATCGTGGATTTATGGTACCCTTCAATCGTTTCTAATTGTAGAAAAATTTAATCGACGAAATTATTTTCAAAAGGAGAAACAGTTAAGGGTTCATACTCACCGTGAAGGTATGAACTGGTTTCAAGCAAAAGCCACTGGTATTATAGCTATGCACTGAAAAATTCTCATAACTTATGGTACTGTAGCTGTAGAGGTAAAGTGTGGGAACATATTGTAACTCAAAGTTGTCAAATCTCATGCAAAACTACAAATCGGAAAGAAAAAAGCAGACAGAGCACAACGTTCATGATTTTATGCAGGTTTACCAGAAGTATAAAGTGTAAGTTAACCCTGCCATTGACCGCATCGCACAATTTTCCTCGAATTTATGATATTTGGTTTCAATTGTGGAAATCCGACCATAGCTACTTTGCATCCACCAAATCATTCCCCAGTAAGCAAACTAATTGAATTGAAAAGGCGTTTCTAGACTAGTCGTCCTTAAAACTACCGACTCCATGCAGGATCATGAATCACCAAGTGCATTACTATTTAGGACGTCTCCCACACGAAGGCTTATTTGCCAGTAAACACTGAAAAACATGAGAGTTGCTGGTGCGTGTACTTTGGGGAGCAACCACGGCGCTGAGTCAACGATATCGATCGGGAGAATTGCACCCAAGCACCGCCCACCTAACAATTTTCGAAAGAGAAGACTTCCAGGTTCAGTATTTCGTCTGCATTCATGGCTGAAGAACCTGGTACTGGTACTGTCCCAGAAGAGCAGAAGACGGTCACATTCAAACTCTTCCTGGACTGCGCCATAATTAATATCCAGTACAAGGATAAGAATGATCTATTCGAGTCGCTGAAGAAGAAGTTGGATGACTTGGGTATACCGATAACCAGTGTTTATTCGACTGATATCAACAGGAAACCGCTCCAGCTCAAAGATGCCGATGCAGTAGCGCTTGCTGCCGGCAGCAATGGGAAGCCGTTGTTTGCTCACGTTCAAGATGACGATGCGGAATGCCCGGATGGACAAGACCTTCCCCTATGGCAACGACATGGTCATGGACGTCATTCTCATAGACGTCACTCGTCTACGAGTCACAGCTCGAGAAGTCGTGAACATTCTCCCGAACCCTTCCCTCATCGCCCTGGGGACCATGATCACTCTAACAGCCATCACCCGCAACACCCTTGCCAACCTCCACATCCTCCTCCTCCCACTCCTTCGTATTTTCGCTGTTTCTGCGGGGCCTTCGGTCCTCACCAGATGGGATTTGGTGGTAGGCCGATTCCTGTTCGCTGTTATTGCGGGGCCTTCGGTTCTCACCAGATGGGATTTGGTTGTAGGCCGATTCCATTTCATGGTCGTGGATTCGGTCACGGTTATGGACATGGATTTAGGCACGGCCAAGGGTGTAAGCAGGGTTACAGTCATGGCGCCCCCTGTTCTGCCTGTGAACCCAAGCATCAGTGCCCTGCTTTTGGTTACAACTCTCATCACCATTGTCCTGGGTGCGGCGGTCATGGTTTCCACGGTTGCTGAGTTTCATTGACTTTTTTTGTGATCGCAAATGTTTCCATTTGGTGGCATTCCTTTTGATGCTATTGATTATTGCCGAGATCTTGTTTGTCTTCAACTTGCGTCTGTCTCGGTATTAGCGCCTTAATGAATTCTTTTGTATTTTTGTATATTCCATTGAGAGCGGTCCTCCGTAAACGTGTCTTGCCACTGATAATCTGATTTAATTTAGATAAGCTCAGAGCTGATAGGTTAGCTTTTGTTCAGAATCACGAAGAATTTGTTCGTGGCTTATTCGAGGTGTAGTCAAACCAACGAGGGCACATGGGCCTTTTAAAGTGAAGTGACGACGCTCTATAAAGAAAGAATACGATTATTCATAATAAAAGGGTTTCCGATCAATCAGTAGAAAGGTCTCACTTCAAGGTCATTCACGACAGAAACTTCTTTCTACGTGGCAGTAATTATATGCTCCGATGAGTTTTCACTGATTTCGCTGGTGTTCCTGTAACAAAGTTAACGTTTTCTGGAAAAATCGTGAATGAACTGTGGACACAGTATAGCAAATAGATTATGCCACTTTCTTTATTAGGATAAGTATAATAAACAAACAGACCGTCGTTTATCCTAGTTCGCATTCCATTTTGTCCATTGATCGGCACGGTCGCCACTCAAAAATGTTGGATCTATAGAAAGATCAGGGGGAGGGACAAGTTACTGCGCCCGAAAGTGAATGGTTACAGATCGCTACGCGACAACGATTTCAAACCTGGCTGTAAAGACCCTTACGATCACACGCATGGCGCAGTCCAGAATGTTGACTCATGATAAATGGACGAGTCTCGTAGTATTGCTGTTTGAACATAGTTCTGGTGAGGTCCTTGAAACAACTACAGTTACATGGAATAGGTAAAATAAGTCGGTTGCTCACTAAGCGGACATATCCTTGTTGTTACTTAAGCCTTCAGTCCTATGGGGTTCTACTAAGACCATGCTGATAAATGCTTATTTTACGGTCCCTAGAACTTAGACATTGAATACGTAGATTTTTAAAGGAGTACGATCTACGGAAGAACATAGGGGTAGAATACAACGTTTATATGCTTCGATTCAAATTATGAAACAACAATATCGAAAGTAAATAACTGCCAAAGGAAATCACCAAAATCTGCGCCAACTCATATCAACTTGCACCTGAGGAGCTCAGTTTCTGTGTCAGGTTGAGCCGAGGCTCCATTTCCTACGTATACTCGACCACTCATTCCTTTTCGTCCAATGCCTCCGTGCGAGACGGTGTCGCCGATTAATTACCAGTTCTTTATGTGGGGATATAGAGTGGAAGTTGGGGCTGAAGTTGATAGAACCCTCATTGTCTGAGAAAGTGCCAGTGAATTAACTCCACAGCCTACGATGAGATGATTATTTAGGATTATAGGTATTAATTCATGCTTGGTAAGTAGTCTGGGGGACAAAGTGATCGGGTGAATTCGGTCTGTGAGAAGACTATGTCCGGCTAATGAAAACCATCACTAAAAATGTACTCAACTTAGCAATAGCGTCAAAGGTGGCTGCTGACAAGAAAGGCATTCTCCACGGATTCAGCCCAGTACAATTCAAGCTAGTGGTCTTGCTTCTTTGTAGGAAGGCCAGTGAAAGGTAGTTTTTCAGTTGGTACCTTGTCATTGTCGTTTTCTCAAAGTCAAGCTGTTCGACCATGGAAAATCTACCAAATTCAGACGAAAACTGTGCATAGTCTTTTTCTTGAAACTCCCCAACAAAGGCACAAGTAACGTCTCGGGCTGAAAACGATCTTACCAGAAGCTGAGAAAGAGCGAAATCGATCACCAAGAGAAAAGTATTGGCAGCCCCCAAAGAAAATATATCCATGTCGTTCCCAATGTCTTTATTCTGACGCCTTTTTTCAAGGTCGCACGGGAGGTGTCACCTGTCAGTAGTAGAAATAGTTATTCATTGCTCGTGCTAATTTAAACAAACGGTAGATTGGTTCAAAAGCTTTTATTTTCTCATTTTTGCTAGTTACTAACATGCACTTACACTTTGTCATTTCTAGGGAACTATTCAACTCAATATTTTGTGCTGACAAAGTGCAAGATATCACATATAATGGTTTTCATACGAAGCGATCACATTTTGACGGAGGCGTCTTTTGGGCTCGAAAGTTCAAGATTGGAATCGCCGAGTTCATGCTGAAAATAAGAGAACCCTCAGGCAGAAGTTGAGTTGATCCGGAATTACTGTGGCAAGTACTTTGCAGGGTGCTTACCCTTCGAGATTTGACTTTCATTTCCACCTCAGCAGGTGACAAGGATGACACTGAATCGCCGTGTTCAATTTTAAGTTTCTTCAGTCGTCCTTCGCTAAGCTTCTTTGGTGATTTCACCTCAGCTAGCACATTAACCACTTCTGGAAGCTGAGAGCTTAATCGATTTATTGATTTCACATGGGAAAGTCAGTAGCCATACTCACTGGAAGTACTCTTGATCCATTTGGCAGCAAGCATAGAGTAATACAGAGGGACGAGCACAAAAATACATTCCAAGAAGATAACCGTAGTTGACTGCAAATTTTTATACTATCGATTGTTTTGAAGAAGGCATCGTAATCAAATAGTGTGAGTTCTACTATCTACGTTTTCTAAACTCGTTCTAACAGAAGAAATTGTTCACTACTGCGAAGCGTTCGAGACAAATAGGATTTTAACGTTCCGTGATCGTGTTACAGTACCTGGGTAACTCCCGGTTACTGTATAACAATGATTTCGATGATCGAATTTGCCACGTTGGACATGCAACAGGGAGTTACCCAGGTACTGTATAACACATCACAGGACTTTGAAATTCGTATTGTGCGTTTGGGCCAATTTGCGCCCACTTCAGAATATCGACAGAATCCTGAGCACAGAAGTGGAGGCGTAAAAAGAGTTATTTCGACAAATCAATCTTTGCAAATCCTAGTTCTGTCGAGCTACAGCAGGTACAGCTCAGAACCTAAGTGATGTATGGGGCCAAGGAAGTACTACTGGAAATGATCGAATTTCCCTTCACATTTACCGCTCGTTCAAAATAGTCCAACGTGGCGAATTCGATCATTGAAATGAGTAACGTCCCGTATATTATTCTGCTATCAATGGCTCCAGGCTCACGATCTCGGTTGGGGAAATTACCCGCACTAGTGAGCGAAATCTAGCAGGAAAACCAGGTATGGTATATCGACTGTCTCCGTGAGCCCTAGAACCGTGAAGGAAGTCAAGAAAGCTCGACAATAGGTTTTCACTGATTGGGTGAGCATCATAATCATCATCAATATTGAGCTCTCATCGTTTCATCGCAACAAAGAATACACTCCTCTGATCGCAATATAACGTGGCGGAATAGGTTCCTGAACGACATCTGGAAATAATTAGCACAGTGGAGTGTGACGAACTTCAGCACCACTTTTCCACCCCGGGGAAGCATTCAAAGAAGGAAGTGCTGAGTATCACATCGAACAAATAGAGTAAATGCATCATGAGACTTGGCAACACTCGGCTTCTCTCACTAAACGAAGATCCTGCGAAAAATTTTGGTGAAAATGTAGTTGGGGAGGGGTGGGGGACCACAAGGTAAGTATATCAAGAAATGAACTGAATGGAACGTGTTATGTCGTGTTACGTCCGTCAGGGGGACATGCAGGTTGTTAACTAAGCTTTAGGAAGGAGGGAGCGCCTCGGTGGGAGATCCCACCTACCCAGGTGCTCGTACCCTGCCTAGGCTTAATTTAGAAACCAATTTCCATGGCTAAGACCGCATGAAAGCGCACAGATGGCCGGTGCCCATAGTCCTTTCGTCTCTGATAGAGTGCTAATATAACAATGACTAACACGTTAGAGTGAGTTCATTTCTTGATATACTAGCCTTGTGATCCCTCCCCCCCCCCCCCCGTCCCCCCCGTCCCCCCTCCCTTAGCAACTACATTTTCACCGAAACTCCTTCCCGGAAGTCGTACAGAGGATAGTTAAGCCAGCACAGCATAACTGGGGATATTTCCTATTTACACCTTTGAGCAGATGTTTCGTGTAGTAATGCAGTGGTAGCGCAGAACCGTAGTAGCTTTTACTATTCAGTCCACTCCACAGGCAAAGGAGAGATACTAGACTGCATAGGCAATCAACACTTATTTTTGTGGACAGGGTCTTGAAGACACTGTGCAGAAGCATCGGCCCATCTTCAAAATCTCTCTAGTCCTTCCTTTGAAGTGATTGTTGGTCTATTCATAGGCTTTCACACATAGCACTGGTATGAGAAAGAATGAGCATCGACTTCACTTGCATCAAACCAGTACCATCTGATCTTGGAAGGCTCAATTATGACGATTATTAAAAATTCCTAGATTACTAACCGATTAATAGGGAAAGAACCCTCCATCTTGACGAGACCTTATCCTAGGCTCTGCCGCGCGGAACGGTGCGCACCTCTGCCATGCTAGATGACTCGTGGTAACTGCCAGCTGCTAAGTTTGTGACTCCAGTAATTTTTTTCTCAGGTACGTACTGAACCTGATAGTCAACTTTTCTGGTAGGGAGCGGCCTCCACTACTCAGAACAGCAGTTTCAGAAGTAACCACATGACACGTTCTGAGAGTTTGATGGAGCGGTTCCAAGTAGCAATGGGCTGTTCTTCAAATCCCACTTGGACTTCTCTCTTTCTCAAAATTTATGAATCACTAAGAGAGTTACTTTTCGAAATGTCTCCTAGGCAAACGATAACGTGCGAATAAATACTGAAAAACAGGAGATAATCAATGATGCGTGCACTTGACTGAGCGGTTGGGGCGCTGAATCAGCGATATCGATCGCGAGAACTGCACCCAAGCACCGCCCTCCAAACACATGGGAGACCTTCAGTACCCGTGTTCCGTCTGTGTTCATGGCTGAAAAATCTGATACTGCCCCACAAGAGACTAGGACGGTCCAGTTCAAGCTTTACCTGGACGGCGTCCCAATCGACATCGCGTACAGGAACAAGAACGATCTCTACGAGTCACTCAAGAAGAAAATGGACGACTTGGGTATACCGCTCACAAGCGTCTATTCAACCGACTACAATCAGGGGCTATTCCAACTCAAAGGCGTCGATGCGGTAGCACTTGCTGCCGGTAATAATCGAAGACCACTGTTTGCTCACGTCCCAGACGATGACGGTGCACGTCCCGATGGAGATGAACTTCCGCCATGGCAACGTCACCAGCACGAACATCGTTTTCGTAGCCGTCGCTCGTCGTCAAGTCGCACTTCGAGAAGTCACGAACATTCTCCTGAACCTTTCCCTCATCGCCCTGGGAACCATGATCACCCTAAAAGCCACCACCACCACCACCACCACTCTTGTCACCCCCATGGACCTCCACCCCCTCCTCCCCCTCCTCCTCCTCACCACCCTTGTCATCCCCGTGGACCTCCACCTCCACCTCCTCTTCCTCCTCACCACTCTATTCACCGCTGTGGACCTTCACCTCCTCCTCCCCCTCCTCCTCACCACTCTTGCTGCCCCTGTGGACCTCCACCACCTCCTCCTCCTTCTCATCCCCCTCCTCCACATTTTGGCTGCTTCTGCGGATCATTCGGTTCTCCAATGATGGGATTTGGTTGTAGGCCGTTTCCATTCCTTGGCTGTGGATTCGGCCACGGTCATCGGCATGGATTTGGGCATGGCCAAGGGTGCGAGCACGGTTACAGCCATAGCGCCCACTGCCCTGCTTTTGGTCCCAAGCATCATTGCCCTGCTTTTGGTCACAGCTGTCATCACCATGGTCCTGAATGCGACGGTCATGCTTTCCATGGTTTCTAGACTTTTTTGTAACTTCGTTTTATTTTGAGAAGAGGTTTTGCCTGATCAACCGGAATTTCCTTTCTCTGCCGTTCACTATTACCATGATATGGTTTGTTTTCAACATTGTCATTGTGCCGGTTGGTTTGATAAATATTTTAGTATGCTTGTATATGTTGTTGATATATTAAATGAGATAAATATTACAAAAAACTTCTGTAATTTTCATCTGGTAATGGTTTCCGATCGACCAATGGAGTAGTTACTCCTCAACTTCAAGCGTCAAGGTCATGAACTACAAAACCGTTTATTTTTGCTTGGAAGAGAATTGTGTGCTCTTGGGTGGTTTCTGATGGCCCTCCAGTAATAAACGAGGGCGTATTTTTTTTCAGAAGAAATCTTTTGTAAAGTAGGCTGTCCGAAAAATTTGCACGAACTTGAACTCTCTACGTCTTCTTTGTTTTTAAGGTTGAATAAAACTCGAAAATCTCCCAAGATAGACGCTGGTTCCAAATATTTCGAGTTTCTTCTAAACTTCGTAGATGTCCTTAGTTGACTGAGGCTCTCTTTAACTGGATTCAAATCCCTTCTGTAGGCTCCAATCGCCATGGGTCCTCTGACTCACACCATCGACAACCCAAAGAGGGAGCGCAGGAAATTGCACTTTAGTTTTGTTATTTCGAAATTAGATAGTTCAGCTGTGGTTTGCAAAAGGTGTTTGTTTTGCTGTTTCGTAATTAGATGATTCAGCTAAGGTAAATAAATGAGTCAGCTAGCAGTTACGCCAACCCGGTGCCTTCAGGTTCGATGGGCTTTTCAAGGATGTTCTCAAAGAAAGTTCGCTAAAGGGACCAGCAGTAGAATTCTTAGGAAGCCAGAAAGTACGGCTATGGAGGGAGCCGATGCATAACAACCTGCTTCGTTAAATTTTATAGAAACCATCTGCCTTTCAGTATAGAGGCATCGCAATTTCTCGAAAGTTTGCTACAGTACCTCTGCCCTTTGTTACAGTACCTTTGAGGCTATAGGCTTACCAGGCGGCTATGCACGCTCTCGCGCGCGAGGGGCTCTAGCCATGAGAGGCGGAGCCGCATGAGCTGATTTTCATTATAGACCTTTATCGGATTTATGAGTTTCCGCTCAAACCCCGCCCCTTGTGGGCGGAGTCTGGTTCTGCTACCCACCATAGGTTTTGCCACCATGGCGCCTGTACCCCTACCAAGTTTGAACTTTCTAGGTCCATGAAAACATGAGTAATGAATTTTCGCCCAAACCCCGCCCATTGTGGGCGGAGTCCGGTCTTGTCCCCCACCATAGGTATTCCCATCCTGTCGCCTGTACTCCTACCACGTTTGAACTCTCTAGGTCTATGGGGACAGGAGTTATGAGTTTTCGCACAAACCCCGCCCCTTGTGGGCGGAGTCTGGTTCTACCACCCACCATAAGTTTCCCCATCGCGGTTTCTGTACTCCTACCAAGTTTGAACTTTCTAGGTCCATTGGGACAGAATTATGAATTTTCACCCAAACCCCGCCCCTTGTGGGCGGAGTCTGGTCCTGCCATCCACCATACGTTTAGCCACCATGGCGCCTGTACTCCTACCAAGTTTGAACTTTCTAGGTCTATGGGGACGGGAGTTATGAATTTCCGCACAAACCCCGCCCCTTGTGGGCGGAGTCTGGTCCTGCCATCCACCATACGTTTAGCCACCACGGCGCCTGTACTCCTACCAAGTTTGAACTTTCTCGGTCCATGGGGACATGAGTTATGAATTTTCGCACAAACCCCGCCCCTTGTGGGCGGAGTCTGGTTCTGCCACCAACCATGAGTTTTGCCTCCATGACGCCTGTACTCCTACCAAATTTGAACTCTCTACGTCTATGGGAACCGGAATTATGGATTTTCGTATATAAATGTAAGAAGGGATGTGAGCTTCGAGGCACGCTCCGCCCATTGTGGGCGGGCCTCCGCTGACGTCATTTATGCTGGAGACACCCCCGGCAATGCTCCTCCCACATCAACTTTTTCCTGCTCTGTTGGCTTTCTCCAAACCGAGTTATAAATGTTTTCATAAAGCATTGCATTTTTGGAGAACGCTCCGCCCATCGGGGGTGGGTCTCCCCAGTTCGATCTAACTTACCAATGCACACCTCAAGCCACCTTTAAACCCCAATTTTGAGGCCGTCTTGTGGCTGAATTTGAAATCATGGTCCTCGGTAGGGCTCATTTCGAGGCACGCCACGCCCACTGTGGGCGGGGCTCCGCCAAGCTGATGTGTGTTTTATACTTCTCGAGACCTGGCCCACCCATCCCACACTTGACCCGGTCTCTCCAGGCAGATCTAAAGGAGCTAAGGAATTTCGTGACAGACATACAGACAGACAGACAGACAGACGGACAGACAGACAGACAGACAGACAGACAGACTAAGCGCTTTATAGTAAGTAGGATAACAGCCCATCTTTTTTCACATATAAAAACAAACGTATCGCACCCAATCTTATGTAAGTCTGTAATCAGTTCGAATTGCAAATGGACAGTTCGCCAAAAACATTGAATTTATCTCCATGCAGCTAAAATAGAACAGAAACTAGGGGAAAATGAAGCAATATTCTTTTTTTCTCTCAGTAAAAAGCCCCTCTGACTCCCAACAGTTTATATAGAAACATCCCGTTGAAGCAAATCATTCCCACAACAAATTTGCATAATTACTTTATTATAAAAACAAAGTAACACATTGAAACAGTCAAACCATTATACTCCATGTAAGTGAAGGATTCTAGGAAAATAAAGCAGGGGCGCTCGACCGTAGAACTGGACTTGCCGTTAAGAGACTAGTCAATGGTTATGAGAGCTATTGCACAACTACAACTGAATACGAAAACAATAGATTAATTTAAAAAACAACAAAATATTGCCGAGGAATTAGATCAATACTTATATCGAAATGAAACTAAAAGGTTCTCGAATTTCTTATACACTTCAACAGCACGAATGGCAACATCCGAATCGTGGGTCGAATGAACAGAAATTTCTCGGAAATACAACTTCATTACAAGGACACATGACTGGGCCAGAGTGAGCTGAGAGGTACGGAATGTTATGACAGGAAGAGCGAGAGGCATCTTTCATAGTCCACGACCGGTCGCGCGACCGGTCGCTAGCGACTGGCGACCAGTCGCGCGACCGGTCGCGCGATCAGTCGCGCGATCGATCGCGCGATCAGTCGCGCGACCGGTCGCGCGACCGGTCGCGCGACTGGTCGCGACCCACCGGCGACCGGTCGCGCGATCGATCGCGCGACTGGTCGCGCGACCGGTCGTGGACTATGAAAGATGCCAGAGTAATGAGAGCCATGTCCGTTTGGGGCGCAGTGGCTTCCATAGGTGTGGCAACTGCCAGAGGAGGAACTGGACATGGAACGATGTCGAGAACCATGATTGTGGTGACGACATCTCGGTAGCGGAAACAGCGCTAGCTCATTCACAGGGTAAATCGGCGAGTAAAGATCTACCGAATTTTCCCAACTGAAAAACCACGCTTCTGCCATACTCCGGTCAATACGTAATCGTTCACCGGTCATGGTATCCTCCAAGTATATTTGATCCGGAGGAATTCCAAGAGCATTCAGTTTTTCTTGAAAGCGTCGATACAGCTCATCGTGGCTTCTGTATCCAAGGGTGAATACGGTAGGATTTTTGAGATGTACCGTGACTGACAGGATCTTCTCCTTCTTGGGGGACGACAGCATCGCGGCGTTGTCGGCTTCAACGGATTGCACAACGTTGCTCTCCTCAGGCGTTTTCGTTGTATCAGCAGTAGAGAGCCCGGTCATAGCACTCTTCGAGGGCGAATATATTCGTCAGAGGAGCCTTCAGGAACACCTGGCAATGGTACAACCCTGCGAAAGTTGCCAGGGCGGAGTCTGTCGTAGCGGCAGCGAATCGATTGCTATGACTCATTGTCAGTTCAGAGGAGAATAGTGCCAGGGACTGCTTTCCGTTGTTTCCAACGCTGTGTTCTGGAAATCTAGAATAGAGGCTGTCTTTCTGAGGCTAAGGGTTAGGTGAAGAACTCTAATCTGAATGCCCATAGACCTCTGAAGCAACTGCGTGTGGTATTCTCTCTATTACGTGTGGCCCTACTCTGTGTGTCATCTGGAACAGCCACCATCCAACAACTAAGGCCTCCAACGTGGCCTAGTGCTATTGATAGGCAGCCGTTCCACGTGGCGGTCTAGACCTAGTCGACTACATAAACACTGGCCAGGCTACGACCAAAGGAACTCGTCGTAACAGTCGCCTTTCATTCCTCGTACTATCGTCAGACCGGCCAACTCGTCCAATCCTCACCTTTGATCATGCTGTAAAGGAAAGAAATTACTTTCCTTTGCTATGCCATCAGGTAAGCTAAGCTATGTTTACCTGATGGTGTAGCAAAGGGAAGTTAATCTTGTCCAAACTATACCCCTTCATGAAGCACCTCTACATTCCCCACTTCGATATGCCTTTGATTCATGTACTAATTCGACCACAAAGGGCATCACTGGAGGTACGCCACAACTTTTTTGTTGTAATACCACCGGTTTTTTTTGTCAGATTTCATTTTTATCCATGCCCCATTGAACTTCGCTATTTCATAACTTTTCCATATGCTCCACGTCGGAACAACCGCCTGGCAGCCGCGCGCGTTATTGTCTTGTTCCTTGTGGAGACCAAGATTTTCCTATTTATTTCATTAATTAGACCAATTAGGGGGACGCACGATTCGTGCGATTCTGGGTGCCGCGGCAAATTGCGCGGCGAAATTCATAGCTGTTCTGATGCTATTAGCGCCTGTTATTGGGGCCCAATTTAGAAATAAAGTGGATCAGTAGTATCAGCTGGCTACTACTAATCTATTTTACTCTAATTTTGTACCCCAATAAAAGGCACCAGAGTCGTTCGAATCATCATGAATTTCGCCGCGCACTTTGCCGCGCACCCAGAATCGCACGAATCGGTACACACCCGACCAATTAACTACGATTATTCGAAAAAATTTACAACTAAATAAGCCTACCTCCACCACTTCGGGCCGCAGTTTCTAAATTCCTTTTATTCGTTCACGTCCTTTTCCTTAAACGCGCACCCCCCATCCCCACCCCCTTTTTTTCAAGTCAACAACAACAACTGTCTAGATACCAACCTAATGAACAAACTTTTATTGTTTTGTACACTTATAAATACTAGGGAACCAACAAATATATACCCTTGAAGTTAAGTCAGATTAGCAGAAAAGCCATATTTAACGATTTCTATAATGCCAGTCTTGATGAGAAAGAAAAGTCTGGTTGACAGTGTCCACATAAAAAAGAGCTACTGTATGTAGTTAGAAGATCACTAGACCTAGAACTATAACAAGATGAGAAGGTTGTAATGGCAACTTTTTGACAGTAACAGTATAAAAGGCAAAGAAAGGAAAATCTATCAACTTGAAATATGGTGAACGGTGGTCCAGAAACCGTTGATCCTCGGAAAGTTGCAGCAAATGGGAAGACCAGCGGCCACAAATGTTTGCCAAGAGGACGTCTCAACTAAAAGCGAAGTCTACATACTTATCTTTTTTAACGTTCACTATTTGGTAAAGCCAAAAATAATGACCTGATAAAGCACAGTACCTTCAATAGCAGCAGCAACTGTGGTATCTGGAGCATCCATTTACCTGGCAGGGATTTCTAAAATAGCTAAAACAACTGGATGGGTGACACGGTGATAGGGGAGAGCTAATGGACTGTCCGCAAGAACGTCTCAACTGGCATGGACAGTGCTGCCGTTTGGACTGGTGCTTTCGATGCTTGTGTCTTGAATGTTCACCGGTGCTGTAAGAAGTATCACTCGAGGAACTCGAGGATCGACTTCTTCCCGGATGAGCTTTGTTCTCGGGACGGTGATTGTAGTCGTCAGATGCAGCCTTACTGTATAACCACACAGTGTCTGATCCGTCAGATGTAACAAAGAGGTTATCCGGGTTATCAAGAGGCATGCGCTGACGATTTCTATCGAGGGCGTAAAGGCTGTCCATTGGGATGTTACGGTCAATCAGAGCATTCTTCAGCTTACTGAACAGCTCATTTTTGTCCTTGTAAGAGATCGACAACACGAGAAGGCTCGACTTCTGAAGAGCTATATGTACGGCTCCAGGTCCAGCAGTTAATGGGTTTCTCATAGCTTACAGTGGGGAATGTGGTGCAATATAGGGGGAACAATGACCAACGGCTCACAACACCGTCCTCAAGTAGAAACGATGGGAGGAGAGTACGGTTACGCGGTTAATCGATTCGTATGACTCAGCATGGCTCTCATAGTGCAAATGGGTGGTTTTTCCCTGCGTGTATGTGTGAGATGCCTACGTTTTCGGGTCCTGTTTGGTTCCATCTATAGGTAAAAGTCGAAAAGAGGATTGAATCATATACGAGAGTCTCTCAAATTCGTTTCCTTCAATTCTCAACAAGGTTACATTCCTACTTCTTCCCTGAGGTTCCATGGAAAATTTAGGATGAAGAAAATCTCCCTCTCGCACACCCACATCCACTCAGTCGCTCCCAATGTTTCTGATTTCTCCCGTTTCATGGGTGTGACCCTTCTCGAGTGTTTTTGCAATCTCTTTTCTGCATTCCAAACGCCTTTCCTTCTCTTACTCATGCCATAGATAACCCCCAAATAGGCGAAAAAACTGATAGCCCAGGAGATTGTACTTTTCCGAAAAAAGCGTCTATTTTGTCGCTTCGAAAATAGATGATTCAGCTGTGTTAAGTAAACGAGCCAGCAGTTTTGTGAACGTTATGCGATTTGGTTTGATGGGTTTTCACCTAGTTCTCAAACAAAGCTCACAGAGAGGTCAGCAATAGAATCCGTAACATGCAGATAGTATCTTACCTGGGAGAACAGTCGCAAAGCAATCTGCCTTACTAAATATTATAAACACTAATTGCCTTTTTATAAAAAGTTGTCTCTGATCCTTAGGAAGTCTGTTACAGTACTTCTGCCTTTTATTACAGTACCTTCACCGATCTATGAGACTGATTACAGTACTCCCTTTCACGAATAGAAGCGCTTAAAAGCTTCAAGCTCAAAAGGGTACTCAGGTCGCAAACGGTCATTTTGCCGAGCATTCTAAATTCAACCAGTGGTATGAATATGCTAATATCTTTTTTTAAATTTTGGCTGAAATACAACAATGACGTCACACTACTTTTATGTAGATACGAAACGTTACAATGAAATAGACCAGTTTAACTCACTTCCATAACAACCGAGAGAGACTGGCACATGAGTAACTTTAAACGCTGAATTTAAACCGTCATAATCTAAGTGTAGGATTCTTAGAAAACAATCAAAAACGTTAGAACATGGAATTAGTTGCCAAACAATGATTACAGGACCTATTACACTAGTAGAACCGGATGGATGAAGGAAAAAAATTAATTTGAAAACATTGACAGTGTGGTATCCGATGGAAAACTAGAAGGACAATCGCACAACATTGAAAAAAGTAACCAATATTAAAATCAGTAATGAAATCTGTGATAATGGCAGCTTCCAAATCGTGGATCGCTTAGACAGCAGTTTCTCGTGAATACAGCTCCACTACAAGGGCACATGGGTAGCCCATGGTCAGTTGAAAAGTAGGAGAACTGGTGACAGGGAGGGCGAGAGTAATGGAATCCATGTCGATGTGGGACTGAGTGGCTTCCATAGGAATCGCAACTACTTAAGGAGGAACTGGACATGGAACGATGTCGGTAATCATGATTGTGGTGATGACGATGACGTCCCGGAGGCGGAGACAGCGCCTGTCCCTTCACAGGGTGAATTGGAGAATAGAGATCTACCAAATTCACCCAACTGAAAAACGCCACTTCTGCTATGTCTCGGTTAACTCGTATCCGTTCGCCGGTCATGTTATCCACCCAATAGATTTGATCCGATGGAATTCCAAGTTCGTTCAGTTTTTCTTGAAAGCGTCGATACAGTTGGTCGTGGCTTCTGTATCCAATGGTGAAAACGGTAGGATTTGTGAGATGTACCTTAACTGACAGAATCTTTTCCTTCTTGGGGGACGACTGCTTGGCGACTTTCTCGGCTTCAGCGGATTTCGCCAGGTTGCTCTCATTAGGAGTTTTCATAGTGTCAGCAGTCGAGTGCTCAGCCATAGTTACCTTCCTGAGAAGTGTATTCGTCAGAGAAACAAGAACACCTGGCAGTGGTACGATCTTTTGAAAACCGCTGGGCGGAGTCCGTCGTAACAGGCTCCGAATCGATTGCTATGGCACACTCCACCTGAAAAAGTGCAAAGGATTGTTTTCCGGCGTACAGACCACTCAAAGCTTATACCTGGCTTTTATCTTAAGTTAAAGTTACGAATATACCAACTAAACAACAGATATATACATTTGAAGTCGTTGAAATTAACAAGGAAGTCATCCTTCGACAGTCACTGTAACTCAACCTTGTTGAGAGAATGGTTTATTGATAGAAGGTGTACTGCCCTCACAAGAAAGCGTTATTCTAAACAAAAGGATCACTGGATTAAGAATAATAGCAAGAGAAAAAGGATGGTATTACAATGTAATTTTGACTTCTCCACAGTACCATTATGAAAGGTGGAGAGTAGAATTGCAGCGACCGGTAAAAACTTGAGGTCGTAAAAATTCGAGTGAACTCAAGGTCTCAGTCAAGAACACCGGTTAAAAAAAATAAATAACAACTATGTTCATTACAAGCTGAAATAAACGATAATAACCTGATGAAGCACATTGCTACTGCAGGTACTTCGATCAGTAAAAGTAACTGTGGCACCTGGAGCGCTTTTAATTTTTCGATTTAGCTTTGATGAGGTCAGCCAATTCAGTCACTGGGTCTTGTCAGATCTGCACATATCGTTCAATATTTATTTTCTTATCCTTTTTTCACAACACAAAAGAAGCACTTATTTGAACACTTTAACCTCAAATAATCAGTTAGAAAAGTAAATTTGAAGCAATCACCAATGACCACAGAAACATTGACAAGAGCAACAACAAGGAATATGAGCGCTGCATGGGCAGGCACTCGGGAACCTGGGTAGGCAAAACGGCTTGGGGAATTCTGTACAACAAAAATTTTTGCATTTTGTTGGGTAATGACACCTCTTGGAAGGATACCTTGAGTGGGTACGACGTCCAAGATGGTGATCATGACGGGAACAGGGCTCCTGATAAGGGACTAACTCACGTTGACCAAGGGAGGTATACTGCTTCTCGTCACGATAGAACATCTGCATACTGGCTGTTGCAGCATCTATCAGAGCATCGGCGTTGTTCATCTGGATCGGCTCACCAACATCGTATTCCACCAGATAAATGTCGCTCGGGGAGAGGCCATTTTCCCGCAATTTCCTCTTGAACTGCTTAAACAGATCGTGCTTGTCCTTGTAGCTGATATAGAAATGCGGCTTTTTGTCCAAGTGTAGCCTAAATGTGGTCGTCTTCAGCTCGGAGGGATTGTCTTGAACCATCGGTTCTGAAAAATAATCAGTTTCAGTAGAGACAAATACTCCCACATGAATAGGCTATTCAGGCTATCAGGGTGGCAAAAAACCGACAAGGTATGGACATTGCCCTCGTGAAAGTGCAACAGACTGTCGCATTCTAACATTGAGAAACAGGGGATTACAGGGATGCAGAAACTGCCGTAAGCCTCGGTCAACCAGTTGTTGATGATGCTTCTAGCTATGCCTACGAATCCATCCTTTTTGAAAAACAGAGCAATAATCGACAACAGATTCTTAATTATCTTCACTTCAGTATTCGTCTTTTTGATTTGAATTATTAATGTTTAGGTCACATCAATGTTTTCCAATCAAAAAGACAAAATAACTGAAAGACAAAATAACTGAAGCTAAACGAGAGTTTGTTACCCTCTAGGCAGCTGCAACTTCGATAAAGCTTCAGCCTAATCTGTGAGTGTCCTCTGAAAGAATGTTGAGATTAGTCGGTGGAACCAGATCAAGTCTTCTGCATAAACTTTCACGAAAGGAACCCGACTGAAAAGGGCTGCCATGAATTTCGAAAATTAAGCAGACCTCAAGACCCCTCAAACATAAATAATTGTAGATAAACCTCACTCAGATATTTCAACAGACAAAACCGGCTTTTGTTTCATAACGCTTTCCAAAATTGTGATTAGAACGTTCTAGGAAAGTAGATTATTCACGAACTCTCAACAATACCCACCAAGAAAGTCTTAGGGGATATTTTTGCCCTTCTCTGCTGTGTACATAAATGAGTCACGTAAAAATCAAAAGAGAAGTTCGCTCATACGATAAATGTTCACATCCAAAAAAGAATTACAGTAATCGTAAAAAGTTTTGGCAACATTCCTGCTATGTGGTGGTTCAGCGAGAGGCCGTAAAGTTGATCGGACGGTGACATAACTCACAATAAGAGAAATCAAGTCCCCTTCCAAATGAGGCCAAACTTCTTTTAAATAATGATAATTCTTTAGTTTCTCTAATTTCCAAATAAAGAACAAATCATAACTATAGCGGTATGAAAGGTCTTTTCATAAACCTTCAAGAAGCACAAATACAAAAGCCTTCCAGAAAAGCTTTTTTTGCAAACTGGTGACCATAAAACAGAGTAAGTGCTCGTACGTGATATCAAGAAACTCTTACAATTAAATGAAAATGAAGATTGTAATAGGAAACACAGACTCGGCGAAGTAAGAAGTTAACAACACAACAGGAGTGAGCAATATGAAAAAAAAATTGCAGATTGATTCTGTACATCTACTTATGATATCTGAAAAGAGAAGTAGCAGAAAGGCAATAAAAATGTGAAAAATAACCTACATACGAGGTGACTGTAGAAAAGATGAAGGAAAGGAACTACAGCAACTTTTAATTCTGAAACAAAACAAACTTTTTGGACGGATCAATATTTATGAAACCCAGGAACTCCTTGACAACAGTGTCCCATTCCACCTCCGAAGCCAATATAAGTACAACGACAGGGGTAGCCTCCAAAACAGGGACTCATCTGGCAAGGTGGGCAGTTTGCAAGACGAGTATTCATGGGATGTTTGGGACAGCAATGATTCCAGTCGCAGTGAGAATATCCATGTCGATGATTTCGTGAAGGAGACGGATGACGACGAGGAGTTCCCGTGCTCGAGTTCGAGGAACTACTCGAAGAGCGATAGCCATCTTCCTTAGTCTGCAGATGTAACGCGAAGTCTTTCATGCTATGGGACTTGGAGGATATTATGTGATAGGGAAGCCCCAGAGAGACATTCGCTTCAGCAGCGCTCTTGCTGTACAAATCCATCCAAAAGGTTTGCTCAAACAATGAGAAGACATCATCAGCGTTCCTCACCGGCTCAGCTTTTACCTCTTCCGAATCGAGACGATAGAGCGAATCGACAGGAATACCGAGCTCTTCCAGCTTTTGACTGTACTTCTGGAATAGCTCCTCTTTGCTCTTAAACGTTATTGTAAACTGCGGCACGCTGCTACGATACAGCATACAACGGAAACTGTGGGGGCGTTCCTGGGAGCAACTATGGCTCCTTCTCTTCGTCTTCTTCTTCTGTCTCTTCTGGCGATTTTTTGACGGTGGATCACCAGGTGGAGCAGTGTAAAAATGAGCTACAGGTGCATCGTGGGTAAGTTCTCCCAAGTCCACATCGTTTCTGATATGGCGGCGCTCGCTGGTCGTCCCATCGATAAAGTACACTTCTTCACGCGAAAGGCCATACCTTTTGAGTTTCTCTTCGAAGTCTCGAAATATTCGTTCATCTCGTGCTTTGGCATCTTCGATCTCATTATGGCGGTCGACGATGAAACGAAGAGGATTGTTGAGGAACAGCTTAATAGTGACGGAATTTCCCTGTTTCGCAGGTTGCTGGTCAGCGACAGACGATTGTTTTTTTGTATCGGGAAGAGGGGTAGTAGTATCCATCACAAATGACAAATTGCCCTTGTGGTCGACTTGGGAACTCCTCTACTTGAAAAATGCCAACGCGGGCGGAGCCTATGTGTTGTGGACTGGCGCCAATCGATGCTGATTCAACTGTCTCAACAAACGAGTGCCTCAAAGTGCATGTCGCTTTCTGCATGCGAGGTGCAAATACTTTATCCTATGATACGCCAATCGGCATTCCCTTCTGTTCTTTAATGAATATCATACCTTTACTGGGAAACACAGAATAGCAGAATAAAAAAATTGGGGAATGAATTCAATGAAATTGAAGAAGTCCATGACTACCCCGTACCAAACTCGCTCAAGGACAGAAAGAGAGAAAAGAATGGGGTAAATGGTTGAGTGTAAACTCGTGAGAAATTATGAAAATTGAAGAAATAAGAAAAACAAATAATATTCCAAGCTCAAAGAGTAGAAAGCTGAACAAATGAAAATGAAAATAAGAATAGTCAAAGTACTCACCGTTGAATCCGACTGCCCGAAATCAGTGACATTCTGCTAGGCCCTTCGTTATTGTACCAACCCTTGAAGAAAACGGAGTAAGCCTAAGAAGGAGTCAATCCACACGTAAAAATGAAGCCATCCTACCAGGGATCCAATCCGTTGGATAGTAGCACCAAGCCTTCTGCAGCAACAACGCTAGCATGTTCCTTGAAATGCTAGTTCGTTATTTAGTAAAAATATTGCACATAGCAAAATAAAACTTGCTCAATGGAATTCTTCGAGCAAACGAATCAAAAGGTAAAAAAAAAGATCAGATGGAAAAATCCGAAGAATTCATAGTCGGCGGAGAGTTTGGACAGACGATTTTTGCGGTATTCGAGAGGAGCGCGTTACTCGAACCGTGAATTTACGGTACCCGTCGTTTCTATTACCCTAAAATCCCATAGATAAGAGCGGTTTAAATTACCAGCATCCCTCCAGAAAATTGAGGTGAAGGGGTAAAGTGTGGGAATATGTTGTAACTCAAAGTTGTCAAATCTCATGCAAAACTGCAAATCGAAGAAAAAACCAGTCAGAGCACAACGCTCATGATTTTATGCAGGTTTACCTGAAGTATAATGTGTAAGTTAACCCTGCCATTGGCCGCATCGCACAATTTTCCTCAAATTTATGATATTTGGTTTCAATTGTAGAAATCCGAGCACAGCTGCTTTGCATCCACTAAATCATTCCCCAAAAAGCAAACTAAATGAATTGAAAAGGCGTTTCTAGACTCGTCGTCCTTGAAACTACCGACTCCATACAGGGTCATGAATCACCAAGAGCATTACTATTTAGGATGTCTCCCACACAAAGGCTTATGTGCCAGTAAACACTGAAAAACATGAGAGTCGCTGGTGCGTGTACTTTGGGGAGCAACCATGGCGCTGAGTCAACGATATCGATCGGGAAAATTGCACCCAAGCACCGCCCCCCGAACAATTTTCGAACTTCGTCTTCGAGAGTAAGAGGAGACTTCCAGGTGCAGTGTTTCGTCTGCAATCATGGCTGAGGAACCTGGTACTGGTCCTGCCCCACAAGAGCAGAAGACGGTCACATTCAAACTCTTCTTGGACTGCGCCATAATTAATATCCAGTACAAAGACAAGCACGATCTATTCGAGTCGCTGAAGAAGAAGTTGGATGGCTTGGGTATACCGATAACCAGCGTTTATTCAACTGATATCAACAAGAAACCGCTCCAACTCAAAGATGCCGATGCAGTAGCGCTTGCTGCCGGTAGCAATCGAAAGCCGTTGTTTGCTCACATCCAAGATGACGATGCGGAATGCCCGGATGGACATGACCTTCCCCTATGGCAACGACATGGTCATGGACGTCATTCTCATAGACGTCACTCGTCTACGAGTCACAGCTCGAGAAGTCATGAACATTCTCCCGAACCCTTCCCTCATCGCCCTGGAGACCATGATTACCCTAACAGCCATCACCACCATCACCCTTGTCATCCCCGTGGACCTCCACCTCCTCCTACCCCTCCTTCATATTTTCGCTGTTTCTGCGGGGCCTTCGGTCCTCACCAGATGGGATTTGGTTGTAGGTCTATTCCACTTCGCTGTTTTTGCGGGGCCTTCGGTCCTCACGGCATGGGATTTGGTTGTAGGCCGATTCCATTTCATGATCGTGGATTCGGTCACGGTTATGGACGAGGATTTAGGCACGGCCAAGGGTGTAAGCAGGGTTACAGTCATGGTGTCCCCTGTTCTGCCTGTGAACCCAAGCATCAGTGCCCTGCTTTTGGTCGCAACTCTCTTCACCATTGTCCTGGGTGCGGCGGTCATGGTTTCCACGGTTGCTGAGTTTCATTGACTTCTTTTTTTGACCACAAAAATTTACTGGTGGTGGCATTCCATTTGATGTTATTGATTATTGTCGAGATCTGGTTTGTCTTCAATTTTCGTCTGTTTCGATATTAGCGCCTTAATAAATTCTTTTGTATTTTTGTATATTCCATTGAGAACAGGTTCGCTGTTCCGTAAACGTGTCTTGCCATTGCTATGGTGCTAATAATCTGATTTAATTCAGGTAAATCAGAGCTGATAGGTTAGCTTTTGTTCAGAATCATGAAGGATTTGTCGTGGCTTATTCGAAGTGTAGTCAAACCAACGATAGCACATGGACTTTTCAAAGTAAATTGACGACGCCGTATAAAAAAGGATACGATTATTCGTAATAGAAAGATTCCGATCAATCAGTAGAAAGGTTCCACTTGAAGGTCAATGACGACAGAAACTGTTTTCTACGTGGCAGTAATTGTAGGCTCCGATGAGTTTTCGCTGATTTCACTGGTGTTCCGGTAACAAAGTTGACGTTTTTCTGGAGAAATTGTGAATGAACTGTCGACACAGTGTAGGAAATAGCATATGCCACGAGCTTTTTTTTCGGAAAAGTATTATAAACAGTCATCCTAGTTCGCATTCCATTTTGTCCATTGATCAGCACGGCCACCATCTGAAAAGGATGGATAGTAAAGGAATAGACTAGGCGGAGAGAAGAGCAAGTTACTGGGCCCGAAAGTGAGTCGATACAGATCGCTACTCGACAACGCTTTCAAACCTGTGTGTAAAGACCCCTATGATCACATGCATGGCGCAATCCGGAAGGGTGACTTATTATAAATCGGCGAGTTAAACCGTTTCCTGTTTGAACATACTCCTACGTTTCACATCACAGCAACAACAACAATACTGATAAGGTCTTTGAAACAAGTACAGTTACATGGCAGAATCTGTCGATTGCTTACTAAGCAGACATACTCTGTCTGTCACCTTCTAACAATAAGCCCACAGTCCTACGGGGTTCTACCTAGACCACGAGGATAAATGCTTATTTTACAGTCTCTAGAACTTAGACCTTGAAGACTCAGATTTTTAACGGAGTGCGGTCCACGGGAGAAAATAGTTGTAGAATACGACGTTTACACGCATAGATTCAAATTATGAAACAACGATAGCGAAAGAAAATAAGTGCCACAGGAAGTCACCAATATCTGCGCCAACTCCTATCAACCTGTACCTGAGGAGCACAGTTTCTGCGTCAGGTTAAGCCGAGGCTAGATTTCCTACGTATACTCGACCAGTCATTCCTATTCGTCCAATGCCTCCGTGCAAGGCGGTGTCGCCGATTAATTATCAATTCTATACGTTGAGATATGGAATGGAAGTTGGGACCGAAGTTGATAGAACCTTCATTGTCTGGAGTCTGCCAGTGAATTAACTCCACAGACAGCCAAGAAGTCTTAGGTTTCCTGTGGTTGTAACACTTTTGATTAGGTTTATTCAGTAGTTGTGTGGAACACTGAAGGTCTGCTAACCGGGAGCTCCTCAAAGTGAGGGACACACGTTATCTGAGGCCCGTTATTGGGTTTCTTAGACTGCTTTTGCTTCCACCACTGGTTTTTTACTCACTTTCAATCCAAGAAGTGATCTGTGATCGGGTGAATTCAGTTTGTGAGAAGACTATGTCCGGCTAATGAAAACCATCACTAAAAAATGTACTCAACTGAGCAATGGCGTCAAAGGCGACTGATGACAACGAAGGTATTCTCCACGAATTCAGCCCAGTACAATTTAAGCTAGTGGCCCTGCTTCTTTGTAAGGAGGCCAATGAAAGGTAGTTTTGCACTTGGTACTTTGTCATTGTCGTTTTCTCAGAGTCAAGCTGTTCGACCATGGAAAATCCACCAAATTCAAACGAAAACTGTGCATAGCTACTTTCTTGGAACTCTCCCACAAAGGCAGTAGTGATGTCTCGGGCTGTAAAAGCTCCAACTAGAAGCTGAAAAGGACCAGAAGCGATCACCAAGGTAAAAGTTTTAGCAGCCTCCCAAACGCAATCATTGCCTTGTCTTCCGAATGTCTTTATTCTGACGCTCCTTTCCGTGGACGAGAGGTGTCTGTCTCTCAGTAGTAGAAATAGCTATTGATTGCTCGCCCTAACGTAAATAACGGGTAGGTTGGTTCAAAAGCTTTTATTTTCTCATTTTTGCTAGTTACTAACATGCACTTACACTTTGTCATTTCTGAAAATACTATTCAACTCAATATTTTGTACTGACAAGGTGTAAGATATCACATATAGTGATTTTCAGATGAAGCGATCACATTTTGAGGAGGCGTCTTTTGGGCTTGAAAGTTCAAGATTGGAATCACCGAGTTCATGCTGAAAATAAGAGAACCCATAGGCAGAAGTTGAGACCAGGAATTACTGTGGCGAGTACTTTGTAGGGTGCTTACCCTTCGCGATTTGACTTTCATTTCCACCTCAGCCGGTGAGAGGGATGATACTGAATCGCCATGTTCAATTTTAAGTTTCTTCAGTCGTCCTTCGCTGAGCTTTTTTGGTGATTTCACCTCAGCTAGCACATTAACCACTTCTGAAATCTGATAGCTGAATGGATTTATCGATTTTCATTCAGTAGCCGTACTCACTAGAAGTACTCTTGATCCATTTGGCAGCAACCATGGAATAATACAAAGGGACCAGCACAAAGATACATTCCAAGAAAATAACCGTAGTTGACTGGAAATTTATATAAAATCGATTGATTTGAAGGAGGTATTGCGTTTTCTAAACTCATTCTAATCGAAGAAATCGTCCACTATTGCAGTGCGCTTGCGACAAGTAAGATCTCAACGTCCCGTAAACGTGTTACAGTACCTGGGTAACTTCCGGTTACTGTGTAACACAATCACAGGACCTTGAAAACTGTCTTGTGTGCCTGGGCCAATTTTGCGCCCAATTCAGGGCGCAGCTCATTTGTAGCTTTAGTTATCGACAGAGTGCTGAGCACAAAGTGGAGACATGAGAAGAGTCATATCGAATATCAATCTTTACAAATTCTAGTTTTCTCGAGCTGCAGCTGGTACGGCTGAGAAGCTCGGCGATGTGGGGGCCAAGGAAGTGCTACCGGGAGTTTCCCTTTACCATTTTTTTTTCAACAAGGCCCAACATGGCGAATCCGTTCATTGAAATGAGTAACGTCTCGGATGTCATTCTATTATCAATGACTTCAGGCTCACGACCTCGGTTGGGGAAATTACTGTACTAATAAGCGAAATCTAGCACGAAAAGCAGGTATGGTTTCTCTACTGTCCCAGTAAGTCCTAGAACAGTGAAGGAAGTCAAGAAAGCTCGTCAAATGGGTTTCCAGACCACACTCCTTTGATCGCAATGTCACATGTGGTAGACTAGGCTCCCTGACGACATCTGGAAATAATTAGCACAGTGGAGTGTAACGAACTTCAGCACCACTTTCCACATCGGGGATGCATTCAAGGAAGGTAGTGTTGTCGTGAGAATCACGTTCAACGAATAGAGCAAATACATCAGAAGATCTGACGACACCCGGCTCCTCTCAATAGAAGAAAATCCGGTGAAAATGTAGTTGGTAGGGCCACCTATCATAATGTTAGTATAACAGGGAATGAACTCAATGAAACGTGTTGTGTCGTGTTATATCAGGGATATGCCAGGTTTAAAACACGTTAGACTGAGTTCATTTCTTGATATACTGACCTTTGGATGGGTGCCCCCCCCCCCCTCCCCCAACTACATTTTCACCGAAAATCCTGTGAGGTATTCCTTTTTTTGAAGCCGTATAGAGGATAGTTAAGCCAATATAACCTGGAATATATCCCACTTACAGCTTTGAGCAGTCATGTAGTTATTTAGTGATAGCGCTCAACCGTAGTAGCTTTTACTATTCAGTCCACTCCACAGGCAAAGGAGAGATACTAGACTGCATAGGCAATCAACACCTATTTTTGTGGGCAGGGTCTTGAAGACGACTGAGCAGCAGCATCGGCCCATTCTCAAAATCTCTCTATCCCTCTCTTTGAGGCGACTGTTGGTCAATTTATAAGCTTTCATACAGGGGGCTATAAGAAAAAATAGACGTTGACTTCACTTGCAGCAAGACAGCAACATTTGAAAAATTCCTAGATTGCTAACAGATTAATAGGGAAAGTACCCTACGTCCTGACGGGACCTTATCCTAGGCTCTGCCGCGCGGAACGGTGCGCACCTCTGCCATGCTAGATGACTCGTGGTAACTGCCAGCTGCTATGTCTGTGACTCCAGTCATTTTTTTTTCTCAGGTACGTACTGAACCTGATAGTCGACTTTTCTGGTAGGGAGCGGCCTCCACTACTAAGAAGAGCAGTTTCAGAAGTAACCACATTCTAACGAGGTAAGTATCGCTGCTGGTAAGTATCAGTTTGTTTTGTGATGTCGTAGAGGAGGTTTGGTTGAGCCAGTCAGAATCTAAAGGAATCAACGCATAACTCACATCAAACATTGCTGCCACTTCACAGCGTGGTAGTCAGGATAAATGAATGCCAGCCTCGCTACAGCAGCTTCATATCAAGTGTTATCTCAGATGAACCCGTTTATTTCTGACGCAAGATTAACTGATAGAAAAGATGCTGAACCTCATCGTACAAGTGACATAGAGAGACGTTTCTTTCTATCGTTCGGTCAAATGAAGATCATTTCCCAGGCGTGTGGTGCAGTAAGAATGATATTGTCGCGTCGTGGCGAGGGAGACGCCGCGCGCGAATGGATGTAGCAGAGTGCAGCATCAAGTAAGAAAAACAGGAGAACTGTTTTAACGAGGCGAATGGTCCGCTCCAGCCGGATGCGGCGGATAGATTACACAGAACCGTTCCTACTGCCCGTCTCCCATTTCCCAGAAATCATCCTTTGGTGGCGATAGATGGACGGTGAACTGTGATGTCGTAGAGGAGGTTTGGTGGAAACTGACCCCGGTTTTTCACTTTCGTCTGCGCTCTCTTGCCATAGCAGCCACATAGAACTTTTAATACCACTCCCTCTGGGACTTTTCAAATATGATTGAAACTTTTCCTACCTGTGGATCTTAATAGCTCGAGGGACCTACCTATGGGTCACAGATTACACGTTATCTTTGACGATCTTCACGCCAGCCCTTGCCACGGAAGGCTGGACAGGAGTGAAGATCCACTTGTACTTCCCGAAGAAAACCCTTCCGAGGTCGTCCGGTCCAATTTTTTGGTGGTCGTGATTTACAGCTGAATTGCCTTATCAACTATTGGCTCACGACGGGGTTCTGTGATTAGAGTTCTTGCAAAAGTATGTGGAAGTCGAAGTGTGACTGGCAATGAACAGCCAAGATGAGGTATGCGTTAGGTTACTATCTAAAATCGGGTAATGGTTGAAGGCGTAACTTATTTTTAAAAAAAATATTATTCTATGAATCGAATTTCAGCGGGGAGCATGACGTACGTACATTTGGGAGTAGACTTATGAGCTATCGAGGCCAAAGCCTTTGGCTTTGAACAAGGGAACCCTGTTGCGAAATGTAAAGACGGACCGCGCGAATATCCCTTGTGCGGCAATCGGCGAAGTTTTGTCGCCATGTTCCGCTTTTGCACTAAATTCATAACTATTAGGAAAACTGACACTTTGCAGGATTTATCGTAAAGGACTAAATACGTATCGATCGTTGGTCGTGACTTCCTCGTCGCCGCCACTCGTAGAACCCATTATCACAGAGCAGATACGTATTGATTGCTGCACGCCGCCCTTCCAGCGCCCAGCCGGCCATTCCATGACACAACCGATCGATATCTATCTAATCTTGGAGGCTGATTGCACAAGTCTTCGGGCTCGCTGACTATGAGCCAACAATAAGTCTGAATGTGGACTTCTCAGCTAAAATTTTTCAGAAACTTCCAGATTATAGACCACCTTGATGCTAATGACTTCATTTTATCTTCCAGCTTAACTTTTTTGATGACTTTCAATGAGATGGTGACCAGAAGGAGTGCTACACGAAAACGAAACCATCCGTTGGTAGCAGTAGATACTTTGAAGTGTTCGTAATTCTATGGGATGAGCTTATGTGTTGTCACCCAAGAAAAACTCGCTGAATGTTTGCCGTTCAGGGCGTGGTCAGCTCTTATCGCTGGATCGATCGATAAGCACACATGATCACCAGACAAGACGCTTCATGAATGGGACTCCCCGGGCCACGCCCAGATTGAACTTTGATTAATTCTGAATTGCTTCTGTTGGATTAGTCATAATAATGTCGCCCTTCATGGCTTGGACTTTTTCCGCATTCATTAGGCTTTATTCTTTTATTTCACACAGTATTACATTCTTGAAATCAGGTTTCTGTACTGCAAAGCAACAAAGCTTTATCATTTTCAGCTGATTAGAATTACATTTGTCGTGAAACCCCTAGTTTTCAATAATTTTATTGTTTTTGCTACAACGCATCACCTCCGGCTGCTATAACTGTTTCTTCGATCTTTGAGTGTTTTCCCAGACCTGTATTTATCAAATGTTGTATTCTTTCTACTATTTCTAGCTCACATTGTCACCCCCTCTCTCCAAGATGACATTTAGAACAATAGGATTCTCATAAAGCCCTGTTACCGCAAAATTTGAACAGAAACTCGATAACCAATAGTCAAGAAAGAGACTATTAGTTAACGAGTCTGTATTCAAATTTAGCAGCAACATCTTCTTGTATCTGGAGCGACGTTGTAGCGAAGCTCGTTCCTTTTTTTCCTCCCACTCATTGACCGTAAGAACATTTTTTAAACATACTTCCCAATGAATTCGGGAATGGGTGTGTGGCATTACGTGCGTTCGTGGGTGCGCGGCGGCAAGTTCGTAACGATTTGAACGACTTTAGCGCCTATCATCATCAAACTTGAAGTAGAATAGTTGGGTGTGGTCAGCTGATCCCACTAATCTACTCTACTACAGGTTTCTCCTCCAATGATAAACGCCGCAGTCGTCCAAATTCGCCACAAACTTTGCCGCGCAATTCGCCGCGCGCGTCCTCGGACTCACGACTTGACGCATACCCCGTCATCCTTCGGAAATGTACGTGAATTTACGTGTTAGTGTAAGTTCCTCCTGAATGACCCTGTTAGTTGTCTCGCCGCGCGTCACATCCTAGCCGTTCAATCAATTGCTTTCCAATGGGAAACTGTTCGGGGGAAGGGAAATTCGCGCGTCCGGGGTCCGCTATCTTCACCCCCGGGCAAAAGGGCTATAGTGGCCTAGAAATGTGGAAATGTATCACTCCTGAGATCAGTCTGGTTGGAATTTCGACAAAACTCCGGAATCTTGCTGAACACTAGGATCGAACACCGCGTCGTGCTTTCCGCACCTGCCGCGTATCGCAGAAATACCATGAAAGATGGGAGCGCGCAATCTGTGAGTTAGGGAGTCCTTAAGTTATTTGCATTTGCTGGGCACTTTCTTTAATCCCAGTCTTGATCGTCGATAAAAAAGAGGAGTCTTTCCGAAAACCTAGTCTTATCAATAAAAACAGTCAAGAAAAAGAGAGAACTGTCAAACCCAATCAAAAAAGAAAGGCAGTCAACGAAAATTAGGGGTCTTATCGATTGGCGGGAGGCGGGCTGAGTACGGTAATTGCAGTTGAAGCCGCGAAACAACTGTAAAAGATTTGCCGCATACCACAAAGCAAATGTGGGAAAACGGGGAGAAGATCTACCTCCCGTGTTTCGTACTTCTCATGAAATATTACTTGATGTATAGGAGAAATGGCGGCCTTAGTAGGGGAGGAGCGCCGGTGTGGGTGAGATGATTATCTCGTGCAAGAAGCTGGGATGGAGAATTATTGAAATTCAGTTGACCACTAATTAGTTTCTTTTCAATGGTGTAAGCGGTAACGTGCTAGCTTACCAGAGAAGATCATTACAGGGGTGCGCTTCGTTGCACGCGTCCATCGAAACTAGGTCACGTCGCAGCCGTCGCGTGCAGCAGGTCAGCCCGCGATACTTGGCGGGCTTTTTTTTCAGGATAATGGGCCAAGACGGGTTATAGATGAAGTATGCAGGCTTTCTAAACTCTCTCCATGGATATGACTTTCATTGATAATCCATGCTCATCATTTGCATGCATACTCACAAGGTAGGCGGAGGTGGGGTCTAGTAGGTGATGCAGCCTCAAAACAAAGCAAAACCCCGGCCTTCTCCAGTCGTAGGGATCGTTTCAATGGTACCGGATACGTCCGAAAGGATAAAAGTACCCTCTTATACTACGGGAATTCCTCGCCACTTTAATGCGAACGCAGTGAAACACACAACGAATCTGAATGGATCCCAAAACAGGATTCAATTTTACAAGCAAACAGAACGATTACGATGCGAATTAAATGCCCCAGTTAGTTTTACTCATTACCTAAGATCAGCGTGCAAGAACGAAACGCATCAGCAGAATGTGAAATATGGATATCGACCATATTTGGGTAGAATGAGTTTGCATTTGGAAGTACACTCCTGAGTAGGACCTGCCCGACAAATGCCAAATCTATCTCGTTTCCATTTTTAGTTGCTTGAGCATTCAGACAGGGCGTGGCCGTTTGACAGCGTTCTTTTCAAGGTGATCCATGAGTAAATTTTCCGACCATGCGAGTTTACAGCGAGCATAAACGCCTGATAAGGACATTATCTTGCCTATTAAGATATTTTTCTCGATTTTTGGTCACCCTACTGTCGAATTCCATTCGTGACATGTACTGAGGCAATTCTGAATCACTTTGTTGCATAGAATCTCGAGAAAGTACATTGAGCTCCAATTCCATAAGCAGGAGCAGGACTTCATGGAAAAAAGGAGAGCGCAGGGTTGGTGTGGGTCCATAGGAGAAAACTCCTATTTTTCCGGGAATTTTTCTGAACCTTTCGTGTGAGATCGTTAAAACAACATTTTTCTTTTCTTGCTTGCTTTCATTTATTTATCTCTAGCCCACATGGACGTGTCCGTGGCAATTATTCAGCTACGACGTAGTGATCGTCCGTTTTTATCTCCTCATGACTATGACGTCGTTATTCTCGATGAACCGTCGACCAGCTACAGTGTACCGAAGCATCAAGACGTACAGGTAACTTTTCTACTGACCGCAACAGTAATTCATTCTCAGTGTGGCTTCATAAAGGATAAAAAGGATAAAGTTCTTGGCGTTGATCAATCCCGTCTGAGGGATGCGCCCCCGCACTCGACTTCCATTCAGAATCGTAGTGGCGTAATGAGTGCGTATGTGGCCAATACAATGACTTGCGGTGGCCAGCCGATGTACAAGTCAGTGCTTTTATCCTCCCAGACGAGTCTGGTACCAATTCACCGACCCCGGAGGGATGGAAGGTTTGGTTGGCCTAGGCGGGCATCGATCCGGGACTCGAACCCCTGACCGTGCGTGTGATATGGTGCGCCACTTGCCACTACACCACCTCCGCCCTCTGTGGCTTCATGGAGAAGAAAATTGTAGCAAGTTCCTACGCCCCTAAAGGGCGAGTTTGTGCTTCAAATGTAGGGGACACTTAGGGACAGATCTTCAGAGCACATAAGAATCGATAACGATATTCATGACGGAGCCTTCCATACGAGCAACATGGCCTGAGCAGGTTCTGTAAAAGTTCCCAGAGTACCCACAAATAGAGGTTTTGGGTGAGAGAGTTTATGCCCGGCTTCGTGCCGCGTTCGACGCACGCGCCGCGTGTCGTGGAACGGAAGTGATTAGAGCACGCAACGTAAAGGCCAGATCTGGATTACTGCAGCGGGGTTTTGATCGGTGATTGCAGGGATTGCAGTTTAACTCAGCAAAATTTTTATCAGAGATTAGCCGGCTACGACCGTCCATTATTTTTGTTTTACTATTATAGTTTGGTATAATATAAAGCATTCTCAAAAGATCGCAAAGTTTTGGATTCTTTTGTATTGATAACCCAGTCTCACAAACTTACCATACATATTTTGTCTGAATTCTATACAATGTGAGTTTAGAGGTGCATTGTATGGTGCATGATTTGTTTCCCATCCCCATCCTTCCCATAATGATTTACGATTTCAGCCATATCCGGTGAAGAAACGAACTACCGTGGGAGGTCATGGTGTTGCAAGTACCGTAATCAAACTACCATCCTTTCGAGTAACCGACTGCAGTGCAAGCCTTGCAGATTCTGTGCTCAGCGAACTGGCAGCAAAGACCAGGTAATATGTCAAAGTGCTTAGAGTTGGTTAGGAAGAATTAATGATGGTGCAGCATTATAAGGTGACTGCACTTTTAAAGGAGGCACATGTTGCGGCCCTGCATATTTCATAATACAAAGCCTGATCGTATTCTGTAGCTGCAATGCTCTCTTGGTCGCCTTCCATGTCATGTCTGGTTCCTGGCAGTTATCAGTAACGGCGAAGGAAACCGATTTTAGGAATAAAAAAAAATCAATTTGGCAAGTGAGTGATGAGATATACCAGACCAATATATAGTGTCGAGGTGTTTAGGATAAAGGAATGAAGAGCAAAATATTTGGCTAGTAGAGAAACCCCGTTCGTGAGACGCCTTGCCTTCTACAAACATTCTGAATCGTAGTGGCGTTTGAATGCAAGCTTACTATTAGACTCAGCAGTATTACATAGCCCGGCTTTGAAATTCAGAACACTTATACTCCCCTAAACGAATATGAAACCATGCAACATCTCTTGTAAAACGTTTCCCTTGGTTAGGAAACGGAATCCTATTTGAAATATTGCTAAAGAGGCGCCAGCTGTTGTTCTTTAACCCCAGCGTGTTTCTCAGATTTTCTTCGGGCGCTGTACTTGTGGCAGCTTTGGCTTGACTTTCTTTTTAGCATGGTTACTGCGAAAGCGTCAAAAAGCGCCTGTAATATATGTCAGGTATAGAGACTGCTCCATTATAGCGGAACCTGATCTACCGTTTACAGTAGGCATGATGCAGCGTCCTCACCTACTGTACCAGATTCTGATAAATTTGCAAATCACATGAAACTGCATATAAACTACCACAAAACATTTACTAGGGTATAAATACTTCTGAGAAGCCCTCTATATTCAGTTTTTATCTCTTCAGAACAGCATTCCGCCGAGCCGTCGCTATACCCCTATGGGACGGCGATGGACCGCCTTCAAGTGGACGAATTGCTCCCGGTACCGTACTCATGTGTGCTCCAATGGTACCTAAAGGTGAACTAAATGTCTTTTTTGTTTTTTTTTGCTTATCGCAATGATTCAACACCACCGATTGTATCGTGAGTCATTCTGAACCTGAAAAAAAAAAAAACGATTTCATTCATCTGATATCCTTCTCATGTATGCAGCTCTGGGTTCTAACACTTATGAGAAAAAGGCTTTTAAAAAGTTAAATTTGTTGAGTAGGCGGATTCTCTTAAAAGTTATCGCAGTGGGCTCGGCTGGTTCATGCTAAAAAGTATACGGTCAGCTGCAAGAAACTCTTCACAATCATCCCTATAAATTTATTTTATCAGAATGTAACGCCCCACATGCATTTATGACTGGCTCTTGATGAAATCAGAAAAAACCAGAGCTCAAAACGAAAGGTCTACCTAACCTAGAAGGCTTTTGATCTTGTACCAAGCAGTTGTTTGTTTTATTTAGCTATTTATCTTTTCGTGATGAGTTCACAAATAGTATGAAAGGGCTCTGACAGAAAGAACTCAGGAGGTTTTTCTTCCGAATGACCCAAATGCATCAGAGAGAAACAGGATCACCGTATTGTTAAGTTTTCCAGGATGCGCCATGCATTTGATTTTTGCCAAAACTGTGGATTCATTTCGAAGAGTATTTGACAGGTGAAATCAGGGGCTAGACATTGAGACAACTTTCTATGTATCAATCTAGACGGATGACGTCAAGAGAACTGTAGAAGGCAAGTTCCTTCAGCACAGCCTCGATCAAAGGATTGTGCGATGCTGGCGGCGCTTTTGGCAGTGCGTCAAGCCGACTCATTGCTTACTGGCCAGTTACAAAAAGAACAACTGCTGTAATGATTGAACTTCTGAAGTACTTTTGAAAATTGACAATAGTTACGTGCGAACAGCAAAAACAAGCGTCGTAATGATTCAGTTGTATCGATTGCCTGCCTCACTGCGTCCACTGCCGACCACTATAAGGCCTACCTGAGCTCTATTCCATATTCTCCAGCTTGTCCTCCTTCGACTATGCCAGAACAATCGTCGTCCGAACCAAAATCGCTCACTGTGAAACTTCAGAGGAGACCGCTGCGATTTACCATCTCTTATCGGGATCAACATGAATTGGTTAGAGAATTCAGAAGGAATCTACAGCGACTGGGCATTCCTCTTGAATCCATTTTCTGGATGGATGAAGACTGCGATCCTATACGCATCGACAGTGCTGATACTCTACAGAATGCTGCAATGGACACATCTGTACTTCGCCTGCACATTCGTAATGACCATGAGCATGAACACGGTGACATATCTTGTCCCAGCTGCGATGAATTCACTACACACACTGCTAGTCGCTGTAGACGACATCCCCGACGTCCATCTCATAGTCGTTCAAGATCCAGAAGTCACAACAGAACTCATGCTCATCGTTTCCATTCGAGAAGCCGTTCAAGAAGCCGTCATCGATCTCGTGAACGACGTTCTCATACGAGGAACCGTTCTCGGAGCCACAATCGCTGTCATCGATGCTGCCATTCAAATTCCCGAGCTCGCTCCAGAAGTCATGACCGTCATCACGGGCAACATCACCCCTCAAGAGTTGTCATGGAGGAGCATCATCATGGCCATCTGAGACATCCCGAACACGATCCGTTGCGTGTACCATCTCGCTGTCCAGTAATGGCTGAGCGGTATAGACGTTCTCATTGGTATGATCATTTCTGCGATCATCAATACGGTCATCGTAGTGACCATCGAGGCTACCATACTCACTAATGACTACTGTATGTGCTACTATTTAGTGCTTATTATTTTTTATTTCGTACAATTCCTTCCGTATAAGGTAGGATCCAGTATCTCCCAGCTATCTCTTCGTTAAATCTCTTGATCGATTTAATTTCGAATTGTTTTGTTTCGTCAACAAGATTGATGAGTGGTCGAGAAAATAAAAATTCCTGCGACCAACCTCGTACAGTAAAACACTCTGAAGTGAAATCGAGCAATGTTTTTTGCATTTTTTTTTTTGAATTTTTGTAACAATTTTGAAAATAATGTTCATTTTGCAAAACAATACTGGACATCAGTTAGTTAGTCATTTGTGAAAGGCATATGTGGTGATCTTTTCGGTTATTTGGATAGTTCTTGATAATATTAGTCAAATTTAGACAAACTTTTGATGTTTTTCATGCAAGGAAATGATGGTCAACTAAAATAAAAAGTTGAGTAGGAGATAGTAGCGCCATGAAATATAATATTTTCAATTTTTCCAATTTTTTCAGAAACATTTGAAGAAAAAACTGAAAGATAAAAAGGCAATGGCCTAATACATAATATACAGTTATAGAGTAATTAACTCTTGCGAAGTTCTACGCATATAAAACTTATTCTATGCTCGTCACGCATTTGATTTTTGTCAAGAATTGTAGAAACATTTGAAAGCATACTCGTATGACACAATTCGCATGGGCTAGACCTCAGAAAAAACCAACTCTTCATTTATCACTGGCGTCAAAACACTAAAAATACTAGAGAGATCTAGAAGATTCCTCTGACACGAGGGCTGTCTCGATCCAACAATCATGCAAACGCAGGCATCGCTTTTGCCGCTGTTTCACATCATTCATCATTCATTCATCCTTTACTAGATTTTTTGGGACATTCGAAACTAACAAATACTTATAGAATAGAAGCTTTCACTGCACTGATTTTCTCTTTCACTATGACCTAATGATAATTCTTCCAGGAGTCTTAAAAATAGTTGTGTAATGCAAGATCTCCTCTAAGAGAACTGTTTATTTTAGATTCCTATAACAACAAGAAGCTTTACCAGCTCCTTTCATTTCATTTTTTTGGAAGCTTACTGAAGCACGAATGATTAGAGCGAAAGTTTTTAAGATGGTACACATGTATGATGAAGGGCTACGTACTCTAAGGATTTACATTATCTCTATATTTTTGTGAACTTAGTTTGAGATAGGCCAAGCATTCAATTCATACCCAAAGTTATTAAGAGTTCTGAGAACGTATTTAATACATACAGCGACTTGTTGTTTTGTTTTTATAGAGTTCTCTTTTTGACAAAAGGCACAGTTCGCGATAGTTCCATGATCCTTTTTTAGATCAAAAGCGAAAATTCTGGTCCAGAACAGTGCATCAATGGCGAAGCTAATGGGAAAATCCGACGACTCTGCAAAAATTAAGGGGTCCTTAAAATAGTGAGATTAGAGATTGTACGAAATTGCCATGACGGAAATGACGTGGAAGAGAAATTTGGACAAAATGTCAGCTCTTGCAATTGCGTAAAAAGCTGCCCACATTGAGCCAGAAGTGCCCAACACTGCTTTCCATTGACGCCGTGGGTTATGACTAACATGGTTGTTTGAAGTCAACATCGGTGTGCCTTGTGAATGATGCAGCATCTTCAACGCCGTTAAAACTCGTCCACCTTGGGTGTGGCATACAGCTGATGCAATCTTCGAGCCTTTGTAAGAACTTATCTGAACGTTTCCCGAATTGGGAGCACCTGATATGGGATACTGGGATACCGCAGATTCAACCCGGGGGGGGGGGGTCTCCGAAACCTTTTTTACCTCGAACTGTGCGTGTGAGCTCTTCGATTAGGAGCGCAAACAAGTGAGTAAACAAGTAGGCAAAGAAAAGTAATTAATCGAATGAGTAGACCTTGAGATGCCTCCATACGGCTCGTTAGTCAATTTAAAAGGTGTCATGACTGGACCCTCTTTCCTGGCTTTTACCAAATCGACTCGATTGTCTGGAGGAATAGGAAATACTAGCTTACCCGGTTAATCTTCGCGAGTATGCACACAGAAATATGCTCAATCAATCGCATCTGCAAATCTAAGAGTGAGTTAAGTGCAAGGCGCATCCAAGAGAGAGAGAGATCAACGCTTACCATTTTCCCTTTCTTTTACTTAATATTCTGAACACATTAATGTCCTGAATCTCATAAGCCCCTCAGCTGCGAGCTCAGGTGTTTATGAGGTTACCGATGACGGTCCTTGAAAGTAAACAGCCGGGCTGTGTCAACTAAGGCGTTCGATCGCTGCACGTCGATAAACGGAACCATGACAATTTCAGTGCTGTTTTCGTCCCACTGTCAAAGATCAGCATCAAAAATACCCTGCACAAAGATAAGCAGAGTAATTGTTATTGCTTCGTGCCAAACCTGTTTTACGAATAGTAACGGTAATCCTACCAATATTCAGCGACCCAGACAGATCGCCCTTTTTCAATGAAGCAAAATGGCTGTGTAGGACAGAGAGAGCGTTAGAAGTCAGCAGTATGTCCGCATGAGAAATGTTGCATGTTTTTTTACCGCCTTCCTAGTAGATGGATTTTGAGAAACCGGTTTCTTACTTTGCAAATGACTCCTATGTCGCATAAGCCTTCCAGAAAACAGATCTCTGAACAAATATCGCCCATGCGAAAAACAAGGGTTGATGAGCCGGCTAATCGGACGACCCCTGCTCTTTTTGCTCTCGGCTGGTCTTACATGTTGATACCACATGCGCTTTCAAACCTCTGAATGACCGGAATGGAAATTGAGTATGTGGCGCACTCCCACCTTTTAATGAACGTCTGGAGATTCATTTCTTGTCTATCCAGTTAGAAAAGGATTGCATACTGATGAAAAGCTTCCGAGGATCGGAGGCACAGCACTAGTGTTCCCGATTAAAAACCGTCAGAATGGGACCGCGCGAAGGCCAAAGAGCAGTTTCAGTGAGGTATGGTCTTTTACTCTGAGCACGCCCATCATCGAAGTCTCACCAAAGATCTCGACCACTTTCGTGATCGTATATAAACATGAGCGCCCCACGATCAACGAACGATCCTTCCTCCATTCGTCTGCAGCCATGCATGAGGAGCCTGTTTCCAATCCGAAAACCATCACACTCAAGCTGTTTATGAGTCGTCCTCCACAAATCAACGTCTCCTACAAGGACAAACATGACCTATTCAAGGCTTTCAAGAAGAAGGCACATGAACTCGGTATTCCGTCTGGGACCATATTTTGGATTGATGGAAACGGTGCACCTGTACGAATGAGCAACGCCGACCTTCTCATGGATGCCGCTCTTGAATCGGAAACGGTACCTTTGTACGTCTACGATATCAATGACGAGATTTCATGTTCATGCTTCGACACCGATGTATCTCAGCGCAATTTGAAGAGGGGCATGCGTAAATCTCATAGCCCTGGAAATCGTTCGAGTAGTAGCTCCAGAAGCAGCTCGAGTAGTAGCTCCAGAAGCAGCAGTATTTCTCGTGGGCGTCATGGGTCTCACTCGAGGAGCCGCTCCAGAGGCCGCAGTCATCATCATGGGCGCCATCGCCCTCATTCGAGGAGTCGCTCAAGAGGCCGCAGGCATCATCATGGGGGCCACTGCCCTCATTCGAGGAGTCACTCTAGAGGCCGCAGGCATCATCATGGGGGCCATTGTCCTCATTCGAGGAGTCACTCTAGAGGCCACAGGCATCATCATGGAGGCCATTGCCCGCATTCGAGGAGCCGCTCAAGAGGCCGCGGGCATCATCATGGGGGCCATTGCCCACATTCGAGGAGTCGCTCCAGAGGCCACAGGCACCATCATGGGGGTCATAGGCCTCATTCGAGGAGCCGTTCTAGAGGCCGAAGCCATTCTCGCGGCCGTCATGGGCCTCATTCGAGGAGTCGTTCTAGAGGCCGCAGCCATTCTCGCGGCCGTCATGGGCCTCATTCGAGGAGCCGAACTAGAGGCCGCAGCCATTCTCGCGGCCGTCATGGGCCTCATTCGAGGAGCCGTTCTAGAGGCCGCAGCCATTCTCGCGGTGCTCATGGGCCTCATTCGAGGAGCCCCTCTAGAGGCCGCAGCCATTCTCGCGGCCGTCATGGGCCTCATTCGAGGAGCCGTTCTAGAGGCCGCAGCCATTCTCGCGGCCGTCACGGGCCTCATTCGAGGAGCCGTTCTAGAGGCCGCAGCCATTCTCGCGGCCGTCATGGGCCCCATTCGAGGAGCCCCTCTAGAGGCTACAACCATTCTCACGGGCGCCGTAGTTCCCACTCTAAAAGTTGTAGCCGTTCCCATTGCCGTCACGGACCCCACGCCGATAGCCACTGTAATGGACGCTATCCTTACCATACGGAAAATCACTCGAACACTTCTAGCCGTTCTCCTGGAAGAGGTCAAAATCATTGTGGAGGAGACTCAAGTCGTTCTTGTTAATGTCATCATTACCGTTCGAGAGCTCGCCTCGGAAGGCTTTTGGCGGCGTCTCTCTTAGACTTTCGATAGACGCTTTGGAAACTTTGGACAAGCTTGTGGACCCTATGGATAGAATTGTGCTAAATCCCTTCCACCAGATACTAGTTTTTCGGAACTTTCGTTTTCTCATGATGAATCCGCATTTCGGACATGGTCTGCCAATAATCCTTGAGCTTCTTCACCTTTCTCGCTCCACAGGTTTCCGCTAGTATGGAATCCATGAGTGGTACTTCACGAATATTCCAATCAAGCTTGTGTGTTCGCTTGAGCTCCTCATCCTACTTACTGGCTTTTAATACCAATGTGTAATATGCATAATAAAACTAATAAAGAAACCGTGTTTTGTTGTGTACGTGGAAACACATAATAAACAATGAGCCGAAATGGCGTAAACTACTGTGATTTTTTAAAGAAACCATTGGTGTTGTGGCGATTACCGTATAGGTAGGTCGCATGACCGACACACTCCTCACGGTACCGGCATACGGTATTTTACCGAAAGCGTTCAATCTCGCACATGACTAGTGGATTGATTATATTCGCATTGGAGAAGTGGGTAGAGAGGGGGAGAGTTTTTTAACATGCGGGTGCTGAAAAAGTAGCAAAGAGTCATGGTTTGATGATGCTTCCTCCAGCGCCAACTCCAAGACGAATAGTTTGTCAGAAACCAAATAAATGAGAGAGAAACATGCTTTATCATTTATATGAGTGGTGAAGTCAGGACCGTTCTAACATCAGAAAAAAGGCGGGAATACGTGTAGTCAGAGAAATATAAGGCTTCAAGAAAAAGTTCTAAAATCAAGAGTTGGACGAGAATGTGACAACAAAAGTGCGTGAATGGGGTTTTGGACGAGATGTCCGAATGTGTGCGCCATTGCGCACAGCTCACTACAGCAAGCTGCCTGCGTGCAATGTGTACTTTCCGGTGCAAATGTAGGACTCTATCCAGTCTGTGCAACGTCGTAAGAACTGTCCGCTCCGGGTGTGTGCGTCGGCTAATTGTAAGAAGAGTTTGTAGCCCACATTATGCCCTATCTCTAGGCCGATCTTCGACAAAGCAGCATCTCTTGTGCTGTTGTTGAGCGTCACAGATTCATCCTGAGAAAAAATCTTATAAACTGTTCATCGTGAACAGAGCATTCGGGCCCAATTGATATATTTCCGATTTGCTTTTGCGCACGCAAAGTCCTAGTGTGTTCTACACAAATCGAGATAGCTTCGAGTTATAAATGCGCTCTGCATTTGACTTCCATCTAAAATCGTAGTGACATTTGAAATGCGTATCGGGCTTATACAACGACTTGCGGTCGCCAACTGTTTAGAAGTCACTGCTTTTATCCTCCCAGACGAGCTTATTACCAAACGATCGACACAGAAGGCTACCAACTCAGTACCAATTGATCGACTCAGATGAAAGTTTTGGTGGAGTCCGGGCAGGTATCGTTCCGTGAACTTCAGACAAGGCATATGATTTTATTGCCGTACCCTCCGTGTGTGATATAGTGCATCGCTTGCGTTGCGGCTTTCAAATTCAATGGAAGATCGCTACGACAGATGCTGCGTTTTGATTTAGCTAGATTCCCTAGGTGTAGACTTGGACGGCGCTAGTTAATCGTTTGAGAGCTTCGTGCCTTCAAGCCAGTGCTCGAACTACTACTTGGTTTCAGATCGCCTGACGTATCCTAATGGACGACTCGAAAATCTTGCACGACTTGTCAACATGTGCATGCAGACACCAGAAAGTCTTGAACTTCAGACGAGGCATATGATACTCAGGATAGAGGAGTGAGTCAGTGACGTGGCTTTGAAAATCTTAATTTTGTTTTCAAGAAATTCTAATTCAACACTACGTCAGTATTTGTCATCCTTCTCCTCCTCATCATCTAGCCCTTTCGGCATACTGCCTGTATTTTGTTCGACTTCCGTTGCTCCGCACTCAGGCACATGGAGATGCAATTGGCACATTGCCGTGACATACGCTCCTTTCATCTGATGTTGAGAGAGAATGATTTTACTCAGCTGTTGTGTGACCATTCAAAAGAAATGCAGAGAACAAATTTTGCTTTGATTGACTCCGAATTCGAAATTGAGACGAGATTTCCTGCACGTACGTACGGTCCTGGGATAATTCGAGAAACCTATTGAAAAATTCCCTAGATTCGCTTCCTTTCCTACATCTTCATAGGATCGTTAGCTAATAAGTTGGATCTCTTGCAGAAATTTTGTGATGTTCGAACTATGATCAGCCGTTGTTCATGGTATTTGATAAAAAGAAAAAGTTTCAGATGGCTGGGGCACTCCCAACGCCACAATCAACACTTTCTATCATCGTTATTTTTGCGGCCGGCTGCTCGAAGTAGAGTGATTCGTTGTGCGCACAATCCAGCCTACGTAGGACACGAAATTGAGGGCTGTTTGAGGTTGGTTCCGTGAAACTTGTTCTGGCCAGCCATTTTATTTGAAAACGGTCTCTGGTTTTGGGGAGTGGGCAAGGAAGGTTTGGTGCGGGATGCTGCCGGATAAGTTGCTCAAGACGGTGAATTTCTCTCTAATCCAAAATGATGAAGTACCACTGTTCCAGAAACCTCTCAGGCAGTGTGCGGAGCGTGGCGTCGTCGGTGGATCTTGATGAGAAAGTTCGTTACGGTAACCTGTGTCGAGTGGAGATGATCACCTATGACAAATATAACACCTTCGTGATGAATCCACTTTTCGACAGCGGTTTGTCATTGACGGAGGATGAGGTAGTGTAGTTCCTTTCTCATTTTTTTTTGACTAATGGTAAGAGTTAAATTTGCCTGGTGCGGTACCCTATAGCGGATAGCATTTGCCGTTCATTTTCATCTGGTTTATGCTGCCCGTGGCATCTCTTGGCTAATTTTGACGAAAGAAAGTGCATTTACTTCCCTGTTAGGACATATACGCTGCTCGTTTCGTTTAGTCTCAATTTGTTTTTGTATTTCTGATTGATTTGCTCAAGCCGCAGGCTCTTTTCGAACTCCCATTAACTTGAAATTGTTACGTTACGTTTGACGGCTCAGCGTCGTTATGTCGCAACATGAGGACAGACTTAGCAACAGCGCGTCGCGTGATCGCGACGCTAACTGCCCACACTTCCTCGGTGCTATTTATAAACTGAGGGACGGCTGCGAATTCGCTGTGGGACCGCAATACCATAACCCGTGCCGCGCTCATGTGCTTAGTTGCAGCTGGCCTAAATTTAAAAGTGAAATGAAAGCCACTAGGATGGGAAATGTACAGAAAAGGGAGGGTGTTGGGTGTCAGCTGCAGGTTATAATAATAGGTATAATCAGGGTTAGGACGACAAATAGGTATTCAAGTTCTGAAAACTTCTGCTAGTTTGATGTAGGGCTTTCAAAGCAAAAGTCGTGTTGTGGTATAAGCGGTGACAAGCACTCCATGATTACTCCCGGGGTAGCACAACCCACACCCCAGTTGCTTTAGATTAAGATTCATAATCCTACTTACTATAAAGCGCTTAGTCTGTCGTCTGTCTGTCTGTCTGTCTGTCTGTCTGTCTGTCTGTCTGTCTGTCTGTTGTCTGTCTGTCTGTCTGTCTGTCTGTCTGTCTGTCTGTCTGTCTGTCTGTCTGTCTGTCTGTCTGTCTGTCTGTCTGTCTGTCTGTCTGTCTGTCTGTCTGTCTGTCTGTCTGTCTGTCTGTCTGTCTGTCTGTCTGTCTGTCTGTCTGTCTGTCTGTCTGTCTGTCTGTCTGTCTGTCTGTCTGTCTGTCTGTCTGTCTGTCTGTCTGTCCTGTCTGTCCTGTCGTGTCTGTCTGTCTGTCTGTCTGTCTGTCTGTCCTGTCTGTCTGTCTTCTGTCTGTCTGTCTGTCTGTCCTCGTCTGTCTGTCTGGTCTGTCTGTCTGTCTGTCTGTCTGTCTGTCTGTCCTGTCTGTCTGTCTGTCTGTCCTGTCTGTCTGTCCTGTCTGTCTGTCTGTCCTGTCTGTCTGTCTGGCTGTCTGTCTGTCTGGTCCTGTCTGTCTGTCTGTCTGTCTGTCCTGTCTGTCTGTCTGTCTGTCTGTCGTCGTCTGTCTGTCTGGTCTGTCCTGTCTGTCTGTCTGTCTGTCTTGTCTGTCTGTCTGTCTGTTCTGTCTGTCCTGTCTGTCTGTCTGTCGGTTGTCTGTCTGTGCTGTCTGTCTGTCCTGTCTGTCTGTCTGTCTGTCTGTCTGTCTGTCTGTCTGTCTTCCTGTCTGTCTGTCCTGTCTGTCTGTCTGTCTGTCTGTCTGGCTGTCTGCTGTCTGTCTGTCTGTCTGTCTGTCTGGTCTGTCTGTCTGCTTCTGTCTGTCTGTCTGTCTGTCTGTCTGTCTGTCTGTCTGTCTGTCTGTCTGTCTGTCTGTCTGTCTGTCTGTCTGTCTGTCTGTCTGTCTGTCTGTCTGTCTGTCTGTCTGTCTGTCTGTCTGTCTGTCTGTCTGTCTGTCTGTCTGTCTGTCTGTCTGTCTGTCTGTCTGTCTGTCTGTCTGTCTGTCTGTCTGTCTGTCTGTCTGTCTGTCTGTCTGTCTGTCTGTCTGTCTGTCTGTCTGTCTGTCTGTCTGTCTGTCTGTCTGTCTGTCTGTCTGTCTGTCTGTCTGTCTGTCTGTCTGTCTGTCTGTCTGTCTGTCTGTCTGTCTGTCTGTCTGTCTGTCTGTCTGTCTGTCTGTCTGTCTGTCTGTCTGTCTGTCTGTCTGTCTGTCTGTCTGTCTGTCTGTCTGTCTGTCTGTCTGTCTGTCTGTCTGTCTGTCTGTCTGTCTGTCTGTCTGTCTGTCTGTCTGTCTGTCTGTCTGTCTGTCTGTCTGTCTGTCTGTCTGTCTGTCTGTCTGTCTGTCTGTCTGTCTGTCTGTCTGTCTGTCTGTCTGTCTGTCTGTCTGTCTGTCTGTCTGTCTGTCTGTCTGTCTGTCTGTCTGTCTGTCTGTCTGTCTGTCTGTCTGTCTGTCTGTCTGTCTGTCTGTCTGTCTGTCTGTCTGTCTGTCTGTCTGTCTGTCTGTCTGTCTGTCTGTCTGTCTGTCTGTCTGTCTGTCTGTCTGTCTGTCTGTCTGTCTGTCTGTCTGTCTGTCTGTCTGTCTGTCTGTCTGTCTGTCTGTCTGTCTGTCTGTCTGTCTGTCTGTCTGTCTGTCTGTCTGTCTGTCTGTCTGTCTGTCTGTCTGTCTGTCTGTCTGTCTGTCTGTCTGTCTGTCTGTCTGTCTGTCTGTCTGTCTGTCTGTCTGTCTGTCTGTCTGTCTGTCTGTCTGTCTGTCTGTCTGTCTGTCTGTCTGTCTGTCTGTCTGTCTGTCTGTCTGTCTGTCTGTCTGTCTGTCTGTCTGTCCTGTCTGTCTGTCTGTCGTGTCTGTCTGTCCTGTCCTGTCCTGTCTGTCTGTCCTGTCTGGTCTGTCCTGTCTGTCTGTCCTGTCTGTCTGCTGTCTGTCTGTCTGGTCTGTCTGTCTGTCTGGCTTGTCTGTTCTGTCTGTCCCTGTCTGTCGTCTGTCTGTTCTGTTCTGGTCTGTCCTGTCTGGGTCTGTCTGTCTGCTCTGTCTGTCTGTCTGTCTGTCCTGTCTGTCTGTCTGTCTGTCTGTCTGTCTGTCTGTCCTGTCTGTCTGTCTGTCTGTCTGTCTGTCTGTCTGTCTGTCTGTCTGTCTTGTCTGTCTGTCTGTCTGTCTGGTCTGTTCTGTCTGTCTGTCCTGTCTGTCTGTCCCTGTCTGTCTGTCTGTTCTGTCTGTCTGTCCCTGTCTGTCTGTCTGTTCTGTCTGTCCTGTCCTGTCTGTCTGTCTGTCTGTCTGTCTGTCTGTCTGTCTTGTCTGTCCTGTCTGTCTGTCCCTGTCCTGTCTGTCTGTCTGTCTGTCTGTCTGTCTGTCTGTCTGTCTGTCTGTCTGTCTGTCTGTCTGTCTGTCTGTCTGTCTGTCTGTCTGTCTGTCTGTCTGTCTGTCTGTCTGTCTGTCTGTCTGTCTGTCTGTCTGTCTGTCTGTCTGTCTGTCTGTCTGTCTGTCTGTCTGTCTGTCTGTCTGTCTGTCTGTCTGTCTGTCTGTCTGTCTGTCTGTCTGTCTGTCTGTCTGTCTGTCTGTCTGTCTGTCTGTCTGTCTGTCTGTCTGTCTGTCTGTCTGTCTGTCTGTCTGTCTGTCTGTCTGTCTGTCTGTCTGTCTGTCTGTCTGTCTGTCTGTCTGTCTGTCTGTCTGTCTGTCTGTCTGTCTGTCTGTCTGTCTGTCTGTCTGTCTGTCTGTCTGTCTGTCTGTCTGTCTGTCTGTCTGTCTGTCTGTCTGTCTGTCTGTCTGTCTGTCTGTCTGTCTGTCTGTCTGTCTGTCTGTCTGTCTGTCTGTCTGTCTGTCTGTCTGTCTGTCTGTCTGTCTGTCTGTCTGTCTGTCTGTCTGTCTGTCTGTCTGTCTGTCTGTCTGTCTGTCTGTCTGTCTGTCTGTCTGTCTGTCTGTCTGTCTGTCTGTCTGTCTGTCTGTCTGTCTGTCTGTCTGTCTGTCTGTCTGTCTGTCTGTCTGTCTGTCTGTCTGTCTGTCTGTCTGTCTGTCTGTCTGTCTGTCTGTCTGTCTGTCTGTCTGTCTGTCTGTCTGTCTGTCTGTCTGTCTGTCTGTCTGTCTGTCTGTCTGTCTGTCTGTCTGTCTGTCTGTCTGTCTGTCTGTCTGTCTGTCTGTCTGTCTGTCTGTCTGTCTGTCTGTCTGTCTGTCTGTCTGTCTGTCTGTCTGTCTGTCTGTCTGTCTGTCTGTCTGTCTGTCTGTCTGTCTGTCTGTCTGTCTGTCTGTCTGTCTGTCTGTCTGTCTGTCTGTCTGTCTGTCTGTCTGTCTGTCTGTCTGTCTGTCTGTCTGTCTGTCTGTCTGTCTGTCTGTCTGTCTGTCTGTCTGTCTGTCTGTCTGTCTGTCTGTCTGTCTGTCTGTCTGTCTGTCTGTCTGTCTGTTCTGTCTGTCTGTCTTCTGTCCTCTGTCTGTCTGTCTGTCCTGTCTGTCTGTCTGTCTGTCTGTCTGTCTGTCTGTCTGTCTGTCTGTCTGTCTGTCTGTCTGTCTGTCTGTCTGTCTGTCTGTCTGTCTGTCTGTCTGTCTGTCTGTCTGTCTGTCTGTCTGTCTGTCTGTCTGTCTGTCTGTCTGTCTGTCTGTCTGTCTGTCTGTCTGTCTGTCTGTCTGTCTGTCTGTCTGTCTGTCTGTCTGTCTGTCTGTCTGTCTGTCTGTCTGTCTGTCTGTCTGTCCTGTCTGTCTGTCTGTCTGTCCTGTCTGTCTGTCTGTCTGTCTGTCTGTCTGTCTGTCTGTCTGTCTGTCTGTCTGTCTGTCTGTCTGTCTGTCTGTCTGTCCTGTCTGTCTGTCTGTCTGTCTGTCTGTCTGTCTGTCTGTCTGTCTGTCTGTCCTGTCTGTCCTGTCTGTCTGTCTGTCTGTCGGTCTGTCGGTCTGTCCGTCGTCTGTCGGTCTGTCGGTCTGTCGGTCTGTCTGTCTGTCTGTCTGTCTGTCTGTCTGTCTGTCTGTCTGGTTTTCTGTATGTCTGTATGCCTGTATGTCTGTCTGTCTGTCTGTCTGTCTGTCTGTCTGTCTGTCTGTCTGTCTGTCTGTCTGTCTGTCTGTATGTATGTATGTATGTATGTATGTATGTATGTATGTTTGTCACGAAATTCCTTAGCTCCTTTAGATCTCCGTGGAGAGACCGGGTGGGATTTGTGGGATGGGTGGGCCAGGTCTCGATAAGTATAAGACACACATCAGCTTGGCGGAGCCCCGCCCACAGTGGGCGTGACGTGCCTCGAAATGAGCCCTACTGAGGACCATCATTTCAAATTCAGTAATAAGACGGCTTCAAAACTGGAGTTTAAAGGTGGCTAGAGGTGTGCATTGGTAAGTTAGATCGAACTGGGGAGATACACCCCCGGTGGGCGGGGCGTTCTCCAGAAATGCAATGCTTTATGAAAACATTTATAACTCGGTTCGGAGAAAGCCAACAGAGCAGGAAAAAGTTGATATAGGAGAGGTATTGTCGAAGGTATCTCCAGCACAAATGACGTCAGCGGAGGCCCGCCCACATTGGGCGGAGCGTGCCTCGAAGCTCACATCCTTTCTTACATTTATATACGAAAATCCGTAATTCTAGTTCCCATGGACCTAGAGAGTTCAAATTTGGTGGGAGTACAGGCGTCATGGAGGCAAAACTTATGGTGGGCGGCAGAACCAGACTCCGCCCACAAGGGGCGGGGTTTGGGCGAAAATTCGTAACTCCTGTCCCCATGGACCTAGAAAGTTCAAACTTGGTAGGAGTACAGACACCGTAATGGGAAAACTTATGGTGGGTGGCAGGACGAGACTCCGCCCACAAGGGACGGGCTTTGAGCGAAAACTCATAAATCCGATAAAGGTCTATAATGAAAATCAGCTCATGTGGCACCGTTTATCATGGCTAGAGCCCCTAGCGCGCGCGAGAGCGTGCGTAGCCGCCTGGTAAATGATAACTCCTAAAAGGAACAAATCTGTCCGCACATGCACAAACGACTTCTCAACTAGGGCGCAATGCCTAAAGTTCAGATTTAATGTGAATAGTTTCTTCAAAGGAGCTCTTATAACAGACCTGCCTTTAGCTCAACCAGTCGAGTGAAGCGCCTCACCCAACACCTTCCCTTTTCTGTACATTCAAAGGAAGGTGTCGGGTATTTTGTTCCTCCTTCCTTTCATCCTTTTCCCGTCCTGGTGGCTCTCATTTCACTTTTGAATTTAGGCCAGCTGCAACCAAGCACATGAGCGCGGCGCGGGTTACGGTATTGCGGTCCCACATCGAATTTCGCAGCCGCCCATCAGTTTATAAATAGCACCCACTTCCTCAACCTTCTACAGAATCCCTTCTCATATTACATCTGATTGTAAAGATTTTTCGTTCAGGAAAACAGCTATTTCATTGCTGGTGCTCCTGCACGAACTATTCGTACAGCCTCAAAAGGATCTGTGGGTTCAGATGACTGGAGCAGAAATTATCCGATGCATCGAGCTGCTTACGTTGGAGATGCGGCTGCCATAGAGTTAGTACTTTTCTGTGTTTCTTCTCGAGTTGTGTGACTGGAAACGTCAATATCGACTTCAATCTTCGTCTTCCATGTTTTGTTTGGTTGTCCCTTTCAATCTTCGTCAGGAAGATGAAAAACCGTAAACTACCCAACAGCGATAAATGTTAGTAGATGTTTATTAGGAGCAAGTGAACAAACTGAATGAATCAGCAAACAGCAAACCATGTGGATAAGTGGACTTGAAAGCTCAAAAAATGGGCAATGGTTTGCTTTTTTGACGCTCAAAATCGCAAGCGGTGCAACGTCTGGACGCAATTTTGCACCCAATTCGTTACGGTCTGTCTACGAATCTGAGGGAATACATCTAACCCTACTTTATCATATTAGCTGAACTCCTGGTTTACTATTATCTCTTTCCTCTATCGTTTTCATTTGTATCATTCCTCATTTCACATCAGGGACATTCTTTTGATTATTACCTCTGTCATTCGAATCGATTTGGAGATTCATTCAAATTGCCATTCGCATCACTTCAAATTTTTACAACAGATCGTGCGATTCAATTTGTCATTTGTTTGTTTTTTCGATCCGCAAAAGCTTTTTCTCACAGGACAACCGGTTACACCTGTACTTTCGTTCGGCAGTAAGAGTTATGGCTGGTTGGACCTACCTGGTGCAAACCCTTTAATCAATGTGGCACTAATTTGACACTCCGTTCCTAACTCATTCCTAATTTAATACCGCTGATATTCATATACGGCCATTTATTCCGCAATTGCGATACCAAAACTCGTTTTTCATGGTTATGTCAGAGTAATTCTTTAAGGAAGGAAGCAAGCATGCTTGCTTTGGTAGTATTGAAATTTGGAATAACTCGGATAGTTGTAATGAGTGCAACTGTTCTAGTAAGTGTTCATGTAACTCCTCTAATAATGCCTCGCATAAAATGCTCTTAAAGGTTGTTGGAAGTGCAGCACGTTGAATTCAGACTTGATTCCTATGTTTTTAATTCATGTTATAAGTTGAGAACAAGTATTGCAGGTCGTTACTGGCATTAGGTGTCGATGCAAAAGAATCAGATCGGGACTCATGGACGCCATTACATTATGCGGCCTTCTACGAACGATTGGATGCTATGAGAGCGCTGTTGAACAGCGGAAATGCCAATGTGAGTTTTTCGTGGACATGACTTTACAGTTTATAGTTTACAGTTTACTGTTTACGATTGTCTATAGAACACACTGGCATTGAACTATTTTTTGACTTGTTGTGAATGGGAAAGCGATAGCATAATGTAATCCCACACCTTGGGATCAATGACATTCTCATGGAAAGTCGATTTAAAATTCCTTTTATGAAAAACTTTCTCGGCTACCTGTCGAACACGTCGTTTGTGTGATGGGAACTGAGTCAATAAGGAAAGTTATTTCTAAAAGTTTTCTTCCCGCGGGGGTTACAGGGGTTAGAAGAAAACTGTCTTTCTATTGGGATTCAAGGGTCAATAAGGAAACATTCATCGAGCATATTTTGACTACTGCGGTAAATAGCGCGTGCTGAGAGTTTAGTCCCTAATTGAATAGTAGGCTCAATAGGAACAGCTACATCTCTTTCGCGTAAAGTACACACTTCCATCCTTGCACCGTTTTTTTCTACCTTGATTTTGAGATTCTGAACTTCGATTGCATGGAAAGTTCATAATGTTTATTGGAAAGCATGCCTTGCTTGGAGCTAAGTCACTCCGCAGACGGAACATTGTTAGAAGTTTAATAAAATTTCAAAAAAATCTACTAAAATCAAGCAACTTGCCAATTTTATCTGCATTGATCTGCAAATTCAAATCGCAGTAAACAGTAATATAGTCATTCATTTGCAAAACCTGTCTTGTGCAAAAGTGCTGTGTAGGTGATAAGAATGTTTATTAACTGCGCGGTACTGACGTTGAAATAGTGATACATACAGAGAGGCATTAACACAAGCATTCATCAAAAACTAGGGATGATTAGGCAATCAGTGAATCGGATTTATTTGTTGGAAGCATGAGAATCGTGGCCCGATGCATGGCCGCAATCTTTTTCACAATCCTTTCCTCGAGAGTGAGGTTTGTAGCCGAATACAGGGCAACCATGGCCAAACCCATGACCATGTCCATAACCATACCCAACAAGGAACGGACAAGCTCCGTTTGCAGATCCCATCATATGGTGGCCAGGATGACTAGAACCATATCCAGCGAGGAATGGGCAAGCTAAAGCTGGGTTTGAAGAGCCCATCATATGATGGCTAGGGTGACTAGAACCAAATCCAGCAAGGAATGGGCAAGCGTTTGGAGAGCCCATATGGTGACCGAAAAGTGGGGGATGAGCTCCATGATGGTAGCCATGGTGGCGGTGGTGGTGATCGCTACGGGAGTGTTCGTGGCTTCCAGAGTGGTCGCGGTCAGGAGAATGGCCTTTAGAGCTGCCACTCGACAATGAGCGATGTCTGAAGAAGGGACATCGGCCGAAGGGATGATGTTTGGAATGGTGATCAGGGCTGCCAGAAAATAGAACAGGCTCTTTCTTGTGCTTGTCGCCTGACGCGGCCTCGGCTGCTGCATCGGCGTCTTTCAGTTGAATAGGGTGATTCTCATGATCATACGTATAGACATTTGTTATTGAAATACCCAAGTCGGCCAGCTTCTTTTGCAGCGAATCGTACAGATCGTCCTTGTTTTTGTAACTGACTTTGAGCATGGCGCCGTCCAAGTGGAGCTTGAATGAGACCGTCTTCGGCTCCGTTTGAGCAGCATCAGCTTTTTTAGAAGCATCGGCTTTTTTGGCAGAATCAGATTTATCAGCCATAGTTACAGAACGAATATCAGGAGCGTCACTCGTATACGGCCGACAGGAGTAGTAACCTCGTATCGGAAGGTTGTTTCTGGGCGGAGTCTGAGCGAACGCCCAATGATCAATTACGGTGACTCAGCTTCGCAACGGCTCTGTATAGTGACAGCGTGACCGTTTATCAGTTGTTTTTCACTACTTTTGTACACATAACCACATATGAGAGTAATATTTCAGTATGCGGTACACCCGGAGAATCCGTCGTCAGTTTTTAGAGAGAAATCGAAATGGAGTGTAAAGAAAGTTGTGGTCAAACATTGATTCTCCGTTCCCGTCGCAACGTTTTGTACGGGTTATGAGTTTTATTAGGTGGTAATGATAGAAGAAAGAAACATGGTTTCTTTCTGCGGTTATTCTCCTTTCTTTGGTCCCACTTTTCTAATTTAGGTAGGGGTGTTTTGAGTCGGCAATCCAAATATGGTCTTTCTCTGAACTGCAGGAGCTATGGCAAAATTTAGAGGTGTTTCATCGAACGACACGGATCGAGGAGGTTCTGAAGGGTGAATCCAGAAGTCAAAAACAATTTATTTATTTTTTTCATTTATGCACCCACTTGTTGCGCACCACTACTAGAAGCAAGTAAACCACCCGCCGCCACTGTACAATGTGAGATTAGGAAGAGAGGACAGGGACACCGGTGGGTATCAATCTCCAGAAGCTGCTCTGATAGTGAGTGCCAATTGCCCTATAGCCAGTAACCGCACCAGTTGGCTATGGTCCCTCTTCCGTCAGGAGTCATAGGACCAGGTCGGAACTTCAGCACACGGGTACGCCAACCTCCCTCGTGGAACCGACTTGAATGCTACTGGCAAAATGGCAAGAAGTAAACGGTTGAGCTGGACATTTCGTAAAACTAGAAGCAGCGATATAAGTAGACTTAGCAATGGTGGCGACGGTCTGCAAGCTAAGGAGCACCAAAAAAGCTTCCCTATTTGATTTTTTTTCAAATGGTGAAGACATCCGGAAGAATATGGTACGGCTTTACATGTCCAAGAGTTGCCATTTGCCTAAATATATCCGGTAAGAGAGGGCTGACTTTGAAAAAAACTGGAGGACTGGGTCGGTCTTGGTGCGACCCGCTCAAATAAGGTAATGATTATCGGCTTTAGCAGTTAGGTATCAGTGATCGGTGAAAAAATACAAGAAATCAAATGCAAAAAAATGACGCAGAAGCTTCTTTTTGAATAGTTTCAATGCTTTTTTCCTCCTACTGTTTGATAGATCTGAAGGTGATGAGTTCACAGGTGAACGCACAAAACAAAGGAGGAGCGACGGCGTTACATTTCGCTGCACTGAATGGAAATGCCTATCTTGTCGAGTTGTTGCTCAGTCATCCAGGAATTGATATGGTGAATTGAATTGCTTTATAACATTTATTCTATAGAATATAGTAAAAGTCCACATAAGGCAATACAACGATTACATCAAATACAAAACGATTGTAGAAAAATGTCCTGAGATTTATGGCGTAGGCATCTACAAATGTTGAAAAGTATGTCAGTTTTGTTATGAGGCATAGACAGAGAGGATATTCTGGTTGTCCGCGCTCTAGCCTAAGAGTGGAAGCCTAGTTCTGGGGTTCTTCATGTCTTATATTTTGTTAATGGATAGTTTCTATGAGCAGAATTTACGGAATCGTGATGGAAATCGACCGGTAGATTTATGCAAGGATGTTCCTAAAAAAGCATGGCAAGATGTGGCGAAATTGCTAACAAATTGGAAGAAACTCGAAAAAATACAGGTGAGATTAGGCCTGTGCTTAGTTTTCAGAACGGTTTAACGCTAATTCGTATTGTCTGGCAGGTGGACTTCCTAGCAGCCGGTAATGTGATGGTCCAACTTACGGATGGCGCAGAGACATCTGCTGGTGCTATACTTGCCGAAATTGGTCGCGAACTCAGCATTGAGAGCAGTACGCTGAAGCTATTCGCTCTATGGGTGTGCTCTGAAAGTCTAAGTGGGTAAAAAATTGGCCGATCACAGTATTGATTGACATTGATTGAATTCTGTACAGGTCTTCAGCTCAAGCCCGATCATAAACCTCTCGCCCATCTGAATGTGAAGAAATGGCGCGCTAAAGTCGATAAATGGACGGATCAGGAGAACTCCCGCGAAAAACCGCATCTCGTCCTCCGCCGCAGCGCACACGCTTCGCTTGCTACGGAATTGAAGGTATATTATTTTGTCAGATATTTGCAGTAAATTTTGTCTCAGTTTGGGACACTTATAAGCGGACGCACAAAAAAAGTAAAAAGAAAGTAAAAACGAAAAATATCGGATATAGCTATCATAATCAATTAATCAGCAGACTAGTACATCACTACAATTGAACCGTTCAGCATGTCACCGTGTTACGAATGAAAGTCTTAGAATACAGCGGAATCAGTCGATATGTTTTAACATAGTTACCATTCATGGAGTACGGTACAGCACTTTTGTATGTGGCCACGGATGTTGCCTGATGACGTACCATACTCCATCGTCACCAATCGATGGAATGCCGTGATAGGATTTTGTGAGGTTTCAGGGCTCATTAGCGTAAATATAGGGACAGTAGAAGTATCAGGGCTACCGTAACGGCACTCGTTTTGGGCGCCTCACTCACACATTCTCCGCCAGGGCAGGATTCACTACATACCTGGAAGTGTAAACGAGCTGAAATGATTCTTGTAGATCGGAAAGGAAATGTTGTGTATTACCTCTACAAAAAGAGTAGATGTTTCTCGTCGAACGGTTCCTGTGGAGGGTTCCTTTGAAATTAGATGGCGGACCTAAATTCCGGATCATTTCAAATCAGCGTTCACTGACCTTATTGGATAAATCATGGAAGGGTATCGAAACTGCGAAATTGTGGAGAATGTTACCAAAGGAAGCTCTTATTGTATCTTAGATCGCCCGCCTCAGATGCGTGCGTTCGCGGTGCGGCTGACTTGGTCAGCTGAGGTTTCTGAACTGTGCGGGTTTTTACGTAATAAGCATGATTGAGAGTTTTTCGTCCGTAAAGTGAAAAAAAACTAGCTTTTTCTGGCCACGGAATCAAGATTGGAAGGTCGAATAACTAAAGTTTGTAGATCACTCTTGAGCACTTTATGTATCCCTCAAGTCCAGAACTAGGAACTTGGTTATACTAACCTGTAGAGTGGTAGTCAGACAAAATGTAACGAATTGAACAGTTCGGGAATTGTTCTTATCAATTAGTGGGAGCTCACCTTGCGGCTGATCTTTGAATTGTACAAAGTGCATCCTGTTACGTCTTCAACACCTCCACATTTTCGTTCAGTAACAACTCGTTCTGGAATAAGCATAATCAAAGCAATACTTAAAAAAACCTCAACAACTGAATATCTTTCGTACCACCATGAAGAACAACGTATTTCTACAACCTCAGAGTTTAGCGGGAGGTGAGAGTCACTTTATTGCCGCTGTGCTACCGCATACTCTTGATTAGTAGTGACATACTAATTTAATAATGATATTTTGAATCGAGTGCGTTATTTATTTGTTTATTTGTTTATTCATCGATGTGTTTTTTCGTTCGTTCATAAACAACAGGGATACATTAAGCGCAAGCAGAAAACAGATGGCAATGATCTGGTTTCGGAAGTTGTGGAAAGAAAAAAAAAGAGTGGAAAAAGTAAATCACGCACAAAAACATGTGGGCCGTCTGAAAGGGTCGTGAAAAGTGTCTACGTAAATTGAGCCTTTCACGTGAGTACGGGGAGTTTCTTTCAGCAGTCAAGAAGTTGGACGCTCTCCCAAGTTCCTAGTCGTTGGTCGAGAACGTGAAGTTTACTTTACTTAAAACTCGTTGGCCGTGGTAATGAAGCCTAATGTCACGGAACTCATTGACTAAACCGCAATAGGCAGAGGTGGGCAAACCGTTAAAGTTAAAAACCGGACGTTAGAGTGAGACTTTCAAACCTTAATTTTTTTCGGTTAGAGAACTTTGTCAAGTATGGAGAAAGTGGTTCCTGGTTTGGTTTGGAATACGCCCAGTCCTTGAATTGTGTGTAGAATGGTGATGGCCGTTCAAATTGGTGGTCCTAGTCGAGGCAGAACTGGTTTAGAAACAAAAAGCAGCTTCTGCTAGAGTTATAGATTAGGTCGGGTTTGAGTGAAGGCTAATTTTCAGGTCATGTACGTGGGAGTGGAGCCATTTGTCACCGCTACACCTTTACTTATTGTTGAGTAATGTGAATTTTGTAGAGTTTTTATCCTTGAGGAAAGAGTATAAACTCCTTCCATCCGGCAGATCTCTCACTCTTTTTGTTCCAGCCATAACATGCTGGGGCTCCAGAGAGCCTTTCCCCCTCGACCCCACTTCTTCGTTGGGTGTTTGGCTAGTAATTTAGAAAAGATTTCTCAGTTAATAACCAAGTAGCATTGTTTTTGTGGAAAGAACAGACCTCGTAGGGTTCACAATCGTTCCTCTTGAGCAAGCACCTCCCTTCTGTCATATCCCATCCTGAATTCAAATTCCTCATCTCGAGCTCCTTATGGCTCCCATGTCCATATTGTCGACGCCCCTTGACGAGAGGGTCCACTTGCATGATGGCGTAGCATTGCCAATTTCACACAATTAGATGTCGCACACGGATATATGGGACTCTGAACACCGCCTGCGCGGTACTTATTAAAGGACGCCTAATTAGACTGGCATCACAGTGGGTGGATTTACGGGGCGACAACTCAACGTGAGAACAATACGTTGTTTTGATATACTGCGGTGTGCACGCAATGAAAATAGAGGAGTGGTGAATGTTTTGGGTAATTGTTACCAGTTGATGAGTAGGTGGAGAGCGTTGGCAAGCAGAGACCCCACTTTTTATCAGTTCATTTGTTTGAAGAAGCAACCCCAGAGTTTGCGCAGAGGTATAAACAACTACAGTTTGTGATCTTATCATTCCTTCCATCGAAAGAGAAGGATCGATACCGCTTTGGGTTCCCCCACTCCTTCGACTTCCAATCAGTATCGTAGCTTTGTTTGATGGCTAAGTGACCTATACAATGTCCTGAAGGGAGCAACCGATGGTCAAGTAACTGCTTGTATCCTCTTCGAGGACACTAGTATGCCTCGAACGCATAGAAGGCTTGATAGAAGTTTGTTTGCAGCCAGTGCCCTTAAGAATAAAAGGGGACGATAGTAAAGAAAAAATGTTGTCGTAGGGTCTAAACTGAATTCGACTCGAATCAGTCTCCCAGTGATTGTACTGGTAGGTCGCAGAAACTCGGTGTTTGCATGGCGAGGTAGAGCTGGTACCAAGGAAATTGTCCCGATGCAAAACTCAAGACCCCTCTCCCACTCCCCCCCCCCCCCCCCCGTTTTTCGATTTTCGACTCTCAAGGTAGGAGGTAGGCACTATAGCCACTGCGCCATCTCTGCCCTCATCTCAAATGGCATGAAAGTCATTGTGAGGCGATTACTGATTTTTTCAAGAATTTCGTCATTCTTCTACTTACTTTCTTTTTTTTTGAGTTCTTCAAACCTTGCAACTCTGATAAGGGCTCTTCCGGACCCGCAATGTATTTTGCTTCAAACAGAAATATGAGCTATATATATTATGTATCCGGAGCTGCCTGTGCCCTTATAAGTGTCACTTAGAGCTGAAATATAGATCTGCATAACAAGTGCACTTTTAGCCTATCGAAATGGATATGTTACGCCAAAAATAGTGACGACCCTCAACGGAATGTTTTAAAGTTCTAACCGAGTGGACCACAACTTTTGGGATCTCGAAGTTTCCGAAAAGGTTCTTCACCGAGCCCAAGGCGCCCTCTCTACCCCTGGATGCTACAAAATATGCTATTCGACTCCCTGGAGACGTTGCGAATCCATAAGCGGTTCGGCGTTGGTGATGAGAGACAGAAAGCCGACTGCCTGACAAATGACTTTGACGACAACCCGCAGCACATCGCATCCCCGTCGAGCGCCAGCATGATCGTAATTGAGTACGCTGGTCCCAGTAGAGAACGTCGTCCCGCTGTGTTCGAAACGATGTGCCGCGTTCATTTTCAGCGTCCAACGATCAGCTTGACCTTATTTTGGTCGCAGTAAGTTGGTGGGAATGCTGAGTTTTTTTCATCCTACTTTCGGAATTTGCTTGAGTTCTAGCCATGGAAGCTACCGCTTGAAGTAGGATACAATCATTTGATTCTATTTCACGACTTGAAAAAAATCCCAGTTTAAAATGCTTGCATTTGGGAATTGTCCGGGTTGAATATTTCACTGCGCATATTAATTATTAGGCAAAACACCATAGCAGCTATTGGGATGACATATCGTGTCCTTATTCAAATTTAAAATTCCTAAAAGGTTAAAGTCGTTTTTCCATTTCTGGAAGGAGTAAGTGTGTCTTGACGCTTTTGCTAAAGAATGATAAGGTTTTAATTGAGATGATCGGCTTTTGTCAGGAATAGATAGGAAAATCGTTCTGAATTCTTTTTAGGAATTTTCTGGGACTGTATGAGAGTGTCCGTTTATACTTACCTGTACTTCCACCGCTACGATACCAGCTGACGATACAGTGAGTATGAGAGCTATTACGGCAGGGAGTTGGTGGCACGAGTCCATGCTGGCACATCTCAATATGTCGTTCGTGTTCCTCTTCTGAGTACCAGGCGGCGTTTTTGTCACATTGCATACATTCCAGTGCCAATACTGAAAAATCAGAAAAGCGGTTGGTACGGATAGTTTGAAGAAAAAGTATTTTAACCCCATCGAGCACAGCTGTAGAGAGTTTTTCAAAATTTGAATGTAGTGGACCCGATAAATGTGTAGGCGGGACTTTTGGCGTCATTGCGCATTCCTTATTGGTGTATTGTCTTGTATGGAAGAGGTTCGAATTGAGAGCCCAGATGGATTGCAGAGAATCCACTCATGCATCCAATTTTCCTCCCTTCTATATTATACGACTCGAAACGCATCGTAAGGTTTATGTTCGAAGAGAAGTTTGGGTGAGGCTGAATTTTGAATTCTTAATTAATGGTGTAAACAATGCTAGGAGTAAACACTGCCCTCTGCAAAAACACCACTAATGTAGGGTAACGAAGCGACCGACACGAATTGATTTCGAAATGACCGACAAATACGATAATTTTGCGAAATTGTTGGTATTTAGAAAAAAACTTCACCATGTACGCTGCACATCACGGGAAAGTTGCATTTTGAAGGAGTTCTACCAAACAACTTCTATTGGTTCTATGGTTGATGAGGTGGAGAATAGTCCTTGTCTGATCCGCCTCCCGATTTCTATTTGCTACGAATTATGCTAACGTCCAGGACTGTGAGTAGCAACTTAGTTGACTTCTCTATGGCCCTTCCAAAGACGTGTTGTTGGATGCACGGACGTGTTGTTCACCAAAAATCGTTGAAGGCGTTTTTCTATTTCCTCTGCACAGGGTGGAAATGAAATTGCAGAGTTCAGTACTGACGAGCAGGTGCACTGATGACGAGAGTGCAATTAACAAAATCGTAAAAGATTCGGGCCCATACGTCTTTGGAGTGGTTCTGGCTTCTAAATTGGCAGTGAATTCACAGTGGATTGTTAATGGCAAGGAAGAGGTAATAAAATCACTGTAATCGTTGTGCTACATGCTCACAATCAATCGATCTTTCATTATATTAGGGATCAAAGTCAGGAAAGAGGTAGGACGGGTATGGAATTAAACGTTCCTCCGAGATGGAAATTGCTCCGTCTAATCAAGTTCACGGCTTTAGAAAAGTGGCGGTTCGTTGGTGGTGTGACCCTAGCATGCTTCTGGAAAATTCAAAAAGTTAGGAGGGTCTTAGAAATGAAGTTTAGTTGGAATATATGGCCAGGAAGTAGTGCATTGGTAAGAATGTGGCATATGTTATGAGCAGATCAGTTCTCCCGTCCTTTTAAACTTGAATAATTGGGAACAGTTCACTTTTTTGGACAGAAGTCTTTGTCACGGACAAAGGTTTGCTGCTTCAGCAGGAGGTCGAATATACAGCGCGTCCTACTTTATTGACCAACTTAAACAAAACTGTTGGTCAACAACATTGTTAACTTGAAATTTCCTTTTATTTTCTACATTTTTCTAAAATTTCATTCAAATGTTTGTGGAGAGACTTCATAAAAGCGGTTCGTAAGACTTCATAGCTGGAGGTGGCCATTTTGCTCCTCCCAGTTGCCGTGACTACAAAAATATTAGTTAACTGAGAGGGTTTTTTAGGACCCATGTAGAAATCTCCGTCTTGTCCGAAAGTTTTGTTCAGATTTTGCAAATTTTTTCTTTTGGTTGGATCTGAGTTTCGCAAAGAACAGTTCTTAAGTAGTTGCCGTGTATACTCCATAGAAGTGAAAACAGAGTGGAGATTTTGGTGCGCCGGATTGAATGAGTAAAATATACACCGTGAACCTGTAAGGCTAGCGGTATCATTGCATCGATTGTGAACTATTTTTAGTGCTATCAAGTGATGTAAAAAATGAGGATGGACCTATCTTCTTGTCTTCATTCTCGATATCTTCATTTTCATCCTCCTTGACGACTCGGGTTCTACATAGCAAAGGAGTAGTTTGCTGAGTCATCCTGGGATCTTAGGCGGGAACCAGTGAAGACCCGATCCATCTGGCGGCGCTACTTATTAATGGCGCGCGGAAAGGGAATAGAGATTCAACTCGAGCCCTACACTGGGGCTTTTGGTTAGCTACTCTTGGAACGACAGCGGCAGAGCAGCGCTATTCTCAGTGTGCTGCCTTTTCATTGAATTGCCTTTCCTAGAAAAAAGCCTGCACGAAAACGTTTCGAAATGTTGCTGCAATGGGGAGCGCCAAATGGGAGTGAAATTAAGTTAGAAATGAAGCGCGTAGAATAATTATCTCGCACTTTATGGCAGACCTTTGTCTGCTGTATGAGTTGGAAAAGCCACGAAAAAGGCGACAAAGCAGAAAGGGAGAGAAAGTCGAGGTACTCTCACATACTCAGTTGGCACACCTGTGCAAAAGGGTCTTAAAGTTTTTTTTGCTTCCCAATCCGGCTAAACAGTGGATCAGTAGGAGAAGGGTGAAAGTTGGAATTGGTGGACATCTCCATGAGTAGAACTGGTTCTGAAAACGAGTATAGACCCAATAAGGACCAGGGGCATTGCAGTCGTGGAAATATTGTCGTCCTCCAAGTCATGTGAATGGCAGCGATGACTCCCATTACCGTACCATCTCCATTTGAAATGAAAAGTGAACAGGTTCATCCATCGCTTGGTGGAGAGTCAGCCTAAAGCAAGGTCCGGTCAGGGATTCCACACAAAGCGATAGAGGTTTGCTTGGTGGCCCAATGCCTCCACTCATTCGTGTTCGACCCCAAGAACAGATTGATCGGTGAAGCTGAAGGCCTGAGTTGAACTTCAGCAGGAAAGTATTCTGTGAAGCTAAAAGACCCTCATCTGCTTCGGCGTTACAGAACACAATGACAGTCAGAATCGATGGCCTGGCTCATCCATTGCAGGATAAGCAGCATGAAATTCTAAATTTTCAGAAATTGTATTGATTTTGTTAGCTGCCTTCGATCTGCTAGGAGAGTGTCAGTCTACTGTTGCTAGCTGTTGCTCGCTTAATCATCAATTTGCTCCAATTGGCGCCGGTAACTTTTTCATGTGTCTATTGCAAGCCAATCCAGTCCAGTTAACCCTCATTGCTCGAGGGGCACGAAGCGAGCCACTCATTTCATTCAGGGCTCGCTTTCTTTCAGAAATCTGACCATAGGGCTGGCGCCGCTCTGATGTTCGCTTAACGTCCCGAGGGGCCCAGTCGGTAGCCGCCATGGTCCAACGGCCATCGCAAGATCCCATGACGTATTCGGCCTCACTGGTCTTCGGTTCCTCGGCTCACCTTGCATACCCATGGTATTAAGTGCTTTTGTATGAGAACCATGCTCTTCGTCTGGCTCGTTAACGCTTCGCATTGTCCTTTTCTGCTCGACCCTGTTCACATTCAATTGGGATCGAGTATAACCCGTCTATTTTGACGAATATCCCGTCTGATAGCGATGACGAGCATTGAGGCATCTAGACGAAAAAAATCCAATGGGACCGGATTTCCTCACAGTGCAGCTGTGCCGTGTTGGAATCAGAAAAAAGCCTCTAGCCACGCAGCTGGGCAGTTTTTGGCTGCGTTCCAGTGGTGTGTGGCGCTTTCCATATGTGAACGAGCAAGACAAACAAAAGCTCGGCGCTTTGGCTCAGATGGTCTCCTTTGTGTATGAATTACCCATTTTGTGGGCAATAGAGGCTTTTGAAGGGTTCCACTTGGGCATGGGAGTATTATACAAGGATCACTTCAAAAAAGAAAACCTTGAAAGTTTGACGTCAGAGGGCTGCGAGTATTTACAATACCGTATCCTGCCTCATAATTGTTTCTAATTATTCTAATTATGACTAACAAAGTAGAATCCGTTCTATTGGGTATAAGAGATATCAATTCTGCAAAGAGCAGTTCCCAGGAAGAGCGCCAGAGTAAAAAAGAACCGGACTACGGTTGATGGAGAAACGGTGATTGAAGTGCGAGTGTTTAGCAAAGAGCCGCAAAGGGTTATGACACAGCTGGTTGAATGGCGGTAATCAAAGCAGCTTGGATTCATGACAATGAGATGGTATGAATGCTGATTTTCCACTGCATTCCGCCGCTTTCAAAGAAGATAGACATGAAATTTCGGTTTACATCAAGTCTTTGAGGAAGAGATTGTGCTGTGATTGAATTGCCTCCCACTCCGCTCCTTCCCTCCCATCGACAGAATATATTTCGGAAACTGAAGGTGGAGGTACAAATATGAGTAGTGGTATCGGGAATGTTGGAAACACATCTGGAACTGACCCTATTGAGGGTTCGTTGCAGGAAGGGGAATCAGCTAGGGTCGAGCACTGTAACTAGGACTGTTCGATTTCCCTTTCTTTCTTAAATCTTACTTCTCATTAACAAAGTTTACCTAGTAAAGTGAAAAGCGTGGAATTTCAGGCATGCAGCTGTGACTAATACTGCAGAGAAGAGAGTCTAATAAGGGCACTATTCGTTTACATTCCAACTTAATTTTTCTTTTAGAATCGCAAAATTGAGGCGGAATTTCGTGGCACAAAGAGTATCTGTTCTACAGCTCATTCAGATGGCTAATATAATTGCGATTATAATTGTAGAGGCAGACTAATTAGCAGTTAATTATAGCGTCTGAACGGTTCAGTATAGCTTCTATGAGAAGACTAATAGAAAGTCTAATGAAATAAGAATAACCAAGAAGTGATTCGGCCTGATCAGCTCGGTTGGAATGCACCATGCTTCCTAAAAGGACTGGATAGCATCGGTGAATTATTTACTTGCGTATTTGTTCCAAGAAGAAAAGTGAGCCAGGAAGGCTAGCTAGAACTTAGATATTAACAGTCGGAGCCCTCGTCCTGCCTGGAAAGTCTATAGAAAGGATAAAGACATTAGTTGCTGATCGCTCAATCGTGGCTATACCCGGATTGGAGTGAATGGTTTCCCTATGATAGAGTCGTGGAGAATGGGCGGGAGCAATCACGAAGAATGCTACTTTCTATCTTGTACTGGTTCAATACATTAAAAAGTCTGTGTGTAATTAGTTTTAGTGAAACTCACTGATTGAAGTGCAGGCCAAAAGCACAGCGACGATGACATCATTCGTCCTCATCTTTGTGCTATTTCAGGCCGGTTGTAACGAATTCGGACTCACGTTGCTCTATGATGAGGCTCGACAAAATTTCCTGAAAGGATACTATCCATGCAAAGAGAAGGATACCGTATACTTGGCAGCGATTTCGACGAAAATTCTGTACGGGAACACGGCTAAATTGAGGTACGACGAGAAATGACAAGTTTTTTATCATAATACAAAAAGCAAGGTGATAGAAAATGATGAGGAAAAGAAATAAATGAGCTGATAAAGAAGTAAGGTCTGATTTTTTCTTCAATCTATATTATGGGTTCGATTTTTGAAATTTCTCTTCGATGCCCTAGGTTTCGTCGAAATCCTTCAACCACCAAATTCGGAATCGAAATGTTTCCCAATAGTCATTACGACGACCGAGACTGTTACAGTCCTCCAACGTAACCTTATTATATATACATAAAAGGGAACTTGCCCGTTTTGTTGAAGGAACACTTTGAAAATTCGATGGTCGCCCCTCTGCCATAGCTTTTGGACAGGCTTATTGGCGTGGGCCGGCCATCAAAAGCTCGCAACGCCATCATTTCTAATAAATGAAGTGAAACGGAGTTTTTTTTAAAGCAAAATGCTCAAATGAAACGGGAAATTTTCAAGGGAAAAATCAAAATTGTTGGCTTCCCAAGGTCTGACCGCTTACCGTAACTTTGGGCATAGATGTAAAGTGGCTATTTGGAATGGACTTGCTATCGAACGCATTAGACAATTGTTTGAGGATGAACGTTTAAAAAAAATCGGAGGAGCAGCGAGTCTATTCATTTGTATGTGTTTTTTAACTACTCACTCTCCTTGTTTATTTATTTATTTGTTTACTCATCTGAACACGCAAAAGGCGCGTGTGAAGAAACACTGGCAACACGCATCGAGCGGACTAGCGAAATAGATCATGATCATCAATCGCTGAATAGGGCGTCTATTAGCCTCCGATGCCTTTTGTTTATCAAATAGAATTTATTGGTTTTCTGAAGTGAGATACTCAATTTAGAGAACATTTAGAAAAATTCTTCATTGAAGAGTATAGCATGAGAGGCGCATTGCTGGAGGGTATTATAAACAAAGTAAACTTTTTTCTCTTTTTTTAATCCGAAGACTGAGGTTCTATTCGAGCTTGATTACCATCAAGTAATTGGGTTAAGGTTGTCGAACGTGGAAGAGGTCTGTGCAGTAACAAAATGGCATTTCCGAGGTAGAAAATTACTTCCGAAGAAATCCTTTAGGCATAGTCAATGGAAGGTTTTTCTGAGAACAAATCAAGGAAGTGCATAATACTAGCTTTCAATGAGTGACATAAAAACAGCTACCAAACCGAATTGCACTTTTCCTTTTTCTTCCAATTTCACCACTGAAAAGTACGACTCCAGCAAGTTTCCGTTCGACTAACACAAAGACTCTTTTCTCTGGGGAGAACTCATGTGGGGAGTAGCCTTTTTTGGTTATACGGCAGTGGAAGAGACTTCTATTCTGGCTAAGTATACGGTAGAACAAGAAAAAAATGAGGTGAATGAAATTACTCATGGAATGAGTTGGAAAGAGTGGTGGCTCAGGATGGCTGAGCATGGACCAAGAGGAGATGGAGGAGAGACGAATATTGTTGCGGGAAAATTGGCTCGGCCACGCCCACCTAGTAATGACCAGTGCCTTTTGGAAGAGCGAAGGGGATTGTGAGTGAGACGAGATGGACCGAATGAGAAGGAGGAGCGTAAAAGAAGATGGTTCTTTCAAAAGTAAGGCGTAGAAGTTGAAAAGATTCGTGGAAATAAAGTTGCCCCTATTGTAAAAAGAAGGGTGACTCCTGGGCGACGGCTGCCATATCTAATTTCTGCTCGGCGAACGTTGATCCCTGGGATGTCTGGAATCCAATAAATGGTGTAAAACTTCCAGGGCATTCAACCGTTCTCCATTCTTTCACCAATTGACTAGGATTATGTCCAAAGATCGGGGAAGGGACAGCTGGACATGTCGCTGAGGCTGCTTGCAGAATATGCTCCCCATTCCATGCTGAAGTTTCTCTAAAATTTCTCAGGAGTAATAAAGTATCCCTAGGCATTGTCTGCTTTTGAGAGATCACTCTACTCTCTCGTTACCTTCCAATCAATGGCTCAGCGAAAATGCGTGGCGCACACTATGGCGCTAAAGCATAGTTCAGTAGAGTCCGAGCTTGTTATACCTTTCATTTACGTAGTTATAAATAGGTTTCGAAGGAAAAAATGATGATGTCTAACATAGAGAAGTTTCCTGAGGTGTAGGGGTAGTTCCAAGGCTGGAAATGTGCCATTGATTAGCTCTGCTTCGAGATTGTTGCTCAGATTTGTGAATGTAGATAATAATAAAAGTCTGTCAAAGATACAAAAAACAATTGGATACAAATAGATACAAAAAAATTCTAGCAAGCTCAATTGTTTTTCGAATAGAATCGCAACTAATGAAAGGTTTCAATAGAATATGGATAAGGGACTGGAACAGAAAAGACAGAAAAGACTTCCAGAGTGTTCAGAAAAAGGTTTATCTTCACTACGTAAGCATTGGAATGAGGTAGTAGATCCATGGCTGGAGCCGTCCATACGCTGGGTCACCGCCTGCAACGACTTTTGAGGTCTTGATGCTTCTCTCCTTGGCAACGTAGGCATTTTGCCTGTAGATGAGCGAAATTCTTCATTTAGGAGACACTCCCTTCCTGCTTTTTTTGGCTTGATGATTTTCCTCTCTATTTTTCTCAGTCATTCTTATAGAGTTTGGTAGTAGCCTCCTTCTGATCATTCTCTTCAATCATACCTGCAGAGAAGAGAAACCGGGTTTAAAAGTGTAAAAAAGGATGCGGAGATGCTATCATTTGTTCAGAGAAACATCTGTGATTTCTCGGGACGATGTCAGAAATTCTGAGGAAGCTCTGAAGAGAGCCATGACCGATTCGACGATGACCTGCTTTCCTTACAACGACAACGATGGCGCTTCTTGGCCTACAACCGGCGGGCAGTAGTTCAGCTCTTGATAATCCTTGCCGTATTCCATCTTTCCAGTCTAAGTCAGTCGACTGAGGAGAGTTAGGTGAAATAGTCGGGCGCACAAAAAACTAAAATTTGTCGCTGGTTTGAAAGGCCTCTTGGGTAGATTTTGAATGACTAGGGAAGCAGTGAGATGAGCTTGTGCAGCGAGTAGTAGCGCATATCCTGCTTTCATTACTTTTTTCACCTATTGCTAGGCTAGGGTGCCTGAAAGTGCAGTGGTGTTGAGTGTGGATTAGAATGAGACTTGCGGGTAACTGCACCATCAAATGTGTGCTCGTTTTCCCGTCAGGGTTACTTGTCATCTTCAGACCCTGTTAGGTTAGTGGGAACTCTTTAGTTAGCTGGGTTCTCCAATAGCCTTGAGAATTGACGTGGATGCCTAAAATTCTGGGCTCAATCGATTATGATCATAATACACTTTCAAAAAAATCCTTACCTGAGTCCCAACAGGGATGCTCGAGTCTTTAGACAAAGAAGCCCTGGAGAGCGTGAAAACAGAGGTTGAAAAGGACTCGGCTTTTTTATTCGAAAATCTTTCTCGTGATAACCAAAATCGTTTCCATCATTCCACCCAGCTACCGCTTTACTATTATATGTATTATTATATTTATGGTAATGACACAGCAGAGTTGTATGAAAACAACAACCGGATGCCGGATTAATTATAACGTCATCAATTTCAGTAAACAAATCTACGAATGAATATTGCAGGCAAGCAACATGCTATCAAAAAAAATCTCTCATCCATTTATGATTTTTTGAAGTTTCCTGATGGTATGAGAGCTTTGATTGTTTCACCTTAGGAACTTTTCATATATAAATAACAACAAATAAGTAAATAAGAACAGCTGCTGGAAAAAAGGGAGCTGACACGATAACAAGCGGCATAGATTTTCAGGATGGCTCGGATTGTATTCAATTAGTTTTAGCGGAAGGAACGGGAGTGTGTTAAAATGTCAGATCATTTCATGTGCTCGAAGGAAAACCTGGGTGGCGTCGTGGTCTTTGGAGTCGAGGCTGATACACAAGTTATTTTATCGTATGGAGAACCTTGGGAAATTTTCACCGATAACTATTTTTTGAAAAGCCCCTATCCGTAAGATCCACTACTTTTTCACTGAAAGAAAAAGAGAATACGGAATGAGAATGTCCTGGAAATGAAACCGAAAGTGAAAGTGAAATTGGAAGATTGTTCCGATCAAAAAAGATGGCCACTCTTTTCCTTTTTCTTCCTTCCTTCGACAATATGTATCTCTTCATCCCTTTCCTTTTGGGTACTTCTAAGGAGTTACTTGTGCAACGGGCTGGCCACTCAGCTGATTCCCGCATGACATATGAGCTGCAGTGGCGATTGTCAACGGTAGTGGAATATTCATGTTTTAATTAACTTATATGACCACAGCAATGGTAAAGTGCGTGCGCGTATGAAGATGGATTAGCCCGAATGACCACCATATTCAATGACAAAAGAGTAGAGGATTAGGCAAGTGGACTGAAATAGACGCACAGAACATCGAAAATGTGACTTCAATAGAGAAGTTTTGAAATTTCGAGGATTTTTCCATTTCACGTTGTGAACACAACTGTGGTCCCTTTCCTAAAACTGTGATGAGGCAGGCTACTAACTCATTTTCGAGTTCTTGTCGAGAAAAAACTAATCATCTCCGGAGTGTATTTGCTAAAGAGAAACCCTAGCAGCCCTTCGTTTGAGCTCAAAGGTCAAAATTTGGTCGGAAGCTTGGCTGGAAATGATGACAGCCTCACCTCGGTTCAATTTGATTGAAAAAAAGAGGTCAATTTTGTAATGGGTACCACGAGAAAAAATAATCGTTTACTCGAATTCAATATTGTTTTACTGACGATCCATTTTAATTATGATGTTTTGTGGAAAAAAAGTCGATGGTTGTTTTTGGATAGATTAAGAGTTTCTACAAATTTTGTGAGACTTGTCGCCCTCATATTCGATTTTCTGAAATTAAAAGGGCACAGAGGTTGTAGGGGTGGTCTGGGCGTGGTCTGAATCGTTTTAGCAGAGATAACGGTAGGATGCACAGAAAACGTGGGACCGTGGGATAAGGAATGCTGTGTTGATGTTGCCTGCTCAACTGATACAGCACTGCCCTTTTTCCCCTCTAATATGCGAAATTTTGTGGTATGAGCGTATTCTGCCTCTAAAGATGCCCTATCCTTTTGTTCTTCGAATGTTTTCCAATAGTATTTCGCTCCCCATTTGAAAGGATGCTATGCTGCAGGTTATACACAAATCGTGGGTGGAACTACTATCCAATCTATTTGAGGAGAATATAGGCCCAGCGAGGAAGCCAATAAGGACTTCCTTGTAAGGAATAGTAGGCCAGGTGCTTGTGACATAAATTGCACACAGGCACCATCATAAATGTCATCGCTTCCAAGTGGCTTCCACATACTGGTACTGCCGCCCATAAAAGCAGGGCCTATTGTCCGCCAAATTTTGACGAGATACTGTATGAATAGCTGCAGAGTTCATGCAATAAAGACGCTCATTCCAGAAAATGTATGTATATCAAGCCACACCTCCATCTGTACCAAGAGAAGCCCTCCTATGCAGTGAAGATCAAGCGATGAGGAACTCAGGAATACTCGTCCAATCCTACTCCATTTCTTTGGAGTTGTCACTTCTGAACTGACTGTGAGTGCAACAGCGAGAGGTTGCTTCAGGAGTCCAGTAGCACAGGAATCCGGGAACCGGTAGGTCTACAATGGCCCATCCGGAACCCATCTGAGAGTCAGTCTGTTCAGGAGGAGCAGTGAAAGTAGCACACCAATCAATTGCATGATTCCGTGATTAGATTGAGTCTTGCTCGGTCTAGGCTCCCCATTGCTTGGAAGCAATCTACTTGATTCCAAGTCTGTGTGGGAAAAATGAGGTGGCTGGATTGTTATTCGACCACCAAACCTCTGTTAATCCCTGCAAAACAATATCTAAACAAAATACACGCTTATCTGCCTCCTTCATTTCGAATGGAAGTCGGTCATTTGGTGCTTAACACCAAGCGATTATTTTACTACCAGTTAGCTCTACTTTGAACGACACGACCCGACTGCGATAGTTCTGTCACTACGGAAACTCGGTCACTGAACGTTTCTAGAGTTGGGGCCGATCTGTGGGATGGATCCTCAACCTAATTCGTTAATATCCACCTTCACTGGGCGAATCAGTAAACAGTGAGCTTATGCAGCCCTTGATAGGCACTAATCACTTGAATCCAGGGAGTGAACGAGTGAATGACCTATGAAAGGGGATGGAAGCTGGAAAGAACGTAGAAGACGTTAGGCTTACGGCTGACAAGTTTTACGGCATCGACGACTCCTTGTATTCAAAGCTACTGAAAAGATTAGTGCTTATTAGGTGCTGTTTAAGCTGATTGTTTACGGAATCGTTCAGTGGAGGTAGATATTAGCAAATTAGTAAGCGAATCCACCCATGGGATTCAGCCTGAATGGAAAGCACAGAATAGTGGTGGTTGTACATTGAAGTGTAAATGTAGGAGGTGAAAGATATTGAAAAAATGAAATTGTCTGATGTCTACTAGATTCTATCTGGAATGCGCCGTGTATTTTGTTGCCATCGAGAATTGTAAGGGCAGTTGCAGACCACCTGATCTATACATTGAGCTGGCAGAACAACTCTAGGTACAGAGATTGCTCTTCCTCAACCGTCCCCTACCGCTCTCCCAAACCCCTTCACGCCTCTCACATAAATTCACCACCGATAAGCGAGTACGGTGGAACGGTTTGGATGCGCATTTATGGTGATTCAGTATAGCAGCTATAGCACGATACATGTGGTGATGTTGCCTTTTGCATCTAATCCGTTTCTGCCCCTTTTTTTGCATGGGTAGGGGTATTTTTGGGGTTGCGTAGCATACTGGTGAAAAGGAATACTTAATGTTTCGGAGGAAGAATAAGAGGTTCTCAACTCAAAGCTGAAGAGTATTGGTGAGGGAGCGGAGGCGAAAAAACCCAATAGCACCGGAAAACGTCGCAATTTGAGCCGTCGGCGGACCTCATTTTGTGCGGAATAAACATACTCTCGCCGAGCACATGGATCATCAAAAACACCTCTCGAATCCTAAGTGAAAATTCGGATATCCTACGCATACGTGCACAGTACATCGTTTCATGAGCATGAGTATCAAAAGGGGGAAAAAGTGGTAACCCTCAGTTCTGATGAATTTCGTTCTGGGACCATTCACAAACCTCCGTGCAGAAGTACAGTAGCATTTGAACGAATTCTGCTCTTGCCGTGATATTTTGGGATCAAGATGACTTATAATTTGGTGCTATCAAACCTTAACACAAGTCTCTTACCTATGATAATCAGATTAATCTACACCTGCATGGGTGGCATGAAAGGATTGGAAGTCCTGGAGGGATTTTGAGAATTAAATACTCCGGCTATGAGAGTAACAGGAGATTGGTAAGAGATAAACAAATTAAAAGAATAAAAATAAGTGAGCTCTACATAGTAAGTAAGCCAGGGTCGTCGAAGCGCCTCTGGAGGTTCCAGTGAGGCTGTATGCGCCATGCAGTTGTGTCCCGCGAAGAATCACGAAGACACAAAGATGTGTATAGTTAAAGGTTAACCCTTTGACGAAAACGCGGATTTCGAGGTGACGCGCCCAAAGGACCGCGCTCCCCTCTTTTTGCGCGTGTTTGGCACCCACCGGTGGGTGGCCCTATCCCAGGAGAAAGTTCTTTCACTGGCTCACTGAACTTAGCAGTTGGTAAGGAACGAGAAAGTATGGTGGCACCCGAAATTGTGTGTCAATGTCGCATGCGCCGTTGTCGTCAAAGGGTTAACCTTGTTAAGTTAGGATAGGTTTCCTAGAAAAGGTCGGCACCTTCTCAATAAGAGAGTGAAGTTGGAAAACGAATTCCACAGGCATTCCCTAGAGTCCTACAAATTCAATAGGTGGAATGTGTAACATATAGTCACCCAGTTCTTTTCTATCCCATCGCAGAACAAGTGGTTAAACTAGACACAGAGTGAAGCCGAACGGACGTTACAAACGTGATGAATGGTTATGATGAACTAGAGCTTCAAAGCGGCTTGGTAGGCTGGAATAAACGAATCGCCCACCATCTCAGCTATTATTTATGTTCGTAGCGATGGCGACAAGAATAAACATTATGACTACTTATGATTCCGTTGTACAGTGTACGAAATCCGTCACGAATTTTACTGCCAGGCATCTTGAAATTCCACCGGGAATTCGAGATGAGCATATTGCGAGAGTATCTTAAGTCATCATAAAGAAAACGATGGCATGCCTTTTTGGGAGAAGGAATTTTTCAGAAAAAGACAACTACCGTAGCTTTTCTAGGAAAATTGATTCGTGTTACGAATGGATCTGGGGTCCACTCGTCATGAATAACCACGCACGCACGTTTGTTCGATTTGTTGAAACTGAGCGCTATAGGGGCACATTGGGAGGGTATCCAAGCTGAAGATAACTTTTTCTTGGACAAAGTCATTCAGAACACCTGAGTGAGTGTATGTAGAGGGCTCACAGTACCGCAGAGATCTTATGTTCTTAACTTTATTTTCTATGGCGATCACGTTTAAAATGCTCCACTTCTTATTCTACCTAAGCTAGTGCTTACCTGCTGCGTTGAATTGGGAAAAAAACCTGAATTTTTTCTGTCTAGCCTAGTTCAGAACACAATCAGTCCCAAGACAGGTGTGATTCTCAGTTTAAATGTATGAATTAACTGATTAGGTGAGCAGTAATCGACGCCGAGGGAATAGATGTAGTACATAGAAGAATATCAAAATCAGTTTCGCCAAAGCATTTTTTTCTAATTTGCAGATTTCCGTATTATTTTTTATATTAAAATTATATTTTTATTATACTTCCAACATTGATGCGTAATAATCGAGCGGAAATGAAGCGGAACGATCTGTTCCTAACGTTTTAGGGTGCAGGAAAAGTACTATTGGCTTCCGGATTGTTCAGTAATTAGTAGGAAATTTACAATCGACTAGTGGTCACTGCAAAGATCTAACTCAAGTCCTGAGTTTAACCGAAAATCAGCTTTTTGAACCCTCTTTTTTTTCATGACTACTTCTTAGTATTTCCTCTTCTCAATCCAATTACGCATTGAATTTTTGGGTGCGAAAGGTTGATGGAATTGGACGAGTTTTTTACGAGTATTCATTCGTAATGTTGCGTGTCACAGGTCATTGTACCGACACATTCTCTGATTGAATACAATGATTCGCTCTAAACAAACCAAAGAAAAACCTGTTTGGTTTAATTGTTCTGCAATCGAGTTGGGACGAGTTTTCCTTCCTGATTGCCCCATTCTTGCTCAACTGCATGAGGAATGATCATCAGAATTGATTGGAGGGTAGAACGTAGCGACAGGATTGTTTCAAAAATGAATGATTGGAGAGTTTTATTGGAAATAGAAATCTTCTATGGAAGGAGTTGTTATTTGTCGTATTCACATGGAAAATATGACAATTACGTCCAGCGAACTTGATTTGGACTAGTTTTGGAGTTCTGGGTGGTTCTGGTTTTGAACATATATTGGACGTGTTATCACGTCTGAATAGCATAATTGAGAAGCAAATGGATAGGAATATGGTTGTGGGTCTGAGTAATTCACGATGTCCAAGGATGTTAAAGACATTGGTTGATTTTTGCTGAATGGACGAGTTGTCCCTGGTAAGGAAATCGAGAATATGGAAGTAATGATATGAGTTGACAATGACATTGTGAGGTTAATGAGGGCATGGCAAGAGATAGGCTGCTCTTGATTTGCATATATGCCAATGTGCAACAGAAAGCCACACCAGTCTGTATCTCCTGGCCCCTATAATCCGGGATAGGGCAGGCTGACTGGTTGGTTGTGGAGGATAATGGTAAACGACGAGGTGAGCAGGTGTGAGACACCAGTTTATCCTTCGGAAAGCCGCGTGTCATCTGAGTCGGACATGGTTTTTGACGCGGCACTAACGGCTCGGAAAATGTTTGGCTTCGCTCCAAGACAAGCTATGTATCATCTTGAGGTCCAACACTTCGTGAGTGACGACTGGGATACGCCATGCACTATTTTTTCATAAGTGTATCACGTGGAATTGGATGCGTTCGGCTAATTCACACCGCCTCAAAGGCCCACAATTAAAAGCTTTCACAAGCTGTATAGCTGTCTAACTGACCTAGTCTTTTTACCCCAATAAGATTACCCCTTTCAGCTACAGCGAACAATGTCGTGGTCGAAAGGTGCACTGACACGTAGGGTGTGGGATCGTGTCCTGGAAAAGCCTAATGAAGTTTTCATAGAAAGCAAAATAAAATCTCGAGTACTCCTACGGGAGCAAGCTGGACAGGAGGACTAGAGTGGGTTGAAGAGTCTCTGTAGATACTCCACGGCTGTAAGCCTGTCAGAGCTGATGAAGACTTTGGCGGATTAGGAATAGCGAGAGAAATCCAGAAAAAGTAGCGCCAGCTCTGAGCCGATGCTTAATCAATAATAATATCGATAAAAGCACTAATAATGCAAACTAATACATCACGAAAGGAGAGAAGGGATAGCGTGCAAGACGAGGCGCTGAATACTCTGGAAGTCGAGTGCGTCGGCAAAGTTTTTCCCACCTCGGCTTGCGCTCGACTCCTATCAGGAATTAAGAATTTCTGATGATTCTGAAGAGCTTATGAAAGCCAGTTAATATTTACCGAGAAATTTTTCCCCAAACAGTTGCTCAAAGCCAGCTATCGGGCCCCAAAGGGGCAGAAGGCGTCGCTTAGCTGGACTGCTTGGGGCTTGGTCTATGAAACCATGAGTTTCAATAAATAGCAGGTATAAATAGCTGTTATGAGGGAAGAAGAGTACCGTAAGTGCACTGTACGAGGGAACGTCAACTGGCAGGTGATAGCATAGAGCTCAATGTAATTATTCTGCATATGATTAATTTGCATAAGCAGCGGTGGGGATTGTAAAACCGCCGCGCGCGATGCCGTATGGGCGGAGCCATAGAGGAGTATTCTTTACTTCGTTGATGACTTATAAAAAGCAGCTCTGTACTTCTTATTCGAGACTCGTTACTCAATGAGGCATCGGAGCGATTACGGTAATCAGAAAAGAGTAAGAGTTCCCCGAGCATCTAATGAATGCTAATCGGGCAGGCTTCAAGGCGTTCCTGGTGGTTAATTTATGGCGGCAGCCGCCGCTTTGTAATCCATACTGTAGAACCTGGCAGCTGGCCAAACTGTCGGCACCGTCCATTGTCATCAGGCAGTCGTGATCTGGATTAAGCAAGGTAGAACGTGCTGAATCCAAACGGTCGTGCTTCGATGGGTGTTCCTGTCAGGATTATTGTAATTACAATTATATTTACTATTGTCATTATTATTGCTATTATCATTACTAAATATTATAATTAGCCTGTATTCCTTATATGGGAGCGGTTTCATTTTTCAATATCCTCATCATGATTATCGTTTAGAGCCCATAGAAAGCGTTTCAAATTCGGAAGATAAGGATAGTGAGCTCCGCAGGGAAAAGGAGGACGTAGTCTTCTGGTGCGGGGACCAGGGTCAATGTAGGAAATGAAACCGCTCTCATCTATGAACTTTGAAGTATTCATTTTTCAGTGTACTGTCAGATCTACAATATTACTTATTATTCATTATTCTAGGAGATATAAAGTCGATTTCGTCAAGAAATGCCTTGATTAAATTAAACTATTTGATGATAATTTAATAACAATAGTGGATAATTAAGATAATTAGAATAACAATCTCATATAATTATTTGAACTGCTGCAAACATAGGTTTCTAACATTAACTTAGAACACAGAAGCTATACAGGTGAAATGTGAGACTTAGGGAACTCAAAGATCATGAATGATGGCTAACTCGCAAAGGCTGCGCCGTGCTCTTACCCTCGGTTCAGGAGTTTCTCTTCAATGTTGGTAGGGTATTGTTAGATAGTTCAGTGCTAATAATGTAGAAAAGATTTAGGGTTATCTCAAATAATGATTGAAGTAAAGTGCATATTTTTCCGCTAGCTTTATGCAATGACAGCCATTTCGGGCGGGCTTAATGACATGCCCAGGATTAGTCTTTCGGACTCGAAAATACTGGGGTGGAGTAGCCAACGAAGCAAATATGGGTTCTCGGATTAACTATCGCTATAAGTATGACCATAGAGGTTTTGCAGAGGTAATGATTCTTTCTAGATATGGGGCTATTTTGAACGCGTGGTCAACGATCATTCGACACATTCATTCTTTCAGGTTTTACTCTGCTATAATAGGTTGTTGAACGCGAAATTCTCAAATTTCGTGTATCCATTCAATCGCATAGGAGTACGAGAACCATTCAAAATCGTTTTACAGCGGTCGGTTAGGAAAATGCGCATAACTTTTTCAGAAAGGTCGTTACCATTATCTCTTCGTATTATGATGCATTAGCCATTCCTTCTCATATCCGTTTTATACGGTAACCAAAGCCAACACAATTGTCGAAGTAGGTTATTCGGCTTTTAACGGAGCTCTTTGAGTCATAAAGAACCATATGAATCGGACATGTCGATTTCTACGATATTTATCGTGAAGTTATTTCTTTTCAATCTCGTTGTGGTTTTTCTGTGGGTACTTGGTTGATGTAATAGGACATAGCAGGATCAGAATCAGAATCAGAAGGAATCAGATCAGCGGGAGAGCCATTACCATCCCCATTGGTCGATCACAGACTTGGACGAAGACCTGGAAATCCTGGATCGAATCCGATCCCGTAGACTTCGTAAAATCGGAGCTGCGCCTTGAGCCTGCACATCACTTTTGAGAGGGAGGGGAGGGGCATGAAGGTTGTCGAATTGCTGTTTTTGGGTGATCTTTCTTCTATCTGCTGCGCCAGATTGCGTAATGTTATCTTATAGTTCCGTTACACTCTCTCTCCATTCTGGCTAGTGTTGTCACTACTATTCCCAATTACAAATGCGTTCGTCCGGCGAACTCCCGGATTATTCACGCCTCGATGCCGAACAGCGTCAACGCACCACACACAGACTAAGAGGCCATTCCGCATAAAATATGGTGCTGGAAATGCGTCGAAAAGTGGCCAGAGAGATCTGATATATGATCGACATGATGAACGAGATGAAGCAACTGGTGAAGCTGAAGAAGCTCATGGAGAGCTACCCCTCTGATAGGGCAGAACGCATTGGTGAGGGGTGTGTGGAGACGAAAATGTAGAAGATCCCGTAACCTGGACGTCCATCATGCTTACACGACTGTCTAGCAATGAGCACTACTCCGATGGAACATGGAGTTCATCAATGCTGCTGTCGTAGGCTGGCAAAATTTGGTAAAATTGACCAGACAAGATCGTGGAGAGTTCGGAGTCTGGGGAGTATTCAGTATTCGGATATTCCCATATATTATTCCCGTATATTCGTTTTACGGTAAGCATCAGCGTCCATCACCAATAGTAATTTAAACATTAGCTTCGTTTTCACTAGTACGGTATTTTCCGCCTTTTTCCTTCTCTAAAATTGTCGGTCCATGGCTAAGTATTACCCAAACTGCACTTGGGTACGTCATGTTTAGGTGCTATTAGGCTATTTGCAAATTAAAAAACATGTAGAATACGGATTTGCTTTTCGTCGCAGGTGAGAGAAGGAACGGATTCCTGCTAGAAGACCAGCTGAGCACACTGACCTCGCTGGGACGAGTACGATAGAATTTGGGCCAGAGAAGTCGTTGGAGAGAGTCTGATGATTTTGGGTTTTAGGCCTACAGCTGTATCTTTTTTTAACGATTAACCTTTGATAAATTTGGGCCGTTGCCTTTTTCTTCAATCTTGAGAGGCATTTCGTATTGAAATGTTTCCGTACTTCAGCAGTCGGCCTACTGATCTATTGTTTTCTGTTCAAGAAACAATTCACCATGATTAGATTGAACCGCAGATCATGAATTGGAAAGCAACTTTGTTCATTGAGGCTTGTCACGAATGGTGAAAAAGGTCTACGAATGGTGGCGGGAGGATTCACTGTTAGGGATCTCTTGCTCTTTTCCAATGGACGGGACTACCAAATGTCCAGTACTCATCGGGTGTTTTTACCCTGTTTGGGCAGTGACAATGCTACCATCAAAGCCTACTTTTCTTCCTAACGCGTAACTGAAGTCATTCCAATATGTTTCTGAGATTTGGATGTGAAGCCGCTCCACTTTGTATGGAGGGTGGATCGAATACCCCATCTTAGCCTTGTCGGAGTAGGCAATCCCCTCAAATTAGGTTAACTGGTAGCAGATCTTTTGAGGGATTCGAAAGCCTACTCTACATACCGGTTGCTAACCCCAAGTGTCAGGGTGGCGGCCCCTTCTAGCGTTTAGGTAGGTGGAAGGGAGGCTGTCGTAGCCACACATTCCTTATCTATGATTATGGAAGGTCTAATTGATAGCTCAGCGAATTACTTTTCTCCCAGTCTTCTATTGTACCTCGGCTATATTAGTAAGGATGGGAAGATGGGAAATGAAGGTTGCCATTTGAAGTGAACACGACAGAGTGTCACATTTGAGAGCGTAGATGATTAACAGCAAAACAGGCAGGAGTACAACATTATTAGTTGAAAAATAGGTAATAGTCAGCAATCAGACTATGCTGGATCTGAAAAATGCATGCTGAATGTGCACGGGAAGCAGACACATGAATCTTGCCGAAAATGGCCTGGTTATGAAGAAATCGAAAAGAAATTTGAACAACACAAACGAAATGTAGCACATTGGTTTGGTACGGACATGCTTGTAGAGGAGATGGAAAGGACCGACAGGAAGACATTCGTTTTCCGGACAGGAACCCATATAACAGCCAGTTAAGTGGCCGTTCAGCATTTATATGGCGGCCCTCCATATGTGAAAAGAGGGGATGGATATGATGGCGGTAATTGCTGTGAGTACATACAGCAGCCAGCGTTCGATCAACGAGGAAAAGGGCACAGAAGAGGGCAATTCGAAAACTTGCTCAGCTCTCCACGAACAGTCAATCTGTATAATGTTCTGAAACATAGGGAATCAAATGTCTGGCGCCGTTCATCCTTTTTGGGATATGGCATCGGGTTTGCTTAGTGGCAGGCGATGCTATCCTGATGGGAGCATTTCTCTCAGCGACTCCTCGGGTAAACAAGCAACCTTTTCGGTTTCCTAGTATTTCGAAATTTGCAAAGGGAAGTTAGCATTGGTTTTTAGTGGCTTCCGACAGTCTTATAAGATGAAGCAAAAAGACGGTTTCTTTGATTCCCTCAAGAAGTCCTAAAGCACAGCGCAATCCGGAGTGAGGCTCGGTATGAAACAATCATTCCTCGCTTTTTTTATGAGAATCTACTTTCTTCTTTTCGGATCCCAGAAGATGTTGAATTCCAAAAATCGCTATAATAAGAGGACTGTGGAATGAGTGGTTGTATATTGTGATCTAGTAAATAAGATAGCGAAGAGGTTACTGTAGAAGTTAGTGTAATAGAAATACTGGGGAAGTTTCAAGTTTTGGCTGAGAATTACGACATGATGCGTCTGAGTGACTGAAGCTATGGCAAAGGTTGGATATGGAGTGGAGTTGCGGAGTGTTTGTTGAAGTGGTATGGGCGTGGAATCGTCAGTGATACCTGCCTATGGTTATCCGGTTACTCTTCTAACTGCTATGGAGGGGGAACGCGAGTTGACTATATGTATCGGAAAACATCCCTAAGCATTTCGATTACCTGAGTTATTCGGTATTTGGGTAGTTCAGCTTTCATTAATATCCTTCAAATTATCTTTGTGACCAAAAGAATAAGGCGTTTGCTTGGCTGAACCCAGTTGTCATTGTCCATAAACCTATACTAATCGTCCCGAAGCTAGAGGCAGTAGTACATTGAGAGGATGACCTGCGTAGTTTGGGATGGGTTGTGGGTCCATGTTCACCTTGAAAATTTCAGAACAAATCGATTTCGAATGTCAAAGTAAAGTAGGTATTAAAGTGAAAGTAAATCAAAATACCAATCATTGTTTAGCTGTAATAATAGGAAGAGCAATGCGGGTACTATAAATACTAATTCCAAAGAGTCATTTTCTCGTGTAAACTTGGTGCCATCGATTGTTTAATTAGACGGTGAGGGTGGGAAAAGAGTGATACTGGCTAAGAAATTTTATGCCGCTTACATAGACTGTAGCCTAATCCGCTAAGCTATACCTTCACAAAAGTTCTGTCGGAGTAGCAAGGCCGAGTAATAAAGTTTCTACAGAAGTGTAAATTTAGGTGATTTTCGGCTGGATTTAAATGGTAAATCAATCGCGAACAGAAACATTTTGATCTAATTGGGTTGTTGATGCTCCTATAAAGTCGACATGCAGACATGATGTCAAATGCAGCTGTGCGCTGCAAACCCATCGCAGCTGGTTGACTGGTCATCTAGAATCGAATGTTTTTACGTTCCATGGCGGCAGTTTTCGACCGTGCCGACACAATACCTCATCAAAACCAGAAGATGAAGCATCCTCCTGTTCATACAGTTCTTAATGTGAGAAGATACGGTGTAGTGGCTAGCGGCGCGATGGACTCATTCAAAGGTGCAACCTTGCTCACCTCAAGGTCCAAGTTCATTTCCAGTTGCAGGCTTTCTGCATCTAGTGCATGTTTTTTGCTGATGTCCCTGGACTTGGGCTGACAACATTTCATGTTTGGGGAAACAGTTTTTGAACGGACCATTTCCTTTTCCGCTTTTGAATACTGTTTTTTATTGCAAGTTCATTGACGGGGAAAACACAAAGTGCACAAAAGGTAGGGATTTCCAGTTTAGACAATCAGTTGGATTGATGAGTAAGTCACCCAACCCGTGAGGGTAGCTCTGTACTTTTCGGTTCGTTGGATAATCTCCCGCGTCAAAATTGAGGTTACTTTTGAGGAGAACTTTTTAGAGGGAGGATAAATAATTTTTAATGTTTTTTCCTCGCACCACTCAAACCCATTTAGAGTTCTTCCAAGGGATTTCTAATTTCAGGGTCTTGGAATGAACAGACGATCGCAGGGATTTGTATAGGCGGTTAACTACTCAGCATGCTTTTCTTATTCGTAGGGCTCAAGATATTTTTAGAATGGGTTGACTGCCCGTAGAATAATCTCATGTAGCGGAAGTAGCAGTTCTCAGACCTTTTTTCAATCTCTGCTGATTTTGTTTTCAAGTGCTAAGAACCAGTAGACGGATCCACGGAGAAAAGGGGACGGCCTAACTAGCAACGGAATAGTCCTAAGTAGCAGGATTAGCAGTTCTCGACCATTTTTTCTTATCTCATAACTGATTTTGGCTTCAAATGCTATGAGTTAGAAGAAGACTTGCATAGGAACGAAGGGGGATGTGAATAAGCTACTGGAAGTTTGATTCTTCTTCGGGTGGCTAGACCGCCAGAAAGGAAACGTTTGTTTGATCATTTACAAGTCCCTACTATTCGCCAGAAGTCCTTGTGATCATGATTGCGCCATGTTCTCACCATTTGCTCGAAGTGTGAAGGTAATTGAATATCCGCGATATTGACAAATTGAATGTAACTGTTGAGGTGGTTGATATTTCTTTTGCTCTGTTATGGTAGGATGGAAAATATCATAATATATTTACTCTTTCCAACAAATTGGTCCCTCATGATTTTTTTTAGTTTGCGTTTTCTTACTCAGAACGGTAGTTCCAATATCTTCGCCAAGAATATTCAAGATCGAGAAGTGCTTTGACCTCGTAACCGCTTTATTAGAATTGAATTGACCTTGGCACTCATGCCTTATCTTTTGATCTTCATAAGAATGTAATTGGGTTTAAGGTTATAGTAGAAATTGTAAAAAAAAAAGAAGAAAAGCCATCTCTGAATTCTCGAGTAACCTCGGGTAATTTTAAGTTGCTCCTAGTTATAGTAGGGAATATTCAAAAGACAAAGATAATGGTTTTAATTTTTTTTCGAGATACTCCCTTCAATTCACATACGTTGAAAACAGTAGAGCCGCTCAATCGCATGAAAAGGTGGCCAGCTCCATCCATTTAAAGCGTCCCAAGAAAAATGAGGAATGCGAGAGGGAAACTTCTGTCTCATTCAGAGAACTGCCCATTACTTTTTTGCATGAAGTCCTTTTCGGCTGGCAAAGACTACATTTTCTTCAGTGAATGACTTTTAGATGTTCTTTGACAAGAAATGTGGAAGTGCTTGTAGAAAATAAGGGGAAACGCTCATCATAGCACAACCCTCCCGGGATTCATTGCTGTATCGGATTCCTCATAACTTCTTCTGAAAAGCCAACTGTAGGGCAGGGCTGATCGTAATCTAAGCTGTCCATCTTTATTCAGCTCATTCCCACAAAGGAGACTATTGGGTTTGGGTAAGGAGACATAAATTCGTAAAGCCCATAAGTGGTAGGTCAGGGAATAGAGTCAATACAGTACCAGGAACAATGAGACGAGATAGGGCTGTTCTTTTAATTTGGGGGTGGCGGAGAATCTTTTGACTGAGCCCTAAGGATGAGAAAAGCAATGGTGGAGCCAGACGCTGCCATCAACACCGCTCAGTATAAGCTGTACCTCCAACTTTTCAGAACAGAGGGCTTACATTAAGAAGGTTTACCTTGAGTCAACCTACTTGACTGCTTGACTGCTTTGCAGCCATACACATATGAAGCTGAAAGAAGAGAAGATTGCAGTTGAAAAAAAATCGGAAAGCTCTTTTTATCTGGAGTGTGAGTGGGGCAGCCCTAAGTGGACCCCTCAGTAGATTCTTGGGGAAAGTGTAGAATAGACTGAAAAAAGAAATGGAAGAAAAAATTGAAACATGAAAATTATTGGTAACATTCTCATTAATTTGCTATCTGAAACATTTTCTACACTTAGTATGATTACTAGATTGGACGATGGAGCTTATCAGGAGGAAATTTACAGTTTGAGGTCACAGTGTGGTGTCCTGGAAAATGAGGATCACGAATTAGGTCAGAGTCACTAGAATTTAGGACAGTAATCATTGCCGACTATGTGGCTTGGCGTAAAATTATGAAATAAAATGATATAAGGCATGAAAGAACTGATGTTGGGGAGTGGATAGTGTATATAAGCGAGTAAATGAAATTCTCCGTCCATGGATGAGATCGGCTGGGAGAGGAGTGATCGCTTTGAAAATGGTCGCACATACCCCCCGCAAAATTGCCCCGGCATAATCGCGTTGTGAGCGACCGCTGCACGTGCCGAAACGACGAACTAATAATGCTTCTCTAATGAAGTTCGCACCACTGAACAAGGCTGTTGGGGTTTTTCACTGAGTCCAAATGGACTTATGGGGTCGCCATGTGAAGGTTGGATGGGGTAGAGGAGGAGGAGAGATTTCAGGCGGATCACTTTTCGACTTCTTAGGAGCTAGATAGTAGAAATTGAGGAGTATAGTTTGCAGCTTCATACTTCTGACTAGTTCCTCCACCCCCACTGGTGTTTCTGAAGAACACAACCAGTTCTTACTTTTTCAGCCAGTTCAAGTACGTTCAGACTTACCAGCCTTCCTACTGTATTCTTCTTACGCTACTGTATTCTTCTCACGCAAAGGTTTTTCCAGATCTGAATAATTTTTCTGGAAATTCATCCTTCCGGGAATTTATGACAGTTTTCCCAGTGCTGGCGCCAGAAGCCAATACCGTGAAAGCTGTGGATGGAAGCATGTTCTATGAAGTCGATAAACTTTCTGGACTTCATGGAAACATCAAAAATGTTCATAAAAGGGCAGCACACGCAGGTGCATATGTAATGTTCGAATATCTGTATGAAGCAGGGGAAAAACTCAGCAGGGGAAATGGATTTATTGCCTATGTATGTGATAAAAAAATCCTCAGGGTATTGTTTTACCTGGTTGAAACGTCTCGGGTGTTGGTTTGAGCAGCAGTTGCAGCTGCTCGATTTTGAGTAATGTCCCATACATGGCGTACTCTTGAAAGCTTGGTGAAGCTTAAGTTATTTTGCCCTTTTGTCCTGTTTATGAAGGGAGAAAGCCTTCTTTAAGGTAGATAGTCGCATAAAAAATTGGATGGAGCATTCAAGGAAAGACCTTGAGGCGACTAGCCACAGAGAAGCGTGCCAGGCCTATGACAGGCAGACCTTAAGAAGATAATGGTCTGGGGTGTGGTGCGTGCGCTCCCCATGTTTCACTGCATGACTTTCGAAAATTTTCGAACTCTACAGCCAGTGAAAAACTAGCCGTCATATCAGTGCAGGCCTGAAAATGTGAAGAATAAAAACTAAGAACGTCTTCAGGAGGTTGGTGAGTTGTTGATGAGCAGCTAAACGTAGCAAGCATCACGAGCAGCTCGCTGATTGCAGTCCCGATGGAAGGGATTAATAATCGAAGCTCATTGAGCCCTCAATAGTGCATGAGCCACGTATAAGACCTTCTTCTAGAAACGCTGTTATTTCAGGGGGTCATGGAACTACTGCTCCATACTGAGCCTCTACTGCCCATTTATGCAGAATGAATCTTAAACTTTGCGGTCTCGTTGCTCTGCTTATTGGATGTTGGCTTCGACTTCTAGACTTAAAGCTCACATCTTCATTGAAGTTGCTGGGCAATGGTCTGCACATTTCGCACACTTATTAAGAGCACTCAGAAAAGCCGTTGAACTATAGCGGTGAGAAGTACTGAAAGATTCCATTCATGGTTGAGACGGAATAAATTAACGAGTCACTTAAAGCGTCCGGAGTCAGTGGATGGGAATCGGCTGCGAGCGCGTGGGATCAGTGAAGTTCTTAACTCGGACAAATTGCCGGTTACGGGGGTTAGGGAAAGTCATTTTATAAAATATGGCCTACCTACTTCCAGTGAAAATGATTGACAATTCTTTTTTGCTCGCCAGCTCTCCATCTTTGTGCCACCTACTTAACCTTTGGTCAAAATAATTACTCTTCTGGATGCCCTCCCCCCTCGACTCAGCCCTTTGTATGCGCTCTGGGGGACTGCACACAAATAAATATTTTCCACATGGTGGGCTCAAAAGATAGGAATACTTGTCAAGGGGGATCGAGCCATGATCCCCTATATAAGGCAACTACTTTAGCCACATAGCCACATTTAGTAAGAGTGTATATTAAGTTCTCACTTGAAAGACTAGTTGGCGGATGTGATTTCAGTCACGAAATTGCTAGAATATCAGAGGGCATATTTGGGTTTTCAGACTTGTCCTTTGGGAAATGTTGACTTCAATTACCTCACCACAAATTTCCGCCCAATTCTATTATATTTCAATAGGGCCTTGTGAATGATTGCCATACTATTCAGCGAAAGTAGTAGCAAGTAATATCTATGACCTTATTCTTACGCTATTGAAAAAGTTCGGGCAGGGTGAATTGTTGAGGCAATTTATTATAATCATACCCATAGAACCACAAAGGGAAAGGGCATACTCACCGCTTTTTATGATGTGAAACTGGAACTGCATCAAAGGTGATACTTACGAAGTTCCCCACTCCATCTCTGGATCTATTTGGTGTGAAACATGGGGCTATTTGATACATTCTTGAAAGGGGTTCGTATACTTCCTGGCCTAGTCGTTATTAGATAAGAGAGACTATGTCTTTAAGAATAAGAACCTCAAACAGCTCATCACAGCGCATAGTTTGATTTGCACCAATAGTTTGATTTGCATTTTAGGGGCTCCGTCAATTTGGGCGAAAATAGGAAACATGGCGCATCTTGAGAGTTTGTCGAGTGTCAGCCATACAGCATTAAGGTGCTTACGCAGAAGATCAAATAGTGCAGAACTTCTACGATGTGGGAAGAGGCGCTTCCCTTCCTATTGGGGAGATTGCGGAATATCTTGAATTAGGAACTCAACAGGGAAGAAACAACTAATATTTGTAAGTGGATCTTAAGAAGTAAAGAAATAGTGGCGTCATAGCTGCTGCGCTAACCTTTGTATTCATTTCTATGGCTGTAGATAGGGAGCGAAGAAACCTTCTAATGAAAAATGTATTCATTTTTTACAACGCTATGGAAAGAACATTTGGGAGGAGGGGTATTATTACGCAGAAGTGTTAAGCGCAGCAACCAAATGAAACGTTGGGCATCTGAGAAATACGGGCGGAAGAATGGTGGAAATCCATCACTTGCTGAGACGCGCCATGTATTCGGCTTTCATTAAGAGTTGTAATTACATTTGAATGGTTATCTGTCCCTTACAATCGTACGTATAGCAGCCAATTTGTGGTAATGCCCCTTTTGTCATTTCCCTACTCCCCACTGGCTTTTTCTTAGTTTTAAAATTAGGTCGCAGCTAGAGGGAGCCAGGATTCGTTGGTCATTTGAAATGGTTCCGCGGTATCTGAGTGGAATACGCGAGAATTTCATTTTCGTCTTCTATAGCTTCGAGTGGCATCATCTAATCCAGCTGCGGCTTAATGTCCGCGATGATGGGACGGAAGGAGGAACCTGATAAATGCCATAGTACTAATATTTACAGTTATTATTACAACATTTATCATATTCTAATAATCGTTATTATAACAATAATATCATAAATTTAACATTTGGGGTAGGAATAGGTAGGGGGTTACCCGTGTATCTTATTATCAGGTTCTCAGACTGCATCTTACCATAATTTGATGGATTGAGTTTCGCGTAAACAGAAGTATCTTTTGCAATTTGAAGAGTGTCGTCACTGGTTTTACAGTTTCTTATTGTTTGATTAATGACCTGGTTAAGAAAACCCTTATTTGAAGAAAAACCATGGCTGACAGACGGTTCCGTAATCGGAGGAAAAGAAGGGATCTTTGTGTTTAGTGATCTGGAAAGCGTTTTCACATCCAAATCCTCCCTTGCTACAGTTACACGTCCAACTTGTTTCATTGAGAGTATGGATGGGATTTTCGCGCTTCAATGACAATCTGATATGTAGTCCAAGTATGAGACTTTGACGCGGATCTTACAATCACAGAAGTTCCAGAGCCCCAATCAAATCTTTTATTCATGATATTAGAAGATTTAGAAGAAATTTTGTAGGTTTCCGAAAACTGTGGGGTTAGGATCAAGTAAAACAAAATACTAAAACTCGGCGAGAATGGAATGGATGGAAAGTTAGTGAGTCTCTAGCATATTCGGACGTTTCAGTAACAAAAAAGGTAGGAAAGCATGAGCCTAATAATTCAACTACAATAGGAACTGTTGAACCAGCTACGAATACTTCAAACATGATCTAAAACGAGTTTTTTGGGTCCAGTGAAGACAATTTAAGGCGCAAAAAAATACTGGGAATGCTATCCCAGAGCAGTATCCTGTTTGATTATTTCCTAGCCCATTACGCTTGGCTACATTTTTGACCCATCAACATTTTTTCTTTTACGCTCGATTTGACATCCCAGTGGAACCCGTGCGTGTGGTCGCGTTGCGTTCACCGGTGTCGGATCGTGCATAAAAGCATGGTTCAAGGAATTGAAGGTGCATCAAACACCCAGCGAATTAAGGCCAACGAATTCATCAGAGTAGAGCAGTAACAGTCATGATGTAGGTTCTGGTGGACCAGAGGGCGTACATGGCAGTAAGTTCTATGTAATGACAGTTTTCGCCATAGGGCATTCATCAAAATTGGTTACTGTAATTATTGTGATAGGGGAAGAGTTAAGAGTTACACTGAATTCGGGACTGATCGTCCTATACTTCCTTTTCGGAGAGAAAAGGACTCTACTACATCTGGTAAGCTAGTAGCATATCTAGATGAGCATGATTTAAAAGGCCTTGGACGTATAGATAGACCGTGAAGCTTGAAATCCTTTTTTGTCAACTTCCTGAGATGGAAGTTTGATTTTTTCAGTGACCAGCCCGATCTTAGCTGTATTCTACCAACTCAAATGTTGTCAGCCAAGGAGAAAGCCAACGAAATGTGGAGAAAGACCATAAAAGCATTGAAGGTCTGTCAAAGTTCCTAGAAGCTTTACATTTATTCTAATAATTTCCATTACAACAGTTAGCTGAAGAAAGCGTTATTCATAGAAATTATTAAAGTTATCTGGGTACAGAAACTTTTTTTCAGAGAATTTCTTACAAAGGTAATACAAATTCACATTGTTGGAAACTCAAATGACTTATACAAAAAAATTAAAATTTAACTTAATTTATTTCAACTGATTAGAAAATATTGATTGATACTTTTATGGTTTTGTATTCTGAGTCCATTACTGCGAGAAAATATTCCAGGACGTCAAATCGAGCAACGTTTCACATCTTCAAAAGGAATTCCTATCATATTGTCGGCAATTTCGCACTTATGGATCGACATTCTTCATTACTGAGGTCTATATGTCACAGGTTTGTTTGTTTTTGTTTGATTTACCATTCATTATTCCTAATTATCACCCTATCTCACTGATCAAGCAAGAACGGCATGGATTAGATGGAAGAAGCTGGCATATGAATCTTAACATAGAGTGTCAAACTCTAAGGCAGATTTCAAATTCCAAAAGTTCAAGATGGAAATTGGTTTTTTTGCGATTTGGTTTGCAGAGCGACATGGGTCCCGTGACGATCCTAGAGATTTACTCATCAACTTTCATTTTTGCCATTATCTCACCTACCCCCGGTCCTCCTTAAACCAGCAAATTATAAGATTCAGGTTTCTTCGATTTTATATGTGAAAAAAATAAATGAATTATTCTTTTATTTGGAAGGAAAGTGAGTCTCATAAAAGTAGCGGATATTATAAGCCAAATGAGCTATTTTTTTTTGAAATGATTGTCATCTACGGAGCGCTCCAGTAAAAGTCGAGTTGTCTTTCGAAAAAAAAAAGCGTCGAAGGAAGGCATATGACAGCTGAAAAGACAGTGACGTAAAGTTTGAATCTGTCATCCTTAGTAAAGCTATGATCAGTTGCTCCCCTGAGATAGCAGCCTTTGAGCAGCTATTCCCGGCAGATAGTTGATGAATTGGTCAGGTCTCCGTTACGTATGTAAAGACGAGCTCGAGAGACATGAATCCTCACAGGAATACGCGTCGTTTTTGGTCAAAAACTGCCAGAAAAGGAGCGGTGACAGCTACCGAGTGGAACTGCGGATCACTAGTAGTGAAACTCGTACCATAATCCCACACTAGTATATAACTGGCAGCCCTCTGCGACTTTCTGATAAGCACTGGTTGGGACATCCTTACGCAAAGGCAGAAAGTTCGTAGTCATCTTGCTGGTTCGTAAGATTGTGTCCTGCGTGAGCACACTTAGCCTTCTTTGTTCGAGAGGATCGGTTAGATTGAAACAAAAATGCAAAACGATCTCAACAGCTGTTTTAGAAAGAGAATTTAAGATTAACTGGCTGTTGAATTCGTTGAATGGGTGGTCTAATATGGATTCGCATTAAAACTCTCGATCGAAACCCGAAACAATAAGTCAACGCTCGCCATTTTTTATCGCATAGAGTCTGCTAGAATATGCTTTGCCATTCGAGTACCTCACCTGAACAGTTTCACCTCATTTTCCTGGGGTAGCCATAGTGGGCTTGGCATTTGGTTTCACTCAAGACTGCGGAAGCCACTCATCACTAAGACCGTCTTCCCCAAAATGGTCACTGAACAGCCTTCCCTTCACCCCTTCCTTCTATCATCCGCTTGACTTTTCAGCTTTTCCGTATTTTACAGCGAGCATAAGGGAATTGTGGAGAACATGTTTTGTTTACAGTGTTTAGGGTAGGGTCCTACTAAAATTATGATTAATTCGTATTACGACAAAAATTTTGTACACTACTTGTGAAAATTGTCTAGCAAATCCCTGAAAACGGTGAAATTCGAGGGGAAATCGGGAGCCGGCCCTGTCATCACGAATAGCATAAAGAGTTGTCTTGGGAATTTTTTATGCTTTGTTTGTTGGGTTTTGGGAGCTGTTGAATGGAACGACGACAGGATTTTGAGTATTTCTTTGAAGAATCACAAAAGTGACAAATGTCAGCTTCGGCTCCCCCATAGGAGTCGAGCAGCGTTGAGGATTCACTGAGTCTGAGCCAAAGGAGCTGCCATATTTTATTGGAATAGAAGAGTTAGAAAAGTGATGTATTAAGGGATGCAACTATCTGTTGCGTTTTAAATTTACTTCGTACATTGCGTTCACTGTGAGTCATTGAGGAACCTGGGTTGGTGCGAGCTTTATAACGGCTTATGGGGTCAGTCGATGTTCGGGACGACAACCGTCTAATGACTAGCTTTGATCCTGCCTGGCGCGATATTTGCAAGTAACTATTTTGACCATTTTAGGGACTACCTTCCTTGTAATTTTATCAGTTCTCGATGTCTCTTGGTTTTGAGTCGTTTAAAGTCTAAGGAAACACCGGAACATACCCGTAAAGACTTTACAGCACAAGGAGAAAAAGCTAGCTCAGCAGATGACGAGCTAGCTTGCAGATCGACAATGAAAAACTATGTAGCTAAATTAAAGATTTCATATCACCTAAAATTACACTGATTTCGGCTGTTGAAAGAAGTGAGTTGAATGGCATGAGAAAGGCCTGGACATGGGAATTCACAGGGTGGCGAAACTGCGAAGGCGACTGGGCGATGAGGAGTTCTGCCGAAATTATTACTAAATGGAAAGAATTTGGACATATTGCTACCTCATGCATGGCCACATCAGGGAAATCACATTAAGTCATCGTGTTCAAGGTTTCGACGTATGAATGGAATACTCTCCGCCATTTACGGGTCACCAACGGACATACGCTTCAATGCACTTCGGCAACGGTATTGAGGCCACAACGAATGGGGTGTTAGGCTCATCAGAAAAAGCATTTCGATGGCATGACGGCCTTGAATTCAAGAAAAATAGTGTATGCCTTGCTTGCCAAGCACTATGGTATGCGCCATGCATCGAATATCTATTCAGAATCGGGACTCTTTCGAGTACAAATCACTGTTGAGCTCCATCACTTATCACACTGTTTTCTATCCTTCGCAGCTAGGTTCGCTAGCGAAGGATGGGTTTCACATCAACAAGGTGTTCAGTGGAAAAGGTTGTACTACCGAACCAGAGCCTCTAAATATGCAAGGGGAGACGTGCGCATGTGATCGTTTGATAAACTGAATGGGAACACTGGCCATTGATGGCGTAACACAAAATTATTCAACAAAAGGAATTGGAAAAGCAAAAGATCAACAGTGAATGCTCGAGGGAGGTTGTAGAGAAAGCTAAATTCGAAGGAAACGCTTTTCAAGTTAAAAATACTAATGGGTAACAGATGTTTGTAGATGATGCTTCAGTATGTTTAAGCAACTAAGAATTTTAGTCCAGCCGATGGACATCATGAAGCTGTCTAGGAGACGGCGCGGCTAAAGCCATGAGAGACCCTCAGCAAGTACTCGTCAAGTGGCCACTGGCCATTAACGGCTCTGACGAGCCGTTAAGTCGAGTGCTGAGAATTCAGCTCGAAAGGCCTAGTATAGTTCGAAATGAATTTGAATAGGTTATGGGACCACGAGTGATCAATCCTGCAAAGTAAAGGAAACTGGAGGTTGTAAGGAATTGGACAATCCTGGTTTGATTAACTGCCTGCCTTCGAATATTAGGGTATGCACTTCAGTCTAAACCAGAACCAGAAGAGTGGCATCATATAATAGCATGGGTAGGAAGAATGACGTCTCAGCCAACATCTAGCATCTTCTAACCTGCCACGATAGTAATTAGCCAGTTACGGGTTGGTAGAAAGAGTAATGGTTGACCTTGGCCGGAAATGGATCCGGTGGGTAGCGCAAAAGCGCAGCGGTGTCTTAGTCGCAACGGTGCTTTCAAAGCTCAGCATTCACAGTGGATCAGAGGTAGAAACGAAGATAAGCTGTGGAGGATGCGCTATGCATTCAACCAAAATGTTAATTGTACAGGAAAGTCCCTAATGCCAACTAATCGACCTCTAAGGAACGAATGTTTGGCCAACCTTTGGATGGATTCGCTTTCATGACTATGCGTGCGATTATGGGTCCATTTCCGGGATAAAAGAGCAGGATTTATTTTTTAACCTCAATTAATTTAATAGGAATATTGCAAATATAAGTGTTTGGTTGAAGTAACTCAGAAGGAGAATGAGTTATGAGGTGAGAAATGAGCAAGAACGATCTCGATGCGTAGTGTGAATGAGCTGATGAGGATGATGATGATAATAGCCGTTCTCCAGGTAATAGTCCCATAATTGATGATAGTCGGACCAATTCATGCCATCTGTCCACAGGTTCTCGGCTGTCCCAAATTGACTCTTAATGGGTTACTGTAGTTATTTTAGGTGATGTCATAGGCAACACTTCAATTCTTTTCCAGGTAGAGGTCAGTAGGTAGACCAACTCAAGCATTTGTGATTCCAACAAATTTTTTTAGCCCATTGACGACCGCGTCGTCCACCGGCGGGCCACACCATGTCGTGCCCCTGTAGTATTTATATTATTTATCGAGTGTTCCTATAATTTTTTTTTCATGTTTTCAAGTATCAGCTGAGCCCACAGCCTTCTAGAGAATCTTTAGGCATTGTGGTCCAGGAATCATTCATTCCCAACTACAGTTATAAGAGAAATTAAAAGTTAATGTAAGAACAATGTAAAGGCGCGGTCGCCAAAGGGTTAATCATTACCAGAAATCGTTTTGGGGAAGTTTTACGAGCTTTGCGTTTGGAGATGCTAATGAGAATTCTCATTTTTTGGAGTTGTTCAACGAATGGAAAATTCACCAAGGTGATGTACTCTTTTGAAAAGAACACCTTTACAATTACAAACTTAGAAGATTTTCGAGGACCACGCTGTATGTAGTTTCATTTAGGCCTCATGTAGTGTTTTGAGAAGAAGAATTGAAAGAAAGTAGAAATTCAGATGAATAAAACAAAAAATACAACTGCAGTCTACATGTGGACTGCGTGGTCGTCAATGGGTTAAATATGATTGAATTTTTATGGATTTCCTTTACAGTAATATTTATTGAACAAGGTCGATTTCGTTGTAAAATCAAAATTTGTGTCAGATTAAACAGAGTATCATCAAATAATGCAAGCTAGTGTGAATGGGAGGGAAGTGAGTTTAGTACTAGAAGGTTAACTGGTATGGATACAAGAGTTAGCGCCTAAATCACTCATTTGGCAGTATTCCCTTCTCCTCCCTCCCATCAATATAGGCTGTCGACTGGACCGACAGAATGTTTTGTTTTTGAAAATCATTCTGACAAATGCATTAGTGCACGTCTTCTTACTACTCTCTTTTTCGGACATTGATAGACGGCTTGCGCACCCGTCAATTACTATGAGCCAGCAGATTAATGTCTGGGGATTAATTGGTGTTTACTTGAAGAGAAAGCCCGAATTGGGATCTTGAGAACATAAAAACCAGTAATACTTTTTATTAAATTTACTCATGAATTGATAAGAACAAGGTTGATTTGATAATTACTTCTTTGAGACGATGAGATATGACATTTATACTGCAGATGGGATGAATAGTGGATATGAGTGACTATAGAGAACGTTTATCCCAGAATATGGGTGAGTAGAAACTTTCAATTTGCCTCCCGGATATCCTATTGAGAAAAATCTGAGGTACTGCTGTAGAGAGCGAAGCATATTCCAGTAGGGCTGACCATATTCCGAAAAACGATTGAACTTCATTTTACTGAAAAAACTTATCTATAGATCTTCTGTGCTGTTTATAAATTGTCCTTGAAGGGAGGATGTTTATTTTTGCTCATCCATCGTCCGGGCATTGAAAAACACTTGGAATGCTCTCAGCTGCTAGTGGGAGAACAATTACAATTACGACGATTACGCACAATATGTCCCTGTTAAGAGTGAGCTATTAGGGACGAAAGGGTTTTGAAGAGTTTTGTGGGCCTTCTCAAGCGCATTTCTTGTCATCCAAATGGACAATGGTCTGGCATGTGGTTCGGACTTTGTAATTACTGAGTAGCCGAATCATTTCTTGAGCTTTGGGGGGGGGGGGGGGGGGGGGGTACAGAGCTCGACGAGTCGCAATTGAATGGAAAAGAAGTAAGACTTAATTGTTCCAGTTAACGATCTACCATCTCGTCAGGTCGACGGGTACTGTAGTTTACGGTACTGCTTTGTCGTCCAATGCCGTGTCCATTGTCGTAGGAGCGGCACCCATAAAACCCATTTTATTTGGAATATTTAAATTACTTTCTGTACTATTACAGCCACACACTTCACATTTGCGTGCACATTGCGGTGTTAACGATTACGGTCTTCATTTGATCAACGCAGCAACGATGGCTTTGGTTTCATCGTACGATCATCGGGAGCTGGTGTGGTCATTTGACGTGGGCAAACCGTACTTAGAAGTTCACGCTCGAGCTAGAGGGCATCAACTGACAATAAGGACACCGCAGGTATGTTTGTGTGGGAGGCTCAGAGGGAAAGTACGGTTTAGACTTACGTGGAACCAGCACACAATGTTCAGCTTTGATGCGTGTGGGAAGAGCAGAACTTTCTCATGTTCTTTCGGGTGTAGTATGTTGAATAGAAAAAAGAAAAATGTAAAAGTGACCATCCTATGAGTAAAGTGCTCGATTACTGTAATGACCTTGAGAAGTAAGAACGCAATCTAACAGTAGAGAAAAAGGGTGACCCAGAGGTTTTGGTTGTTTTTCCAACAAGATCTCAGACGATTTCACAAGTTATACTCGGAAGAGTGTAAGGAGCGCCTCCTGGGCTTCTCTGAATGATAACCTTTTGAATTACAGGCCGTTTATATCTCTATGTTATTGAACAAGCTGAGTGGACAAACTTCAAGCTGAATATCAACGTCAACAAAAGACATCCGTCAAGTGATCAAGGACAACTCGTCTAAAAAATGGGCTGAGCTTACCGGTGCTTGTTGTTGTACAAAACGTTGAACTGTTAGTAGTTTGCATAGAATGGATTAATGGCTTGTATTTTTTCCCTTTGATTTATTCATGAAACTTGGTTTTACCTCTGTGTTATCCCTTTATCTCTTTGCTGACTGTGGTTTGTAACGAGGAGAAAAGATCACGTGTTATCATCATAGGCAGTCTTACTAATCAATCCTGTTATTGTGGGCAAGTTGAGTATGGTTGTTAACTTTCTATAAGGTATTTTTACTTTAGTTCAACTTAGCACAGAATAAAATTTTTTATTACTGTAGCTCCAAAAATCGGGTCATCTGTTCATGGCCGATTGCATACTTGTTCACCGTGGTTCCTCATTTTCTCTCTTTTTCCGACACTTAAAGAGGTGGGACTTTATTCTGTCGTGGTCAAATATGGCTGAAGAAGTGAAGAAAAAACTGGGATTAATCTTTAGTTTACATAGTTCATATCGTACCTTCCACATATTGCTCGATAATGCCTAGAGAGTACATGCATAAAGTCAATTGCTATTTTCGGTGGAGATGAAGCGTGTGGCGCATTCGAAGAGGGAGTGATTCACCTCTTCAGATCATCGTCCTTGTGTTCTCATCTTTTCAAGACAAATATTCAAGACTGATCTAACTCTACGTTCTTAAGTATATACTTTCAGTTTGTTAATTGATTTACATGAACGAAACAGGGATCGGTCAAGAGATACTCAATCTTATTTCGAAGTTTTCAAATTTTCCCTCTCTCTTCCCGGGTTGAAGATGAGGAGCTCTCACTTACTTATTAATCAAAAAAATCGAGCAGTAAAGACGGTCAAAAGCGGATGTAAAGCCATTCGATTGAGAGTTATTTCTTAGTGAACTTTGTGAACGAGGTCATGATTCTGTTCAAAGCTCTACGTGGTAAATTTTGAAGTGAAACTCTCTTTTTGGAACCTCAGGAAAACAGCTCCTTAGATCAAGTTCGTGATCGGTGTAGATCCATCCATCAATAGGAGCGACGTTTTGAGGTGGAGGCGCTCTGATCAGTCGTCCTGTTTTTGCTTGCTACATCTTTTTCTATTGATGAAGTTGGTCCAGGAAGATCTACCTTTGGCCGTTACTGCTATTTTTCGACGAGGTTCAGCTTTCCATCAGCTTTCCAAAGTGCTCCCTATATATGTTCCCAAGTCGATCTGAATCACTCATAATCTTCGAACCTGATTATCTCTGTTATTGATTATTATTATTCTGGCACCCCTAGGTAAACTATTATGCTGTAATAAATTTCAGGTACAGCGAAGATGTTGGGTAATCACAAGCGATGACATTAGGACGGAACATGAGATGTTAGTGGATTCTACTTATTCTCTTATTTTATTTTATTCTGTTTTTTGACTTCTTCTTCTTCTGAACTCCAGAGCTAGAAAAATAGGTTGTGACGAAGGAACAAGCCTTTCTGGTGTACTTACCGAAGTTTATTCAGAATTCAGTGTAACGCAAGCATCGGCTGGTTCAATCGAAATACGATCCGTTGGGATCTCTTTATCATTATGTGAAACTACGATAATTTAGTCCACCTGTGAATACACGCGCCAGTCCAGACCTTGATGGAGCTTGAAAAAAGTAAGTACTCGTTTACCATCAGTTTTGTTTACTTTTTTATAACTGGGCCCTCTCGTATACATCTGAATGAAGTTAGCTTCACTTGATTCATTTTTTTATTTGCTTGTGAGAGTAGGTTGCCTGCTATTGACAGGATGGGTGAAAAGGAAGTAGATGTTTTTGTGTGTCATGTTACCGATCCTCCTTGTGGTAATGACCTAATCTCGAAGTTCTACTTCATGCTATGATTCCTGTAACAACTAGAATTATAGCCCTACATGTCTGGGTATTACTAGTATCTGCTCACGGTACCATTCACTCGCATCATTTGCCCTACCACTGCCGTCCCCCCCCCCCACTCTCCTAGGTCCTCGTCCAGGACCTTTTTTTAATGTTTCATATGTGTGACACGGATGATGGGATAGCTCCTTGTATCTGGTATTGATTGAATGGGACATGATGTCTAAAGCTTCGATCTTATTTGGTGGAGTTTTCATGTTGTGCAAACTTATTTCATGGTCTTATCTTGGTATGTTTACAAAACAATTGACTTTCATTCACTTTATGAAGAAACTTTATTTGTTTACTTTCATTGCTACAAGCAACAATACTACGCATTATGTCAATGCCTGTTGCGGTACCTATAACGACGATACCCGTTTGACGAGCCACCAGAAGACGATGATTCTGGTACATTGGTCTGTGGCCTTTGCCCACTTCCTGGGAACGGTCTAGCTTTGGAATATTCATCATTGCTGATGGAATTGTCGTTTTCTGGATACAACTTTTCCCTGAAGTTTGGTATCGGACCACAACAATGAGCGATACGGTCGCCTTGGATGCAGTCATAGCCGTACGGGCAGAACCTAGAAAATAAACCTACAGGCTGTGTGATTCTGAGTTTTGGAAAAGTTGGAACATCGCCAGGAATCTTTTGGGAACACTTTTGTTCCCATATTTGGACAATCAGGCGAACGCACTGAACACCCTAGGTTTACTGGTAGATAAGCTGTACCTGTGGCTGCAGCTTTTGCCAATCCAGGCCTCTGGTCCATAATCCCTAGATCTCATGAGCACGTTACCAACCGGACAAGTGGGATTGCGAGCTTCCGTATCCCACTGTTCTGGAATAGAAATGATCCAATAGTAGTCAATTTTTGTTAGTACAGGGCAATTTGCTAGGAAGATAATGCTCACTCTCATTGGCATCGTCACAGCACAGCCCTCCGCCGAATCCTATAACACAAGTACTACCAGCTGGACAGCTCCTTTCTGGATCTTTGCAAGATCCTGTAGGCTCCTTGTTTCCTCCACAAACAAATTTATCAGCTGAAATTGAAAGCGATAGATTTGAATTGAAAGATGTCTTGGAGCGATAAGTTTCATAAGTTCTGGCTGCGGAGAAGATGTAGTCAGATTTTTAATGAGTGAGAATAAAGTGATAGCCTAGTAAATGCCTTGAGTTTCAATCTTTGCATACTGCTCCACTTTCAAATTCTTGGTGATGACTTGTTATTTTGTTCCAAGGAAAACTGTAGGGCAACTGATGATTCTCCAAGATAAGTGAAAAGTCCTGTGCCTACTTTACAATGAACTCTCAATGATTTTTTGAAAAGGGAAAAGACAATCACCTGGAATGCAGGTAGTTCTGCATTCGTATTCTGTATAAAACGTGTTTCTCCCACCGCCGCATCCTTCATAGAGATAGGAGAAGCAGTCCTCAAGTTCCGGATCGAAGAAGTACTGGAACAGAATATGCTTTTTCGGATTACGCCGGAAACGATACTAGTCGGGACCTATGCGTAAAACAAAGTGGAACCTTGGACGGAAAATGTTTTTGAGCATGGCATTGAGGTATCACTACTAGCACCAGAATTTTCGAAAGGTCCGGCGAGCAGGACGAGAATAGCGAAGAGGGCTATGATAAGCTGATCACATCCTCATTATCGTGGGACTCATAGAAGCTACCGCAAAGGTGCACGAGTCGCTATCCCTCAAGTTGGTCGACGTAACTCAAGAGAGAGTATCCATCGAGGACGAATAAGTTCTGATCGGTACCACTGGCTGCCACTGTTGAGCTCCACAACACAACTACCACTTCTATGATCCGAAGCCTTACTGTCTACCCGCCTAACTGGTGACCTTTGGACTATGCACCCTAGACACCCCGGCAGGGGGTGCATCCTGCAAGCCGCGGCGGGGGGTTACACCTAGTTTTTTCTTCAATTTGTCACATTGTCTTGGTAAGAGAATTCAGTTTATAAGAGTTACAAGCTCACCCTGATTGTATTGTTCGGCCTGGGGCAGCACCCATCACCTCGATCCAGTTTCAGCGAGCATGTCTCATAAGTGTTCTCGGGCACATGTGCAGGTAGTCTGAATACAGCGGCCGAGCTGAGCATGGCAAAGCTGAGCGTTAACGCCAAGTAGAGGCACATCTGTCAAAAGTATTGATCAGTTGATAGAAGCATCGATCGCTGTTTTTGGGATGCGAGAAGACACGGAATGCACGCACAAGCGATACGGTATGACACGGATTGATATGACAACGAAAAATAAAAATAAAATCGCAACGAGCTGTGAATATTATTAATGGATTGATGAGGGCAAAGGAAGGGTCGGAGAGCTAGCTGTCAAAAGGAATTCTTCTTTAAGTCTTCTGAAAAGAGTAGTTATAATATTTGTGGGCTGCGGTCCTTTTTATTAACAAGCTTATTATAGCACTGCCACTAGTTCCTTCGATAACTAGCATTTTTATTCCGTTAGGAGCTCAACTACATGTTGACTATTTATTTTGACCTTACTCCTTGTCCTGAGGTTGCTCAGTATAGGTACCGACTACCTATACTGAGCAGCCTCAGATGCACCTCACTTGGTCTTACCTAGTACTCCTGAAATTTAGTTGCTTTTTCTTAGTGACCAGCTTCACTTCTAAAGGAAGCATGACTTCCAAATGGCCGATTTTGATGGGATTGCGATAACCCAATTCTTCGCCATGGCTCTAAGGAAGTATGCGGAAACCATCAATATTCTATTAGTGTCTCGGGCAAGATCCCTGCGAAAGTTCTCTATGAATTACAAATCACCGTAGTGGAACTAGTATTGTTATGTAAGCTACCTCCTTTTTAGGGTATAGATACCTCTTCCCGGAGTCTCCCGTCCCCTCTACAATCTCAATTCATCCGCGATCTTCGCTTCAGCGTCCTACAATATTTCAACGAGCAACCGCAGAGTTGTACAATGCTAGAATTACTTCTTCCGTAGGATCATCTTCGGACTTGTTTCTATTAAAACGTTTCGCCGCGGCAGATAGTCATTCCGATTTGCATCTTGTCACATAACATTATGCTGCCGACTTACTGAAGTAGTACCGACTGGAAAGCATTCCCCACCCTGTGTAGGGAACTGATTAGGTAAACCAGTTGTTCCAGACGACGAGCCTTCCCTCTTGCTCTCTTCTCGCCCAGCGCCGTTCGAGGAAGCTCGAGAAAGGGAGTTGGTAAGTGGAGAAATCCACTGTCGACTCTCTTTTCCTCACTTAAGGGAGAAATCGAACGTTGGATGAAATAAGCAATGCACCACTCACTCGGATAGACCACTAACAGAACAATCAGAATTTGTTACTCCCAGGTGCGCTGTGGGTATGGAAATAAGGAGGTGTCGGATACTACCCAGTCCTATCAGTCCACATGACAGAGTTACCTATATGTGTCACCTGGACCGATTAGAAAAACTTTCAAATAGTTTGACTTATCTAGTGATTACTATGTCCTACATTTTTCCAGTACAGTTACCCTCAAAAGACGTCACGATCTCTCCCCTTCCCTTGCTTCTTTGTCCTTCTCTTCCAATGTGCACAACCTGATTTAACCCATTTATGTTTCCCGCTTACCTGTTCCATCCGTTTGCCATCCTTATCACTCGTTACAAGTCTGTAAAACTCGAACATCTTTTTCCAGTTTTTCTGTCGGACGATGAGTTGCGTAGAAGATCTTTGGTCAGCAAAGTTAGTGTTCACGTGTTATACTCTTTCTTAGGAAACCCATTTTAAGTGTTTCATACGGTAGCAGGGAGAGTATGGTAACAATTATGCATAGTATAGAGTAATAGTTCTGTACAGTCTTGCACTTTTACACTTGGTAGTTGAATTCCTCCACCAATCGCTTCATTACTACCAATTGTGTTAATTTTATATTTCACGGACGAACACATACACCGAAACAAACCGACACAAATGAATGTTTATAAAATGAACTAGTAAACATCCATATAAGGGCTTATAAGTATGCGTGGCATACTTTACAACCGAGCATGAACCATCAACTAGACGGTCTCGCTCCATTGGCTAGCCATTTATTGTTAGTTCATGAGTACAAGAGAAACTCTTTCTGAATTACGAAAGGCAAATCCGTCTTCTTGAACCATAACGAGACTGGTCGTAAGTAGGGTCAGGTGTTGAGCAGAATAATTAGAAAGTTTGTTATCGAGTAAATTCCATATCATCCGCACTAACTGCGGCTAATCATGTAGCCTGCCCGATAACAAATGCTCTGGAATATCCGTTACATCGGTGCAGATTCCTTCTCATAGTCATGTCATTTGATAGCTAATTCTCGACGTTGGGTCACTTGTGGCTATAGACACTTTGGTAAGCAAAATCAATGACGCATTTCTACCTAGAACATAGTCATCCTACTGCGTGGTACTCAAAACGTCTTGGGATGATCTGTGGCGGTATCGTAGCGCCGTTTTCAAAGTATTAAAGGCAGGGTCATGCGTCTTATGAAGTGCAGTTCCCCAGATCTGCCCACTGTCCACGCCCATAGTAGAGACCACGACGATTAGTCGGCCAAGTTATCTCTTGGGCAATCTTATTTCGAGAAACTGGTGGGGTTTAGGTGTTGTTGGATCGCTAGTGATGCGATGAGGGTGTTGTCGACATTGAAGAGCCTCAAAGAGATGGTGTGATAGCAGTATCTGAAACAAATAATGTTTGGTCGGGTTGATGGAATGTCAGCACGATAATCAAAACGGGCGGGGCTACCTGATGTGGGGGGAGCTGTCTGGTGCAGGCGTTGGTGGGCGCTCTACGCAAGAACGCAATAGCTTACCTACTTCCTACCTTACCTGTTCATAATTCTTGGCGGGGAGATAAGTGGTGACATTACCACTGTCATACTAATGTTCCTGGACGGAGTATGGTTTTCTCCCATGCTGCTGAGTTTGGTCGATTGATCGGGTTAATCGAAACGTGGTCCTCCAATACACCAAGCTTCGTAAACTTGTGGAAGCTCTGGTCAGCGTTCACCCTAAGTGGTTTTGAATGAGTGCGAACTCATTTTCGGTTTCTGTTTGTAATCCTTTTGACGCTTGATATGCTTCGAATTTGTAGTCGTCCGCTTCGAGGTAGATACCAATGTCAGCCGCTAAAATTAAATAATTTATTTAAAAATCTGCTTCACTTTTTTTAAATGTGCAGCAATCTGAGATCTACTCAGTTTACTGAAAACTTTATTCTCTGAAACTTTACAACAACTAGAGACCATACTATGCTTTAAGCTAGAGTTTGTTATAATATCGTCGACGATATTCGTTCAATTGGCCGACCGGCAGCCTCATCTGTGGAACGTGGCGAGCTTTCCTTGGTCTTGAATATGTGTTACGCTTAATGAAGCTATCGTCTTCTATGTACAATCTTTCTTTGAAATTTGGTACTGGGCCACAACAGTGCGCTACACGTCTTCCTTGAACGCATTCGTAGCCGTATGGGCAGAATCTGAAGGTTAAAAAAACATTTTCTCAAAGTAAAGTAAGATAGGTATCGTTTCACTGGGAGGTTGGTGATGGATCTGTTGATTTTCTAACTTTATAACCTTGTAACCGTTACCTGTGAGCACAGCTTTTACCAATCCACACCTCTTCACCGTGAGATACAGTTCGTTTCAGTATTTTACCTATACGACAGGGTGGTTGGCGAATTTCATATTCCCATTGCCCTGAAATGAGCTATGAGATGACAAGGAAATGCCGATCGATTTCTCCACGGTAACAAAGCGACTTTAAGGCTTACTTTCATTAGCACTGTCACAACATAGTCCCACTCCTAGTGCTCCTATCACACAAGTGCTACCGAACGGGCATCTCATGTCCCTATCGCTACAGGTTCCTGTTGGTTTCTTGTTTCCTCCGCAGGTGAACTTGTCGGCTGTAAAATCGTTCAGATTTATAGAAGCAATTTTTTAATATTAATATTTAGGGTAGAGGTTGTATAGGGTATAGGGTAATCGCTTCCTCTTGAACCTTCAAGAGTCAGAGTCTGCATCTACACTCGCTCAGACTAGCTAACCCATTCACCTTGGCTGCTTTCATAGTCCGCAGGCAGGCGCGCTGGCGCGCTGGCGCGCGCGCAGGCAGGCGCGCAGGCAGTGCTAGGGGGGAGGAGGGAGGCAGACAGTGTAAGGCAAACAGTCCACGCCCCTTCGAGGGGTTGAAAACAAACAACCTTCGAAGGGGCGTGGACTGTTTGCCTTACACTGTCTGCCTCCCTCCTCCCCCCTAGCACTGCCTGCGCGCCTGCCTGCGCGCGCGCCAGCGCGCCAGCGCCCCTGCCTGCGCGCCTGCCTGCGGACTATGAAAGCAGCCCTTGCCGTGGTCACTAAGGTGGTAGGGGAGTCGTCCGGGAAAATAAATATCAGGTACTTCTAATATTTCAGAATGCTTTGCCGTACAGGTTTGTTATGATGGAACCGTTTATTAGGCCGACGTTTCGACTAATTCGTCGTCTTCAAGGACCTGAAAGTAGTTCGGAGCTCTTGGTCTGTGGCTTACCTGACCAAGCGCCCAAACGCACTAGGCCAGTTCCAACTACTCCCAGAAACTCAAACACCGAAACATCTCTGCCAAGAAACCAACCTTCTGCGGTTCCACCAGCGTTGTCTTCCCACTCTATATCGTGAACAATAAGGGAACAATGAGACACCATTGACGGTTGTGAGATAAGAATTGCGCGGTGATCTCAAAGCCCACAAAAGGGAATGAATGGCAGGAGTTCACTCGTTATGGCAATGCACTCACTCCGGTTGTTCAGCTTAGGATTTCGCTCGCGGATATACAACGCTTCCAATATCTTTCTAGCACCGATCTCGTTCTCGTAGGCTAGGATTTTGCATTTGATATCAAAATCTTTGCCTTGATGATCTTCTAATCGATGCTTGCCAAGTGGCGTTAGTAGGCTTCCTCGCCTTTCACCTGCTAGATGTTCTTTAACGCGTATGCCTAGCATCCTTCCCGTCTCACCAATATATATTTCGTCACAGGCTGAACACTGAAGTTGGTATACCGTCCCTCGCTGTGTGCAATCTCCACTCCTTCCGAACGGACAAATAACGCAGTTATCTATCGCGCATGCACGATCATAGAGTCTGTTGCGGATCAAAAGGCGTTTGATATTGTCTGATGGTACATTTATCAAGACAACATCATTAGCCAAATCCGCTCTTGCAATGCACTGCCGTACTTCTGCGCTGACTTTGTCTGATATAAACGGAAGGCGGAGATGTACCATATTCTCATGATTTCTCAGCGGGTGCCCTTTTGAGCCTGACTTTCTCTGCTTTGTCCCGTAGCCATTCAGGGTTGCAATCCCAGATGCTAGCTTACGTGACTCCTCCCGTTCCACTTCGCCTGTACACACTCCTGTAGCTGTTCTGTACATGTTTCGAACAACTGCACGTTTCACAGCCTCGGGGTGGGCAGACTTCGAGTGGAGTAAGATGTTCTTAGAGCTGCCTTTCCGATACCATTTCACATTGTACCTTCCACTTGAGATGTTTATCTGCGTGTTAAGATAAGGAAGCCAGCCTTCGTGCGGGACCTCTCTCGTGAACTTGATATACTGCGACTGTCGATTGAGGATGTTAAACAGCTCATCCATCTCCTGCTGCGTTGATGTAATTACGCAGCAGTCATCGATGTAACGACAGTACATAATGGGCATGCGAGCTATAACTGGCCTTTCTACTCTGCTCATAAAACAGATAGCTAAGACCGGTGCTAGCCGCTGGCCCATGGTAAGTAATCGTTATTGAGAGAAGTACTGCCCGCTCCACTTAAAAATATTACAGCTAAGGCACTCATTGATTAGAGTCATAATGTGAACCTTACTCAATCCGAACGTGACAATTTCCGTCCCATGCTCATCCAGCATTTCGGAAACTGCTTGGAGAGCTTCGTCGTTGTTTACGTTCGTATAAAGCGCAGTTACATCAAATGACTCTACAACGCAGTTTTCTTGAAGCCTACATGAACGCAAGCGATCAAGAAATTCGTTAGTGTTCGGCAGATGTGATGGTACGTATCGGAGTAGTTGGCCAACAATTTTATTGAGGAACCACGAAATACGGTCCGTTGGCCCACCTACACAGCTAATGATGGGTCTTATTTTGTAATCGCTAGCATTAACCGAGTTTTCACCTCCGTTGGACAGCTTATGAGTCTTGATCAGGCTATAGAGAACCGGGCATAAGGGTGTATCCAACTTCAATCTACTAATCAGCCTTCTATCCAATTTTGCTGTCTTTCCGATTGATATCCATAACGCATTCAGCCTGTGACATTGTGTGAGGAACGTCTTTTTCGTGGAGTGACTGTACACAGAAGTATCACTAAGGTGGAGTTCGGTGATTTCCCGATCTAGCGAACGAGGTAGAACCACGAACTCTCCTCCCTTGTCACTCACGGAAAGACGGATTTCACCTTCTGCTACGCGTTTTCGCATCTCTCGCAATCCTTCCTACTGTGCGTTCGTCATGTTCGAGAACCTTTCGCGCCCATGCCTTCTGAAAATTTCAAGTACTCCTGATGAAAGTACTCGAAATTTGACATCTTGTACGGGGAAAGGTTCTGGTTCTTTGTAAAACGAACATGGGAATGGAATAGGCGACAGCATAGATTCTGTGCTAGCGCGCTGAGACTCTTTGCGCACTGCACTCCTTCTGAGCTGATCTCTCAGTCGATGAAGCCCTGTTACCACCTGACGATACGTGGAAGGTCCAACTCCTTGAGCAATCGAAAATGATGGCCCAAGGTTGAGGAAATCCACAGCTTTCTCCGATATAGTTGTGCCGCCAATAAGAGTGAATCTTGCCCGATTCAGCGCATTGTTCACTCCTAGAGTGGTCATTGTTTCGTACTGGTGGTTCGTAGAAGAGTCGGTCCTATTGCAGGGACCATTTCTGTGTTTCTCGCTCCTTAGGGTGTTGTACTTAGCACATAGTGTTGCTTTTGCCCTAGATCGGATAGAGTCACAGACCTCCTTCGAACCACGCTCAATCGCTTTCCAACAACGATCTGACAGAAGCCGTCTACAAGATTCTTCCTTCCCCTTACACTTCAATAGCTAGAAATAAATAAATATCAGGTACTTCTGTCGGACACCCACTCCAATCCTCACCTACTGCCTATCCACTTTACTCCGCAGACAATTGAGATTCTTATTTCTGGAAGCTGATATTGAGAGTAGATCCGAACGAATGATCTCTGTGACGAAGTCATCTTATTTAGAATTCCTTGTAAGCTGTGAAATGACTACCCAGAAATGACTACCCAGGGTGCCCAATAAAGTGTGATCAGTTATCGTACCTGGAATACAGGTATTTCTGCATTGGGATTCTGTATAGAATGTATTCCTTCCACCACCGCATCCTTCGTAGAGATACGTGAAGCACCGCTCAAGTTCTGGATCGAAAAAGAACTGAAATAATAGCATAGGTGATCGAATACATTATCGAAATAGAAAAAAGTATCAAAGGCTAAGTATGGGTAAGCTGCTGATGTCAGGTATCCAAAAATTGGACAGTGATTGTCAGGATGGAGAGCATAGTCGTTGTCATCGAGGAAATTTAACATTCGACCTCGACAAGGCCAGTCTATACCACCTAAGAATGCACCACTCCATCTACTCGTCTATGGATTCGGCCGATGTAAATGAGTATTAACTTTTGCAAATTCCCCCTCGCCCATCTGGATAGTCAAAAAGCCAAACGAATCAGCATGAAGTCTCAACTTCCGTATCCGATATTCGGGTATGTGCTAGGAGGAGCGAAAAGTACTGGGTATCTGGACGCATTCTCATTTTCCAAGTGAAGGTTACCTCTCATGCTGAGGTGTCGGTCTTACGATATCCCATTTTTAGGAAGGTTCCACAACAGGAGACGGAGTTTGCTATTACTACGTTACCTCCCACGAAATTATCATCTTTTCCTTTATTCCTTTACTGCATTTGTCCATTTTTCCGAGTCTGCTAAATTTGCAAAATAAAAGGAGGAAAAATTCCCTCGGTATGAGCTCGGCGGTGATGGTTCCGATGTCGGCGTCGATTACAAAGGGTCTCTTATGTCGTCTTTGAGAAAAAAGAGACCGGAATGGGATAATTGCGTTCGTTATTCTTACTCCTCTTGCTCTTTTACTTCCTTCCCGAATATTTTCGACTGCGACAACGTCATATGTCGTTCTGCTTGGAGGCGAGCAACTTTTTCGTAGCGCAAATGATCATTTACGTGGTACTTCATTTAGTATGCCCAGCGAAGACCGTTTCGTACATTTTGTGGTCCATACTTGGCACATACAGCTTCAACATGAGCTTTGTAGCATCTTCTCGGTCCAACTTCGTCAATTCACTTCTCGGTTCACGGTAGAAGGATTGGGATGCAGTCGTTGATGACTATAAGTTCAAAACACCCTCAATTCGACGACTTTCGCTGATTTGCCTTGATATATCATGCTTGAAGGCTTTGTTATGTAATCAAGGCTTCGTTTCAAAGCTTCGCAAAACAAAATATGCAACTATAGGTCTCTGAAACACGGAGCGAAGATTTCCAATAGCTATCCAATCCGGTACAGAAAACGCAGGTCTTGGGATCTCCCACATGGGAGAAATGGTAGAAGATTCTGATTTCGTCGAGCCTACGGGCGCTGTGCATTACCCGATACCAATGGGGAACTAATTGAAGTCTGGATGGTACCGACAACGCTGTTCTTTCGTCGGTTGTACTAGCGATGAGCCTCACCACTCAAGAACTCAAGAAGTCTATGTGGACACCTTTATTTGTGCCATTTTTACTGGATCCAGAACTTCAGTAAACTTACTCGGATCGAATTGTTCGGCATAGCACAACACGCATCGCCTCGGTCCAGCTTCGTTGTACACGTCTCGAAGGTGTTCTCGGGTACATGTGCCTGCTCTGAGGAGAAACCGGCGCAGCTCACCGTCAACGCCAAGTAGAGGAGCCACATCTACAAGAAAAGGGTTATCAACAATATCAACGGAAAAAGGACTGATAACAAGAATGACGATCAGTGACCGCTCGTCATTGCCCCGAAAATGCTAATGATATCGTTGGGTAATTCAGTGTATTACTCCGGAATCCTTAGTGACTCCCAAGCAAACTGTCAAATCTGTTATCAGTGGTTGCAGAATATTAGTTAAGGAAAAATCTGGAAAAACGGTAACAAGAGTAGCGGAGACCGTAAGAAGATGAATGCGCAAAGAAGCTGCTGAAGCCAGTGGAGGTTAGTACAATAGAAATTCTTCGTTGAGGGACCTCCCAACTGTTTTGGCTTATATGGCCATTGCTTGGAAACATCCAGAAATAAGTGACGTCCGTCAAAGGAATTTTTGGAAGTAATAGGATTTTTAGATGGCGGGGAATACAAGAGGCTAGCCCAAGTTTTGGTGTGGTGACTTACGGAATAAATTCAATTGGGATCAAGTCAAAATGAGAAACTTCGGTGCTTCTGACGTTCAGGAAATCCCAAGGCTAGAAAGGCTCTCCGCAATAGACTCGGAGACTTGGAAGTGGCGCCGATTGGGATTGGAACGAGACAACATAGTAAAGCTTTTCCGATCAAGCAAGACTTGTTTAACATAGTTTAACGGCTTAATGTCTGCTTGAAACGTCCACACTACGAATGTTCACGAGACTTCCAGTTACACAAGATTCATGCCGTCTCATCTGCATCTCGTCGCTGCCGTCTGCATCTCGTCGGTGTCGTAATTCAGAATGGATAAGTGTCATGAGCGCTACACTGATACATCACGAACGCCAAGTCAATTTCTAAACTCCAGCGAAAGCTTTAGTCTGTGACTACACCCATTTCTTGGTTTCATCTTAATACCACTTGCCGGTTCCACTCATGTTACGGTAACGAATAAACTGTTTGGGTTGATGGCTTCTAACTTCTAGAGAATACACTGGATTGGAGAACGAATTGATCTCCAAGCCATCAATCCGACCTGGGTTTTGATCATTGAACTTGCTGATCTGGGCGTGATTTATCTGAGAGACCTCCGTCTCGATTGCTGGGGTAGGCAACTAGGTCGTCTACCTACATACAAACAATAATCATTGAGTTCCCCGTCAAGCTTCTAGGAACGGGTCTCGGTAATAACGAGAAAGCTGACACTTCCACTCCGGTCTTTGACCTTTTTCCTGTGGTAGCTGTAGTATTTTTCACCTGTTTCCCCGCTGAGATTCATAGTTGGAACTGCGGTATAAGAAGTAGTCGTTCCGAATGATGCCCTGCAAGAAGAAATGCGTTCTTTGAAGACGACATCTGGTTGGGCGACCCCGCGGAAGATTCCATCATTCTCGGTGTTGTCGAAGAGGATCCAGAAGCCGGCACATACAGCCTCGGTAAAACCTGAATATGGTGCCATAAGAATCCCCAAACGACCTAAGGGCCTTGTCCTAGATAAATCGCTCACACTGTGACGATTGGCACGCCGTGCACCCATGTTTTTGGAAGGCTTGACGAGTTGGATATTTTACTATATTGATTTGATTCGTCTCCTGCTCGACTTGTCCAAGAGAAAACCACAAGTGCAGTCCAATGCAGGCATGTACACATGGGAGCCTTATGAGGGGTTTGCCCGGTTATGAGCTGTTTATCTGTCCAGTTATGTTTATATTGTTAGTTTACAAAAATTACTTTTTATGCATTTTTAGCCGATTTTCTTGAAGTCGCTTGATGGCAAGGTATTGTAGAGGTTATATCTAGCATTGAAGACTTTACATTGATAGCAATGGAAGAATGGAAAAAATAGCAAAAAAAAGATTACCGTAGTAAGAGGAAAGCCGGATATGCATTTGAGAACATTTTTGGATTTCCGGAAACCAATTGAATGAGTGAAGGAGGTCAGAGCATCGAGAGTCCTTTTGTTTTGATTGAGTGGGTTACATATATAAGTCTTCAACTGCCACTACGATAGAGCAGTTAGCTCGAGTGCTTGGCGCATCTTGTCAGAGTCGACATCGAATGCCTTCGACTAGGCATCCATTTAGAATTGAAAACGTTAATAATCCTAAGTGTCTTTGTTACTTCTACGAATCGCCTAGGATTAAAAATGCAATCTTGATAGTTTGGTTCCTGTTCTGGACAGAAGGACACAGTGAAACTTCTCACTAACTTCGATAAAATGTGATAATACTAGACGATGAAGTTTTGTGAAAAACCTTGAAATGCGAAAAGTGAAGGCGAGAAAGACGAAACCACTTTTATAACGGCAATTAGTAGTTTTTTCTACCGCGTAAACAGAATAGTGTTATAAGAAAACGGCATTTCAAGGTCGCCTACAACAAAACGTTTAACTAGTTTATCGGCAGCGGTTTGGGTGATTTCCAGACCAACCTTCAGAGACATCAATCAGCTCAGCTGTCACTTTGATATTCACTTTGCACAAAGAATTCTACGCTCATGTCCCAAAGCTCCTTATATCTCACTAATGAGGGAAGAACTTCTAGTTAAACTGTGGGCTTTCTATGAATTGTCAGTATGGGTAATGAAATTGAAGGTAATGAGTAAGCGAATTTTTTTATGAAGTATCTTTCGGAAATTTGGCAGCGTTAACAATATTCTACAGTGGTTAAGGTCGCATTCAAATTTCATTGTAATATCAAGTTATAGTGAAGTGCAGGGCTCACTTCACTTCCCTTCAAGCAGCCTCGGCATGAAGTCGAATGTCCAGTCCAACGTAAGGTCTCAATCTGGTTGATGATCGGGTCTACTATGCGTCAAGGTGCACGATTCGCTGGCAACGAATGTGCCTTTCTTGGGTTACAAGCTTTCTATACGAGTTCTGTCAAGCGACTTCACTAGGTTAATCCTAGTGAATGATGGAGCTTGGTATCGCTGATTTGATAGCGAGAGACGTATTACACAGTAGCTTATGATGTGCAACCGAATAGAGTGATGGATCCGTGAGATAATTTGTTAGTTCCGGAATGCGCCACACGACCAAGCCTCACTAAAATTAACGGGAGTGTTTGGAAGGATCGCCAATACACACATAAGGTTTCGCTAGCAGAATTAAGTGGATGATGTTCCTATATTCGTGTCGGTAAAACCTTGTTTACGATGTCTTTCACAAACTGAACACGCTCAATGCAAAGGGATTATACGAATGGGTGTTGCACAGTCAGTACTAAGCTGAAAAATGTAGCAAACCTGGAACACAACCCCACAACATACCGTGGAAGACATTAAAAATTCATTGATTTCCTTTACTTCAATTTAGAAATCCAGCTCTTTCCTTCTTAATAATACACTCAATACTAACGGAAACTGTTTTTGAAGTTATCTTATTAGATCAGCTAACAAATTGAATCAAACTGGTGAACTGGTAGGCGTAGAGGAGACGAATGATGTGCTGGTAATGACTTTCACCTAAGTTTCCCGGTAAAAGAAACACTCCCTAGTTCTTCATCCCCTAGAACCGGAAGATGGCAGACACGAAGTTATGGATCGTTGAGATTCTCTGAGAAAGCTAGTAGTGATTTGACTTTTTGGTTTTTCGAAATGTTCTCTGAAAGTTCCGATTGCTCGATCACGTGGTACACTGGATCTGACTCGGTCACTGGTACTTCTTGGACATTGCACTTTCGATTTTTTCCGGTATCTGAGCGACTCAAATTGCAATTGACCCTGTCCTGTACTTTTTCGAGGCAGAACTAGGCCCGAAGAGAAATCGGGTGCTCCTGACATTAGCACTGTATTGGTGATACTCGTCGTACGCGACGAAATCGTGATCTCATAGCCTATCAGAACGCGTACATTATGACCCCTCCGTAGACGATGTCGACTTGGGAGCCAAACTTCCCAAAATCACCGCTTAGTCAGTCGCATTAAGGGAGAATCTGGACGAAGGACTCTCGAATTTCCGACGAGGAGCTTCTCCCTTCCCCTTTTCACCTTCCCTTTCCTTACTTCGTACCTGGGATTTATCGTTCGACCATTCAACAGTCGTTTACATGGTGCTGAGCAGGAAACTGGCTGTGGAAACTTCAATCCCTTCATTCTGGGAGGATTTTCTATTTCGGACTATTGGGCACTTTTGCATATACTGCTGGAGATCATAATCCCATCACTAGTGCAGGAGCTATTAACAACCATTTCCTTTCCTGCAACTTAATGAACACAATTTCGTCCAAAATTGTTCCTAGTAATCTAACCTTCAGCTGCACTTGTCGCACAATTTCCTTAGTCGGTAGAGGTAGAAGATTAAGGTGAGATCAGAACGAAGGGAATTCAAGAAGCGTAGTTTTGGAGAGCAAGTGAAAATGAGAAGTAAAAGCAGATGGCGATACAATCTTGAGGAACTGTAACTTGTCGAAAGTTACAATACCAAGGCCAATGGGCGGAGCCGAACGCATGTGCCAGAAGTAGTAAAAGAACTAACTGCGGACGGAAATAGATCTGAAGTGCTTCGAAAAGGTCCTGGTTGTAAAGGTTGAGAATGCGACTTAAGTAAGTTGGATGGTGGTTACTGAACAGCTCAGAGTAGGATTGCTTTGTATAGTGTCGTAGCGCGCTGCGACGGACCGTAAATGGTGCAGGTGCTGACGGACAAACCTGCACGCTCCAAGCTCTTAAGCCCATAGAATGATGGCTGAGTAAAGGTGGGGTTTTCTGGACAAGGTGGGCTATGAAGAAAGTCATTCTCTGGTCAACCAAATTTATACGAATTCTGACGATCAGACGTATTGAAGAAATAGGAGTGAACAATGTAGACGGAATCATGCATGGAACGCAGGGGGAATGAGGTTTTCTAATAACTTTGAGTGATCAGGCTAGCAAGCTAAAACGCCTGAAACGAGTTCTCGTCGGAGGAGACAAAGAAGCCACAACGATTAGTGCGGTTTTTGATTGTAATCGTTCTTTCCGAATCTGATTCTTTACACTGAAGCTGAAGCACCTGGATTTTCTGGATTGGATTCGAGGTAAGCTTGAGCGACTTCCAGACAAAAATACCATATTCCCACTCTCTCTGAGGGAGAAATCATCTCAAGAGGTTAGGGGCAGACAATGGTCATACCCATGGGATTCAAGTTGAGAAGGATCGGCTCGAGTCGAAGTTGGACGAAAATAGGTGGAGATTTGGCAAGTTTTCGAAACCTACAGGATCAAGTCAGCTCGCAAAAAAGGCATGTGTCGACGAGTTTACCGGCCGTTTCCAAAGTAGTTTGTCATCTCATTTTTTGCTCTTTTTGGAACGTGTCAGTAGAACTGTAAAGTGAAACTCGTCCTATGTCGCGAGAGCTATAGAAAAAGTAATAAATAGCTTTAAAACAACAGATTAACTTTCCAGCAAATCCAGTTTTGTCAAACCGCTTTGATCATCCATCTCTGTCGTCCCTTACTTAGCTACAAGATTCGAGGACAATTCATTTATGCCATTAGGTCAGGAAAGGAATGTTCTCGCAGTTATAAGGTACTCACTACTCCATTTCCTATTCTGCCGCGCAAGTGTGACGCTCGTCATGTGCGAAAAATTCGCTGCCAAGCCCATAGTACATGCTTCACTTCTTCGAGATACGCCATGCATTTTTCATTCACTGAGGAGTGTATTTATTTATTTATTTATTTATTGAATGCGCTCAAAAGGCGCGCTACAAAGGAAAGCTCAAGCCGCAGGTTCTGTATTACAAGAGAGATTAAGAGGTGAGAGAAACAAAAATAACGAAATGATCAAACAGAAAAATTCTTGACAGGAAGGCCTGTAGGACAGGGGGTTCCTATACCACTTTTCAACTTATTGGAACAGACTTCACTACTGAAGCTCAGGAACGAACCTCTGACCGTCTATCACATCACACAAGATCAGCGTACTAACGTGGCTGCAGAACACAATATACAGAGGCCTATATTGTGTTCTGCAGTGTAGAGACATTTCTCTGTGAATGGGAAATGTCTTCACACTGGATTGCTCGTAATATTATTTTTCTAGTGTCTTGGTATCGGTAGGGTGAGGTGGAGCAAGCAAGTAGCGCAATTTAACACCCATGATCACGGGTTCGAATCCCGTACCGATATTCCCATTGGCCCAGCAAGCCTCCCATCCCTACGGGGTCGGTCGATCAGAATCAAACTCGTTAGGGTGGATAAAAAACTGTCTTGTACGTCGGATGACAACCATAAATCATTGTATAGGGCGAATACGCATTCAATGCGCCATTACGATTCTGAATGGAAGTCGAATGAGAGGGCGCGTCCCTCAGACGGGGTCGATTAATGCCAAAAAACTTATAAGACTCCATTAGAATAGCTGTTTGGCCTGGGTAATGGAATGGGAAATCGGTCCAGGTTTGGGTGACTGCTGCTCATTCTCCTGAGCAGGAGTGGTTAGTAGTAGTGGTACGGATGCAGATGTTGATGATTTTATTTGGGCTTTACCTACTTCTACACTCTGCTGTAGCTACATGGGCCACTCCCTTCCGCCGTCGATGATTGAGGAACGGCTATTCGGTTTCAGCTTACACCTTTCTGGCTTATTTCCATTCCCGCTCGCTTTTACGTGTGGATGCAAAAAGCACCTGAACATTCGAAAGTAGTACGAGTTTAGTTTCTATCGTTTCCGGCAAGTTTCGTTACTAATTAAGTAGGCAACCCCTTCAACTGGTTCATTTTCCCCCAAATAGCATGTACGTAATTGAAATGGCCTGGAAAACTCGATAAAAACTAACTGTTCAGTCTGGCCAGTAAGACCGGAACGAAGGGTGGAAGGTTAGGTGAAAAAAAAAACAGTCAGTTAATTTTTAGCGCAAAATTAAAAATATTGTGGCAACATAGAATGTAAAAGCGAGGATATCGAAATAAAATATAAAAGTTGAAGTTGAAAAAGGCGGGCTCTCAAAGTCTCTGCACTACTCGCGTCATGAAAGTGGAAGTACATGTCCTTTGTCACCGTTTGGCACAGTAGCAGGGAAAGTTATCTGTCTATGTGGTTGTCTAGACCTTCGAGTTTCCGCCTGATCGATGGCAGGATTACTTTGGAGGGATAAGTGGCTGAGCTGGACCTCAACTGACACTATCGAGCCATCCTGTAGTTTAGGTATGCGGCCAATGTTTTTTCTATCCTGGGAGAAGTCTCACGCATGGCGCACTCTAGATTGTTCGGCCTCTATAGAGATAACTTTTCTCTTGACTTTCCATGTTTCTTTGATTTTATATTTGTATGAGAACTCTTGAATCGATTTTCGAAACCATACAAATTTGAATTTAACTGGCGACACTTGCATGTTCCGTTTTGCAATCCTCTCAGAAAAAGGCGTTCAGCGCTTAACCTTGAATGTTAGCGGCCGTTAGGCGATAACGACACTGTCATTTTACAATTCATGTCTGGTTTTAGACAGCAGTAAAGCGAAATGAAAGGGTCAAGTTGCGCATGAAATCGAAATTCGTTGTGCAACACAGCCAAAAGTCGCCAACGTCGTATTACAACTCCGATCTAAGATCTAACGATAATCAAAGATGGATTGATTCATTGCGGCTCACTTGTAATGATTCACCTGACTTCCCGGTCTATAGGGAAGGTAGAGAAATGACGGACTGCCTGACTAAGATAGAGGGACGCAAATTGTGGGGCAACCACATGGGATGCACTATGACCTGCTCTTCCCCTGAAACCATACGGACGCTACTGCTGAGCAGTCGAGCTGGTCACTGTGAAAGCAGGATTCATTTGACAGAACCACTAGTCGCTCGGAGTCGTGTCCCCTAGGTGAAGAGGCGATATGGGGGCAAGACAACATCAGGTTGCATGGGATTTCAACAGCGGATTATTCTCCGAGTACGAGTGAAGTCCGCAAGCATGGCGTATCTGGAAGGAATCCAATATTTTGCATCGATAGCGATAGTTAGCCTTCTCTGCTATTACGATGGGAGACTTTGCGTCCGAAATGGTAGAACGAAATATTGAGAAAAAGGGTCTCAGTCTGGTTACGTATAGTTCCACACTGGAGTAACAAAATAGTAATGGGCATCGTCATGGCTGATGTATTATACACATTATTCATGGATCAAACTCCGCTGAGACCCGAAATCCATCGTATGGCCCTTTTTTCGTTGCACAGGTGCATTTTAGTATGGTGCAGATTGTCATCTTCCATAAATCATCACAGCGAGCAGTTGCAAGAAGATGGCTTTTACCTGATCTAGCGATACTAATGAATGTGTCTTCAAAGTTGCCATGCGATAGGTTTCACCTGCTTTTCTACCAGTTTGCCCTATGTCGGAGTAAATCCCCGCATTCTTGTTGGGTAACATTTGACGAGGGACTGTTTCAGTGGTGCTGGCATTCAGTTATTCTGACTACCATCCCTCAAGGGGCAAAGTGGTTGGGTTTTGGTAGGAAGTCCTCTACACTGACACCTTGATACTTGGAAACTGAATCAAGAAGATGGTTCCGTTTATGCGTGGTTACTTCTCAAACTGGCGTTCTTATACTCTACAGGTCGGATCCTTCCAGAATTTCCGGTTGTGTGATTCAGAGTGTGCCTGGGCGCTGCCCTATCATTAGTGAGGGGTGTTTGGAAACTCGAAATAGCCGTAATTGAGCCTTCCAACGTCAAATGTCGTTGATTTGTTGCGAATGAAGTCTAAATTCGCCATTGTCTAAAACACAGCTCTTCTGAAGGAAGGTCATGAGATTTTGAGGATGGACTGGGAGCGATCGCCAATCTCGTCTCCATTCGCACTTTCACCAGCCAGGCACCCCAGCGAATCGTCCTCGCTCGAGGAACACGAGCCATAGCATTCCTCCCGTCTAGAGCTTTCGTGAAGTCTGACCATTGCCCTGGCGACCATCCTGGTGTTCGTTTGACGTCCCAAGGGATGTAGTCAGCAACATTTGAGTCATACTCAAAAAAAAGTGTTATCGATTATATGCGCCCATATCAACGAATGAGAAATCCTTAAGTTGTTCGCGAAAAGTAGCTAGCGTTTTGAAGTGAATGGGAATGTCCGACAATTTTTCCAAAGCGGCAACATATCTGGGCTATGAGTGGACTTTTGGACCGGAATAAAAAACCGTAAGAAACTACACGTAGTCCAAAGTGAAATCCTTGTTCGTACTGCATAAAATCAGAGATTACGAGGCTGAAGGATCTCTCAAAGGCTGTTTCTAGGTGGAATTCATTACAAAGAAGTTCTTTTCAGGAAGTTGTTGAAGTATGGAAGAAATGGAAAGGTTCAGGGAATACAATGGACGAGATAGTGCCTCTTTCTTCTAGTTCATACAGTTATTGTAAAACCAGTTGTTTGACGTACGAATGCACACTGTCATGAAGAAGTTGGATCCTCCCTGTTGAATCGAGTCATTATCATCTGACTCATTCGCTCTATTCGGTAAATGTGATTCTCAGGTCAGCATTACCTGCTTTGAATGCACCGGGAAAGAGGTGAGGAAGTTCGTTACACTACACTCCAGCTAATTATTCCCAGATGTCATTACGACACCTATTCCGCCGCCATCGCGATCAATGTAGAGTGGTCTTTGTTGCGGGAAAAAGAAAAGAAACAACTAGAGCTCATATTGGTAATAGTGCCGATGCTCGCTCAATTAGTGGAAACCCATTTGTCGAGCTTTTTTTTGACTTCCTTTATTGTCCCAAGTCATACTGAAACTGTAGAGGTACTTATACTTGTTAGAGTTCTCCCAAAAGTGTGGGTATTTTCCCAACCGAAGCCGTGAGTCTGAAGGAATGAAGTCCGCAACGTTACTCATTTCCATCATCCAACCCGCTACGATGACCTTTTTAAACCAACCATCATCTCCGGTACTACTTCTTCGACTCAATACCTCCTCTAGATTTCGAGCTGTACCTCGACAGAGCTTGAATTCGGAGAAGTTGATCAGTTAAGTTTTCAGGTCTTCTTTCTTTCTTAACCGAGAATTCTACCGATAATTCAAACAATACTGTAAACCAACTAGACTCTAGGTAAGAGCGTAAAATCGGCTATTAATACACTCATAATGCCACCACAGTCGCAAGAATTTTTTTCGAGTATGGGGAATGTCGAGTAACAAAAATTACGATGCCCAGCAACATAGTGCCTTCAAATCAATCGGTTATATACAAATTTACAAATGAGTACCGTAATCTCCTTCAATATCTTCTTGGACTCTTGCTGCTGTCTACACCATCACTGCCACAAAATGCATCGCAAAAAACTTTCGGGTGTACAGCTACTTATTTTCCATGTAAAAATCAATAGATCGATTGTGTCCTTAGCTTCCTAAAGCGGCTGATGTGTAGCTGCAATCTTTCAATACCATTGCCCCATTGTTAAAGTAATAGAAAATTGGGCGTTGATAAATTCTATTTTTGGTATGCGCCACCGCATTCGATTACCATTTGGAATCATGAAGGTGTTTGAATGCGCATGTGACCTATTCAATGGCTTGCACTGGTCAGTCGATAAATAATGCGGTGCTTTTATCCTCCTAGGCGAGTCCGCTATCATTTAATCGACCCTAAGCATGGAATTCCTAATTCGACCTAGGCGATCGGTCCAGAAACGATCCCCGGACCGTGTATAAGTATTATACAGTGGACCACTTGCCACAATAACCATACTCGATATGAATATATACCTATTCACTCTCCAGTGATACTTACCTCCGATTTCAATTTGTAATGATAAGACTAGGTCAGACCAGTTCATCATTTTCAAGAGTTATGAGCGGATATGAGGGTGAGTCAATGTAGACTTCCACTCACCATCAGTAAGACAAGTGACAACAGAGCGCCCAGTGCTAGTTGTTAACGACAAACGGTGAAAGAAACAGTACCTGGTGCCTCACATCCAGTGTACATTGCATTGTGCACAATTTCAGTTTTATCTTCAGGTATGGGAGAATACGGTACAGAAGCATGGTTTGAATTCAAAGCTGAGCCAATTGCTCCATTCTGGATACTGGTCCTAACGAGTAATCTGAGTTTTCGTACATTTTATGTACCATGAGTGACTTCATGACTTGAGGCCAATTCTTGAACATTTATTAGATTTCGAAAATAGAGTCCTATTCCAGTAGCTGTTCCCTACATGACGTGCAAGGCACTACTCAAATGGGGCAGGTAGTGGGCGTTGCTGTGGAAAACTTAACACTATGCAGGATGACTCGTGACATCTATTCTCACATCACAAGCGTGACAGGAACTGACAACCCCTGGTAAAAACTGATAAGTCACATTGAAGTTGAAGGGCTCAGTAGGCAAGAGCCGCTTATGGTTTAGAGGATCAATGTATAAAGGAGTGCTCAAGATAAGTCCGCACTTTTGAATGGTCGCCATTATCCCTTCAGTCCAATAGTAAGCGAGCGTGAGCGTTCTTTATGGTTTCCATTCGATTTGTAAAGCGCTTGATGTAACGCACTTCGTAATCCTCGCTAAAAAAACGTACCGTAAATGGCACTAAACTGAGCGAGGGATTGCTCTTCTCAGCCAGTCGTTAGCGATGCTACAATGGAGAACCCCAATTGAATTCTTTTCTCGTCAAGCTTTTCCCATCTGCTCCTGCTTCGATCGATGCCCCTCGAGTCGAAAGCATTAGTTTCTCAGCCTGAACAAGCCCCTTTTTAGCTTTGGGGACACGTAATTCTAACCAGAAATAAACGTTTGCACATGTGGCCAACCAGATGGATACCAGCAAAGGTTGTGAAGCTGGATCACTTCATTCACTTTGCAGCTTCTCATAAGAAATCTTACAAAAAGTGCTGATATGATAGGAAGCCTTTTTTCACGATTCACCTTTCAGTAATCATGACGACCTCGGTAGTAGTGCTATTCATGTTCTTGTTCCTTTTACTGCAAAGAAGAGTTCAAACAGATGACGTCATGTCCAGTGCGGTACGTTCCAATCCGTAATCGCCTATTCAATCATTAATTTACGGTAGATTACATTTAGCATAAAATGGACAGTATAACTACCGTAAGATGGCATCTGGAAGAAGAAATGATGATTGAAGCAAAGAAATATTTGCAAAGGGCCCATAAAAGAGGGGCGGTTCGTTCTTTTGCCTGAACGCATTTTTTGTCTAAACGTAATATTGATGAAGAGTAGTTCTTTCACAGGGATCATCAAGGTCACGCTCTGAGCCTGCGAATCCTGAAGCTACGGCACAAAGGTTGAAATTACTCAAGGTAATAGTGACTACTGGCTTCTAGAGAAGATCATATTGCAGTCAATTCTGAGCGCATTTGGAATGTTCGCACTCTAAAGCGTAAGGCGTTCACAAAAGTGAGCCCAAAAGGGGCGGAGCGTTCTCCCGAGCTGCTTAGCGCATTCACGAAAAAAGCTAGTTGGACTGGCTCGGGGGGGGGGGGGGGGGGGGGGAGGGAGGGGATAGGGTTGGGCATTCTCCACTGAAAAATACGGCGATTTTGGCAAACTGGTTGATGTGGTGGAAGTGACATAGAACCTTCGGGGACCTGCAGCCAGATGAAATCGCTTGTTATCGGCGAAAATGAGATGATTATTCAGAAACTTTTGAGTCTTTTCTAGTTTCTAAGTTTAGAAAGCTCCGGATCTCCCTGTGGAAGAAACACAGAAAGGGCAAACGACAACGGCAAAGACCAAGAAGTCTAAGAAATCTAAGGTAACAACCTATGTTAAAAAGTTCGGAAGCCACATCAATTTTAGTCTTTTTTTTCAGAAAAGTTCGAAAAAGGTTGGAAAGGAAGCCAAAAAGGTAAGTGTGATCAGATTATGTACGCTTCCACAGCTAAGAGTGTAAGAGAGTTGAACTATGAAAAAATTTTGCCACAATTGTGATCTGTGCATTTCCGACGCGTGCGTTTACGTCGCGCCAGAGAAAACCGCCGCGACGCGACCGCAGTGCAGGCGAACAACAAGCAAATTCTAAGAAACGCAAAAATTGAGCTGTTCCGGAAAAAATTTCCAATCCTCGTGTTTTAGAGCAAAGGCGGGGATGCAGAAGATTTGAAGAAGAAGACTCCAAAGGTCGGTTCCTTTATTGGAAGTTGTTTTTGGCGAGATGCTGCTTTTGGACCATCAGAAACTTTACGAACGAATTTTTTTCTAGAAAAAGAGTGAACCAAGAACTCCTGTGGATAAAGGAAATCAAGAACAGGCTCAGGTAACCCGTATGCAGTAATCGAATGTTCGAGCTGTGCAGGTAGTCAGTATCCCAAATGGCGAAACGCCGCTTGCTGGGGTCTTCTGGAATCTTCCTCATTACAGTACTCATCATCCCATCTGTCTATGCTCCCTTCCAACAACCCACAACTTGTAGTTCCCACGCGTGCGTTTTGGTCGCGCAGTCGCGCAGGAGAGAATTGCCGCGGCACGACCGCAAAACAGACAAACTACAAAGAAATCCAAGGAAACGCAAAAATTGAGCTGTTCCGGTAAAATTTCCCAAATGTTCCACTTCAGAGCAAAGGCGGAGATGTAGAGGATGACAAGGCTCATTTTTTTCATGGATTTCCTTTGTTGAAAGCTGCTCTTGGTAGAATGCTATCTGTAAAATTGCAATACCTTTAACAATAGAAGTTTTTTTTTCAGAAGAAGAGTGAACCGAGAACTCCTGTGGCCAAAGGAAGTCAAGAACAAGTAAACCAGGTAACCACGTATGCAGTAATCAAATGTTCGAGCTGTGCAGGTAGTCGGTAAACCTAATGGCGAAACGCCGCTTGCTGGGTCTTCTGGAATCTTCCTCATTACAGTACTCATCATCGCCATCTGTCTAGACTCCCTTCCACAACCAACAATTTGTAGTTCCGACGCGTGCGTTTCCGTCGCGCAGGAGAAAACTGCCGCGACACGACCGCAAAACAGACAAACTACAAAGAAATCCAAGGAAACGCAAAAATTGAGCTGTTCCGGGAAAATTTCCCAAATGTTCCATTTTAGAGCAAAGGCGGGGATACAGAATATGTAAAAAAAAAAGATTCTAGAGGTCGACTCATTCTTTCCATGGATTTCCTTTGTTGAAAACTGTTTTTGGTAGAATGCTACCCGTAAAATTTCAAAACCTTCAACATTTTTCGAATTTTTTTCCAGAAGAGTGAACCGGGAACTCCTGTGGCCAAAGGAAGTCAAGAACAGATAAACCAGGTAACCACGTATACAGTAATCAACTGTTCAAGCTGTGCAGGTCGGTATCCGGAATGGCGACATACCGTATGCAGGGATCTTCTGGAATCTTCCTCATTACAGTACTCATCATCGTCATCTGTCTATGCTCCCTTCCAACAACGCACAATTTCGCCAGGCAATTGGGACGAGCGACCCACCATCTCGTAGTCCATCCCGCCCCGCTTACTTACCGTGCACAGCACTTCCCATAGATGAATTACATCGCACTCTGACCTAATGACGCACATCCAACTCGAATTCTCCTTCAACAAAGTAATAATTCAGTACTACCTCATGGTTTCCTTCAATTTCGTTTGTTTCTCTGAGATCATTTTGGCATACAACGAGCCAACCGTTCTTGTAGTACACATTCTGTTTTCGTGCAATGGCTGACTGTTATGCGGCGAGACAACTAACTAAGCCATGGAGAGCGGCGAGACCACTAGCTAAGAATAGCCGCTCACTGTGGTCGAATTGACTGTGATATAACAGCTGTGTGGATCCACTTGAAGGATTTAGTGTCACTTGCATTTTACGACACTACGACACCGTCCTTCAGTGCATTTTGGTCTACCCATGACCAGCGTTTACCTAGACGAAGAACACTTGAAACTTCTGGGATCGAAGGTACGCATATGGTCAATGGCGATGTCCTCTCGAAAATGTGCAAATGTGAAAAAAAAGCTAATTTTCCAGTGTTCTGAATTAAACCTTTTCGAGCGCAGGGAGATTGCCAAGTTGCAGCATTTGTAATCTTTAATGCTTCCCACTTTGGCAAAAAAGGGTCATTAGATTTTACTGGCACCCTGGGAAAACTTGATGGATGCCATGGTACCCTTGGGTACCCATAGGATCCGATATGATGATGCAGGCAAAGCAAAAGTGGGAGTAACTTCTTAAAATGATGCAGCTTGCACCTTGTGAAGATATTTTTCGAAGCACAGAGTTTCCCAGAAGTGGATGTTGGCATTACTCTTCAGAAAGCAGTGACTGCTAATCACTTAGATCAACTATTTTATTTAGGAAAAAGAACCATCGGCAGGCCCTGGTCATGAAAGCGAGGTATGATTGAAACGAGAAGTTACATAATTGGGAAGTAAATGGTGTCGAAAAGTTCAAAGTAACATTTCAGGAGCGCGGCTCAGCAGAACTTGCAAAGCCTCCACCAGAGGGCGGTAAGAAAGAGGTAAATCTCAACGATAAGGTAAAAGGGAAGAGGATAAAGTCTTCAAGCGAGCCTGAGGGATGCGCCCTCGCATTCGACTCCCTTCGGGATTGTAGTGGGCGTGTGGAATGCTATACCTCCTTCGCCCTCGTAGGGACAAAGGATTTTAGTCAAACTGGCATACTACGAAGGTAATCGCCAATGAGAACCAGTCAGTTCCTATCTGTAATTGTGTGACTGTCTGAAAGGCAACTGGCCCTTTTATTTGTTCTGGTATAAGGCAACATATAGCTCTACTCCCCTTTGCTTTCTTCCTCTTGTTTCCGAATGACGATGTTCAACGAAGCGGAGGGGACAGCACAAGTGCATCACTGCCACCAGCGGTTCTATTCAGTATGAAACTAGGTATTTACATCTTCCAAAATTTGGATTTGTTCGTTTCCGAACCTGTACCTGAGAGCTGCCCAAAATTGTTCCACCAAAATCTGTTTTGATGAGTAATTCCAATCATTTTCGTCTGAGTTCATTTCCTTCATTTTGCAGGATGATGAGGCACACGAAATCTAGAAGTCATGGACTGTTTGATGTCAGCATGTTGCCAACAGAACGTGGAATGTCACATTTTTTCAATCACATTATGTACATTCGTGTTTATAATTAAAGTTTTTGTCTGATTCTGATTCTTCTACAGTTTACTTTTTGATTAACAGTTACTGCAAACCTTCTTTGAGTAACAGCCCAGACATATGTACACGTCTATCTTTTGAAAATTCGGAATAAGAAAATCCATTCCCTTTAAATCATGCCCATTAGAGACGAAATCTGAAGCATCTGGTGAAGCACTGGGTGGGACGCTTGGTAGATGAGGTGCCTATGGTAAATATTGATCAACACTTCAAAGAAGAGCCATACATTTGACATCAAAGAACCTTTGAAAAAAGTATTGGATCTATAAATTAAATTGCGGTTGATAGAGAATAAGACTTAGCCATTTCGGCCTTTTCACGAGGTTTTGGGAACGGCCAACGATATCCTGAACCGGTGAGGGGCTCAGATTGTTAGATCCGAACCCGATCTTTGGCCGTGACCGGGTGACTCAGGTGACTCGGGACATCTCATACCACAAGGTAACTGAAAGGCGTCTCGAAGAAATGCAGCCCTTCGTTGATCTAATCTCTTCAGCCAATTGTACGACCTCAACAATCCTCCGCAGGATGCGCCGTGCAGCCTGCATCCGTTCGAATCGCAGACATACTTGAAACCTATCAAGCCTATTCAATGATTACTAGGCACGAATGCATTATTTCTGCTTCTGAAATCTTATTCTAACGCATCATATTGGATTCCTACGTTCGATTTATCGGGGAAAATCAAAAAGAATGTAGAATTAAAATAAAAGTTCGCGTCAAATAATGTGTTCCACCTGTCCCACAAACGTCCAGTGCAGTCAATCGAAGTTACTTCGCAAACATAGCGCGCTAAATGCAACATAAAAACATGCACGACGGCTTTTTGTCGAGTCGCAAAGCGGTGACCTGCCGTCGCGTGCGACCGCCTGCCGCCGCGCGCGCGACGTCTCCATAGTGCGTCGGCGCGTTGTTGCCCTATCAGCTGATACCGTCCGTGGATGGGTGCGTGTTTTCGGGAAAGTTTCGTTCCTTTTTGGACAAAACTCTTTGTTCAACTGTTTTTAGCTATTTCCTGGTAATAGTAGGGGGTCGTTCTGAGTCAGCTGACTCTGCTTACTTTTTGCGACGTTGTTAGAACATCTGGTTCCTGTTAGATGTCTCGGCCGGCTATTGACTCCATGAAGCATTCAGTCTTCATTTTCTTCGCTAGGATAAGTGACTTGTGTGGTTTCTAGTTATGTTATGAAGATTCTGTAAAAGTAATGTTGAACACCACGTCGGACACTCCGGAAAATTCGACAGTCTACGCTGGCAAGATGTCGAAACGAAAACGCGCCAAGTAAGTTTTTAAATTTCTTTTTCTGATAGGTTATTTGCTCAGATTTGAGGTTTATTTTAAGGCGAAAACGGGGCCAGCAATGGGCATTCTATGTGGAATCATTTAAACGGACAGTGGATTGCCTATATGAGATTTGCCGTTCTGATCATAATATAAATGGTTGTAAAGTGAGTCGTCCTTTTCATTTTTCTTCTGTTTTCCATCTGTTCGAATGATACAAGATCTTTAGATAGCCAGATTGTTACCAAAGTTTTAATTGGCTGTCAAAAATGTTCTTCAACGAACATATCAATTGCGACTGCGGTTGTACATTTACTTTGACACTTGCCTTCTCTCTATTGTAAACATTAATTGGGGCATGTAGGTAACTGTTCGACAGGCAAAAACTGATGCTACAGAAGCATTCATAACAGAAGCTTCAATAAAGAGGATAACGGGGAATGTCTCCCGTTAGATTGTGCCGCCTGAGCTACCGCTTTGCATCTGCTTCTCACACGTGCTTCTTTTCGACATCGGCTACAGTGAATAATGTTCCCGATTTCGAAAAGTCTTCGAGGCTGATGTGGTAGATCGTCAGGAAAATTGAAAAACGAAGTCGATGGGTGCACTTTGTAAAGATCTAATGCGACATGAACGCGTGGCTGACTCGGTGCTTTCTGTTCATCGAAAAATGTAAATGGATGGCGGCCGACACTCGTAAACTCGAAAACCTAATAGAAAGGTGTGAAAAATGGCCGTCTATTATAACATTCATAGTCGTGCCCACTGGAAAGAAGCTGAGGAGGCTTGGAAACATGACATACATCCTAAAAAAGCGATAGATTAATGGGAGGATTTGGGGCTACCAATGTCTACATGTGAAACTAGAAAAAAGAAAGGTTGTTTAGGTATAGCATAGGCACATTGTCTATGTGTACAACTAGTTGACCTCCTTAAAATTGGGATGGTGAGAAATTTGCTAGCGTCAAAAACTCAAAGTATATCATTACTTGTTACTTTACTCGTGAAAACAGAGCCTTCCGCTTTTAGCTGAGTTTTTTCTAGTGCAGTTAACATTATTCAAATTTCTTATATCATTTTCAGGAGGCAATTATTTATCTAGAAAACTCTAAACGAGACTTTGAGTCATTGATCAATACAATCAACGTGGAAACATCGTGGGATGAGTCAAGCAAGTGAGTAGTTTAACATAAATAGTCAATATTCTGACATAAATCTCAGAAGCATTACGAAATCAGATCTAAAAAATTACTCAAGCCTTGATATTCTCCTATATTTTAGCACTCTTTCTGAGGTCCATTTTGGCAAGCTTTCTACTGCTTTGGTATTAAAAATTTTCCTTTCATTCGATCCTCTAGATCTCTAGTGCTTCTTCTGTTCGCCCGCCAGTACGAAACTCATAATCTCATTATTAGTTCCAATTAGGTTTTGGTGAATGATCCTTTCTTGGGAGCATGAGAATTTCATATCGCTTCTATTAACATAGCCTCAAGTGCAAAACACTGCATTTGTCAAACATTAATGAAATTTAAGTTTGCAAGAATTTTCTGCATCTTCTAAGGAAAGGGTTCCTTCGGAAGCGTTGAATTTGTGGTAAACAAGAGAAAAAGTTAAAACTTCCTATGGATGGAAGTAGTTTTCGCCTATCAAACCCAAGTCGCTTCATTCCATATGATTGTGTTTCGCAAATGAAAATTCAGACAAGTTAGGGTTATTTTCGAAAAAGACGAAGCTTTGTTAAATGGAGCAGGGAGTCTTTGCCTAACACTAGGATGAAGATAAAATCATATTGCCTTTCCAGTGATCTAGTTATTAATCTACTTGCACTTACGATATTCCACGGAACATGGAAATGAAAATTTTTATGGGGAAGTAATGTTTTCAAAGCATTCAAAGTGTGCATTAATCTTACAAATCGAAAAAAAGAATGATGAGGGCTGCTGGAAACGAGAGTTCATTCATTTTAGGGTCGTAGTGTCGTTAAATTCTTATCCGACACATCTTATCAATATGATCATAAGTGTTATTTTATAGGCCACAAGCTGTTGCATGGGAAATTCGCAAATCTACTCGTTCACCCGTTCAAGTCGCACTTGATGCAATGCCTACGTGAGTTTCTCTATGCAGAAAAAAGCGTAGTAACTCGACCACATGTCGTGTCATTGTGTTTTATTCAGATCTGGGCTTCTTATGAACGAACCTGTTTTATGTGAAGAAGACGATGATTTCAAAGAAGCTGCTCGATGTAAGATTTTTTTGCGTTGATCTTCTATAACATTTCAAGCTTTGCAGTGATTTTTTGGTGCTCTTTTTAATCCTTCGGATTAGCAATCTATCTTTGTACGTAGGTGAAGGGTTGCGAGAAAATTCTGGGTTTATTTCATGTTTGCTATTTCCATCATTTCTAGAATTCTTATCAGAGACTTGTGTTTGCGTTTTCTCCTTACATGCTATCAAAAAAAATCCAGGATTCGTTTTTCGTTTTTTTTCCAAACATGTAGCAGCGTTTTCGGTTTTTTCCTGCAAGCTTCTCACAGGCAACCAATTAGATTTCTTTGTTATTTATTTATGTGCTACTACCGATAATTCGTCGTCAGACTCGAAGGTTTTGCATTTTTTGTAGGAAAGCTTTGGGTGGTTTGTAATGAACATTCCAGGTATCCACTTTGGTCTAAGACATGTTCGATAATGCTCCGCCTTTGAGGTAAAACACGATTATTTCAGTATCGCTAGACGATGGTTGGCAACTAGTATTACCGCGCCGTAAGAGAAGTACAAGTTCCTCCGGTGATGTCGCCCCCTCTCATGAAGATGTTGCACATGAAGCATCCACACCCGAACAAAGAGAGGTTGAGGTAAATAGAGTTCTTTGATGTACTCTGATTCTCGGAAGATTATCTTCATTGACAACTTTTCAAGCCCCCTCGACCCAATGTATATGACCGACTCTCCGCACCTCGCCGCACTATCTCTCCCTCAGTTTCCAATACTTCAACACCATCTCAACGGCCCAGCAGCATTCGCTCCACTGTTGGCTTGCAATCCGCACGCCTTACATGTCCGAAGAGTGCAATGGACCTACCCCAAACGAAGGTATTCAGCATTAGAAAGGGCAGACTGACTAGATTTTTCTGCCTTGCATGTTGCTGGAGAATGTATTTCACGAGAACGTTACTATTCTTGGGTTCATTTCTTTGAGGCTTCGATGGCTAAAATGGCCTACAGTCGCCAGTTACTCTGGGAACGAAATCAGTCATTGTTGGCAGAGAAATTACGTACAAAACAACGTATGGAAAGAGTTGAACGATTAAGACGACGGGCTGGTCCTACTCGTTGTGGAATACATTTTGCTGATCGTCCTGCAAATCAAACTAATGGCAACTCCTTCCGACAGGTATACATTTTTTTAGCGATTTCATGATGCTCAGATCGTTTTGTTTTTATCTTTTTAGCATCTCCAGTGCGATAGTGCACCCGCAAGTGAAAGGAACCCATCAGTCGATCGGTCTCTGCAATCGATTAATGAAGTAGGCGAAGCCGATGAAACCGAGACCGTTCCGGCAGATCCAACTCCTACGGATTCAAACCGGGACAATGTCCGTTTTTCGGCGACCAGGTAATTTAAGTGAAATGTATGTTCTGCACTTTAATTAGCTTCATTCGTTTTCTTTGCAGGTCGGAGCCTGCATTCGGTGAAGTGTCATCGCTACTTGGACTAGATGATGATGTAGAGTGGAAAGAAATGACAGAGGAAGAAGAGTCATTAGCACTAGAAGAACAGAGCCTCAACCTTGAAATTGAGCATGTATGTTTTTGCATTTTCTTTTTATGGATCAGCAGAAAGTTACCAGAATTGAACTGTAACTTTCGTCAAGTCTTCTCGCAAGGATTGTATGTGAATTAAACAAAGCTAAAGTTTCGCCTTATTGGTGCCTAAAAGGAACCAATCAGTTGTTTTTTAAGCTCGTAAGAAGGCAATTTGGTCGATTCGTGAGCATAATTAGGTTTACGATGCGATCCTGTGAGGGGTTCAAGAAGTTTTATTGCACCGATTACTTCTTGAAAACAAGGACAATACAGTCTTTTATAGGAAGAGTCATTCTCAATCGACGTCGAATTAGAACGTCAGGTCGCTGCTGAAGCTGAAGCATTGGAAAAATTTGAGCTTTCTCAAAAAGCTGCTCAATCGGCGAATCAGGTTTCTGGGATCCCAATCGATTGTGTTCTTCTTTTTCTTTTATGATTGTGCATCTTTTTGGTGAACTTCAAAAGACGTGCACTACTGTTCAGAAAACGCTAGTTGTTGCGCATTTTTTGAGAAAATTGGTTTGATCCATTAAAAATATTCTTTTGTTTAAAATATCGCTGTGTTTTACAGAATAAACAACCAGAGAATGATTCGCCTACATGTACTGTTGGGCAGCAAGCAGATCGTAATCGAGGTAAGCAGCATTTCTGAGTTAGGTTTGATTTATGTCGTCTATTATCTCATTGAACAGTATTTTCAGAAGAGATACGACGACGGCCTCTCTTGACGTGGAGCGAAGTAGTCGGTAAGGAACTAATGCCTCCGTACCGCGAGCCGGGCACAGTTGCGGAGCGGCATGAGAAAATGAGCAGCCCAAGTAGAAGAAGGTACATTTTTGAATTGTTTCAATGGCGTTAACAATTGTCCCTGTTTTGAGGTGTGATAAAAATGATGCCGATTTCTCTTTACGACATGCTGAAAAGTTGAGGAGAGCCACGGAGTTGAGGGCACAGTTGCAGGCTGAGAAGACGGCACGGTTACGAGAGTTGGCGCGCAGGGTATGCTTCACTCCTTTTTCTTATGAAAGCATGCAGGAGAGTTTGGGTTCGATCATATCGTATTGCGGTTTAGGTAGAAGAGGTTCGGGAAAAGAGACAAAAAGTTATCGAGAGGAAAAGGCAACTGTTAGAAAGTCGAATGGAAAGAGCTCAAGAAAATCGTGAGAAAAATATAACGGAAATAATTCGAAAGGCGAAGGATGATGAACAGAAGGTGAGCCTACACGCCTCACATTTTGTGATATCCGTAACGGAGAAGTGGGCAGAATGCTTTACAGCTGTACCTCTTACTTTATGTTTCGCTTAACTTTGGTATTTTTATTCGAGCTAATGTTTTTCAGGTACTAGAAGTCCAATTCATCAACTCTCTTCAAGGAGGAAATATGTTACTCGATTTGCGGATGAGAGATGCTGGGGTCGAAGAAAGGAAGCAAACAATGGCGGAGGAACGAGCAAGAAGGATGGAAGAGAAGGCGGCGAAAGAGCATGCGGCTGAAGAACGGCGTAAAGTGGCCGAAATGGTAAGTTTTTTGCTCATTTTGTTTTTGAAAATTAATCTTTTTCATGTTTCTTCCCTCATGCATTTTACAAGTTTAATATGAGTAAGTTCTTATAATACACCAACTGCTTACGCAGTAATTTCAAAGCGATGGAAATAAGTAGAGGGATTTTTCGATTCTTCGTATTCGAGGCAGACCTAAGTTTAATGCATCCTCTTACTGGTTAGCACTGTAATAAATCCCAATTTCAAAAAAGACATCCTGGAGCTGTTAGGGAAACTTTTTTTTACTAATTTTGTAAAACTAAGTGCACACAGGAGCGAATCGCACGACTTCAAGAAATCGCAGAACGGAAGGAAGCTCGTCATGCTCAGCTAGCCGCGCAAAGAAATGAACAGGAACGTTTGCGAAGTGAGAAGCGAAAGCTGCAACAAGAAAAACTAACAGAGCTGAGATTGGCCGATGCTGAAGAGAACGAGTCCTTGAGGAAACGAATACAGGAGAAGGTAGAATAATCGGTTGGATTCCAATTACGGTGATTATATTCATAATTTAGATTGAATCAACTTCTCGCCGCCATGAGCAGAATCTAGAAGATGTACGGATACGCGCACAAGAGTTTTCTTCTCCACGCCCACCATCTGGGTGCAGATGGTCTTGGTCTTTTGTAGATTATACCCACTGGCCATCGGATAGCCAGGGAACAACATTCAAGTGTGGGATTTGCAATTCTGAGGTGAGCGATTCTGCATAAGATGATGCGTTCAAGATCACACCTAGATCTGTTAATATTTTGAAGCATTCTGAAAATTTTGAGAGATATTTTGGATATTATCAGCAAATGATTGAGAGAATTTTCTTGCACAACATTTTTTTACCAGGTTTCCACGGAACTCGAAGCTGTAGCCCATGTCATGTCACAGACGCATCTTTCAAGAACCAATATCGACCATCGCACCGTATCGACTGATGATCTAGTAAGCGCTCAACATAAAAATCTTACTGCCATTCGAATACTAGTATAATGCTTCAGGAAAAGGAATTTTGCTCACTGACTCAGTCTCCTGGATTTCAATGCAGTGAACCAAGTCAGGACGATGAATCAGTGTGGCGAAAGAAAAGAGCGAAAGTGAAGCAACGATTAGCCGCAAGGTAATCTTCTTAGAGTTGCCCATTAGTCTTTTCTTGTTCTATACAGGAACTTGTTCAGAAATAAGAAGGTTGCTGAAGTCGAGGAGAAACCGCCATCCCCAAATTCCCGTCAAGCAAAATGTATTCGTGACTTAACGAATGCGATAAATAAATTCCAGCAGAAACAAGGTCGACTAGAAGACTCCACACTACAAGTACTGGAACGAGCATTGGGGGAAGTCTCCCGAGAGTGTGAATCAGAGGTACCTGTGCAGCATTTTTTTGCAGTCAGATTGTTTTTAGATGGTAGCATTCGACAGTTTCCTCTTGTGAATGTTTGCTCTAGTCTACTTTAAAAGACAAAAGTATCTGTCCTTTCCAGTTCATTTTTTGGAGGTTTTTTTTTCAGGAGTGGTTCTCAACAAACCTTGTTCGTCCATTCACAAGTTCATCCTTTTTGTCGAACTTGCTTTCTTTCCAAATGAAATGGACGAACACAGGAGCGACTGTCAGGTTCATTTGCGATCCTCTTGTTTTCAATGTTCAACTTCGGTGAGATTAGTTTTTCAGTGGTAAACCCTCGTTCCAGGTTGCTACAAAAATTGCCGTTATTGGTATGCAGGCTGTGTTCCATTCCTTCTCTTTGTCGAACCGTTTTGTTCACGCAACTTCTTGTAGAGTTGATGGATGGGATTGTTGCGTTGCTAAAGGCGAGTATTTTACCAAACATTAGTTTTTTGTTTCGTCCTATTTCCTTGTTGGTTCCATATTATAGTACACGACAACATAGTGTAAACTTCTGAAGACAAGTTTGGCCCTACCTAAAAATAACTACTGACCAAGCATCTCCTTGTATTTTTTCGGCTGATTTTTCTTTTTGCTAGTTGCTTAGTTAAGCATTTCATGTTGAATGCTTCTCTTAAAGAAGAACCGTGAGGTTCATATGGAAGTATATAACGAGTTTTGATTGAATACTTGCAAATCAAGCTATTTCAGTTCAAGAGAATTTCTCTTACTCTCAGTTTCCGTTGTAGGATCATTGGAGAAACAATATTATTGGAATTATTCCGTTTGTTGATAGCGAGCGAAAAACCTTTGTCTATTAACGACCTGCTATTATCGTCTGACAGTGAGTCCCGTCGATATGACCTTGGGAAATGTTTACCGAAACGCCATTAATCACTCACCGCGCGTTGAAAATAGGTTTCCCATTTTCTAAATTGTTTTCTGCAGGTCGAATGCGAATATCCGTATCACATGACTATAGGTACTATCGACTTTTCGGTGTATTTTGGGACTAAGGCATTTTAAGCAGACTAGTTGGTCGTAGAGGCCTCATTTTCATTTTTTAGAAGCCCGAACATGATTCGGAGTTGTTGTGTTCACTGGATGTTTTGCTGGCAATCGTCAAGTGTGCTCGAAATACTTCCGCATGGCAGTCATCTGGCGTGGACAATCATGAGATGGAAATTCGTATAAGCATGATGGCGAGGTACTAGCTTGATTGCTCTATTCCGGATTATCTCAGAGTATAGTAAGTAGTATATCTCTTTCAGCTATTTGCTCGCTTGCCGTTTGCCGCAAGTTCTGGAAACAGTTGTGAACCCATCAGTATCTTTGTCCCTGTTCACCAGACTCAACTCGCTTCATTCCGAGTTTGCTGGAGTTTGCAGTGAAGACACGTATGAAATGTTGAACTCTTCTGAACACTGATTTTTTCTTGTCTGAACTTATGCTTTAGGGGTACGATTGCGTCGTCATACTGTGCTCTACTTCTGAAAGTTTCCACATGTGCTCTGCGATGTTTATCGTTAGAAACATCGAAGACAGATTCGGATTCCGTACATGCCGAGGAATTCGTTGGCACGGCTTTGAGAATGTGTAGCAGTCTAAGCAAAGACTCTCGCACATGGAAGGTAAAGTTTGAAGCTGAACTTCTCGTTTTTCTATCAGTTATTTCCTTTTTTGTTTAGGAGCTTATGGAAGAGCCAGGGAGCAGTTTTCGCATTTTGTTGCTTCTTGGTCATGTTATTAGAAATTATGAAAAGGACGGTCCTGGTTCATCGTTGTCTGCATCGGCTCTTGAACTCGTCGGTCTCTATGCCGCTTTTGACTCTTATCATCAGGTATCCCTTATTTTTGTGGTTTTGACTGAGTATTCCTTCTTGGGTGTCATATTATCTCTTGACCATTCACTGAGTTAGTTTACCAGCAGCTGTTGTCAAATATGCAATCGTTAACTTAGAGTTCGTAAACGGCGATCATGGGTAACGGCTTCTGTCGAAACAGTTTTTAGGATATTTACGGCTTCCTATCTGTTAAGGTTTGCGAGATTCTGGTGGTTTTTAAAAACATTGTTCTATAAGACTCCCTTTGTCGCTGTTCGAACTAACTCTCCTTCTTGTTCTGTCTTTTTGGGCTTTGTGCCAGAGTCAGGAAACAAGGTGTAATGGGTGTGTTGTGTGTTATATTATATGGATATTATATGAAAAGTAAATATCTGGGAAATTATTGTTTGAGTCATGTCAGTTGCAAAAGGATGGTGTGGTTTTTTAACTCCTCTGCTAGGCATTTGGTTGGTACAGTGAAATTATAGGGTTGTTGCAAGGAAATAGCTTGAATGACCATCTATTTGTTTTGTTTTTTTCTTTATTGTTTTTGATTTTCGCACTTTTTCAGATATCATGCGTTCTCGGAGGACAACGATCATTGCTCTCCGTGATAGCGTCCTTACCGGTTTACTATTTAACAAGAGCGTCTCTGCGGGTATTGTTCATAACGGCTTTGATAGCTATGACCTACGAGTGTCGAATCGCTTCGCAACTTCTGATGGAAGAACTGAGTGTAAAACATTTGCTGACATTCATAACTGTAAGTTTTTGAGCATAAACTAGTCCGAACGAATAATTTCTTTTTAATTGCGGATTTTTCATAGGAAGCCAAAATGGGAAAGGTCATGCAGGTCGAGGCTCTCCGAAGAGTTGTTCCGAATGGTGCACCGGACGCTCTGATTAATTTCTACAGTACAGTTCATGATTGATGTTATTGAGATGTTGGGTTTTCTTTTTGTTTTGATTGGACTAGTCTTTTCCTCTCACTTTAGAGTAGGGAGCATTTTTACTAGGTTGTTTTAGTCGTACATTGTTTTGTTTCCAAATAGATTTACAAATTTGAAACCAAATGTTTAGTTCACACCGTCAGGCGCGGTATGTGAAGCCGGTAGTGTTATCAGAACAAATAAATGTTCTCCATATGATTTACTTGTTTTATTCTCAGGGTATCCATCCACTTTATCTTAAATGTCGAAGATCAAGATCAATGTTAATTCCCGAAGTCGAGGAGAAGAGATTTTTTCAGCGACTCTTGTCGCATGTTAGACATCGCGGAGCTGTACACCGCCGTTGAGCGAGTATTTAGCAGTCCGGTAAAAGCATCAACAACAGATTTGTCTAAGGCATGCCGTTTCTGTGCTACTGACGAGCAGTCGGTTCAAGCATTTGAAGGGGTCCAGGTACGTATGTACTTTATGGCAAAGTCATTTTCGTTACAATCCACCAGCAGTTTCGAAAAAGGGCGAAATTATGTTGAGGCATGATTTTTGAGCAAATCGACTTATTCCAAACCTAACTTCCCTTCGACTCCAAAACGTATGAGCGTGGCGTCTTTGATAATTCATATATTGAAGGGGAAGGGAATAAGCGCAGTTGTTCACCATGTTCCTAACTAAGGGTGTCGATTCTCACACCTTCGTATCCATCATTTGTCATTTGCTATCAAAAAACCTAACTGCAGCTGCCGTTTCTATGGCGACATATGGTCTCACAATTTATTTTAACAAATCTTGTCTCCCATAGTGCGAATGATAGTACCTTCTTCTATTGACATGTAGCTTAATACTATAACGTATGACTTCTACTTGATCAGATTCTTAGACTACAAGGGAGCATATTACCAGGAAGGGTTGGGTGTGCTGCAGCTGTGGAGATATCCTATGTGTTTGCCATAGTCGTCGTACTGTGAACCAAAGTAACTCACTTCATCTGCTTAAAATGCTCCAGACGAAAAGTCGTATCAGTTCTCAATATAATAAGAAGACTAGCGTATAGTTTTCTCTTAAGGATCTCAAAGGTGCTTTGCTTGGCTTTTTGACCGTAGCTCTGGAAGGTAGAGCTGATAATGATGATTCCACTGTTGATATCCGACGTGCTCGTTTGGCATTACGTACTCTAATAAATGCTGTAAATCGCAGTAAAAAGTAAGTTTGAATATGATTTCCAAACTGAATGTGGACTAGGTTTCATATTATGATCCTTACTCGAATTATTTATATGAGAAAGTTGAAAATCGATTTTTTCCTCCTAGGTTTGCTGAATGTGTTACACCGGAATGTCTAACTTTATTTCGGACTTTGCTTCGGATTCCGGAGCTACACACAGAAACCTTCGCAGCTTTGGCTGCATTGGCTAGGCCAATGCGAATCGGTTAGTCGTGATACCTTCGAATACCGTTCTGTTAAAGTTTAATTTGGTTCAGCATGTGGACTTTCTGATGATTATACAACATTGCTTGGAGAGCTCTTTTTATTATGGGAGTCGCAAAGTGTCAACGATTCCGACAGATCCTGGATATCGGCTTTGGTATCCATACATTTGGAAGAGGTAATTTTTTGAATTATCTTCCAGTCACAGTTGATTGAATTATTTTTCAGGATTTTGGCTTTCTTGCTAGTAACTTTGCCGATCTTCCATCTGATGATTTCACCGCACTTCTTCACATTACGGAGGTGCTGATGGACGTGGGTCATGGAGAAACAGTCACTAAGGTTTTCTGCTTTTTCTTGCTTGTAGGCTTCGAGACCGCTATCCTAATCATGCAGATTCATGTCAAAGACTTGGCATTTGTAAAAAATCCATACATTTGGTTTTCCCCATTTTTCTCCGTCTCCAGTTCCTTATCGATAAGCCTAGCCCTGTTTCAATGAGATTTTTTTGGACTAATTTGGTCTCGTTTCTCTCCGCCTAGAAAGTGTGTAAGTGGCTCACGTAAGTCACCCTGAAGTTCGATACAAGGAAGAAAGAATGTGTAGTTGGTTCCAAAGCTTGCAAAGAGGAAGATATCGTGTACTGGGCACTGAGTGCAAAGCTAAATTACAGGGGTTATAGGAGTTATAGCCTTTGTATACTAAACAATTAACAAAGAGTGGGTCTTGAATGGTACACTACTCACGAAATTTTTTTCCAACAACATTTGTAAATTGTCCATTCGCTCATGGATTCTTTTATCCAGGCCTTTCTTTCCGGCTATGCAAACACTCGCCCTTCGTCATCTTTTTTAACCCTTCGAATGATTGACACTTCTGGAGTTAAGTGTCATTCAGAACCAAGTGTGTATCACTGTTAGCACCATTGAGTTGTCCTTTTATTCTTTGCAACATGAGAACATCCTTGGAAATTGTAGCTATCCGGATGATATTACAAATGCTTTGTCCTTGAACACTATTCTGTGTGAAATGTTTTACTTTTCATTTTTTTCCGACATTTTCATTTCATACCGTTCAAATTTTACCCTAAACAGATGACATCTCGCTTCATTCGACCGCTTCATGTTTTCACTTTTCTACTGATCTCTGAGACAAGTCTATGCAATATTGAGTTGATTGTCTGCGTTCCTTACAGTTTTCGCTCTGGCTTTGGCTTAGCGGGTCTTTCCATATTCCTATCAAACTTCTCGAAACAGATAATGAACCGGTAAAAGGCAATAAAACGTTCAGGTCCATGCTAACAACATCTCTTTTTGCTTTGATATGTTGCAACGGATACTCTACGAATTCGGTGAAGGAGTGCCTTCCGAAAAGAGATTGCCATTCGTTGAGCAAATCGCATACGCACTCGAAATTATCGGTGAGAATCGATTACGAATTTTCTCTCATGAATATTGATCACGACTTTTGGTTCAGCTTCCGCGGCTTTAAGAGAAACGGAGTATGCCGCACAGTTATCGGATCGACAATCTGCTGTCGGAAGTATTGTGGATATTCTGGAGTCGGTTAGAAATTTTTTAAGTAGTCCTCGATAAATAGAACATACAGTAGCGCTCAAAAGTATTCGGCGAAATGCTTTTTCACTTATAATTTTCAGTCGTAACTCCTTTCCTACTGGATCTAATCAAGCGAAATTTCAATATGTGTAGCATTGGTGTAGTGTGAATATTTACCACTATTAAGCTGCAATCTGGTCATGTTCCAGATATCCAAAAGGGCTTGAACAAAAACTCAACTGGAAATACGAATGGTGGTCCTTCTAGGAGTCCTTTCCTTTTTGCCATGTCTTAAGTGTACGAGCTCTAATGTCGAACCCAGAATAGAAGAGAAACGTACATTAGGTCGGAATAACTGCAGAAGTCGCAAACTTGCTTCCAGCACAGTCTACAAACGCCTCCCCATTAGTATGTGGACATGGCTATTTTGCAGTCAAGTGTTGTTGGACAGTGTAAAATATGCTTCAGCTGAACATATCAAAATTTCATGTGATTTGCTCCACTGGGAAAAAAGTTACGGCAAGTTAAAGTTCGCCGAATACTTTTGAGCGCTACTGTATGTTGCATTTTTAAGACCCTTGATGCGCAATGGCTTGATGAAAATGAAGGATGCTCTGAACCGACGCCACCTTCTCATCCAGATCGTCCACAGAAAGAGCAAGAAGTTCGATGTATGCGAGTACAAGAATGCCCACAGCTGGCTGCGCTATCAGCTGCAATACGTGACTCACCAATGGAAGTTCGAGCGACACTGAAATGTGCAGCAGTTCGAGCGATTGGTAAGGTTTTGCCCTTTCGTTATCAGTTATCAATAACTAGTGTCTGCTAATTTGTCAATCATGTAAATGTTATTTCTGTAGTAATAGTATTCGACTTGGTGTAGTTTAAGGAGCTTCTTTCTGACAATTCAACCATTCTCTTATTATAAGCGCATCAGTCGGCTCTTGCCTGAAAAGACTTTACTATTGCGTTTTTTCAGGTAATCTTTGCTGTGAGAGACCACTGCTACGGATTGCGGCTGGTGCCAGAGGGGCAGTTCTAGCCATACTACGTTGTGCAAGGTTAACCGAAAACGATAGACCTTTCATTGTGGGTTTCGTTGGCTGAAGCGTTGAAGTACAGTATTGTGAGGTTGTTCCTCTAGGCATGAAATGTTTTAACGATTCGAAATTTTTACTTCGTCATGGATTCTTCTTTTTTTGTTAACTGCAATTGTTAGTTTTCAATAATTGATAATTGACTAACATCTTTATAGTAGGTTGTCCTTCCTCGTGAGAAGTTGCAATAATTAGTCAAAATACCTTAAGGTTCAATGGTCAATCGCTGCACTACGTCACTTATGCCTTGGATGTCCCGAGAATCAAAAGTTTATCCTAGAAATGGATCAGGTGACTTGCCTCGTTTCTTTAGTTTTTTCGTTGAGACTGAGCAATTTCTATTCTGATTTCATTGTTTTCTACAACTTTTATGCCCGTTCGGGATCTCGGTGTTCTTCTGGCTCTGCTTCGAGGTTGTAGCTGCAATCCTCGTTTATTTACCCTTTTATCCTGATTTCGAATTTTTTTCTCCATTCAAGCAACCAACACCACAAATGATTGAACGACTTATGAGATTTTCAATTTGAAATCCTTTTTGTTTTCAGAAGCCAACAGGTGTCATTGATCGACAAAAACTTCTCAAAGAACTGGGAATAGAAGTCGAGGTGGATCCAACCACCGGGAAAGTCCATCTCATCGGTCCAGCTCGTGATCCTTCTAACTGATCCTATAATATATCCCTATATGAATATTTCTATATTTGCCTATGTTGCCCAACTAAGCATAAATTGCTTCTCTACTGGTAATGGTAACAGAGTATTCAAATGTGATATATGTAATAAATCGCTTCAGTACCGGGAGATTTAATTGGATGTGTGTTAACTACACTAAGTACTTATTGGTCATTTGCGCTCAGCGGGTTCTGCTCTTTTGTTTTTCGAGATATATTTAATCAACATTGATAGGCTCTATTCCCTGACGTTTCCGGGCTTGTAGCGAAACAAAAAGAATGGATTTTTCTGAAATTGAAAAGACTATCTATGGTGGGAATCTTGAAGAGGATGAAGAGTTAATGGCTGAACTACTAGCTCTTCAGCAAGAAGAGGAAGCAAAGCAAAGGTTAGACATGACTACAAGCTAGTCGTAACTCTCAGTTCTCTATTCAATGAATTGTTTTTGTTGTCTTGTTTATCAGCAAAATGCTCTCGTTTACTGTGCCTACAGTTTAGACGAAGCGCTCCTCCACCTGCAAGATCCACAGGGGCCACGGCTCCCAAACCAAGAGGCGGTGTTCCGTTAGGTTTGTTTATCAATTCCTGGGAATGAAAAGAGAACCAAACTCACAATAACTCACAATTATTTCAACCTTGTCAACCTTGAGTTATTCTGTTTGTGATAAGTAAATATTACCACTTGCCTCAGATCACAGTACAATGATGGTGAAGTATATGTGATCGCGCAAGTCGGTAGGGCACAATTTACGTTCGTTGATTCTCAGACTTCATTGAAGATGAGGATAAGTTATATTTTAAGGGCACGGCCTTACTAGTTTTGGAAGGGAACTGATTAAAATCAACTGGCTAAAATTGACCGTATCCGTTCTGTGACATACTTTTCAAAAATCACTTTTAACGCTCCTAAAGACCAAGCGTGTTACCATCTTTGGATCTTTTTAGGTATAGACCCCAATCTGCTTTCGAAAGCTTTGGCTGATGATGTAGAGGTGGATGAGAGCGCTCTTGAAAATGATCCAGAGCTGCTGGTGTGTTTTCTGTTCTTAATTTCTAGAATTGTGCCTTATTTTATGTATATTAGGCTGAGTTGTCTGGCCTCATAGGGAGCAGCGAGGAGGAAACCCGTGCAGTACCGGATGTACCACCTCCCAGGCTGCCGCAATCAAGTGTACGGGATAACGCTCTGATTAGCAAACTCAGAGGATTGATGGATGTTTATGAGAAAATGCTTGCAGCTAGCACTAAGGAAGGGAATACCGCAAAGCAAAAAAGGTAAGTTTTTAATATTGCTAGTATCAGTTAGCTAGCAATATCGTTTATATTATAGGCATCAGCGAACTGTCGACAGGCTGAAAGAGTTAATCGTTAAAGCTGAACGAGGTGAAAGTATTGACGAATCAGAAATTCCGCCCGCACCGCCTTCCTTTGCTGCGCCACCCGCTGGACCCCCGGTTGGTCAACAGTGATATTTAAAAGTAGATCCATCCACCGCTACAGTGCTCATCAAAAGAAGAAATCTTTAACCTTCTTTCTTTTTGACTAACAAGCATTTTTTGGACGGCTTTTGATTAATTTTCGTCTTTTTTAGTCCAACAAGCAGATTACATCTTATGCCTTTTGTTTTGAACACGTCTTTGTGCTGTATCTATTTTTTTTTTGGGAGTTTCGATGAATTGCCAACAGAGAAGGTCTTTTGTTATTTATTTAAAATGTTTACAGCCGCCTGCCCACCGAGCCCCTGCTCCTCCTTCTCCTCCTGCACCCCAACCTCCTCCAGTTCCGAGGAGAAGCACTTCTGGAATTATGCAAGGATCTACCTCTGGAGCGGCGCCCCCACCGCTTCCAAAGCGGATGTCCTCATCATCCTTGCCCCCAGAAAGCCCGGTTGGTGTCAGTTCTAAGCATGGAAGGCTTGTTCACATAAAACAATTGCGTTTTAGCAAAAGAATGCCGATTCAAGAAAGGAGCAAGTTTTGAAGGTGTTGAAAAGAAGGCGAGACGCTTACGTTGCAAATGGGAAGGTGAGTTTCTCGTTTATAGTTTAGTACTTGAGCCTATTTGACAGAAGGAAGAAACTAGTGATATTGCTCAGTCAAGGCCATTACTCTGATTTGTTCTAGGGATTAGTGAGTCCAGTCTGTTGATAATTGGAGAAGATTTCAGGCAGCAGTGGCAGCAATGGATAAAACAGCTGCAAAGCAGTACGTCGAAGTGGCTAAAATGTTCGATCAGGTGCTTTCTTAACTTTCTTTGTTACTGTAGAAATGGTAATCATAGTAGTAGTTAATGGCTTATTCAAACATTTCTGCTGGTATATATTTGCCCCATATTCATGCACCTTACCTGATGAACTTTTATTGAGTGGGCTGGCTCTAACAATATGTCTTTCTTAAATGTAGCCATCAGTCTTGCGAGCCTATCTGTCTATGATTAAAACAAAATCTAGAGTCTTGATCAGTCGATGGCCTGTGAATCTAGCAATCTTACAATTACATTTTACTACAACAGCAGTAATTACCTCATAGTCTGGTTCGCTACTCTTTTCCATTTGCTTTCGGAAAGAATTAACTGAGCCCTTCGTTCCTCGAAACAGCTAATTTTTTAGGCGTTAGCAGCTCTGGACACTGCCAGTGCTGATGAACTCGACTTGGCTGATGTTCCACCATCTCCACCACCTTATAGAAGAGCTGAAGTCGAAAAACCCGCAACCTTCATTGGTGGACTACAGAGCCGAATGGAGAGATTCCAAGCATTGGCAAAAAAGGCTGCTCAAGATGGAAATGACAGAAAGGCGAGGTCAGCAGAAATTCCTCTATTTGAACTTTTTTTTATTATCTTCTTTGACGATTTCTTCTATTTTTCATTGGTCTGCAAGAACAATCAAATATTCAAGGATGAACAACCGAATGGCTGATCAGTACGCAGCAGCCATTCGAGATGCCAAAGCGGGGCGCCCTGTAGCTGTCGCCGACCTCCCCTCACTTCCCGACATGCCACCTCTACCTCCACAAAAACCAGCGGCTCCCATAGGACCAGCACCAGGGAGTGAGCGTTTTTTTCTGGGACAGATTACTGCTGATAATATATTCTTTAAGCTGTATACATTTCAGTGAGACCGCCCCCAGCCACTGGGCCACTGGCCCCGTCGGGACAGCCTGGGAAATCAAGAAATGCAACACAACTGGAGTTTCTGATAAAACGTCAAAGCGAATTCAGACATGCGGCGATGCAGGCGAAGGCTAGGGGAAATATGGAACTGGCTAAAAAATATTTACTGGAATCTAAGGTAACTTTCATGTCGAATTTCTTATTTGGTCCTATTACGTCGTGTTTGATGAGTTGCAAGCATAATCGCGAGCCTTGGTACGAGACCCTACGTGTTTTCAGATGGTTTATGCTTTGCCTTCTTTTGTCTGACTTTTCCATAACTCTTTCCTGCAAGTCTCAAGATGGTTCAAACGTTCCATTTTACCTTGTTTAGGGTTTTGATAAAATGATAGCAGCTGCCCAGTCTGGCTTACCGGTGTCGATCAAATCCACTCCGATTCCTCCACAAGCATCAACATCTCAGGCCACCCTTCAACCTCGAATCGTTCCTGGAGCGGCGAGCTCCACTGGAATTGAAGGTATTATATTATATTTTATTTCTACTTTCTATTATGAGCCATCTTTCCTTTTGGTTATCCCAAATAATTTCTGTGTGTGAAGCCGACTCTCGGATACCATTCATTCTGCATTAGCCATGAGTGGGCATCACTACCTTGGCAACGGAATGGAGAGTGTTTATTGAGAAAAAACGTCTAGGCTTATCTTTCAGCAGAATCAAGATAAATTTTCCAGGCCGAGGTGAGGCTTTATCTATGATGGAAAAAGCTTTGATTGAGCAAGTCCAACTGGCGGAAAATAGTCGGATGCGTTTCACCCGTTTGGGAGATGTTGGAAAGGTGCATATTTTCTTATCTTCCGTGTTTCTCCCTCAAGACTCGCGAAGAATATTTAGATAGGAGTTTTGGGAATTTAAGTTTCTTGAGTTAGGGTGTCGCGTACGTTTGCCAAACGTTATTTTAGGTGAAAATGTTTGAAGAATGGGCTAAAGCGTCTAAGCAAGATTTGTTACTTGTTCGTGAAGTGGCCAAGCAAGGACTAAATTTACCTAAGTCTGGTTTTTTATCTTAGTTATCTTATCTTAGTGTCTTTATGCAATTTTGCTTGTTGACCTGCTTTTTGGTGTGCGTTTTATTACTTGCTATGCTGTTGCAGATTCCATTATGAATCGCGACACATTCCCTGTGCCGATCTCTTTCCTGATCTCGCTGAAGACGTTTTGGAACTTTCAATTATTCGCTGCAGGTATGTTTTCTTTGAGATAGTTTTTTGATCCCTGCTGAAGGTTCATCGGAATTTTGAATACTTCTTCAGAGACGTACCGCTACCTTCCGGCTATGAACCTTCGGATGCTAATTTGTTTGTAAAATACACGTTCCCATATCCGTCTGATGCGAATCAAAGTGGCAAAACGAAATACGTTTCTGGAACTCAGCACCCAGGTTCGCTTGTGTTTTCATACGTTTTGATTTCTAAAGCTACCTAATTTAAAAGTTTCTGAACTTCGAGAAAAAAATAATTTTTTTTCCCAGTTTCTGCTGCCAAGTGTATCTTTTTTCGTGTTGCTTTACATTTGCAACTACGATAAGGATGTACAAAATTGAGCCTGAGATAATTGCCCGATAACCTCAACTCCTATTTTTGTGAGGGGTCATGCAATGAGCGCCTTCTGAAATCCTTGAGGCGTTTAAATGTCAGCGGACTGCATCTTATTCTGCATTTGATGGCTGTTTTTCGCCATAAACCTTCTTTTTTAGCCCAAGTTTTCAGATAAGAAGAGGCTTTCTAGCTATCGACGGGTTAATATCGGGCACGAATTTTTGAAGATTTCTAACCTTATCAGGTCTCATTAATATTATTTAATCCGATCAGAAATTCGGGTGAAACCAGATCTCGAGGACTAGATGGGTTTGGTGAGAACAACTGACTCTTGAGCTATTTCCCCTGTTAAATGCTATCCATGGACTAACGAACGCACAGGGAAGAAAAAAATTCTGTTCAACGGTATAGGGACAATCTTCATCATTGCTTTGACTTTTAAAAACTTCTGAATGCCCGTAACTTCCAGTTTTCAAGGTTTACGAGAATTTTTTATGAGTGATATTTTTTCAGAGTTCGGTGAAGTATGTGTACTGCAGATAGGCACACGAAAGAGCAGGGGTCTGAAACTGATGCGAGTGCTGAAAAGGATTCCACTAAAACTTGAGGTACGATACTTCACCGCTATAGGCTACAAATTTATGCATATCATCCTCACGCATCATAGACCTTTCCCTATGTGCTGGCCCCTTCGCAACAGCCCACTTAACATCTAGGTATCACCTCCAGTCTTAGCCGATAGGAATGTAACATTTTTTTTTGTAGAACTTCTACATGTCCTTCCTTACACTCATGCGCAGTAAGTACTCTAGCAACGGGTGGTAAACATGTTTCTTGCGGATTTGGTCACTCTTTAGAGCTTATAAAATTTAATTAGCTGCTAGTACGAAACAGGTTGCGCTCTCGTAATTGATGAGTACATTTCTGAAGTATGCACTGTTTCTGTGATGAGAAGGAAACATCCATATTCAAATCCAAATTTGAAATCAATGACTTTTTGTTTTGGAGGGTTTGGTGACGTGGACGAGCTTACCATCAGGGCTAGGGGAGATAAGAGGGCTGCGCTCTATACGGTTGGTAGTGACTCTTCGTCACTGAGCTGCTGTGGCCAAAATACTATACTACTTTCACACCCTACCTTTTTTCAGGTGTACCAGAAAGGTAGTTTCTTGAGAAGTGATAAACTGCTCGGTACATGCGAATGGAAATTGGATCATTTGGAATCAAACGCATTGCTCGAGGAATCGCTCCCGTTGAAGGAAGGACGAAAAGCCGTCGGTGGCCTGCTGACGCTTAAAATTCGTATTCGAGAACCTCTTGGAGATGCTAAGGTGTCAGCTACTCAGCACCGATGGATGGTGCTGGACAATTGAGAAAGGACAATGTTGTGCAATGTTTTATCAATGTAAAGAACTGTCTATTCCGGTTCTATTTGTGCATCTTAATCTTCTAGCTCATCTGTGATGGTACACTTCTCGTTTACTTGGCCGATTACTGAATTATTTTTCAAACAAAAAATGTAATAAAAATTTGTAAATTTATTCCTTCGCTGACGAAGGCCTGACTGAGAGGTTTTGAAATCCGTAGGTTTCGATGAATACCTGTCAGCAATACATTCGCTAGTTTATGTTCTCGTAAGCTTCTTAAGTAGTTCATTGTTTCCTCTCCCAAGGTGTAGTGGTGAGGAGCGCCGCCATGCACACAACTCAGCTTGCTGGTTTAGTCCATTGCTTCAATGGGTTCAATTCCTTTCTCGTTTATTTTGTATGGAGGTCTCCTTACAAATCACCTGGGTTAGGGATCTACGCGAATAGAATATATTTCCCGGTGAATTTTAGTATGTAGACTGGAACGGGGTTTTTCGTGTGAAATGGCTTTTTTTCATCTAGTGGTAGGAAGGGGGAGGGTTCTGATTTTAATTATTTCATTTGATGGTTTGGCTATAATATACATTTTTAACTTTACAGTTTTTGTCGAAGGAACCTGGAAAACATCCCAAGAGTTATGGTTTTGGGTGATCCTCGACAGATTTTAGGGGGTTTTCATGATTTTGGTCTCTTTGAATGAATTGTTTTCTGTATGAGATGTAAGCCCTGCGCAGTACGGCACTCATATGGCTGGCAGCTTTGAGCCAGTTAACCTATAACGCTCCTTAGTGGCGTTGTTAAGACGTGATTGCCTAATAGGGGTGGAATTGATTCAAATTTCGAATATTCATAACAGTTTTCCCGACTCGATGAACATTCAACTGCGTTTAGGTTTTTTAATGGAAATGAGGTGCGTGGCGTATGCCAGTGAATGATTTATATTGGCGTCTTATTCCGATCGCTTCAGTCTCTCAGTGATCTTTTCTTTTCCTTACTTCCTTTCAAAGTTCCTTAATTTTCCTATAGCAATCTTGACCCGGAGAAATTATTTTGAAGCCGCTTTGCTGTAAAGTCGGCACCTATAGCCACTTTACTATATCTGTCATCGCTGAGAACTAAGTGTTGTGCTGATTCAAACTTTTTTCAGAATGAGTTTATGATTTTCTGACGTCACCGGAGCTGCTGGCTGCACCTGTTTCAGACGTCATTCCTCCGTTCCTCTGCACCCAGCACTTATGCTCGTGAGTCAGACAGGTAACTGTAATTTTGAAAGTAACTGATTGGGTAGTGTTTTACGTTTCAAGATAACCGAATCCGAAATTTGGATAGTTCAGAGGTTCTCAATGTCATTCTTTGTGTTTTTGTTGGCCCATGTGAATTCGATACTTGTCATCATAAAAAGTAAATCTTGCAACCTCAATGCTCCGGTTGTTACAGATGTCGGAAGATCATTTCTGTATAGATTAGGAACGCATTCACTTTTTCGGCTATTCTAAATAAAATTCGGATGCATGACGCATCCTGGAAGCACAGCTGACGGCTAGCGTCTCCGTTCTTTTCTTTTTGGCTTTTGAGCTTATAATGGCTGAGTTCGTGATCAAAGGATCTAGACTGAGTGAGACCTTTTCTCGTAGCTATATGAGCATAACAGAAATGCTTTATCGGAACACATTACTTACTGGAAAGGATTTTGGCGGCAGTCAGCTGTAATGAGTTGACAGCAGAGTCGATATGCTTTGCAGATGACACAGGAGGTTATGAGAAACAGGAAATGACTCCTTCACAAGAAGGACCGCCCTATTAGCTGTTGTTAATCAAGGAAAATCGGTGATATCATTAGATGTGGTCTAGTATAAACAACCGAGGGATCTCTGAAAAATCTACACCTTCCTTTCCATCCATGTGGTACAACAAGTTGAAAGTAAGTAACAGCGAGAATGGGTGGGGGTCTTATTTCGTGAGTTTCGGATTTATTTTTCATTTTTTAAAGAAGTCTCTATTCTTCGTCAGTTCACTCCAGGTCTTCGCAATTCGAATTGAATCACTTCAGTGATGCGCTTTCTCTATTGAGCCATTGCCCTTTTACCCTTAAAATTTACAACACAAAGCCTTGTTTCTGTTGTTCAACAACTTTGCTTTATATATTGAATGTTTACTTTTAAATAGGTTAACATGTTGTGCAACAGCCTTATCATACACAATTCACAACACAGTTGGTCGCTACGTAACAGCGCGCTTGGTGGTCAAGTAATGCGCCCACACCTTGTGTAGTAGTTCCTGTTGCACAGAACTTAGTGGACAAGCCTAAAAAAGGAAATTCTCATGAAATATCTTTTAAAGGTTATATTCTCAAGTCACTACATATTATCGAACATTGCTCGTAACACGTTGCGATGTTTGCACGCGATCGAGCCAAATAATCAACATGGTCTCGTGAAACCTAGTTAAACATGGCGCAACCACCGCCCAAAGATTGCTTCCGCCCTGTCACACAATTGTCAGCCAGCAACGATTTTCCCTTACTATCTGGATGGTTTCCGATCGATTTCTCTGTGACTGAGAATGCTTTTTTGATGGTCCATCTATGGGGAATTCTGTTTGTTATGCATTTTATGTCCCTCGATTGGATTTCTCGCTGACTGCGTATTGATTTGGCATCTTCTCTGAAGGAATTCGTTAATAAGGCATTCCTCTTGTTGTGGCTATGTTGTTCCGAACATCATGCTTGTTACGCTTTCCGCTTAAGGATGATGTTTTTGTTTTTGTCTTTTTTTGAAATTCCCCATTTTTTCCATTTTTCCTAAGAACAGTTGTCCGATTGCCGGGAACTTCATTGTTCTTTTTTTTTATTATAGATAGGTTTTGGAGAATCAATCTGTTCATCCGTAGAGGAGGCACCAACTCTTGCCATTTAGAAGCCTTCACTTTCCTGTGATGATGTCATCTTGTGAAAATTTCATCTGAAGTTAATCTTAGCCTCATGGCATTATTAACATTCATAGTGGGGATGGTGTAGTGACAGTGGTGCACTATCTCTCACCATAACGGTCAAGAGTTTGAAACCTGATCAATATCCGCTCAGGCCAAACAAGCCTTCCATCCCTCCAGGGTCGGTCGCAGCAGACCTGAATTGGGAATGGGCTTGTCTATGAGGATAGAAGCCTTGACATGTACATCGGCTCGCCTCTGCAAGTCATGTATAGGTCATATACGCATCCAAAACGCTACTACGATTTTGAATTGAAATCAAATATGGGGGCGTTTCCTCAAACGGAGTTGATTAACGCCAAAAGACTTTATCCTTTATCCTTTTCATTAGCTTTCATAGCTATAACGAACATTATCAGAAGGAAAATTTTATGTTCATGAATAGGTTTTGATGGGTTGTTTTCCTGCCTCGTACGCCTTACTTTCTAGAAGTTCAGGTAACAAAGCTACTTCGGAAGTATTCGTTCTCTGGAGCATCTAAAAAGTCCAAATGTCATATCAGAAAGACATGACTTGGTGATTTTTGATCAAATAATGAAAATTATTTTATATACAGGGTGCGCCATAAATATGGTAACAACTTTTCGGATGTGCGTAATTTCCTTGTTTGGCGAGTTTCTCCAAAACTGTACCTCCCCTTATGTTCATGATATACCTTAGCCAACATATGTACTTTGTTACCCCCGCCTCGTCAAATTCCGAAAAATGGTGGAGCCTCGCAGACAACCACCAACCGTTCCGCTTTTGCACGCATTTGGTGAATCCTTCCCCGGGATCGTTCCTCAATTCAACATTTCCCACATGACAGCCTCTTGAATCGTGTAGCGTAGACAGGTTAAAAACAAATCTCAAAATGGTGGTCTTCTCTCTTATACGACCCTTTTTCCGAAGACATTTTCTTGGAAAGGAGTATGATGCAGAACATGCAGAAGCACGAGAAAAATGACAGCTGATTTGTTCGTATGTTCTTCTCAAAGGACAGACTCTACCCTGAGTAAATACAATTGTATCCAAACAGGATTCGAAAGCCTTATAAGCATTTTGACGAGAGGAAGTTGAAAAGAAAGAACATTTGTTACGCGCCACTTGCGCGCGGCACGCGCTTAGGCAGACTTTTTTCTCACTGAAGAGTGATTAGCGTGGAAGAAATGTTGAGATCTCAAAGTACACGTATAGTTCCCACTACGAGTGCTGAAGCCGATGAGAAGAGTCAGACCGCCTCTCAAAGCCATTTTCTCTCTTTTATGATAGTTTGGGCTAGAATCCCTACCATCACAGCGATATCGCAATTTTTGTTCGAGAAAAGTACAAAGCTTAATCCGACCCTCTTAAGAAGGGTTCTTCTGGAAGGATGCAGCTGAGGGTCAAAGATTTTTCTAATGGTACGACTTGAAAACTGCATCGCACTTGCTCACGAATGGGAAAAGACCAAGACTGGTGGTGAGGAAATGTTCGCGACTCAATCCCAGCTTGCAATCTTCCTACGAATTTGCCGGACCACAATGTGATGGGTCGCCAGATATAGTCCATGCTAGAGAGGAAAGCCTGCGCTTCAAAACGCACCACTGCTGCTGCTCCTAAGAAATCACTGAAAAAAGCCTGGGCTGGAATTTTCCAAGAAACTCTGCGTGCCACTGTCGATGAGTAGCCGGAGAAACTTTGAGCTATAATTAGTACAGGAAATAGTTATATAAGATGGCGGTGTGTTCGTTTTGTAGATGTGATGCACAGTAAATAATACACCAAAATTGGTTATGTTTCAACATGAACTACGGTTTCTAGAGGCCAATATTTTTGTTACCATATTTATGGCGCACCCTGTATATACAGTAATTTTCATTATATATATGCACTGAATTTAGAGATTAGGAAATTGAAAATAGAATAAATAGCACAAACCACTGACTTGGAACTCTACTATCCATGATTAGACTCGCTTCAAGATAAGAGACTTCTGAAGGAACGATTGCAGAAAAGGTGCTTAGGTGCTGCAGAAGAAGGCATTCGGTGTCATCATCATGAAAAAGGGGTTAGATTCGAGCAATCAACTCTTAATCCTCGCTATTAACGTTTTTATTGGAGTACCGCCTCCGAATAGATGCATTATCATCACTCTCCAGTGTCCTTCTTACTTTTACTCATTCATGATTGTATGTTGATTTCCGAAGTAGTCTGATGACTTTTTCGAGGCTGCACAGTTTTGAGCAACAAAAAAAAAAACGGTTTCAATGAGTTCTACTGATACAGTGAGACTTCATATAATCCTCATCATTCGGGAGCTGCAACTAGTACAGAAATACTTTGGGTAGACTGCAGTGCATAATAAGTAGATGAAGTTTCTCGCTGCTAATCGATCGGGTTCAAGGTGTGCGCCCCGCACTCAGCCAGCCGATGTACAAGTCAGTGCTTACTCTTTCAGACAGGTCTGTTGCCAATTGGCCAACCCCGAGGGATAAAAGCCTTGGCTGGTGTAGGCGAGTATATAATAATATTATCAAAATAATCAATATAATAGTATTTCAGGCATTATAAGAGCACCTTGAAGGTCGTTAGTGTAAACAGAAAGTTGTTTTCCGTATTATAAGACGTGTTTCGGAAATTCTACTGAAATACTGGGGAGGGGAGAGGGGGCAGTGGGGGAGTGAAGGCTGTGGAGCATAAGTTGTGTCGTCCATAGAGCGCTTCACTTATCGCACTCTTATCGACCTTTTTCAGGAGATTGTTCCATTGCAGTCGTTCGATGTGCTCCCTATGAGAACTGTGCGCTCACCTTAGTTATTATTATTCAGAATTTCTTTATTAACTCCATTTCATCATTGCCTATCCATTGCAGTATAAGGTAATTTCCATAGCAACGTTCTTTTGTTTGATGGCAATTCAGACAATTCGCATGGCTTGCCTGTTTCTCCGTCAGTTTTTCGCATGCGGAATTTTTAATTTGGAACTTTCGTTAAGTTGAAAGTCGGAATACCTCATTTTCTATTAGTGAACAGCCAAAAAAGTCGAACAGTCGAAAGCCAAAAAGCAGCAGTCATCATTTTGTTTTCTTCAACTTATTTTATTTTTGTGAAGTGTGAAATGCTTTTCTATTCGCCTCCGAACGGTGACTCCGGTGTAGGCTCGTTCTGGGGCAAAAAGCTTGTAAGGATCAATTTCAATTGGGTGTGCCACGCTTCTTACACTCAGACATATTGAGTTACTTCAGAGCCTTGTCATGACTTCATGAAGTGAACCGTTCTTGAGGGTGATGTTCAGGAGTATAAAACGCTTCACTGGTTAGTCAATATTTGATCTGTGCACCGTGCGATTGATAGAAACATTTTTTGTCACTGAGTCACCTCTGGTACTCGACTACGAAAAAGCAGGCGTCAGAAATAAGCCCGTGTAGTCTTTTTATGGTCAAGAAGACTAGCTTTCTTTAATTTGTGGAGGTATTGTGAAAATGCTGGAGGAATCGAGTTAGAAAGAGGTAGGAAGGCCCCAGGTAGTGATTCTCTGAAGAATTTATTCCTTCAGAAATGTCGAGAAGTCGCAGGAAGTCTTGACGCTTTGCATAAATGTGTCTAGCAAGAACCGAACTGATCGCCATCGTATTATGGACTTTACGATATCTAGGGCGTGAAAGTGAGAAGAAACAGAGATGACCAGTTCAGCCCATAGGAGCTACTTTTATTATTTCGAAAAAGAAAAGATCATATGGGACTGAAAGTTAGTATTCAGTCTGATCAAAGGAGAGCTTCAATGTAAAGCTGCCCTGGGATAGCTTTGCTTTGAACCATAATGTCTAATGCTTAACGTCAAAATGTTCATCAAACCAAGCTAGTCAATGAGTAAAAATCAGTTAGGAAATTTATGTGAAATATCACCTGCGCCACCTGTCGCCAAGGTGAGTTTCAGCCTAATTCAAGAAACATTATGGGTAATAGTTTTTCATCAGAAACTTAGTTTGGGTGATAAATTTTTATCATCTTTATGGCGATGTCTCATTTCCGGTGTAGTGATTAATGTAAATAAATAAATAAATAAATAAATAAACGATGAAGCTGATTTTCAAACTTTGCATGTCTTGAAGCTCACTATCTCTATATCACTGCATCTCGGACTCGTAAGCTATCAGAATACCTTAGTTTTCATGACCACTCCCAAGCTATGCCTCTTGGACCCCTAAACTTGGCGGTATTATGCTCCGATACTTTTTGACTTGGGAATGATTCAGGATATATAGAGACATAGATGATCTGAGAGGATAGTTAGAGCTCAAAATGCTGGTCTACTACTTGTTTCCTTGTTCATTTAGTTATTAACCTATGAGACTTATTAATCCATTAATCTATGCTCAGTAAAGATCCTCTTTGATATGATTGGCCAAACTTCTGATTCTTGTTCATCTGCCAGCTACGGAAGGAGCGTAAGAAGTGGGGCAAGTGGCTGACTAGTATTTCAAGGTTTTACTGACTAACCCGGGCTGATTCCGATATTAGATAAACATTGGGAATGGTTTTGCTTGAACTAAACATAGCATAAGTCCGGAATTTGGATCTTTCTTGCTTTTCTTCATCTTCCCCTTGACATTCGATTACACGCTGTCTGTGTTTCCCCTATCCCTCTCAATATCTTGGGTTTACATCGATCGCAGAGTAAACCTATAAATTACCACTCTTCAGAAAAACTTGAGAGATAAACAGATGACTAATACCAATGAAGGAATTTAGAATGAATGCAATAATTTGTGCAAATATGCTTTTCCCAGGGATAAATTGTTACATAGGCTTTTCTTCCAAGTTACGGTAATTCTAAGTGTAATTGCTACTCGGCATTAGCACCCGAAAAGTGCATCATTCGCGGTAATCTGACATTTGCGGTTGGCTTAATTGCATAACAAGTTAGTAAATGGTTAGTAGAGGGGCTTTTTCGCTTTCGTCGCAGAGGGTTTAGTCTATGGTTAGAGGCGTCGTTGACCACTTACACACTCATTCCATCGAATCCTGCCAACCATGGCTTCCTTTCTTCCGTGGTCGATTAGTTGTTACCGCATCACGTATTCGAAAGGATTGAGAGACAGTCGATGGAAATAGATGCGCCTTCTCAGGCAGGGCATAACCCTCGTGAATTGGTGCAAGTGGGAAGAGTACTAAACCAGGGCCTGACCTACCGGACTCCCCCACGCTAGCACTGTACTTCAGTACTTTTGCGATTCTGGATTGAAATCGAATTCATGGCGCATTCCAAGAACGTTTCAAAATAATTATCTCTTTCGGTGAGTGGAGGGAGAGGCTGAAGGGAAAAGGGCATCAGCTGGCCGGCGGCCTGTCACTACTGACAGTATTATGTAATACTGCCAGAAAGGAGGTGCGTCATCCTGCCCTTTGCATAACCGTCACTGTTTAATTTGATGTTACGCGCACAGTAAACATCCCGTTTGTGCATAATTTCTGCAAATACGGATGAATCGGGTAGAAGCCAGTGCCTTTGCCTCTGAAAGACGTTCGGCTGCAGATTCATGGCTCCTCAAAACTAGGAAGGCTGATTGGCAATCTGAGCTCTTTCGGTCTGTGCAAGAAACCCTTGTTTCTTGCCACCCTTGGCCTTTCTTCTATACTTTCTAACTTTCTTATGTTACGTATTTGTATTTGTTCATTTTTCATTTATCACTATTTTCACTTATATTTTTGTATTTCATTTTTTTATTTATTTTTTATTTTTTGTATTTTTATATTTCACTTATTATTGTTTATTGTTTATTTATTCATGAACCTGTTTATTTTATATCTCTAGATGCCTGAAGTACAAGTAGTCAAATAGCAACAATACAACCTCAAATGTCGAAACTTCAGAATAATTTCCTCAGTAGATGGCTAAAGTAAAAAATGAGAAAAACTTAGATAACACAAAATTAAAAGTCGTCGAGACGTGATAAAGCGAAAATATGGTTGTATCAGGCTTTATTGGGCTGCGAAAGGCCTGATTGTTTAGGCCTGTCAGGTCTGCCCAGCAATATGGTAGGTGGCGTATTAACTTATGGGAGCTCATGTACCTATCTCGTTGTAATTAAAAACAGTCTTCAATTCTGGTATTCCTAAATATTCAAGCGCGAAAGGTCCATTCAAGTAATCTTTGATTCAGATGCGTTCCGAAAGAGTTCCATGAGAGAGTGGCGTGGTGGCTTGGGCAGCGTACGACGACAACGAAAATCGATCAGCTGTTTTGTTGCAGTGCACCGAGGTCGTTACCAGTCAAAACTCTCTATTACTCCAGTAATCCGCTCTATTTGGGATAGTTACTGCTCTTGTTAACTAGATATTAAATCTCTAGCGACTTGGAGAGATCAGAAGGGAGTAGCAGGAGATCATAAGAGAAATTAAACCTCTATTCGGATCAAATTGGTTTTTCTTGGTGGTATATCTTCCTCAAGCTTCTTCCTTTGCTCTAGAATTTCAAATTCAGTCCAACTTTTTTTTAATCTCTCGGTCCCAAAAATTCAAGTGGCAAACAAATTAATTTGTTTCATTTTGCCATGAGTTTGTCCCCGATCTAGAGTTTTTCAATAGTCTTCTTATCACTTTGTAGTGTTTTCGACTGTTCCTTGTCGCTGAAGAAGTTACACCGCATATTTTTTTGGTTTTTTTTCAAGTGCTCCCTTTTCGGTTCTAGTTTTCCATATTGTTGAACAATTGCGACGCAGCCGCCCGCGTCACCTCCTGGAGGTTCATCATTTGTATTTTGGCCAATGATAGTTCGAAAAGTAACGAGAATTATTTGCAGAGAGGAACAGAGCGTTGATGTAATTGTTTTCCGAAAAGGGCATGACGTCGATAGACTTTCTCTGACTTATCCGCTCCGAGGAAAGTTGTGCAGTGGATGGGGGATGTGTTGAGGAAGAGCTATTACTTACGTATAAGGATCTTCCTGGTTGGCTCTGGTGGTATGCTTGTCGTGGCATCGAACTTTTTCAAGTTTCTTCAAATAGGTATCAGCATGGAATTGGAAGGCAATGAGACGAAAGTTCGGCCGGGGCGGTTCGAATTTTTCTCCGCCCTCCACAAATCACTCAATAACACTTACGAAAGGGTGGTCGAATCTCGCGAAAAATTTCGAGTGGCTAGAAAGACTTGTACTTGCAGTAACTGGTCCTTGCAGTAGTGATGTTGATGACGATGGAAAGGGCTCCAATGCAGACAAAGCTATGGCAACCGAGGTTGTTTTGGTGAAGAAGGAGTTCCATAGGGCTATTCTTGCCATTCAGACTTCAGGGCTATCAACCGGCCTTAAGCTCACACATTCTCTCCAGTGGTGGAACCTCACTTGTACTGAAGTCTCTATGTCTATTGGCGTTGTTTGATCCCGTTCTGAAATGCGTCCCCTCATTTGCCCTCCATTCAGAATCGTAGTGGCCTACCGAATGCATATTTGGCCTGTATAATGAATTACAGTGGTCAGCCAATGTGCAAGTCAATGTTTTTACCCTCGCAGACAATTCTGGTATCGACAAAGCGATTTAATGGGAGTAAAGCTGAAAAGCAAGCAGTCCAAGATTCGATTCCCCGACCATAGTATCTCATAGTGCGCCATTTGGTACACTTCCTCACAGAGAACATTGCAAACCAATTTAGAAAATAATTGCAAATTCGAATGACAAAAAACCTCTCTGGGGTCGTTTCAAGGAACTCTAGGATGTCAGGATTATTCCTATCTGTCACATCTCGAGCCTGCCCCCATCTCAAGTAATTCAAATCTAACACTCGATCTCGATCAGCCTTACCGTCTGGAACACTTTTAAAGTTTTTTCTCAACTACTGGCTTTCTCACTGTTAGAATTCATTAAGCTTTAATCTTGAAGAAATACAGAGAATAGTGAAGAGGACTGATGAATCTATTTTTTATGATATCATAACTGTTGTCAATCTGGAATTAATCACCAAGCGATGGGTTTCCTTGATGTAGTTAATGTAATACAGCGGCAGGTCGATATAAATCTAGGTCCTTCCCTCTTCGTTTTCTTTCCGATTATTCAAATGCTTTTCAGATCGAGTTCGGGATAACTAGAAAAGACTTTCAACAGGGTTATTCGGTTGATATTTCCAGAATTTTACAAGATTCGCTGATATATCCCATGGATCTTTAAATACAGCTCTAAATTGCCTTCTATAAATAAATGCTTTCCTCTATTCGTTGGCTTGCTGGGCGGTTCAAAGTCATCGGAAGAGTTTAGGGTAGCCACATACGATGTTGAAGAGAGCTATTCAGTTAACTAGGCCCTGACTGGATAACCAACGGTAGTTAGGTTTCTGATTAATCATGTATTCATGCTAATGTGGCTATTTATTACTTGCAAAAATTAATAAAATATGAACATATAAAGTTTACCTTTTTATTACCTATAAAAATTCCAAGTCGGTTACCACAGTTCTTAAGTAGGTAGCCAATTTCACAACACCAACTCACTTTCACATGCTGTTTTATGATGTATGAGCGTAAAGCACCTGTTGTCTACTGACGTATTTGTGATTTCAGTCGGCCTTCAGCCTGCTCATTCGTCTCTTCTGAGTTGCTATGCGATAACTTAGGCATGTAATTGTTAGTTGGCCAGCTCTCACTATCCAGTATATCAAAGCCTTGTTTCATGACTAGTTGTATGTGGAGCAGTTCCAAGGGGCACTGATCTGCATACATTTGGGTATCGCTTACATCACTGGCATCTAGGCTCCTACTCCTCCAAAGATATTTGAATTTGCAGAACATCTGGCAAATTGTAGCAATTGCTGGTCATTGAATTAAGTTTCATTACAACGCTCACGGCATCAACATCATTCATGTCTATTCGGGCACATGTCGGATGCATGGCGTATCTCAGCTTGATTTGCCTCCTCCACGACCTGCGGCAATGGTTCCGCGGCGACTCTCCGTAGCCTTCCACTGGGATTTCAAATGTTTCTCTTCACAAAGCGCGACCGCGAGCGGCGAGCACGACACGCCGTTCGGGGAGAAAATACCATACTTGCGGTAATCGACTGAAACATGCAAAGAATCCAATCAGTTTGAAGCGTCCAAACCGGCCATATTGATGTATAGAACATTCAACAACAACATGAAGTATTTAAATATAAATAAGTCAATAAAATAAATAAATAGTCAATAATATATTATAACTATTACTCACTTTTATTGACCCGTAGATAACTTTAATTTTCTATTCTAGGGTGCAGACAACTGGAAAAATAAGAAGTTCCGTTTATACTTTCGGGATAAAGCTGCAAGTTTGTTCCGAAATGGTAGGAATGGAGAATTAGGCTATCAATGTTTAAGCCTTCACTGTTTGATAAAAAAAAAATTCGAAACAAGTAAATCTTCAGAGAGATACTCATGGTGCACCATGAAATCCGCTTTTAAACGGTGTCGTTTCTTTTTCGCGAAATCGACGTTTCATCGGTAGCAGGAAGAAAATTTTTCAACATTTTATGTCTTAATTTTTTATTCACTTATTTCTATGTACAAATCTCTTCATGTGAATCAATGGGGTTCCTCCGGTACGATCTCTCACAGTAGTACCCCCCCCCCCTCCGTCCTACTTTATCTCTACATTTCCCACTTGTTCGAATTGATTGATCTTTTTAGAATACTTGGCCTCATTCTTTCTCTTGACGTTACAATTATTATTTGGGTCATTCGGTAGTTTTTACTCTATTCGAGCGTATTCGCCTAGATCTCTGCCTGGTTCTGTAGAGGCGTCCCCCTCAACATTTTTCAAATTGCCCTAGTTCATAGGTTCCCCGGCCATCATTCCATTGTTGATAACTCTCTTATGGTTACAGTAATGCTGCTATGGAAACTATTTAAAATTTTTATGCTTATGATTCAGTAATTATAGTTTTGCTTGGCTAGTCTCATTTGTTTTTCGTGTGTATTGCATCATTCGTAGTAATTGCATACAAATATGTATGTGAACATTGCTATGGTAACGTTGAGGTAAGAATTTCAATATAAAAAACAACTTCGTTAGAAGGGATTACTGTAAAGAAAGCTTTTTTAAGACTGGGTATATTTGTAGGGTTTGAATTCTGGGAAAACAAACCTAATTGATAGGCAAAGCTGTTAAAGAGACTGTCAAAACAAGGAAGTAACTAAATTTTACTTTTTATCGAAACTCCTTGCAGAAAACTAGCTTTACAGTATCTTCACTCCGAATCTACCTCAGAAACAACTCCCAAGAAATGTAATCGCGTTGAAATGTACTCGAGAAAGCAATCACAGAAATTTACTTTGCAAACTCCACTTTTAAATGGGTTTTGTGTACCCGACTTAGGAGGACGAGATAAAGTTGAGAAAAAAAAAACGCAAAAAAAAAAAAAAAAAATGACGGGAACTGATAAGATGGAAGTCGTTTGAACAAATTGGAGAAATAAGATCTCGGAAAAGAATGCTTAAAGAAGCTCGACCTTCAATTTTTTGACTATTTTACCACTCCCTTTAAAAATAGAGGACCCTCTAAAAGATAGAGGCTATCATTGGTATGGTAAAGAAGAGCTGTTCAGAGATAGAGTCATGCTCATGCGAAAAAGAAAATAGCAAAGGGGCCTCTTTTGTGATCAAAGAGTAGCGTTTTTACTAGTGAGTTTTAGCCGATTCATTTTTTACATATGTTTTTATATATTTTATTTTTTTATTTGTATTTTTCATACCCCTAGTCATGTTAGATAAAACACCTATTGTTTCACGGTGTGATGTGCTGTTTCATCGTCGCGCATCCAGAGGTCCATTTGGGGGCGGAACTGGCAACGGGAAGGGTGATTGTCGGTGCTAAGAAGTCTAGTTACTGGTGTTTCTGTTGAATTATCTTGCTGGAACTAACTCAGCATATTTTTGGCGTCTCCATACCCTTTCAACGCCTCATTTCTGCCAGATTATGCCGTATTCTTCAATTTATCCCGTAATTTACCTTTAATTGATTATATCTGTTGATTATTCTTTCTGAACGTGATTATCTAGTGGATTTGTGGATTAAAACAAAATGGACAAAAGAAATAATAGGAGTTGGGACAATCAGAAACCAAAAAATTGCATATTTATTCCCTCATTTATTTAGTCTTTGAGTGCGGGGCCGGAGCCACGTGCGGTGTCATGGTTCATGGCACCCAGGGATACCGCGTATCCTACAGCGCTCCATGCGCCGTTTTACGATCTCGTAGGGGTCGAGAACGGGCGTCAGCCACTAATATACAAAAATGTTTATGTAATTATATGTAAAAGTAAAAATACCCAAGTTACATGAATATTTTCGAATTGCACCTCTGGAGAAGTGGCTGCGACATTAGGGTTGCTTAGTATTGAATGGACGGGTCAGCTGGTAGGTAATTAGTAAATTAGACAGCTTAAGTGGTGAAAATGAGTTTTCAAAGTGGACGAGTTTCACTGCCACTACAAATATCTTCGTACGAGATTTCGTTCGTTGATGCCCAAAATTGGGATCCCTGCTATCTCTTCCAGTCGTTCACTTTGATAGTTCTCGAAGAGCTCTTTTTATACTGTCGCAGCCATTCACTTCATTTTCCTTTGCACTTTCCTGATTATAGGCTAAATTCAAGATGAAGGCCAGTTTTTTGGTCGCATTGAATCCCAACTCTCAAGGGATTTTCTTCAGCGAAACTTTTTTTTGTTTAGAAAGGACGGCTAGGTCAGTGAAACTCTGCGAATGTGATTTGCAACGATGGGCGTGCGAATAGATTTGGCGAAGTTGCCCGAAAAAGTGGCCATCACCGATAGGATGGACTGTTTGCCCTTTGCAGGCACACACACCGTCTCCTCATATCATTGATTATTCACTGTTGGAACTCTTTTCCCTCTTTTCCCCTCCATGAGGGTTATTCATTAGTAACTTGTTGGATTCACTTCGTGGGAGCATGTTTACCTCCCATGGATTTCCTGAAAGTCGCTAGCTCCTGTCGATTCTCGTAGGTAATTGAAGGAGAGTAACATTAGGTTTGGTTTTTGAAGCGTCCAAGTGCTCACGAACTTAACGCATGTCCCAGGTCAGCGTTTGAACTATATGTGGGCAGTCAGCGAAAGAATGGGGAGGGTGAGAATAATTGAGTCCTTATCACTCCTTTTTTTAAAACTTTTCCGGGGCATAGCTATTTTGGTGATGCAATGCACTGGGCTGAAGGCGGGGCGAGACAGGGCGGTGCCTCCTGCTATTTCGTCAACAACTGATTCTGATTCTGAGCCACCCCCAGCTGCTCGTTTACTCTTCCCATTTTCATAATATTTTGGCCATACGTTGAGTTTCAACGGAAATATGCATCTTTCTATAAGTTTCATTTGATTGCTGTTGTTATTGATGTTGTTTGCAGCGTTTTTAGCTCATGGGTTTGGTTTTCCGAGCTCAGTTGCATTTTTTTTTCGTGGAAAATGCTTACAGTAATTCACTGGAGGGCGTGGCCAAAATTCATTCAGAATAAGTGTCTTTGAACCTACAGGCGACATGGCTATGGGTAATATGGATTAATCCGTTTCTTTCAGAATGACGCCACCAATCTGCCCCAAGCTTTTGCTCAGGTGGCGGCAGGAACTTCATTGTTCCATCGACCTTTTATCTTTGTCTTGACTTTGACTTTTCTTAAACAGACTGCTTTGCTTTTTCCTCAAGTTTTACTGGAATGCTAAACCTCAGACTCGGAAGTTTGTGAGAGGCACCTGGTTCTTTTTGCAATTGCAGCTTTTGATTCCTATCGATACCGCCGTCCCGTGTAGCTTTCGATTCTTCCATGACCGCTCCCTTGCCCCGAAGACACTTGATTCGGTTCTTTTTCTTTGTTTACTATTTTCATCCGCAATCACTAACGGCTGTCTATCGTTCGGTAGCTTTGGATTGAAAAGCTAGGAGATCCATGGACCCTGGCTAGTACCGATCACCAAAAACGTTGAAATTCTGAAGTTATTTGTTGAACGCTCGGGAATCGGCCGAATCTTTGTACGTTTAAGTTCTGAAGCAATAAGAATCTAGAGTTCATCCTCCTATCATCGCTTGTTCATAATCAGTAGCTATCTCTAATTTTTTCAGCGATTTTTCAAAGTAGCAAGTAACTTTCTCTTGTACCTCTTGAATGATTGTAGACCTTCAGAACTACATACATGGCTTATCCTTCAGTCATACCAGCACTGGGTGAACGATGGAAGTTGCCCGATCACTGGGCTTTTTTTACTCCTTATCGGATGAATCTCCTGGGTCAAAGGGTTAAGAACTCAAGGAAATCCACGGAATAGGAATTTTTGCGCATCCAACTCTTGCCATAGCCACACAATAGCCCAACGATCGTAAAATGTCGTAGAATGCCACATACTGGTTATGTAATAGCATTGTAAAGCAGCGGTGGAATTACGGTTGGATCCGATCTAAACTCTTCTTCAAAAAAATTTTCGGGTCGAGAAATTTGACTTCGAAGGCACTGAAATTACGTAAAGCCGTACGGGAACCCTTATCTTTTGGGAAATCCCACTCTAATCCCATATGTAAGACTTCTTCCAAATAAACAAAGGTAATCAAAACATATAAATGAAAACATGTGGGCGAAGGCGGTGTATCCGGGGAACTAATCTCAGGCAAACCGAGCTTTCATCCTTTTGAATTTGGTACCTAGTTCGATTGGTGGGATAAAAGTACTGAACTGTACATCGCCTAGCATTGTACTTATAGGTCACATACGCATTCAAAACGTCCCTGCGATTCTGAATAGAAATCGAACGCCGGGCGCATTCCATGGAAAGGGACCAGTCAATGCCAAAAGCTTGATCCTAAGTAGAAACATATGTTAATTGAAATTATGGCATGCGATTGATAGGTTATTGATATGAATCTGATCAAATTCCCTGCTCGAACAACCTCACTTCCTTGTGTTTTCCACGAATTTCGGGATTTTTGTGATTTCGGGTTCCTACATGGATAGCCTATCATCGAACCTGTTTTCAGACATTTACGTTCGACCGTTGCACGTTGGTCGGTTGTGTAAGTCACTCGTCCGTCCGTCCATATGAATAATATGCTCGGCTTAATATGATTGGATTTTGGAGGCAGATGCGCCTCCTTCTATGGAAGGGGGTGCTAGTGAAGTCCAGGCAAAAGGTCGATTTCTTTTCTTTTGTTCTTAGGGTCAGTTGTCTTTCAAAATGATCTGTTTCAGTTTTGGTTAACGGTCGAACTTCTCGTTCCGCTTATTCTGTTTATAATTTTGGCTCTTGTTCGAACCAGGGATTTCACTGACTTTGAACCGCAGTGTAAGTTTCGTTTAAATATGCTGAGTCAATAATTAGCCCATCGGAGAGTGAGGAATGCTCGCTTCCGTTGTGTGCGGTTAACCATCACGGTTTCTATGAGAAATGCCCGGGTTTCTTTGATTTTAATCCTTTCAAATGCCCATTTTGACCGATAACGTCTACATTAACATTATGTGGAGATGCAACTTCTACAGGGTGTCCCAAAATTATTTGCGCCAAAGTTCAGTAATTTTTAAGGTAGAAATAATCTATCAAATTCACATTACCTGTCATTAATTAGTTGCATAAGAAGGTTTACTTGCAATATGCATGGCTACTGATGTGGAACTCCCATTATCTTTCAGATGGAGGAGGCATATTCAATGCCACTTGCAATCATTGACGCGCGAGAAGTGGAAGGGCGTTATGAAATTCTTTGGGATTTTTCTAATGACCGTATAGTAGGCTATTAAACGATGTAGAAAAGAAGATAGGATCAGAGACAAACTAGGAAAGATAGAAAGGTAGAATGTTTCTGAAGATAGGGCTATTAAAATGGTCCGTCTGCCAGTCAGTCGGCATCCTGGGTGAGCCATCAAAAGGAAGTCAACGGGCACGGCTTATAGGAGTTATCGCGATGGGAGAATGTCATGCAGAAGCCTCACTACCATTCCTATCGTATGCTCCAATCCCGATCTCAATAGATTCTAGAGGGCCAAAAAATGCAGAAAGTCGCAGACCCACTTGAGTGATGACACGCAACCCTTCGTCGTTTTCTCTTATCGAAATTTTTTTTTACGATCAAACCATCCCTCAACAACCAAAACGTTCGCGTTCCGGAAAGAAACATCTAGCGTGTAATATCTCACAGAAAGGTTGTTATCAGAACAGTAAAATGATGTTTTTCGAGGAAATCACTGGCAAGGGTAAGCCGCTCGTGGTTTCTTCGGTGCAGGCATGAAAACTGACCAAGACCAGTACTCAAACGGCGTACTAGTGGAAGTAAATAAAACAATGATCCGACTACGTTTTCTGAAACATCTCATAGTCCTTCCAACAGAACGCTATTCTAGCCCACAGAGCCAAGCTTGCCCGCGAGTGGTGCCTACGACAGCTGCCCGACTTTATTGGTGAGGAGGAATGGTCATCCAATTTTCCAGAACTTGACCCACTTGACCCCACGACTGGTCCCTGGTTAGAAGAGGACCTGTCGAGTTTGCAGTCCCAGTTTGGAGTCTTAGAATGCAAAAGCTGGAGGACGGCTGGGAAGAAATTGAAAAGGATACCTGCGTGCCACATGCGATCAAGTCGAAAGCAAACTTTGACTTCCATTCGCGCTCCCGGGGGATATTTTGAAATGCGACTTTAGCATGTTGTAGCACATAGTGTTAGCTAGCGTGCATAGAAATTCCATCGTCTTTCGCAGTTGAGAAGTTTCAAATATATTGCTACAAATCGGCGCAAATAATTTTGGGACACCCTGTATAACGCACCCAATCGATGGTTCTCTAGGTTTTTGCCACATACAGAAAAAATCAATGAGTCTGATCGACATTGATCACCTTTGTTCTACCTTGCATTGCTTAATGAACACTTATTGCATTTCAGGTCATTATGATTCTAAAGGGTTCCCATCCGCTGGTATTCTGCCTTTTTTACATTCGTTTCTCTGTTCATTCTCCAATGATTGTCATCTGTCGCCTACGACTGGCGATGAACAGCGATTTATCCACGATGGGAGGGAGAAAAATGAATCAGTGTGAGTTCAAGACGTAATTGATGGAACAAGCGCGTCACGTGCGGCAGGCGGCTCTAAAGCCTTTCCCGGTCAATATGTATCAAAGGTGTACAACCAACCGTAGTAGCAGTGTAATGGGTAGAAAATAATTGGAATTATGTTTGGAAAAAAAGATATTCATTCCAGAATAGTCGACGCCCTTTACTACTCGTCTCAACAGCTTGAATGGATTGGTGAAAATCCGTCCAAATTCTCACAATTACTCGATTCTTTCACCCAACTCGTTAAGATACTCGCACGGCTTAATGGCACCCAAATCGAAATGCCCAAGCTTTATCAGGTAAATTTGATTTAATGAAAATCAGGTGGATAGGTGTATATCCATCGATTTCGAAACTTTAATTTTTCAAAATCCACGTAATAGCAAGTGTTTTGTTCTTGAGTTCACCGTAATTCCCGTCGAAGCTCTAATGCATGGCGCATCTTGAACTGAGATCGACTTGATTTTTTTTTCTTGGTTTGACCCCCACAATCACTATTTCTTTCGTAGTTTCTCTTATTCATTATTTTTGTTGTTATTATAATTACAATCATTGAAATTTCGTTCAGTTCTTTCGACCATCGGTCAACGTCAGTCAGACATTGCTCGATTTGGGCCTTACTCAGGAAGCCTCAGGCGCGTTGGCCACTGCAACGCTGACGCCAACATTTTTTCTGAGGGTTTTTGATTATGTAAGTTGGTTCGACTGCTTTAAACACTATGCTTGTATTTGTGTACTCAATGACATCGATGCATTTGAAGGTGCGAGAACTTCGCTCTAAGCCAGAGGTTCTTCTAATGTTTATGGCGTTTGATCCGGTTCCGATATTGTGTAATGAAACGATCTTCGATAGCAGCTTCGTATTACTCCCAAAGTGAGTGGGCCAAGCCTTATGAGTCTTTCTAAAGTATTTCAAGGAGGGGGATCCGAACCCTGGATCACGACGGTAGTAACGCCACTGTCAACCAATGCACCACTAACGCTTCACATTTCTAACCAAAATAACCTAATTCGAAAGGTTATTCAGCATAACTCTGACTGATGAAGATCGGCGTTCGTTGTGTGGAGTGTCTCCATTGGCTTTATTAACGTACTACTCGGAATATCAAGACAAACTGACATTCGACTCTTATCCGGTAATTTGATATTTTGATATTTACTCCTTGAACTTTTTTTTTCTCTCTCAGCCGGGGTGGGGGGGAGAATCCCAAAATTTTACTCGATATCTCTCTCGAGTTCAAAGGAAACTACTTACTATTTGAAAACGGTGTGAGCTTCCTTTCTCAATAAACCGAATAGGAGCCCCTCAAGAGTATTTCCTCTGTATTTTGTTGCTATCCCTTCCACTTTCTTACTATGGTTACGTTATGAAACCCATGGATGGCAGATACCAAAATAGTCTATCGGTGCTCTCGGCTACTACCTGGAAGGTTGTAGTGGCATATGATTACCTTGCGGTCGCTCAGCAACTTACGAAATTCATCGGTCTCTTAATTTTCTATAAAGGCCAAGGGAATTTAGGTGATTCTAAAGGGTTTGCCCCCATAGACCCAGTGAGTGTGTTTAAAGTGTTTGTCAGTACCGTATACCGTGTTACTGTATGCACCTCACTTCGTCGAAACGGTTTTTATACTGACAAACTCATGCATGCTTTCAGAGTTTTCGTGGTGCAAATGTGACTTTGGAAGAACTATCCCAGGCAGTGTCAACGTTGTTCTCAATAGCCCAACAGCAACCGATCTTTGAGGGATTTTCGAAGTGGAACCATCTTCTCTCAGGCTCTCTCAATAATATTACATCGGCGATCTTCTGCGGCGATAATCCGTTTGGTGTGTAAACTGGATTACTTCTTTGTTTATTTCTTTTTACTTATTTATCATATATCTATTATCTATCTATAAGTATTTATAATTCTTTTTATAAAAGTAGTAAGCAGTAAATGGTGGAGAGGTACCATCTGGGGCCTCTATTGCCCATGTGTCTGTCTGAGCGCTTTAGGAATAACGATGATTCCACTGTATTTGTTTATTTATTTGTGGTTTTGAAGCGATTTTAAAAAACTCGACTTTCTCTCTTCTCCATCTTCTCCTTCCCCCTTTCATTTATTTTCTTTTCAGATATCGCCACAGATGGAATGGGGCCTGTCCCAACGAATGCCAAGACGCCGTTCGATGAATTGCGTCTGAGCCTCATCGAGTCAGTCCATCATTTTTCTCAGTAGTATTACTGTAATTCCAAATTTATCTTGCTACCTTTTTAGATTCATAGAAAAGATTGTGCCCGGTCAGCAGAAACATGAAAAACAGTTCTGTCATGATGTATGGGTTCGTGATGGTAGGTCTATTGGATCTTAGATGTTGGTGCTTCCAGCTAAAAGTCGAAAAATAATGTGCCAGGCCCTTCTCGAGATGCATTTCACTTCCATTAAATAGCCATTGTGGATTTCAAATGCATATCCCACTTGGTTTAATGGGATGGGACTTGTGGATTCGGTCCGGTGGTAAGAGCCCTTTGAAGAAAGCCAGACACCTGATAGCATTTGAAGGCTCTAAGCTGTACCGTTACATTAATACCTGAGTGAACTAGCTAGATATCGGTCTGACATGGGACCTTCTTGGATAAATTGACAGCGCCCTCCCTCCGGCTACTGATTTCCTTCCGGATTTTACACTATGAGCCTGTAAATGCTCCGCATTGCATCGTAATAGTTACTCTTAGGTTGCCTTCAGTTTTACTCTTTCCTGAATGGAACTGAGGTGGTGCACAGCCAGAACTGATGATTGACGGAATCGTCGAATTTGGTACCTGCACCCAGACCGCTCAATATAAAAACCTCAGTAGATCTTTAGGAATAGGACACTTTTTGCTGATAAAAGATCATCGCCTAAGAATTTCTACTTTTAAATTGAACGGGATACTTTAGGGTGTATTTGACCAAATAAATAAACAAATGAATAAGAAAGGGAGGGACGTGGGAACCGTCCCAATTTCCATCCATTCGGGGTCGGTCAATCAGGATCAGACTTGTTGGGTGGACGAGGACACTTGCTTGTTCATTGTTGATTCCTCTCAAGTCGCTGTACGAATCAGTAGCCGTTCAAGCGGTTCTGAATGGAAGTCGAATGCGTGGGTGTGTCTTGAAATGGTGCCAAAATCAATATTTATCATTAATTATTCTGTATTATATTTCAAGAGAAGATATATTTCGTTTCAAGACTTGAACTGCACCAGTCTCGAATCAGCTGTGCTGCAACGATTACGACCGTTGTTCTCCGGCTACATACTCGTCACCCCACCTTCACCCGCTGTAAACGAGCTAATCGATATTGTGAGCAACTTTTTCAGTTTTCAAGTTTTCCATTTAAGTACCCGGTTATATACTTTTATACATGTACATGTTACTTTACTTTTATACATTTATACGTCTACTTTTATACATGTATCTGGCCAGAGTATAAGGACCAGAATATTATTTCTTGAAAAAATATTACAGTTATTTCTCCTGAAAAAGTATTCGTAGAGTTACTGGCTTACGAATTCTTTAAAGGCTGCCTGTGAGGATTACTGTAGCTCCCTATCACGAATGTTCTCACCAGTTACATTTAGGGCATGTTTACATAGTAAAAGCTAAGTTACAGTCAATGTGTGGTAGCTCTCTAACTCCTCACTCCTCCCATTCTTGAAAGTACAGTTTCTTACTCCTTATGATGTGCTTAAGTTCCGCAATTGTGGTAGAAAACTAGGGAAGCTCAGATTTTCAAAGGTTTAGGCCGGAACCACACGAAGGTCGCCAGCACTATGTCATTATTCATTTCTTTTTTTTCTCGGCCTCAGGTATTTCGGATGCATGGCCTATACCAGTAGAGTAGCTTGGGTATGGAGTTACGGTAAACAACCGGATGCGTTTTGTTTGAACTTCACGAAAATTCCTGGCCCGCAAAGACGGCCCTATGACGAATTTCGGTCAGCCATATGAGCCAGTCTATGGATCTTCGCAACAACGGGGGTATAGCTCAGTGGTAGAGCGCTCCCTTAGCATGGGAGAGGGCTGGGGTTCAATTCCCCATACCTCCAAAAGTTTTGCATTTTATGCACCGAATATATTTCTCACTATAAAGGATAATTCCGAACAATAGTGCAATTTTGCTGTTGTTGTTCTAGTTCAAATGTAAATTTATATTAGCCTAGTATGTGGTGAATTGGATTTCAGTTGAACAACCCGCTCCGAATGGCTGATTTTGTTCGGCAGCAGTTGTATAAATATCCAGAAATTGCTAACAATCTCCAAACTGCACTTTACGGAAGTGATCTGCGAGCTGCTAGTATGGTGCGTTTACTTTTATACTGCGTTATACTGACTAATCGTACATAAAGGTAATAGCAAGGCTTGAGCTGGAGCTAGGAGCTGGCAAAACAGAACATAGCAGGAGTGCAATTTGAGCAAAACCGTTATTTTTCAGAACGTTTTGGTTTTTTTACAACGGTTTGGAAAGATGTTACCGATAGAACCAGAGCTGCTGAAGAGCATGGAGTTCGCGTTGGAGCACATTTTCGCTCCCGCCACTGACCCGTATTCGTTCGGTGCTTTGACGAAGAACGTCACGGAGACATTCAACCAGTACGCTACGGTATGAACTACATCGTGTATTTGAGAGCGAAAAAATAGAATTTTGAGAAAACAAAGTGAAAAGGAGGGTGCCAGGAGTACACCTACAATTGATCAGATTCCATTTCAATAAAATCCTTTTAGTGTCTTGAGTCTTCTAAATACTCTCGTGACAAACCTAGCGGCGATACGGTAGACTACGTAAAGTAGTAGAAGTTGTAAGCGAGAGAAAGTGAGCAGGAATAAGCGATCTTGTTAGTTTATAGAATTTCTGACTTTTTAATCGGATGTTTCTGAGCCGTAACAGGATAAAGCTACTGACGGCGCTGAAATTTTTTGTTTTTATTATTGATTTATTTATTTATTACGCTCAAAGGTGTACCACATTCCATAATAAGTCAAGAAGAAATTACGCCAATGTCAAGCCGGGGTAAAAAATAAATAAAAAGGAAGAATCAGCCAATAAGTAGTCGAGAAATGGTTTCTCCTCTAGAAACGGAACCAGAACATTAGAAGGTAACAAGGAAAGGAAGGCCCATCTCACTTTATGTTTGGCAGATAGATTGTTTATATCTTCCTGATTTCATACTCTATCATTTCCAGTGTTTTCTGTTGGATCGTTTCGTGATGGTAGCAAACGAGTCGGTGATGGAGGAGACGGCCACATGTCTGGCTGACTATCAGCAGTACTTTTCCGGGATTGTTGTCATGAATATGACCGATAATGCTACTGAATTCGATCCAGTAACGTTCTACAAAATTCGACATCTACCAAGCCTGGTCGACAGTAAGTTTGCTGCAATCAACTTTATTCGAGTTCCTCTCATCAGGAAGGGTTGTACGGTTCAAAGTAAAGACTTGAAATCCTGCTTCAGATACCTACTACTACGAAGACAATCCCCGGCGAGTTTTTGATCGAAACCACCCATTCAGCGATCTCAAGTATCTCACCTATGGTTTCTCGTTCCTTCAAGGTACTTGCGTCGATAGTGGCCATAAAAGTTTGCCTTTCTTGTACTATAAACACAGTTCTCTTCAGAAGCCGTGGAACGAGCAATCATTGGGCTTCGTGTGAACTCAAATCGTCCCCTCGGTATGTATGCTCAGCAGGAACCATATCCGTGTGTTGCCTTTGACAAGTAAGCCCTTCGAGATTGAAATAATTTCAGGTGATGGAGCTCGGAAAAATTAATTTTAGGTTCAATATAGCCGTATTTTTGGGACTGTTTACAATATTGTCGTTCATTTGCCCGGCTGCTTTACTTGTAAAGAACATTGTGTACGAAAAGGAGTTGCGTCTGAAGGTATCTTACTGTTTACTATACGATTTCTCGAAATTCTAGAAAGATCGGATATAGGAAGATCACTGATTTTGAGGGGAGGGGATTCTTCGAGCACTTGCCCGTCGTTACTGGTGAATTGCCCATAGAAGGGTAGGCTTGTACCAGTGGACTGTGCCTATCTAATATACGATCGGAAAACCTTCCCTCACTCTTGTCGGGTGTGCCGTCCCTACCCAAAAGCAGCTTTGACACATTTGTATCCGATATATATGAAATTTTTAAAGCGGAGGGCAGTCAAGCCTTCTCGCCTATGTTGGTTTTTTTGGAGTTTCAAGTGATTAAGGAGCATATGCGTATTATGGGTCTGGGTGATATGGTACATTTATGGTCGTGGGCAATTATCTCATTGGTTCTGAATCTCATCAGCACAGCTATCATAGCCGCCATCATCAAGGTACATCTACTCTTTTTGCTTTTAATACTGTTATTTTTCCCTCTCAAGCATTATTTCTACCTTGTTAGAGACGTTGGCAGGGTAAATAGTCCAATTTGAAGGCCTTGAACTCGAAAATGTTTTTGAAAATAGCCTTTGAAAGTTCAACTCGTTTTAAGCAAAAGCTCCAGTTTTCAATTCTGGAGTTCGTACTCTTTTCGAGATTGGCTTCGACTTCCTTTCCTTTTGAGTCTGTTAGTTCGGGTAAACCAGGAGAAAATTTGTAAGAAGTTATAGAGGTCTCTGCTATGTTCCGACATGTATGTACCGAATGGAAGTGGAGGGGGCTTTTGCATAGGAACCACTTTATTTGTTGCCTTTTTTAATCATTTTTCTTATATTTACTTCACTTTTTACCTCTTTTAGACCGTCTTTTTACCTTGTTTCACATACTTTATCTTTTATCGACTTTTTGTTTACAGTTTGGCAACCTATTGGTAGTTGTGGATTTCTCGTTGATTTTCGTCTTTCTGAGTTTATTTGCAATGTCATCAATCGCCTTATGTCTTCTTTTGTCGACATTTTTCACCAATGCGAACATTTCAACTGCAGCCACCTGCCTCATATATTTCCTGTTCTTCTTTCCTTTTCAAATCAGTCTTCGAGCGAGGAGCAAGGCTTTCACGCAGTTCACTGTAAGTATTGTCGCCACTTGCTGATTTTTTACTTCCTAACCCTACCATGTTTTCCCAAAAAAATCTTTAGTCCGTAGTAATCTTTCATAGCAGTTCGCTTACCACTTTGGTACTGCTGTGTTTACCAAAAACCTTAGCGGATTAGGCCCGCCAGTAGGCCGTTCAAAATAAAAATTTTGGGCAATTCACGTTCAAGTGTAGGTAAAAGTTGTTATTTCCATTTTCGGGCGAGATCTTGTGGCCAAATAAGCAGTAGAAGCCTTGGTACTTGTTAGTCGATTCCAGCCTGTTGACTTGTATAAGTAACGCACCTCGAATCCGAATTATTGCTTATTCTAGAATAGCAATCTCTTCAGTAATATATTTTTCCTTATAAATTACAATTTCAGCTTATATTCCCCCAGACTACACTTGGCTATGGTTCGGCTATGCTAGCAATGTATAGTGATGACGGGAAAGGAACTTGGAAAGACATTGATAGTATCTATTTGGAAGGTTCGTTCGAATTTTCGTTGGCTTGAGTCACGTTACCCAATTGTACTAGTACCAACAAACCCAACTTTTTCAGCTTATGATGTCAGCTTGGTGAATTGTATGGTGGCGTTTGCGTTGCAAATAGTATCATTCATCTTATTGGCATGGTACAAAAGTGCTGTTTCTCCAGGTGTGGATTTATTTTTGAAAGAGTTGCTTAGCCCAGCAAGGCAGGACACTGTTGTCATGGGTTCGGTTCCTGGCGCAACACGGTTCTTCCCCCTTTTCATACAATAGTACCAAATACAGTCAATATGACAACACAGAATTCAGTAGTTCACCACTAAGCAATACAGTTAGCCTATAATGCAGTAATTCATTCATTTGCGTGAAAGATGACCCAGTGTTTGGCAACTGACTGATGTTAGGGCCATCGTCTCAATTCGGCGACGGAATACAAACGCATGGCATGTCCAATCCAAGTACAATTTCCAGAGGGTATTTTCCTGATGAAGGGCTGGAAAAAAGGGCTGTTTGTTGTTGTTTCGTTCACAGTAAGGGGTAAGCCAGGCACACAACACTCACCTGAATTCATTCAATAATTGGAAGTTCACTGGTCTAACGGAAATTGCTCACAAGGACTGTCCTTTTTTGAGACAAGGCTTCAGGTTCTGAAAATATCCGTAACTATATACCAATTAATAACAATAATAATAATGAATACATAAAATCTAAGGGGTGTTTGGGCCAAAGTTTGAACTCTGATCATTTACCGGTATTTCCTGATGTGCAGTCCTTCCTTGATAAGAAAAAGGAAAAAATAAAGCAAGAATAGAAATGGAAATGTTATCTGAAATAAATATTGTAATAATCTGTGGTGTATATTGTAGGAATCTATGGTGTATCGCTGCCTTGGTACTTTTTTCTTACCAAACGTTACTGGTTTCCCAAATCTATCGAGAGTACAGAGTACAATATCTCGGCTGAATCATCCCCGTCAGGTACGGTCTACTGCAGTTATGTCCAACTGTAATCAGCGTGAGATGTTTGCCACCTTTAAATTCCTCGATTTCAGCTAACGATAATTTTGAAACTGAACCCAGTGACCTCACAGTGACAGTGTTCATTTCTGGTATGACAAAGGTTTACGGTAATGGAACAATTGCGGTGGGTTCTATGCAGACTCCCTGAAAGAAGGATCTTACAAATTAATGGTATATGATGTTTTACAGCTAGATAATCTGACCCTGAGGCTTTATGAAGACCAAATTACGGCTCTCTTGGGGCACAACGGAGCAGGGAAAACGACTACTATGTAGGTCTTTGGGTTCCAGTTATTTTAATTCAAATGTGTTGAATACAGAGAGGTCATGGTTCAGGTCGATCCTCTGTGGATTGTATTCACCATCGTCAGGCACCGCCTCCGTTTACGGTATGGATATCCGACGAGAAATCCAGCAAGTACGGGATGTGCTAGGGGTGTGCCCACAGCACAATGTTCTGTTTTCACAGTGAGTCTCTGACGGTTTCTCCCTTAGAAGGTCCTGAAAGGAATGAATTGTTAAGCCTAACCGTATCCGAACAGCTACAACTGTTTGCTGCTCTCAAAGGTACACCAAGCGATCAGGTCCAGCGAGTGAGTTCATTGCGGGTTCTTTCAAGATTATGATTAGAATTGCTGTGGTTTCGTCTCCACTGCACATTTCTCATATTTGAAATTTCCTATAGATTTCCGAGTTAGTATTTCATGGCAGGAAAATATTCATAAATATCAAGAGAAAAAAACATTAATTTTTACTTAGTATTTCGTTTTAGGACGTTGACAACATTCTTCAGTCGGTGTCATTGGTAGACAAAGCGAACGATCTTGCCAGCACATTATCAGGTTCGATTAATTTTCCTTTCTTTTTATATCAGATTGATAGAAATACTGTGACTTGTCCCTGCTGTGACGCAAGGCACCACGCGAGGTCGCGCGACGGCCACATATGCCGCAGGCGCGGCTTGTTGATGAAGTCTTTTGTATCACACCCAGAAACCTCATTCTATTCATAACTGTTCACGTTTTTCGTTCGTTCAATCATCTTACAAAGACGTTTTCAGGTGGCATGAAGCGACGTCTGTGTATTGGAATCGCACTGGTGGGAGGCTCCCGATTTGTTATACTCGATGAGCCAACGGCCGGTGTCGATGTTACCAGTAGAAGAGAGATTTGGTCGTTGCTGCAAAAGAACAAGAAAGGTTATTCCTCTAGAACATTTCGAAGGAAGATCGTGGGGAGATCTTGGCCAATTCTGGGTGGAGTCCGCATTTCACCAATAAGAGAGCGATGACATATACTCAACGTGCTCTCATTGGACGTGTGCCATGTGAATCTATGGTTCCCCGGGATTTGGTGAGCTGACCGACGGCTCCAAGGGGTAGCACAATTACCATTCCATTTGCCTATACCCTCTTATTTAGAAGAGCTTCACGGTCGTCTATGTTTGCCCAAGTATTGCTGGGAATCAGTTATAGATTTATTTATTACATTGATTGATTTTTAATTAAAGGGCGAACAATCCTGCTATCGACGCATCATATGGACGAAGCTGACATTCTGTCCGATCGGATTGCTCTTCTGTCAGAGGGTCGTCTGATCACGCTTGGCAGTTCGATATTCCTGAAGAATCGATATGGGAATGCATTCCAAGTTTTCGCATGCAAAGAGGTAACTGGAGATGATTTTTAATGTTTTCGTTTACTCCTTAAACTCGTTTGTTTATTGTTTACATCTTGTCTTCAGTGATATGTGCTTCTACTGCATTTCCAACCATTTTTGTAGGATCACTCTCGTGATTACACAGCCGTTGTTACTCGGATCATCACTGAGGCAACGATTCCAATCAGGCTAAGCGATGAAACCGAGAACGAACTCGTTTTCTCGTGGGTTTTACTTTGACAACTTTGGAATGAAGCTAAAAATTAGGTAGAATAGATTGGGCAGTGTTAGTGGTGTCATCATGATCTTCTGTCGGCCCATCGATCTTTTTGGTGGAGTGCCACACCTAGCTCCTTCGCTCAAGGGACCTGAGGCGCTCAAGGGACTTGTCCAGAACTGTTTCTCAGGAGAAATATAAGTGTTACCAGTGCGTCGGGGGGAGCTTAAGGTTGAACTTCTAGTTCTTCCCACACAAATCCACACAAATGAGAGTTTAATTGTTACGTGGGCAAGTATTCTGTTCAGCACAGATTAGAATGCCTCTGATATCAGTTATTTATTTTATGTACGGGACACCACCGTCACTATTAAGAACAATTTAATTTTAATTTTTTTATTGTTCCACGCTTGTTTTATTAAGTAGTTTGTTTGGTTGATAATTGTGTTTATTACAGCATCCCCATTTCGACAGACTCACAAGAACTCGAGAAGTTTTTCACTTTTTTCGATCTGAAGAAAGACCAGTATTGGATTGGCGAGTATGGAATATCAGCTCCTACTCTACAAGAGGTATCACAGCGTAGTAGTATTCAATGGCCCCAAAGTATCGATCAGTTCGATTGTTCAGATCTTTGTGGCGTTGAGTCCCCAAAAGGAATATGTGGTTCCGAGACATCGTGCTGGAATCCTTTCGAAAATACGGAAAGGACTGCGTGGTGGAGTGGTAGAGAGCGATGAGAGACAATTGATAAGGACCATGGCTCCAACAAATGACACTGGTAGCAGCAATACTGCTATTCTCGGCACTACTGTTGGTCCTCCTACCGTCAATGATACTAGGGAATCACCTCCAGATGATCTTGGTGAAGGTACGAATTTCCAGCTTCGAGTTCAGCAAACATGAAAAATATAGGTATCGATTAAACCGTAACGAGCTAATCTCGATTAGGAGCAGGTCATGGAGTGTTTTTGGTTTCTTCTTGAGTACGCATCGAATAGTGGGACATTAGATCTCAGGTCATTTCGTTGGTGTTAGACCATAGAGAACCATGACACACTGGCAGAGACGCGGAGGAGCGAACTTTTAGTTTTGGGAACGGTTATGTCACTTTACACTGAAAGACATAGTATTTCTGAATGTTTACTCTTGATCAGGCATCTTCTATTTATTGTCTCACGTTTTATTGATTTTATTGATTGACTGATTTTAGACTTGGTTCGGACACCACTCACAGGATGGGATTTGACCATGAGTCACACGAAAGCGATACTAAAATCCAGGTCACAGTACACGATCCGAAGCAAGAAGCTAATTCTCTTTGAGGTAAACCAACTACACCATACCTCTGCATCCGGATCTAATCTAAATATGTCCGAACAAGGGCTTTTGTTAGAGCTCGTGAGGGTGATGTGAAACCTCCAAGTAATCAATAATTGATTTTTATAGGTTATACTGCCTGTATGTCTGCTTTTCTCGTGTGAGCTGTACGCTTACATTCAAATGGGTGGTCAAACTACGGTAATGGTCACATCACAGCCCTCACTTCCTTTGATACCGGAGATGTATGGGAATGGCACGTACAGTTATGTGAGGTAACCAGTTTTCATTCTTGTTTGGATTGTCAAGACAAAAAAGTTAAGTGGCTGAAGCGAAAGAGGTCGTAAGGTCAGGTTTGGCTTTTGCCGCGAAGGCTCAGGGGAGTTTGAACATGGCGATGAGCAGTAGTGAAAAGTTCGATTAAAAACCTTGAATCTGCTTGAATTCCTTAAATTGATTAATATGGGCAAACTTATTCGATTTATTGATCCATTGCTTTCAGTTTGTGGGATCGCGATCCATCATCTCTGTCCTATCAAATCATGAAGTCCTTCGAAGAACCACCCGATATGGGAACTCGCTGTGTGAACAATTTGCCCATATTTCGGAGGTAATTTGATTTTTTTATAAATATTCCAGTGACGTCAGGATTTTCGCGAGCGATATTTCTATATCTTTAATTCGGAAATACATAGATTTTTAGAGATTTACCAACTTCAAGCTTTTATTGGATAGGGAAAAAGAAGCCACAGTAGGTTCATGTCCATATTATGCATGTAGTGTGGTTTTGTTGTAGTTTTCGCGATTATCCAATCAATACATTCAAACCGATTTTTATTTCGAAAAGTCGAAAAAAATATCGAAAATATATTGATTGAAAAATCAAATCTCCTTATAACCCTTTCTTTCCTCTAACACGTCTTACACTTAATTTTGATTTACCTGATTTTTTTTATCAAAAATAAGGTCGGAAAAACCCTCTCCACTGGATTCTTGAAGTGGGCGGGGTTTTGCCTTCTATTGGTTAACCTAAGAGGGTAACCAATAGGAGCGCTCGAAAGGGCTGAGCTGAGTTTTCCGAATCCTGCCATCTGTGCTTTACATTTAAATACCACTTTTTGATAGAAACGGCACGGTTCACTGGCTCCTTGAAGGTTTCGATTTTTGGCGGAATCCGACTCAGCTCAGTCCAACATCTCACAGAAAGCTGACCGCATATGCAGCGAATAGGTATTGATTATAGGCAGCTGGCAGCCGGATGTGATATGACACTTGGAAATGGACAATTTGATTGGAATGCTAATGAGACGGAGATTCCGTACAATGTAGACCTTGCATGCGAATGCAAGCCCACGTTGGTCTGGAACTGTTCAGTGGTGAGGATGATTTATTGGAAAAAATCAAAAATCCCATACCATCTATTTTGAAAGTATCTGTTTTATCTCTAGCTGGAGTACCGTATCAAGTTGCTCGAAGAAAGAAAGATATAGTTTTTTGGTGTTCAAGGAAGTCAGCTTATTGTTCAAATGCTTGTTGTTCAGGAGGACTATCCGCTTGATGCGATTCCAACAGTTACACTCAACACAACAATGCACCTCTGGGATATGTCCTATCGGAACATCTCTCAGCTGAGAATGGCAACTCGGTGGTGGGGTAATGGCACCATGCTTGATGTGTGAGTTTTTCAAACTTTCAGATGTCGGTTTCAACCTTTCACAAGTATTTTGACTACTCAAAATAAAGCAATAGTATTCCCCATTATTTTTACCTCTCTACCTGGAATTATTTTATTTTAACTTACTTTCAATGTGCGATGTTCTATGGTGTGATCATTTTCTTGCATCTTACAGTCTGGGTGGTTTCTCTTTGGGACATACAAGCGTTCGAGCTAAGACACAGAAGCAGGTACAGACGGAAATTCAGGGTTGGCATTCGCTGGTTACAGGTCAGTCAGTATCCACCGTTTGACACATTTCCAGAATTGAAAGTAGTTACCTTTAACAATAAGGTGGCATTTAGGAGTCAATAGAACAGCCGTGGCTCTAAACGTCAACGTGACCACAGACAGTGATGCTCCTTCGATAGAGGATCCGTTCTTGAAGAACATGACCACAACGGATTTCATAGCCGCAGTTTTGGGTTCCATGGACACGCAGCAAAATGTTAAGGTAGGTTGATCGGTGTGAAATGGGCTACAATTCGAAAGTTCTTCCAAGATAGATGAGAAAGGGAACAAAAGGGTAGGGTGGGATTGGGAAGATTGTGGAGGGTGTTGTTGTTTGTCTGTTCAAGTTGAACTGGTAGTTGAGATAGTAAGATTAAGGACGAATTCTGGGAATTACTCTCAACGCTGATGATATGTGATTAGTTAAGTTTGCACAAGATCTCTTATCCGTTTCCCAGTCGTTTTAAGTCTTTGTGTCGTTCTACCTTATTGAACTACTTTACATTTCCACCAATACATCGTGGTACGCACGTGTGGACAAGCCCATCGAGTCTTTTTTCATCCATCCCGACTTCCTGTACTATTCTTCGCTATCGACGATCCAGCATTACCCCAATTCCTGTGATGAGCTTTGTTTCTATCAGAGGATCCTATCACTTACTGACTGACCAAAAGGAAGTAAGGGGGTTAAGGGGAGGGGGTGCAAGGCTGTAAATATTGGAAAAATGGGGGAATTAAAGTAAAGAAATAAGTATAAACTCGATGGAAATCATTTTCTGTTCAGGCTTGGTTCAATAACAAGCTATACACGTCGCTGCCCATCTTTACGAGTTTTCTGAGTAATGCCCTGCTCAGGGTTGAGTCTGAAGATGCAGGTGAGGTTTCTAAATTTATCTTCAAAGGGTCAATTAAAAGTAACGAAGAAAGGAAATCATATCATCCCGAAACCAGTAGCTGCACCCTTACTGACTGGTACCCCAAAGCTGTAGGTTTTCCTGCCTCGAGCCCGTTGTCCCTTTGCAATGATCAAGGTTATTCATTGTGAGCTATCACTCATCAGCCGAACCAAGTGCTCATTGGCTTCTATCTTCTCCTTGCTGAAGCAATTCTGTTTGGCGAAGAGCATATTTTTACCCGGATGGACATAGGTCTGATTTGAGAAAAGCCGTGAATAACTTACTAATGAGTTCAGTGTCTGTAGGTACGTAAGGGGAAATTCGAAGCTTTGCAAACAAGCAGACACTGACATCCTTTTAAAAACAATCGTACGGAAGCAATCGTGTCGCCATAATAGCTCAGTAGCTAGTCACGATGATTCTTTATTTACAGATCCTTCTAATCTTGGCATAATTGCCGTTAACCATCCAATGAATCAGACGGTGAAGTCGACGTTCGATGCACAGGCCAAGTTAGTAAAACCCTTCGTCTGGGCCATTTTTATTTATCTATATTGATAAACCTCGACTGCATTTCATTCTGTTTCGCATTGAACAGAGCTCACCTTCAAGAATTCGCTTTCAGTACAAAGCTAATCGTCTTCCGCATCGTTCTGCTTGTATTGGTTTTATGTGTGATTCCTGCTGGTTTTACGGTGTTCTTGGTTGAAGGTGAGAATATTAAACAATAATTTGCGGGTTCTTGTACTTAGTAGAAATATATGTATTTACAGAAATGCTTTAGGTTGTTGGTAAATGTCGAAGAGGTAGATATTAGCGGAAAAAATCGAAATTAGAGCACACCCCTCCTTTTCTGAGGAAGGCTGCCTACCGGCAGTTACAGAATAGAAGACTTACTGAGCGAAAAAAAATATAAATGTGGGCAAATCGCTTGGCGTCAGTCGGTTCATTTTGGGATATGCCATGCAGTAGGCCTATGGGTATTTGTATTTGCCTTCTCCAACAATGGGAGTAGCTGAATCTTACCTGCTGTCGTCGGTTGTTAACTCAGTGGGGTAAATGTTATCTGTAAGGTTGGTATCATTCTCCCTGTTGGGTCGGAGAGCCGAGGACATGGCTGGTCTGGAAAAGGCTAGTGTGGAGATTCGGACGCCGAAATTCATTCACAAATAGGGGGATAAGATTTCTCTACTACCAAGATGGGATTTGGGAGAAAAGTTTCTCAGAATCCGAAAAGCAGAAATAATTTTTGAAAGCTTCATTTTTTCCAGAACGAGTATGTGATGCTTTCCATCTGCAGCTTGTTAGCGGTTTATCGAGGCGTACGTATTGGCTGACTGGTTACGTATTCGATATGGTAAGCTTTTTGTTGAACCAGCTGTTCAAATTATATCTTTTAAAGACCAACCTGTGGTCATTCCTGCCTCCTTTCACTATTTACTGCTGACATTTTCATTTATTCTGAATCTGACTTTTTTCCAGTGCATTTACACATTATCTCTGATAGCGATCCTCTTGATCTATGTGATATTCGGTGTGAAGGAGTTTGCGTACAGTTTTGAATCGCTCTGCTGCTTCTTCCTTATGTTCCAGCTCTACGGGTTAGTTGAGGCCTTCATTTAAGGATCCTACTATAAATATAATATAGGAAATACGATACGTTTTACAAATGGGATATTAAAAACTAAATTGAACCAGAAACACAATTATTACAATTTTTTCAGCAAACGAGCTCTTCGGACTTGTGCTGAAGGTGTTTGCCATTAGGTTAGGAAGCGGCGACTCGTAAGGCTTGATAGGCGGAGTAATACCTAGCAAATCCTGCCGGCAACTCCCTCCGCTGTGCTTCATTGAGTAATCCTGCTCATAAAGTTTTAAAGTTTAAAGTTTTTGGCGTTAATCAATCCCGTCTGAGGGATGCGCCCCCGCACTCGATTTCCATTCAGAATCGCAGTGGCGTAATGAGTGCGTATGTGGCCTATACAATGACTTGCGGTGGCCAGCCGATGTACAAGTCAGTGCTTTTATCCTCCCAGACGAGTCTGGTGCCAATTTACCGACCCTAGAGGGATGGAAGGCTTGGTTGGCCTAGGCGGGCATCGATCCGAGATTCAAACCCCTGACCGTGCGTGTGATATAGTGCACCACTTGCCACTACACCACCTCCGCCCAATCCTGCTCATAGAGTACGGTAAATGTGAATTTGTACACGGCTAGGTCCACCCTAAAGGCACAATCTGGCATTGTCAAGCCTAAAGCTCTCGGCTGCATGCGGCTGCAGCGCAACCGCCGAGTTGTTCCAGAGTTTCACCGTTACTTACACAACATTAATTTCATATCCTTCAACCGTCACCTTCATTTCGTTGCTGAGGTAAAAGGAGGGTTACTATATTTCGGATGTTTGGACGCTTCCCAACATGGCCCTTACACAACCCTTCAATATTAGGCTGAGAAGCAGAAACGGTCGTGTGAATCTGGCGGTGCTGAATAGGAAAAATAAAAAACTGTTGATTTCCTGTAATGTTCAGAGACAAATCGAATTGGTTTTCTTTTCAAATTTATAAACAGCCACTTTTCTTCATTTTATATTTGTTTCAATGAGAGAGTTATATAGGGAAAATCTCCTGGTGTGAGCGCTTAATTGGAGTATTTCAGTCTTTGCGCTGTTCTTTGGGCTTACGTTCTTCAGCGACGATTCGATGTGGCAGCACTGTCATTCGTATTGATCTCAATCGGCACATTCTTTGTTGGGATCGTTGCAACTCTGACGGTTATTCTCATCGAGCAACTAATGCGAGAGGTCGGTGTTTGAATTTGTACCCTCCAAACCGCATACTTCTTGATTTCCTCGTTCTGATGGAGCGGGTCTGCTGGAAAAAGGGGTAAAGCGCTCAGAAAGGTGCCTCTCCAAGGTCAAGCCTGATGGAGTTTGGGAACCCATGTCGGGTCTTCAGAGAACGGGGGGGGGGGGGGGGGGAGGGAGGGAGGGAGGGAGGAAGGGTCGTAGGAAGGGTCGTGTAGTATGATGACTGAGTATATTTAATAAGATTTTTCTGCTACATTCTAGCTTCCTCGCCCCCTTCACCAGTCGCACCAGTCAAGTGTTTCAAGCACAGCTTCCGTTATGTAGGTAAGAGGGTTATTATGGGAAAGACCGTATTTAGAAAGAAAACTCAGTGAGAGGGTAATTCTGAAAGACCCATCTGCCGTATTTCACCCAACCATGTTTGGTCGTGGTTCGAGCCTGATCAGCGTCATTTGCGTTCCTCAGTAGCCAGTGCATGACTCGCTTACACCCGTTTTGATATCGGAACCGGATGACTGTAATGGGAAGGGCAATGAAGTTCTTAAGTTCACTAAATTCATAGTAAGTAACTAATCAGTACATAATCTGTAGAGAAAACTCCGTTCGTCCAAATTTCGTCCATATTTATTGCTCATGAGATTTCCATATGATCAACTATTGGATTTTAATATATTCTCTTACAAAATTCCCGTTCAGGATCCTACCCTGATTGGTCCGCATACGATATGTTCGACGGTATTTCTGATACTACCGCAGTACAATCTGGGAATGGCAGTATTTCGTGGCAGTTTCGTATTCCAACTGGTTCAGCTCGGCGAAAATTTTCTTAGTAAGTAAGTTCTAGAACAATTTTACGCTTTCGTGAGAACATTACGTTTAGGAGAGCTGAATCGACCTGACCTCTTCTCTTCGCTGCCTATACCGTCTCTTCTTCAGTGGTCGCTAATGGGCATACATTGCGCATGTCTAGTAGCCCATATTGTAGTGGCAGCTCTAGTGCTTTTCATTCTCGAACGAGAACCGTTCGGATTTTTGAGGTAAGTGCACGATCCGTATCTAATTTTGGCACGCTGGTCTTCTAGCACTTGCCCAGAGCATCCATGACTCATATTTTCCCGGTTCAGAATTTTCTAGCAGTTTTTACTCTCACAAGTTGCAAAGGGCTCCTGGGAGAGTTGTGGAATAGGTTGTCGCTCTGAAGGGTTTATAATAATAGATTCGCTAGTCGAGAATAGGAGGTGTGGCCAGATGAGAATGGGCGGTTCACCTGGTACCCATTTGAAGACTAGCCATTTTGAGCACTTTTTGGTCGGGTCTTGGGCCTACAACCGATTCGGCAAACCTACCCACTCTGAACAATTCCTCTTCCGATAGAGATTTCTCACTACTCTGTTACCTTCCTCATTTTTCTTAGACTCAGCTCATTCTCCTATTCTATTCATTCAATAATTTTCATTCAGGAGGTGGGAACAAATCCGTACACGTCGCCTTTTGGAAAGCTCCAGGAGTGCTGTCGATGAGGATGTGATTGCTGAGCAGCGAAAAGTAGACGAACTGGAAGATTCCGGCGATAATCCCCTAGTAGTCAAAGATCTGGCCAAGGTGAGAGAGTTTGCGGTATTGCCGATATTTGTGAATGATAGAAAGGAAACCTCATAAGTCTGCCTGCAATAGAATTTTCTATAGCAAATCTAGGAAATGGCTCCTGTAGATTACCAATGTGAATAATTTATGCGTCATTAGGAAATCCTTCTTGAAATCTACATTTCCAGGCATACACCAAGACGGCTCTTGCGGTACGGAATGTGTCATTTGCTGTGGATCAGGGCGAGTGCTTCGGTCTGCTAGGACTTAATGGTGCTGGAAAAACGACCACCTTCGCCATTTTGACACAGAAGATTAGACCAGGATTTGGAACTGTACACATCCATGGAAGGAGGTAAAATACCCGCCTATTAAATGATTAACGAGTAGCAATTCTATTTCCGCGTGCTCCCTGATGTACAGGCAGTGGTGGTTGGCAATCCATGTAGGCGCCCACTTTGTAAACATACCATTGATTACGTGCGAAAGTCTGAAGGTCAAGGTTCATAGTCTATTTTGGCGTATATTTGATGTGGGAGCGAATTAAGACTAAAAAAATCAAAGGAGTAGCAGATTTTGATAATTCGTCCATCGTGGGTCCATGGTGGGTGGCTCCCAGTGGGGCCTGTACATTCTGGACTCCACTTCCACAACCACTCGTATAGATTGTTCCCATTTCAGTATGGTGATTGGCGATCGATCATCGTTTGATCAAGTTGGCTACTGTCCACAGTTCGATGCCCTCAATATGAAATTGACGACCACAGAAAACATCGAGTTATTTGCCAGGATTCGTGGTGTCCCTGAAAAGCACATAAAACCGGTACGTGATGAGAAGCGGTAGCTTGGCGATTTGGCCAAGTTCCAAATGATCATGAATCGGTTTTCAGCTCGTTACGCAACTTCTTGTTTCGCTACATCTCAAAGCCTATTCGTCAACAGTCACAGCAGCGCTTTCAGGCGGTAACAGAAGAAAGGTGTCCGTTGCGATAGCGTTAATCAACCATCCATCACTTATACTCCTTGTAAGTGATCTTTTTCAAAAGGGGTCCAAGTAACTATAGCGAAAAACCGATGAATCTCACCAATATGGCGTAGTAGTATAGTATAGTATGGTGTAGAACAGTGCCTACAATATAATGCAGTACATTCAGTATAGTTCAGTATAGTAATTTGTTGCACAGTATGACATAGTATAGCATAGTATAACCTGGTATAGCAAAATATATCGTATTAGTTTTTTTTGAATTTTTAGTCCTATGGCTATCAATCCTATAGCAATCACTTCTTGTTCTTATTTTCAGGATGAGCCTTCAGCTGGAATGGACCCGGGTTCACAGCAATTCCTGTGGAAGGTGATCGATAGGTTGCGGAAATCGGGAAAAGCCGTTGTGAGCATTTTTCCCTTTTCTCTCTTAACCTGAAGTGCCTAAGTGAGGTTCTTCCGAAATCGATACGTATCTAGGTTATTACTTCACATTCGATGGAAGAATGTGAAGCTCTGTGTACACGGATAGCCATCATGGATCGCGGCCAGCTTCGATGCATTGGAAGCAAGCAACATCTTAAAAATAAGTAAGATTTTTGTCGATAGACCTGAATTTTTATCATCTGTCGTTCTGTGGAAAAGGATGGGCGCAAGATTATGTAGCTCATTGGATCGATGCTCCGTTTTTTTCTTTTTTGGAGGCTAGAAATTGGTGGTCCTCTACATGTTAGTTGAGTTGCAGAGATTTATGTGTTTGCTAATTCTGGTAGTGGTTGAAATGTACAATTTTTTGTAGTTGTCTTCTACTTATTCAAGTGCTTCCGTAATCCCTTGTGAAAGTTAGATGCATGGCGCATACACAAGAAAGCGTTTGAAGCTCAGAAAAACAATGCACCATACCGGTGTGCTGGCCGTTTTCGAAAGTCAAACAAAAGGAAAACTTTCCTGTTTCATAGATGAACGTAACGTTGGCTTTCTTCGGAGTAGACACTGTGTTTCCGTAGCTGTACACAAGATGTCTGGCTTACCGGCTCACACAACCTGATCCTTGAAGATTTGCAGATACCCTATAACTGTACTTTTTTTTCTTACAAATTCTGACAGTAATCTGCATATTACTGTTATCGTATCGTTTAGTATCAATTATTTTCGCCGTTTCAGATTCGGTGAAGGTCATTCCCTTACGGTAAAGATGTCCAGTCAGAATGATGCACTACTTGCGGCTAAATTTGTCCGCAGCCATCTAAAAGGAGCTAAAGTGGAGTCTGTTCACTGTTCAACCGTATTTTTCCATATCGTTCGAGAAGCATCCAGTATTTCTGATATTTATCGGGTTGTCAATCAGGTAATTCAGATAGGATTATCTTTCGATTTTATTTATCGACTATCATATATTAGACGGCTTTTCGGTAGACATCGATGACAAAGATGTAAAGGAAAATTCAATTTCAAACTTCTTCATGAGATTTTAAATAATCTGTACTTAACCAGAGTACTGACCATTGTATCACGAAAATCTGTTTTTTCCTCTGCTTTTCATTTATGTAACGGTAGGGATTCCTAGGCCTTTTGGTAGGCAAGAACCAGTTTTTAACCCTTTCCGGATCAAGGCTACAACCGATTTCAGAAGCACCAATATAAAAATCGAGAAAGGTCTTGGTTCTAAGTACGACAGGAGGGAATCCCTTCTTACTTTCTTTCGCTGAGCAAGTAGGAGTCCTCGGGACAGTTACGCACTTCCCCATTGGTGCGTTGTTTTTCGGAGTAAATGGACCAATCGCCGTGACTCAAATGTTAGAATAGTCCTTTCAAATTCCTTGACAATTCTACTAATACCTAAAAGCGTGGCGTATCACACAACATGATGAAAAAATTTTCTTTTTTTTCACTTAAGAATCTGGTTATATGTTTGTATAGGGTTCATGTGAAGTCTGTCCTTTTTCAGTTGAAGAGAGAATTCTCAGTTGAGGATTTCTCGTTGTCTCAGTCAACGCTGGCTGAGGTATTCCACTCGTTGGCGATGCAGTCAAGTGCCAGCGCTTCTGTATCATCTGGTCCGACTGCCTCCACAGCCGAAACCGATCTTACCGATTAAATTACATTTTTGTATTTATTGTATCAGTGATGAATTACCTAGAGAAACTTTGAAAGCGAAGAAAATCTATTCAAATCATATTAATTTTCTTTAGAGAAACTCGTTCAAAATTTATTTGTTACTAGAAAGTTGTAAACATTAATAATAAGTGCAAAGATGTTCATTTTGAATGTGCTGGTTATTTTGTATCTAGTCACGGGTAATAATTGTGATATTTAATTGATTAAGTTGTGATAAGTGATTTAAATAAAGTCATCGAATCCATGGAGGCTTTTGAATTTTTGTAGAATCGTTAGTTCGCAGCTCTTTCCAGCTTACCCCAATCGAAATTTTGTGAATGGACTTTGTCTGCTGTTCGCTTCAACGGGTTCTGATGCAGGCGGTTGCGAAGCAGTCGCATAGGATGGAGCCGCATCGTTGCTTGACGGAGGGCATTCAAACGCTAAACTGAAAACCGGGCTCTTTACAAGTGCTAGCACTGTCTGGCGTCTGTGGACTAACTGGTTTACATAAGTAGCACTCAAGGGCTTTTTATTGGATAGGGGCAGAGTAAGAACTCAAGTTCCACTTTAAGCAAATCTTGGCCATGACATAAAGTTCGTAAGACTTTTGATAAAATCTGTGGCGGCTTTTTCGAACCTGACCAAGGCGAAAGAGCCGAAACTTAAATCGAATAAGAGTTTCTTTATCGTCTTGGTCACAGGTTTTATCAAAAGTCTCGCGAGAATAAGAACTATGAATGTTAGCCTTTCGATGATGGCTATCTGAAGCTTAATCGTAACATGAGGTAAAGCCTCTTTAACTGTAAATGGTAACTATGGGGAAGTAAGAAGTCATGTTTTTTTCCACACAAATCTGTATTGTTTCCGAGCATATGTAACAGTAACAGAAGCTAAAATGGAAGTAGTTACACAATTTCTTGAATTTCGTTCTGTGTAATTTCATATTTCATAATTTTCAAGATAGGCACTCCTTGATATTATTTATAAAACATCTACTTTTCTTCTTTGAAATTCTAAAAAAAAAAAGATTTTAGAGAATTCCGCGCTTCGTGAGTTACTCCTAATGACCGTGTCTTGTTTACTATGTCCATATATTGTTTATTTTCCTTTATTTTTACTCTCTTTTTCAGTGAAATTCAATTCTTCGTCGGTCCTTCATGAAAACACGGATTGCCTATCGTTCAGCGACATCGACCACGAGATCAATTTGCAGTGGCCTACAATCCGACAATTGGCTACTGTTTGAGAAACCACTGAGAAAAACTCCAAGGGCACTACTAATAACCCTAATGACAGGCTCAGAAAAAACTGCAGTTAGCAAAATTTGGTACTAAAACTCATTTTGGCCACTAACTCCCACTTTTCAGATAGTACAGCAATTCGATTAAACGGTGGCATACGGGTGTATCGTCGGCGACTAAGGAGGTAGGTTTACCTATCGATTTATACTTTTCCCTGTCTTCTTCTAGTCCATCTATTTTATCTTCTAGAGCGATATATTTCTTGATTTGAATACCGGTTTTCCATTTAAGAAGGGGAACCTTATTCAGTGACATACTCCTCAAACATCGGTCAACCCAAACTAAAAATATTCTACCAATTTTTTCTGGAATTCATTTATCTTTTTCGATGTACTGTGAAAGAAAGCTTTTAGTCGGCCATTGCTGCTCACTCTCACTGCTCTGTTTCATTAAGAAATAACCTCGGTAAGAAAAAAATTGTTTTTACAGCTTCGGGACTACAACTAGATATCTTTCGGATGGGTGCTACCTAATAGGCCTATGTATTGAAAGGCTTGACTCGGCTGTATCTGACTATTGGATACGCTCCCAGGTAAGCACTCTTACATGCAGTGGAAGTCAGTTTGAACCTAAATTTTCTTATTCAGAGAAAACGGCCAGTAGTTTGAAATGAAAGGCATGTCCTTAAAAGCTTTCAATATGTGAGAGATTAACAGCCGCACATTTTATTGTTGAATGCCTGTACAATGGAACCGATAAGTGGATCATTCAATCCAAACTCTCATATAAATCCATCTATGAAGGCGAAGACATTGCGGAGCTCAGTTTCTGTTGGCATGGTTAACTCGAAGCTGTCGGCCACCGAAATCCGCTCCGTTAAGGGTGTTGACGGCATTGTCGGCTCCAGCAGCATCAGAGAACTCACAGAATCCGAAACCCTTCATGCGGCCAGTTTCCCGATCGTAGACGATCCTAGAAGTTATAGGTAAGTCCTGGAAAAGGAACTGAAAATCCTTTATGACTCACTTCACATTGGTTACTTGGCCAGCTTGACTGAAATGATCACCAATGGCTTGTTCGCTGGTTTGATAAGGCAGATTTCCAACTGAAATAGACCAAGAGATCCTTCATCAATCCTCAAATGGGTACAAGAAGGTCTTACCATAGACGGAGTTAGAAGCACCATGTGATCCCATTGTAGCTTGTTGAAGTAGTGAAAGCGGCTAAAACGAAGTAGATGCTGTGATGATACCCAACATATGGGCCCTTATATAGTGCCTCCCGTAGTAGGTGATGCCGCTGTACCGCCCATTTCACGTCGAGCTCCGCCCACTTTAGCCTAAAGATCTATTCGCACATCATATGTCCTGACATCTCTGCCCAAGCCATAGTAACCTATTCGAGGAATGGAAATAACGAATGAGATCACTTCTCTGATTTTGGGTAGGAAGACTATTAAACTTCGTGCCAGTTAGTTCCATCAGGAAGGAATCCTTTTAAGCGGAAAATTGGCTCCAATTATGTAAGTCAAACATTCAATGCTATTTATGTCTTGGTCGGAAAAACTGGTAAATATCAAAAAGAACCAGGTCCACATTGATCAACTGGTTTCATGCATTTTCATCGTCCAACAGAATTTACCAAAATTCGTCATGTTGATGACCATGAATCTTGCCCATTTTATTTACTTTTTTAAAAATTTCGCTTCTGACTCTTGCAACAATATAAGAGTTATTTGTAATGGTAATACCGAGAGACACCGGCCATAGTTTTTATCATTTTAGATCAAAATAGTTGCGAGATTGAAAAAGCTTAAGCGCAGGTCGATCGCCGACCGATTGCCGTCTCTCCAATAACTTAGTATTGCTTTTGAGACGCCTTCTCCAAGCTCACGTGATCCCTCGGATAAGACGGCTACTCGTTGGTACTTCACCTCAACTATCTTCTTCGAACTCAGTTTCCTGTTTTTCTAGGAGCACCTTCAACGATTTGGGAGCCCGCCTGGTGTTCGTGTGTATTGCATTTGCAATGGCAGAGGATGTCAAGTTTTAAAGCCCATCTAATTTCCTTGAAGAAGGTTTGGAAGCAATTTTTCGAAGCTATGAACTTAGATAGACGACTCGAAAAGCTTGGTGAAAGCATTATTCTAACCATAACGATTGTAATCTTTGGACGGAGACGACGGGATAAGCAAAGCTTCTCCGACATCTGGTAAACCAAGCATGAAGAGCACTTACCTAGGCCCCAAACTACCTTCATGAGATCTGCCATTAAGTGCGAGCATCTAGTGAAAAGTGCGATCGCTTGGTCTATGTTATGAAACCGGCAGTGAATGGAAGTTCACCCAAATGGTAAGGTAATACGGCGGGCAAGCAGGTATAGTAACGAATGAACGTATGTGATCAGCGGAGCCAGATGCATGGAAAGAATAATAGAGCATCAGCTTTAGACTGGGTAGTTGGTAGTTGAGGGTTTCATCCAAGACAGGAAGAAGGGACTTCGGCTGCCCTTATCAAAAAGTCTAATCAGAGGTACAATTTAACTAGGTTTCCGTCTGCCTAAGTGCTCAAAAGTTTTCGCGAAGCCGACTGAGTCGGAATAATCGAATATTGATTAACAACATAAAAAATATTCGAAACTTCAGATGCGGGTTCTGCGGGTCCCCTGTCTCCTTTTATAGAAATATATAAATTCTAAGACTTCCAATTTACAATTTTTCATAAGAATTCAGATCTTTCATCATATCAGCGAAAACCTTTCGATCCTCCTTCGTTAATGTTTGATAGACCCATAGTCATTTATGGTATCCTATGATTTATGATAGGGACTAGTAGAAGTAGGTAAATGGGACCGGAGGTGTCCCTTGGGAACGAGCGGCTCCCTATCAACCGTCAGAATGATTCTGTCAAGTGACATCTACTGCAGGCATTACCTGCGGTAGTTTCAACTGCATCCAGATACTTCAGGTGTTTCATGTGAAGAACTCTTGAGTATCAGGAAGTTTCGGTAGCAGGAAAGACCTTCGTTAACTTTTAGGCTAGCCGTTTCTATTAGCAGACATGACCAATCCTCTAAAGTCTTATCGAGCCAATTATTCCCTATAGTTGGAAAGAGAAACTAAAAGATTGGTTCAACCCGGCCTGTTAGGATACAACCACTGCTTCGTGCAAGAAACGGCAGGTATATCTGAAAAATACGCATTCATACGCAACTAATTCTGGATGTCAGTTGAATTCACGGCCCCTCTCTCCCAGAAAATTTATCTATGCCGATCGATTGATGGCAGAGATCACGATAATTCCGAGGTATCTAGCTTTAATGGTGTTATGGTGCAGAATATTACAAAAATGACGAAGGAAAAAAATTTTCGGATTTTGTAATGTGTGTGGTTTCAAAAATGTAAGTGTGAGCGCTTTGTACGAGATTACGTGTCTGTAACCGTCTGGGCGTCTCTCACATTAGCGTACTGCTCGTCGGCGTCCTTAAACTTCAAGTGGTGCAACCTTGAAATGGTCTTTATAACACGGATACTTTCAGGGTTGTACGACGGCCAAGCCTGTTTTAGAGCCCTTACAATTCCTGTAGAAGTCGTTTTTCGAACAGTCAATGTCTTACATTCTATCTTTGGTGACCACAGGTTCATGCTAGAGGAAAGTAATAGAAACAGTTCGTATCATGGACTATGTTTTTAACCCTTTAAGATAGCCTTAATTGTCCAAAGGTAATTGCTGTCAGTTGTTCAAGGTGTATTCGGGTTTTGCTGTCCCACAGAGTTCCAGGAAATCCAAGTCAGGCTAGGTCAATGATAAGCTCTTCCAAGTTGTACTCTTTATTTCCCAGACTGCTTCCTCACACCTCTTTTCTTATACGACAACTCCCCCACAAAATTGTAAGTTCAGAAGTGGACCCGCAACAAGCACTCTGAACTTATAGCAGGGTTTTGAGACCTTCCAAGTCCCTTTAATGTCGTGGTGTTATCGGAGCACCACAACGTGGGAACTATCTGATGGTCTAGGAGGATCCCATCGGAGCGATCTACCACTACCTAAATTTGTACCATTTTGATGCGCCTTCTATTCGATTGGTGAAAGTTCAGTAGAACTGAAAACTCGTGCTCAAAATTTCGAGCTCAGCCCCAAATCTACCAATTTCCTTTTACTCAAAATTTTGCTCGCAAAAAGATCTTGCATGCAATAGGTATTTCGTTGCCACCTAGCAGATATGCTGATACATCTTACGATTTTGTTTCCCTTTAGGTTCACTCCCTGCTCAGTTTTACGAAAAATCAATGCCTTTAATCAATATCGTTGTTCTGCTAATACCGACTGTTTTACTTATTCGTTAGTCTCCTCCAACAAGCTACAATCCTGTTCATATGTCCCCAGCCAATAATGCACAAAGTTTCAAGAGCCGTACATTTTATTGTTGAATGCCTGTACAATGGAAACCATAAGTGGATCATACAATCCAAGCTCTCATATAAGTCCATCTATGAAGGCGAAGACATTATGGAGCTCAATTCTTGTTGGCGTAGTTTACTCGAAGCTGCCGGCCACCGAAATCTGCTCCGTTGAGGGTGTTGACAGCATTGTTGGCTCCAGCAGCATCAGAGAATTCACAGAATCCAAAGCCCTTCATGCGGCCAGTTTCCCGATCGTAGACGATTCTGAAAGTAATTATCAAGGTCCGGAAGAATAACAGAAAATCCTTTATGGACTCACTTCACATTGGTTACTTGACCAGCTTGACTGAAATGATTTCCCATGTCTTGTTCAGTGGCTTGATAAGGCAGGTTTCCAACTGAAATAGACCAAGAGATCCTTCATCAATCCTCAAATCGGCACAAGAAGGGCTTACCATAGACGGAGTTAGAAGCACCATGTGATCCCATTGTAGCTTGTTGAATTATTGAAAGCGGCTAAACAGAAGTAGATGCTGTGATGATACCCAACATATGGACCCTTATATAGCTCGTTCCGAAGTAGTTGGTGCCGCTATGTACCGCCCATTTCACGTCGAGCTCCGCCCACTTTAGCCTAAAGATCTATTCGTACATCATATGTCCTGACATGTCGACCCAAGCCATGGTAATCCATTCAAGGGTTACCTATTCAAGGGAATGGGAAGAACGAATGAGGATCACTTTTCTGGTTGAGGGTAGGACTACTGGTGAACCTCTTCCCACTTAAAGGCACAGTTCACGATAAAAATGGTTTCTGAGATTCCCCCACAGGATGAATTTGAGGCCCCGCGTATACCATATCTGGCACTATTAGGTCGGAAAACGGCCTAGTTAGGGAGTTATAAAAGCTCAAAGATCGGCCCGTGTGTATCCTCGGACGAGTTTCACCGGCATTGTAGAGGCTGCACCGATCACAAGGGAACCCATGTAGGAAGTTCAAACAACTTGTCATGACCCATAGCGACAGAGAAAGACAGTTCTGTACAGTTCTGGCTTGATGTAGTCAGCTCTTTGCGCAGTTGCAATAACTGAAATCTCGTCCGAATACCCCTTCCATGTTATTTCCGCCATGGTAATCTCGTCCAACCTCCATTTTCCCTACTTTCAGGGAGCCATATTTTCTTTGAAATCGGCGAATTCTCTCGCTTACTTCACTACCGATGAACTATTCCCAATCTATACTTCTGCTTTTTGAATAAAAATGGGTACCTCAAAATTATCGTGAACTGTGCCTTTAATTCCATCAGGAATTTCTTTCTAGGCGAGAAATTGACTCCCATTTGCGAAAGTCATGCATTCAAATGCGACTGGTCTCATAGACTGAAATCCCTGGTCAATATCAAAAAGAACCTGGTCCACACTCATCAATTTATTTTCACCATCCAGTAGTATTTAACGAAATTAGTCATTTTGACTGTGAATCTCATCCGTTTTATTTGCGGTTTTTATATAAACTTCGTCTCTGACTCGTGCAACAATATAAGATGGTACTGAGAAGTTATCTGTCGCGGTAGTATCGAGGAGTACACAGACCATCAATTGGCCATAGTTTTCATAATTTTGGATAAAGATATCTGTAATGAGTTTTGAAAATTTTGGATGCAGCGTTGACCGATTGTCATCTCTCCAGTAATTTCAGCTTTGCTTCTCGCACCTTCTCCAAGTTCACGTAATCCTTCAGATAAGACGATTACTCGTCCGCACTTCACTTCAACTATTCGAACTCGGTTTCTTCTTATTCTAAGAGCACCTCTAACGATCTGGGAATCCGCCTGGTATTCGTGTGTATGACATCTGCAGTGACATAGAATGTCAGATTCTGTTGCCTTTCTAGTATTCTCTAAGATGGTCTGGAGGCTTCAATCAAAAGCCATGAACTTGAATAGAACTACTTGAAAAGCATGGTAAAGGCATGATGTCGGTATTGTTCACCCAGAGACGGCGGGACGAGCGGATTTCCTCTGACAGATGGTAAACCAAACACAAAAGTGAATTACCTAAGCCCCGAACTACCTTCATGAGGTCTATCATTAGATGAGAGCGTCTAGTGAAATGTGCGATCGCTTGATCTATGTTATGAAACCGGCAATGAATGGAACTTTACCCAAATGGTAAGGTAACACGGCGGGCAAGCGGACATACATAGGTTCGGAAGAGCGTATATGAGTAGCTGAGCGAGGTACATGCAGGAGCGACAGGAGATTATTTGATTCGGAGTGGGTGAATAACTAACTATTACTGGAAGTTGAGCGTTTCATCCAAGGCAGGAAAAATGACGTCGGCTGCCTCGATCGAAAAGTCTAATCAGGGGTTTAGTTTCACAAGAAGATTTCCATCTGCCTAAGTCCTCTGAAAATTTTCAGATTCTAGGGATTTTCTTTCTTATTTTATAGAAATTTCTGATTTCAAGACGTCGAACAATTACAATCTTCCATCATAATTGCTAACATGCCATCATAATCCATCATAACATACCTTTCGATCTTCCATCATTCATGTTTGATAGCCCCATAGTTATTATGGTATCCTATGATTTATGATAGGGACTTCCATAAATAGGTAAATGGGACTAGAAGTGTCCCTTAGGAACGAGTGGCTCCCTATCAAACGTCAGAAAGGTAACACTGCAGGCATTACCTGCGGCAGTCCCAGGTGCATCCAGGCACCTCAGATGTTTCATGTGAAGACCTTTTGGGAGCATGAGAGTGTTATGGAAACATGAAAGGTCTTCTCGTTAACTTTTTGACTAGCCGTTTCTATTTATAGCAGACATCACTAGAAATATTACGAATACCGTGACAATGGGATGTGCTCTTGGTTTGTGGCGCTCGTGTCGCACGTTCAGACTATGAACTCCCCGAACCGATCCTCCAAAGTCTAATCGAGCCGGTTATTCCCTATAGTTGGAAAGAGAAAATCAATATTGGTACAACCCGTCCTGTTAGGTTAGAAACACTGCTTCAGCTAGAAGCTATATCTGAAAGCTATATCTGAAAAATTCGCATTCATATGCAACTAATTCTGTATGTCAGTTGGATTCACGGCCTCTCTTTCCCAAGAAATTCATCTATGCCGACCGATTGATGGCAGAGATCACGACAATTCCGAGGTATCTAGCTTAAATTGTGTTATGGTGCAGAATAGTACAAAAATGACGAAGGAAAAAAATTGGCCGATTTTATAGTGTGTAAGGTTTCAAAAAAGTAAATGAGAGCGGTTTGTACGAGATTATGTGTCTGTGACCGTCTGGGTATCTCTTACATCAGCGTACCATTCATCGGCTTCCTGAAGCTTCATTGTAAGTGGTGCAGCCTTGAGATGGTCTTTATAACACGGACACTTTCGGGTTTGTATGACGGCCAAGCCGGTTTTAGAGCCCTTACAATTCCTGTAGAACTCACTTTTCGAACAGTCAATGTCTTACATTCTATCTTTGGTGGCCACAGGTTCATGCTAGAGGAAAGTAATCGAAACAGATTGTATCATAACTATGTTTTTAACCCTTTAAGATAGCCTTAGTTGTCCAAAGGTAATTGCTGTCAGTTGTTCAAGGTGCATTCGGGTTTTGGCTGTCCCACAGAGTTCCAACAAATCCACGTCAGGTTAGGCCAATGATAAGCTCTTCCAATTGTACTTTTTATTTCCCAGACTGCTTCCGCACACCTCTTCTGATACGACAACTCCCCCACAAAATTCCGAGCCCGAAAGTGGACCCGGAACAAACACGCTGAACTTATAGCAGGGTTCCTGGAAGTTCCCTATCGATTTTTTGCTCCCCTTTGGTGTCTTGGTGTTATCGGAGCGCTGCCACATGACAAGCGTTTGATGGTCTAAAATTACCACTGCCTAGCTTTGCCGACATTTAGGTACAATTTTTGATGCTGCTTCTGTTTGATTGGACGAAAGTTCAGTAGAACTGAAGACTCTTGCTCTAGGCCCTCGAAACTTCAAGCTCAGCCCATACTGTCATGAAATTCCTGTACTCGAAATACAGCAAGCAAAAAGGGGATCTCTCTATACAATAAGTGTTTGATGTATGTTGCGATTTTATTTTAGTTTAATTCTACTATACGCAAAAGCGATGCCATCAATCGATATCGATGAATTGTTGTTTAGCTATTTTTGATTGATCTCCCTTAGTCTTCTTTACAATGCTCTAGTTTTCCTCATTTGGCCAACTAGCCAGTAGTGCACAAAGTTTTACAGCCGCACATTTTATTATTAAATGCCTGTACAATGGAACCGATAAGTGGATCATTCAATCCAAACTCTCATATAAATCCATCTATGAAGGCGAAGACATCGTGGAGCTCAATTCTTGTTGGCGTAGTTTACTCGAAGCTGTCGGCCACCGAAATCCGCTCCGTTGAGGGTGTTGACGGCATTGTTGGCTCCAGCAGCATCAGAGAATTCACAGAAACCGAAGCCCTTCATACGGCCAGTCTCCCGATCGCAGACGATTCTAAAAGTTATGGGTCAGGTTCAGAAAAGGGATTGAAAATATTTCATTGACTCACTTCACATTGGTTACTTGACCAGCTTGACTGAAATGATCACCAATGGCTTGTTCAGTGGTTTGATAAGGCAGGTTTCCAACTGGAATAGACAATAAGCACTTTTACCATTCTTCAAAAATTGTGCAAAATGGTCTTACCATAGACGGAATGAGCACTACCGCGAGATTCCATTATATTGGGTTGTCCAAAAAATCCTGCGACACTTGGAATTTGAGGATCGCTAGCTATTCGAAAGCGAATAGCGCCCAATTTTGATCTACGGTAAGGTAGACCACACCTAGCGGGTATTGCGAAATATTATAAAAAGGGTTCTTTTCTCACGGAAAAACAGTTATGGATCCTACAAATCCGAGTATCCTTCGACCCATCGTATATTATGAATTCCTACAAGGACATTCTCCAAGAGATGCAGCTAATAACATCTGCGCTGCATTCAAGAAAGATGTGGTACACCATTCCACTGTCAGTCGCTGGTATCACCGCTTCGAGTCCGGAGATATTTCTATTGAAGGACAGCGACGACCTGGACGCCCGTCAACTCTTAATGATGATGATTTGCGCAGCGCTCTGATCTCAAGGCCGAACATAACCACTTGGGAATTAGCAATGACACTCGGGTGCAGCAAATCAACCGTCAGCAATCGTCTTGCCTCTCTTGGCTTCCGCAAGATTTTCTCGACATGGGTGCCTCACGAACTTCGCGAATCAGACCGGGCCTGTCGTGTTAGCATTGCCGAGTCATTGCTTCTTCGTCCGCACAGGAAGGATTTGTTGAATGTGATAGTGACAGGAGACGAAAGCTGGGTGCTGTATGTAAATGATACCCGCAAGAGAGTGTGGTTGCCAAAGGGCGAACTGCCACCGAAGCAATCGAAACGTGGTTTGCAACAGAAGAAGATCCTTCTATGTTGTTGGTGGAATTGTGACGGGATGCTCTACTTTGAATTCCTGGAAAGTGGCACTACTGTGACGGCGACGACGTACTCTAACCAGCTACAGAAGGTAACCGATGCAATCCTTCACAAGTATCCAAAACGACTGGAAACCTATCTCCTGCACGACAACGCTCGCCCCCACGTGGCAACGATGACGCGTCAGAAAATTCAGGAGCTAGGTTGGGAAGTATTACCCCATCCACCGTACTCTCCTGATCTAGCCCCTTCCGACTATCACTTGTTTCGGGCCTTGAAGCGGCACCTACGAGATGAGAATTTCGATAATCAGGAGCAATTCAAGATGGAGGTGGGCAAATTCTTCAGCACGCAATCCGCTGATTTCTGGAGAAGTGGGCTCGACAAACTGCCAGTGAAATGGATGAAGGTCATCGATAGTAACGGCGTTTTTATCACTGATTGAACTTGTCTTTTATTGTATAAAAAACGATGTAAAATTTGTGTTGTTAGTGTCGCATTCTTTTCTGGACAACCCAATAGTTTGCTGAAGTAGTGGAAGCGGCTAAGAACAGGTAGATGCTGTGATTCGAATCCACTTATGGGCACTTATATAGTGAGTTACCTAGTGGGTGCCATGAAGTGCCGCCCACTGTGCGTCGATCTCCGCCTCGTTGGGCCTCGGAGGTGTTTTCGCACCTAACGTTGCCAGCCCAATCATGTGTATCCTATACGGAGGAATGGAAACAAAGGTGGAGCGGATACCATTTTCCTAAAAAGCTATACAAAAATAGTTGCACTACAATTGTGCTGAATGGGTCTTACAATTGATCTGTACGTAAGCACAAGGTTGCTTTTAGTGCGACCTCTTCTGTCCTGGAAATAAATTAATAATTGAATAACATAAAATTAGATTAATCAACAACGCGAGGTAAGGCAGGGTCCTGATATACAGAGCACTGTGCCTGTGTGGGATGGACAGAGATGGAGGGAATATTGCCGTATTTATCAAACGCCTTGGCGATCCCCCACAAACACCGGTAGCATGGCTTACACCAGAAGTGTCATATGCCGCATATGTTTTTGCGTCGTAATCATCGGACGTTTTACTCTTACTACATTCGAGGCGGTCAATACCAAAGCAAAGTTTTTGGGGACCAAAATACTGACGACCACTCTGGAGCTGAGACTTCCGGGAATTCATCAATTTTCTCGGGATGATGTAGTGTCTGTTCTGCGTATGGGCCAGGAACCAAGTACCGGGCCAATATCCGGTCCCGCAAGTCAAACACCCCTAGCTTCCACGGATCCATACCAGACCGATCCATAAGGTGAAAGGACTGATGGGACTGTTCATCTATCAGTAACCCCTCACAGTTTATAAAAGCTCCTTACACATCCAAACACACTGCGTATCTTAGTGGTGATCAAATGCGGGTGGGAGGTAAGGAACGTGGAAAAGGGGAAAGGGGCGTTGCATTTTTGAGTGGTAGTAAATGTAAATTTTAATCAGCTGTATGTATTTCCTTTTCTTTCTTTTTCTTTTCTCCTATTCTTCTCTTCTTTTTCTTGAAGTGTAGCTTTTAACTACTTGGAATAGACTCATATTTGTTTATATCTCTGATTCGACGGGCCCAGCCACATAAACATAGTAAAGTCCCACAGACAGAATGCTGCTGTCTGAAGGAAACGGTTTTCGAAAACAACAAGGTAGTGAATAGGAATAATAGGTACACTGAAATAGGGACACTAAGAAGGAACATCTGCCGTTGGAAATTCAAAACTGAATAGAATTTATAAGTGCTTGTAAAGTCCTCTATATTTAATTGATTGTTTGTATCTGCCAAGTCATATAAGGTCCACATCCCCAATGGTTTCTACAAAGATCCATCCGCCTAACCTCTTTCGAGTGTTAAGTGTCATAGATAATCCCAGAACCGTAAAGGTATCCCTTCGCTCTAGGATAAGGATATAAATCGCACCAGAGGCATACCCAGGAGCTCGAGGATTCTCTAGCAGCGGAGTGATCGTGTCAAGTAATACAAGCGACAGGGCAGTACCGGCGGTGCTTTCGTGATCCTACTCAGATCTTTCGAGTGTTTCATGCGTGAACTTTCTAGAAGCATCAGGGAATCGAGAGCACATGGGAATCTTTCTAACTTATTGGTGGGAAAGAAGTTCTGGAAAACAAGACAATGATAAGACGCCGATGAAAGGATTGAACCTTCAAATCATATACCTTCTTCAAATATGCTGGGAATACAGTATGAATCCCCGGTCCACACAGGCTCCCCTACCCTATCTCTCTATCCTTCCTCCGTTTAATATCTTTTGTTTTGATTGTCTTGTTGCTTGAAAATTAGGCCTTGTCTTTGACTTTTTTTTCGGGTGGGCCCGGGACGATGTTCTTCTTCTACCTTTGTTTTCTCTGCACTTTAATCCTTCTCTATGGTTTGGAGAGAGGAAATTGGGCATTCACAATTTGCCTTATGTTTTTTACGGTGTCTTCTGTTGATTTTTCGCTCTCTTCTGGAAAAGCCTTACAGTAGTTCCTGCGGCCCTACATTTACATTGTTGCGCGCATTTCATGTGCATTCAATAAATAAATAAATAAATATGCAGCATTAATAGTCTTCCGCTGAGATGCGCCGAGCATTCCATTGTTATTCTGAATCGTAGAAGCAATCGGATGCGTTTTTGGCCTGATAGCAGTAACTAACAATGATGGCTTTTTGCTTACGGCTTTAACTCTAGCTAACCGAACGTGGAAAGATGTAAGAATAGGGATGGTGCGAAAACTTTACAGTAAGGTTTTCCATCAATGAAACATGAAGGGGAGCTGCCTTACTTTCCACGCAGCTCCTACCTACATGCTTTGCGTGACCGCAGCCTACTATCATCATTTCAAAAGAATTTTAAGTTATGTGATTGGATTTAAAGAGTTGATTGAAAGGGATCCGGGAAAGTAGTGATATAAAACTAAGGGATTCGCAGAAGTCTGTGCCGTAACAGACTCGGGAGTTGAACAGCAAGAGGAACTCTCATTGCCAGTATGGTTCATTCGTGGAGACCATCTCTGACTAACAGGGTTTCTCATATCCATAATGGGTTCACTGAATGAAGTTCCTGGCTGGAATCCGTACGTACGACAAACTCATAAGATGAATAGAACAGGTCCTGCATAGATAAAGTGTTCTCCAAAAAAAGGAAGCAGTCAAAAGGGTTCAATCTCGGATGGAAGTGGAATGCATGGCGTATTCCTAAGGAAGAAATTGACTAGCTACAATAATTGCTTCTACCATGTTAGTTTCACAATCGCCTTTTTTTATCCATCGATGTTTGGATTAAGATTACCCGAAGAGTAACTCTTTTCCCGAAGGAAGAGAATCACTAGTTAACAAGAGAATAAAGGTCATGCTATATCAACTGCTCCTTCACAAATTCTTTTTCAGTTTGGGAACCCTATAAACCATATAGGACTTGAATGTGATAGCCCCATTAGACCCAATCAAAGAAACCGGTATGCTCTGTATCGGTTATCAGCCATTGAGGTATCTGCCGGGTCACATGAGGTGCGAGCAGATCTCCGGTCTAAACAGGGCGGGCTTCCCGCGCAAGTGGGCGGTACTTAGCGTAACCCAGTTCGCGATTCACTATATAAGTGGGGATGAGTGGGTGGAAATCACAGCATCTACCTGTTTGTAGCCGCTTCCAGTTCATCAAAAACTACAATGGGATCTCGTGGTGGTGCTAATTCCGTCTATGGTGAGTCGCTTTTTTTCTTTCGAAAGAATGAGGAAGTAGCTCATAGTCTATTTCAGTTGGAAACCTCCCCTACCAAACCAGCGAACAAGCCATTGGTGATCATTTCAGTCAAGCTGGCCAAGTTACCAATGTGAAGTGAGTCCATGAAGGATTTTCAGTTCTTCCTTCGGACCTTAATAATAACTTTCAGAATCGTATACGATCGGGAGACTGGACGTATGAAGGGCTTCGGTTTCTGCGAATTCTCTGATGCTGCTGGAGCCAACAATGCCGTCAACACCCTTAACGGAGCGGATTTCGGTGGCCGGCAGCTTCGAGTGAACTACGCCAACAACAACTGAGCCCTACAATGTCTTCGCCTTCATAGATGGTTTATATGAGAGTTCGGATCAAATGATCCACCTATCGGTTCCATTGTACAGGCATTCAATAATAAAATGTGCGGCTCTTCATCTTTAGCATAGTATTCTCTCTTGTGGGGATATGAGCAAGACTATAGCTTGTTTTCGAGGGAAATAGGTCTAAATACCAGGAAATCCATAAGATTGGAAGCATCGATTTTCCGTAAAATTTCGCTGCATCAAGTGTCACCCAGAAGAAAATCAGAAATATGAGTACCATCAAGGTCTTTGGGCCGTTAATATGCTTATTGCCTGATAGAGATGTTTAAGGTATCGAAAACTTCCCTTCAAAATGCGCCTCCTCCATGAAGACGTCAAGGGAGTCGGCATTTGGTTCCACGGTTGCACACTTCTAATTACTTCGCACCTTTCTCGCGCATCCACACACTCGCCTGTGGGGTGACCTCGCTTAGTTAGTTGGCTGTGACCTCTCTGGCAGTCTGTGTGAACTGATATTGATCCCATGGAATGGAAACTTTGTTGTTATCATTACTGATATTATTATATTATTATTTGTTATTATTACACATTTTAAAATAATATGCAGTTGGGACAATAAAATGTAAAAATTCAAAATCTTCATGTTATAAGGAAACTATGAAGCATTATCGGTTACGTATCTAAACATTTTCCTGCAGAATTGCTGTTTCCTGCTCACTTGGTCCATTATCCATCCACTTGGTCCCGATAGATTAGAACGTGATGCTTTCTTCCCTTGCTTACCTGCCTTTTGTCATTTAGGTGTGCTCCGGATTTGAGGTAGCTGTAGTTGCCCCTAGGGTTTCTAAAAACGAAGGGTTTTGGTTGACAGAGCTCACAGTGCTTTCAGATGCTGAGGATAAATATAGAAGGAATTCTTAGCTACAGCACTCGAGGGAACAGAAAGGGAAGTGGCAAGAGTGGAAGGGGTGCAAATACATGAATTAGAGGTGGTACAGTGTATTGTGGTAGGCTAGCGCAGGCGCCTTGTGAGAATGACTGCTTTCACGATGTGATAAATCCTTTTCCCCATCCTATGATTTTTCCAATCATTACTTTAAAAGCCACAGCTTTCTGTGTTGCATTATTGAAGTGAAGGTGAAGGTTGAATATTTATTTTTTTGTTTTGCCTTATTTTTCATGCTTTAGAAGTTTCCTAATCATATAATCGATATTGATACTCCTGAGTATGGCTGTGTGGCAGAGAGGTCAGCTGCCAACCAATTAGGCGGGGCCACCCCACAGGCGAATGAGTGGATGGGCGAGGAAGGTGCGAAGTAATTAGACGTGGAACTAAATGGGCTCACCCAAGACGTCAAAGAGGAGGGGAAACGATTAGAAACCCATCCAGTACGTCAAGCATTTCAGATCCGAGATTGGGATCCCGAGGCAGGATGCACTCGTCAGAACTAGAGTGATTAAAGTCATCAGGACGAGATGATCGTCCTAGAACTGAAGATAAAAAGCTCATGAATAGTTCAATCAAAGATTCTGAAAAGCTATCATACCGGTCCTTGTTCTCCGCTTGGAACGGTGGATTTCCTTTTCCTGACATCCGAATGCAGGAATTCCTCTTGAAATCCCACACTCTAGGTCCAAAAAGGAATTTTGATAGGAAGTCGCAGCCGTAGTCAATGAAAGTTTCAAAAAGCTGATATTTTCATTTCAAAGGATTTACCAGATGAGAGGGATCAGTAACTTTACCATTTGTATTGGCTCTTCAACTAGGTTTGCCGAAGGGAAAACCGCTGACTTTTTTACTTCCGGCGAAATATTCTAATGAACGTGGCTGGATGATTCTCCAGAATTTGCCGGCCATACCGTCCAACGTAGTTACAGAAACACATCTTTGTCACGCTTATACGCACAAAAGCGTTCTGGACTGGGTCTTTCCTGTACCCTTCTGGTGACATGGGGACAAAAATATTAAGGGACCTAGCAATTTCCAAATGTTTCTACTGCTCCGAAGTAGGAGTATCTCAGGGTCACACGTTTCACAAGCGTTTGTATTTAGCAGAGCGGAGCATAGGGGGATTTAGTAAGGGTATAGATAGATCCCCATTAGATTTTTCGTTTGTGGAGACTGAACTACCCAATTCTAATCAGGAAATAGAATTTCCATAACCAAACCTTCCATCTCCACCGAATCACCGTACCATGGATTTGGTGGTACAGCTCGACATCTGTACTTTCTGCGGGAGAGGTAGTAGACGAGGTATTACCAAAAACTCAAGATATTTCGAGCCGCCTGTCGCATTGGATAGGGTGCCACGGATGGAGAAAGGCCTAGTGTCTGCTCACCTGCGCCTTCTAAGCCTGAAAAGTTCGATGGAAAGCGTCTTTCAAGGTAATTTCAGGTTAGGGTAGGAAATTAGTAACGAGTACTGTTAGTCGGCATAATGTGAAATAACCTAAAGAAGAGCATACAGTTTCCCATCAATCACGACCGAGCGCTGTCCCACCTGGACGGTGTAGTCGAAGTGAAGTGGGCGTGGCCTGACTCTGTAGCTGGGGGGACGTGCGATTCGTGCGATTCCAACCGCGCGCGGCAAATTGTGCGGCGAAATTCGCGATGATACAAACGACTCCTGCGCCTATTATTGGAGCACAAACTTGAAGTAGAGTACTTTAGTAGGGTCGGACCATCCTACCAACCTACTTTACTTGAAACTTGGGCCCCAATGATAAACGCTTCAGTCGTTCAAATCGCACCAAATTTCGCCGCGCAATTTGCCGCGCGCACCCAAAATCGCACGAATCGCACCACACCCCTGTAGCTGACACATCTGTCGCGCGATGGACCTCTTGACACGCCTCTCCTCCTCAAACTTTGTGAAAACTGTTACTATTTCCAATATACTAGTGTTCCGATGAATAACAAGCCTCACTTTGCTGCTAATCAGACAAAAGCCAAAGAAAAGCTTTGAAATCGCTTTGAAAAAAGCTTTACCGAGCTCGATGTCGAGTACTTTTGGACGTTGTCGTGAGGGAAGGCACAAACCAGGGCAGATGCCCACTCCACCGTCCCTCTCGCATCTGGGCTCAACCTCTCAATCAGATTTTCCCACATGGGACTCGAACTTGCCTCTCAGCAAGCCGCAGAAGCTCGGACAAGCTCGGATGGTGGTCCTGGCGCGGAGAATTCCACGTGCGACGGGCGGCAATGCGGTCGCGACGGCGGTCGCTCTCCTATGGATTCGTCGATGGGGAGTGCCAGCCGGGTTGCGGGGTTTCCTTTCAAAGTGTTTCGATTTTCGATTACCCTAGTAACCGCCGGGTTCACCGCTTCAATTAGTGCCGACCGATAGCCGCCGGTGTCTTTCAGTGGCTGCTGGTCGAAGAAATAGTCGTTCTATCAGTAGTCTCTCGTCCTTTGATGTGAATTTCCTCTGTTTCGATCCGTTGTTTTCCTTTATTCGTTCTTGATTTACTATAAATCAACCGGCTTCGATGGGGAATCGTTTCTAGCGTCGATTTCTTATTATCGCCGTCACCGATTCGTGAAGATTTCGGACTTTTTTATCCGCTTTAATGTTGTCTCTGAATCTGAATGAATCTTGTTGTCATTATTTTCGCTCTATTCAATTACCTATTCTTCACTGTGCTCGTGTTCTCCTTCGTCCTTTATTTGACCCCAATGCTTCCATTTATCACCGTTGATTGGTCCTTTGTTTTTGTTCTATGTTTACTGGCGAATATAAGAAGTTCAGAAGGAATTTGCCTTTAGGGAGCGCGTTGTACCCACCAGAACGTAGCATTGCTGTAATTGCTGCCTTTATCTTTTTGGAAATTTCTTCATAAGGCGATACGCTTCACTCAACATGTCCGATGGCATTGTACAACGGAGGAGGAAGATACAGGAAGAGGTAAGACCGAGAAATCCTACGATTATGTCAGTTATCATTACCGTTTATCACCAGTTATCATTATTCAAGTTTACAATACAGGAATTCTGGTTTTCCTCCTTACTATGATCTCTTTTTTTGCTGGCATCACATGACCAGGTGTGATGGTAGGACTATAGCTGAGATGGCAAATTTGACAGCTGTCAGTTTCCCACTAGGTTTTAAATAATTCAATGGCATAATTTAGGCTCGATTATGACCATAATAAATTTGAAAATGTTTTTTCTTGCTTTTATTAGGGTTTTTATCTGTGTAATTATGCGTCTTTTTCCCGTGTTTATAAGCCCACAATGAAACCCCTGGTACGTCGTATAGACTTTGCAATTCTTATGGTAAGGACAATTTTCTTTAACGCTTTCCTCAAGTTCTTTCGAACGAAAGCATTTCGATTTTACCTTTTTTCTCAGCAATATGTTTAGGCACTTAAGTACAATACAAAGGGAGGGTAGTTCTTAATTGCTGGAGTATTAAGCCTGCACATATTCATTCAAGAGAATGAGGAAAAACTGATTTCTTATTGATGTAATATACCAGAAACATAATGTAGTATGTCCTGACTGATACAACATACTTTTGGTCAGATAATATAGACATTTTTGCTTTCCTGAATGGACTTTGATTCGAGCTTCCGTCGAAATGCTGACCATACAGTAAGCTCATCTGGGGAAAGTCCTAATAGGTGGGGTCACTGACATATAGTCGTAAGTCGTTTGAGAAATCGGGAAATTTTAAGTTCTACACCATAGTTGACATCATTTTCTATGAGAAGTGGGTGACTTCATTTTATTTTAATCGCTAATTATGAAGTTATTAAACTTTGTGATGGTTTTGTCCTATAGCACTTTAGCTTATCGTAAAAGCACTTAGCACACATTCCTTCCTTCATCCGGACTTTTCTTTAGCATGTTTAGCAGACGTGATTTCACGATGAGCTTTTACCTCCTAAAATCGGCGTGCAATCCTTTTTCATTCCCTCGCTCTCACCGTTCTCTAATGTCCTAGGATGAAACCAGAGAACCCTGGAAATCGACCGATGGAGTAGTTTTTGTTGTAGCCGAATGGAATAGTCGTAATGGTTAGGACTGGTGCAGAATTGCTGCCACTGCAGTAGAAGCCTATTAGATTGCATAGCCTAATATGTATGGCTTGCGGTTGATATTAGACTACCTGCAATGCCTAGAGAGGCGGATGTTTCGGCATGTCTGTCAGCTGAGTCATCTGAAGTGGTATTGGAAATTATGGTTTCCGGGAAACAAACAGTTGATCATCATATTTGGCGTCTGTGATGTGGCAACGTCGTTGTTGCAATTAATTAATGCGATTAATTAATTCTGTTTCAAAGCGCTAGAAAGATGTGAATTCATTCGATAGTTTCAGCAGGCCCGTAATGCTTTGAAAGGATCCGCTGTCGGTACGCTATTCCTGTATTGATAGCGATCTATTTATGTCGATGTGGATAGCGATCGGCAAGCGTTGTATCTTTCTTACCTATCGGCTTCTTATGTCTGTCAAGTCGGTAGGGAAAAAAGCCCAAAGCTCGATCTGTTCCACCCACAATATGAACAATGTTTGGGTTAAATATGATTTAATGTATGGATCAATGGTACTGTAATGTCGGAATACAGAAATAGTTCATGTGAAGCGATTAAGGATCTACAAAAAGGTTCTTCTAAACAATACGGAACTGCATCTGAAGTGAGAGGGATTTTGGGATTCAATTTTTCGCAGTTACACCGTCGCCTGTGCCGGGCACAGGGTCTGCAAAAAGGTTTCTTATCGTAGCCGGGTATCCCGTTGTGACCCTTGCTATCTGTCTATGCTCCACAATGAGACAAATTTGTTGTCAACGCTCGATTCACAAATCACCGTTCGAGGATTCTGTTCAGCGTTTTTCTGGTCCTCTCGACTGTTTCACGTGTAGGCCATTCATATTCGGACCTACCCTGTGAGGAATCATACGTAGTGCATCTTACAGGCCACGAAAAAGTAAGATAAATGACGCTAGTAGTGAGACTATATCTTTTTCATTCTCAAGGGAAGTTGACAAAAAAGCCCACCAGCTGCCAATCGAAGTCAATACCTTACCACGTGAAATTCATGCTTTAGTTTATTTCACTTGTACGTGAGTGGTAATGTAACTATTAGATTGGAATATATTTCGAACATTTCCACTGTGAGTTTTTCAGCCGACAGCTGACCGTAGTGACGAGAATGCAGACTCAGCCGCTTCATCGGACCAGGTTAGTCGATATTGTTTCATATTTTTGATACAAAAAAGCATAGATTCCCTAAAACGCTAATTATTTTGTGTTTGTAATATACACCTTTAATAATATGTTTTTTGATCTCAAATAGGGAATTCAGGAAGACAATGACAAAAGCACACGTTTGACATTGATGGAACAGATTCTCCTATTAGGACTGAAAGACAGAGAGGTATGTTCCGTATTTCTGCATGTGGTTCTTTTTTTGTTCACGGTTACGATAGTGCGCCGTTCCACTTGCGCTTGTTGACCTTGAACAAATAGCCCATGTTTTGTTTAAAGATTTGGTTCCTTTTCTTCTGATGAGTAACGGGAGTAACATCCTGTGTAGCGTTTCCTACTCAAAATTTTAAGTTGTGGCTATTTAATCAGTGTCGTCGTATATGTTTATCCTACGCTTGTACGCGAGAAACTTGTTGTTCGCTTGTCCGAAGTTGTTTTGCTGCGAATAGTAATGAGATCTGGTTTCTGGAACAACACGGGAACGTTCTTGACTAGTTTTACTATACGCTATTTTCACTACTACTACTATTTTGAGGCCTGTAATATGGCGTTTGAACCAGGTCCAGTGCTTTTCCTTTATACTGTCACTTCTTGAAGGGACTTCGGTCAGACAGGAAATTGAGGGCGCAAACTCACAAAACAATCCATTAGTAGAAAGAAAAGTGGCTGGATGAGTACTGTGATCCCAGTTAGGATGTGTTGTTGGATGTTCTGCAAAAACTTATCGCCACTACTCCTTCCGAAAGGACTTGCGGCGATGAGTTAGTACAGAACAAGGAGAGACAACCTAACTATGGGAAAGACAAGGACGTGCTGTGTCGTAGGAAGCGATAAGAATCAAATTCGTGAAGATAGTGAAATTCCTAAATAAAACGTAGAAACTTTTAGGGTTACACCTCGTTTTGGAACGATTGCATTTCATCGGGTCTTCGAGGATGCGTTCTGATTGAGTTGGCCCTTCGTGGTAGAATTCAGTTAGAAGGTTGTGGAATGCGCAAAAAGTCGTTGCTAACCAGAAAAGTGAGTCATTGTTGATTTGTGTTGTTTTTTCCTTTCCGGATTTCCAATCGATGGTGGATTACCATTGCCATTATTCCGTACACATGCAGTAGTTTTAGGTGACTGTAAAAAATAGTGAACCAACGGGTGATGTTATTTTGGACGAGGCTCTTAGGCACATGAAAGAAACGAATCCTCCGGAAACCGTGACCAGTTGGATAGAGTATCTCAGTGGAGAGGTTGGTGACCGTTGTTAGCGGACTAAATCAATGTCGAAATGCCTTATTACTCAGACTTGGAATCCCCTCAAGCTGAGATATCAACTTCGCAATGTCCGTGAGAGGCTAGCAAAGAATTTAGTAGAGAAAGGTGTTCTAACAACGGACAAGCAGAATTTCCTTCTATTCGAGATCACCACCCATCCACTTTCTGATGGAAATCAGAAAACGAAACTCATAAAGGTGAGCGTTATTTTTCTTCTGAGCACTAATATTAGGCATAGTTGTTCGACAGTGTATATGGGGACTAGCTCTCAAGCAGACCTGTCTGTGAAGTGAGAAGTGACAAGGGCGCCTTTTATTTTCCGTTCATCCTAGGTTCAAGAACATTTTACATTATTTCCTTCAACCTATACGCAACCTCATCGTTATCTCCTCACCTTGAGCGTTGCCCGTTGTTAAGGGAAAACTGCTTTGGGTATTCTCACCCGAACTTCTTTTTAAGCAACCTCTGTACTGATTTCGTATATAGTCTTTGTAGTGGGTAAGTGTGAAAAAAAAATGGCGAATCGAAGTATAATATTTTCTGAATGAGGCTAATAGGCGCGTGAAATAAGCAAATCTCTAGAATACCATATCTAGCGAGACGTAAACACAAACACATAACATATCATAAACACTACCTGCGCTTCACAGTGCTGGAAGCGTATAATCTACGTCCCATGCAACTAAGTTTACTAGTATAACCAGTCGGGCTGCCCTAATTATACCTTTTTGTGAAGGGATGAACTGCACGGCTATCATCAGGTTCCTTTTTTTGGTTCAAATTGAGAAGGTGTAAGTAGCCGATTAACTACACAAATCCGGTTCGATCTGAGGGGACGGATGTCGATTAATCATTGCACTAATATTCAAACCGTGTTCCTTTATTCCGCAAGCGCTGCACATTCTGCAATAGAAGGGAAGTGAGACACCTGGACAGCTGCACAACACATCAATGCTGATTATTGCCGATTGATCGAAATATGTCCATAGTACGGTATTGAGGTTGCCGGCATACGACTAACTTTCAAAATTTAACCGCTAAGCGGATAGGCTTTTAAATTTTTCGACAGAGACCGACCCACCCATATACAGGCGTGTGGAAAGAAATGTTCGTTAAAGATAGTTCTGAAAATGACTTTGAGGCGATTGACGGAAGGTTTGGGGAAAAAGTGCTTGTTTAAGATTAAATGCCGTCTTCAGCAAAACGTACCTTACACTCGGAAAAATTCAATAATTTGGAAGTTTTTAGGAAGTACAAGAAGCTGTGCTAAGTAAATGGACGAATGATGTTCATCGAATGGACAAGAAAATGCTGTCACTCGTCATACTAGCTCATGCTTCAGATGTTCTGGAAAATGCTTTCGCACCGTTGAGTGATCAGGATTACGAGGTGGGAACTCAAGTAATTCAGTGTTGGTGCACACATAGGCCTGGCTCTCTACGATTTTTTCTCGAGAACACCATCTCTAGTATTTCCAAGTCAGTATTACGTAGTAAGAGGATTCCCTTGATTCGACTTTCATGAATACAGAGAATATTTTTCCTAAGCATTCAATAACCGGGAATCGCTATACATTCGTATATTGGATACTGTACGTTTTAAATTTGATTGCACAAAAATTGGCAGCTTTATTTCGTATTATAAGCAGTTTTTTCGATATGAGAAATGGGACGTAAATACGTTTATGTTAGGCATTTATACCAGTTTTGTGAATCTTCTATTTACAGGTTGCAATGAAAAGGGTTCGATCATTGTTGGAGCTGGAATACGATGCTCAGGCGGAAAAGAAAGGGAACGAAGTGATGTGGGCTGTGTTTGAGGCGTTCAGCAAGTAGTTTGTACTATTTTGGTGAGGATTTTTACTGTGTAAATTCATTGATATTGGGAATGTTTTGCATTGCATTCAATACGCGGAAGGCATGTGTTTTGCATTAGTGCTGCCTAGCTATCATCGATTTTTCGTTTTCTGCCATGCCAAGGTATTCCCCTGAGATGAGACATAAGCGCCGTTGATCCAAGGGGTTATTAGTGATGGTATCTGCAGTGTGAGCGCGAGCTTTGCTTCGCATTTCAGACTTTTGAAGATTGTCAAATGCATTGGGTATCTTAGAATGTTTTGATGTTGCTGCCTGAGGAGAGCAACGAATTAGTTCTAGTATGAGATTGTAGAGACTCTATCAACTGGTCATTTCTCCCGCTTCTTTTGCTCCTGTATTTCAAAAGTGAATCTGGAAGAATCTCCATAGGCAACAAGCTGCCATTCAAAGGGCGGACTTGGGGCAGCATAATGGCGAAAGAAAAATATTCTACGTAATGCGAGCAATCACTACAGGTGTGCATACATGCTCGAAATATTTTCCTATGGCACAAATGCGGTTGATTTTTAGTCAGTATTTTCCGCTTTTGGCTTAATTCATTTTGTTTTACTCAAAGTACTCTTACGTTTGGCCGTTTTTCTCTGCTGCGTGAGAATGTGCGCTTAGGAGCTGATGATAAATTTGAAGTTTCTATCGGGGAGTAACGAAATATCAAAGTCGGTTTATGAAGGGAACCGCTTGTAATCTCAGGGGGTATGAATTATTTGGAGGCATGGATGCCAGCAATTGCATGCATCTGTTTATCACCACTAGAGTGGTGATAAACAGATGCATGCAATTGAAGTTTTTATTTGACCGTGAAATACGAATTGCACTTTCTGCTGAACTGTATGACACGTCTGCCAAAAGTGAACTATGGTGCGAGATGTTTTATTTACACGCCTCTTTTTTCGGAAAAAAGTAATTTCTGTTGAGGGTCCGCACCAGAAAACAGACAAAGCTTCAAGCAAGCGTCCTGTTTGTTGGCGTTTAGCAATTTTGAATAGGCATGTAGCTAAAGTGACGTCGAGTAAACTACGTTAAACCTTCTTGAAAAGTACTGCTGAGCATTGACAGCCCACTTTGCTTTCATTCCATTTTTCGCTTGAGATATATAACCCTCATTACTTTTTCTGTATATTCTTGAACAAATTCCTAGATTTTAGGCCTAAAACTTGATGGTAGCATTTGCGAGTCAGATAATCCGATGCAGTATTTTATGGACGTTTTCTGTCAGTGCCACTGCGGTTGTTGCCGCTCCTTTTCTGGCCTGCATGGTCAGGGAATTTCCATGGATCCGCTTGTCCATCCATTCATCATTCATATTCCATATTTTTGTTAGTTTCCGCTTTTAGGGGTGAAAGGGAAAATATCTTATAATGTTTTCTTTGTCCTGATGCAATATGCAGCCCCGTCCGGTTGTATTCCTCCCAACGCCTGTCTGATCACTAGGTTAGTCGCGGCTTTATCCAACCATTTTTTCCGCCGTAACTGTAATTTTGTTTGTTTTTTTGTTCATCTTGTATATATTGTGCCTTTAAAGCAATCTATTCCGTCGAAAATCACCCTCCCTCTGATCTTTATGATCCCATTTAGATCCATTCGTTCTAGCTGTCCATTACTAGAGCAGTGATTGATTCAATGCGGAGCGTTCACCTCTTTCTAGCAACACATACATACACCATCTACTGTGATAATTCATTCGTTGCGAAGTTTTCCGTTCATTTTTTTGTATTGCTCTGCCCCGTACTTGCAATTACTTCACATCGTGTACGAATGAATGCGAATAGCTTTCTTGGGTATCGGATTGATGTTTAGAAAATATAAATATAAATAAATGTCTTCTTTATCGATGATTTTCGTGTTTGTGTTTGTTATTGTGGAATTAATGGCAGTTTGAGATGGTCTCGAGGTGTGCTATTCTGATTACGCCGGGAGGAGCTGTGCAACTCCATAGGTACCCTGCGATACCTGTATATTAAAAGCGACGAGTCGTGCACACCTTCAAGAGTTATTAAGGATATCTAGTAAACTCCTCTGATCACATTGGGTAAGTTGTTCTCAATTGACGTGTCTAAGTTTTAAACGGAACTATTTGGATGGTTTCAAAGCACATTCGAAGATCTTGATTATCTAGGACGAAGCAAAATGTGTGGCGTATCGGGAAGAAGTTGACTGTTAGTGGATGTGATGTTGCATCACAGTTTGATAGAATCATTTTAATCGTGATTTCAAGTTCGACGAGTTTGTGTAGGCTTCTATTCGTTTGGGGGGTCGTTGAACAATGTCGAAGAAAAGGGTTTCGCCATCTGCATAATAGGATGAAGTCCTGCCTCTGTGATCAGGTTAGCTAAATTAGTCATGATCCATAGCGTCAGCAACAGATCTTCTATTTACTGTGCTTTTAAGGAGCCTTATTTTCTTGATGTTGGCGAATTTTCTCGTTTCTTTATTACCTATGAAGTATTCCCAACCTTTACTTCTGCTCTCCGGCCGATAAGTGATTCCTCAAAACTATCGTTAATTGTGCCAGTAAGGTGAAGAAGAAAAAGTGGTGCCTAGGTGAGTGCGAAAGCGAGAATGCGGTTCATCTTCCAAGCAGAAGAATGGGTTAGCTGATTCTTTCAACTAGTTCTCCTTATGGCGAGACTAGCCATTTTTAGGGACTCCATCACTTATTTCAGGCTACTGTACAGTTACTACTTGTAATTGCTCACGCTTTTACTCACCTGCTTGAACTCGAGTGATCTTCAAGACAGTTCATCCAACGGTTGACCACCCCGATCGAAGGAGAATGTACGAATTGATTTGCTATAGCCACTCACTATATCGATCAGGAATTGGCAGGCCATCGCTCAGCTGAGGTTAGTTTTACTTTACTTATGTTTTTACAGTTTAAACTTATTTTTAACTATTACTTTATTTATTTACATGATTAAAATCGGTTTTTCCCTCTGATTATTACTCTGTTTTACACTTGCCTTCTATTACCTATTGAGTAGAATCACTTAGAAAATGCCCGACAGTGGTTTTCTTTTTAGTTAGATAATCTAACTCAAATTGTGTTTTTTAATTGGGGATGTTACGTAAAAATGGGTAATACCTGGTCATTTTCAAAATTTGATTTTACTCTCTCCCTTCCTCCTTCCTTTTTTCTTCTTCAATCCCCTTTTTTAGGCAACATTTGAGCTGAAATTCACTTTCCTAGAAGAGGTGGGGCTTCCATAATGGGCGGGACTTCCAGAAGATGCGGCTTCCTGAGTACAGTAGAAATACAAGGACGCATGGACGTTTACAGTAGAACTCAATTTTAGTTCAACTGTAACTGAATCGATTGTTAGGTCTTGTTGAAGGAGCTATTTAGTCTAATTTGTCTTCTGAAGAATGGATTCTAAAATGAATTCTACGGATGGTTACGGTGGTTTTGTACAGTAATAGAATACATAGATAGAATCATTTTATTGATTTTATTAAAAATAAAAATTTAATACGTTCATTTCATCATGTTATTATACTGTATGTTATGAAGGTGTGTGTTTGTTACAAGAGAGGTTTTTAGTTTCCACGAACGAAGACCTCATAAAATTCGAGTGCGAGTTGGCCGACTGCCAGCAATAGCTGTACGATGCTTGCTAGTCGAAATATCGAATGGACGAAGCCGTTTTGTAGTTCGATCATCCAATAGATGATGAGCGCCATCAATGTCGGAGTAAATACTGCTGAAAATGGCATCAATTAGCAGCAAATGTGAGCGAAGGCCTTAAACTAGATGGGATACGGTAGCTAAGGTAAGTACTTACCTAAACCGTATTGTACACGTACTGTTATTTCTTTTTCGCGAAGAAATTGCTTCAAATCGTAACGTCCGTCAAGGTTGTAGTACCTGGGATGGGTTATAAGCTCAAATTTCTGAAAGTGTACATAGAGTACAGTGGCAACAGGCGCTGTTGGCTGTTACTTCCTTGGGAGACGGGCGTTGGGAACGATTTCCGGTAATCGATCGATTCGTCGCACGCGGCTGTCGCGGACCACTCATTCGCCGTTATTACAGCTCTAGCGTTCTTCATACAGCTCAATCGATATGCGATCATTATTTTATTCATAATTCTACTATTAGTACTTTTGTTCTTGTATTTCTTACCTACTGCTGCATCCTGCTACATTCCTTCGCGTGCGACGCCTCGCTCACCGCGACGCGACCATTTCGTTCCTAATGCACCACACCCAACTTCCTTGACTGCATTCATATTGTAGCTCAGCCCTAGCTCAAAAACAGTTTTGGCTTTAGTTAACTTATAAGGGTCGGTCCTAGACGCTTGCCGCCAGTCGAAGCCCTTCCTTGGTTCAGTAGTTGCCATAATGCTGCCTTTAGAATGAAGGCCCAATAAAGGCCTACTGAATAATACTTCATCATCATACCTTCCTGAAGGTCCTCAATACCAATTACAGGTTACTGCGTAGGCGATGTTATAGTTCCTTATTCTTAAAACCCATCTGCCTTAAACTGAGGTGATCCCAAAGAGTTTTGCATCGCTACATTGATTATATGAAACTAATTTTAGTTATTACTTCATTCATATACATAACTAATAATGTATATAAAGGTAGCTTATTAAGGCTCTTCCACCCAAATACAGTCAGCATTTAGAAGATTGGGTGAAAAGGTCATGTGGGAGCAAATTCCAGTGCTGTGGCCTGAGCCGGATTTTGGGTGGGCTATGGTCGTAAGTTATGCACGAATATGTGATAAGTTATAGAAACGTCTGCTAGGGTTCAGTTTTCAGAAAGATGAAGTGCGTGGCTCACTCCATAAAAGTTGAGCACTGGCAAGAAAGTTGGATGCCCCTCTTGAATCAACCCACGTCGGCTTACTGAAAAGGACCTCCCGATATGGAGTTGCTCAGAGTAGTCACCTAGCTAAAACCGTAGATTTTAAGATTCAGTCGCTAGAGAAATAATTGGACATTCATCTCTGGAATAGATTACTGTCGCGTTGAGCACGATGACAGCGCCTCTTACCATTGCACTATACGTATCAATACGAGTCACTTGATATTCTGTACTTACCATCTTCTGGATACATGAAATAGTGCAAAACCGCATATGATAGAGTAACTGAGGAAGGCGAACATGCTGAGCGATCCCGATTCCGAGTAAATCATAAGCAACTAAATCATAACGATCAACAAAGTGTTTAGAAGATCCACTTTCTCATCCAGTTTTTGATTTTTGTTCACATGCATTTCCTCATTTCAATAGGGAGTGTTATAGGTTTATCTTGATTTCAAACTGATGTTATCAGTGGCCCCTCTACGGAAGGATGAATCATTTCAATGGCACAGGACAGGGAACTGCACTATCAGCAAACAAGGAAGGAAGAATCAAAGGCCAGCTTGTTTTCTTTCGATGATGGCTCTTTCTCGGGGGTTCCATTGACCAACTAAGACGCCCTCGTTGAAAGGCTTGTGTAATAGGGGTTTTTCTGGTAAGGAAATGCGGTGTGATAATGAAAAACCTGAGAAAAAGCTCGAGTCATGACGAGTTTGATGCACATGATGAGCAGGACAGATGTACAGTATGTATTACAAGGAATTCATTTTGTCGTGACTTATCTGGGTTAAAGGGCCAAAGAGTCGTACCGCTCGTCGCGCGCGAAAAATCCGCGTTCTCACAAAATACTCCACAGAGATTGCTTGAGTTGAGAGGTTCAAAAATGCATAATGATGCATGTCTCGTGGATGTTTTTTTTTTAATTTTTCTTCGTGATCCGTGTTTTATGAGTTTTTTTTTTGAAATCTCCAATGTGATGAGTGTTTTATGGACATTTCTTGTCCAGCTCAGTATTGACTCAGGTGAGTTATCATTAATGATATGTAATCAAAATATCGTACCTCAATAACACAGCATAAGGACTGAAAACCTCTTGAGGTGCCCACCAAGAAAGGAAGATCATAGCTGTCAAGTGACAGTGAACTGGAAGGTGGCATCTGTAAAAAAAGCGAGATTTAGCTGTTCATGTGGAAGTATTTTCTGTTGTAAGGAATTACTGATTGGCATGTTAGACACTAATAATAAATTAAAAGTACGAGTACAACGGTGTAGGTGTATGAATAGTGCCGAAAACCAAATATGTTAGAGTTATTCATGAGATTTTTGCAGTCATTAAATGGAGTTATTGAACTTAATGGAAGATGAGCGGCTAAATGAGCCGACGACCTACTACATCGGCCCTTTCAAGAGCTATAGGTTCGGTCTCCATCAGGGCAGAAACGGTTTATCGCCAAAAATTATTTGCGTGTGCTTCATCCGCAACAGAATGTCTCGCTCTTTGTCCCCTTCCTTTCTTTCACTCCTTCCCTTTTCTCTATCTGTATTATAAGTGTTCCTATTAGGGATTCTCATTCCAAGCAGTTTCTCACGGGTAAGAAACTTGTGCGGAGAAGGCGTGAGGCCAACGGTTACATTCCTAACCACGTGAATTTCCGCATGTTGCCACCGATGAAAAAAAGCTTGATAGTATCAAATCTTCAGTGATTCCCATGCTTATTCTTGAATATTTACTGATTTATTTGTTTATTTATTTATCTCATACCCTCAGAATTGTGCCTAAATTAGAATTGTCTTCTTCAAAAAATATTTATCTTTTTCTTAGCTTATTAGCGATTGCATGAAAACTCCTTCTCCCAAATTCAGCTGAGGGAACGTGTCCGTGTGGTACTGTGTCCACTGGATCGCTCGAGTCACAAGTACAAGTAGGTGGTAGTTAGCTGTGGTAGGGGGGCTCAGGTTTACTATGAGGTAGTATTATCAAGTTTCCTTAGCAAAATATACGTTTTGGAAACAAACAAACAAATAAATGCCTACAGTACGGCTTATAAATAACCCGATAAACAAGTTATTCTACGAGAACAACGGGACCTGCGAGTTCTTATCGCTAGTTACCATTAGCTGCATAGTTCAAGTCTATCTGTGGATATATGCGTGAATCAATAACTATCTAATGTATATGCTTGACTTGTAAAAAGATTTTTATTAAGTTATCGCTAACGCTCAATTATTTCATAGAAAGAGTAACCAACCACATTTGAAATCGGTACTGTGCAAAATGAGTATGGCTGAGAAGAATCAGGGTCAATACATATTATTTATACATCGCTTAATCATGGCAGTACTACCGTATCAACTAGACAAACACTTATAATACACTACTAACCAATAAGACCCCATCTAGTACATTTTGGGGATCAGACCTGTGTCATAAGGTGAGGAAACGACCTGGCTGTTGTTCGGCTTACTCCATATGATGGATGTGCATCACCATAGGACGTTATGATCATGACGCAGATGAAATCCTCTAACAGAGCAGCTGCTCTTCGTAATCATTGCTCCCACAGGTCGAATATTAAACCCTGGGTTTTATCGAAGCCATCCCCTCCCAGTGAGTACTCTGATCATTCGATTCAATGTATCTATAAATACTATGAAGTATCGCTGATTTGTATTAATCATAAAAGTGAAGGGTAACGTCTAAACCCATGTTTTTATTTAGTTTCCTCCTACGGCAAATCGAACATTCAACCATTCACTTGGGCTGCTGCAGCTGCTCAATAGGGAGTAGGCATTTTTGATAGATTCTTGTTCGGCTCTGGGACATTACTACAGTAGTGTTGGGTCATGGGTATAATCTGGGCGGCTTCTTCCGGAAAAGAACTCGATCGAGAACTCTCGTCTCCTACCATAGAGCCGAGTATTATTAACAATTTGGAAAGCAAATCAGAAGGGTTATTTCAGAATAAATCTTTTCCGAAAGCTGCCTTGATCTATCTAGATTAATCCTTTTTTCGGTAGAGATAATAATTTTTCAATTTTGAGCCACACTTTTATCTTTCGTGACAACTGAGTTGATGTTTTACTTCGCTTCCTATTCTAACATTCCATTACATAAAGTAAATAGGCGAATAAACAATTGGTTAAGTGAGTAAACAAATAGTTAAATAAGTGAATTGAGCTGAAAACCCGCTTTCAACAGTGATAACCTAATCTTATTAGATGTTCAGTTACCATCCCATCCTGCTGAGGATTCTAGTAGAGGGCATTTAGTTAGTATGAATCGCGGTAAAGAGTCAGTAATCTATCATATACCACAAGGATTGCGAAGGTGAACAAACTTTTGGAAACTACTTGTGAAGGGAGAGAAGGGATTCGCAGTTAGCTTAGTGGGTGTGCCGCCATTTTCCGATTCCGCCTGAATGCCCAGACAAACCATTCAAGGTCATGAATCAGTTGTTTTTTCTTTCATGAATCATCTTTGAATCACTTGAAATCGGCTTTTGTCGTTGTTTCAAATGACCTTGGGACTCTTATAGAAGAGATGTCTACTTGACGTGACCCTTTGAAGCAAGCTATATAGAAGAACAGATATCGTTGAAGTGAACCTCGGAAAGCCAGCGTTGATGAGAAGGGCCATGACCATACAGTTGTTGGTACCACTTTTGTATACCATTGAGTGGAAAGGGAGGACAGCGTTACGTTTTTAACAGTTTGTACTTATTAGAAAGTCTGTCGTATCAGGGAAGTGTCTTTTTGCAAGCTGAGCCGTCAGAACAAGGTTGCTGCTTGTCACAAGTTGTTTTACTTTTCGAGACTCTCGAAGTTTCTTTTAAAGGCTGCTCAGCATTTCCTTGCAAACTAGAATTATGTCCCTGAGTTCAATTCCTGGTCCTATGTTGGCAAAGTTTGCACCATTCGAAGCTGTTTTAGGTTGGTAGGCTTGATGGGTAGGAAAATAGTGGTCATTTTTTAGAAGTGTTTAACATTGGCCAGGTCTGTTTGTGAATCCTCCATGTATTCGAATTCCATTCAGAATTGTTGTAAATCAAGTACGGGCTGATTAAGTAGCTTGCATGGAACACTCATTGCGTTTGACCAGCGCTTTTACCCGCCATTCTAGTCTGATACCAAGAAATACCCGTGGGATTCCGATCCTGGAGTAATGGAGAGGTTGGCTGACCTGGGAGAAAGGAAGTGACGTATGCATCTGGGACCTCGCCCTCACGCGTTTGAGAGCCACGCAACAGTCTCGGCAGTGTAATAATGAAAAGCAGTTTTGAGATTTCCTCTTGCCTTTTTGTAGGCTTTCGAAGGTCCGATATAGTCTAATAGCAGAAGCTTGAGAGAAGCTATTGCAAATGAGGGAGAGGTAGATCTTGCTCAAGCCTTCTTGAATGCGCCACGTACAATATCAGTTGGTCAGATTACCTCTTGTGCACATTCCTAAGCTTTTGGGTGTTAATCACCTCCTCCTCTTACCTTTCAAAACAGTGAGTAGATGTTTTCGGGTTTTTTTATAACATCTAGCTAGTCGGTGTGAGGATGGCCGAAAGACCCAACTGTCTCAAAGGAAATCAATCGCACAGCTGTAAAGTCGTACAACAGATGTTCCCACACATTTCGTTTCACTGCGAGTCATAAAGAACAACTGGGAAAATTGTTGACGTGGACCAAGTGGGAACAATTGGAAAAAGCTGTTGGCGTGGATCAAATCGCTGTTTTGAAATGCACCTTCGCATTCGACTTGCACTCAAGGTTGTTGTAGCGGTTAAATGGGTATTTCTTCTATGAACAATGGCTTTGGTAGTCGTCGGTGTGGAAATGTCCGTTTTTATCTTCTTGTACTGCAGCGACACTAAGTGAACGGCGAATGTTGAGCAACGGAGGGCTAAGTTGAACTGGGAAGGCGTCGATCTTGGCCTGGATTCCTGGACTCTACATGAAGTAGTAGTTCCCCGTGGTTCAAACCATTCTGGTCTACTGGGTAGTTAGGGAACTTGATCTTGCCCTGATCCCATGACCTTAACTCGAACATAATCCTAATTTTTCTGAAGAAATTGTACTTAGCTGGACTGTTTCAACCTTGAAAGAATGCAGTTAACTCTTCATTGATACATCTATGCCTTTCGAGGTGATTTTTAGGGAAAATATTTATTTTTTAGTCAGTAATTTATTATATAGATGAAAGTTGTTGTAATTAATAGTATAGTTGATAGTTTCTAAAGAATATATCAGGATTTTATAGATACTTTGATAATCATAATTATGAAAATTAACATAGATTTATGGAATAGTGTATCGATAAAATAAGAAAGAGTTAAAGTGTGTAACAGAAGGAAATTTAGTGTGTCGATGCCTATTACTTGCACTCGAAGTTCATTGAGCAACATTGGCGAAGAGGCATTTCAACAAACTTTGGACTATTATTGATCCCTTGACAAATAGATTTTTTGTATCTATGCCTAGTGTGCCTCTTCGTCAACGATGCTCACTGGAAGTGCAAGTCATAAACAAGTAAACAAATAAATATGTGGCGCAAATGAAGTCAATCCACAGTTTGATGTGTTAGCTTGAAGAGAACGATTTGAAAGCGATACGAAAAGTCGGATACCAAGTGAGAAAGGATGTGAGAATGCCGTTCAGTACGCATCAAAGCAACAAAGAGAGAAAATATGACTAAATGCGAAATGGAGAGTAAACAGGGCTGAGAGGATAAGGAGGCGGAAGAGGAAACTTAAGAGAGAATGCGATTCTCACCCCGGCAAGTCGTAGTAGTGTGTCAGTTGTTATTGCAGAAAAGATAACACCATGAAGGCAAAAGTAGCAGCTGGCAGTAGATAAACAGGCTCATTCAAGAATCGGCTGGGTTTTCAATCGGTCAAAAACGGTAGCTTGAAGCTTGAATGGATAAAAACTCACTTCATGATGAGGTACTTTAGAAGAAAGGAGTACGTCCAGAGCTTGCATTGTGTGCAACACAATTGAAGCAAACGATGGCGAACAGCTGCCCAGCTGGAAACTTCGTGACTTCGAGACTCGTATGATGGACGGCCTAACCGGAGCAGTGATTTTGAAACTGCCGGAGAACTCGTGTTTATTGTTCCACCTGTTTATTCGCCTACGCTTCAAGCATAGTGAACTCTGAAAGACCTTCTTGTTCCTGCATTGTAAGCATGAGAGTGTAGGCGTAGTTGCCACCACCACCAGAACATAAGTTGTTCACCCTCTGGTATGGTGCTGGTACGACAGTTCACCGAAAACTAAGTCCGTGATGAGACTGGGTTGCAAACTTGGCCTGGAGAAGAACCCCTGGACCTTGTGAAAGAACTATATGGGGTGATAAATGAAAAAAGTGTTCTGTCAAGGAGTCAATAATGGTAGAAGCTCTTCAGATCGGCTGTCATCTTGAAGGTCCTGTATTGTTTCTCGCAAGCCACTCTGTGTCTCCAGCTTTCATCTTTTCGTCGAATTATAGACCGTACCAGCGGTGTTTCGAATACACCAGGTATCGTAGCGGGTGTTTCAAACTCGATTTCTCCTTCAAGTCTGAACTTCGCAAGCCTTACTGCCACTGTTGTCGTTGACTGATTTCCAGAAAAATTCTTTCGAGCGCGTGATGAGCATTTCTTAGGGCTTTAGCGATTGTCTTGTTGTGAGGCCACGTTTCAGTCGTTAATGCATCGCTGACAGTACCGAGGGGTTGAATATTGATGTCATAAGATTGGATTCGCTGAAGTCCTTTGTCACTTCACAGATTGAACCGAAAGCTGCCCATGCAACACGTCTTCTCCGATCTAGTTCAAGAGTTTCATCATTCATCATATAAAATTTTCCTCCCAAACATACGTAGAATCCATTACTTTGTAATGTTTCTTTTCCCAATTTTACTGTTTCCCTACCGCATGGTTGTTCACCATAAAATGCGTTTTGGACCATTCATCCACAGATCTATCTGCAGGGTTTTTTTTACTGTTACCCAAATGTAAAAAGGGGCATTATTTGTGAAAGTAATCAGTTACGTTTGCCAAAATTGATTCCATTAATAATAAGTAGTAAATTCTTCGCTTAAAGGGTAGCGTGTGCAGTAGGGTCGGAAAGTTTCAAAATGGACCTTTCTCATCACCATGCCCAGTCCGTTTTTGGACCACTTCAACAAATATTATCAAGTGTGGAATGTATGAGCCCTCCCTGGTGTTATCCCCAAAGTAATTTTCGAGGAAAAAATTAAACCTGTAGATAAGTGAAGAAAATAGGTTGAAACAAGGGCTGTTAAACAGCGGATTACATTCGCTCGATGATTGAATGAATATTTTGCGCATAAACTCTTAGATGTAAAATTGCTGGCAAAGTTAGATAAACCTGATTGATCAAATTGGATATTTCCATGGTTTAGCGAAATATGTTTGTTCTTTCTATACGAGTATGCCTAGGCTAGACTGAAAATCAAAACTATGTAGGCTGTATAATTTGTCTCAAAATTTATTTTTAATATAATTTCTCTTCAGTGAAATTCCTTCTCATCGAAGTGTTCTTCTAGTATCTTCTTGAAGTTTTGTCGCTTGTTGTTGTTGTCCAGCTCGTAACGTTAATGATGTGGGCGTAGTACGAAGGCGTCCGCTTGCACTTGGTTTACGCTGAAAATATGTTTGAGATATAGAAAAGGTACAAAAAAAGGAGAATGAATCCCAAGCCATAGTGGGAAAAATAGTGGGTGGTTATAGTCGCCGCCTGTGTGAAACCTTTGTCGCGCGACAGAACTCTAGTAGGGCCCCGAGAAGGAAAACCAGGAAAACAACCCCAGTGGACATAGGTCAATGGGTTCATAGAGGAGTAGCCTTGATCATTATACGACACTTCTAACTGAACTTCTTTTCGCTGACTGTTGTCCAGGAACCTTCCCAGCTAATTAACTAACTCCCCCATCTCTCCCAGACAGCGTCTCCCAGCGCCTTTCAGTAACAGCCCATTCACTACTGTTCACTTTTGTTGAGTTCACTAACCTTGTCGTTTTGTGGGAATGACAGTCGACCGATATCCAGATGCATAGTTAGCGTTATAGGTAGTATTAAAGGGCACGTGAGCAGTTCTGAAAATAATTCTACTTTCTGTCGGAAAAGTTATCCTGATAAATGATTTTTAGGATAATTATATTAATTATTTCATGCAATAGTTATATGAGATTAAAGGCACCATTTACGATAAATTTAGGGTACTCTTTTTTGACGGGAGGAATTCATAGAACTACTCTAGAATGAAGCGATAAAAACGAAAAAAGCGCAAAAAACGGTGAACAAAAAGAAATAGAAAGGGTCAAAAAGAGCTGGAAAGGGGGGTTGGACGAGTTTCACATTGGAAGAACGGGGGTTAAGGGGTGTTCGGGCGAGTGCACGAAGGCGACGCAATGTCTGCAATAGCAGACAACACACCCAATTCGCTTGACAATCTGACTGGCAGACTCTGGCAATTTGCCAACCACCTTATCGATTTTTCACCAACTTCGCTCCAATGCGGAAGTGGTGAACGGCAATTAGATTTCATAGTCAGCCTAGCGAGGGGCGGAGGCGACCGTGGCTCACTCTCCGGCCCCTTATTGTGCCCTATCCAGACCATTTCCGACCACATTCCTGCACAAATGGTATCAGAGGGAGCGTCAAATTCAAACCATGTGCAAATCCTCGAAATCATTTTTTCGTGAACAGTGCCTTCAAAATAGTTGTAAACAATATGCATCATAATAACCTATCAAGGAAAACTCGTCGATTGAAGTGCGCGACACGCGACGCGGTCAGCGTCACGCTAACTGTAGTGCATTTTAGGATCCAAGTGAAGAATACACGTGTATATCGTAAGTTGATTGCTGATGAGAAAAAAGAATCTTGAAAATATATGGGAACCTTTGGTGTCCGGTCGTTTCCTCTCATTGAGTTGCAGTAATGTAGCAACAAGCCCTTTCACTTGAGCAGAGGCGTGGCTTCCAATTTGTGGGTAAGCACACTGAAGGCATAAAAAGGCAGAATGAGGTTTGGGAAAAAAAATTATTTCTTTTTCAAACCATGACGTGATCATAGCCAATTTTTCGTACAGGATATCCCTTATTTCGAATAAATGAGACAGGTATTCATGAAATTGGAAGGGTATGTCACCGGCGATGTTTGTGTTCGATACAATGACGTGCCATTGGGGTAGTATATTTCATAATGTGTCCAATGTGTCTGGGGTAGTCGTTCATACTTTACTAAAGTGGTTAGCTCTTCCAAAGAAGTAATTGGAGAGCTCACTAATAAAAGTAGCGGCGTATTTTTAAACAGGGAGCCTTTGTCGTCCTCCCAAATTGTGATGCCTCTTAACTGGTCCCTCACCGATGAAAACCCCTCTGGGGGTCTGTTCAGGACTTAATCCGGGATTCTAACCTGATAGTTGGAAGTCGAAATGATTAAATTGCCACTTGTCCTCGTTTATATTGACGATTGTATCGCCTCATTATATCGCCTAGTGGTGAATATTCAAATATTTTTATATTCAGTGTTACCAGCACAAGTTGCTTGCAAAATAAACAAGTAAATAAACAAATAATGATGTAAAAATTGACTTAAGACTGACCTTAGTGATCTTCATAACTATTGCCGGTAAATTTTCACCATCAAATGCTCGTTTCAACTCTAGCAGTTCGTATAGCACACAACCCAGAGACCATAGATCACTTTTTTGATTGTATGCTCGTCCTGAAGCAACCGAGTTATCTGCTCATAGACTCTAAATTGTTCCAGTGTCTGTTTATAGTCTTTCTGTTTATATTTATCGTTTATTTATTTGTTAGCTGTGGTCACAGAAGCGCCATTGGAAAGCGAAGAATACCAGTTTGACCAGGGGCCCCATTGTGAATTAACTACTTATTAGACTGTCAGAAATATCTGAATTCTTACTTATCTCTTGCCACGATCTACTTGCAAATATCTTGGGAGGGAGAGGGGCGGTTTATAAAACCCTCCACTCAGTGCCCTCGCACACAATTTCTACCATCAATTATACATTTCGCAGGAAAAGCCTTCCAAATGAGCTGCTGAACTTAGAAAAACATAACCAACACCTCTATAGAAGTAAAATGTCTCAGTAGGTTATACTCCCATCAGAAACCGAGTAGGAACTTCTGCAGGAATGACTTTTCCAAGATCAACCTAGTACCTACTGGTGTACGAGAGTGCACAGACAATGTTTAATCATCAGGTAAATAATAGCGTATTGCAGAATTTTGCTTCCAAATGGAGCAAGCTGTGGTAACAACCCAATATGTTTTCATATGGAGCGTTCAAAAAATGGATAATCTTAAAAAGGACAGTTTGGAAGTTAGTACCTTCACAAATCTCAGGGCTGAGGTAATTTGGTGTGCCGATGACCGTTGATGCAAGACTCCTTGTGGTCAGCTCTTTGGATATACCGAAGTCGGACAACTTCACAAGAGTTTTCTTCCTGAAAATATTGAACCATTTTTTAACCGGTTCTGTTCAATTAACTCAACAATTTTCGAAATTCTTTGCTTCCCAGAGTGGCAAGGTGGCAACTGACCAAGTTGTTGAGTAGGTGAGGTACATATTCGGATCGATCCCAAGAGCAACTCCTACTCATATTCATACTTATAGCGTTAATTATCGCAAAAAGCAGGGAATGTACATTTGAAAATTCTAGTTGATCATTAAACAAAGCAACAAGGTCAACAAGGGGTCCAAATAGTGGAAATGGGTGGATGTCGTACCCATCAGTAAACTATTTCCCCGTAGCGTGGGTCCCAGGAAGAAGTACACTGTATCCTCATTGAGCTCTTCCAGTTGGATTTTTTGTCATGACAAGGAAAATCCAAGAAAGTCCAACGCTTTCTCAAAAAATCGAACCTGTTCAAGAGGATATTTTGCGTTTTGAGATCTCTATGCACGATCGATTTTGAGTGAATATGATTAAGGGCGATAAGAATCTGAAATTCTCGTGACTAGATAAAAACTAGCGGTAAGAAGGAGTATTTCTACATAGCCTCAAGAATGACACTTACCTGAGTGAAGTAGTTGAGCACTTGCGATTCGGGAAAGTTTACTCCTAGAAATACCACGTTAAGAAAGCTTTCCAACTCTGGAGCCGGGTTGCATTAACGGTTACGTGACTACTTGAACTTTCTCTACGTCCCTGACGGCAAGAAGCTAGAGCGCAGAGAAAAACACCCCGGGTGAAGTCTACGGCGGTGGTGGTGGGGGTCCCATTGGACAGGTGAGCACAACACTCGAAGAACACATCAAACGGGAGTGCGCCAGACGAGGGCAGAAAAATGACGCATTCGGCAAATTTAAAGGAACCGAGTTCAAGTAGTCCGTAGGCCTGCATTAACACCCTTCCGTACCAATGCATCCTACCGTACCAAATCGTTATTGTCAGGGGGACGACATGGGATCTCCCTTACCCCTAAGATAAAGACACTTTTATACAACCCATTTTCACTGTTCTATCTATGCCTCCAACTTTCAATCGGGAAGCGTTTGAATGCTCGCTCGACTGAAGCAGTAAATTGTGTAAGATATCTAGTGAAACCAAGGTAAACCAACGGCATGGTCAAATTGGACGAGTTTACTCTCAGTCAGCCATTCGGACGCTTAAAAGCTCAGTTGCACAGGGAGTCTAAGAATCAATCTGGGACTTGGGGATTTGGGCAATTGCTTGCTGTTACATCTATCTCCTATTTGTAGATTATTCTAGTTGGTTCAAAGGGGAGCGAAGTTGAGCGAGCTGACCTTTTTGTTCCTGTACTAAACGTTCCATTGTTCCACCTTCAGCATATTGCATAACAATGGCCAGTTGGTTTTCAAAAACGAAATAGTCGTAATAGCCGATAATCATAGGATGGTGCATTTTCTGCAGAAGTTTCACCTCACCTAAAATTGATTTTCGGCATTCCTTCAATAATATACAGTTTCAAATTGTCATTGGAGTTTTGTTTCCGAATTTTTGGCTTTTCAGAGATATCACAGCTCACAAGCATAACCAACTCTATAGTTTTGGCTGGTCAAATTGAAGTGGCCGGCCTCATCCTCTTTCAGCGGGCTTGTGACCGGGAGGTAGGGCTTAATGGCTTCTTCCTGAACCCAGGTTGTAGCGAATAACTCTTAACAACCATAGTTTCTGTTACTGACAGAAAGTGGTGAGCTCGGCTGGAGCGAATGTGTTCCGAAGTTCACTAGATGTATGTAATGGAGTACGCAACGACTTTCTACACAAATTTCAATAAAGCCAATTTTCTGAGGTTACTCTGCAAGTAGATAAAATTTGAAGTACCTTACCCATGATCGACTTCTCTTCATCGGGACTCATCCCATGTATGAATATTGTCTTGACGATAACCTAAAATAAGGCAATGAGGTTTTTTTGTTTGAAAAATCAAGGGAACAAACGGAATTGTTTCATAAGCAATGAATCTCGAAAAATACTGACAGTACGGGACGTGTAGTGGCGTGTGGCGACTATCACATATCTATGGTCTAGGAATCGAACTCAATTTGATCATATCAGACAATCCCATCCTCCCAGTCATCCGTTCATAAGGATCGGATAATAGGGAGTATGGGATTGTCTGGTATGATAAAAGCACTTGATTGTACGTCGGCCAGTCAACAGAAGTCATTGAAATACAACACAGCATTCAAATCGCCACTACGATTCTTAGAAAAAGGCTGATAGAGAGGCTCGTTGCAAAAACGGCAGTAGTAATTGTCAAAGTCTTTCCCAGAGACCCCATAAGCAATTTATTCGTTCCACGAATGCGTGGCTCAGCTTGAATGACAGCTGATTGAAGCGAACCGTCCATTCTCTTCGAAGATCGAAGGTAGAGTTGACGGTGATTGTGAGATACCTACTTCAAATGGATCAATAGAAGTTATAGTGCAGACTAGTGCAAAGGTGGCGACGAGAGCGCAAAAATTGGCGGATTTCAGGGGAAAGAAGGCTTTGAAAATGGAGCAGAAAAGGGTGGTACGATATCACGACGGCAGAATAGACATGGATGGGCGAACTGTCAGTTATGTGCTATTGCATAGGGCTGAACCGAAAATTCCAAAAAGTACCTCTCATTGTCGCCATGATCCACGACAAGTTGTATGAGTTTTCTACATGTGTGCTCCATTGTGAGTGGCGCAGCCAGGGGCATCATAACACGGACAATTTAAGGTGCGTGCGTCGGTCAAGGAGATTTCCGAACCCTTATTACGCCCTGTCTTTATTGTTTTGTGACTCAGCCGTATCCCATTTGTTATCCTTTGGGGCCACGGGTTCATCCTAGGGGGTTATTTCAGAGACCGCTTTAATCGGGAACTACACCTTCGATTACTACAGATATGTGCATCCAATCAGCTACACGATTCCTGTTTGGCATCTCATACATGGCGCATCTTAGAAGACTCTTTCTCCCCGGTACCTACGTACATAAATAGCCTATCATAGGAGTAACTACAATGTAGTTCTAGAGGAATACTTTCGATAGAACTTGAAAGCTGAGAGAAACTTGTGATATAATTGAAAAATTGTTCGCACTTGTGTTATCGATCGATATTGATTGGTTGTTGATAGGATGATAAAGTATGTGTAAGCGAAAATAGGAATTAGGGTCTAACCTTTTGAGCAAACGGATCCTCTCTACGTCGACAGAGCCAGCAAACACCATATGCTCCTCGACCTACGACTCGTATCCGTTCATAGTTTTCCATTATTGATTGATATTGATTACTAATGGTTCATCTAATCCTAAAGCGCGTAAGAAAAGTCTATTATTTGGTATAGATCATTGTATTTATTCGCAAACCTAGTTGTACATAGAACACATGAAACAAATCACAGCTGGCAAATAAAGAATGGGTAAACATATCAATTCAACAACTATTTACAATCAACATACTCAGTAAACACTTTGGATGACATGACATGGAAAATCAATTGGCGACTTGTGGAAAGGAGCGTGGGCGATCGATACACAAAACACGTTTTGATCAGAAATACACATACACACAGACTTTGATGAGACCAGTGAGACGACCAGGCGCCCAAACGGAACGATACGGGTACTTGGGAAGTGGTCTAACTACACTGGTGTGCAAAACTTAGGGACGAGATGGATAATGTAACATAAAACATTGAGAACTGGGTGGAAATAAATGAAAGTGTGGGAGCATATTGCCAGACCTATGGCGCTTATGCACAGAAAGTTGGACATCCCTTCGCGGAGGAATAGTCCAAATAAAGCGAGAAATATGGCTACCCGTACAAATCGAGGCAGCTGATAGGTACGAAAAAAAATTTTTGTCAATCAGCCAGTAGCTACCAAGTGCTGTGGTGTTATCCTTCTATACATCATATCCCGCAGCCATCGTCTGGATGACCTGGCACGAGGAAGGATCATCGAGAAGCTCGAAAAAGGTCTAACCATGACGAGTGCAGCTCAGGAACCTGGTGTCGCTCACAGCGTTGTTACAAGTGCACGGAGAGCGTTCCGAACCTCCGATACTGCTGCATGAAGACGAGCAGGTGGTCAACCATGAACAACTAGATAAAGGCACGACCTCTACTTGGGGCAGCAGGCAAGAAGAGATCCATGTCAGTCAGCTTCTTTGATTGCAATGTCATTTAACAGGATCTCAAAGCAAGCTATCCCACGCACTACAGTGGCACGACGACTGCACGGTTGCGGTCTCTTCGCCCGACGACCACTACACAGGATTCCTTTGACCCTCGCAAAATGGTGAGACGGTTTAGGGTGGTGCCAGGAGCATAGCTAACGGACCGATGAGAAATGGGGCCGTCTGCTTTTCAGGATGGGAGCAGATTCAGTCTGAGCAGTGATTCTGGATGCACCCTCATGGTCAGAGGTGGGGACATGCACGTTTCTCAGAAACGTTGTGGAACTTGATCGCTCTGGTGGTCGAGGTGATACGGTATGAGGAGGCATCATGCTTCGTAACCGTACTTACCTTCAGATTTTCGAGCGTTTGACCCTTAACAATCGGCGTTACTGTAAAAAGAAACCCCTCTCTGATGTGTATCTTTTCAGGGCTGCAATGAGCCCTGAATTCATTTTTATGGATAACTATGCGCGACCGCACCGAACAATTCAGGTGGGAGAGCTCTTGACACAAGAGGGTATCAAGCGAATGGAGTGGCCTGCCCGTTCCCCCGACCTGAATCCCATCAAGCACGTGTAGGATGCACTGGGTTGAGGCATTGCACCATGTCCAAATGCATCACTGACCATCCAGCAATTGTCAATTGTGCTGATAGAGGAGTGAAATGCCCTACCACAATAACTTCTTTCCAACCTAGTGGAAAGTATGTGATCGCGTTGCAGAGCATTTACTGCTGTCCGAGGTGATCACACACCCTATTAGGAACCACGTCGCTTCCTTTGAAGTACTAGGATAAGTTGTGAGGAACTATGTGTAATCGGTACCTTTCAGTAAAAATGTCTTGTTTGCTCGTCCTATTTCGATTTTCTGCCAGTTACTTCCTGTGCAATACCGTATTGATCCTCTACTAGTACGGTATAAATTTCATCGAGCTCTGTCGTCTGGCAGAGGTACAGCAATCGAAAGTTGCTTTCGTCCCTAAGTTTTGCACACCAGTGTAGTAAGGGCGGTCTCCCAGAAGCCCTGGATCAAGCCAGGGATAAAGGGAGGCGGGGAAAAGCTCCAGGCTTGGCCTACTATTTTGAAGAACAGAATGTTTTCTTGTTGTAGGGAATGGTCGGAGCGGGTCAGTGAAACTTTCCGAAAATGTTTGAATATCTTCGGAATTACTGAAATCACCGGCAAACCTTGAGATTCCGAGAAACCCGAAAACTGGGCACAAAAATTACCTACAAAATTGAAGGCTACAGAAAGGTGAAATTTAGGAGGAAGCCATAAGGATGCAGTAGGCTGTATCGATGAGGGGGAGGGCTCGAGGGACGGTATCGTGCCGGGAGAAATGACCGTATAAAGACTGAAAGATCAGTTGATTCACAAGTTTTGCGCATTCACATGTGAATAGCCGACTCGACGAGGTCGATCTGAAAGTTGTGATTTACTTATTTGAAGTTTACTTGTTCGTTCATCTATTACCACATTTTACAATAATTTTTCCTAATCGATGTATTCATTTTCGATTATTCATGTACTTATCCGTAGTATTTGGGTGACACTAAGTTCAGTGGGCCAGTTGGAGTCAATGTGGGCGAAAGTGGGTAACCCATAACCAAAAGCCTTGTCTAACAATCCCAAAATGACGATTACCCACAACACCCGAGCCTTCAGTCTGTATCAAACCAACTCGTATCAAGTACTGTTGGTTTCATCCGAAGACCCTCGATTTTGAGTGCTACGGTTTCGGATGGACAGCGAATTCGCGGCGTAAACCACGATGATCTAGTTAACTTTTCTAGCAGCAAAGGCACGAATGTCATCGGAGATGAGAGTGATGCTTTAGGCCAGCCCACCATCGTACCAACACGTGACCTATTCAAATACCCAACCGGCTTTTCTAGATGATTCATGCTGCTTGCATCACTTGTTCGGTGAACGTGCCGCAGCGATGGCATGGGCCCCGATTTTGGGACAGTGTGTCAATAGGTTCACTATGTTGCATCGGGATACTGTTTGCCCACACAATCAGGATTTTGCTTTTCCAAAAGATTGGAAAACCATACCTTTATTAGCGGAATAGTGTTAGCAACATCACGTGCTGCTTCGTTGGGTGGCGGTGACCTACGTGAATGTTGTACTGAGCGGTGGCGCTGAAAATAGCCCATTTCAAGGCTTGCTGCTAATCAATACGTATCTTTCATATGGAACATTGGCTACTTACCGATTTCTTCCGCCTTGTAAAATAGGATAGCACTGATGTACGAAATCCTTTGTTCATAAAGCAATAGGTGACCGGGTTCGTTGTGGACGAGATATACGTGAGTATCGTTAGGGCCATGTTTAGTCCCGAATGCCATATGGGAGTACCCTGAACAATCATTAGCATGTTTAAGTTTTTAAACGACTTTTTATATATTAGACTCGCACGAACTAGAGGCTTGGGCCACTATAACTCTTTCTCAGCTCTTCCAGAGCTGATTATTAAAGTCGGAATCGCGTGCGAAGGTTTACTTATTTATTTACTTGTTTATTCATTATTTTAAAAAAGACAATACGGAAGACGTTATGAAAAATATGACTACGAAATGAAATAAGTTGAAATAAAGAAAGCGTCGACGAACACTGTTGATTTCCCGTTTTCCCGCGGGTCCCATACCACACATCGTCCCTGTGGCTATCGAAAGGAGAGGAATACGTGGCGCATCGTACAGAGAGAAAAAAAACCTTGAAATTTATGAATCGCTCCTCCTTTGATCTAGTCTTAGGAGATATGGATCTGATTTACAAATGCTCACTACCCTTGATTTTGCTTCGGATAGACCACGCATCTTAAGGGGCGCGGAGATGTTTGAAAGCGCTTGGGGTCGGAAACAAGTATGCTGGGACAAAAATGAAAGCGTTTGAGATAGGGAACAAGTATTCTGGGACAAAAATATTATGGTAGATCGGTAAGCACTACAGGTATGCGATTCGTGATCATATCCCTTCTATGTGCAGATATTTGTTCGACTAGGGAGATATTCCAAGACGCGTTTGGGTGGTGAATTGGAGCACAAGCCTATCGTCAAGACAAACGGTTCCCTGGAGGGTAGTAGGATTAATAACAGACATCTATAGACATTGGAATCCCTAAGGTAAATGCACGTTTTTTGCTATATTCTCCATAAATAGCTGCAAAGATGTATGTAGGTCTTCAGAAGTTCCTTAAACTCGTAAGTGCGACGAAATTGGGGCTGGGCATGATAGGATGGAACCGGCTAATCAGACACGCACCAGGAGTTGAAATGACCTCTGATTGACTGACACTGCTGATTAGCCCACTCTAGACAACCACGCCCACCTCTCGACGTGATCTGTGCGTCTGATACCTCATTGATATGCCAGTATCTATGCCTTATGACGAGTTCGAAAATTGAAAATCAGGTTTTGACTGTATAGTCAAACTAAAAATAGACATAATCATACTCGATCGAACAGTGCTCTGAATTTTCATAAAGCCATTTCTTTCCTCTCAAGTTTAAAATTGAACTAACCGCCAAATCTGATGCCCTTACAAGCAGCCACCATAGGTAATTTGGAAGCCAACACACAGCGAATGCTGCTACAATCGTCATCAGCATTCGGGTGACTTTTTTCTTAGCGCATAGAATTTTCTCCTGGAATAGATTACCATGAAAACGTAGAAGAATAGGAAGAAAAGTTGATCTTGTACTTTTGGTGAAAACTTTTCTTTTCTCTATCAAGTTACAGTATTATGCTACAAAATGATGCATTGAATGTAATGAATTGTAATACCACATTATTGTTTTTGGAGTTTTCGAATGATCTCAAAAATTGTATGTGTGAGTATATTTTCGCTGTAAGTTACGAGTAATCGGATAGGCCATTCGAAATGGAACGAATACATGGCACACTCTCTATACAGCGATTTACTTGAGGTGCAGACTGTTGGTTGATTTGAATTGACTTGACTTTTTCCTATTTTCAAGCACATGACTCTTTTTTGGTGTAACTTATAGAAAATGCCCTATTTACAATCAGTTCATCCGATATAAGCCGTGAATACGGGTTACACTAAGCCTACGTACATGTGATGGACTATGTCGGAGATATAATAGATTCTCAAAAAAAAATTATACACCCTCGAAAAACATATCTTTTCCCAACAAACCTGGTTAGTACTTCTGAGCAACATGGTTGAATCAAAACTCGATCTTGGAGTTCCAAACAGAGTATTAATCGACGAAAGCCGGGATCGTGGCCGAACCGATAGCTTATCCGAACTGGGGATTGATAGTGACTGTTGTTTCTCCTGTAAAAAGTCCAATCAACAATATGTATAAGCAATAATTATTTATAATGCTACCAAACTATAATTTATTATTGTATAATTATTAATACGTTTTGATATTTTCATTTTACTTTCATTTTTTCTTTTTATTTCACAATAAGATTTTGACATTATCATTTTTAATTTTTAATATTTTTACATTTTTGATGCTTTTTATTTTTAATCATTCGCAAGAAAACAAGAAAACATAAAAAAATCAAGTGATTTATGATTTATTTATTTTTAAATTTTTTTAGTAGGCAATTTTTGTAAATACTGGCATCAGTCACATCAGGGATAACTGGAAAGGCTGCTAGACAGTATTTTCATAGATCATAGATTTTATAGGAATTACGGAATGGGAAAAATCAATGACAATTGCTGAGGGCGAATATATAAATAGAATTTTTTCGCTTCTGTGCCCAAAGAACAAAGGTCCGTAAAAGGCCGATAAAGGCTAAAAATGCAAAAAAACTCTAATCAGCCCATTTGAGGCTTAGGCGAAATATAGCGCTCTTCAAGTTAAGCATCTCTCTTTGCACCCACACCCTCGCTCTTTCCACTGAAGGGAATGTTCTTCAGTCGTTAGACTTGCTCGACTTTTATTTTTCGAAGAAATTACTTAGAAATCCATGCAGGAGCTCGTCTATAACTCGATCTTCTAGGCAGTCATAATTAGTTTTGGTTCAGATACATCCCTCTAGGGATAGTGAAGTTGTGACCAGCTATGTAAAGAACAATTCCATAAAGAAAAAGCATAAACAAAAGTGCCAACCCTAAGGCATATTGGCTCCAATTTCCTCCCTGAGTACATAGGGAAATGTACTGCTTAGAACCGTATGAATCGCATGATGAATTAGGCAAAACGAGAAAGTAACGGATCTTATGTACCGTTTATCTTCGGCCTTATTTCAAATTTTGCAATTTCTCAGCTATGCTAGGAAGAAATTGGGGAAAGAGGACTCCCATAGTCCTCGCAGCAGAATTCTGAAGGACTTTGACAAACTCAAAGAGCAACAGAGAAAAAGAAAAAAATTTCATAAGAAAAATAAAACGTTGAGCTTGTCTTTATCCCAATGAATTTATACTTGCAAGAGATAAGATCGAAATGTAGAGAAGAAAAAAGGAAAAAAGATGGGTAAATATTTAGGACCCAGAAGTCTTGTTTGAAAGGACTGTTGAACATACTTTGTTATTGTTCCCATTGATAGTAGGTATACCAACAGATGCATATAACCATTCGGAGAAAGTCGACGTACATAAAGGCAACTCTAAAAATAAATTTTTCAAATTTTTTGCTAAAGCCGCTTTTAGTTTTTGTGCGGAAGTACATAAAAATTGAGGATGAAATCATTTTTCGCCTTCTTTTGCGAAAATTTTCAAGTATCGAAGCTCCATGAAGCTTTGACTAATACCAAAAAGAACTGCTGCAGTACGTAGAGGTAGTCAATGTTGTGGTCATACATACTGTCATAGTACAGTTACCTCAATATTTTTTTGTTTATTTGTTTACTCATTATGATCAAGGGAACAGTTCATCCATTAATACATTAGGAAATATGTAAATGTAAGTAAACGTTAATGATTATCTTCAAAAGGGTTAGATGAATACGCAGGCTTAACTCATCTATTTTGCGAAATCGTGAAAGGGGCCGTGTCGAGACTTTTCTGATGGAAAGAAGAATCGTAGAGAGATCCAATATGGAAGCATTTTTCTTTAACATTACACGTAGCCATGATCTCCACAGAATTCGACTCTACAGTCAATTTCTTATTTTAAGATTTCTTATTTTAATTTTATTTTAAGTTCAATCCAATTTACCAATTATTTCGATGTAAAATTTAGCATTCTAATGTCTTTTCAACTCTAAGGACTCTTCATCATTTCTTTTTTAGATTTTCTTGCCATACTTTTCTCTCCCCTAGATTTCATTTACGCCTTTCTTGTCCCATAGCCATCGTCGTTGATTCAATTCGCCGACAAATTTATACTCCCTAGAGGCCGGCCGCAAAAGTCAATGCTCTTCATGCCAAAAGTGATAGAATCATCAAAGAGACCGAATGGGTCAAAAACTCGGCACACTATTCAGAAATAGCAAAACATCCTGGAGATTCAGAACATCTCACTCAGCATTGAACGGACGATGACCTCATTAAATTTTCATTACTTAATTGTTTGCATAATTTGTTTTCGCGTTTTTGCCCTTGAGGACATTTGAGTTCTCAGAGTTTAAGCAAAAAACTCAGGAATAGCTGCTCCTCTCAAAGGGATTCTTGGCAAGAGATTCGTTACTTTTCTTTCAGTGTTGAATCAACTGATATATCGTTGGCTCATCACGGGAAAACATAAAATAAATTGGTAAAATAAAATAGTTGAAAAATTATCGAATGGTGATGAATTATTGAACAAATAAAATCATTGGCTCTCTAGTCTCTAATACAGGAGTGGCCCTGAAGAGACGAGGAGTGAGGTTCGTGTGGACTATGTCAGATTTGAGTGGGTGTGCAGATGGTAGTGTCTCCTCTAGCCACTGTTGCGGCCACTTTCACTTTATAAAACGATTTTTTTCCTTTTACCTTGCATGATTGACTGTTGAACGACAGGGTCGACGGAGTTGTCGCTGACTATAACCGTTGAAAGTGCATAGATTACATGTCCATAGAGGCTGACCATAGCACAAAGCGGAATGAACAGCAAAACCTGAAAGTAGTTAGGTTTGGGCAAAGGGTACTGCTTTGAAGTAGACAGCGAATCAGGAAATTTTAGATTTGTATCGAACAGAAGGTACTAGTAATAAACTTATCAGTCCCCTTATGAATAAATAGGTACCAAACGAACCAGTGTCACATAGAGCTGATAGAAGAAGTCGATAAGGGGTCCTTTTGTTGTATCGCAATTCCAATGATTACCAAAAGGCACATTATCGAATATAAATAAAGAACCGATATTGCAAATGAATGAGAACAGCCATACCATCGAGATTGTGATTAGAGCACGTTTCTGTAATGAATGACGTCATCATATAGCGGTACAGTACGCCGGGTTACTGTAGGCTGGATTACTGTGGCTTATGAAACCTAGCAATTTTGTTTTGAGCTTTGAGATTCATGAATATACATATACGACCCCCTGGGAAATTTTCCTACTTCATTTTCAATTTCTTTTTTTTTTCGAAGCTGATTGCAATAGACCAGAAACCATATGCTCACATGTTTCTTGGCTTTCCTATGGGAATCCCCCGACGGAAAAAGGGCATGTCAGTTCAAACAGTTCAAATATTTTCTAGCCAACAAATAATTCGTGACTTTCTATTGTCCTCGGCAAATCGATAAGCATCCGATTCATTGCCGTAGTGGGGAGCGATTTGTAAAGTTTGAACGCTGCCCAGGATATGTCTTTGGTTTCGTAATGATAACTCAACGGAAAAGGTGGTCAGCCGAAAAGGTGCCGAAAAAGTCCCATGGACAGCTATAAGGAAGAAACAAGAACAATTGTCTCCAAGACATTTCAACCTAATCGCTGGCTGGTTGAGGGACTGTAAAAAGCAATGCAGCTTCATGAAGTTCGAAGGCCTGCCCCATGACTGGTTTCTTTGAGCTTACCTTTGTCTTCCATTTACGGGACTGTAGTGGACGACATATTGCATAATATCGTTCAACGGCAATCACAGCCAATGTATAGGCTGACGCACAAACGCCGACGGCTGAAATTCTCCGGTCTTTATGAACATAGGCTTAGAATCAACTTGATATCAAACTCTGAAGGGTTGACTTTAGATGCTTTTGTAACGAAAACTTCTTCAATGAGAAATTTAGCAATTTCTGCTGGTAACTGTAAGTGATGAATGTTCTTTTTTCTCATGCTAGGGATATTACGGTTCACGACGTTTGATATTCAACAAAGCCTCATCCCGAGCTCCATTCTGAATATGGAGTTTCAAAATCTTTCAAAATGCATTACCAGTCAGGAGCTGCCACTGTTTTCAATCAAGTGGATTGACTTGAGAATGTAAAACTCCGAAGTTCTTTCTATTGTCATCGTTCGACTTGCCAGGAATGAGATAGGATTAAATTAGTCCAATAGTTTTTTAGGAATGTGACTAAATTTCACTTGATTCTAGTCCTTCCCAATCATCTGAATAATATCGTGTTGTAATGTTTTCGTAAACATATCAGTCTCAGACTGTCAAAAGCACTCATCCACGTTGCAAATCTGTTTAGTGATACCTGCTTGTTCGGATCAGGATTTACAAAAAAGAATCTTTGCCGGAAAATATAAAAGTGACATGATTTTTCGTTCTTTCCCATCCTCTCAGTTATATCCGCTCGCTCGAGTTACTCCCTACTGCACAAGGAAGTGACTCGAGCGAGGGGTGTCACTAAACGGATCTGCAACTGCATGAATGAGGCGTTTTGAGCAGTGTGAGACGGATGAATTCTCAAAAACATTGCAACACGGACTCGTTTGTTTTCCAGCGTTCCAAAGACGTTTCGAATTCGTCTTGAGATTCCCGTCTTTTGGGAGCATTTACGTATAGGCAACTGCATTTTGAATCGATGGTTTTTTGGAAGAAATCTTTCGAATCTTTTGGAGAAAAAACTCGTGACCTTGACAGGATGTTTTTTTTTGCTTTTTGTTTTGAAACCACTTTGGAGCTACTTTTGGTCTCGAAGACTGCTCTCGAGAGATAATTTTTACTTGATTAAACTGATATCATTTTGCTGCAATACTCAGGTTCCCAGATGCTTCTGGAGCCTATCTTCATTACCCATAAAAATAGAAAGTGGAGGGTAACAGTTCAAGGGATCAGGGACTGCACAATATCTACGAGTAAGACATGCATTAAAATAATGTTGAAAATGGCACAAGTAATTGAGCACTTTCTCGGACTTCAATGAATTTTGAAATGTTCTGGTGATTGGGCCTGAATGAGGATTTCCAGGGGTCTGAGTGGAATGGCTAGATGAAAAACGGATTGCTCTGAAAAAGGGTGTGTTAGGGGACCAAGAACGGCGCCTCTATGCACTGCGCCAGAGTCCTGATTCAGTTAGAAACTGGAAGTTATTGTATGAACTTTAAAAGCTCTTGCAATGAATTTAGTGACCTAAACAGAGGGGAACTTGTTGCTGGCATAAAGAAAACATCGTATAATATACTGAATTTGGAACAGTAAGTAAAATGTAATTAGGGCAGACGAATATTCCAAAAAAATCATCAGTGGTTAAAGTTGAATTGAAATCCATGTGATTTTCCAATATTTTTTTCATTTCGAAAAAAATTCTATTAAAAGAAACTCACGTTGTAGAAATGCAACTGTTTTGCACATCATCCGGCCAAGTAGCCAACACCTAGTAAGCTCGCTCAGTAATGTCAACGGCATACATACCACACTGCTGCAAAAAGTAAAAATTAATAAACATATAAAAATAATGAAATATTTAAATGGACTGAAAAATTATTAGATGAAAACTCTGGATAGTAGCAGGAAATGACGACTTCTATCTGTCTTGGAGCGTATTTGTAGCCATGAAAAAAAAATCCAGAAATTATTGGAAGGTTTCAAAATCAAATTTCAATATAGAGTTTTTTCTAATTTCACTTTTAGGGGAGAAGCCCTGCATACCACCTTTGCTTGGCGTATACGGTGCTCGAAACCTAAGTGATATTTTGGTAAATGTTTAGTCTATCGATGGGCGAATTAGGGAGTAAACAACGTACGATAAGAAAACTGTTGACTTATTTCTTAATGGGTCTCTTTTTTTGGGATAAATTTATCAAAACTCGTGTTTTTTGAGGCTCATTAGAATATGGTGAATAGTGCGATCTGGTCTTTGATTTCATGACCGTGATGACGATGCCATTCGTCACTGCCCTTTTGTTTAAACAATTTGAAACAAAGAAAGACTGTTATCATTATCGAAATCCCACGACAATAGATCTATTCATTCTGATGATATTTAAAGTCTTTCCCTAGGGGGATTCATCTGCAACGAAATGAGAACTACATCTATTTATGGCTTCACATGAATGATATAATTAATCGTAATGCTTCTGTTTTTTCAAGAAGCGTTACGTCAGAAGCTAGGATACGGTAACGCATTGCACTTCTATCATCGAATAGCTAGCTATTTGTTATGCTAAGTTTTTTGTTCAGTTTCCTTTGATGAAGCGGGTTTTAAGTGAGACGTCCTTGCTATGCTCTTCTTGACAGCTCTTAAAACTCTCAGCTATTGCATCCAGGGAGGAATTCGGGAGCAATTATGAATATAGTACGGTTAGAGAGATTGCCAGCCTCTGGAGGATGCTCCAAAGAAGACCCCTTCCTCTTTTTTCGCGGGGCAAATACAATCATGCAACCTCTTTGCCATCAAGAACCGCCCGTTATGAGTTCACTCTCGTGATAAACATTTCATCACGGGTGGGCTGACATGACTGCTTGGCGCAATGGTAGCGCGTTCGACTCCAGATCGAAAGGTTGGGCGTTCGATCCGCTCAGTGGTCAGAATTTTTGCTAACATTCTGGAACGTTTGTTTACTGTCCTGGAACATGTGTGATACTTATATGCTATATTTTAATGAATTCTGTTCCTGAGCAAGCAAAAAAATGAACTGAAAACGCCGATTTTATTTGGTACTTTTGACTAGGTCTTGGGAATAGGACGTAGCAGCCCGGGGATCGTCAGAACTTCGTGGATCACTTTCAAGCTAAGCGACAAAACTGATAGGTAGATATTTTCGACGTATTCTCAAAATAACCGATATTTCAAGGTCCTACCTTCAGCACACCCAGAAACTGCAGTTCCGTTAAATTTTTAGAAGCACTTGAATATTCATTGGTCCAGACAAAGTTCTACACAGACAGGGTCTTAATCGGTCGAACTGTTTCTGAGAAAACGGAAGGCCCACCCTGTATGGATGAGATTGAAGAAACACTGGAGCTATATACCGTAGCAGTACGGCTTGGCACTACTCCACCTCCCCTTCGAGTCTTTCACTGGGTTTGGGATAACAAAAAAATGAATTTGCATGGCCTTGCTTTCGATTTTCCCTCGGACGTTTCCCTCTATTTTTCCCGTCTCCTCCTGAACGATGTGTCATGATGTACTTCCATTATAATCCTTGTTTTCTGACGGACAAATGACGAACATGACAATTGCTGGTTGAAAAGCCTGACTACTTGTAAGTCATCGTTGTCAGAACCCGTCCAGTACTTTGAAGGCGTTGTCCTTAAAGTATCAATCAGCAGAAACACGTTTGAAATGAAGGTATTCCTCCTGGGCATGGCATGGCTCATCTGGAAGGCATTTCGCTCCTGACCGGCTGGTTGTCGAAATATCGATTTAGATTGAGGAATTAGCCGAGTTAGCACATCCCCTTGAGATAATCGATTACCGCAACGCGACCGCACGAGTATTTCTCATGAATCAGGTCTTCTTTGGAATAGATCCTTTATCGGAGGCCTTTCTGCAGGTCATTTCTCCTGCATCAACTGACTGGAAGACCTGGCAAATAGATCCTTATTACATACAGAACTTTACATTCCAGATGTACCTCGCCCCTTTTCTACCTCAAGTGCCCCTTTTTTACCTGCTGGTGTGCCCTGTTTACCTGGCTCAGTGAGCGATCCTTTAGGCGTTCACATTACGCCCTAGTCAGACAAATCGAACTGGAAATTGCCACTTTGTTTTCTCTGAGACAACAACTGGATTACTATAATTACGTGATCACGGGCGGTTACGAAAGCGTACCTGCACGGGCTGCCTACGCAACATTACGAGCACGTGTTCGGAGGATTTTAGCAGGATGATCATAACGTCAAAGATTTTGCGAAATACTTCTCAGGTTAATGTTATAGAACAATATCGTATAACTCAGTGTTATAAGAAATACAAAATTACAAATATCAAAAGTATGAATAACTTTGAAAGCTGTAGATTTACCGTAATAAATCGGCCACAGCAAGGTTCAGTAGGTAGAAGTTTGTGATTGAACGTGTCCTGAAAACGAATCCGTCGAACTAGGTAGGAATAAAGTGGGTTCAGAATCATTCATCAGAATAGGGCATAGCCGAGGTCTTTACCAGGTAAGCCATTTCAGTAGGATCCATGACGGCAAAAACTACGGTAATCGGAAGGTTCTTGGGTTTTTGTAATAGGTTTGTGTCATGCTTACCATCAGTGAAGAGGACAAACATTTCGCCAGTTACGGTAAATCAGGGGCTTACTGTGCAGCGACAGTTGTGCATTTGCAGACCAATAATTTGAGATGTCTTGAGGCACTAATTTCACGGAATAGCAATAGATCCAGGTGGAATCGGATCTGGGCATGAGCTCATTACAAGCGCTGGATGGGGTATAAAGAGCCTAAGTAAGCAGCTTTGTAACGTACCAAGGCACTCCTTTAATTTGATGGAGGCTCCTAGGCCCGAGCCGAATTGGGTCTGCGGCAAACTTCAGACTATTCACTGCCACTCACCACTCCCTTCTACTGCCCATACTAATAGATTTTGTTAGTCACTTTAGGAGGTCTACGATATTCATCTGAACAAAGCATCTACTGCCTATAAGTTTTAAGTAGTCGGCATACTGTAGCTAGCGTGGTACTTCTTTACCTATGGCAGATGTACCCATGTTAGTTGCTCGGAACCGATTCGTTACCCTTGCGTTACCGAGCCCAATTCAGCAAAACTCAGCTACATTTTGAATTTCACGTTTTTTATTCAGGTAAATTTACACCTTTGGGTTGACGACTCTAGGGGAAGTACGGTTTAATCCTACTGAACCTTCTATCATCTACGAGGAGGTCCGTTTGATAGGCGAGTTAGACTTCTTGGGTACCTATAAGCAGCGAGCTCCACGAAAAACTCTTTCCAAGTGACTTTTGTGCGAACATGCCGCTCACCCCAAGCGGAAAATTCTCCCCGTCGACAAATATCCCCCTTCCTCTAGTATCAAACCACTTCCCTACTACAAGTTCAGGGAGACTTGTAGAGACAAAGTAACTTACCTATGTGTTTTTGATAGAATAGTGAATATGACGAGAAAGTTGCCCATTAGGGAGAGCGTAAAAACGCAAAAGAATATCACACTCAGCAGAATATTATAGCTGCTTGGCTCGAATGTGCACTCCCTTCGCATTGTCGTACTGAAAACAAACTCTTTTAGACAGGTCATTCCGCAAGATTTCCCAGAACGCAATGGAACGGACAATAACAATCATTCCGCTAGCACACCAATAACGACTTAACGAAGCAATCCATGAGAGCGGAAAAAAACTTTGGAAAGAGCACAGCGCGATCAGAGGTACCCCACGGCTGTGCACGTTTCATGGAAACGGGCTTGGACGAACGGAACTTACCGTTCCCATGAGGGTTGGTCATCCATCACAGAATGTTTTACAGCCATCAATCTTGTTTTGGCAGTGGCTTTCCATCAGCTGTCTGGTTACCTAGGCCTAACTATGGGATATTTGCTCGGGGTTTCTATCTGTTTTATTTACTTTTTCAGTATCACTTTCGAAAGTGTGTAACCGTCAACTCGAGCTAAAACTGAGCTATGAACAAATACAAAGCATAAAAAATAAAAGAGAATGAAGAAGTTTAGACTGGAAACTTCTGCTGTCGGCTTGGGTAAAGAAATTGAAGTAGTGTGGGTAAGAAATTTAGATGCGACACCATTGGTATTTCATATCGCGTCGAAAATTGAACCAGTGACTGTTATAGCCAGCCCATAACCCATTTCGTTATCGTACTTCCGCCAACTACTCCCAATCAGTCTAGGAAGGTGATTGGGCACACGGCATGCTTGGGTATGCTGGGAGGGGGCAGTAACAGGGAAAGGTAGCGAAACAATTGTATATGAAAAATTGGCCGGTTTGTAAATGTGTTCGGTGAGCATTTGAAAAATAACACCAGTTTGATTAGGTAATACAATTGTTGTAATTGAAAAATTGGGCATAAATACGGAAAACATAACAAACAACTAAATAGATAGAATCATAGAACATAGGCAGAATAGATCATTCAATTAGTTTATCACCAGGAGGCAAATTGGAGTCATTAGCAGTAGAATCTCGTCGGGACTCAAGATTGGCTAATTACTAATCTAAATATTTTATCAATAGGAGTGGAGGTGGTGTAGTGGCAAGTGACGTACAGTCTCACACGCATGATCACAAGTTCGAATCCAAGATCGATATCCACCCAGGCTAACCATACCTTCCATTCTTCCGGGGTATCAGTGAAATAATAGCAGACTTGTCTGAGAGGGTAAGAGTACTGACTTGTACATCGGATGGCCACTTCATGTCATCGTATAGACCAAATACGCATTCAATGGGCCACTACGATTCTGAATGGAAGTCGAGTGCGGAGGCGCATCCCTCAGACGGGATTTTCTAATCTGGGGTTCTTATTTTGTGGAACGCTCTCTACTGGTCAGCTTTCGCTGTTGAAAGTTTGATTTTCCAGACTTACTACTAATCAACAAGTAGTGCATTACACACCTTCGATCACCTCACAGTTGCACTCCGAACCTTAGACAACAGTGGACTGAACAGCCCGATGCTTTTAATAAAATATTTTGCTTTTGCAAAAAGAAACTTGAAAAATACTCAGAAAAAGAGGCCTAAAGTTGTCTCAGTTAGACCGCATTGGAACTTGATCTGAATCGATCCATTTGCTCTGATTAATTATTTAATATTTTATTATTGTTCCAATTAATATAGTAAATACATATATAGACATAACCTACGCTTTGTATCGAAAGCTGCTCATTGGGTCCAACAAATTGGGTCATTTTTTCAGCAGCTGTGGCATGGGCATGAAGACGAGCTATCGATTATATTGATCGCTTGGATTTGAGTAGTTAGCCGAGATTTTTTCATCTTTGTCAACATAAAATGTCGGAATGAGTGTCAGTTATAGTGTCCTGTCAATTTTCGATTAAGAGAACCCTAACAATTGAAGGTTCTTGTCGAAAAGGGCAAAAGGGTTTGTAAAGGCTTCTGTCTGCTCTAATATTATTTTGTTTTTAGCCAAAGCGAAGTTTTATTCTTTATTACTTCTCAGAATAACCATAATTATTCGAAAGTTATTATCTAGAAGGATGATTAAAGGGATTCCCATGAGGCATGCAGAACTACTACATCAGGACAATCGACGTAAAGGACAAGATGAGATGGAGAAATTCGTATTGAAATCGTAGAGTAGTTTAAAAAACCGAATTATCCGCTCAATCCGATGGCTCGGAGTGGTATCAAGTGCCAGCAGGCCAGTTGACGTCTGCTTTGGTCTCGAGTACCATCGCGGACGAGTTTACCGTTGAATTACCCGACCATACCCAGACATTCTTGAGGAACCATTAGGAAAGGAATTGGAATAGTTCCGAGGACCCTGTTTGATCTCAAACCATTTGCCAAGTGGTTTCAGAAATAACCAATTTCGGAACTGAAAAATGCAAAAATGCCCTCTATTATTGAGTCCGGAAGCGATTACGAATGGTCTCTACTTTTTGTCATTTTCATTTCCATCATCCGATTTACTTTTGACTGGTTATTTTTATCAGGTTAATTTTAGTTCACATTTGAGACTTTTACGGAATGTGTGGTATGTGGTCCAGAGGTTACTCCGAAAAATGACTATGAAAAGCCTCGATAGTGGATCTTCACCCCAACTTGGATGGGTACCCTCTAATCTTACATAGTCCAAAGTCGAAGGCTTTTTTTTCAAAAATAAATATAAACTACATAAATTTTCATTTAACTGCTTCGATATACCTTTCAAATTGCCCTCTATCATAATGTTTTTATGGCAATACAGTTACATGGTATGACCATAAGAGTAATTACCAAATGGCGACAGCTAGAAACAAGTGGCTAGTTTGCGACATACAAGAGAGTCGTAAGAAGCTGTAAAGGGTGGTACTAGGCAGAGTTAGGCAGTAAAGAGACAGAAAAGGAAAGTAGCGTTGGGCAATAGCTGTAGTGAACTCCTGGCAAATCTGATGAAGGACACAATTGCGGGAAGAGTAAAGAGTGTGTGGTAAAGTGAAGTATAAACGATACCTATTGCCGAATAAGTCACTATAACCATAAGGGCATTGTTTGCGGTGGAATATTGTTTTTATTATTACCACTATTATTATTATCATTATTATTGTTATTATAAGACCTTTTTTTATATTGTAATTTTATTGAAACATGGTTTCATCTCTGTTCTCAACTCTTGTTGGGACACTGTTCAGAAATGGGTATCAATAAATTATCGGGCTGTGATTACATCCTCTGCGCAACTAGCAAATTACCCAATCAACCATTTTCCCCCTAGGTTCCCGGAATTCCCGAAGAGGACAATCGAAAAAACAGCAACATGATGTCAGGCTCATCAATGATTCCATTGATGTACGGGGGATGAGCTCAGGTTCCTTGTTTGTGTGGGTGAATGAAACCCAGTTGAGAAATGGGAAAACAAAAAGTACATTCTTGTAGGAGAATACCTCACGGGTAATGGCTTATTTTAATAGGCTGGAAAAAGTCGTGCAAAGTTCGGTGACTGGATTCTCAAAGGTAGCAGTAATAGACTGAATAGCTTTCCATCATGTTCAACAACAGCTTCCGACGAAAACCGAGATGATGACGGGTTTTCCTACATATGATTCGTGGGACGTTGCTGAGTTGAAAAATGAGTTTGTCTCATTTATAGTAAGCGCTCAAATCGATAGATGAGAGAATATTAGCGTTTTGACTTTGCAGAAAGGACGATTACCTATATACAACGTTACTTGGCGCCTCTCACTGGTGCCATATTGCATAAGGTACAGACGTAGTTCGTCTCGTAAGTGATTGATCCGAGACAACTAGTCAGGCGAGTTTTTAAATGACCTAAAATACTTCAGAAATCGTAAACTGTTTCGTATCAGCCCCTATAATAACAATATTGCAGTATGTTATAATTCTAATTTTTGAATTTTTCCAAACGTAGAAGTGATCATTGGAGAACCTACCAGTGGAAAAATTGGCAATTGCTAAATTTACTAGCTATAATAGATATTATTAACAATACTTTATAAAAAAAATATCAGGAAATTTTTATGTTCTTGTATGCACAAGGCGAAGTTTTAAGAAGTGTACCACTATTTAAGCAACCCGTTCGGCTGATGTAAGATTGAGGGACTTAGAATGAATGAGGTGATTTGGGAGCTAGCAGTAATGAGGTGGATTTCTCTAGAATTCTTCATTGCTTTGGATCACTCAAAAACCGACATTAGCTGGTCTCTACAGAAAACATGGTAAAAAAATGTCAAGATGAAGGAGCATTCACAATGAGAATGACTCTTACCGGGCGATTCCATCCGGGAACATCATGAAGCCATTATGAATTACCGTAAGAAAGCCATGAACAAACGAAATAAGCACTGATTGATGGTAACAATGAATCCCATCCTTTATATCCTTTATGGGAACCGGGACAAGGGCGGCGGACGTAATGGCAGCTTTGACATGTACAACTCAATAGAGCTCTTGGGAGAGGATATTTCGTGACCACTTTTACTGCTCAGGATAAAAGATTATGGTGAGTCAGAAAAATTATGGTTCCAGAAAAGCCTTTTTGTCATTTTATTTTTTATTTTTACTCGATGAGGCTTAAAAAGCGCTAATGCTAATGACAGGAAGGGGTCTTCGGTGATGCAGAAACTTTCAAATCAAAAGTACATATAAAACAATTTTCAAACATCGGAAGTAGATGAAAAGGCATAAACTAAGTTTTCAATCGACCTGTTGAGGAAAAGAGTTTTTGGGCCATAGTGGTTGGTCTTACCAGATATCCAAAGGCGATTAAAATACCCCATCCAAGCGGATTTCAGATGTTAATTTTGAATTAGGGTTTTAGGGTCGACTCACTGAGTTTCTTTGTTGTCTAAATGAATTGTGACCGGAATACCTCCTTAAAAGCCCTCATGTCGGAAGAGTTTAATATTTTCCCCAGAATTTGGAATGTTACGATAAATGACAGCAAAAAAGTTTTCCGACAACATGTCTGCCAGAAGAAGGAAATGCAATTATCGTTCATGTCACCCAACTCAGCTCATTTCTTGCATTATTTTGGAATTAAATTACACAAAGGTCTACTGAACTTTTCGTCGCCATTCTGGGTCACTCAGCTTGCATAGCATTTTTTTTGCAAACGTAACAACATCATTTTCGATGTGTGTGGCTTACATAGGCAGAGGCTTTGCCGAGGCAAAAGATGTCATCACTTGATTCTGTGGATCCTAGTAATAATTGAATACTCGGCTCATTCCGATGAGCTCCTAATCACTAACGCTCGACTATCCTTTCAGTAGATTCTACCGTTTGAGAAGTGTTTCTAAGCAAGTGCATTCACTCTTACCATGAGGAGGGAAGTGGAAGAGATCCGAAAAATTTATTTTCTCCAGCAAATTGCTCTTATCAAGATGTGCAGCCAGGCCTCATATGGGTACAACACGGCTGTAGCAGTAATTGGTAATTTGTCTCTTACAACCTATGATCATTATTTGAAGTGAGTTCATTGAGACAGAGATCATACTCGCGTTTGACCGAGGAAGCTCGATAAAGTGTAAAGGACGATGAGCAGGCACCTTCCCGAACGCATCAACCCATTCCCCCTGCATTCCAAAAGTTTTTTTTGGACTTTTTGAAATAGACACTTTTATAGAATTCAATGAAGCCCATTACTAGCATTAGCGTCAAAAAAGTGAGTTTGTAGGAATCATATAGGGAATGAGATAGAGAAAGGAAAGAACTAGGGGCATGTGGAAGGGCACTTGACAGTTCTACGAGTGAAATATTAAGTTTGCTTTTTTTTGTTTTCACCGACATTTACTCAATTCCTATATGGGGTAATTGGATGTATGAGTCGCTTATTGAGAAGTGAAAGGGCAAGCTTTCGATGGAAAAGTCCTATTTTTGCAACTAAATTGTCATCGAGAAGCAAAAAGCTGAGTGCAAGCCTGGGTTTCGGAAGGGACGGGAAAAGGTATGGTGAACGAAAAGTGCAAGTCCGTCCGAGGTCGAACTCCTCGCTCCTTGATGGGATGACTTTCACGAAAAGTTGGGAGAAAGAGCAGTAAAATGAAATACATCAAGTAAATGAAAGTTTTTAATGCCAAACAAACTCGTTCAGGAGCTCGCCCACGTTCAAAGCTTCCATGAGACATGGTTGTGTTGCATTGTTGGAGAATTCATGATTTGGTCCATCCATGTGAAATATACATGCACTTTAATTACTATAATTACTTGCTAGAACCAGTCGACATGTGAGTCAGTGCTTTTACCCTCCCAGACGGGCTCGCTAACAAATAACTACTTAGAAACAGTAGGAAGGCTTTGGATGACTCAGGTCTTGAATTTTATCTCAGGTTTCTAGGTGTGATACAAGTTACTCCATAATCCCATAGCAGTTACTCGGTAAAAACTTGACCTTCAGTTTAAACTTTCACCGAGTAAGATCTAGAGCAAGGTATGATAATGATGAGGCGTTAGACGACGAATTCTGCCCATACACTAATCTACAGGCTCCCGCGTTCCCCAAATTGGTACGGTACTGCTGCTTCATATGAATCAATACGTGCTTACTAGCCTAGAAGGGTTAAAGGCCATATTATTCGTATGGGATTCGATCGAGTGATCGATTCTGCGTGGACAGCAACGTTGCCGTTGCAACGTCCATCATTGCCCTGCTTTTCACCACTAGATATTGATTAAAAAAAAACTTAAAAATCCTCAGATCTATTACTTGGAGCTGCGACGTTGTACCGCGGGTACCATATAACATAAGATTGATTCTCTCTTATTACGCCAATATTCAGCTCATTTACTATTCAGAAGCCTTGTTATTGATGTCTTTTAAGAACAAATTAGTGCTTCAAAAAAAGAATTCATCGATTTAGTTATAGTTATATGGCAAGTTTTACAAAAATACGGTTTTTCAGACACATTGCAAGTTATGCCCGAATGAATAGAGGCCAGAGCTAAGGCTGTGAATTAGACGGATATCTGATTAGAATAATATTTGGAGTGGTACAGGTTCAAGGAGTCTCAATTCAATATTGTGCGGATTCCTATAATTCATAGAGAACTAATTCATTTGAGAAAATTACTGCTAATTTTGAGTTGACTAAACATAATTTAAAAGAGTGCTACAGTAATCCGAATAAATTCCTCTGCTACATTAAACGTAGACCTAGTGATTTCTGTTCTCGGAACCCGAACAGTTAATTTGGATCCAGACGATCGGAAACGTGTTTGTAGCTATCACTCTAAAGACCCATGTTTAACAATTTCAACTGCCGAATTCGGAATATTTCGATTTTAAGAAATAAATCACTTTCGGAAAAATTAAGTCAGAAATATATGGAGAATAGTCAAAGAAGATCATGAAAGCAATTATCTTGGTTGTTTGCCCCTACAAAGGAAGCGTAGACTTTGATTAATGTTTGTTAGTGCTGTAAAAGCACTAGAAATCATCAGCGTAGCCCCTTCAGGAAGCTATTAAAGAGGTTCAGGAAACAACAATGCGTGAGCAAAGAACTATAGAAAGGAAGGGCAAGAGTAAAATAACATCCCCTTCTTCCTAACTCCGAACGATAGTTTCCCGAGTGAATGGGATAGCTACAGGAGGGAAATCGTAACGTTTTGAGTGCCCAGAACTCGGAAATCGAAAAATACGATTAAATGGCTGACATGCACCGTTGAATGTGGTAACTTGAAGGCTGTTAGGCATCAAGAAAAACTATTGCCGTCCATGCCGTTTATTTTGCGATTTCGGTTTGTGATGTATATGTTTTGTCTTCCGGTGACCGGCCAATGTACAAGTCAGCGCTTTTACCCTCTCAGACGTGTACGATAGCAATTGACGGACTAGGCAGGAATGGAAGGTTTGCTTAGCACAGACGGATACCGGTCCAGGATTCGAACCCGTGACCGTGCATGTGTAATGATGGTGTGCCCCCACGCGCCCCTACACCACCGCAGCTCACACATAATCAAATTTCAGTAATAGTAATAACAATACTTATAACAGAGGTATATCATAAATAACACTTTACATGGAGATAATCCAAATATCACAAAAGATTTCACTCAACTCAAAGGAATTCATTATTAAAATTCGACGGTCATGCATATTGCAGCAGAGCCATTTGTTACTGATCCAATTCAATAGTTATTATTGAGCAACTAGTAAAGCAAATGTAGAAAATGTTGGAATATGACCTGCGATGAAGGGTACGATCAGATTTTTTAATTTCATTGGATCGGCACTTGGTGAGGCACACGTAGACGTAACCGATTCCATTATGAAACATGCATGACGTTAGAAATAGTCATTCCAACAGAGTCATAAGATCAAATTTATTTTTTAGAAAAAATTTATTTCCTTCAGTTATATGAGCTCTGTATGGCTAAATCTATTCGCTTTCTTGCGATGGTGCTGACTCATAGGGGAAGCATTCGGTCTCGGACGGGACTGGAACTCAGAATATCTTTATAATCACACTTTTCAACAAAAATATTTCTAAGTTTTCAAATATTCACGAAAAATCCGTTCAAAATTAATTGAAAGCGACCAACCCAATAGGATCTCAGCTCTAGCTGGATGAAATCTCGTTCATAGAAAATTATGTTGTTTTGCAGAAAATTCGGGCAGTTACCAAGGGAATCAAATGGAATGAGGGGACAGAAAAAGAGGTAGACGCTGTTGAATTATTGAGTGAAGGGTGGACCGAATCTGGAAATCTCAAGTAGTTTACAGAATATCAAGTAGGAAACAAGTGGGAAGCCAAAAGGGTTGAAAAACACTCGGTCGTGGTCGCATGCGCCACGACACGACACATCCACTCTTGCTTACTACCCTCCCATTAGAACGAGACAAGGAAATCGAATTTGTTTGACGTTTAGATAGACGACGTAAAACGTGAAGAAGAAGAGATTCAGCAACACACAGGAAAAAGTTCAAAAATCATTTTTTACAACCGGCAAGATTCGATTTTTCGAGAACTTTTTAGTAAATATTTCTATGAATAGTAATGGGACTCAGCCAACCTAACTGAGCCTATTCAGCCTGTAATGGACAAACAGCAAATATGGAATCGGCTCCGGATTTAGCCTAATAAATCCATCGGCCAAATAAGTAATTTAATATGAAAATCCCAGCGTATGGAAAACAACCCAATGGGGCGGGCAAAAATCCGGCTCCACCCCCAGACACGCCCATTTCGTAAGTAATGCAGTCTTTGTTCTGAAAATATCGATAGTACATATCAGAATTAATTAGGAGAAGGAAAGCCAGGAAACTTGGTCCAGTGGACAGGTGGGGAAGTGGGTCTAATTTGACGACTTTGAAACCATTATCAGTGGGAGGGGATTTGTCATCAGACGTATAGAAAACAGCCAGAAAAAAAAACATTCAATAATTGTTGTGGAGGTACGATCAAAACAATGCAAAAGGTTAAAAACAATCGAAGAAGCTCCACGATCTTGCCAAATCCAGCCAGTGCAATGTTGAAGAAGAATGCACCGCGAGCCACTTGAGTCATCTCAATGTTTCGCGCCGTCCGGCCCATTCATGCCCTAAGGGTCTGGTCGGAATCGGACATCGGGCTTTGACTAAAAACCAACTTTGCCGAGAATCTTGCCGAAATTTGACTAATTAGAGCATGAAACCTTCCCTTCGGAGCCGTTCATGGTGTTTCGGATTCATAGATAATTATTATTATATTATAAAAAAGAACTGTAACTGACCCATGAGAGCCTATGGATTACTAAAAAGTACCTAGAAAGCTTTCTAGGCACTTTTTAAGAATCCAGAGGCTTTTGTGGATCAGTTACAAGCCGGGGATTTCTCCAAGACTTTCAAAGCTCTGAGGTATGCGCCCTTAGATATTTCAGCCTCGTTTACGTCAGTTCGGACAATAATCCTTCCATTTTTCCTTGATATCTTCGAATCTTCGAGCTATTTCATGGAAAATTCTAGGAATTTAAAGAACTACATTATAGGAATTAAATCGTGGTGATAATGCTACAGTAAGTATTATCTCTCGATGGCTAGCCACTCTCGATAGCTACGGTTTTGCTGCCCTCAAAATACCATGTACTACTTTAGTAGTAGCTCCAATTTGGATTTAATTTAAAAAAAGGTACCATGGTGTCGGTCGGTCCCTTTTCGGGGTATGCCATGTATTCAACTTCCATTCCTAATCGTAGATTTAATTGAATACGAATCTATCAAAAAATAAAAGAATATAGTGGTGCGAGGCGAGTCAGGATGTTCGTTCCTCAGACGAGTCTTTTACCATTCCTTCTAATTCCTTTGATCAGAAAAGTCTATGAGCTTGGACATTACCCTATTAACCATCTGCCAATCTGCCATTGACGTTCATACTTATAACCCGATATTCAAGATTAACATAGAAACAATTAAGTAAGTGAGTGAATGTGTAAATAATCAAATCAAATAAATAAATTTAAGTTACATACACATGTATACGTAATAATTGGATGAAAAGCGAATAAATTCCAATCGAGTGAGAATATTTCTTGACGAGAGTTTTCAACGACTCAGTCATTCTCCTCCACTTTTCTCAATATTCCATGTCGATCGCTAGCTCAGACGTCCTAGTTTTTTTTTGTGAAAAATAAAATGGAACTGATATTCAAAGTAAGTAAAATGAGAAGGGGAAACTTCTGTAATTTCTTTGACGTCATTCCCCTTGTCCGACTATTGCCACTTGACAAATGGCGTGTTTCCTGGAAGGCAATCACTAATCCTGCAAGGATTGGTCAAAGTCCCAAAATAGAACATGAAGTCTGTGGGGTGACTAATCTCTTATAATTATTTTTTTATTTTTTTTATTAAAGTAGTACCGGTCTGGCAAATAAAGTTGTAACGTCTAATGTTGGTTTTCGGCGTTGCATGTGAAGTTTTCACATCCATCTCTGGTTCTAGATTCCAACTTTGCATAGAATTTGGATGCATCGATCCTAGCAATACCGGTCAGCAATTTGAACACCATGCATAAATCATAAACCTTCTTACGAGAACATAGACGGGTACAATCGTAAACTTTTATTCCTTGAGTTTTTTCGAGGCACTTTACCGTAAGCAGCATCACCGGATCTAACGACCAGCTTCCGAGTGAAATTATCTTTGGTTTTTCCAATTAACTGGATATCCTCTATCTTTTAGAGAGTTTTTTGAAATGTCAATTCTTTTTATAAGGTTTTTGCAAAGCAGAATAGGATAGGATATCTCGCTGAATCGCTTTTGCTAAATGAGCACAGCGCTAGCGAATCCCTCCCCATTCACGAAAAAATGAAAGCACTTCATTCATTAGAACCCATCCGTCAAGTCGTAAGTTCAAAGGAAGATTTATTGTAATTTGCATATGGCCCGTGATTGCAGGTGACACATTAAAATGAGCGTCAGGATGTGAGTACTGTATAATTTTCATGCATATTTTCTAGTTTCAAAGTGATCACAATGTAAATAACTGCGCAAAGTTTCTTAGCTACAGGCGATCCCTAGGTCTTGGGAAGAGCTGGAAGTTATTGGGTCTGATATATGGTGCATTACCACTAGATGCACTGATTTCTTTTGCAATTTCTTTTACAATCACCCAAGATGCCAGACCCCACTCAAACCTTCACTTGCCCTTCAGAAGTTGCTCTTGAGCAGTAGCAAGTGGCTCCCTTACTGCTTGATATTGCCGTCCTTGACGACATCGAGGCAACACCCTTTGTGACCACATGACTGAGAGAAAAAATATGTCATAAAGGACAAAATCATTAAATTGCATACATAGACTTGCCCATGTAATCAATCGGGTAGACAAAGGAGTACCCCAATTGGCCCTCGTTGGAGCAAAGTAAGATGACAAGCGAATCAGAGGGGAGATGATCAAAGTAGCCATCTTCAAAGAAAGAATTTAGGGTTAAATTTTCACACATTGGCTCGTTCATGCAATCGATCGCCTATGGCCAGACACAGCATCTTCTACCACTTGTGAGTGGAGGCAAATACATGGCGCACTCCAGAAGAACGTTAATCAGAGGTAATGGTTGTGTGGAAACCCAACAGAAAGTTGGTGAAAAGCTCCTAAACTGAAGATCCAGCTTGGTGGAGGCTTTTATAGTAAGTCTACATCTTCGTTGAAGAAGCTTCAAGCAGAAAAAAGTGCAACCACAGGTTTCTCCTAGTTGCCTTCTTCCTCCGGCTCTTGTAGGTAGAAAGTGTACTCTTCTACGTGTAGGAGGTGTGGGAGGTTAGCTTGTGGGAGTTCAACAGAAAAAAAAAATGCAAAGAACGTGGGAGAAGTCGCTGAGTCGGCTGAGTAGTCACGTCTGCTCGAGTGCTTATTACCGTGAAATCCGAGCCGACGACGAAAATCACACAACGCCCGGCCAACGTGCCAGAACTGCGATTGCTACGGCAGCGTGGCCGATTTATTCTCGTGTAAACGAGGTAAACAACCACAAATTGGGGAGGTAAATATAGAAGAAGAAGTGGAGGAGGTACGGCCAGACACGGCCACTCGAGATAGTCGGGAACTCATCACAAGCCAAGGCTCCAAAATGTCGTCTACTCGGGTAGGATAACCCTTGAACGGCTATTGTCACCCCTGTGCAAGAGTCGGGTGGCTCAGAAAAGTTCCCGATTCCAATACAAATGCATTTTTTCGAATTTCTTTCTTGGCAGTTAGTAAAAACTAGTGTAAACATGTGGGAGAGGATTTCTACTGAACTTCTTGGTCTCTGGTTTGTCACCTTATCAGTCTGCCAGTGTACCCTGTTCCCGTAAATTATTCATGTATTTCATGCACGCCATATAAACGCATGACGAGAACTGGCTGTTGACCCCAGACTGATCATTTGATGAGTTCTGTGAACTACTTTTTATTTACTGATATCATGACTTATGTCACGCCAAGTCTGCCGGGTGACTACTCGGCTTTACATGGGGTGTGGCTTGCGAATTGGCGGTGTCCATGCACTGATATCGTGTGATTTTGGGCTTCGAATCTCCGCTTCCAAAGCATATGAATAGCGAACTTTTACAAATTGACCAACGGTATCAGTTTCACCCATCCGAACATTTTCCAAATGGAGACATGAAGTCAAATCACATGAAATCCCGGTATGAACTCCGCCCATTCACAGGACACGCCCACAGCACGTCCAATTTGTCGAGATCTAAATCGATCCTTGGCACAATCAGCGAATTGAAACCATGAATTGTCCGTCAGAAATGACATTTAATAGGCCAAATACATGATCGAACTAACTCGACTTTCCTGATGGGTTCCAATGCGTGGGCGTGTTTTCCCGAGGAGCATGGGTCCACTGTTCAAGGCTTCATACTAATCCTCCTATTTCCGCTATCAAAGGGATAATTAAGTCTTGAAAATCCATTTTCGTATGACGTATTGCTTCTATATTATAAAGGGCAAACAGCCATCTATCAATATCATCAGCAGGATGAAATGAAAATAGGCCGTGTACTTGGCATCCGTCAAAAAAGCCCTTCGAGGCTTGGTCTGAACCAAACAATTATGATCTGTCTTATGTCTTGGGGTTTGGTTAAGCCTTCTAAAAGATAATTAACCGGATCAGCACAAAAGCCAATGGGTTGGAAAGGTTCTAAAGAGCATAGAAGAATCAGCAATTAGTATTAGTTCTATTGTCCTTTACACTCATTAGATGTTCTGCCTTCAGAATGGCAATGGGCGTAAACAGAATCAGAATTCAGAAGGTAATCATGACAAAAGTTTAATAGGGGCTTTAAAAGGGACTTTGACAGTTTTGATGAGAAAAAAGGTAGCGGATACGCTGCCGGCGAACTCGTGGCCGTTGGGAAGGGCTTTTGGGGGGATATTGATCGCTTTTCACAGGTAACCACACACAGTGACTCTTTTCTGTTCTAGTATATTCTACTGGGAAGCGGTCGGACTTACTGGAGGGTGGGTTCTGTGAATGAGCGGGTTCTATGCCCTGACACTATTTGGTTTCGATCTTCAAATCTCCTTTTCCGCAAAAGCTTTGAGGGCGAAATTGCTACCCATTGACTCAAGGTCTTTATAGAGAATATTGAATGGGTTTGTAACCAGTAATGAATAGTTTGACTCTTATGATCGTTATTCTGAAAACATGAAGCATTATGGCTGAAAAAATAATTTTTAAAGAAGTCTTGTCTGATGGGATGGAAGGGAGAACGGAGGGATAGGAAAGATTGCGGAACAGAACCCACAACTCCTTCTGCATTGCCTTTCATTAGGTGTCCAATTAATTTTCACCGACAAGAAATAATAGCGAAAGATCACTGAGAAACATTGAACAACAACAACAATAAACATGAGCGCATTCTGAGAAACAATCTTCAAAAATAGCAAACACAAGGCGCTATAGCGTCTATTCTCAGCACTGTAGCTACAAATATTGCAATGACACGATGTAGCAACTGCTACCATACAGTACATGTTACAAGGCGGCAAGCCCTACACTAACACTCTTTCGTCGAGGTGGCTCAACGCGCGCACCGACATGTGAAGATCAAAAGTGCGTGTGATCTGACCTTTGATCTTTGGCCCGACCGGGGGGTATAAATAGCCGGAGGGCTTCTCAGTCGGCTCATTCTTGGACCTGGTGGTCTGCAATCCGGCATTACCGTATCCAATAGCCAATATCCAATATCCAATATCCAATATTCAATATCCAATATCCAATACTCAATTTCCAGTCGACCCTTCCATAATCGGACGTCACAATACCACCGGAGAAGAAGTAATTTTTATTAGTGTTTTGTTGTACTAATAAAGTTTCACACCAAGCCGTGCACTCAAGCAGTTCAGAGGTATCCGCGTGGCAAATCTATATAGATTTTGGGCGAGCAACCTCACCACACTAGACACCACAATCTGGTGCATCGGCCCAACACCAAGTCACCACAATCTGGTGCATCGGCTCAACACCAAGTCATCACAATCTGGTGCATCGGCCATCTTCGGAGCCAGGGTAGTCAACTTCATTCTTTACCGGAAGGCTGAGCGGTTGCTTTGGAACCTAAACCACAACCGCATTTTTTCTTTTTGATACTGCATTTCTCTTCCAATATCCGAGTTCTGTTCTCAATACGGCTTCAATATCCAATATCTCAATATCTTGAGACAGAACAATATTCAATATTCCAATATCTGGAAAACAATAAGGGAACTCAATCTCTTAGTCACAGGCGCCATTAGGGACATTCAAGGATGTCTACCCTACTCAGCACCAAGAAACGTCTCTTGACGTTCAGTATCAATAAACTCGAGCTCATTCTCGATAGCCTCAAGCAGGAAAGACTTGAGGACACTTCTCTAGATCTCAATTCAACTCGAGATGTCCATCTCGAAAAGATACGCAAATTGGAAGAGGGTATCAAAGCCATTGAACTAGCAATGGCAAAGGTGGAAAATTCCCTTGACGGATTAGCTTCAGCATTTGATAGCGTCAGCGTTTCCGGTAACGAACCCAATGGTTTTGAAGAGTATGTCGGCAAAAGCGAGACCAGTCTCAGCGTTGCATTTGACTACTCGATTCTTTTGCAAACACGGCTTGGCACTATTAAATCTTTGCTTTCTCAACCACTGTCTTCTACAGCAGAATCCAGGTCATTCCCATCAACACGTAACGCAAGAGTGAAACCATTGGAGCTTCCGCCCATTCCAATACCCACCTTTGGAGGAAATATTTGGGAATGGGACAGCTTTTGGGAGATTTTCAATACCAATGTCCACTCCCAAGATATTGCAGATATGATCAAGTTCAACTATCTGCTAAATGCCCTCAAAGGGGAGCCCAAAGAATCCATAAAGGTACTCCAGGTCACAGGAGACAACTACAACAAAGCAATACAGTTCCTTCACAATAGGTACAACAACAGAGAAGTTCTGATTAATGCCTTAGTGGAAAGAATGGACCACTGCTCCCTGAGGGGACAGTCTATCAAAGATCAGCGTCACCTCCTAGAACAACTCCAGGGCATTGTGACCCAATAGGAGGAGAAGGGCGAGGAGGTCAACAACTCCTGGCTCATCAAGAAAGTCTTGAGCAAATTCCCTGAATCACTAAAGCGTAAGGTGATTGCAAAGAAACTGAGAGTTGCACCGTCGACTCCTTTCACGATGAGCCTGCTCTTCCAACACCTGGACGAAGTGATAAGTACGGAGGAATTGATCCTGACGTATACAGAAGCAAGACCCAAAGAAACGATGAAGACCAATAAAGTCCTTAACAATAAAGAAGTTTTTAAACGTACCTGCATGTACTGCAGTGCTACACATCCATCGCATGCTTGCACGCAATACTCCACTCCTCAAGAAAGATCAACTTATCTGAGGAAGCACAACCTGTGCTTGATATGTGCATCCCCAAATCACAATACTGCCCAATGCGGAGGACGAATGTGCTTCAGTTGTGGAGGGGCGCATCATACCTCCTGCTGCTTCAAAGTCAGCACCAATATCTACGGAAAGTTAAAAACCGGCAATGCCCAAGAAGCTCCTAGTGCTACTCGGACTTTAACAACAATACCGAAAAAGGAAAACCATGGCGAAAATGCCTACAGAAGAGCGCAGAAGGCTCACTCTCAAGTAAACGCTACGACAGAAACCAGCGAACTCGGTTCCTCAGACGATGCAAGGGTGGAATCAGCAATCCTCCAACACGAAGCTACAACCAACAAGTCGACGCGAACGCATCCGTGTCTACCAGTAGGAGAACTCACCATTGTCGATACCGATACAAGGGCCCTAGTAAAGGTGCACGTTTTGCTCGACACTGGAGCTGAACTATCGTTCATTGCTAGCTGCTTGGCCAACCGACTGCACTTACCAGTACAGGACACCAAAGAGGTTCAACTGGCAACGTTCGGTTCTCAGGAAATAAAGAGAATCAGATGCAACCGAGTACATATAGACGTTTGGGATGCAGAAGGCAACCCTCACAACCTAGAGCTGCTCACACACAATGTTCTTACACGTTCACTTGAGACGCCAGAACTTTCGGTAGACGACAGGGAATTCATTCGTTCGTTGAATCTGCCTATGACATGGAGGAATGATAATAAGAAGTTAACTCCATCTATTCTGCTTGGGTGCGATCAACTATGGAGTTTTGTGCAAACCAACGAACCATCAATACCCTTACCCTCGGGAATGCACATTTTACCCACTAAAATGGGATACTTGGTTTCAGGACGACCTAAACTGGAGAACAAAAATGTTTTCCAAGTCTCTCAACAGCTTCAAGATGAAGCAAAAGAATGGGAGAAGCTCTGGTCCATGGACCTTATCCAACAATACACAATATCATCTACAGGAAACAAAATTCCCCAAGAAGAGGATAAGGAAAAGATGGGAAAGGGCATCGATAAGGACAAGATCACGTTGACACCTGATAGGTACATTCAGAAGGTCGATCAGATCGCCTCAGAAATCGGAGATGAACTGGTTCAAATATTAGAAATTGTTCCAGACCAAAACAATAGTTGCCCTCAAGGAAAGAACACCATGGAGGTTCAAGCAAAAGAAAATGACGAAATGACCAAAAGAGCTGTTACGAGCGCATCGCCTCCATTTATGATCCACTTCGTTGGATCTCCCCACTTCTTTACCGATCGGAAAAGTTTTTCCAAGGAATATGGAAAAACCAATATGGCTGGGATCAAAGGCTACCCACAAGTAAGGGAGCCGAATGGATAAACATAATGGTTGAAGTGCAATTCTTTGCAAAGAAGATTTCACGGTACAAAGGATCCAAGAACGAGACGGTTGTTCTCACCACTTTCGCAGATGCTAGTACGTCTTCCATGGCAGCATGTGTATATCTATCCCAGAACAATAGGTCATTTCTTTTTACGGCCAATTCAAAACTATTACCTCTCCAAGGACAATACACTATTCCAAGATTTGAGCTAAACGCACCTACTCTGGCTATGCGACTTTCCAATCAAGTGGTCAATGAGCTCAAAGACTCACTCAATATACTGGCGGTGTACCTATTCACCGATTCTGCCCCCGGGAGTGTAGCAACTGCTACCATACAGTACATGTTACAAGGCGGCAAGCCCTACACTAACACTCTTTCGTCGAGGTGGCTCAACGCGCGCACCGACATGTGAAGATCAAAAGTGCGTGTGATCTGACCTTTGATCTTTGGCCCGACCGGGGGGTATAAATAGCCGGAGGGCTTCTCAGTCGGCTCATTCTTGGACCTGGTGGTCTGCAATCCGGCATTACCGTATCCAATAGCCAATATCCAATATCCAATATCCAATATCCAATATCCAATATCCAATATCCAATATCCAATATTCAATATCCAATATCCAATACTCAATATCCAGTCGACCCTTCCATAATCGGACGTCACAATACCGCCGGAGAAGAAGTAATTCTTATTAGTGTTTTGTTGTACTAATAAAGTTTCACACCAAGCCGTGCACTCAAGCAGTTCAGAGGTATCCGCGTGGCAAATCTATATAGATTTTGGGCGAGCAACCTCACCACACTAGACACCACACACGAGAAAAATTCCTTCTTTTCCGGAAAAGCAGTCAATTTCAAGGGCTGAGATTTGTTTTTTCCAAAAATTTTTGAAGTTTCGAAAAAGTACTGTATTTGGACCAATGGGAACTTCTTTTTGCGACTTGAAATAATTAAAACAAAAAAACCTTAGCAGTCACAAAATCGTGAGAAATTTCAGCTTCCCAACGAAATCAGTCAGATAACCTTTTCTGGAGAAATTTTGTAGACGGACACAAGTGGAATATCGATTGCCGCTTTGAAATGTAGTGTAAATGAAACCTCATCATACATCGCTTGGATCCCGCCCATCAATAAGACACTCCCCTCGGTTCAGTTGCATAAGATTGGTTGGATCATGCTAAAAAAAATAGCATGAACTAGATCTCCTAAATAGCCGCATGAGTGAGTGAGTCGATCAGTTTAGAAGGAAAGCGGTTGGTCACAAGAATTGAAAGATGATGGGTAGGAGAAGCTAAGTTGTGTGATAGCGATTTCTGGGAGGAAAAGTCTCTTCGAGATCGTTTCTTCGAAAAAAACTTCCGCTTTCACATTCCTTTTGTTTCATCAGAGGAACCAGTTGATTAGGTTTGCTGTCCTTTGCATCTGCCATAATCCAACTGGGGCAACAGGAAGAATTAGGACATTCTCTTCGAAATTGGGGAAAGTGTGACAGTAGGTCAGGAAGCTCATCGCGTGCTTCACATTCTCGCGATAAACAAAAATAAACGCTCGCGCCGCATACGTTTAATAGTACACTTGCTCGTCGAATCAACTAGCGATGTTTGATGTTGGAAATATCCTCCGTATTTTCTGGGTTTGGCCACCATTCGAAACTTGGGGATGGATTCTAATGCATTTTTCATTCAATGTAATTTTGTTCTCATTCAAAGGCTGAAAATTACAATTACGTGTAGCTTGAACACAGGTCCCTCCCAATCACAAACCATAATTGGCTAAAAAACAATGCTGCAAAGTGTCAGAGCATAAACCTAAGACTGGCCAAAAGAAGTCACAGGAAAGCGAGGAATATAATATCCAACTAAGCGTTACGGTACATACTAAGTCGTTTGCCACCTGATCAGTGTTCAATGACCTCAATGGCGCCTCCTAAACCAAATTTAAAAACGATGCAAGGGTCATAAACAGAGCGCTGCGACGTGTTCTCAGCAGGAAACCCGAAACCATAGATGTCAAGTATTTTGTGTTTGTTAGGAATTGTTGTTGAGTTTCATTTACGGTTGTTTCGCATTTATATTTTTCTCACGCTGTCTTATATAGCGTATGAAATAAATAAATAAAACCCTGAATTCCGGTTTTTTATGTCGTTAAGAAGAAGGCCTAATATTCTTGTAGACGAAATTTTCTGTGAACTTTTCGATTCACTACTTTGATTCCATTTATTATAATTACATTTGTATTCGATTAATTTCAAAAACCGGACACTATCGATTGACACTGCTTGATTACTGATTATGAATTATTACTGTTGTGATACTGAGGCCAAAATTTTGCTCATAGCTTGTCACTCTTAAAGGCCTTTCGCATCGCATACTGCAGCAAAATGACACTAGTTATCAAGCACAACAAATTAAAGCCAATTATTAGCATTGATTATTGTTTATTATTACTTACTGGTATGAACAATTATCAATAATTATTACTTTTTTCGTAATACCAGTCTAGACACCGAACAAAGGAGGGGGAGGGGGGCAGTGGTAAGTGGGTGACTTCGAAAAGGGTAGTTGGGGAGCTAGTTCCGGACTGGGAGATTTCATGAAGACAATCGAGAGTCCCACCACATCGAAGGATGTGGTTGATGGGGCGTTAGAAAGAAGTATAGGCCTCGTTCCTGTCAGCCATTCTATTGGCCGAATAACCTTCTGAAAGCACCATCATTATTCAGGGATTTAGAGAAGAGAAGTGTGTGCGTGAAGCTAAAGGAGAGTTTTTTTTCCGGTAGGGGAGATCATTTTCGTTTCCATGAAATGGATTCTGTCATTTCTTAAGTTTTTCAATAAAACCGACCGTCTTCATCTGTTCCTAGCCTCATCTCCTTGATGAACATCATTTCTTTTTATGAGATTCCATTACATCTTCATCCCTAATGGGCCTCCTGTTTGAACACAAAGCTTGGGAAAAGGCGCATTATATAGGGCAATGATAGACTTTCTGGCGAGACGGAGGGGGTGGAAATATGATTGTCAGCGCATGCCGAAGCTTGGAATTTTCCGGGCAAAGTTAACCCCATGAGAGGGAAAAGATTGGGGATCTCTTTTTCATTTCCTTGTACCGGGTTTACTAAAATTCACTGAATTTAGTAAAATTCACATAGAAAAGATCACAAGATTGTCACCCGGACTTGTTGGCATCCGGGCAAGGACGGTTTTCTCCAAGGGTCAATAAATCAAAGCATTTCGCGTCCTACTGTGAATGGGAGCAAGCGGAGCGTTTGACTGGAGATCTTTGATGTCTCAAATGGTCCTCGTAAGCTACAGTAGTCGGAAAAGAAAGATTTTGTAATATAATCTATTACAAGAGCTATTAGAGGTCATGGTCACCAGTAGTTGAGATGGAAGGTTGCCAAGAAATATGCCATGGAAACTTCCGTCTATCCAGAGAGAATAATTAAGGCGTCGGAAAAAGTCACCTGTATCACCTGTATCCGACTTGTCCTCGCGAACTTCTCCATTCACGCAAGTCGACTTTGAGCCATCCATTCCGGTCCTGCGCACGTCGTTTCCATTGTTGGCCGAGCATATTCACCATAGGATCGGCCCATCTCCAACTTACTTGGACCAAACTTTGAAAATGGTCGGAAAAAGTAGGATCCAAAATTTACTTGAAGGGAATGGAAAGCCTCCAAGTAGTTTACTATTAGGGGAAGTTAATTGAAACAAGAATAACTTTGAATGATCTCTTATGACCCTTCCTGCGTGGCTTACCCTGGAATATTCCCGAACAGACGGACAAAGTCATTCGGAAATTCACAAGATTTCAATTGAGATTCACAAGCACAGCAAAGCCATTAAGACCTCTCAAATCCCGAATTGGCTGAGTAGGTTCTTCTCTGTCCTCCTATTCAATGATGAGGAATGTTCTAGCAGGCTGGCAAGTTCCCCTTTAGAAATTTTCATTTGCCTATTATTCCTGCTACTTGCCCTTTACTGAGTGATTATAATTTTTTTTACAGAAACTTCATACGCATAATTACTTTCTGGCTAAATACAGAAACAGCAAAGAAACCCGAAGAAAGTGAGGAAATAGGTCTAATGACTGGAAGCTAGCTGCCAGTGAATGCGCCGTTACCAGAGCTAAGGAAAGGAGGCCTCTGACACGAAACTCGGGAAGCCTTCAAATCCAGAAGGTTCCTGAAAAATCTCTCCTTCAAGTCTATATGGGCTCCTATACGGTAAAGTGCAGAACTAATCTCCTTTTGGGTAATGAGATGGCTAAGAAAACCTACGACATCATAGGAGGGTGCAAAACATAAGTTCAAGAGGGATTTCTACTGCCATGCCTCCGAGGCACTACAGTAGACCGCCGGGCTAGAAAAGAGATCTAGGTAAATATAGAGCGTTTATAAACAAAACGGCTCATATATAGCTCGGATGAAAAGCAATTAAGTATCTTAGCCTAGCTCATATGAAAAAATCATTTTGAGGCTATGTGGGTGGATGGTTGGTTGTGTTCATCAAGCTGCAATATTATGACACCCTCAGGGCTGATGTCCTTGCAAAAAATGGCCAACGGGCCTGTTCCAGCTTCTTCAGTTATGTATATTGGCAGCTCTGCTCAATTTTTTCCGAAGCAACCCTCTTTGGTGGCCTTTTCGTCGTCATCAATCACTGTCCGATTTTGGACGAGAAGATTTTGAAGGATTGCCGCGGAGGGGGTTCAAATAGACGAAAACACAGAACTTCTTGGCATCCAGTGGGAGTGATTTCCATAAATCTGAATGATTTTGGGGAGGATTTGAAAACAGACCAGAAGGAGAAGTTGTTTTGATGTTCGATATGATGCGGGTAAATACCGAAAAAGTTTGAACAAAACTTCTTTTTGATTTCAGACAATCCCAACTTGGGACTTGATCGTATTCAGGCATGAACAATTTTTACTATTTATATCCATGGAACATATTTATGTTTTTCTTCTACAGTGAACTTAAATTGAGTTTTGGAAGTGACTTTGAATGTGTTCAGGGCCACCGATGTGATTTTGGCCTCTCAGACCTTCAGGAGCGCCCAGCTGTCTTTTACCGAGAGATAGATGGAAAACTTACTCGGGCGGCTATTTATCGAGATGGAAACGAGTAGGAGTTGATACAAAGTTCACATAACTTTTTAAAAAATCGCAAATTTCTTCAAAAAAACTTTATCTGCCTGGCGAACAAGATTCTTTAAACAGGAACCATAAATCAGAGAATTCAGCGCTCCAATGCAAATTGGAGCAAAGTCCACATTCGAGGTGGATTTTTGGTGTCTCAATTCTGGAGTTTCGTGAAGAATCCTTAACTGTTGTGAAAGCATTTGTTTACGTATCTGGTCTGATGGCAGTAGAACTTCAAATCACAAGAGTCCTGTGAAGTGTTAACAAATTTCTATGACTTTTGACTACAAACAAAATTATTATTATTAAAACCTTATCAAAAAGGGTTGGTTGTTGGATAACAGTATTTTTATTTCCAAAAATATAATTCAATGTAATAAATTGATTTTAAATATTGCCTTTTAATTTTATTTATTTATTATTATTATAAATGATACAAAGGTTGCTAATAATCTTTGATTTGAAAAATTTAAGAAAAATAGTGCAAGATTACTCGTAATAGTTAGCAGACTGGCAAAAAGGATTATCACTGGAGATTCACATTTTGTATTGACAATTATAGCTCGTTTTGGAAGATTTATATTTCCAATCAAAAAAATTATCTTGATAATTGCCTATCTGATTGCCTTCTTAAGAAACCTGGCCAATGGTTTGTGAAACCAACCGATTGATTTGACTGAAGTATTGCCATCATTAATCTTCCGACAAGCAGACTTATATAGATATGTCAGAGTTTTTATACTTTCCAACAGGTTTATTAGCGATGTAAATCATAGGATTCATAGGCCAAATGAAAGGGTTGATCCAGAATTTAGTTCTCATATTTTAGCTGCGTCATCTTTCACTGCCCTACATCTGCCCTTGAAGCAAACACACTTTCAAGAAGGCCTCCCACTCCTTACATTTCAAAAATGTCCCCAGTTCTGAAATAGGCCTCAGTGAGGGAAAACTTCGATGTTCGAGCAGTCAGGCACATTTTGGCGTCTTTTTTGACGCACTTCACGCATACATAAACAATGGCTTCAATAAAACCTTTCTGTTAGGAGGATTTGAAGAAACTCCGCTTCGGGTGCATAGGTGACAAAAACAATGGCACTTGGAAATCTTCCACGCCACTTAAAAGCCTCTGTTAAGAAGCCTGCGACGTTTATACCTTTCAAGGCAGGAAGAGGGGATGAGGGGATGCAAGAAAGCAAGGGACAATTTCAAGAGGAACGATCCTAACATCAGAGCAATACTATATTCCATATCTACTGATTACTTGATATTTTCGGCAGAAGAGTGATGAGATTATTTTAACGAATAAGCCGTTCCCACTAAGCCGACCGACACTCAGATTTGAGCCCTCCCCATATGAAGTGGCGGTTTTTGAATTTTCTTTGTGTCCTTCCCGGACTTTCCGGCTCAGCGCGACAAATCCCTTTTCGTCTTCTAAAGCCCCGTTCCATCTTCCCCATGGGTGAAAATCAAGTCTTACCCCCTAGTTGTACGTCACATACGCAAATAAGTCGGTGAATATTTTCGATTTTTAGTGGAAGTAGGTCGGACAGGGAAGATGAGAGTAAATGGAGCAGCATTCCCCTCTAATAAATGTTATATATGGGTTGGACATCGGTCTGTGGGTGAAGGCATTGGGATCGAAGATATGAAAAGAATAGTTCAAGTGGGGTGGACGTTTTCGATATGTTCGATATGAACGTAGAAAACAGGAAACCGCCACGTCATAACTCCTGCACCCAAATGGGTTCTTGACCAGGAAGACTAAGGGCAAAGAAAGCCAATAAAAGAGCAGCGGTTGATACCGAGGTGTTGATTTGTCGAATGGAAAATGGGCTCTCAAAGTGAACGGGTACGGAATTCAATGAAAAAATGGGCTATCATGGGCAGAGTCATAGAAACAGTAAAAAAAAATAGCAAGAGGTCTATGAGAGGCAAAATATCAGGGTAGAAAAATAGGAGCAAATCATGAGAAGGCGAAAAAAGCCGGATGGTCATGCAATTTCATTTTATCCTTCTAAAATCAATATTTTCATATTCTAATGAATTACTAGCAGCCATAAAATACATAATGACCGATATCCTTTCGGATCTAGCTCGGAAGAGGACGAGAGAGTCAATAGGGGACACATCGGAATCATGAGAAATCTCTATATATAACAAAAAAAACATCAAAAAAGCTTCGATAATGGCACCCCAGAGACTGATTCGTTGTTTGTTCATCTGAAAACCTGGCTATTCGCTTCACAATTACAGTAATAATCGTGAAGGAAGTAGTAATAGCCCTAAGGAGGTCCCTGAAATTGAGAGGAATGACGTGTGCAAAATAGGTAACTCCCTAGAGCCATTCCATGTGTACAATAGAACCCTCAGCAAATAAAATGGGCAATTTTAGTAATGTTAGGCGATTGTTTACTCCTATGTTTTGACTTGTAAACAAAACAAAAACGTCATGCTCAAAGTGGGCGAGGACTTTCTTGAAGACAAAAGCCTAAACCCTTGGCTAACTAACAAATCAGTGTTGTCACGGACGGGTTGTGCAAGAATGCGTGTCAATTTTGTTTATGAACGTTTTTAGATTGTTTACCTTGTCAATGGCATGAGTAAACCAAGAATAAAAAGCACCATATGAAAGGGTTATTGTGTCGTTCGAGTAACTTCTTGAATGGAGTACCTAGGACGCCCACGTGAAAAATCTGAAGACACGCCCAGTTGCCTAAAATAGGCTTTCGGGTAATATCTTCCGGTTCCTATTATTTATTATGCAGCTTCCTATTATTAGACGCGTTCTATTTAGAGTTTTGCGCTGGAAATCGGTGTTCTTTGAACTCTTTCGAAAGAGCTCCACTATGGGGGCTTTTACCCTCAAACACCCCTCATAATTGCAAATGTTCCGGGAATTCGGGGCAAGATCCAAGCCTGCTGGGAGGTTACGCTCCAATGGAGCGACCTAGTCAGTAGCGGCGCATTCAGCAGGGAAGAAATTGCTCTGCCCTCCAGTGGTACCTGTAGGTTATTAATCGGTTGGGTGATCCATTTACTTCGATGGATTCTTTATCAAAGATGGACGACACGTAAGAGAGATGTCCTGGAACCACAACTCGGCCCTATGATATGATAAATTACATCCTGATGATAGTGAAATTTCCCCTCATGCCTACTAACTGTAAAACCGGCTGGATAAAGGATAAATTCTACAGGTGAACCACATATTTTTCTCCGAGAAGGGTCTCGGTGATTTTCATTGGAATTTCCAAAGTATTTTTTTTGTAATTTAAAGTCAGCTGAAGTTGAGGTAAGTAAGAGGCTTCAAAAACAGCTTAGCATGAATGTTATGAATCCGTTATGGAGTTTTGTTATTTTACCGTTTTTGGGAATGCTTCTCTCTAAGCGGAAAACTTAATAATTTGTTTCATTCGTTCACAAATTTCTATGGCTATCCGATCCATAGGGCTCTGTTACACTTACGAAGTCAGTCAGCCTGTACCAACGATGGGAAAAGCGCTGAAGCGCAGAAGGGTGTCCATTCAATTGCCCATGCCTCACTTACCATTAGTGAATTATAGATCTGACACGGGGACTCAGATGAAGGAATTGGATATACCGATCGGAGGGAACTTAATAACCACATTGTTAACAGTTTAGGGGCACGTAGATACAGCCTAAAAAGGCATACGGTGAAGACAGAAGGAAATCCGTCAGGCTATATGACTCTATTGCAGTATTTGCATACAATTTCTTATAATTAAAGTCTTACATGGATGGTTCAAACGCCTTCTGGTATAGACGTCTTGGTCAGAATTTCCATATTCCCATGTCATAGACTTTTTTGTTTTGATTTATTCAGCCTCCTGGGATTTCGTTCCTGAAATGGATACGTGAGACGCACAATGGAACATCCTTGTTCTATTCGAGTACGTAGTAGACAGCCATCGGTCATCTTATAAGGGCATAAAGCCTTTGAACCACAACGACTCACTCCAAAATCACTATTCTTTATCCTTTACCAGTTGCTCACGCACGCATGCTAACGCGTGCACCTTATACTCACTATCGCTTACCTACGATTTATTAGAGTACCAACAATAGTGTCGGTTGACCTCCCATTTCATAACCGTTTCCTCAACGCGCTCACGTGATATTTACATCTACATCGTGCCTACGTGACTTTCGGAAGGACAAACAGACATACAGACAGACAAACAGACAAACGGACGTTTGCGGTTTATATATAGTAGGATAGAGCGGTGAGCATATAATACCGTGGGTAACAATGTGTTTCATAATTTTCGTGTAAGCAGCCATCGTTGAACCCTTTCTCCTAGCTGGTTGGGCCATATATCTGTATCCATAATCCTCAGCAACAGAATACGGAGAAATATGTATATGCATGCTTTTATGGCCCCCATTCCCAGATGCAGTAGAAGTCTATGACCCATGAAATAGCTCCGATATGTTGTTATTCATCAGATTCTGGCAGAATATGTGATTGTTGTTGTTGTTGTCATTGTGTTATTTGAACGTGTTGTGTTATGAGGAGCTGCTTTGACTGACATTCATGCATTCTAACGAGGCTTCGCTGAAAATATTGTAGGGAAAGAACAGTTGGGTCAAAAGATTCAAATCAGTGGAATGGAATGTTATTGTAGTTGACAGCCTAAGATTTTTATCCAAAAATATAGGTATCCTTCATATTTTCGGCCGCATCACTGCATGGTCCGGCATTAAATCAAGACGCGATATCCGCTCAAATTTCCAACCTTTCGGGGTCGGTTAACTGGTAGCAGACTGGAGTGAGAAGATGAAAACACTGGTTTGTACCTTGGCTGGCCACCGTAAGTCATCGTAGGCCACACACGCATTCAAAACGTTACTAAGATTTCGAAGCGAATGTGAGTGAGCTCCCAAAAAAAAGGAAAGGGTTGATGAATGCTGAACGGCCTATCCTTCATGCTATAATGCTCAAGTGGATCAGGCAAAAGGACGTTCCTGGAAAGTGGGCTGGGAGACGAGTGTGCTCATATGTTTTCGCACTTATCCTATTAGTAGAAAGTAATGAAGCGGGTGAATTGAGAATCCAGTACCGATCCCGATAGAAAGACGAGTAAAAAGGGCAGTATTGGTCTTTGCAATGAGTTACATATAGGATGGAGCTTTCGAGACCTTTTTGAGTGTTCAACGCTGTTCTATCGGAAATGCATTCACCCATTCCTGATCTGATTTATTTCCTTGACGGCTTTTTAGTTGCCTCTTTTTGAAGATCTGATTTGGATTTCGAATTAGATCGAAAAATTAAAAAGCAGTTAGAAATCACAGGAGAATATACTGCTGATGTAAAAAAAGGATCAAGATTACAGTAGCCAGTATCTCGAGCAAAAACTAACACTAGTGTGGTAAACTTCAGTTCAGTCTGGAAGTGCAGCATTTGGATTCTTGGGCTTCTATATCCTCTTCCTAGAAGCTACCCATAAGCGTATATATTCAATACATCCATAAATATACCAGCCTTTATGGAAACAATTTTCAAAGTAATAGGAAAAATAAATAAATAAGAAATTCGAGAACAAAACAATCTAACAAATTAATAATAGAGAGTTCTTTCTGAAGTGCCGGCTCTGCTGCAGTGAACCCAGATTAAATGAGGATCCGTTCAAAATAAACTTGAAAAAAAAAGCTAGAAATCCCAAATCCTATGCTGCAAAGCCATATCTTTTCGTGTTTTGGAGGGTTGTATGTACTTCGTTCAGAAACATCAACCACGTATAAGATAGCTGACTTCGATGCTGCAGAACAGGGTGTTCAGTATTTGTGAGACACTTTAGGATACGCCATGCATTCAGCTTTATGAAATTGATAATTGTCTTCAAACTTTTACCACTGTTGCATATAAAACTTGTCAGCATCAGGCATAGGATGCTTTACACGCTACTGCTGGTAGCACCTTGAAACTACAAGTTGACTTATAGTGTCAGAACCCTCCGTTGCCAATGTGCGTGAGGGAAGAATCCTGGTAGGGATTCTTCCCTCACGCACATTGGAAACGGAGGTTCTTAACACGACGTGGTGGTTGCATTTATCCATTATTTCGGTCTTCGGACTCTGAGATACTGTAACTACAGCCGTTTTCCTCGAAGTTTGCAAATGTCTCAATTTTATATTACTTTTCTTTCGATGTACAATTCGCAAATTTCTGTTTACGTTAGTTCTCTTCGAACGAGTTCAAATGGACTATTCCATGAAATTAAGGTGATAAAACAAACAGAGAGGACATATCGTGAAAGGCAGAAAAAAGTGAGTTGTATCAGAGTTTGTAGGAGCTTCAAAAACAATGTCCTTTGTGTTTGCTTGCTTGTTGCGTTCAGGATACGAAATTGATGTGCAAAAGTCTAGTTAGAGTAATGGATTTCAGTAATTGGATTCGTTTCCAATGAGAACAGATTTTGTCCTAAGGGCACAGATACTCAGTTTGTTTTGAAGTGTAGGAAGTGGCAACCTCAAACTTTTCGCTAGAATCCCTACTCGTTAGCCTTCCTTTTTATCAAGGGATTGTGTGAGTTCAAGTTAAGCTCGAAAGGATTTTGGAGGGATGGGAGAGTGGAGGAGGTAGGGGAGGGTGATGCATCCAGTCGGTTGGTCTCATAGACTATACCATCCTCCCGGACTCGAACTAGGCGAATTTGGCAAATTATTGGCTGTTAGGGTATTTGTCACCAGAAGTTGTGTTGATATATAGTTTCCAACTTCTCTCTTGCTTTGACCTCGGCATAGTAATAAATTAATTTGATAAAGTAATTTCAGTAATAATGCTAAGGCTTATCGAGTACTGCGCGTGGGAATTCTCCTCTTACGGCTCAAGCGTTGAACATAACTGTAAAAACCGAATATACAACATGTAAGATGTACAATGCAATGTTAACCAAAAACTGCTAAGTTAAATCAATTATATTAGACTCCTATTTATTATATGATACAACTCCGAGGAGGTCCAGAAATGCAAGTGAAGAATAGCGAAACAGACGTATCTTCGATTGTGTAGTACACCCCATGTATGCTCTATTTAACACCCTCCTCGATAGATATTATCAGAGGATTCAACGAGTGCATTCCTATGCATAAGACTCCCAACTACTTGTTACGACCCATGTTTTTTTTGAGCTGAGACACCCGTTCGCATTTGACTCGCAGTCAGAATTGTGATGATGTTGGTTGACTTGGTTGACACAAGCGATTACTGATCCCGGATGGAAACCGATGACCTTGTGTGTGTGATGGTGCGCCACTTGCCACTACACCACCTCTCCTTCGATTTTTGATGTGTTATTCTCGATGATTTTTTGGCCATTTTTCCATTATCATCGACCTAGCACCGTTCTGGATCAAATCATAACCTGGGCAGCGCATCACAGGAGGGGTGTCTTTGAAAACGACCTGTCATTCTGGTCATGAAACCTTCGATAGCTTTATCATAGGCTCGAAGGAGCCTTAAACATAAAATCTGGTACGTGATTATAATAGGGATAGGTAGGATTATTGAATACCGGCATTAGAAACTCGTACAAACAGACGAGAAATATCACACAAAACAAGTAGACAGCGACGAACAGATAGACCTCACGTTTGCTGAACGGATTGGGTTCGGTAAAATCTTTTGGTAACGAATATCGTCGATTAGACGGCATCTGAAATGGAATATCGTTTTGATATCGAAAATCTTATTGATTGGTGATTACTCATTACTAAATTTCAAGCTTTTGTGTTTCATCCTGCTTCCTTCCCCCCTTCCTGAGCCGCATCCTTGATGATTGTTCATAGGGATTACTCGCAAGTGGCGCACTATTTCACACTCATAGTAAGGGGTTGGAATCCCGGTCAGATACCCGCCTACGTCAACCAAGCCTTCCATCTCTCCGGGGTCGGTTAATTGGTACCAGACTTGTTTGGGAGAATAGAAGCACTGATTTGTACATAGGCTGGCCACCCCAAGTCACTGTATAGGCCACATACGCGCTCACTGTGCCACCACGATTCTGAATGGAAGTCGAGTGGGAGGGTGCATCCCTCAGACGGGTTTGATTAAACGCTAAAAATTTTATCCCCCTTTATCCTTTACTTACAATCGTACTCATCATCAGAAGGGATATATTCATTGGTATAGATATAGTTGAGATGTACATATGAAGTAAAAGGATGAACTGGCAGTATCAATCCCGTCTTTGGAATACGTTCAAGCTTTGACTTCCACTCATAATCGTAGCAGCCTTTTGAATGGGTATGTGGCCCACAATGAAAATGACTTGCAGTGGCCAGCTGTACAAGTTAGGCATCTATCCTTCCAGACGAGTACGGTACCACTGATGACCTCAGCTTTTGGAAGGCATGGTTTTTCTGGGCTAATATTTATTTATTTATTTATTTATGCGTACTGAACGCGCTACACCATGACAGTAATAAGCTGGAGAGGTTGACCTAGTAAGGTGATTTAAGAATTAAGAAACAACAAAGAAACAACAAAGGAAAGTTGGTTAAAGAAATCCAATAATGAGTAAATCATGACTAAACGACGCCCGAGTAGGTCGAGAAGATGAAATAGAGTGCCACAAAAGTCGCAAATTTGCCAATCAGCGGACCGGTGACTGCTTCAAGACAGTGTAGCACTTAGACATAAGCGGGAGACCTTCGCTGCATTGAAGTAACGTGGTGAAACGTTTCGACTCAACTCAAGAGGTATACGCAATGAGTTATGCAGCTAACACTAGACACGTCTGAAGCCAGAAGCTACCCATAGCACCAACCTGCATCTGTCGGCAATGATGCCCGCTCGCCACATGCGGGGTCATAGGTACTTGCCGTAACTTCGGAACACGGGTATACCGACCACCCTCGTGGAAACGGCAAGCAAGGCGGATGCAAGGGTAGACCACTAGTAGACGTGAACAGAAATAAGCCGCGTACTCAGCTCTCGTAAGCTTATGACAGACAAAAAACCAAAGGTGGGTAATCAGCACGAAGGTTGCCCAAAAAATCTGGTAAGCAAGGAGAGCCGCTCGACCGACAAATTCATGACTAACAGAATTACATCAAGATACATCAGAGATACCAAGTAATTCCAAGAGGTTGACTTTTTGAATCGCTGATTTGAATAGCTTTGAGCTGTTCAATGCCAGAAAATGCGGTAGGAGAGACTCCAGCCATTTAGTTGTGCGAATGATGAAGCAGTTCGCTCTCAACGTGCGATGCCACTTGCCCATTCTATGATTGAAAGTGTGAAACGGTCCTCTACGTCCATGCGTTGGTCGAAAAGTCCAATATCTGGATGGCTTTATGCGTAGCTCACACTTGAGAATCTTAAAAGCCAAAATCAAATCAGACTGCACTCGTCTATAGAACAAGCTCTTAAGATATCAACTCGAGAACCGATTTCTGCCCTTCTAAACTCGAACCTATGTGTATGTGATAGTGAACCACTTGCCATTACACCACCTTTGCCTATGTACGATTAATACACCGAATTGTTATACATTACCGGGCCCGTTCCTGGATGCGCACATGTATCATGTATCTGTTTGGAATTTTGGAAGCGTTGGAATGTGAATATGGTTTTGACACAGAATTACGAGACCAAACTGATATTGATATCTGTGACTTCATTTTATTTGGCGATTGTATTGGCGATTGTGGGACCAGTCAACTGGGCTGGTAATGGGAGTTCTGCTAGTTTCGCTTAGGCATATGGCAGTTGTAACTGAACCACTTTTCACTCGGATTTACGAAAGAGATTAGCATTTTCCCTGAGAACAGGCAAATTAAGCGATTATTAGATGAGTAAAAAATCTGGGTAAGATATGGTAACATATGATAACATGTGATAATGGCTTGAACAAGAAGAACCCACCAATCACTTGGACAGTGTTCGATGGCAGCCTGTCGTAAAGAAATCGACGACGGTCGATGCCGTCGGTCTCAGGTCGCCTCAAAGGATTAGCCTCCGCAAGCAAATACACGGAATTCAGCCGAAAACATTTTGATGGTTGAAGTTGCTACTCGATTTTTTTTACACGAAAAGTAGCAGGCTGGTGGTAACGATTGGATGTTGAACAAGCTTTGAGTGCTATGTCATCCCATAGAAACGGCGTGGATTCGAGGCCTATTCATTGAAAACAGGATTGCTAGATAAACACCGGTCGGCTTCTTTCGAATGTTGGGTGTGGTGTACTGAGTCATAAACGTACATGACAGTAGCTCAGCTCATTGTTTAATCAACCCTCGAAAAGATAGTACTCTTCAAGCCGGAGGAATTGAAGGTTTAGCTGGATGGACGTGACCTTACTATCGAGGGTCACCAGGAAGCTTAGACTGAGCATGGCTACATGAAGAAGAACTTCGTCCATAGATGGGCTCTTCCTGGAAACTGCGATTTGGATGCTTTACACACCCAACTTGATAACAATGGTCGTCTCTCTGTAGAGGCTCCGAAGACCGGCCGGCACACCACGACAAGGAATATTCCAATCATGGTTGCTCCCAAGAAGAAGTTAATTGATCGATCCTGTAATTATAGAGTTAAATTATTAAACTCTAAAATAATAATTGCAGAAGTTTTTTTTGACTTATCGAGCCTCCACTTTTCATAAATAAATTTTCCAAGTAGAGATTGGGTTATGATAGTGGCGAGAATTCGGAGCTAAGGGGTCGAAGCTACAGGGATCTCGCTGGTCAGTGCTCAAAAGCGATTGATCAAAGAAAACTTTCAGATCCATTGAATCTCACTATACTGGACGGGTACTGATTTAGCAAAGACCTACGAGTTCTACCTGAGTAATTCCATGTCCAGTAATAAGTAATAGTAATGGAAGCCCTAGTTCTAGAGCAAGTCGTTAACCATGGGTCATCACTTAGCCATATCAGTTATTGGACCGCCCGTCGTTTGAATCGATGCTGCCCACCCGGGAGGGTTTCTGCGTCTCAACGTTTGTTTTTATTTTTTGAGTAGTTTTTTTCATACTTTCAACCTCTTCCTAGATAAGTATATTATTTCATCCTTTTCATGAGCGGTTGAATATTCTTTTCACGCCTTTATAAGGCAGTAGAAGACGCACTGACTTCAAAGTTTATTTACCAGTAAATGTTCTTGCTACTAGTATTACTTTTACTATAACGCGTACATTCACTCTTGAACATTGAAATCAGTAAATTAATTTTAAAGAAAATTTGCAAATTATGCCTGATGTACAATTCTGTGAACACTTACTCTGAATGAAATCGGGTTAACTTTCCTCCTCATCCAAAATTTCTTCTTGTTCCCATATCTCAGTCTTCTATCTTCAATCCGGTTCGAATGATATTCTAGAAATCAGCTCCATTTTCAACAAAATGCCTTCATGGTAACTGAAATGTAAGTTTTGATTCCTGCATAACTGTGACTCAATCCATCCAGCTAGTTTTGCCACCGTAAAGTGAAACATCGAATTTTGCTCCCATCCTCTTTTTCCCACTCTTTTTTTACTACTTATCATTACAATATTTTGTCCTCCCTCTCATCATCTTTTTATTTGTTATACTTTCCATACTCATTTGAACTTTTTTAAATGGTCGAATTATCCCATCGTTGTGAGTGCTCACGTAGTGCATTTCAATCATTTAATTGAAGATACTGTTACTAAACTTCAGCATTTCTTTGTTTTCCCCTACTTTCCTCCCTTTATTTCCTTTTTCCATAATATTCAGTTGGATGAGAATTAATCTGAAGCATACATTTTCTCAATGTGTGGTGACTAGCTAAGATTCTGAAGAATATTTTCAACTTTGTGAGCACCAAGTGCTCACCATCTGAAGTCTTCTTCACTCTGTGATCAAGTTCGTCTGTCACTATTACTTTTCTCAAATGCAGCCCTCTCAATAAGCTCTGAGGCCGTTGTGCTCGATCTAAACTTCGGCTCCACACAATTTTGCTTATCACCACTCATTTTTTCTCGAACTTCTCATAACTATCATGATCGGAGTCGTTGAATATTTGCTTGCGGATTCCGATCACCTTTGCTTACTTGTTCCAGTTTTTTGATACTGTATATATACGGTTAGGTGTTACGTGAAATGTTAATCTCTTGAGGAATTCCTGTGAGGTAAAGCGGAGAAGGGGAGAAAACTTCATTGAGCCTATAAAAGAAGAACTCTACCGCTAAAACAGCTCTGGAGACTGGAAGATTAGATTGGATCGCTCAATCGATTCTTGACGTGGTGACCACAGAAGGAACGGTTCGAGGCGCGTGAAGGACTGAACTGTCCAGATTCCACAGGAGTAGTATAGCTTCATGTCAGAAACGTCTCCAACGGATGTCATCTCCACATCTAGAGAATGAATGAGAAGTATCTAGAAATGCTTAACCAGATGCTCGAAAGAATCTTCATAGTGATCACAGCTCTTCGACTTTCTCTCAGTATAGCGTTCAGCTTTGAGAGGCGTTCCTAAGGAACTTGTCTTTTTCTTCTTTTGTGTTTGTCCAACTTTAAAACGGGTCCGCTTCTCCTGTGTGTAGCGCCACTTTTCCCCTTTGAATACTTGCATAAGAGAAAGGCCCAAATATCAAGCATTCATGCAAAGTATCAAAGGAGCGCTGCTTTGATCCTCTTTCGTCCTTCGGCCATCTCTTGTTCAGTACGGGAGAGGTCGACCCACCAGACGCTGCTTTTGTCCGGGAGTATGACACGACCGTGCCGTTGTTCTGCAAAAAATCAGTTCCTTCACTGCAGTAGTCTATTAAAGTTGGATGCTCCAACATGCTAATGATTGATTTTAATGTTCAAAGTTCAAAGTGTGAAGGGGTCGGTTGTTCCCGTCCATGGGTTGCCTCCATTGATCGGTTGAAGGAAGGCACCGCTATTTTTGAACACTAGACGGTAGAGAGCCTAGCGAGAGGCGTAGCCAGTTTTGAGAACCTACTGATGATGCTCTCTGATAGATTAGCATCTCAGCACGCTGCTTCTTCCACTTTTGACAAGAATCGGTGGGCTACTGGGTGCTTAATTTCTCTACCAGTTCAGTTCCCGACCCAAGGTAACCATTTCAGCCAACCCGGCGCTCCTCCTCTTTGTGCTGCGGTGCTTGGGCTAAGGTAAAATCTATGTTCCTCTGGCTAAAAAACGTTTCCAAACATCATTAGTCTTGCAATTCCTTCTATACTCCTCTACTCTTTAGCAGCCAATGTTAGAGAAAGAAGAACGCTTCCATTTCCATCGACATAGCAGGTTAATCTGAAAAAAAAAACTCGTTGTGAATTGAAGGGCATCCTTTCAAGTCACATCGAGCTTTTACAGAGAATGACCTCACGAAAAAGTGTAAAGTCCAAAAGCTTCCGTACTCCTCACTGCTGTGATGTGAGGAAAGGTCGGGTTCTAAGATTATGTTTTGTTCGCATCAAGTGTGTGAACGGGCTCCAAGGTTAGCGAGACCTCAGGCCTACCTCTCCATGGCTTCAAGGAATGAAATGACTGAACGCAGTCAGAGAATGGCTCACGATTTTCGGTGTTTCTTGCATAGGAATGAGTGAAGGAGTTACTGTTTTTATTGGTGACGTCCCTCCAACTTGTCCTGCCTTTTTGGATTTTTGCTGCCTTTGTTAGTGAAAGGTGATAGTTTCACCGGCAATCATTTGGGAAATGAAGTGGAAGTGACATTTGTACAGGCTGCTTGAAATTGTTTTGAATTGTTTTTTCTTCTGATTCGCTAACAGGTAATGTGAGGGGGCACTCGCTACGATAGTCATGGAAGTGCTTTCGTTGTTGTCCTCCTCAGCAGAAATAATTGTCCTGGCTGCGTATCCGAGTTACCTCCAGTCTGGTTCAATTCTATATTTTCCATCCCAGCTTCGTTTCTCACACATGCTCGAGTACCTGTACACTCATCATTCGTTCTTCTAGAGATTATCGCTATAGAAACATCTTTCACTGCCTGACTCAAAAGCTCAGATACCAATGGGATTCCAACGAATACATACAGCTTCACCAAGAGTTTTACCATTAATACCATCAGGTTTCTTCATTACTGGAATAAAAACTTGGAGAAGAACTAGAGGAAGTTCATTGGGGGGGGGGGGGGGAACTTTCGCCACTTCTACTCGACTTGAATGGAGCCGCCGAACTTGTCGGAAACGCGTCTTCCCTCACACCTATGTGGGGGAAGGTGAACACCTTCGTCTCCAGGGATGGTATTATTCGATAATAGCAGTTCCGTCAAAGTTCCTATAAAATCATCACCTACTTACTCTTTCAAAACTCCAGCTTTACAAGTACTGAGTCCGCAAAACTCAGAAATCCACTATGTAGATGGAGATGTAGATTTTCTAGCTTTTTCGTGGCAACTGATCAGAGGGACTCTCTCAGCACGTTGGCATTCGATGCAGGAGTGTATAGGCCTGGGAGCACAACAGCGCCAGTTTCCTTGCGTGATTCCAGCTTCAACTTTTCCCTAAAGTAAAGTAAAGCAAAAAATAACTTATGGCCGCATCTTGCACATCCACAACCTTCTCGAACGAGTACGGTTCGTGTTCGATCGTTCATTGCACAGGCATTGAGCAGTTCAAAGTTCAAAGTGCAGGCGGATCGATCAACAACAGTTCGTTGGTTTTGGTCCAACCATCGATCGATCTTCACTGTTTTAGCTGAATCTTCTACTTCCACCTTCTTCTAATTTCAGTTCCAGTTAGGTTCACTATTAAAAGGCTTCACAAGAAAGATGCTCCTCTGAAGAGAACGTTTTTTACAATCTGAATTCCATTCCCGAGTTCCGTTTTCCCCCATTCTGGAAAAATGTGCTATTGTATTATAAAAATCGTGGGTGGAGGCTTTCCACTCCTCTGTGAGACTTCCATCACTGGACCATCTGAGAAACTTCTGATAAGCTCGGGGCTCTTTTGGTGTGAATGGGAAATATTTCTGCCGGAAACATTCGGACTTTAAACGTTGATCATTGATCTCAATGCTGTACCATTCCTAGCATTTTCGCCAAAATTCTGAGATTTATTTGTTCACCAAACACCTCGTCATACTATTTGAAAGTCCTGAGTATTGTTCCATACGCTCACCAGTCTTTGAGAGCACTGGCTCTGTTTTTTGGAAGTCGAATCTCAAATTTTTCCTAGGGAGACGAACATAGCAACCGCCTTCTCTTCCTTCTGCCGCTTTGTGGCAAATTTTCAGACGTGTTGCTCTCCGGCAAAATCAATTTCTTTTCCAAAATTTGTAAATTCTTGAGTTCCACCGGGCAAATTCCAGCAATTTTCGAGCTTCTTCTTCCCTTTGTGTTATATTCACCTACGTCTTTAATAACCAGAATTCATCCCATTCTTTTGAATTCTGATTCTGAAGAAGTGCCATGGCTACTTGTAATTTGGCCAAAGAGAACGTGGTGGCGACCTGATGAAAGCTTCATATGCGATTGGTCATCAAAGACAAAATCTCGTTACCCGTGGCTTCCCATCTATCTCTCTACTTCATAGTCCTGTTGTGAGATCCAGCTGTGATTCGCGTATTACTATTTCTATTTCATTTGCATCATACACGCTTCTCGAAAGCCTTTGGTGCCTTTTTTCATACCCATAGAACGCTATCCTCGTTCAGAGAAGCCTATGGTACAACAATAGTGCGACAATATCTCAAAAATGATGCTCATGACCTCTTCACCCACTTGACTACAGATATGCGTCTTGCAGTTATCATGAAAAAACGGTGTTCTTCCTAATTTTTCATCCTTCGAGTTAGTAGTTGGCTGTGGCATGAGTGTCGTTTTCCGTGCCATTGCTCTTTACTGCTCCCATTGTATTAATTACTCTTTGTTATTATTAATGTAGATGAGCAGTTCTCCTTTTCCTCATCTGACGCACTACTCATGCAAAAGCTGAGATAACTTTTAGGTCTCGCGGCTATCTTCTTGAACAAGACCACAGAGCTGTGGTGGTGTGTAGAATTGGGTGCAATTCAGCTTTATTCCTTGTCGCTTTCTCTATTTACTATCAATACCGTTGATGAAACAAACTCGAACACAACTGTTGGGGTAGTGTTTTTTGGTTCCTCCTCGCAGGTTTCTCGTACAAGTTTGATACCATCAATCGGATTCCGTTGAGTACTGTCAATCGTAACCGCGCACCTTGCTCCCATTTGATTACCATCTTGACTTTTTGCTAGCTATCCTCTTTTTGCCCGGCTTTTGTCCTTCATTCCATTTCTCATATTTATTTTTTGATTGATGTGAAGACTCACTATCTATCCGAGACTCGTAGATTCCTGGAAAGCACCGTATTTCGTTGTTTTGCATGAATTCTCGTTCAGCAGACGCCATGTTCCTTCGTTTTTGAGCACTCTTTTCTCACTTTTCGAGAAATGTGTACTCGTCGTAGAGTTTCGTTGAGTAACTTCTGTTTTAATCAGTTTGTCAGAATTATGGTTACTTCGGGATTTCGGTTGTAACCATTGTAACCGGAAGGTTGTGCTGGTTGACGCCTTCGACAACGACGCATTTGCATGCTGGATCTTCGTTTATTTGTTTCATTTTTTGGATTAATATGATATGTGATAAGGGGTTGAATGTTAATTCAGCGAGAGAGTTTGGTGAGGTCGTGCGCAGGTGAGAAGAACACTTCGATGGACCCCCAAACGAAGAACTTCACGCCGAAAACAGCCCTCAGGTAGAGGCGACACTTAGCTCTATCGCATTGTGAAAGAGGATGAGGTATTTCTGACAACAATGAAGGTTGGAAAAGTGACTGGTCTGTATGAAGTACCCAATCAAGGCATGGAAGGCGCTCAGAGAACATGGGATCGTATGGCTCACCTAATTCCTCAACACCCCGTCCACTGAAAGAATTATCCTAGATGTGTGAACAAGGAGTACTGTTTCGGTTTCACAAATGTTTTTCGATCTATGCCAAGAAATTCTACAGCGGTTGCAATCTTTTTAGCTAGACAAGTGATGGAGAGGTCACGACCAGAGTCGAGACCTGCTTCCCGGCCTTTCTCGACCTTAAGAAGGCGTTCGGACGTCATCAGTGGCCAGTCATCTGAAGAGCGAGAAACGTTCCAGCACAGCTGCTTCTCCTAGTTATAGGTATGTACGGGTGTACGGGTCCACGTCAGCTGTACGCGCTCCTCAAGGCTTGCCAAGAGCCATAGACGTTACGGTTGTGGCACATCATGGACCAGCTCTAAGGTAAATCCCCCTCCTGTTAGCACCACATGTCGTCAGAGAAGGTCTTATGGATGGACTGTCTTCTACGCTGATGTCATAGCGCCAAGCTACAGAAGTGGCAGAAGGTGTTTGCAGGGAACGGGCTTGGACCTAATGTGGAAAAGACCAAGATCCTCAGGTGTCCCGAATTATAGAGCTGAAATTATACAGAGTAATGGTGAACGCTCTACGGCCAGTGAGTGGTGGCTCGTGGACGAAATCATGAAATGCAACCTCACTCAGATGGAGCAGGATGAGTTTGCGGTTGAACGCGATTGGGAAAGCGATTAAGCGGATAAGAAACGAAGGTCAGGGTGGTCATGCAAAGAGCGCCTGTTCAGTTGAAAATAGGAGAGCAGCGCCAGCAATGGTATGGAACGTTGTGAAAAGGACCCCTAGCGTGACTCTCAGCACGTTGGCATTGAGTGCCTGAGTGGGCAACAGCACAGGCTTCCTTGTGGTTTTACCTTCAGCTTATTTCTGATTCTAGGTCAAGTTTAACAAAGAGTACGGACCTCCACAGGAGTATGGAATTGTCTGGATCGAGCGTCCTGTTATTCGATCGTCCATCGCACACGTTCGTTCAGCACTGTGGCGTGCAAAGTTCAAAGTGCAGGCGAATCGATCCCCAACATTCTGTTGGTACTGGTCCGTCCATTGATCGAACTTCACCGTTTTATCTGATTCTTGTCCCTTTTTCTACTTCCGATTCCAGTTCTAATTGAGTTCATTGTTGAGTAGTTACGCGCGGTTTCACAAGTGAGATGCTATCCTCTGAAGAGGACGAATCCGTAGAATATGAGCAGTGCCATGACCGAATTCCGCTTTTTGCTCGTCTGGGAATCGTCTGCGAAAATGAAGAAATCTTATTATGAGAACTCGTAGGTGGAAGTTTTCCATGCCTTTCTGCGACTTTCTCACAACATATTTTGACAAAATGCTTATAACTCGCGATGGAACGGAGTCACCTTTCTTTAATCATTGGGGCTTTCATCTGCTATCGTGGACCTCACAGCTGGCTTATTTCACTCTCTTGATGTTGAAAACTTTACTTTTTGACCAAGTTTTCTAGGTCAATTCCCACCACCGTGTTTTAATACCTTTTTTTTTTATTGAGCATGTGCAAGTTCACTATTCATCTTAGGGGCACAAATGCAGTGCGCAAGTGCAATCCGACGATACTTTACGGTCGACTGAAGTTGTAGGAATGATACATGGTCTCTGAGTGAGTACTGTTAATGTCTACTCTTCGAATTACTTCCTGAAATGGAACTCCTAATTCCTGACTTACTTACAGTTTCATAGAGGTTCTGCACTGGCTGCCTTGAGCTGCGTTTTTGGGGAATTCGTCAAAAACTTCGAAAACTTTCGGAGTGATAACTTTGCCGCCTTTGTAAATAGTGAATAACCTCGCAGTTTTGCAGTTTTTAAAAGTTATCCGTTTGAGCCCGGTGATACGAGCATACGGCGGTTTTGGATAAAAGTTTATTTTGAAAATTTTATATGTGGGCATAAAAAAATGAAAAATTCTGCTGAGAAACCGCTAAAAACGAAGATAGAAGAAATTCCGCTGAAAACGATCAAGGAGTTGCCTCAAGCCTTATGAGCCCCGCTCGAGAAATCAGGTGTTCTTGTCGAGTCGGTACATTGAGCCGTTTTACCTAAGAAAACGGTAAAAAAAATAACACGTGAAATGTTCTCATTTCTTCGCTCCCTACATTTCTCTATGGCATCATCAATATCCTTCATTTCTTTTGCTCGTGACGTCCCCTCTATATTTGGGCTGTAATGGTAAAATGTTATCGCTAAACTTACCATATCGAACATTCCTGACGCGTCGACGATGGATACCAGGCCTGAGAAGTCATGGACTTCAAATTTCACTTTCTCTCCGATTCCTGTTTTCTTTATGTGGATTCTAACTGAAAGGAAGCTTCTTGGGTATGCATTAAAAATTTAATCTAAGTGAAGGAGCAGTCGCCGGTAAAGCTAATACTCGGAAAATGAGTATGATCGAGCAAGTTTTTTGAACTCCGTGACCGCCTCTGGAACCAAATGCTCCCTTCCTCTTTTATAACTGAAAGCTTCTTCTCGCCTGATTCATGAGTCATTTACCTAAAATGGTTGTTAAATAAGTTCGAAGGAGCCCAACTCATTACGTATGACCGGCATCCATCTCAGGAGTCATTGTTTTATGTGTCACAGTCGATCATCTCCTGTTCGCTGAATCTTGTCACCTGGTGAAGCATCCGCTTCTTCAATACAGGTCGAAAAGGCGAATGCTCAACACGAACCCCACTTCCTTTCAATGTGCAGTTTTTGACAAAATGAGCTCGCCATCAGATGGGCCATTGTATCTCGATCGGAATTCTACTGTTCACTTTGCTCAAGGGCTTACTTCTGTTTTATTCCAGTCGGCAAAAATATCAAACACTGGTCCAAGTGCAGGGGTGCATTCAGGGTACTTTGAGGAAGAGCTGCGAAATATATTATAGTCAAAACGGCCAACGTCTTTCTCATAGAAGTCTTCATCGTTTTTGATGAAAACTTTGGAAGGCTCTTCCCTCGGATTCATACGACTTGTTCGACCCACAGAGTATACAATGAAAGCACCCGAGACGAATCAGCTAAACAGCATGAGATCTTGGAATGATAGGGGCAATACTTCTAGTACACACTAGAATTATCGCAACGTGTTGTAAAAATCTAAACATTAGAAGCTATCTTCAATTTTTTTTTCAATAGTTCTAGTAATCAATGTATGCCGTCGCCCTCCAAAACCATTCTGAAGGGAGCGAGGTCCGCCGGTGGAATCGCTTTGCTGTGTCCATTTGATTTTCTTTCCTCCGTCCTTTAGATAATTATTGAGATTTCGTGGGATGTATATGCAGATTCTTTTCATTGCTCTCAAATTCAGAATTAAATCATTTGTTCTCCTTTTCCTTTGTTTGCTTGGTATTTGGGTTTTTTGTAAGGAATCTGCCATTTCAGTGATTCTTTTCATGCCCTCCAATTATATTAGAAAAATCAATCTTTGATTGACTTTTCACTTCTGATGTTTGAACCGCTACCTTCTCGAAGTAGTCACCACTACCTTCGGAGTTCCTCGGGTAGCCAGTGAAAATATGGCCGAAATATGGGTTTGCCATACTATCCAGCTGTCATCAAAGTCGATAAACGGTCGATGAAAAAATCTTTCTCTCTGACCTCTTTTTCTTTCTTTTTTTTGTCCCAAGTTCTTCTTCTGAATGTTTGTATTAGTCTCCTCCAACTGAGGAATAGTTCCTGTTTCCACTAGCTCGTATTTTTTCATTTTTAATTCATTTTTCTCTTTATCATAATTTTATGATTATCGGAATTCGGGTTTTCAATGCTGCTCCCCGTTTCTAACATGCTCTTCCTTCTACTTGTTCTCTTCCAAAGCTTCCCTGTTTGGACAGAGTGGCTCAGTGTTGAAGGGTGGACTTTGAACTTTCGATCACCCCTGTCCCCCAACCACCCCATCCTGGTGCACCCTACTGGCCATCCATCGATTTGGTGGCTCCCCCTCCCCCATCTTACCGATGCACTGTGTAGGATGCTCACCGATTTCACCGTAATTCACGAAGTTGTCTACCCTTATGGAGCGAGGGCGTGTTCGAAGACGAGAAGACCTTTCTTACTTCTACATGATGTTCATGGGTGTGGCGTGCGTATGAACCTCGGGGTAGGAAATGGTTCTCTATCTTACAAATCCATCATAGGTGAGTTCGGTCGAGGTCTCGCATCAGGAGAAATCAACCTCTCGTCTGAACCTTAGGAAGAAAGGAGTGCCGAGGCCAGTGAGTCAATTGAAAATTGAATTGTTTGATTATTGACCCCTTTTAACAGGAAGTTCACATGAAAGTACCCCCGGCCCCCCGTACTCCTCTCCCCCTCTCCCTTCCCCCCCCCCCCCCCGTGAGGCTTGAGCAAAAAACTATTGTTCCCTCGCTAAGGACCGCTCCTAAGCATATGAAAATCAGCTGCCTGCTGCCTGTCCTTCTCCGCTCTTTCGTATGGTGTATATAAGGGTGTTCGGAGAGTCTCGGAAAAACTTAGTCGGTTTTTTTTTTATCACAGCAATAAAATTAGATCAAATCAGATCCAAATCTACTACTTCCTCGCAAATCCCATCTCCAAGGAGCGGAATTTACACCTGCCACCCAGCATCAGTTTTCCCATCTTTCCGCCTGCATCTCTGCCAAATTTGGACGCCGCAGGTCCAAATAAACTATTTTCGCATAAACCCCGCCCCCAGTGAGCTGAGTCTACGCGTGCCACCCGGCATCAGTTTTCCCTTCTTGCCGCCTGCGACTCTGCCAAATTTGGACGCCCCAGGTCAAAATTGAACATTGAACGGGTAGGGTTCGAATTGTCCCTTGAGCTTTCCAAGTGTTTGAAGGTTAAGATTGTTAATATTTGTGTTCTACCTGGTGGATAAAGGTCGGGAAGATAGTTTCACTTATCCGGGATCGAGGAGCCCTTGAATCCTCCCTATAGCCGAGCACTTTGTGATGCTTCTCTTCCACAAAGCCTATCGATGGATAACGAGTGATCGCCGATTTGTATAGTTCTGAGCAATTCCTTTCTATGTCGCTGTAGTGGGGGAAAGATGCCGTTTTAAAGCGGAAATTCAGGAGGGTGGGAGGGAAGGGGGTTGCAAGCGTCGAGAATTCACCCTGCATGACATCTCAACAATTGTGATGAGTATGTCATGGAACTCCATCAAGGGTTGGGTTGTTGTATTTGAATCATCAAAAGATGACCGGTTACATTAAGCTCCAGAGGTTACAGCACTGCCTGAGTAATTACTGGCGGATGCTTTGGAAGGTCTTGCTTCACCTTAGTGCTCTGATTCGTCTGAAAGAATCTGAACAATGAGTTGCTAGTGAAGCGAGCTCCCCATCATCCCATGATTCACTGAGAATCAATTTTTGATTTAACAAAGTAAAAATGTACTCCGCGCCAGCCAATTCGGCAGGAATCCTGGTTTTTGAACCATTTCGATCGTAAGGACTGAAAGCATTACGAAAATAATCAAAGTCATTCGAAAGAGTGAATTTGAAGCTGTTTATTCGGAGGATTCTCTGGAGTTTTTCTTCGAACCCAACAAATGTGATCCGACGTACGCTTCCCATGAAGTCTTCCCGAAGAGAGAGTGAATCGGGAGAACGTCAAAATTCATTGAAGAACAATGATTGGAGTGCTTTCCTGACTGATTTCGAGTGGAGTAACTGGTTTGATGATAGTTTCAGTTTCGGATTATCACCTGAGCCCAATCCTGCTACTTTCTGGAAACGCTAATTGGATCATCGTCGGTACCGGTCTAGCGAGAGCTTACTTGTCCAGCTGGTGATACTGAATCTGACCTATTACATACCCAGATATTATGTTGCTCAAACGAAGGTGATTGGACTGATTAACTGTGATTAGCCAATTTAGTCGAAATATTCAAGTGCTATGTAATACTGTACCCTTTCTCTTACTCTTCACTCCATAACGATGGGAAGGGGGGGGGGGGTGAATAACAGAGGTGGGAGGACAGATGTCGACGGTGTACCAACTAAAACTTATCCCATGGTGATGTGGCGATGAAGGGAACTGGGATGTTGAGGGATCGACCTTCAGGGGAACTGATCACAGCCTATACCTTTATAAGATCCATATTTTTGTTAAACGCAGACAATTTGGTCACAGTTAACGGCATCCCGAGCCCTTGGTAAATGCTAGGATAAGGATTCTCAAGAGCTGAACAGGAAAAAATTCCCTTAATCATTAGGTTTTTTGATATTGAATGGAATACCGCTTTAGAAGGAGCTTAGGATTCCTACCTGGGCAATACTATACTGAAGAAATACTAGCAATAATCCTGGAGCAGGCTGTTAACCATGGGTCACCGCTCAGCCAAATCAGATATTGGGCCGCCCGTCTTTTGAATCAATGCTGCCCACCCATGCGGGTGTATGCGTCTCGACAATTTTTTTGATTTTTTTCTAGTAATTTCTTCATACTTTCAACCTCTCCCTGGGTAACTACACTATTCCATCCTTTTCATGAACGGTTGAATATTTTTTTCACGCTCTTATAAGGCAGTACAAGACGCACTAACTTCAAAAATTATTTATCAGTAAACGTTATTACTACTAGTATTACTTTTACTATAATACGTACATTCACTTTTGAACATTGAAATCAGTAAATTAATTTTAAAGGAAATTTGAAAATAATGCCCGGGCTACAATTCTGGGAACACTTATTCTGAATGAAATGGGTTCACTTTCTTCCTCATCCATACTTTCTTCTTGTTCCCATATCTCAGCCTTCTATCCTCAATCCGGCTCGAATGATATTCTAGAAATCAGCTCTATTTTCAACAAAATGCCTTCATGGTAACTGAAATGTGAGTTTTGATTCCTGCCATAACTGTGACTCAATCCATCCAGGTAATTTTGCCACCAAGTGAACTAAAACATTGAATTTTGCTCCCATCCTGTGACAACCCTCATTCTTTTTTTTACTACTTATCATTACTATGTTTTGTCCTGCCTTTCCTCATCTTTTTATTTTTTATACTTTCCATACTCATTTGAACTTTTTACAAATGGTTGAAAGACATACCATTGTTGTGAGTGCTCACGTAGTACATTTCAATCATTTTTTCGAAGTTACTCTTACTAAAGTTTAACAATTCTTTGTTTTCCCCTACTTTCCATCCTTTCTTTCCTTTTTCCATAGTATTTAGTTGGATGAGAATTAATCTAAAGCATAAACTTTCTCAAAGTGTGGTGACTGGCTAGGATTCTGAAGAATATTTTTAACTCTGTGAGCACCAAGTGCTCACCATTTGGAGTCTTCTCCGCCATGTGATCAAGTTCGTCTGTCACTATTACTATTCAGAGATGCAGCCCTCGCAATAAACTCTGAGGCCGTTGTGCTCGATCTAAACTTCGGCTCAACACAATTTTGCTCGGCGCCACTCACTTTTTCTCGAACTTCTCATAACTTTCATATTCGGAGTCGTTGAATATTTGCTTGCGGATTCCAATTACCTTTGCTTAGTTGTTCCAATTTTTTAAATACTGTGTATGCGGTTTGGGTAAATGTAACGTAAGCCTTAATTTACTGAGCAACTCTGTGAGGCGGAGCAAGGCGGGAAGAAAACTTCGCTGAGCTTAAAAATGAAGAACTCTACCACTAAAAGAGCTCTCAGATCAGGCAGGCCGGAGGATCAGATTGGATCGCTCAATCGATTCTTGAACGGCGTGATCACAGAAGGAACTGTCCGAGACGCATGAAGGACTGGGCTGTCCCGATTCCACAGGAGTTGTATGTATGGCTTCGTGTAAGAAACATCTCCAACGGATGTCACCTCCACATCTAGAGAAGTGAACGAGAAGTATCTAGAAATCCTTAACCAGATGCTCGAAAGAATCTCCATAGTGATCACAGCTCTTCGACCTTCTCTCAGTATAGCGTTCAGCTCTAACTGAGGAAATTGTCTCTTCCTTCTTTTGTGTTTGTCCAACTTTGAAACGGGTCCGCTGTTCCTGTGTGTCGCGCCACTTTTCCCCATTGAATGCTTGTACAAGAGATAGGCCCAAATATCGAGCATTCATGCAAAGTATCGAGAGAGCGCTGCTTTCATCCTCTTTGGTCTTTCGGCCATCTCTTGTTCAGTACGGGTGAGGCCGACCCACCATACGCTGCTTTTGTCCGGGAGTATGACACGACCGTACCGTTGTTCTGCAAAAAATCAGTTTCTTCACTGCAGTAGTCCATTAAAAAGGGGTGCTCCCACATGCTATTGATTGATTTTAATGTTCAAAGTTCAAAGTGTGGAGGGGTCGGTTGTTCCCGTCCATGGGCTGCCTCCTCCAAGAAGAAGGCTCTTCATTCCCATCGATATAGCAGGTTAATCTGAAAAAAACTCGTTGTGAATTGAAGGGAATCCCTTCAAGTCACATCGAGCTTTTACAGAGATTTACCTCAGGAAGAAGTCTGGAAGTCCAAAAGCTCTCCGTACTTCTCATTTCTGTGATGTGAGGAAAGGTTGGGTTTTAAGATTATATTTTGTTCGCATCAAGTGTGTGAACGGGCTCCAAAGTTACCGAGACATCAGACCTACCTGCCCATGGCTTCAGGGCATGTATATGAATGAACGCAGTCGGAGGATGGTTCGCGATATTCGGTGTTTCTTCCATAAAAACGAGTGAAGGAGTTCATGTTTTTATTGATGACGTCCCTCCAACTTGTCCTGCCACTTTGGATTTTCGCTGCCCTTGTAAGTTAAAGGTGACAGTTTCACCGGCAATCATTTCTGAAATGAAATGGAGTGGAAGTGCCTTTTGTGCAGGCTGCACCGTAGAAATTCTTTGAGTTGTTTTTGCTTCTGATTCGCTATCAGGTGGTGTGAGGGGCACTTACTACGACAGTCACGGTAGTGCTTTCGATGTTGTCCTCCTCAGCAGAAATAATTGTCCTGGCTGCGTATATGAGTTACCGACAGTTCGGTTCATCTCAATAGTTTCCATCCCAGTTTCGTTTCTCATACATGCTCAATACCCGTGTACCCATCCTTCGTTATTCTAGAGATTATCGCTACAGAAACATCTTTCACTGCCTGACTAAAAAGCTCAGATACCACTGACATTTCATCGGATACAGACAGCTTCACCAAGAGTTTTACCATAAGTAAGTTCAGATCTCCTCATTACTGGAGTAAAAAATTGCAGAAGAGCTAGGGGAAGCAAGGTAAACTTTCGCCACTTCTACTCGACTTGATTGGAACCGCCGATCTTATCGGAAACGTGCCTTCCCTCACACCTATGCGTGTGAAGATGAGCAACTTTGTCTCTAGGGACGGTATCATACAATAATAGCATTACCGTTAGAGTTCCTACAAAAATCATTACCTACATACGTGTTCATGGTCCAGTTTTATAAATGCTGCCTCCGCAAAACTCAAAAATCCACCATGTAGATGGAAACACTGGGTACTGTTCTAGCTTTTTACGCAACTTATTAGCGGGACTCTCTCGGCACGTTGGCATTCGATGCAGGATTGTATGGACCTGGGAGAACGACAGCGCAACTTTAATTGTATGGCTCTAGCTTTAACTTTTTCTTGAAATAAAGTAAGGTCAAAAACGTATGGCCGCATCCTGCACAACCCCAACCTTCTCGAACGAGTACGTTCGATCGTCCATCGCACACTTTCGTTCGGCACTGAGCAGTTCAAAGTTCAAAGTGCAGGCGGATCGATCCCCCAACAGTTCGCTGGTTTTGGTTCAAACATCGATCGATCTTCACTGTTTTATCTGAATCTTCTACTTCTTCCTACTTCTATTATAATTTCAGTTCCAGTTGGGTTCACTATTGAAAGGCATTACAAGAAAGATGCTCCTCTGAAGGGGGCGCTTTTTTTCTACAATCTGAATAGTTCATTCCGGAATTTGGATTTTTCAAGTCTGAAAAGAATGATGATATCGTATTATGAAAACCCTGGGTAGAGGTTTTCCTCGCCTCTGTGCGACATTCATCACTGGACCATCTGAGGAATTTCTGATGAGGTCGTGCCTCGGTTAATGTGAGGGGAGTTAAGTCCTGCCGCCCACCATAGTGTTCCCATCCTACCAAATTTGAACGCTCTAGGTCCAAGGAACAGGAGCGTCGTAAAGAAGATAGGTCTTCATTTTTTTCCAGGAGCGTATTTTTTAATGAGGTATGTAATGAACCTAGAATTTTCGCTAAGATTCTGAGATTTATTTGTTCCACAAATACCTTGTCTTACTATTTGAAAATCCTGAGTATTGTTCCATACGCCCACCCGTTTTTGAAAGGTCTTGGCTCAGTTTTTTGGAAGTCAAATCTCTAAATTTTTCCCAGGGAGACGGACATGACAACCGCCTCCTCACTGTTTTGCCGTTTTGTTGCAAATTTTCCAGACATGTTGCTCTTCCGCAAAATTAATTTCTTCTTTGAGATTTATAGACTCTTGAGTTCCCTTGGGCAATTTCCAGCAATTTTTCTAGCTTTCGTCTTCACTTTGTGTTATCTTCACCTACGCTTTAAATATCCACAATTCACCTGATTTTTACAATTCTGATTCCGAAGAAGTGCCATGGTCACTTGTAGTTTGGCCAATGAAAACGTTGTCGCGATCTGGTGGGAGCTTCCTATGTGGCTGGTCATCATAGACAAAATTTCGTTACCCGTGGTTTCTCATCCATCCCTCTACTTCACAGTCCTGACGTGAGATCCAGCTCTGATCCGCGAATTACTGTTTCTAGTTCATTTGTAACGTACACGAGTTTTGAAAGCCTTTGAGTCTTTTTTCATGCCCATAGAACAAACGCTATCCTTGTCAGGGAAGCTTATGGTGCGACAATATTACGTCTTGCAGTTATCATGAAAAAGCGGTGTTCTTCCTAATTTTTCATCCTTCGAGTTAGTAGTTGGCTGTGGCATGAGTGTCGTTTTCCGTGCCATTGCTCTTTACTGCTCCCATTGTATTAATTACTCTTTGTTATTATTAATGTAGATGAGCAGTTTCCCTCTTCCTCATCTGACGCACTACTCATGAAAAGCTGAGATAACTTTTAGGTCTCGCGGCTATCTTCTTGAACAAGACCACAGAGCTGTGGTGGTGTGTAGAATTGGGTGCAATTCAGCTTTATTCCTTGTCGCTTTCTCTATTTATTTTCAATACCGTTGATGAAACAAACTCGAACACAACTGTTGGGGTAGTGTTTTTTTGGTTCCCCCTCGCTCCATTTCTCATATTTATTTTTTGATTGATATGAAGACTCACTATTTATCCGAGACTCGTAGATTCCTGGAGAGCGCCGTATTTCGTTGTTTCGCATGAATTCTCGTTCAGCAGAAGTCATGTTCCTTCGTTTTTGAGCATTCTTTTCTCACTTTTCGAGAAATGTGTACTCGTCGTAGAGTTTCGTTGAGTAACTTCTGTTTTAATCAGTTTGTCAGAATTATGGTTACTTCGGGATTTCGGTTGTAACCATTGTAACCGGAAGGTTGTGCTGGTTGACGCCTTCGACAACGACGCATTTGCATGCTGGATCTTCGTTTATTTGTTTCATTTTTTGGATTAATATGATATGTGATAAGGGGTTGAATGTTAATTCAGCGAGAGAGTTTGGTGAGGTCGTGCGCAGGTGAGAAGAACACTTCGATGGACCCCCAAACGAAGAACTTCACGCCGAAAACAGCTCTCAGGTAGAGGCGACACTTAGACCTATCGCATTGTGAAAGAGGATGAGGTATTTCTGACAACAATGAAGGTTGGAAAAGTGACTGGTCTGTATGAAGTACCCAATCAAGGCATGGAAGGCGCTCAGAGAACATGGGATCGTATGGCTCACCTAATTCCTCAACACCCCGTCCACTGAAAGAATTATCCTAGATGTGTGAACAAGGAGTACTGTTTCGGTTTCACAAATGTTTTTCGATCTATGCCAAGAAATTCTACAGCGGTTGCAATCTTTTTAGCTAGACAAGTGATGGAGAGGTCACGACCAGAGTCGAGACCTGCTTCCCGGCCTTTCTCGACCTTAAGAAGGCGTTCGGACGTCATCAGTGGCCAGTCATCTGAAGAGCGAGAAACGTTCCAGAACAGCCGCTTCTCCTAGTCATAGGTATGTACGGGTGTACGGGTCCACGTCAGCTGTACGCGCTCCTCAAGGCTTGCCAAGAGCCATAGACGTTACGGTTGTGGCACATCATGGACCAGCTCTAAAGTAAATCCTCTTCCTGTTAGCACCGGATGTCGTCAGGGAAGGTCTTATGGATGGACTGTCTTCTACGCTGATGTCATAGCGCCAAGCTACAGAAGTGGCAGAAGGTGTTTGCAGGGAAGGGGCTTGGACCTAATGTGGAAAAGACCAAGATCCTCAGATGTCCCGAATTATGGAGTTGAAGTTATACAGAGTAATGGTGAATGCTCTACGGCCAGTGGGTGGTGGCTTGTGGACGAAATCATGAAATGCAATCTCACTCAGATGGAGCAGGATGAGTTTGCGGTTGAACGCGATTGGGAAAGCGATTAAGCGGATAAGAAACGTAGGTCAGGGTGGTCATGCAAACAGCGCCTGTTCAGTTGAAAATAGGAGAGCAGCGCTAGCAATGGTATGGGCACGTAGCGAGAAGGACATCGGATCACACCTAGCGTGACTCTCAGCACCTTGGGTGGGTGTATAGGCCTGGGTGGACCACAGCACAGACTTCCTTGTGGTTTTACCTTCAGCTTTTTTCTGATTCTATGTAAAGTCTTGAAAAGCGTATGGACGTGCACAGGAGTATGGAGTTTTCTCGATCGAGCATCCTGCTATTCGATCGTCCATAGCACACGTTCGTTCAGCACTGTGGCGTGCAAAGTTCAAAGTGCAGGCGGATCGATTCCCAACAGTCTGTTGGTAGTGGTCCGTCCATTGATCGAACTTCACTGTCTTAACTGATTCTTGTTCTTTTTCCTGCTTTCGATTCCAGTTCTAATTGAGTTCATTGTTGAGTAGTTACGCGCGGTTTCACAAGTGAGATGCTATCCTCTGAAGAGGACGAATCCGTAGAATATGAGCAGTGCCATGACCGAATTCCGCTTTTTGCTCGTCTGGGAATCGTCTGCGAAAATGAAGAAATCTTATTATGAGAACTCGTAGGTGGAAGTTTTCCATGCCTTTCTGCGACTTTCTCACAACATATTTTGACAAAATGCTTATAACTCGCGATGGAACGGAGTCACCTTTCTTTAATCATTGGGGCTTTCATCTGCTATCGTGGACCTCACAGCTGGCTTATTTCACTCTCTTGATGTTGAAAACTTTACTTTTTGACCAAGTTTTCTAGGTCAATCCTCACCACCGTGTTTTAATACCTTAATTTTTATTATGCATGTGCAAGTTCACTATTCATCTTAGGGGCACAAATGCAGTGCGCATGTGCAATCCGGCGATAGATTACAATGCGAGCGTGAACAAGAAGAGGTGAACGGCAAACTAGAATCTTCTTGCATTGGCTTCTAAGCCTTTCAACTGAAACTGATACTTTACGGTCGACTGAAGTTGTAGGAATGATACATGGTCTCTGAGTTATTGTTGATGTCTACTCTTCGAATTACTTCCTGAAATGGAACTCCTAATTCGTGACTTACTTACAGTTTCATAGAGGTTCTGCACTAGCTGCCTTGAGCTGCGTTTTTGGGGAATTCGTCAAAAACGTCGAAAACTTTCGGAGTTTTGTAAATAGTAAATAACCTCGCAGTTTTGCGATTTTTAAAAGTTATCCGTTTGAGCCCGGTGATACGAGCACACGGCAGTTTTGGATAAAAGTTTATTTCGAAAATTTTATATGTGGGCATAAAAAAAATGAAAAATTCTGCTGAGAAACCGCTAAAAACGAAGATAGAAGAAATTCCGCTGAAAACGATCAAGGAGTTGCCTCAAGCCTTATGAGCCCCGCTCGAGAAAGCAGGTGTTCTTGTCGAGACGGTACATTGAGCCGTTTTACCTAAGAAAACTGTAAAAAAATAACTCGTGAAATGTTCTCATTTCTTCGCTCCCTACATTTCTCTATGGCATCATCAATATCCTTCATTTTCTTTTGCTCGTGACGTCCCCTCTACATTTGGGTTGTAATGGTGAAATTTTATCGCTAAACTTACCATATCGAACATTCCTGACGCGTCGACGATGGATACCAGGCCTGAGAAGTCTGGGCTTCGAATTTTACATTTTCTCCGATTCCTGTTTTCTTTACGTGGATTCTAACTGAAAGGAAGCTTCTTGGGTATGCATTAAAAATTTAATTTAAGTGAAGGAGCAGTTGCCGGTAAATCTAATACTCAGAAAATGAGTATGATCGAGCAAGTTTTTTGAACTCCGTGACCGCCTCTGGAACCAAATGCTCCCTTCCTCTTTTATAACTGAAAGCTTCTTCTCGCCTGATTCATGAGTCATTTACCTACAATGGTTGTTAAATAAGTTCGAAAGAACCCAACTCATTGCGTACGACCGGTATCCGCCTCAGCAGTTATTGTTCTACCAGTTGGGCTACGCACGCTAATTCGTGCGCCACATGCCCACCATTATCAGATGTCGTTATCACTGAACCTTCTTTCCTCCACGGGTACATCATTAGTTGAGAATCCCAAACTATTGGCGGTCGGATGAGCTTTGACGTAAATGATATTAAAACATAAAAGGACCTTGATCTTCCACCCAGTTACAAACCTGGGTAGCGGTCGTAATCTATATTATGGTCGTAATCATAAATACATCGTAAATACCACAGGAGTTAAATTCAGTTGGTAAGGGCTCTTATCAGTCGTTATCAGCTGTTATCAGTTCCTATCATCGATCGTCTACGACCCCGCCATACTCCACAACATGCCAAACTGTCAAAGCTCCACTATTAATGCCATCATTATAGTGGCTCTACGCTTTGTAGGATTTTCATTCACCCTTGTCAGTTTTATCAGCCACTACCTGGCACCAACCATTCTCGATCCCGTCACCGAGTACTTACCATCCTGTTACATCTTACATAACCTATCAAAATTCCAAGATTCCATTATTAACAGAAAGTGCGTTGCAGATCTAGTGGCTCTCGCCTTCTATGGTATCTTATCAGTCCCTATCACTTGCTATCAGTCCCCGTCACCAAACGTTTGCGGTCCCTTCTCACCATACACCACTTGTCAAAGTGCCAAGGCTTCAACGCTAATACGAACGGAGTTACGGGCCTTTTGGCTATTGCCTTTTAAGGCTCCTTATCAGTTTCTATCGATAGTTGTCACTTCCTATCACCTGCCATCAGTGTTCCCATCCTGCCCCCTATCTCTCCTTCAAATTTGAATGCCCTAGGTCCAGTGGGACAGGAGTTATGAATTTCCGGTCAGACAAACACACACACAAACACACACACAGACACACCAACAGACACACGCTAGCCGATTATATAAGTAGGATGTTTCACAGTCGATCATCTCCTGTTAGCTGAATCTTGTCGCCTGGCTAGTCTCCGAAGCATCCGCTTCTTCAATACAGGTCGAAAAGGCGAATGCTCAACACGAACCCCACTTCCTTTCAATGTGCACTTTTTGAAAAAATGAGCTCACCATCAGATGGGCCATTGTATCTCGATCGGAATTCTACTGTTCACTGTGCTCAAAGCCTTTCTTCCGTTTTATCCCAGTCGGCAAAAATATCAAACACTGATCCAAGTGCAAGGGTACTTTTTAGGGTACTCTGAGGAAGAGCTGCGAAATATATTATAGTCAAAACGGCCAACGTCTTTCTCATAGAAGTCTTCAACGTTTTTGACGAAAATTTCTTGAGGCTCTTACTTCGGATTCATACGACTTGGTCGACCCACAGAGTATAGAATGAATGGGATAGCACCCGAGACGAATCAGCTAAACAGCATGCGATCTTTGGATGATAGGGGCAATACTTCTAGTACACACTAGAATTATCGCAACGTGTTGTAAAAATCTAAACATTAGAAGCTATCTTCAAGATTTTATCCAATAGTTCTAGTAATCAATGTATGCCGTCGCCCTCCAAAACCATTCTGAAGGGAGCGAGGTCCGCCGGTGGAATCGCTTTGCTGTGTCCATTTGATTTTCTTTCCTCCGTCCTCGATTTTTAGATAATTATTGAGATTTCGTGGGATGTATATGCAGATTCTTTTCATTGCTCTCAAATTCAGAATTAAATCATTTGTTCTCCTTTTCCTTTGTTTGCTTGGTATTTGGGTTTTTTGTAAGGAATCTGCCATTTCAGTGATTCTTTTCATGCCCTCCAATTATATTAGAAAAATCAATCTTTGATTGACTTTTCACTTCTGATGTTTGAACCGCTACCTTCTCGAAGTAGTCACCACTACCTTCGGAGTTCCTCGGGTAGCCAGTGAAAATATGGCCGAAATATGGGTTTGCCATACTATCCAGCTGTCATCAAAGTCGATAAACGGTCGATGAAAAAATCTTTCTCTCTGACCTCTTTTTCTTTCTTTTTTTTGTCCCAAGTTCTTCTTCTGAATGTTTGTATTAGTCTCCTCCAACTGAGGAATAGTTCCTGTTTCCACTAGCTCGTATTTTTTCATTTTTAATTCATTTTTCTCTTTATCATAATTTTATGATTATCGGAATTCGGGTTTTGAATGCTGCTCCCCGTTTCTAACATGCTCTTCCTTCTACTTGTTCTCTTCCAACGCCTCCCTGTTTGGACAGAGTGGCTCAGTGTTGAAGGGTGGACTTTGAACTTTCGATCACCCCTGTCCCCCAACCACCCCATTCTGGTGCACCCTACTGGCCATCCATCGATTTGGTGGCTCCCTCTCCCCAATTTTACCGATGCACTGTGCAGGATGCTCATCGATTTCACCGTAATTCACGAAGTTGTCTACCCTCATGGAGCGAGGGCGTGTTCGAAGACGAGAAGACCTTTCTTACTTCTACATGATGTTTGTGGGTGTGGCGTGCGTGTGAACCTCGGGGTAGGAAATGGTTCTCTATCTTACAAATCCATCATAGGTGAGTTCGGTCGAGGTCTCGCATCAGGAGAAATCAGCCTCTAGTCAGAACCTCAGAAAGAAACGAGTGCCGAGGCCAGTGAGTCAATTGAAAATTGATTTGTTTGATTATTGACCCATCCCAGCTTTTAACATGAAGTTCACATGAGAGTACCCCCCCCCCGGCCCCCACGCAGTACTCCTCTCCCCCTCTCCCTTCCCCCTCCCCCCGTGAGGCTTAAGCAAAAACTATTGTTCCCTCGCTAAGAACCGCTCCTAAGCATATGAAAATAAGCTGCCTGCTGCCTCTCCTTCTCCGCTCTTTCGTATGGTGTCTATTAGGGTGTTCGGAGAGTCTTGGAAAAACCTACTCTTTTTTTTATCGCAAACTCCTGCCACCCGGCATCGGTTTTCCGATCTTGCCGCCTTCATCTCTGCCAAATTTGGACGCTCCAGGACCAAATTCACTATTTTCGCATAAACCCCGCCCCAGTGGGCGGAGTCTACACCTGCTACCCGGCATCAGTTTTCCCATCTTGCCGCCTGCATCTCTGCCAAATTTGGACGCCCAGGTCCAAATTGAACATTTTTGCGGAGGCCCATCTTTCATAAAATTACGATACGCTCTTCTTTGTCACTCCTCTTTGTTCAAGGAGTTGTTTTCGTCCAATTTTAATCATGTTCTTCATTCACTCTTCTCATTTTATTCAATATTCATATTGTGTCAATTTCTTCTTCAATTTCTTCAATTTATTCACCTGGATTCGCTCCGTGAACTGTTTGTGTTGGTGAATTTAGGATATTTCAAGAATTCACGTATTTCAGATTTCTGAAACAGCACCGCAACGAAACTGAAGGAGCTCAGGCACAGCACCACTTGACGACTGATTGTGAAGAAGGCGGGTCTGGCATCATCTCCCTGACCGGCGTGCCGCGCTCGCAGCACGCGATCGCGCGATATGAAGGGAAAGATTTGAGTGTCCAATGGAAGGAAACGGAGAGTCGCCGCGGAACCACTGCCGCTGTGGAAATTTGGGGAGAAGTTTCATTACCCAAGGAGGACATTTAGATGATTTAAAAATTCATAGGATGTACGGCATAGCTCAGCTAGGCTGTTGGGGCTGACAGGGTACATGAAACCAGCTACGACTGCACTCAGATGGTGGTCATGGGTACAACAATGGTGCAGAATATCTCATTACTATAATCTCGGAGCAGTCCACCGGTATCCTCTGCGGTGCTCCAGGACCTTCAAAGGAAAGGTGTATCGGAGTGGTAAGGCCCACAATGCTCTACGGCAGCGCGTGTTGGCCCATAAGTGAATCCCATGAAGGACAGCTCCACTCCGCTGAAATGAGAATGCCCAGATGGGCCTTGGCTGGACGCGGCTGGATTGGGTCAGAAATGAAGGCGACAGGACGGCTATGCAAACGGATGGAGCAGCGCCTGCGATGGTTCGGACCACAGAGACATCCGATAAGGGGAGCAATGGAGTTCGGGGCTCAAGGTAAGCTACCCCAAAGCCCCAAAGAGCCCCAAAGAAGAGATGGCGGGACGTGGTCAAGGAGGACCTCGCCGAAGCCAAAGCGACGGCAGAAGATGCCGTTGATAGAATGAAATGGCGACGGCTGACACGAACGACGGACCTTGCGACGACGCGGGATTAACGCTAGGGAGAAGAAGAAGAAGAATCTCGGAGCAACGCGTACTGGAAGGGGAAGATGAAGTGCGACGATTCACAGCTGCTTTTGTTAATGGGAGCAACATATCAACGGAGAGAGGATGACCGATGAAACTTCAACCCGATCGCCCCTGCTTTCAGAAATGGAAGGAATAGTCTAACGACCAACTACGTCGCTGCGGAAATCTCACAGACTAAGCCCATTTCATGATACATTTTTGGCTGCTTTCACACTTCAGCGTTACCTGATAGTTTCTCTGTTTTTTTTTCAAAAGCATATGGTCTGGAAACGTCTTGCATGGTCTTGTGGGGCTGTCTGAAGTGTGGAAGTGGTTTTGTTTTCTCTGATCGGTGTTGAAGCTGCCTAGCCAAAGGCGCAGTCCTCACCGCTTCGATTTTACACAGTCTGCATAGCTGGGCAAGCTCCAAAATGAGGAAGGATCTTGAGCTTATCAGCTTCGCCACCGATCTTCAGATGCAACATCTGCATTTGTCCGGATTTTTTGTGCTTGATCTCCTCGATGCTCTTGCAGGGATGGCATCGACGAAGCGCCGCCCAACCGTTCAACAACGAGCTATCCACCAATGGAACGGCAACTCGTCCAAGCGTTCAACAACGGGCTGTTCACGAGTAGGACGACCATCGAGAAGAGTCGCGGAGTAGTGAGCATATTGCGGTCCAAATGGGGACAAATGGTGCGTCTTGCCATCTTGTCGAACACTTCTAGTGAGACCACGGAATAACTACCGCATTTCAGCTCGGTCTAGCAGCGGCAGTTCCGGAAGGTGCAGCCGATTCTGTAAGAGAGCGATCCCTGTGAGGATCAGGGGTACGTTTTCTTGCTGAATACCGTCATCTTAGTATTACGTTACTCGCTCACTACAAGGAATTCAGGTCGGCAAGCCTTCCGAAGCGCAACCCGTCGCGCACCGTGCCCATGTGGTGATGTACATACTTTTGTCCCGTCAGTCTCGGACCATATGGGCACGCGACGGCACTTTGCGATATTACGGGATTGGGATCGCCACAAGACGGTCAAGGTAGGGGAGCTTGTTTATGGAAGTTTTCTTCTTTGTCTGTTTAATATGGCATTTTCAGCTCGCCAATGCCACCGCCGACTGCTTCTTTTCAATAAAGCAGATTCTCTAGAAAGATCGGTGGCATTAAGCTCAAGGGTAAGGCACTCCACAATTAGACTGGGCTTGGCGCTCTCTCGGTAATATGAATAGTCGAAAAAGAAATTCCTCTCCAGGTGGTTCTCCTTTTTGATCGGCTCGAGACTGTTGAAGCCACAGCTTAGCAGTACCATGTTTTGGCTGTCCCATATAGAACAGTGCACAGGAATCGTCTTCTTCAACGTGTGAGTTTGCCATCATGTCGCTCTATAGTATTATAATACTGTGTGGGAGATTGTTCACTAACGTGAAGCGCATTGTGTCATTTTCAGAGTGAAACACCCCTACATTTCGAGCCGACATTGTCACAGCACCATTATTATCCGACGTCCTTCAAAAGCGCCTGATTTCATCGATGCTCTCACGCCACTAAACTTCGATTTCCTTGCGGCACAACTGGACTTGGACTTTCCTCTGACCAGGGAAGGGTTTCAACTTCCCATGGAACTTTGAATGGAGACCTAGGTATATCGATAGGGCTTTGAAAGTTATTAAGAAATATGGAAATTAAAACTGCAAAATGAGTCTACCAACAAAGTTGTGAGCGTTCAAAATCTGCATGCTTAAGTATGGAGGCATAGTGCCAGTTGATAAGCCCAGCTGCCCGCAACGGCTACAACGGTCCCCGTGGCGTAGTGGCAGTGCTCTCCCCCTCCGGGTGTGCGATGAGGGTTTGCTTCCCGCTGTCGTTTTTGCTTTTGCAAAACATGCTTTCACCCGGATGAATGGTCCTAAACCGTTTTTTCTTACTAATTTGAGTTGACGCTTTGATTCGGCCATCACTGATCACCTATCCGTCACCTATCGCCACACTTATTTGAAATTTGTTGAGGTGGAGGGGGAAACCCAAATCACGCAAAACAGATATGCGTGAAAAGTGAATATTGATGAAACAATCTAAGAAATGAGTGAAGCAAATAAGTTGTTCAGAAAACGCGAGCCTCATTTGCACATGCCATCACTCTACAACCACCACCATCTACACATTTTCTCTACCCATTTTTTGGGTCGTTTCATGTTGACATTTCTCGCGTGTCCACAACTATTTTACTTTGGGTAAGGATATGTGTGTTTCGATGTTGAAAATGAAAGAGCGTTACAAAAATGGCGTGGAGGAGTTTTAAATAAGTGCGGTGATAGGTGATAGATAGGTGATTCAAATGATAGCCGAAACAAAGCGCTAACCTAAATAAGTGAGAAAAACGTTTCAGGAGCTTTTTATTCGGATGAAGGCACGTTTTGCAAAAGCAAATATGTCAGCGGGAAGCAAACCCTCACCGCTCACCTGAAGAGGGAGAGCACTGCCACTATGCCACGGGGACCGTTGTAGCCATTGAAGGCAGCTGGGCTTATCAACTGGCACTATGTCTCCATGCTTAAGCATGCAAACTTTGAACGCTCACAACTTTATTGGTAGACTCATTTTGCAGTTTTAATTTCCATATTTCTCAATAACTTTCAAAGCCCTATCGATATACCTAGGTCTCCATTCAAAGCTCCATGGGAAGTTAAAACCCTTCCCTGGTGAGACCGCTTCTTCGACGTCTTCGGCACCACGATATTCCGAGGCAACCACATTTCTGGACTTCTTCGAAGTTCAATTGGCACCACCCGATATGCAGCATGACCTTAGATGTGCTGCGGTACGGCGGCTGGCCGGTGGCGAGATCCACTCTGTGAAGCGTCGCTTATGGAAAGGTAAAGACCCTTCAGCTTCTGAAGTATGTCGGTTCTCAGAATGATTTGCTTACATTTTCAGGCGAGACGGTCGAGAGGAGGATGAGGATGAGGACGAGGACGGACACCGTACATTTTGTAGTAGAAGGTGACTGGTGAGAAGGGTGCCATAGGATTTTTTAGGATTTTTTAGTGTTCAGTATAACTTTCTCTTTGAGTTCTAGTTCTTGACTTGTAGGAAATAGCTTTTACATCGTAGTTATAGTGGTTGTAAATTATTTAGGTTTTGTTAGTATTATTTGAGTAGTTAGTATTTATTTTCTGTTTTTGTTGGGGCTATTATAATAGTTAGGTAGGACTTCCTAGTTGTTGTTCTCTAGTTACGTAGGCGATCACAATTAACAGTCTAGTCAAAGAGGCGGGCGAAGGTAGTCGTTGTTAAAGGGGGGGAGGGGGGGGGGGAGGGGGCAGAGGGAGGGGTCGGAAGGGGAAAGGGTAAAGGTAAAGGCCTCTTTAGTTCCCCCACTGCCTCTTTCAGGGTCAGCTATAGTGTAGAAAGGGGAGGGAGCGGACTGGGGTCAGCAAAAGGATAGTTTCATTGGGGCTTTCTAATTTTCTTTGCTACTTTGGTGTTTCGTTGGAACAAAATTGATCCATCAACCATCACCTTAGTTAGTTGGGCCACCCTGTTAAGTTTATAGGTAGGGGACCTTTCTCTCCACAACACTGTGTGGGTAGAGCAAAAGGGAATCGCTTTCCCAATAGTAGCCTGGGGATCAAGTATGTTTTAAACCTTAGACTAGAGAATAACGAGCCGGGAATGTTTTAAATTAAGGGGGAGGGCTAGACTTATATTATAAGCGTATGTAATTTGTTTAGGTAATAGTTCGGCGCCCTGACTCATCAGTCACCTGCCCACCCTAAGTTTTCCGTGGGTTTCAGAAGGGCGTGTCCCTTCTGCAGAAGTTAACCCTTCCGCAATGAATCCCCGCGCAGTTTCCTGCCGATGGAGTCGACTTCCGAGATCCTCGGATTGAGTGTGCCTTGGATCGCTGGAGTTCTCTTCTGTGCCACACACTCGCCCATCGCAAGAGGACGGCTCACTGACGATCGATGCCCGGGACAGTTGGACTTGTGGCGCCACGCGCCTCGGGAAGAAGCACTTTGCATTGCTCGGTTGTGCAGACTATTTTTGCAGACGACGTCGAGCCCGGCTTCTCGTGCTTGCTGGACCACGTAACCATTTTTTCGTCGGATTTTCGAGGCACCAGCAGGCTTTCGAGGACACGATATGGTTCTTCCCAGACGCGAGATGGGATGACTGATATGGTCGTTCACACTGTAGCTTCTACACAGCAGTTGCACAACCCTCAGCGAGGTGTCTGGAAGACTTGCTTCAGCTTGGCTGAAAGTGAAAGATGAATTATCAGAGGAGGTAGTCTTTTTCAGTGCTCATAGTGTTAGCAACAAGGTTGATTGGGTAAAAATTCATCCTAAGGAGGGGGAGTGGGGGGGGGGGGGGGGAGAAGGGATGGGGAACTTGGAAGACTATCCGATCTCGTGTCCTTGTTTGCAATCTTTCACTGTGTGGGAGTCCTGCTGACAATTACTTTTCCATTCCATCTTTTTGTATGGGGAGTTTTGCTCACAGTGGTGCTTTGCCAAAAACTCAACCTCTCTAGCTCAAAAGTGTCCCCGATTTCCACTACTAGCCCCTTAAGCCTTCTTTTCTGATCTTATGTTTTTACGAACCATTGGTCCATGGCGTACTTTGGGGAACGGGATCTGCTCATGTGGGCATGGGAACAACTTGTGGCTTTGTTCAGTGAATAGTTGTGGCGCTTGAAGGATTCTGATGTCAGATTCGGCCAATTGTTTGAAAAACTTGTTGACACATTTGCATCAGCTCCTTTATCCCAGAAACACTCATCTCTTTGGAAATGCTGTTTTGAAAACTTTCGGCGTCTTTGTGGAAAGTGGGAATTTCGTTTGGCCTATGTGCCCTTATAGGGTGTTATCTCTTATTCAGTGTCTGGGGTCCCATTTTATATTACCCTCCATAGGGAATTGCAGTGGCTTCGTTGTTTGGCGAGTTTTGGAGAGGGCGACAAACTGTGCACGAACCTTTTCATGCCGTTTTCTTTGGTGGAACTAGGGTTTATGTTTGCCGGCCGGCTTCAGACAGGGCTTCCAGTACTTCGTGATTGGATTCCTTGCCATGGGCAGCGTGAATCTGCAATGGACCGGTTACTCATCTATATTCACTTGTTTCCAGAGCAGTGAGTTTCTTTTCAAGAGTTCAGAAAAGCTAACGGCGATCTACATGTTCTGAGGTTGCTTCAGAATCGTAGTTACTCTTCTCAGAAAAAAAAAACATTGTTGTTGACTTGATGCTCAGCTTGAGTAACCCTACTCAAAATGCTTTCTTTTGAATTTTTTCTTCGCTTTGCTTTTATTGACGTTCAGCTAATTGACAAAAGACGGCTCAAATAAATTGGAATACTTCCAAAATGAGGATGATAGGGTTTTTATGTCGATTCAACTTATGGCAGAAGTACCTGGTGAGGTGTAGCCCATGTGTTCATTGAGTAGGAAAAACGATAACGGCGGTATAACTACGTGATCATGTAGTACCTTGCTGGCACCCCTGTTGCTTGTCTATAGTAAAATTTGAACGTCGGTTCAAGCAAGGTAAAAGGGAAAGGTTCAGTAAGTGAACAACTAGAGCAAAAGAAGGGTGGCCGAGGTGATGGTGAGGGATGGGGGTGGGGAGGGGGGGGGGGATGGGTGGGTTATAGATAATTTGAAACAATTGAAGTGTGGAGTGCTGAGATGGGTGCAAAAGATGAAAGGGTCGGGGAAAGTCTGTTCAAAATTCGAACAAAACCACTACACTGGACAAAAACTCACTTTTTTGGCGGATCCCATCACAATGCAGGTGTCTTGGCAGGATTAGAATAATTCAATACAGTTCAGGCAAATGTGCTGGAAAAGTGGCACGAGGGATGTGATTGTTCATCTTTCATTTTTTTTATTAACGTAGGAAACATGGGATCTTCTTAGGTTTAGGGGTCGTAGCTTCCTTTCGAAGGGTCGGCAAACAAAATAGCAATATCTCTGCATTAAAATGAATCTGCCTGTTATAAGATTTTTTATGGTTTTCGGGCGGGACTGTGGCGTTTCAAGGTCGATTGTTTGGGATTGAGCACCAGGAGAAGAGAGGGAGCCACCGCTTTTCTCATTCCTTCCGCTTACTCCGCTTACTCCTTGATGTTACGGGTACAGGGGGGGGGGGGGGAGGCGGGAGGTGTTAAGGATATTATTTATTATTCCCCTTTTGTCTCGTCCTGCTCTTTTCTGTGATGCAACGATAGAAACGAGTTATCGCCCATTGTTTCCATTTTCTCGAAGGCGGAGAAGCAGCGTCGACAATTTTGAGAACTGCTTCCCCGGCTTTACTGTTCTCATCTCTGCTAGGGTTGTCATGTATAGAAATGGCCCTCTCAAAGGTTGAATCTCTCGAGCTTAATTAGTCGTTAATGTTTTCTTCAGATGATCCATCGAGTAATAGTTAGGCTATTCCTTCTTCTCCTTGAAGATTCAGTATCATAGCGCCGTCGGTAGTTTTGGACATTTTTAAAAACCCATGGAAATCAGTCGATAACTGTTGGTGCAGTAGTGACAATATCGATCAACGAGGTCGCATCAGCAGACTTTCTATGTACACTGAAATAGGATAGAGCTCTTCAACTGGGCGAATGGGCAGAGCTCTTTCGACTACTGTCTTTAGGAATGGGACGGAGCGCTTTAATTCCGTTTCCGGCAACGACTCAGTAACGCCCTCAACAATTTTCTTCTTTGGACTGCAAGAACTCTGTCACGGACCGATCTTACTCACTTTCTTCCCAGTGTCGTTAGCTCGTGCCGCTGTCGATTGAACTGGGAAAGATCTCATCGATTTCCATCTATCATATCTCCATTCGCCACCATCGCACAAATTCTTCACTCTCCAACACTCTTTCTCTCAACGGTTCTCCCAACCCGAGCGATGGAGACCATCCTTTATCAACCTGAAGACATGGCACTGATACCGGAAATTAGAAGCAAAGTCAAGGAAGTCAGTTTGGTCATACTCGTCCAGCTGAAGATAAGAGGGCAGGTCTGTAATTGTATGGGCACGTACTGAGGAGGTCCAAGGACAAGAAACATCTCCCCAACCTAGTATCGCGGAGGACAAAGACGACTGCTCCGTCTCCGTCTCTCTGAGCGTCACACGAAATGATGACAGCGAGGGTTGTGAGAGTCTTCTCAGCATTGACTGATTTCCGCAATTTATCACTTCGTAATACAACACCTCTTCTTGATCTTCACAGCACAGCAGTTACTTGTTCCTCCAGCTAACCGCGGTCTACATACCGCCGTCTGCCTAGATAATGTCAAGTGTCATTGTCTAGCGCAATCCGTGTTCAAGGAGTACCAACTTTATGGCTCTACGATTTGTTAGCTAGTCGCGGAAACCAATCGAAGCCTTGATTGAGTGTCTGACTCTAACATCCCGGCTGTCGTAATTAGGACCAAAATTGAAGTTCTCGACTCCCCTCGCTATTGACGTATACTGAATATCTTCAAGTGTGTCCCTGAATGTTGTTGAGTGACTTCTGAACAGTTAGATTCACTCTGTCGTCTTCACGAAAATGTGGATGCATGTCGTCCTTCTCCGGACATAATGTTGTGTGCAAGATGGGAAGACCCTGTATTGTTTCCATCCTTCAGTTGAACGGCAGTTCAAACTACAACTCTCGAAGGGGACTGTTCGAATAGTTGAAGCTCTGGTCTTGTCAGCTTTCTCGCTGCCGTTGATATAAAAATGCACCCTCCAAGAAATTTGGTAGGAGAATAACCCCAATATTCTAATTCTATCGTTGCATCATAGTTTAGCAGCCCATGACTTATTATGAGCCATCTTTATTGTTAGCTGAACGTCCTAAAATATTCATTCATTTGAAAACGTCAATTAAGAAGGCATTTTACGTCGGGATATTCTTAAGCTTATCTCTAGCTCTTATCAACAACTCATAGAGATGATTCCTTTGGAAAAGTACTACTGATTCTGAAGCAACTTGAGAGTACATGGCAGATTCCGTGAGCTTCTATCTGAATTCTTGAAAAGCTTCTATCTGCTCTGGGGACACCTGTTTATAGATGAGAAACCCTTCCGTCGCGATTCCACAACCCCTTTGGCAAAGACTCTCAGGAGCGAAGTACTGAAAGAACAGAATGAAGAAGGTTTGGTGACATAAACTCTAGAACATCCAAAGACTGTGTCATGAAATGGTACTGCACGGTTCTGAGCGCTCTCTTTAAGGCGTCAGACGACGAATCCTTTGCAATTTTCTTTGGGGGTAATATGAATTGGGTACTCTGAACGTTGAGTAAGGCGTAACTTCTCATAAGAGTACAATAGCTAGCAAACTTCTCACTTCCATCAAAGTTGTAGGAAGTTTTGCAAAGAGCACTTCCAGGGAGGAGTTTGTTTTTGGGGTTTAGGTACTGCTCTAATTGTATCAAAAGTTTGTCAAGACAATCTGACCAAGTTTGGCAATCGATTCCTCGAGCTGTCACAACTGTCCACAGTACAAAGATCACGGTTTGTTCACTTACCCATGGGAGCAGATCTTAGTAGGGTTCAACCTTGTTGCTATCATTACAAGCACTAGAAATGACTATCTCTTTTGTTAATTCATCATTTTCTTTTGGTCAAGCAGGAGCATGTTTACCACAGACCCCACGGGAGGTTTTGCAATTGTTGCGCGGAAGTTCGGGACTGAGCGAGCCATTCCGTCATCCCACTTTGCTACTGGGAAAATCGATACCGTGTGCTCGAAGGCCTGCTGGTATCACGAAAATTCGATGGGAAAGGATGGTGTGGTATTGCGAGCACGGGATCCGAACTCGACATCGTCTACAGAGCTGTCTGTGCAACCGGCCATTGCGTAGTGCTCCTTCCTGGAGCGGGTGGTTCTACGAGGCCAACTGTCGCGGGCATCGATCGCTAGTGGGTCGTCTTCTTGCGATGGGTGAGTGTGTGGCACGGAAGGGAACTCCCAGCAATCCAAGGCACACTCAATCCGGGGACCTCGAAGAGACTTCGACGGGTCGAGTCCATCGGTGGGAAACCAAGAACAACGCGCGTGCGCGGGGGGAAGGGGGGCGGGAGGGAGGGAAAACTTAGGGTGGGCACATTAAATCTCGTAATTTTATTGTTCATTATTTTTGTACTTGTATTTTGTACTTGTTTGTACTTACTTGTATTGTAAATAAACTTTATAACAATGTAAGATTGTAGTGAACCCAGAGATTGAAACACACTTAAAAATCAAAAACAAACATCATGAACATAATGCAACAGATGAAATTATCAACTCATTTATTTGCTGTAAACACACGCAACATAAGCACAGGAGTCGTCAAACACCAAATTTGGTGACACACAACATGCGCACTACCTCAGACATCACGCATGAGCACAACTTCCACACACCATTCTCAACATGTGCATGTACCACAGCCAGAGCTAAACGTTTTCGTCGTTCGAGTCATCTAACTATTCACTCCAACGTTGAAACGGAATACTAAACAACCTCTAAACAGCGTGGTTGACTCTGGTTGGTACAAACACTTTCCGTGGCACTCCCTTACGCTCCCACACCTTCGAGCGCACCCACACACAGACTCAGACACGCACATTTGTGAGCGGGTGTGCAATCACCACTTTTCGAAATTTACTGGGCGGATACGTGGCATTCTCTCAATTTTCACACATTCTCACTACCATTTACACTTTTCCTGCCGCAGAATATGATCACAGCGCACTTCCCTTTAGAAAATGGAGACCACCTGCCCTACACCCTCTACATAGCAAAATGAGCCCACTGAACTCTCTAGCAGTACCGTAGACACTTTAAACACTTTAAAACTAAAACCCCCTTTTACAGTAAAAAAATATTCTCTCCCCAAAAAAAAATTCTAACACATCCCCGTACCCGTTCTCACCTTTCAAAAACGCCTATACCTTGTCACATGCAGGCCACTACAATCTCCCCCCAGACCTATCTTAGTAGGCAATGTTCCCGCTTTCACCCACTTTAATCCTTCCATCTTTACTGCTTGAATCTATGCCGGAATTCTTTTTCGGACCCCCCACTCACATCCATGCTTACGCACCCACACGTATCCGCCCAACTACTGCAGCTGAGCCCGAGCAAAAACCGTAATTCCTTTCAATGAAAAGGTGATTCTAGTCTACCCTGCGAACTACAACAAACAATCTTTTGAAATAGTTCTTCTACGCTAATCAAACTAACCCCCTATGGCTGCTTTCATAGTCCGCAGGCAGGCGCGCAGGCGCGCTGGCGCGCAGGCAGGCGCGCTGGCGCGCTGGCGCGCTGGCGCGCAGGCAGGGGCGCAGGCAGTGCTAGGGGGGAGGAGGGAGGCAGACAGTGTGAGGCAAACATCCACGCCCCTTCGAGGGGTTGAAAACAAACAACCTTCGAAGGGGCGTGGACTGTTTGCCTTACACTGTCTGCCTCCCTCCTCCCCCCTAGCACTGCCTGCGCCCCTGCCTGCGCGCCAGCGCGCCAGCGCGCCTGCCTGCGCGCCAGCGCGCCAGCGCGCCTGCCTGCGCGCCAGCGCGCCTGCGCGCCTGCCTGCGGACTATGAAAGCAGCCTATGAAAGAAAACTTTCGCGGAATGCCCGGACCCAGCTTACGCATTCACTCACATTTCTCCAGACCCACCTACAAACAAGCACACACAAAACGATACCTCAGTTAGAGTTCTACTTACCTGATGAAACAGAAATTTACTTACCTGATAAGTGCTCGATAAGAGGGAGAGAGGAATAGGTATGGATGTAAAGCTCATTCCCAGTTAGCAATTGTCTAAATCCCTCCTAAAATTTTAGTCACCCAAGAACTAGTTCAAACCAGGCTATGGTAAGCTAAGTCAATCAGGTAAAGTTAGAACCTCTGGATATTTGCCAAACATCTCAGTCAAATTCCAGTAAAACCAGGTAGGGCCTAACAACCACTCAACCATTCCCACTGTCCAAGAAGCATACCCACATTCGAAACCCACTCCCGTGCTTCTTAACCCCTTGATCAAATCAATACCAATAATCAATCTTTACTCAAAGCTCACCATGGGTTTCCTTCCTTAGCCCAAATATTCTTCTTTATGATGCGGCCTTCTAACTCTCCCGGACAATAAGAATTCCCTTCTCAATGATGTGTGTAATGAGGGAGGGAAGCAATACTTTCTGATCGATTCAAGAAGAGCAGCACCATGAAGAAGGGTGCCACCACCACTTCATGCTATCCCACACCTACCCCACCCCCTACCCCCCCCCCTCCCCCCTCCCTCCCTCATCTCTCCAATACTACTATACCTACTATGAATGAAACGACCATCTACTCACGCACCATCTACGCAAACTACTCATCCACACTGACACACCCGCTCACGCATTCATGCCCAATGACCATATACTGCAATACCAACTAGCTCAATCAGAAAAATGTCCTTAGAAGCAGAGTCTGGTTTGATTTTAAGGTCAGAACGATGTCCCATGAAAAATTCACTCTTGACCAGACCCTACTTCTAAGGACTGATTTTGATTACGAATATTTAATCAACAACGGAAACAACAAAAACAACTGCAACAAGGACAAATCAAAACAATAAGCAACTATGAACACAACACTACCTAAACCCTCATGTTCTCTGTGAAGTACATCTCAGTCAATTGGTCACTACTTATAACTGAAAAATTTCCCAAATAGCTAGGAACTACCACCTCCCCTCCCCTTTGTCCCTAACCGGAAGAATTTCAAAACAACTTCCGTTCCTGGTCAAAAACAATCCAACTAGGTAGTAGGTAGTTGGAATTGGAATATCTCGAAAAGGTGCTGTTTGAGTCCCCATTGGAGCAAGATATCGAAACGATTTATGTTCGATGTAAAAAATAAAAGACATTCACCAAAAGGCTCAGCATGTCCCTCTAGCTGTCTCCTACCCCTCCCCCGCCCCCCTCCCCCTCTGCCCTGGAGTAGGGTACCAGAAACGTGTCCGTTCCCGGTGGGAAACAACCTAACAGGTTAACAAGATATCCCTTGATGGCTGATGGATTGATTGATCCCCTATTATAAAAGAATATCGAAACCATATTACTGTGATGTACAACTCAGCAAACAAAAAAGTTCGCAACGAAATGATCCTCCAACTGTCATCCCCCCCCCCCTCCCTACCTTACCGGCTTATTCATTTTTTTTTTACCACGAACGGACTTTGCTTTGATATACTGCCTTTGATGCAGAATATCAAAGCTGTCTCCGTTCCAAGTGAAAAAAATCAATAAGACAGTAACTACGAGCAACTGAGACATCTCAAATAGAAGTGGTCGATCCCCCACTGAAACATCAACATCGAAATACGTTCCACCTTAATACACAACTCAACAAATTAGGAATTATTATATTTGCACTGTCATACTAAACCCGTCAGACGGGAGCGGAAATTTGGTACGGGCACTCGACTCTTACCGTAACCCCTGGTTCACCCACCACCCACTCCCGTGTCCATGCCCAAGGCCCCTTTTCGACGGGTCCTATATGTGACGGATGAGAATTTGCGTATCAAAATGGGGTCATGCCTTGCTGGACTACTGTAAGAGCCGAGTGCCGTACTGAATTTTTGTTTCTGTCCCCGCAGGAACACCATCCTGACGGCATCGGTCGAGCGAATCGTTTGTGATGTATTTTGTGAACTGCACAGTGTACACGTCAAAATCATCCAGATGCCGATCTCCGTTGCAACTGGCTGGAAATGGAGGTAATCACTACATTAACAATGAAAGTTATCCTCAATCGAAAATTGTAGTGTTGTTATTAATCTGTTACCATCAATATTCTAACGCGAAGAATTTTCAATTAGATGAAAAAGCTTACCTTATAAGCTTCAGTAGCTTCACAAGCTCTCCTGGAATATACCCGTCTTTTCGATCTCGTTCAATGAACTCGTACATCGGACTTGTCCCATCTGCAATAAATCGATTATAATTCACTCGTACTGCATTGTAACGTTGGGATACCAACTTGGAGAATCCAGAAAGAAAAGTAAGTAGAAAAGAGCGGTTTTTCGCCCAAGCATCCGGGGGTTCTGGTAACGTGTTCAATTTTGTGTATCCGTTAGACAATCAGCGATCATCAATCGCGTCTCTTCACGAGTTCCCCGCCAGGGAGCCTTCGTGCATCTGATTCTTTGAGATTTAGAGTTGTGAAGTAGAAAATTGGCAGATTGGATAAAAACAATGTCAGGGTAAAGCTGCAACATTAGACCGAATCTCGTTCTCCGTACTCTGATTTCATTTCGAATGGTCCATTCGCCCTTGTTTTCGTACGCTTCGGGTATAGGAGCCTCCACTACACTCACCCGTGAAGATTATAATCAAGTAAGAAGTAAATTGTTATTCCGCGTTCCACGAACGAAGATCACTTCTGGTGAAGATGGGCAGATAGGACGTCAAACTTCAGCAAATGCCATCGCTCGAAAATGGACGGCAATGAGGGATGCCTCATGGGGCGCATGGTGGAGAGCAAGCCACAAGTGCCTCAAGACTGACTTAGTCGGCTAACGACAGCTCCAATCCGTTCCTTGGCTACGTCTACAGCAACGCGCCAAACTTGGGCGGTAACTTACAGTTACATTTACCTTTCCCTACATCGGGTTTTCGTGTTCATTAAAGGCTGAAGTAGGACTTCAAATATATAGATTATAGACACACCAGGCGGCTACGCACGCTCTCGCGCGCGCTAGGGGCTCTAGCCATGAGAGACGGGGCCGCATGAGCTGATTTGTATTATAGACCTTTATCGGATTCATGAGTTTCCGCTCAAACCTCGCCTCCTGTGGGCGGAGTCCGGTCCTGCTACCCACCATAAGTTTTCCCATCACGGTGCCTGTACTCCTACCAAATTTGAACCTTCTAGCTCTATGAGGACAGGAGTTATGAATTTTTCGCACAAACCCCGCCCATTGTGGGCGAAACCTAATCCTGTCACCCACTATAAACGTTCCCATCCTATCTGGGGTATTTCTTCAAAATTTGGACGCTCTAGGTCCACGGGGACTGGAGTTATAATTTTCCGCACAAACCCCGCCCATTGTGGGCGAAACCTAATCCTGTCACCCACTATAAACGTTCCCTCCTATCTGGGGTATTTCTTCAAAATTTGGACGCTCTAGGTCCACGGGGACTGGAGTTATAATTTTCCGCACAAACCCCGCCCCTTGTGGGCGGAGTCCGGTTTTGCCACCCGCCATAAGTTTTCCCATCACGCCGCCTGTACTCCTACCAAACTTGAATTCTCTAGGTCTATGGGAACCGGAGTTATGGATTTTCGAATATGAATGTAAGAAACGATGCGAGCTTCGAGGCATGCTCCTCCCATTGTGGGCGGATCTCCGGTGACGTCATTTATGCTGGAGACATCTTTGACAATACTTCTCCTACACAACTTTTTCCTGCTCTGATGGCTTTCTCCAAACCGAGTTATAAACATTTTCATAAAGCATTGCGTTTTTGGAGAACGCCCCGCCCACCGGGGTTGGGTCTCCCCAGTTCGATCTAACTTACCAATGCACACCTCTAGCCACCTTTAAACCCCAATTTTGAAGCGGTCTTGTGACTGAATTTAAAATCATGGCCCTCAGTCCAGCTCATTTCGATGCCCGCCACGCCCACTGTGGGCGGGGCTTCGCCAAGCTGATGTGTGTTTTATACTTCTGAGGACATGGCCCACCCATCCCACGCTTGACCCCGGTCTCTTCAGGCAGAACTAAAGGAGTTAAGGAATTTCCAGACAGACAGACAGACAGACAGACAGACAGACAGACAGACAGACAGACAGACAGACAGACAGACAGACAGACAGACAGATAGACAGACAGACAGACAGACAGACAGACAGACAGACAGACAGACAGACAGACAGACAGACAGACGAAGCGCTTTATAGTAAGTAGGATAGCTTTCTATTTGCTATATTTCATGCACTATTATGAATTATGTAACTCTTACAACTACAAAACTACCCCAATGCATTAGTAGTGTTGTAAAAGTGCAAAGATTTCGACTAACCAGCTACATCTCGTTTCCGCCGATTTCGCAGCCCTTTTTCAGGAACCGTGCTGGAGAACAATGCTTCACCATTGAGCAGGGTATTGACATCACTGAAAAAATTCATAATAATAAATAAATATGTAGTGAGCAGCAAGATAAATGGCCGTATTGATGCATACTGATCCGTGGATACATGCTACTCACGACCTTTGTGATAGCGAGATTATTCGTCAGAACTTCTACCAAAGAAACCAATGAACCGGCGTATCTCCAAGGTCGTTAACGAAAATTCATCCTAGTAACCAAGCTGGCACAGAGAATCATTAACGACCAAAAGGTCCCACGGATATAGAAGTCGAAGATCTATTGCACCCTATCGATAATCCATTCCTTCTTGAGACCTTGAAGCGTGAACTATAGAGATGTCATAATTAGTGTATAATATTCAGAACCACAAATGTATTACATAGAGATTGAAAAACTGTGCTTATAGATGGAGAGATTCTTCAGAATCTTTCTTAATACCTATATTCACTTATATACTCATTTAGTATATTCAATTATTTACTTATTGACGAACTGAACCAGATGGCATGGTGTCAGAGTGCTCAACTTTGCATATTGGTTACCCCACAGCTAGATAACTGTGCTTTATGAATCCAGAAAGTTGGTCTGAGCTGTCCGTGTCAGCCGACTGGAAACGCTCTCGTCAACCCTCTCTGACAAATCGAGTCCAAGATAAAAAACGACAAAAATCAGATGCCGAACTGAATAAAAAGCAATCCAAAATTCCAGTGAAACATTGATAATCAAATGTCAGCATTGGCTTTTTAGCTGTTTAGGCCGTCGAAGAGAATGAACCTTTGGGATTCCCAGAAAAAGCAATTCAGCGGCAATCCATGTTATCCATGGGATAAGGGTTATATTATTATGGTATAGGAACGATCGTGGAGAAAATCAAAAGTCCGCTCAAAGGAGCGAGTTTGTAGGCTTGTAGAGACTGGTTCGGCGTTATAAAAACACCAAAAACTCGGAATCATATCAAGTGTTGGTGTAAATCATCCCAAGTTGCAGTTGGTGTTGGTGTTGGTGGGCATTAAAGCTTCAAGGATCTCCAGCGAAACACTCAACTAGCCAAACACACGTTACCAACCACGTGGATACAAAATGCAAATTAAAGATTTAAAAAATTGAGCAGGGAGCGGACAAAAACAAGGAGAGTTAGGGAATGTTCGGGAACTCGCGCAGCATTGACCAGCGAAGTCGTGCAGTCCAAAGTCCACGGCCGGGGCATCGAATTATTGCGGTCAAGTTTCTTTTCTCAGCATGGGTTGTTCAACGTTGAATCCAACTGGATATTGATTATAGTAAGTTACCATAATATCAATTTAGCACTAGCAGTAGCACTGACCAATGTGTACAGGGCGTTTTTTTGCCGTTCATCTTTTCATAAGGTTCCTATTTGACAGAAGTTTCTGAGAAATCGAATTGGGTGTGTGCCATCAGAAAGTCATCAATATCGCAGCATTTGTTCTCCACCCACAAATGGCCTCGAACGCACCGGAGACACCTATTCTCGTGTTCAAAACAATTAGAAATAAATTAGCAGTATTGAAAAGTCTTCTAGTAAAGATCGGAAGACCCCTTTCCCGTGCTGAGACCTTGAAAAACTCCAGTATCGAAAATTTCCATCCCCCAAAAAATTCAGGTAGATGTAGACAAACTCGACTAGTTTGAATCCTCTGAAGCCTACATTGAATTTCGAGTAGATGTAGTACCAGATTTTATGCCATTTTAAAACTACGGAGATCTGACGACGTCGACTTTGGCCAGGAAAGTCTAGCTCCACATATCTTATTCAGAAAGAAGGAACAGGTTAATTGGAACGTCAATCCACGAGCCGATCGTACCTCCACAATCGTCTACCAGCAGAACCCCTTTCCATTAATCTGATCTCAGCCCTATTTTCAATCCCACTTCCAGTTCTGGCAAGACGAAACTGCCCACAGAATCGAATGATAGATTCAAGTAAGGAATACGGTAGAAGCAAACATGCCCACTTTTGAAGGATATGAGTAACTTGTATGACACCTATTTCACCTACTAGCTCCGGTGAAGCTTTGTTTGGGGGATTGGCTACTACTCACTTCCAATATCGAGCGTAGGAGCGCACAGAAGTAGGGATAGTCGACAAACTACATTCCTTCGGGTAAAAACATCCTCCAAGCACAAGTTTAATCAGCTACCCATTCTTTTCTGCCCTCTAGCGCTCACTGCAGGAAAGGAGCAATGGCTCTCCCCCACTACATTTCAACCACAATTCCTATGAACGACGACCCGGGGAAAGAAGAGGAATCTCGAAATTGTACCCCAATCATGTTATGAATTTTTCGAAAGGCATTGAACATCACTGACCGTTACCTCAGGAGCCCCGAATACGTCCATGATCGCCACTTTATCGTTGAAAATTCTCTGCATCTATGCATCGCCACTTTATCTCTTTGAGATTCCTCCACGTAGCAAATCTGAAAAGGAATTACCATTTTCTGAGTCAAATAACCAAATACTGGTCCTCAACAAATGGAGGAGCCTCCAAACACTACTCTTTACTCGTGCGAAAAAAAGTAAGATACGAGTGAAATGAACTACTGAAGCTCTGCTTTCAGCAAAAGTGATGAGGCCATCTGAGAAGACCTTCAGCAACTGCAGTCCCAAGAAAATTGTAAATAAAATAAAAAAAGGCGAAAAATTCAGAAGAGTAAGCGAGACAACCGTTAACGGAAATCGATGAACAGCGAGCGAGAGGAGGGGGATGGATGGGGAAAGGTTTAAGGTCCACTAGGTGACCCGGAGGGTCAAATTACGCGCACCTTCAAGAGATACAGTAATCAAACTTTGATAGAACGAAAATCATTTCATGTCCATTTCAACTCAGTTCCCTAGTAGGAACGCAACATGCAGTATCACATCACTTTATCAAGATCCTATTTGGGTGGCATCCTTGGAGGCAGCGTCTGGAGTGGTTCCGAGAGTAACCTTACAGTGCTACGATCATGGAAGTCAATAGGCCCACAGTCGATAGAGACATTTCATTTCGATCCGAGCCCCTCTACTTCATTGATTTTTTGAAGTACTTCCCGAATTATTTATATATTTGTTTATTAACTGCACCCATGGTGCCCCACAGCAATCAGGTGTTCAAACGCAGCGATGGAAAACATAGAAAAGAAAACATAAAAGTCTTCAAAACACCAGCTCCAGCACGTCACAATCAGAGAGGACAGGGCAACATTCGTTTACGTTTAACCCTTTGACGACAATGCCGATTTCGACGTGACGCGCCCATGGGACCACGCCCCTTCCCTTTCGTGCGCGACTGGCACCCACCGGTGGGTGCCATGGTCCCAGGGGTAAATCCTTCCTCTGACACAATAAGTTTAGCAATATTTCGCTTGAAATGGAAGTATCAAAATATTATTTTATCCATTATAATTAAGTGAGGCTTGAAAATGGCGTTCGGAAGCAAGGGGGGACAAATTCTGAAAACAATATTCACAGTAAAAATGCGTCTTACATTAAGATTCTTTAGTATCAAATTATGCTTTCCTAGTGCGCCTGCTGAGAAAGTGAAAACACAGTGCAACAGTTGTTACGGCTTTTACTGTCTGCAATATTTCCAGGATGAACAAAAATCTTGCAGAAGTACCTAGGTTTTTTCTTCAGTGATACCCCATTGCATATATGCGTTTGTAATAAATAAACTTTAATAAAACAATAATGTGGACCATGTTGAATATAAATACCATGAAGTTAGTTATTAATTATGAAAATATCAAATAAGTTTCAAATGTGCAAATAAAGAAAAAAAGATGGTGGCACCCAACATTGGGTGCCACGGTCCCATGCGCCAGTCATAGTGGCACCCGCCGGCGGGTGCCATGGTCGTCAAAGGGTTAAAGAATGCAGTTTGGAACCCTTATACGCTATAGGAGATGCTATAAGGCTGTTAACTCTGTTGAAACTTATTCGCCAACTTATTCGTTTGTGTTGTATTTTCAATCGTACAGTTAGTGTTTTGGGTGGAGTTATCGTAGTGGCAAGTGGCTCACTATTAGACACGCATAGGTACTAGTTCGATCCCTGGCTCGATATCCATTCAGACCAACCTGTCTTACGTTCCTCTGGTGCCTGCTATTCGGTAGCAGATCTCTTCCGGAGGATAAATACCTGAGACTTGTACATCAGCTGGCCAAAGCAAGTAAAGTCAATCCCAATAGATTTCCATCTTTTTTTATAGTTACGTTCTACCAAGAAATTTTCTTCACAGTAAGCTTCCTCTCATACAGATCACACAAAACTAAGTAACTCATCTACTACACCTGCCGCAGAAAGGTAAGCGTTTGTGGGTGCAGTTCATCATAAATAAGAAATCGCTATTCCTAGGTATCGTGAAAGTTCTAGGGAAAAACAATGCTCCCGTCCCCTTCAACTGCAACTGGAACATATCTTTTGTCAGCCTTGTTCACGATGGGATGCTCAAGCCGTAAGGCAATGAGCTTTTACGAAATACTTCTTGAGCCGTCATAGAAAACTACTGAAAGAGATGGAAAATGGCGTAGGATAGTGAGCAACCGATTTGCCTTGAAACATGAAAGACTGCTGACTCAGATTGTTTCTTCACCACGGTAGAAACATAGACTTTTGGATGCCTCGGGGATGGGTGACCACTCTAGTTTACTTGACTTACAAAAACAAAGCCACAGTAAGCATTACGGATCCTAGACCCTCCACAATAAAATAAAAATCCTTAGAAGGATTTCTAATCCATAGGAGAATTAGAGAAGTAATGATGTGGGAACGTGGAAGGAACCCCGTTCAACTACCACGAGCAATTTAAACCGATAATCTTTATCATACAGAAGGATGCTCTGCGGAGCATTTGAAAAAACAAAGAAAATATCGATCGATCAGTAATGAGAAACAGAGGAAAAATTCAGTGAACATGTGTAAATTGATACAATGGCACAGATTTCAATTTGGCAATCGATAAAAGACAGTAGACATTTGGTACAACGATGACAGCAACTTCGTGAAAATTTTGAAAATTATTATGCGTTCAGTGATCGGGACAAAGACTTAGCTATTCTTCGTCGGAAACATTTTTTATATTACAGAAAATAGAAAGCTAAATAGTCTCCATAGATACTAAAGGCATAGAACATGATGGCGGAAAGGGGCGGGGAATAAAACCCATTTTTGTGTGCGTGCGCAACGTGGCCGATGACGTCGACGCAGTGCAGCGCGCGGTCTCGCCTCTTCGATCGATAAAATAGGGAGCCGAGTCAAAACGCTGACAAGCCGGCGAACGTCACTATCAGAACCCAGACGGCATGTGGCCGTTAAATGTCTGGATTTACCAATTTTTTAAAAATATTTCTGTCCCGTTCCCCAGTAAGTTTTAGGACCACTTGGCTGAAAAATAAGATGGGCTACCAGTATGTGCGAAACATAAAAATCAGAAATTTATATTATGTTTGTAGTCGTGGTGTTGTGGCTCCTTTTTCCAATTCTTGAATTTGTTGAAGAGGCAGGTTGGCGAAAGAACGGAGCACTTTCCTGAAAAGTAAAATAGTTTATTAATGAATGCAAAGATCAAGAGCAAATAAATCGGCTGGACTAGATGTTGTAATTCATGACGCGTATGCGTGCGGTCGCGTGTGCGCTAACGCCGCACTTGCCAAAGCCTAGAGTAGCGTTGAAAACTATTTCTTATGCTGATGATGACAACATATTGAGAAATTTCTCCGTCAAGGTAAAGCGGCAGGAATTCCCAACTAAGAAGACCTTTTGATTATTTTTATTTTCCCAGTGCTCAGCAGCTGAATCGCCATAGGCTGCTTTCATGGTCCGCCGGCTGGCGCGCCGGCTGACGTAAAACGAATTAGTTCGTGTAAGAAATCTACGTCTCTTGCATTCTATTTCACGGTAAGATTCTTCACGGTCGGGTTGGGAAATAAAATGCAACAGGCGTAGATTTCTTACACGAACTAAATCGTTTTACGTCAGCCGGCGCGCCGGCCGGCAGGCCGGCGGACTATGAAAGCAGCCATAGAGTAAGTAAAATGCACTTGAAATATTCTTTTATACGGTCCCTACTGCAAGTATACTGCGTAGCGTCTTCTGCAAGGAGTGACTAGCGCCAAACTCTTCGCAGATGTTTTTCTGGGATAGATTGTAACCTTGTTGCAAAGCAGTTACATTTGAAGGCAATATTGAGAAAGCTCAATTCCGCTGTGCAGTGAGGCGATGGCTCCCAGGTGAGAGGTTATCTACCATATCGGCCCGGTCAATACTTAACACAGGCGAACCCTAGCTCTGCAATTTGGGCATCTGATGCATGCCCCGCCCGCCGGAGCGCACACGCAGCGCGTTTGGATGACGCCATAGCAAGTACCCCGGTATGGAGCGGACGTCGCTGAAACGCTCGGCGGCAAGGGCGCGTACTCTGGCCGATGATACAACATCCATTACTCCATGCAATTTTTTTTTTACTTTTCAACATATTTTTTGAAAATTACACTACCTGCATCGACATCCTCAGGTAACGCTTTCTTCTTCCTTTGCGAGTATCGACGGATAGCCGCGTGGAAGTCATCTTCAATGCGCGGCGATGGCTAAAATAACCAATTTACTAGGGATAAATCGACTAAACTGCATGAAGAAGTTGATTATTTGAAACCCCTACCTTTTTGATAGAAGTGTCGGATGTGTAGGCTTCTTTCAATTCAGCCACAAGACTAACAAGAAGATCATCAACATCATGGTCCAAGGCGACAGAGATTTCGAGATTCTCAAAACCAAAATGTGCGGCTGCTGCTCGAACCTCTGCAAATAGTACGTGATACTGCAAACGATGCTACTCTTGACATTTGTGGACCGAAATTAACATGGTCTCCCCTTTTGGCGTGAGAAAAAAACTCATTGGCCTGCGAAGCTTCACAGGAAGCACTATGGTATTGTCGGAATTTCCGCTTCAGGAAACTCCACCTACTTCCCTTGGTTCCATCTGCATATTTCAAATTGTCTGATGTAACTGATACTCAGCTCTTACATACGACTAATAATAGTCATTAGAGATGATCTATACTGAGCAGATGTGGTATCGTGGCAAGTGGCGCATTATCACACACTTAGGGTCACGGGTTCAAATCCTGAATAAATCCGCTTAGGCCACTCAAGCCTTTAATACCTTCGGGGTCGGTTAGTTTGGTACCAGACCCGTCCAAGAGGATGAAAGCTCTGACTTATTCACCGGACTGGCCACTGATTGCCATTGTACGGGCCAAATACGTACGTATTCAATAAGCCACTGCGATTCTGAATGAGGGTCGAATGTGGTGCGTATTCTCGAACGGGCCTGATCAACGTCAAAAAAGTATTAAATACTTGATGACGGGTACATAACCGCCATAATTCAATGCTATCCAAAGGTAGCAGGAATCGATTGGTAAAGTATGTCACGGGCGATGTAGTCCTTTCCGATTCTCACAGAAAGTACTAAATTCACTAGTAGCTCAAAGTACTTACCGCTTTTTGTCACGGTCCGCTTTCGTTCCAAATCGGCTTTGTTACCAGCGACAAGTATCGGTGAATTCTTGCAACTAGACGATTCCCTAATCATCTAAAAGTGCGTCAATGAATTGGATAGAAAGCAATTTTCGAAAACGGTGTGCAATATTACTTTTGATGTGAGCTTTTCTCTTTTCTCACTAACTTAATGAGATAATTCTCCGTTTTTTAAAGTTTTCAACAAAAACATCGAATTACCTCGATAGCCATTGTGGCTTGTTTCCAACTTCTTCTTGAATCTATACTATAAATAATTACAAATGCATCCATTTCGTTCGACATCCAGGTAGAATCTGACTAAAAAAGGAAGAATTTCAAATCGCCAATTAGTTCGCACAAGAGAAAGGGAAAAAGATGAGAAAAAAAAATTCAAATTTCAAAAAATTGCAAGTATTCAATTTTTTCGAATTTACCACGAGTAACTTTTGAACAGCTTGAAGTTTGATTACACAATACAAATGTTGAATTGTAATGTGTAATACCGCTTCCCTATCCTATCTTTGGTACGGGGTTGCTGGAATCATTAGCCATGTGTCAAAGTAAATAATGATAGAAATTTCATAACTCACGTCAGAACAATTATTAAAAATAGAATTCAATGTCGATAAAGACTTATGAAACATAAAAATAATTCTAATCTATAAATAGACTCTGGTCAGAAAGTGGGCCTTCAGATCAGAGCTTTAGAAGAAGAACTGTACGAAAAATCCCGTATCTGGTTGAAAAAACCAAGCAAAATACGTAATTCAGCAAGTGACATGACTTGATGATTCCAAAATTCCCATCGTCTCTCAATGGTAATCGATTCATAGATTTTTCATTTATTTTTCTCACGGTACATCTTACAGGAAAGCCCCAGAGGCTACCAAAGATCAGTGTTTTTGTTTTTGCTTTTTTGTTCTTTCATGTTCAATTTGATTAATTCATTCAAAATCAAATTTGATCAGTCATTAACTGAGCTACACATGTATACAAAATTATAACTCTCCCCACGTTTACTTCGATTACTATTTTCCAAATTTTAAACATAACATTTCACTGGATAACCGGCATAAATGAGCCCCGTTATGATCGCTAAGACCATTTCACAAAAGGCCCATTGTGAGTGACCATGCAGCACTTCTCATCGAATATTTATAACTGCTGGAGTGGAAAGCTTATTGTTGTACTTACCATATCGCTCTCGAAGAAAATCAAATCCAATTCCTGACCGCCAATACAAATGGAAACTGTGTTCTCATAGTCTTCTGAAAAAGTAGCGATTATCCTGTGTGGAATTTGCAAAAACTCCAAAAAATGTGTTATTCTTACGGATTTCATCGGCAAAAGCATTCTTGTATTCGGAAGTGATTAGCTGGGCCGATCAATGATGATTTGCCGGTGCCCGTATCACCTACCACACTTATCTGAAAAGCCATCTAATTGTTTCTTTTTTGTAATCCTTGAATGCCCAGAAAAGAAGTGATAATTGTTTTGGAGTTAATCATTTGAAATATTCAACAAAAGCTGTTTCTGATGTGGTAAGACTCGAATGGTCTACACATGTACCAAAGGTAACGCAACGCATTCCTCAGGGCGTCCTTAATACGTATCAGAAGTAAAAGCTCAGCAGCAAGGGGTGCTTGTTCACCATCACATACATAGCCCTTGAATAGGACCTCAAGCATGTCATTCACAGTTCTGCACTCCCTAGGTCGACCAGGTTCCAACCTCCCACTATCATCGATCAAAGGATTTGGAAGCATGAAGATGATGGGTGGAAGTAGCACTTTCACACTTCCATAAACATAATATTATCCATATCAGTCGTTATCACTTGCTATCACTCCTCGTCAGCCGTCGAGTGAATGAAAATGATGGTGGGAACATCATCTGACCTCATCATCACTTGGGTCCAGGGGAGAAACGGAAAAAATAAAGAGCATTCAGGCTTTTGGGACCGAAAATCCTGTCAAGTGTCACTTTGTTGGGGCAAAATGAGGGATTGGAGGTTTCGAATGGTATGGAGAAACTCTATCCAAAGCTTGAGCCTGTCTACAGCTCGAGGACGAGTACACCCAATGTTACTTTGCCCAAGCATGCACTCTTCGAAGCTTCTTATACCACTGACGCCGGACTGTCAAATGGAGAAGCTCTAGATCAAGAGCTCCGCTGATCCCCTAAGGTTGGCTATGTTCCTATCCAATTTCACCGGAAGATATTACACATCCATGAGTGATGGGCTTGTCATCATCCGAGACACATTGCCCTTTACAAATGCAGCTCCATTGCAGCTAGCTGCAATTTTTTTGGGTTACGTCAAAACAAACCTCAAAATTTGTAACTACATAGCTGCCGAGGGACTGTTCATCGAACACTTCAAAGATCAAAAAGCTCAAGTATAACTAGAAAGAAAACGGCCAAAGCGTAATTAGTTAGGTTTGGCAGAAATAAGAGCTTCAGCTGAGGACCCTTTTGTGAGAAGGAAGTATTACAAGACGTCATCCAAGACATGAGTTTACGCGGGAACGTAGTAAGCCCGTTTCTTATTGGAGGCTTCTTCGAATCCGCTAGGTACTGAAAGCCCTTCAACTCTCCAATCAAAAGATTTTGTGAAGCGAGGTGTGGGAAAGGAGAGAATTAGTAGAATTCAAGAGCTTTAACAATCTAGCACTGAAGTCTAACAATTACCTTATAAGTCTTGTGACTAGTAGACGGAATTGTCACGCCAGCGTTGGCGTTAGCAGCGGCAGCAATTTCTCGTCGTGAATCTTCACTTGACGACACGCTCTCACTTCGAGAATCTCTAGCTGAATCTGATCCCGATATTGGATACGGTGATGGAGATTTGTCACCTGAAGTTACTGTGGGTTACTGTAGCTGATATACAGTAACCAAAAACAACTTACTTTTAGCGCTTTCTTCATTTCGCTTTCTTCTGAATGAGTCTCCACGGGACACTACAGCCCCTTTTTCATCGATCCTGAACTGGCGCACCCTAAATCAAATTTTTCATTAGAACTACGGTCGTCTAGTGAAACATGCAGAGAGGGGATCAACGAAATTTTCGGTGTGTTTTAGGTGTGAATATGTCTTAGTTCTTCGATGCACAATCCGAGAGCTACCGTAACTCCTGTTCAATTACGAGAATCTATGCCCAATCACTACGAACAGATTCGCGCGAATTTTTGCAAAAAAAAGTTACGACGTGGTAGACGTGAAATGATGAAAGGTTGTCAGCTGTTCCACAGCACGTGCATATTTTGTTTATCATTTGCTAGAATAAAAATCATTCTGGGGTTATTTTAAGATGACACTAATGACGCTGACACTGATGTTCGAGCACTAACGGGTACACTCGTAAAGCCATCGAATAGGTCTTGACTCAGGACTTTTACAGAAGTAATCTACAACATTCTACGGTTCTGATTAACCTATCTGAATCCCATGTTGCATTACTTGAATACCAAGGGCAATCGAAAGGGGATCAAAAACGTTCAAACCAAGTTACTAAACATTTTCAAAGATATTATTCAGAGAAACAAGACGATCACAGTTGATCGCTTTTTTGAAAAACGCCCCTGACTATTGGAATGCCAGTAAAAATCACAAATGCAAATGAATGTATATATATCTGCCTCGTGAAATCTGAAGGTCAGCCGACGAACCTTTGCTTCGATAGTCTCAAATAAGTTTAGTGAACCAGTTAATCGATTATTATAGTATGGAGATTGCTGCTAATATGCATAAAAGAAAAGCGCACGGCGCATTCCTAAGGACTTCAGCAGGCTTGAATACTTCATTTACTGAGTATCTATAGAGAGAATGTAGCCTCAGATGGACTCACCGTTTATACTCATCAGATGATGGCAGCTTTAGAAATTTCTCATCAAATTCCAATGCAGGTTTTGGTTCTGGCCATACATCTGTACGTGGTTCGATGACAGCACGCCTGAAAAGTTATGGGATGAAGGTCTCCTTTATTTACTCCATTACTTATTTACTTTTAGGGCGCATCAGGAGCGCAATTGACGAAGAAAATCAGAAATGTTACAGAATGCCTCGACACGAGCCCTAAACTTTGTTTTCACGGAAAATTTATTGATGGCTGTCAGGCTTTTAAAGCTGCAATTGAATATACAAGAAAGTAAACAAATAGGTGGTTTTCCTGAGAAAATCTACAGAGTGGGTAAAAAGAAATGTTTTCAGTGCCTAGTACGGGGAACAAATTGCAGATTGTATTACGGTTGAGGTATTTTTTGGCATTCATCACTTTGGGCCTGATTAATGGACACCACCATTCTTTGGAGGTGCCTCCTTACTCTCTCCACTTCCGCTCCAATGAATATTTGTAGGAAACAAATGCTTTCAAACACTATACTGAATACTGTCAGAGAAAAAAATGCATGGTGCAGAGCACGACGGGATGGAGCCCCCGTCAAGGGCTTGGTCGTTCATGCTTATCCCGTAAAATCCCCTTCTTTTCATGTATTCTGTAGGAAACGTTTTCTACACTGTTTACCAATCACCACGACCAAACAGCTTCGATCACCCTGCTCGATGATGACAACTCCTTGATGCTCATGTTGATCATGTGATGTTTAGCGGCGCATTATTTACCCATTGTCATAGGTGACACTCTTGAAAACCCGCATTGAACTGCCGCCACCTCGGTAGAAAGGAAAGACAGGGTCAAAACAAGGTGCCAACCACTTCGGATCTGATAAGTGGGCTTAAGAAGCTAGTTTTCAGCAAATGATGGGCTGTAATACCTAGATGGAATCAGTTTCAGTAGTGAAGTAATTTTTCAGCAGTTCGCCTTTCCCAGACTTATTTCTATCAGATGACATAGATCCTGATTGATGTACATGTGATTATCGATTGATTTACTTCGTTTGGAGGCAATCCTGTAATTGAACAAACAGAACCTATCCCTATCCCAATGATCACGAGATTTTGGGTTGATCCATGGGGATGACCGGTTTTTTAACAGTAGCGAATCGAAACTTCGTAGAAATATTCTAAGGAGTGTCAGCGAATCTATTGTGATCGCGCTACTGATGATAGCAAATAAACAAATAAACCACGTGAAGTGAATCAAAAATAAACTACTTCTTCAACAATATTTCAGAACAAAATTGTGAATTTCTAACAGATGTGCAAAGAGAGCGGCTTTCTTAAATCCAACTGGAAGTTTAAGTGGAGACAAGTGCATGGCGCGGCCATGATCCGTCTAAACTTTGTACTTTACCCCTGATCATTTCGCTCTGTTGATCAGCCTCATGAGATTTCTTGTAAGTAATCATTTTACCTATCAACAACCGGCTACCACCAAATTTAACCCAGCGTCGGGTTCCCATTTTTGGAGTTTCCAAAAATTTCATGAGGATTTTCTCTCTTCTAAAAAAGTCCAAAAATTCCATAGGCGAAATGGGAAAAAAGAACCAGATCTAATACCAGTTGCTTATGTTTACCACATTCTCTATAATTTAATTCACAATTTCCTGAACAACCTAGGAGCTTTGCTTCCTTGTCAATTCCACGATTCCAACTAAAAGCTCTTAAGCTCAGGCAAAGCTCTACGGCTTCGGAATGGCATTGTTTTCTTGTGTTCCCGTGACCAGGAGACATTAATTATGCAAGCATGTAGCGAGCGCTACAATCAAAAAGACTCAAGCATGAACACGACGCGCCATAGGATTGCCTGAACGTAGCACTGCCAAAGGGCGATGGTGAAGCAATGGCTAGCGGCTCCATTACCAGGCACATCGTCGAGGGGTCGAAAACTAGATTCAATTACATCCAGATTGTCCATCCCTTCATGAATTGGAATAACCGGGACGGAATTATTTCGGAATAGTCTTGTAGGGAAATAAAATTGACATGGATTTAAATGAATTGAATTGTGGAAGCTTTCTCAAAGTTTAAATGTATATAAAAGCTACTAATGAGACTCAAAAGAAAGATGGATACATGGCTCAAACTTCCAGAAATCGCGCTTCTAAGAATATTTGTAATAATTTATGTACTAACCTATGTACCAAACTGCTTCGTCGTGATATTGTCGGCGTACTACGACGTCGTTCATGTGGTACATCTTCGATTGTAGTTTTCTTTACTTCATTCAAAGGACGAGTCCGATGTTTGAAGGATTGAGACCTCAGTGGTTGCCGCATATTCGGAGATAAAAGACCACTGCAAAAAACATTTTTTGTATCGACAATGTCAAAATTGGAATTAAAAAAGACACTGGAAGATTCCGCATTACAGAAAGAGCTAAAGAATCGGAAGGAGGTAAGGATGAAGATTTAAAAAAGGCAAAGGGCATTCGGAACTTGTAATTGCGCGCTATTTTTAGAGGTCGTAGTTGTAATTTATTTACACATCAAAATTTATTGAGATTTATCTTGTAATCATATACTTATTAGCATTATATGAACTTGTTGACAGCAGTAATTGGAGTGGTATGAAATAATGTAATTTCTAAGAACTCAGCTGCTTGGAAGTGATAAAAGGTAGTGTGCAATGTCTCGATACGCCCCCACGTGTCCAAGCAATTATGTATTGGTCACTGATGTTCGAAATGAGTCTACGTGCCGATAACAGCTTTCTTTCTGCTTTCACATAGTTGTTGAGGAAGTGATAAATGCCAGTTAAAAAACTGACTTACTACTAGGCACTCACAGCTCAACGTCAGCCGATTAAAACACAGGCATTGTGTGAACAAAATGGTAAACACATTTTGTAAACGCTGACCTACTATTTAAGTAACGTCTATTCATATAATGAGCCCCTGTACGGTTAAAATGAGAGAACAGCGCTTGTGATGGGGACGGACACGTAATAAGAAGACCACTGAATCACCCAATAATGGAGGCAATGGCGTCCGAGTCCCAAGGGAAGTGACCGCGAGGAGCCCCAAAGAAGAGATGGCGGGACATGATCAAGGACGTCGCCGATGTTAAGGTAATGGCAAAAGATGCCGTAGGTAGAAGGAAGTGGAAACGACAAACAAGAATAGCGGACCCTGCGACGGGGCGGGCTTAACATTAGGGAGAAGAAGAAGAAGAAGAAGAAGAAGACGAACCTATTTGAGTAACGAGGCTCTAGAATAGAGTAGCGTTCAAGGGAATCGGACAATTGATGGTGCAGACAAAGAAATGCGAGATAGAGACACGAAAGATAAGCACAAGACACTATGAGCTGTGACCTTAGTACGTCAAAAGCCGGATCTAAGAGAGAGTATAAATGGTCGAGACAAGATTCAGTTTTCAATGATCACATTTGTCCCAGTGGTTGAGCACCTGGTCCTTCGAAATTCTCAGTACCGAAGTGACAGCGTCCGAAAGACAATTTTTGGTATCAAATGCCGTAAGGTTAACGGGTATGAAATCTCGAAGCCCTAAATACCTCTTCCATCCCGTTTTTCCAGTTCTTCACGAAAAGAAGAGAATCTTGCTCGTTCAAAAATACCCAACCTATTATCACATACTCATTTGATACCCAACTGTAATAAATAGAAACCATTCAAAATGATGCAATTGAAGCCGTTGATGTTAGGCGATGTAGAAGCGGAAACACTCGCGGTGGCTCTCAAGTAGCGGACAAACAACTGGGACAATCTCTTAGTTGATTTGGTTAGAGACGGAAATGTTCGGCAACACCCTTGTGAAGAGGACGGGCGGAACATGTTCGACAGAAATAGCTAGGTCAACGATCACAACTGCAGGTACGCCCTTAATTTCCTCCTCATCTTAGACCTCCTGAACTCCTCTCAAACCGATTCTACAGCTAATCAGTGTGACTGCGGTTGAACGGGATTAGCAGAGCGAGTTAGAAGAGCTATCAAAAACGGTCAGTTTATCAGACACCGGATCATTAGAATGATTCGATCTCGTGCTGTTGGTGTGTGCTCAGCCGGCAGACTGTCAATAAATCGTCAGATCAATAATCACTGGTCCAGCAAAGCACTAGTGGAAGCACTTACTTGAAAGTATATAAAAACATACCCGATGATCCAGACACGAAACATTAACAAAGCAAAGTACAAAGGGAAGGAGATTTTCGTCAGGGTAGGTTATATGAGGTTAAACTCCATTCACAACATATATTTTTCACAGTTTACATATCCTTGCAGAAAGTTTCTTTTCAATCTTGCCTATACTTTTCTCACTTATGAAGCTATCAAACATCCATTATGGATATTCACGGGAATACCAAATGGATTTCAGTCTTTTTGTAACAAAGAGAGGAGATTTAGTGGTTCCGAGGCAGGAGGCGGACTCGAACAGCTACATGATCGAGGTACTCCGTTTGAGCAATTCTAGCCTTTCCTCTCTCAGATAATGATTGAGTCGCTACTAGAAGTGATTATACAACATACGCTGATCTCAAATCGCAAAGGGAATAATGACAAATTCAAAAACGCTTCCAATTACGTCAACATATCAAATGCAGGAAGAGCGCGTGGTGTGCGCCACTGGGATTTGACACACTATTTTTAACTATTTAGCAAGTAAGACCTCCCGGGTTGCATTATTATTTCTCCTTGCCTGTTTTTAGGCATGAAGTAGTTCGCAGAAGTACGCATACCAACTTTCCTGAGCTTGCCGAGCTCAACTCAAATGCATGGCGCATTCTCAAATGGCTGATTAATATCGTGAGCCTTCGCATAAGAAAAATTCAAGTTCACAAGTTTGCATTCATAACCTCATAAGCTTTTGTCCGTCCATTATGCTGAAGTTATCCTTTAAATATAAAACTTTTTTTATTACGCAGGCATTTTTTCAGCGTAGTAGCTAATAAATTGCTGAATTCCAGAAATAATATATATATGGATAATAATAATAGACTAGTACGGAACTTTGTAAATCGCCTGGTAGAATGTGGTAATGTAAAATGCGAGAAAAAATGTGAAAAGTTTGTAACCGTTGGATTATTTACTCAACCTCTGCAGGGTATTCAAAACTGGTTAAGAAGACTCATAGTAACGAGTTGTCGTCGTAATAGTCCTACTGTGAAGTACTTCGTATACAGGCGTGAAAGATGTGTATCAAGGAGAGAGGACACTAACAGGCTCGGCCTGGTGTCTCAGTTTGGGTGGATAAAAACCTGAGCGGTCTATTCCGAAGAAAATCGAAGACGAGAGGAGGAAATCCGGTTCAGGACTGGTGCACTTGTGGGCACCTATGACCAAGCCGGTAATGCTCCGGAAAAGCAAACGATGCATCAAGCTGTGTGCTTTCTCGAAATGGCTCTTGAAAAAGAGCCACTTGAGCTTCCAAAAGAATGGCTACATTTACCTGGGCTTCCTAGGCCAAAGGGGAACTGCAGACAGGATTGGGCTGGTAACCGATATGGTAACTGGAGTCTAAGGATCATATTTATTATTTATTGAATTTATTTATTTATTTATACGCTCCTGAGGTAATGACACCCTTACCGCTGTAATAATAATTATTATTATTATCTAATACCGAAAGCAAACCAACGTTTGATGCGACTTTCTACCTACTCAGTTTCCTTGTACGGTGTTATTGGCAAGAATGGAACAATGGTAAATGGCGCCGCTACAACAACTAATGGTTCCTAGAACGGTTCCAGATTAATCCTCGTAAGTCGGCAAGCAGCTATTCTCTAGCTCGATATTAATCAGTTAATTGTGCAGTCGTCTAGACAGATAAACACCAAGTGGCTTCCATGAATCATCACTGAACCAAGCCATAGCAAAACCATAAATCAAAGTAAAAGAAATCGAGGTCAAAAGCGGTCCATCCACTACTTTTCCGGAGTGATTTCTAAAAATTTTACTACAAAACCGTGTGTTCATTTAGATGACATAAAAAGTAGCGGAAAACGACGCATACATGGCCTGCGAGCTCTTCTGAAGGCTAAAAATACGAGCCACAATAAGAGTTTCGAGGCCCGAACAGTTCCATAGAGCAGCTAGTTCTTTAAAGAAGTCTGAAGCCATAGCGTTGTACCTGCCACTACAGTGAACAGTTTGCTCGAGAATCATGGAAAAGTATAAATATACATTGAGATTAGGGGCCGAAAAAAAATTTTCAGTTGTACTCTTTGGCAAAACAGAGACCTCAGCGTATCTACTCAACAAAAACCCTAAAGTCAAGCTGAACATTTGAGAGACATCAGGCATTTACTGCGCTTTCCTATTGGTTGGTTGCCTATATACGGGAGGATTGTCCAATGGAGAGGAGTGCGTGAAAAATCTCAAGGACCACGCCTTTGCGCGTATCCTTTGCTATGACTCCGACAAAAACTAGTCCAAATCTTGAGGCAGTAGTAAAAGTCAAAGATTAGGTTAAGTAAATACTTCGCAAATAAGCTCAAGTAAAGTTTGCCAAAGAAAAGTAACACGATATGGTCGTGCAACGACAAGGTATGACTGTAGCGTAGTGAGGAGAAAACGTGGGAAGAATGATGATATGACGTGTGTTTTATTTGACGATACTCGAAGCTAGCGATTTGCAAGCAGCACGTTCTGCAGACGACAGCCAGCTATGTGGAGTGGAGCGGGGGAGTCACCTATTTCGAGTGGTCAATAACTCAACAATCAACTCTATGACTCATACAGACGATCACGAATCCACTACTCGAAGCCCTATTTCGGACAAACAACCAGTACAAGGAGAACCTCCTTAAATAGCGTCAAGAACCAGAAGCTTGTCCGCATGCTTTGAAGCTTGCTCTAGAGTGCGCCACGTACCCAATTTATTAAGCAAAAATGAGGAGTTTACTCCAGACTTTTGGGTATACATGCTGACCGCTCCAGCACAACCGTACGCTTCTGCAAGCACGACTGACGACTGATTCGTATTGGCAACCGTTCCAGCAAGTTCGCACCCACTTACAACGATCCTGCAAGTACACAGGCATTTTGCAGTTGCTCCTAAAAAACCGTACGCAATCGCTAGCGCTTTTACAAAACCCCATGTTTACAATCGTCCTTTGAAGAAGTACGCTCCACAGACAGCAGGTCCTGCAAATGTGTCTAATATTTCTACAAAATGCCGTTCTTACATCTGGTCTCGCGAAGCTGTAAGAAAGCTGGCCGAGCACTTGCAATATTCACGACTACAGGAGTATTTTCAGCAACTTCTGCATCAGGACGGATTCATCGACCGAAGGTGAGCGACGGAATGAGTAATGAGCTAGTTGCACCATTAGTACTGGAAACCGCATGCCTCTCAGGGATCCCTCTTCCCCACATCTGCCTGTCCGAATTTCTTCCCCAAGTCTGTGAACGATTTACGCTCAATTACGTGCCCGAAAGAAAGTTGTTTGCATCAGATTTCTGATGCGAAAAAAAGCAGGTGAAGTACGAACGGAGGAAATAACCTGTCCACCTTAATCCAATTACACCTCCATACATAGGTCATTAGGTTCAAAAAACTGTTAAATTGATCTTACCTGGATGAACTGTAAAAACTGAAGAGCATTCTGAATATGAACGATGCTGTCGAAGACTCGTCTTCAGTGAGATGTGAAATTATTCGAAATCAATTTGCAACAAGGAAGTAACAGCGATAGGAGCGTAGAAGGAAATGACGACGATGCGAGCTCCTCTTCTGACCAATACGGACGACGTGGCGTCAACGGCGGAGGTCTAATGAAATCATCCGTAGCCGTTGACGGCATCTGCCATGACTAACGACCTTAACCACCCCATTTCTGCTTCTACCGTGACTGAATTTATGGGAGGAACTGCTACTACAAACTAAAGGTCAGATTCGTCAGTGCCTCCGATAAACATTAAGTCCGGAGAAACTGCCATGGCACAACACAATTCGGCTAGAGATTTTTTTGATTTTTTTCGCATAAATGCAGACCGAAAAATTGAGTTACAGCTCCAGCCTCATTCCTAAAGATAACGATAACGAGCTGGATTGTGATGGTTCGTACCTGTCACTGCTTACACCACAGATCCATCAATGTCATCTGTCCAGTATGCCTGAGAACTTCTTGTTCGATAAATAACTCTTTTGGTTGGAGTTATTACACCCATCAAGGAGACTACTACGATGTACTATAGCTTAGTCCCAGTTACCATTATTTTCAGCAAGGCCAACGGCAGACATTATGTAGGTTCGAATCTGACTAAGCGAACCCGCCGATGCGCATCACGCCTCACCAGAGAGTCGGTTGAATCGTTCACGAAAGTTTTGATTCCAATCAAAAAAATCACCCAGCAACTCAGGTAGAAAAATCAGTATTCAGCATTATAAAAAGTAATTTTACTATTTGACTCATTTCAACATACTGATTTTTACTTTACGTGCTTCTTACATATTTGTGACAATCTCATTATTATGAATGTTTTTTATGTTGGATCTTAAAGTCTGCTGGAAACCGTTAGCATAACTTCTACCCATAAACCTTGAACACCCTTACGAGCCGTTCAAGTCCTGACCGACAAAAATACCGTATGTTATGCACCTGGTCATAGTCCTGTGCATTACACTGTCAATGCCAGTGAGGGATGAACATTTCAGCGCAAAACAATCTCATCCAACATTGTGCTGTATCTACACACAAGCGAATCGGCACCAGAATGTACCCTTGGCTTATAACATGGCCTGAGAGGGGGAGGGGAGGGGGGGGGGAGGCATTTAAGGTACAAGCCTTTGGAATGACTTTCCAAGACGGTCTCAGAAACAATGTGCTAGTGTCGAAAAGGTAGGGTACTCGTTTCGGAATACGACCAACTCCCTGCTGTGATCCTTTGTAGTACGGCAATCGCCACATAAGGAACCTCTTAACTCCCCATTCAAATATTAAAATGTTTATGAGATATGTTCAAAAAACCTAAAAAATTTAGAGTTTCAAAGAGATTATTTGATGTCTCACCGTTCTCCATAATAGGTATTTATAAATTGTATAACTATAGATAGCAACGATTTCGTCATCAAAACAAAGGATATTAATTAAGGTATGGTTCGCTGCAATCTCATAATAATAATCTAGTGTGACGATGACGAACGATAAATACACCTCAAATAGGAAAACAAAAATGTATCAGTCCTCCAAAAGCATAACAGCATCGAAAGAAGCGACTCATGGAAACTAAGTTTCCGCAGTTCAGGTTTGTCCTCGGAAGGATTCGAGGGTGATGTTCGGGGAAGACGGGCTTGAGATTAGAATCAGGAGGCCGGGACGTTGGGTGGGAAATTCTTAGCCAACCAGAAACTTTTCCACTACACATAATCATCTCTTAACTGGTATATATCTCAGCTCAGAAGACCGTGTTACTGTACCGTCATGTCCGGTGTGTTTCTAAATTTTAGGATGTCTGGAAAATGGACTACGTACCTACTGTGTGCAACAAAAACCCGGAGTTTTGTTCACTTATAGAAAACTGGATGAATTGCTAAGCCCATAAAGTAGCTATGGGCATGTCCGCAGGGGAATAATCTGACAAATCATTACAGAAGTTCGGAACTCGTTGCTGCAGCGATTACGTACATAACACTTGATCCGACGACAAAAGCTGTAATGACGGACGAGAAGTTCGCTGCTGTTATGTCATTTGGGCATGTCAAGCATTCTGATGATTTATTAGTGGACCACTTACACTCAGCATAACACCCAACTGCATCATATGAGAGGAAAAGGTAATACCACAACGGCAACTATCCGTTGTGACCCTTCAGAGTCCTCAAAGTGAGGTATCGTCCCGAAAAAGTGATAAGGGTCCTTAGCATTACAGCAGTAATTGAGAACCGCAACGCGAAAAAAGATCATGGACTAAGACTGAGCTTCTTCCACTTTCTGATATTATCCCCCCCTGAAGCTACACATATCAACGGAAACGATCACTACTGGGGAAACCTCATCAGTCATGATCCAACTGAATCACAACCTGCCCAGGTGACAAGGCCCACAGTTAGATTTATGTCTTCAGGGTATCAATCAAGTCACCACCATCCCAGTCATCAGCCTGGTGGATATACCATCCAGAAGGAACGCGTTCCATTAACGGAGCCATTTAGCGAAGGCTTTATGAAGTTCCATAAATAACCCGAGCGTGAATGAAAATGGGCTGTAATTAAGCCCTGGACCTCAGAACATCTTCCAGAGGGACTTCCAAGGGTGTTACCGCTTAAAAGGAATGAACCAACCAAGTGGATAGAACAGAAAGCTGATTTTCTGAAGGTAGATAGAGGTATAGTAACAGAAGAAGTGGAAAATTCTTATACTAACTCCCAATACAGAGTCGAACTTGCTGAAATCCATACTGTTTTCAAGCCAGGGAGGAAAATGGATACAAAGATTGAATATTCAATCAGTTGTACATATTCCTTCATAATTCAAGCGTTTCAAATGCTAAGCCAGCCATATTTTGGCTTACGCCATGACTCTCGACCATGGCGAAAATTTGAACGGTTTATCTGAATGGGTTCCCAGAGGATTAGCTATTCTAGGAGCTGATCTATATGTTCGAAAACGACTTCCGAAAATCTTCATGCAGTCCTCGACACCAGGAATGTGAAGGTGCCAGTTCAGCTTGGAGCAAGCGTGAGTTCGTGATGGAATTGTTTATGTAGCCGTAGGGACCTCCTTGACATCATGACATCACGATTCCTCTCGAGTAGTGAGGTTGCTGTCTTATGTACCTTGATGGGATGACTGAAGACTAAAAACAGCAGACAGCGTTTCAGCCATCGGAAGCCAGGAGCAGCTCAGAAACTTCGCATAATCCTTTGACATTCTATTATCAGAGTCATAATCCCATCTAAAGCCGATTTGCCATCATTGGAACTGCACAGGCTCTTGATCAGGGCCCCTAGGAAGTTTGTCCCTGATTTTTGGAAGACTTGATCTTGCAAAAATCAGTGATTTCGCTAAAAACTTCAATTCTTGAGATCACCGATGGGTAACGAAAGTTCACGTCAGAGTGCTCGAAACATACAGGAATTAGGCACCTTTAAACTTGAGAAAAACAAAATATGTAAAAAAAAATCTAGGATTTTCGAGAAATTTCCACTGGGCCCATATGAATTTGAATTTCAATTCGATCTCAATTACTATGCATTCTCTTTTTGAGCAAACTCCATGCATATGACGTATGAAATCCAGTCAAAAAGAAAACGCATGGAAATTGAAACCATACAGAAATAGCTGTGAATGGATATCAACGACCTTGAGAAATAGGAATTGCTTCAGTGAGTGCAAGAGAAAGACAATTATTTGGTCGTCGGTGAACCGATGAGAAACACATCAAATGGCACTCTGAGAGCATTTGGTGGTCATTCATTCAGCTAGAACTCTGCCCATCCAGCCACTCCCTTCATTTCTCTCTCGCCCTCTCATCCAGCTCAGCTTCTGACCTTACACCACCGCGCTGACCTGAGTGCTGTCGTACGACAACGACGTATGAAATCCGGCCAGCAAATTGAGATATATCCCGAACAACACTTGTCGCTACTCCCATCCCCTCTCCCTTCGACTCGCCAACACAGAAAGCGAATAAAAAATAATGCGGAAAGATATTGCTAATTGAAAATACAAATAAAAATAATATAGCAATAATATGCGGGGGATGGTGGAAGAACACGTTTTACACTAAGATGTTTATAAAATAATATCAATTTGCAAACAAAAATACAGACATTGAACTATGAAATATAGATCAAGATAGCGTTTTATTAATTCATTTATTTTATTACTTTTTTTTAGATTTTATTATTTTTTTCAGTTTCTGTGGTCTACTAGAGAATACAGAATAGAGAAGAATTAGGAGATTTGGCGCAAGCTACTTTCTTTAAGTTCTTTAAGTTAAGTCAGTAATTTTTGTAAGAGTACCTAATTTATGGTGGGAGGAACTCCGAGAAACCCAGTAATATCCAAGCATTTTAGAGGCGTTGCCCAAAGTTTAAGGTCGGATCCTAGTTGAGTTTCAGATTTCTGATTTCTAAAAAGGAGTGTGTTGATTTTAAAAATTGAAGTTTTCGGAAACGACAGAGGACTTTTCCATAAATCTATCTCACTCAACGTTTTTGATCACATTTTTATTTTTTTCAAGAGCTGCTGTACAACGAATAAAGGGGCCAGTCGCTACCAGTTGAAAAACTTATGAACTGTCTTTCAAAAGCTGATCAACAGGTAACGGTTTTTTTTGGGCGGACGAAAACACCTTTGAATAATGGCTGGCCCCAGCTTTTTATTGTAAATTGAATGCACTTTTAGATAGAATCAAATCTTCTGAATGAAGGCAAGATGCATCGAGGGCCTCGAAAGCATCAATAAACATATGTCATTTTGCATTTTATTAACTTTTTTGAGATATTCTCCCGTTTAATGAGCAGATATAAACTGCTTTAGGGCCCAATTAAAGGGCAGAATCTTCAGCTACCGTAACCGGGTTCATTCAATTTAGTTATTTCTGTTCTGCATGCAATGTTTACCAATCTGCAATATTTGCATCAACCGCTTTATAGAGAACTTGAATAAATTCTTGAGCTTCAATCTTACCAATGGATTGCTCTCCTCTTGAAATCTCATTTGGCTACGTAACCATTAGACGGGGTGCGAAGAAGGACTTGAAACCGTAAGAGACTAATTTGGATCGCTCTAATTAGATTCCGAAACGTTTGAGCACGTCCCAGTGCACAGATATTACAGAAAACTGAAGAAAACATAAGGGGAAGTTCCCCCTTTAGACTAGATTGGTTCTCATTCCGAAAAGATTTCGAAGCCGACATATTTCATGATAATGATGAGAGTCAGCATAAGATTTGAGGATTCTCGATTACCTCGATATTCAGTCTTTTCCTCCAGATACTCAAAAGTAACCATGTTTTACTAATAGTATAATATTAAGCATCGGTCTAGGAAATTCATTAATTATCTTGGTATTCAGATACTTCAAAAATTCGAAAAAAAGACGAAATTGCAATCTTCTATAGTTTCCGAAAATCCCAGTCATCGGATATTTGAATCTAAGTGATTTTACGGATATTACGGCATTAAGTACAGGTAGGCAACCTGATATTCGAAGATTTCAGGTGTTTAAAAGAAATCTGATAGAAGGCTGACTTTCTCAGATTTCCCTGAATCTTCTAAAACGTTTAAACACTGGTGTTATTATACCTAGGATCGGTACCGTACTACGGTCATTATATATTATTAGTTAGTACATATCTACTCTATAAAACTCGAAACTTTTCGAAGACCCTGATATTCAGGTATTTCAGAAATGCTGAGGAAGCTTGAGGAGGTATCTCTTCTGCTGAAAGTTAACTTGACTCTAATTTAAGAAATTTTTTTTTGCTATTTAAGGCTCACTGATTGTATTGATCTCAAAGAGATTTTTGATGAAAAGATGCTTCTTCGGTTTATAAAATCAAAAAAAAAGTAAATAACTTTGATAGATAATCAGGAAGGCCAATAGAGCTTGACGGTAATGAAGTCATCAAGAGTCATCGAGAGCTATTATTATTACGGAATGATGATAATATTCTTAATTTAATCATGATGAGAGTCGTCATGGCTTGGACATTACTCAAGTGAGACCGTTAATAGCTTCCTCGACACGAGATACACTCGTGGGTAATGGTTCATTCATTGGCTATATTAGAGGATTAACCAAATGTAGGAGCAACATAATCAGCTTCGTTGCTAAAAAGGAACAGGCAAGAGAGAACTACATTTACAGAAGCCAAAAAAAAAATGGTTCAATTTCGAACGGATGGCGATTTCTCATCAAATGCGGTATGAGGAGGGCTAAAAGTAGCCAAATGAAGTGGCAAAGTTTGTGATGTAAGTAGGCCACCATATGGACCCGTTTCCTATTGAGATAGTTCTACAACTCAAAATGAAAACCGAACGCATGGCGCTTACTAAAGGGAGGAATATTTTCAATTATCCTGCTGAAAATTACTTTTCATTCAAGTAAGTAGCTCTAAAACCTAATCGGCATTGAATGAGGGCAGATATTGGCTGAAATGATCTGTTAAATGAAGCGGAAGCACTCAGCTCCTAGCAGAGTCATCGAACTTCCGTCGACGACAAATTTAATCAGGATCAGATCTCCCTCACTTCCATTACTTGACTGTTTCAGCGAGCATATTCGCTCTATCGTATATATTCAATCCGATCTTAGCAATATCAAAAATTACTTCAACGGCATACATATGATAAAAGGATCAAGGATAAAGTTTCTGGCGTTAATCAATCCCGTCCGAGGGATGCGCCCCCGCACTCGACTTCCATTCAGAATCGTATTGGCGTAATGAGTGCGTATGTGGCCTATACAATGACTTGCGGTGGCGAGCCGATGTACAGGTCAGAGCTTTTATCCTTCCAGGCGAGTCTGGTACCAATTCATCGACCCCGGAGGGACGGAAGGCTTGGTTGGCCTAGGCGGGCATCGATCCGGGATTGCTACATGGCACTGGTCTGTCTTTGCCTACTGCTCATAACGAAGTGTATGGTTTATAAGTATAAAGATGAAGCAACGGTGAGTGGCACAACCATCAGACCGTACATCCCTGGGATAAAACTTCTGTTCTAAACCCTTTCACGCCCACCCAGTTTCCTCCAATTCCGGGCCGATTAACTGGTGTCAGACTCTTTGGTGGGTGGAGAAGCTCTATGAGTAGGTGAGTTATCCTCAAAGCGAGTCTAGTACCAATTACATGGCTTAGAGGGATGAAAAGCTTGGCTAGCTTTATCATCAATTAATCCAGGATTCAATTCCAGATCCTAGCGTGGGATGGCACGCCACTTGACCTGCACCATGTCCGCCTATTTATATAACCATAGACCTTGTAATACAATATAATCTATAATATAACCTTATAATAACCAACAAAATAGAGGACCCTGCTAGAGGACTGAGTCAGAGATAAAGGCGACTGCAGTGCACTAGAGACAAAGACGAAAGACAGCCATGAAGAATCACTTGATGGCTAATCGAAAGGGAAGAGGAATGGGATAAATGGCTTCTGGAAGTCATAAAGTGCAAAGATTATAGACAGAGCAGCATGTAGTCGGATCCCGAATAAATAAAAAGATTAATAAAACACCGTGATTATCAGAGCACAGGCGAAGGAAGGGTGATGGGACTTCACACGAGAGGAGGAAGGGAAACGGCTGAAAGAAGCTGCATAGAATACCCAGCTACCTTCTGGAACTTCCTGAGCCCAAGGGTACTGTAAAAGGTGAGGTACGTGAGTTCCTGAAGAGTCACTATGGAGTGCATTCACATAAATCCTATTAGACTCGTACACCAGGAAGGTTAATCGTCCCAAGCGTGTGAAATTCTCACGCCATTGAGTTTGAGAAATGTTCCCGAAAAGAAGTGGGAAGAGTAGTGAATAGGAAACGTAATGCTTTGGTGTTTGTATAGAGCGAACTATCTTCACCTACTCTTTGCATCACAAAAGATAACCAAACAAGTGACCTGGAACAAAAACCCCTCCCCTATTGTCACTCAAGGGTGATGACGTAAAACAGGGGCTCGCATGATCTGAGGAGACTGTTCGCGGATCAGTTTCTGTCCCCCAGGGCTGGTTGAAACCGGGATAGTATCGAACTACTAATTGTACTCCAATATCCCGTACCGGTCATCAGGGCCGAATAAGATTTGGAAGGAAGTAGAACCCATGGCGTAAGCTACCAAAAATGAACTAGGTCAAGACTGTGGGCGTTTTCTAGAGCCAAAATGAATCAAACGAGATTTTCAAGGGGGGTTTCAAGTGCCAGCGGGATACTTGACAACATAGGCGGTCGGCAAAGAGATCAAACAGAGCAACAAGGGAGCCGTCGCGAGGAATGACAGGAAGAGAAGAAGGTAGACAGGATAAGAACTGACTGCAGCCCTTCACGGCCTTCTAAATCGGAACAAAGAGGCCCCCACAGGAACAGATGGGAGCTCTCCTGTAAGCAGCTGACCTAAGCTGGGTGGAAACCAACATGAAGGAAGGCCGAGGAGGCGGTGCTTTGACGCCTGTGAAATGTGAGACTGGGAGTGAGCACGAACCACGAAAAAAAACTACTACTATAGCAATAGAGAACAGCTGTTTTCACTGTAAATAACAACAAATGATGTTGAATACAATCTCGAATGATCTATGAACAACTGCATTTGTACTATGATAATACTTTCGGCATTTTTTTTTACAAAAAGACCAAAATTTCTATTCAAAATAACTGCCAAATGAGCCGTGTTAACGCTGGCATACTCGGGAAAAAACGAGGAATAAGTCGCTCTACTGAAAGAAACTTATTACTGTGATAGAAAAATATCTTTTCATGAACTTTGTAATTTTGCTTTTTGTCTGTTGTTGTTTTTTTTGCAACTTTTATATAGTGACAATCGGACTCATTTTTTTTTCAGGAACTCACTAGCTCTACCCAGAATAATTGATAAAATGACACATCAAAACCAAGTAAATAAGAAAGACAGTAAAGAAAGGGTAAGGAAGCATGGAGAAAAATGCCTGCTGCTGCAAAACCCTAGAATTAGTTCTGTGATACTTGAGTCGGATATGATTCTGGATCCGCCCCACGAAGCATGCATATGTGGTGTGTTGGAAGCATGTGGGAAGCACTGCCAGTTGTCGCTGGCTCGACTTTTTTTTAGTCATCAAAAGGAGTACAATGAAAACATAACACATCATTGAGGAGGGAACTTTCGGAGTGCGCCATGCACTTCAATAAAATGGAGTGTCTATGGAGAGTCATGGGATATAGTTCAACTTAGGAGGTTACACTGAATTTTTGTTTCAAAATTTTCACAAAAGACTATGAGGTACTGCAGTGGGTGATATTACATCACGATTCCAAGAAGGTCCTGGGAAGGTCCACTATATTTTAGCAGCAATATGATAAATTCGGTGGTGTTGGATCCTCTTTCTTCATAATTTGTTGGGTGCAGAGAAATGACTTCTGCTACTACTGCACGTAGACTTCAATAATAAATTATCAAAGTACACTTAACCCAGACCACCCGGAACTCGTCCATCATAGCAGCTCAACTAATTTATGACAGGCACGTCTAAAAGTAAACGTATCATCGTATCACAGGGTTGTACTATTGAACGAATTGTGCAAGCTGCAAGCACAGATCAAAGTGCTAATCAAAGAGAACAACAACTTTGTTTGTAAACCCATCGCACCTCAGAAAATAAGCTAAACTCTGCTGCCACAAAGGTCCAGCTCTTCAAACAGCGTTCACATACTCGATTGCTAGCCAGTAAAGATAAGTAAACTCAGACAACAAGTCAAACATTCCAATGACGTTAGAAACGATTTTCGCAGATAAAGGGCACATTTCTGAGAGGAATCCCCTGAATCAACACTAAGCATCATGGCTAACTGACGACATTCGTAATGATATCCAGTAATATTAGTATCGATCGATTGCCCAGTGGGCTCTTGATGGGTATACCTAGTGGGTTTAAAACTTCCTCAGTTACCAACACTTACAATCGATTCCCGTTAGGTGAGCCATGCACCCTTCCGTTTCGCACAACTGTTGGTAACTGAGGAAGTTCTAAACCCAATAGAAATACCTATAAGAAGCTTCGATTGCACTGGGCAATCAATCGAGTTGAACCTATTCAGGACTGGGGATGCAGTTGACTAGACTAGGAGAAATGACGTCTTTCAACTAGTAGCAAAATGTAAAAGGATTTTCTGTCGAGAATACCCCATGATGGACACATGGAAAATCTAATCAGGCACTTTGCTCGAGCTTTCAATGCCTTCGAACAGACTAACTTTTGTTTTTCAAAAATCAGTTGCTAGAACTTTCTAAATAAATAAAGATGAAGATAATAAAGCTAAGTAGAAACCTAATTTAGGAAAAAATGGACTCGCTATCCTCCCGCAACCGAGCCTACCATCCCTCGGGGGTCGAATAACTGGTACCAGGCTCCCCTGGGAGGATGAAGGCACTAACATGTTCATCGGCTGGTCACCGCAAGTCATTGTATTAGCCAATCACGCTTCCAACCGCAACTACGATTCTGAATGGAAGTGAATGCCGGACGGAAGCTGACTGATTAACGCCGAAGACTTTATCTTTTGTCCTTTGTTTATAACTATTTATACTCAAACTTCAGATTTTTATTTGATCATATTTCAAAGGAAAAAAACTTTGGCCCAGTTCAAGAAGAAGAGGAAATCAAAGATGAAGCAGTTGATGCGATACGTGGCAGCTTTTACGTTAACCTGTTACCCTAAAAAATACCGAAAATCGGCTTTATTTCTGCTGTCAGTGTCATGGCCGCCGTCGCTGACGTCTGTACGGAAACTGTAAACAGTATTAAGGTGTTTGCCCAGCTTCTACGTGGATGACAAGGACAATTCGAAATCTATTGTTGACGTCGATTGGTGGAAGTAGCACTAAATATAGAACTTTGGGAGACCATTGGTCGGGTATAACTAGACCCTTGGGATATCGGAGCTATAAATCAAGAAAGCGTTTTGCTTAACGGCCTCTTGAACTTGTCGCAAGCTATCATTCATTGAACATGGGAGCATCCCGAAAAAAACAAGGAATCGCACGCACTTTTCATTCCTGACTTTGAACATACACCATGCTTCCTTCACTAGTTAGAAAATGAGATATCGATTGGATGTAACTGTAGCTATCTCATGATACCATCGAAAGCTCAAGATGAAATCAAATAATAACCGAATTGCTTAAAAAGCCTCTGCTAAAAAGGGTTAATACGCAAGCAAGCAGATAAAATGTAGAAAACCTTTGAAATTCCCTCTTAGGCTATTTCCAAATTTTCTATAAAGGAGCTCTTAGGGCAATGCTAAGGCTCCGTTACTATAATTTTGTAAATTCGATTTCTACTATAGTTCGAGTTTCACAAGCGTCAAGGGAATTTATGAGTCATTGAGCTATAAATTCAAGTTTATAAAAATTATTATAAAAACTATCTATAGTCGAGTTCCCCGAGTTTCCTGAGTATACCTAGGTTACCTTTTCTTCCCTTCTGTAATCCCAGGAAATGCACGGATTCATGGCGCATCCGGTTTTCTCTTTTCGGTTCCTTCTACACCCAATTAACTACAACTCTAAATCGTAGGTACTACTTTCGCTACTATTCATACGCTTTGATCTGTCAAGCCGACTTGAGAGCTATCGGATAGGCCTCTTCGTGAGCCGCTCGCAAAGCGGATATGAGTGCATATCAGATTTCCATTTTATGGTACCACCAGTGCGATCCAACCCTCATAGCATCCGAACAATGGTCTTTATGAGAACAATCTCATTTCCTGCAAAGTTCCCACAGAGATTTATAGGGGCTATGAGAAAAAATAGCTATTTGGATGATTAAAGGGCATAGTACTTAATCAACAGTAAAATGGGATCCCTGAGAACCTGAGAGGACACTGAGTCAGTCGACAGAGGACATTCAAGGGACCTTTTCTTGTGAATATGAAATAACTGGTAAATACAGTCGTTCATATAAACTGCAATCGGGCCACTACTCATAAAGCCTTGCCCAAATTTGTGCCACGCTATACAATTTTCCTGGAATCTTAGACTCATTTCACCTCACCCCTGAGTTACGGAGCCAGTAAGCAAACACATGGGCATTTTATCTCCCGAAGCCAAGGACCTCATTCCAGTCATTGATAGACCGATTAGTATAACATGGTATCCGATCCTGCGAGCCATTCAAGAGTAAGGCGCCGCAGTTAGCCACTGATACTTCGCGAAGTTGAACTAAGTCATGGAACTGTCATAATCATCTGAGGCTTTTCAAAATTCCAAACGAAGGCGGTGTGTGGCAGGGCAACTTTCGAGCATTCTGACGTCTCACGGTGGAGAAGCGCTCATATTATTTTTCTCTCTTTTTGTCCAGTGAGCGAAAGCAGTTCAGCCGTTTCCGACGTTGGAATGCCGTCACCCGTGGAAAACATGCCCTTTGTAGATGGCGAGAAAAGCATTGGCTCTAGTGAGGCTACTCCCTTACTCAATTATCGGGACCGAGAAAGGAATGAAGATGTGTTGTCCTGCGACGCCTCTAAGCTATGATCATCTAGACAGAAAACGAGTAATAACAAATTGCGACAACAAGTACTTCTGCTAAAACCAGGGGAACAAGGGCTCTATATTCACTGGAACGCAATCCCCACAATCCTAAATATTTAGGTATAAAAATTAAAGTTACTTTATTTTCATTTATCACTTAAGCAATAAAGGTTCCATACATCGCTTGCTTTTATTTGCATATTTTTTGAATTTTTATTTGATAAACCGTCAACATCCATCGACGACGTTTTATATTTGTTCCTTGGATCTCTACCGAAGCTCTTGTTTTTCCCCTTCTAGAAATCCTTTTTCCGTTGAGAAAAACAACCAGGACAACACTTCCCGACCCGAGTTAAAGAAGGAGTTAAAGAGCTATTAATCCACACTTTTCTACTTTTCACAAGGACATTTTGCACAGTTCCGGAAAGATAAATAGTGAACAGCACAGAGCTTGAATTGCCGGTTGCTTGCCAATTGGAAAGAGGTCAAGAAAAGTACGCGGAAGGCGCAGACTTTCAAGGAATTGATAAACACCTTTGCTGTTGTCAACTGCTTTCGAATTCGATTCGTTGAGAGGATATGAGATTTGCTTTTGCCGCCAGAGGATCCTCAACAGAGAGTGAAAGATGAACTTTCACCTGAATACAGATGAGACTCGGGGAGTCGACGCCCATTCCTGTTCGATTTAGGTTCCATTCGTAAATTGAGGCAGGAAGGAAGCGGAAAGCCTGACTCGGTAACAACAGAGGCCAAAACAACAAAAGAGACCAATTAATCCATCATCCACAGAAAAAGCTACAGACAAAAAAAAGTAAAAAAGGGGTACGTTCTCAAGAGGTTACGAAAAGGATTATCATCAGGAAGGGTCTCCAATTTGGAAAAAAGATAAGGAAAACACTAATAATTCCCAGAAAAAAGAAATCGAAATGCTCCACGGTTAAAGGTGGAGATCGATATCGATGATCCAACAAAGGAGCGTCTTTGAACGCCCTACTAGACCAGGGCACCATTCCTTTCCATTTGGTAACTACAGGTAATTTGTACTTCCTTATGAAAAGAAATGATCGCGGATATGTCACTTAGGAATGGGGTGACTAGTAGAGCTCGAAAACAGTAGAGTTTTTCCGAGCTGATATTTTTGTTTTCAAAACAGAGCCAGTAAGTCAAGTCCAATGATGTTGTTTTCAGTGTCCAACTGCCTTGACGAGCCAGATGGTGGACGGTTCTACTGAGTGCTTGGAAAAAAGTACTCAGTCCTGGTGATGGATGGCCTCCTATTTTCTTAACCCTTGGATCCTACGCCAATAAGTCCGAAAATGATTCTTCTTGAAAAGAACGAATACTTGTAGTGATTTTTGAGATGATATAAAAACAAAACTACCGTCAGTATCTTTTGCTTATAGAAAAGTCTAAATAACTGCTCGGCTTGACGAACTGACTGCTCATTTCTGGATAGACCCTTAATTTTTTTCAAGAATTCGTCAAGTCAAGATGAACATCAAGGGATAAATAAAAATGAGGAGGATGGATATCCTCAAAAGTAATATTGGAACAATAAACCCTATAGACAATTTGGGAAATAAGCTATCTAATGTCCCAGTGGTCCGAATGGATTACGCCCGACTCCATAAATTTCTAACAATGGAAATTTTTTACGAAAAGAAAGATAGAAAACTGGTAGCCGGCTTGATTCGAGGCTTGTTAGAAACGTCTGGCTCAGAAGAATGAGCTGCTTGTTGTTGGTGTTGATTAGCGTTGTCTGTCAATAAACACTTAGATACACATGGCAATGATGAATCCGCAACACTTGCGCTTTCTTTCACAGACACAACAACCACAACAACAAACAAATAACAAAACAATGTTGCGGAAAACAAAACCATCAAGGGAAAACAGACTCATTAGTTGCTTGGCATAGCTTTGTTATGCAACCCTCAACGATTAACTTCCTGCCAGAATTGATGGAATGCCAACAGGGTAAAGCGATAGAACGTCCCTTAGGGGACTATTGCCAGAAAATCGTGCAGATGCAGATGAAAAACGAAACTATGACTTGTTTCGACAGAGGAAATCAAAAAAAGAATTTCGAAAGAGTAGTTGCTATTTTTGGAAAGCTTTTTGCATAACGTTTCCAAATGAAAGGGCAGGATAGGTGCATCTCAAGATTAAGGGCTGAGGAACATGTCCGCAACGAGTGTTGTGCGATGACACATCGTCCAAATACCACGTGAGTTGGACTTCATTTCCTTTCCAAGAATGACGACGTAAGTGGGTCGCAATATGTAAATTCGTTCACGAGGAAAACTTATTTAGGAAAGGTCAGAGCCTTGAGAATAAGTGGAGTTCGGGAAACGTCAGTTAAGGAAGAACGGAGTGGAATTCTTGCCAGATAACATACTTATATTCAAATGAACCGAAATTCATTACGAAAGCTTGTGACCTTGGTGTGCAGGAACAGCCACGTGCGTTGCGGTAGAAGGATCAGCACGAACTATACATGATGGCTCGGCCTAGCATATTACCGTGTACCATGACTGTGTTATAGCATAAATACCGAAGAGCATAAGCGACTCTCTTTCGAAGAAAGATGAACCCTTTCTGAAAAACTTTCTTCTATCCATTGGTACCGGGCCATATAGTTTGTAATTACTATTAATTCTGCGTGACTGTTTCAAATAGAATCTAGTCCGGAGCTCCAAATGACTCGTGAAGTCAATTCATCTTAACTACCATACTTTACTCGACATCATCATCACTTCTGACGAGAACGCCTGGACAAGCCTAATGCGTTGACCAAATCTAGTAAGATTGACGACGCAGAGTGCATAATGTCGTAATGACGATCACTAGAGTTGACAAATCCCAGGAGAGTCGTTTCGAGTCTGGCCAGACATCCCAACCTAAAGCCATACATCCCCCTCCCCCCCCCCCCCCCCCCCCCCCCTCCCCCTCCTCTTCAGAATTAGGGAGGGAACGATATATGATTCACTGAACACCTGTCAACCCTTCACCCCGACGTAACGGCGAATTTCCAGACACATCAATCACGCCATAAAACCACTACAACCACTACGAACTCAGAAGGTGATAGAAATGAACTCAGCAGAGATCAGACTCAGACTTATTTCCACCTTACTGGCAGATTCCCTTCGTTGTCTGGAAATAGTACCTGGAAGAAACGATTGCTCCTGGTCCTGGCTGTTACCAAAACGATCAAGTCACATAATCCCGGCCGTTTTATTTCTGTTGGCTCATCACGGATCAGGCATAACTTTGCTTGCAAAAAAACTGACGAAAGCAGACGCGAACAGTCGCGTTGCGGCTCGAAGAGAGGCTCTTTTATTATCGATAATAAGAAAAAGTTTTCCGAAGCCAACTGTACTACAAAAACATTAGATCTTTCGCGAACATTCATTCGTTCCTTCCACACTCGTAGACATGCGCAAACTTCTAATGGACGCCTATTATGTCAATATTTTCGAAGAAGCAAGGATTTTTAATAACCACGAGCAATATTTATAGGTATGCCATAATAACTATTTCGAAGTAGTGCTATGCTGTTTGTTTTTTGAAACAAAAACAAGCAATCGAAAGCAAAAAATTAATATCAACAAAAAATCCATTGAATGCTACCGTATTTTGAACGACACTACCCAGCACACTCATAACAATTCCAGATGATGTTGTTTACGTTTTCAAAGAGTGCGCGTAATAGGAGGGTGCTGAAAGGGGGTAGGAAGGATCCAATTTGAGATGAGCGTGTTACAAATAAAAAGGGACACATCTCCTCATTTTGATTCGTATACTCTTGCTAGATTGAGAAATAAGTTTTTCTGTGCGCATGAGGGGAAGGTCTCTGGTTCTGAAAAAATAATTAAGTTCCCAGTAACACCAGAGTGAAAGCGTCTAGGGCTCTAGCAATCCACGACATCAGAACACATGTACTTATGAAGCTGTAAAAAGTAGATCGAAGCAACTTGCTGCACGGGTACGAAGACTGTGCTACATACTCTTACCTTTTATAGCCAGAGTCTAACCGAACCGTCTTGCCTGGGAGCTACGCAACCATATACTCTCCTGACCCGCTGCTTTCGGATGGGGAGGGAGGAACTCCGGCTTCTGTTTGAGACTCTATCATCATTCTTACTGGTTACTTTCGTTCAAGAAACACAAAATTAACTTAGCCTGGTAAGTAGCACATGACGCTCAATGAAGTGATAACCCCCCCCCCCCCCCCGGACGTCAACCACCTTGTCGAAAGGTTCGTATTGAAAGTCCGATAACTAAGAGTGTAGGCATATATGGCACTTTGTTATTATTATTATTATTGCACGATTCTAAAGAAAATCTTGAAGCATGGCGCATCTCTGCTGAACGAGAAACTACTGGAAACTCACTTTTTATCTAAAGCAAGTAGAAGTCTGCTGAAGAAAAATAAAAAGCAAAGGTCCGGCTAGGTGACGAGTGAAGAAGAAACTGCACTTAGGTTGAAGGGCGATGGAATATGCACTGCACAAAGCGGAATGGACTAGCATCACATGAAGTAAAGGGCAATCCTGTTATGATGCCTAACGAAGAAAAGCGGAAAATGTAAAAGTCGATATGGACATCGAGCTTGGCACAACTTATTCCAGAAAGTATGCAATTCCAGAAAAATTGTTTTTAAAAAGTGTTTGGGGACAGACTTTGGCAACGATCCGGCAAGCCCAACCCCTGAATTGTACCGACGAAAGTTCAAAAGCTTCGGCGTGATTACCTTTGCGGAAGGTCATAAGTGTTAGGGTTAAAAGGAGGATAACGACTGGCCCTACTGGTTTTAATGGGTGCCCAAGTCTGAGCGGATTTTTAAATGTCTTTTACAGAGTAAATCTATGCACATAAAATCGTAACTCTCACTGTGGTGAAGGGTGGAGGACAATTACTGAGGACGTGGAGGACGTGGAGGATGGCACTGAGATGACGGCGGAGACGCTCTCGACTCACCCACGAAAACGTATTATCAACGTATTAGCTGGAATGGAAGAGCTAAGGTGGCAGTTGTGGTAAGCCATAAACTACTACTTCAGGCGATGACGTCTTTGCTGCAGCTGTTGATAGATGTGTTTTCCCCCAACGAGATATTTTTTGCTCTGATTAGAGCTAAAAATAGAAACCTTCAGCCAGATGGATGGATTGCGGTGTAGCAGCGCATAGGGCGTGAGAAACTCGGCGGTTATCCCCTTTGCAGCTGACATTGACGCAAACGGCGATGAACGGCTGCAGTGAACGCCACCCCGTCGTTCCGTTCCAAATGGCGGTTGTAATAGTAACGTAGAGTGATGCATAATAAACACTTGACGAAACGAGATAGTCGCGATAAATGACGGCCAACTCAACGGCAGTGAAAAAATCTCTTTACGATCGGGATGTGCCAAAAACGCCAACGCGGTTTTCAAGATCAGCAGTCGGAGGGTAATAGGACACCCAACAGGGTTCCTAGCGACGAACGAGACGTTTCGGCATGTTCCCATAGCAATAGTACGAGTTCTTCAAACGAGAACAGAACGTAAAGGAGAGTTCCAAAAATCGTTGCAGTGAAACAACTAAATATAAAGTAAGTGCATCAATGCTCCATTTGGGGTGGATTAGGCTCCCCCCCCCCCCCCCCCCCCCCCCATCCCCCTGCAAAATCAAGGTCATGGAGAATAATTATCCAGCGAATTATACAACTGCTTAGACCAGCAAAGGGAGTTCAAGAAAATTATCCGACGGCGATTCTGAATAAAGTAATACCGGTAAGAGAGGATGACAGTGAGCGTGCAAGCAATGGTCACCATGGCGTGGTGGCTAGAGACGCCGGTACTATTTGAACGATCCGCAGATGGAAGCATACGTGTTGCATGTCACCAGTGAACCCATTCAATCCATATAAACACAAACTCAAAAAAGGTCAGTGTTCTATTGGTTAGTCAAAATGAATCTGTCTGGGAATCATGGCAAAATAACCAGCTCTTTGAATTTCATTAGATACAATTAATTTCAAAGAGACATTCGATATGAGTAAGTATAAAAAAATAGAAGTTTAAATCATGTATTTCAACCCAAAATTAATAATTCAAAAAAGAGAACAAACTAAAAGGAAAGTATGCAAGCTACTAAAAGTGATTTTGCCCAGCGAGTTGCTAATATTGTTGAATTAAAAAAAGATATCAATAAGCCCCAAGTAGTAGCCAAGTAGCCTCTGGGCTCATCAAGAGCTGTGGATTTTCTTACTGTGGAAGTTGAGGAAACAGGAAATAATGAAATTAGTACAGTTCTTTAGTGTTACTATAGGATATCCCGTTTAGAAAAAGCTCGAAAAAGTCGATGAAAAATTGTACTAGGGAGATTAAGACTGGAATTATGTAGCTTGAATTAGGATTCCCAAGTACTAAGCAGCTACTAAGCAGCAGGATGTGAGTGATTGAAGTGAAAAGAATATTTATAATTTTACAAATTCACAAGTCCCTCAAGTCAAACAAAGTGGAAGTACCAAAGTAAACTGCTTCTTGTAGTTTTGTCTAAATGGCAAAATACGAGCGCTTCGTTCCAAAACGGTCGAAATTGACCCTAGCTCTGAAATTTCTACCCCTTGGAGGCAGTTTACACAGCTACTCGGCCCAACCACTGTAGGAGATGTGAGGCGTTGCTCTCGATCTGCACAGGATTCTAATCTAGTTATCTGCCCTAGTCATTCATTTTCGTTGCCCCTGGTGATCGGTCAAAACCCTCCAAAAGAAAATTCTGATCGTATTTAGTTTTTAGCTTTGGCAGAGTCACCGCGGTGGTTGGCAAAAGATATGCTCTAACCAGTAGCGGGGCAGTTTCCGCAAGTCAGTATGACACCGAAAATCGTAACAGGATGACAGATGAGAAAAGAGAAAAAAAAGCCAAACCACATGAGAAGACAATGTATGGATCAATCATTTCCACTCAAATTCGGGTTGAACAATTCAGAACTGCACAAGTAGGTCCCGACGCGACGACCTGCCAAAAGCTGCCATATGCAGATGCCCCAAAATGTATCTCATAGAATGCGTCACCGCCCCGTTTGTCGTCGTTCGGAACCTGACCCCAATGGGCGGCTTTTACTGCCTTACTACATTCCCTGTTTCAACCTCCAGAACATCTGGTACCCCCATTGAATACCTACAAGAAATGGTCATAAAAGACGATGGCGGTTATTCGACTTCCAAGGGATATGTAGTTGAAATTATTGGTTTAAAAGAGGGCATTGAAAATGCGGGCGCCATGTGGTCATGAAATCCTCCAATTGGATAAAACAAGAAGTCTCGTGCCATTCCATTTACAGTACTCCTTGAGGTTATGAGTAAACCTGAGCAAAGGTGAAGTGGCGTCAATTGGCAAATATGGATCAAATCCCCGACCGATACTAGTCTAGGCTAGGCTAAGGCTTTCCACCCCGCCTGGTTGGTTATGGAACCAGACTGACCTAGGAGAACAGAAGCCCCAATTTGTACATCAACTGGAACCGCAAACTATTATATGATCAGCATATGCCAAATAAAAAAACATACTAAGAAACACCATCTTAGGAACAATTCGTGGGGTAAGTTGCATGGAGAAAAGCTTCATGGGGAATTTTTTTAGCTCTCTATGCTTCTGCCATCACTATAGAACTAACCAATTTTTATATGTTGGACACCCTTGGGTAACTTTTCCCAATTTTATCATTTTCAAACCTGAAATAAAACCTGAAATATCTTTGAGTAATGAATTGCCTTTTGGTATTTCATCTTTTTCAAGCCCCAAATGTTACATCTTTGCAGTTCCTTTTGTATTATTCTGGTGGATCTCTTAAGCAAACGACTAATGAAAAAGACAAATAAATAAATAAAAGCAAAGCAATCTTGTAAACATTGAAAGCATTTTCTGTTGACTCGATTTCAAAAACAAAGAGAAAGGTAAAAATTCGGAAAAGTGATTGAGAATTTCCAACAATTCTATTTGATTTAATTTAAAAAAAAGATAAAATGTGTCTGATAAACAGCAATATCAGAAGTTTTAGAGCACCCTTGTGATTAATGGTTGCTATTGGCCATAGATTATACCATAAATAAAATCGCGTGCTGTCTATGAAGCCACTTCAAACCTAAGTTCATTACTCTAAATGTCCTGTATCGCTTTTGACACGATCTTTGACGAGCTTTGATGCTTGAATAAATAAGTAAATAAATATACTAGTAACGAACACAAAGGGACCTAGTTGCTACGCCCTATGAGAGGTTACGATTTGCACTTGGTGGGATAAAGATGGTGATAAAGATGGTCAACGATGTGGGAGAAAATCCTCTTACGTCTGCCTAGACTCTGTTTATGCGCTTCAGGAAGATAAAGGAGAGGGCGCCAGATAACGACCATGCATAAAGTATCGGGGGCCTAGGCAGTTGCAGTAGTAAGCGAAGCAAAACACCCATAATTAAACGAATAGCAAAAAGGAACGAGGGCTAAACGAGAAAAGGGGAGCAATCTGAGCTTGCCACGGACTCTTTTTGGCAGACCTAGGGGACACCAAAAAACAAATCGTCAGTCAGCAAAGAGATCAACCGGGAAAAAGTGAATAGTGCTGATTAAAAATGAGAATTCAGTAATGGGTCATGCATCCTATGAGAAAAGTAAGTGCAAAGGCAAAGTGGTCATTAGGTCCGAATAATTCATCACATAATAAGACCAAATAACACGCCCAAGTGTAATCAATGTGCATACATGAAAGCTCTTTATTCACAACTCCATTCGATGTGATCTAGCGGTGAACAGGAAGACGATCGAGACGACGAAAAGTAAACAAACAAACATAATAGTATAACCCACCTGAGAGGATCGTCGCTCAGCACTTCTTGGACTCGTCGATGTCCACGCGGCGAGGGTTCAGGAGTCCGTGGCAGACGCCGTACACTTCGTCGCATGATGGGCGAATACATCTGAATATTCAAATTTAAAGTGAAGTAGCAGCCTTATCAATATAGAATTTCGGCTAGGACATCTTAAATAGTCAATATCACTCGCAAATAAACCAACGGTTTCCGAAGAATTAGAAGTAATTGGCAAAGAAAAGGTAAAGGTAGAAGACGCGCTACATTGGCGTAGGTAAAGTAGCGTTCCAAAGCTAGAATGTAGAGATTCATGGACGATACGACGGGGCGAAGAGACTCTCCCATGACAGATCACTCGGAGGAAAAGGGGGGGGGGGGTAAGTAGATGAAGACGGTCCCACGAAGGCTTATAGGTACCCCGAAACAGGTTCCAAAACGATGATTCGCCTATTCTTATCCTTACTGTCTCATTATTCATAAATGTAAGTTAGAAAGTAAGATGGAAAGTGAGGGTCTCCCTGTGGGTTGGTATGCCCCTGTATGACCTGTATACGACATTGTAGAACGGCTGAGTCAGTCACTGATCGCTTATGCTCCCTATTACACGAATCACGTCCACTCTGTATGTACCTCTACATTCCTCAGCACTCGTGCTTTTTTTGCGCATTCAGTGGACTCGTTCAGGGAAATCTTCAATTTATCAGCTTTAGCATTCATTTATGAATGATTCAGTGAATCAATCGAGTCTTGATGAGTTTATAAATGAATTCCGAAGTCGTGATGGATTACAAGAATCCGTTGGAGGCTTGAAAAATGAAAATGAAAAAATGTTTTTACTATTTATTTTAACATCAAAACACTTCAAAATCGGAAAAAAACAATACAAATGTTCTACGCACTCACGGGAATCAAACCACTAATTTTAACGAAACCTTTTCCAAAGGGAGACTTGTAGACCGGAAACGTGGCCGCCAGATCCTCCCCCAAGCCTTAAGTTGGCTAGGAATGTCAACAAATGGTTTACTCAGAAAGACTCAATTCTGCAACAGAGCGAAACAAATCAAGCTGAAAAATACTTCCAGATGACTGATAACATGAAATCAAAATATAAGCGTCAAAGGTCGCTACTGCTCTACAGCTCCGTTTACGGGAATTAATATTTAACTTTAGCTCGACCGCAAATCAGATTCCCCTCAAGATGATAGGCACATCCGGCAGCACGCGGTCTTTCTGACGCTAAACCCTTATATTTTGTTCTACTGACATTACCAATTGATGAGAAAATAATGTCTAAAATGAAAAAATCAAATTTTCAACCAGATATTCGAAAAATTGGTCAAATATCACTCCAAAAATTGAGACGTCAATGTAATAAGGGAGATTTATATTTTAAAAACCCTCGTTCGTGTGAAGGCATAAGGCTAATCGAACAGGATTGATACCGAATAGAACTGACGCTGAACTGAATTTACATTTCCTGTAAACTAAGTATGATAGAAAACATGAAAAAAGAGGGAAACTATGCGTTGTAGAATAAATGACCTAATTATTAAAAACCAAAAGGACTCAAAATTTTTGAAGATAAAAATCAAATCTATGTACAACAAATGAGCCTGAACCATTGCATGAGCAGAATGCGCATTCAATTACATTGACGACACTAACTGGGAGGGTTATGCATGGCGCATTACACATTTCGATAAACTAACCATTTTTTCAGACCCACTGATCATATCAACGTTGAATTCCGATGCAAAATTCAGTGGTTGGTTGGAAGGAGAATCGACTAACTGCTGTACAACTTCTTTTAATAAGCTAGTAAACATCATGTGCATTCTCCCGTGGGAACGTTTTAACGATGGCACTCATAAGCCGTTTGGTAGCAAACCATTCCAGACACTTGTTGTGAACAATTATCTTCTATATCGGAGCCAATCAATGGAAAACAAAAACAAAAGAAAAATATTATATCAAGTAGACAGTGAAGGGTCCGATGATATACCGCTTCAATGAGAACGATAGCAGAATCAAGTAGCTGGGAAGAGAAAAGTGGTTTGGGGAACATATCCGAAAAGAGGTGAGGGAGAGAAGAAACAGCAAGGAAAGCCGTATGGAATGGAAAGAAGGGAAAACTGATTCGACGAAACTAAAGCTCCACAGTAGTTTTCTCCTTCAGTTGGGTCGTCCTGAGACCGACAGATGAGGGTACCAGGACGAATCAGGGAACCTAACCCTCTACTACCCAGTGCCCCCACTGACTGGCCGTAATCCCAGCTCGTACAGCCGTAGTGATGTGGACGAATGTGATTCGGCATTGCAGCGGCCAAGCCGAATCACATCAGCATGCTTCAATGCCGAGGTTTCATTGGAAAGTATATTAATATCTGATCGCAAACCGCTACGTGGGTGTTGTAGTAACTGCGCTTGCTGACGGAACTCCATCATGAGCAGTTTTTGTGGGAGGAAAAGGTGAAAGAGATGAGTCACGAAGCTGCAGAGAGCTATATGCATTGATAAAACGAAGGTAAAGTGACGAAATGGATGTTGTGGCATATCCTGTGACTCACATGTTCCACTTCCAGAAAATCCTTCTACATAAATGAATTGGAGGGATCGCAGTGTTCAATGCTTCTGTTATACTCCGCGTGTACAGCTTTACTTCAAAATTAGGAGCTAACTTAGGCGTATTAGGAATCAAAACGTAGTGATCGGTAGGATCGGATGATGGCCGGAGCAATCAAATGTTTCCCTTAGGATTGATGAAAGCAAGGAGAACTACAGATTAGTGCTAAAATCATCATGAGCCAACTTTTAAAAGTCACCCACAAAACTGAGAATGATGGGTGGCTTGGCTGGCTACGATGAGACGCTATCGGGTAGATTGCGACAAAGCGAATAGAGCTCTTGACCGCCTCACAAACTCAACCTCCAACTTCCTATCCGCCAACATGGGAGAGAGGTTCTGAAATAGATGAAGCTTGGGTGCTCCTACTCGGCGATCATGGACTAGATGAACTGCGTTTCCATCACTTATTCATTAGATGTCCTTAATGAGCAATCAGCAGCTCAAATGACCATCGCAATTATGGGCGAAGAGAGAACATGAATCTCCTACCTCCGCACCCTCATCTGATATGTTTCAACGGAATTAATGATGAAGCTGCTGTAAAAGTAGGGACCTAATGCCTACTTTAAAAGGAAATTCAGTGGCTAGCCAATAGGAGAAGTTATAAGTGCGTGAAAGTGGGAAATTAAGGCCATTTCCTTGTATATAGAAATCCTGAACATGATTCGAGTTTCCGTGAAGTTTGCGTTCTGAGTTTCTGTTTCCATAGGGATCAGCCGTGTATAGGCATAAAATATAGAAAATAGAATAAAAGCGATCGAAGCTCGTATTCAATTTAATAAACATAGAAACAGCTGCATTGCTAAAATCTGGCCAGTGGGAGGGATGTGGTCAGTGGGCGAAGTCCGTGGGGACACTTTACATTCACATCGCTATTCTGCTTCCTTGAAGCAGTGAACTGTGGAATTCACTTATACGGAATACTATTGGAAGGACTCGATAGACACGTTGATCAACCAACTCAACATAGCAATCAGTTTGGGCTGGAGCAGTGAGGAAGAGCGCTGCTTTTGCATGCTCGATCCAAGATCAAGACACAAAAAAACCTCCGTCCAACCTAGCCAAGTCATGGATGTACTTTCATTTGAGATGGATTGATCGGTAACATAACATACTTAACTTGGTGGGATAAAAATATGAGTGAGTCACCAAAAACTTCGTCATGATTTCATATGGAGGTCAAGAACATGGCGTATCCTATGATAAGACTATTCCTTCCGTGAGTGCTGCTTTCAGATATACTTGGCTAATAAAGCAGAAAAAGTGATTAGAAAAACCGAGAGACCTAACGCAATATCTAATTAGATGAGTTATTCCTACATTCTTAGAAGCCAGCCATGTCTAATTTGATAGCACACATAGCAAAGGGCAAGCTCTCTGATGGATCTCTTTTATACTTTCCTTAATACCCCGGCTGCCCTACCTAAAACTACGATATAAGATTGATGGCCAAAGGACCACGATGGAAAAAATGACAGGTTTGACTAGAGGGCTGAATAACAAAGAGAAAGGATAAAATTAAAAAAAGAATCTAATTTATACATTAACATGTTGTATATAATAGTGAGTATAAGGCAGTTCAGATGAGCTGTGTATAAACTGGTACTGGTATTAGTGTATACAGTATAAAGCCTGAAGTCATTGGGCGTCAATCGATCCGGTCAATGGGATGCGTACCGCATCCGACTTCAACTCAGAACCGTAGTGACGTATTGGATGTGCATGTAGTGTACACAGTGACTTGTCGTGATTAGTCGATGCGTAACTTAGGGTCCTATCCTACCAAGCCACTCCATATACCAACTTTATGTATTACATACATATGTATGTACATAGAATTGCACAAAAATCGAAGAAACCTACTTTATGGGCGAACTATAACATAAGATAGTATTAGATACTACGAATAAACGGTATCAGATTGTTTAGGGATATAAAGGATAAGGGATAAAGTTTTTGGCGTCAATCAATCCCGTCTGAGGGATGCGCCCCGCACTCGACTTCCACTCAGAATGAGTGCGGCGTAATGAGTGCGTATGTGGTCTATACAATGACTTGCGCTGGCCAGCCGATGTACAAGCCAGTGCTTTTATCCTCCCAGACGTGTCTGGTACCAATTCACCGACCCCGGGGGGATGGAAGGCTTGGTTGGCCTGGGCGGGCATCGATCCGGGATTCGAACCCCTGACCGTGCGTGTGATATAGTGCGCCACTTGCCACTACACCATCTCCGCCCTGTTTAGGGATATATTTAGTATTATACTGATGTAGTATTCAGGATTGAAGAGGATACGTTCCCACGTTGTGAAGTGAGCGAGCGCTCAAAAAGTCTGAGCATCAGTAAAATGCGCCAATTTGAATAATTAATGATCAATTACAAGTAAGTGCTTTGAATGACAAATTAGTTACGTAAGAAGATCTTTGTCGTACGAGGATACGCCGTACGAGGATATGACCTCAGCTTCAGGTGAAGATCAAGCAGTTGATTGACTACAGACTGATCCAAAAAGGTAACTTTCTGAATGACTCACAATTTTCGAAAGTATATATATTTTTCTGTCAGTCAAGATCTTTCTCACACTCCCAAGCCCTTTTATACATTCATTAACAATCACGAGACTAAGTCTAATCCGAGAGACGGATCAGAATCTGATAACTGAAATTAATGTACTATAAAGCTGTTGTTCGACGTTTCTCCTCTTACGACTATCTAATCAAGAAGCCAACTAGGTTATCGTGGTATTGTTCTGTACAAGTAATAAATCGCTTGACTGGAAGATTCAAGAAGCAGCTCAACGTCTGAGATATATTGAAAAGGAAAACGCTCGGCCAACAAATGAGCAAAGGCCAGCCAACAAAGGGAGCTTGTTTAGCAAGTGATTTATTCATCTTTCCGCCAAAATTCCTACCTTTTTGGTCCCTCTGTTGGGTCCAGAGAAGTAGAGATCTTAGCAAATGATGAATACTTGGAAATAAGCTCATTAGACGACGATTTTCTAGTTTTTACCCGGCTCACATCGGAAAACGTCTCAGCGAACGTATTAAAATCACATTTCTCGAAAAAGTTCGGAGTCAGAAGAGTGGGACATGGCGCTCTAATCTATCGAATATTTCTCAGAACGGAATTCCTTTTGATGGACTAAGTCTCCCAATCCGCTAAGACTATTTTATTGACACAACAGAAAGGATACAATGTTAATGCCCATCCTCTATTCCCGGAAAAAAGAATTTCGTTTTGAGGTCAAAGTCCTGCAAATCCCACCTGGGATCGTTATAATTCTAAACGAAGTCAATCGAGTAGTGTATTCCGAATATGTAAATATGCACACACATGCTTATTGCACATGCAGTTGTTGATTATTTGAGCTTATTTACTCATAATTTTTAATTTTTCATAGTGTTCAGTTTCGTACACTCAAATTCAAACAGGATATTATATTTCGATACTTGCTGTCGCTAGTGCAAGCTAATGACAGAACCATCTTAAGGGCACCGTTCACGATAAAAAAGCTATTGAGTTCTTACCTTATTATTACTCAGCAGCCCCCATGGGTTGTAGAAGGGACCCTCTCACTCCCCCAATCTCGACGTCCAGGGCATAGTGGTAGCCCCGTTGGTGCCGTAGTTCGCGTTCCCGCCCCTCGATCGGTGTCACGTTAGACGAGTGTCGAGACAATACTAATTGCACTCCTAGAGGCTGAAAAGGGTGAGCTACTTTTGCGGTTACTAGGGTTTTTTTTGTTTAATTATGCTTATAAGTGAGTGAATTTTTGCTTACCATTGTGCGTTCTTCGCACCAGGACCCACACGCGCGCAGTGAAACACACTATTTAGCTCGTCCGGACGCCCCACCCTTCTTCATTTTTCTGGTTTCATTCACGTCCAGCCCCCTTTTTAACGTTTTTTCGAAGCCTTTTTTCACTTTGGAAACACCGATGCACGCAGTTTCTTCACCTCAGTCGCACTAGTTTCGATCTTGTCTTCCATTTTTCATCATAATCTGGATTACCCAAAATTATCGTGAACGGTGCCTTTAATTGAATCTCACCATCCCTCAAATAATCAATACTACAACGAGGAGAATACAAATAAGCACAATGGTTGGGATTTAATAAGTATAAGTTGGTAGTAGTGTAATATAATAAGGAGACAATTCTGGCTTTAATTTTATTCCCGAAAATAAGTTGCTGCACATGTATGTACTCTTTTTATAACGCACTGCTATGCATACATATTGTCTATTCACACCTTCTCTAGAAATTTTCAACCCCAATTTGAGCTTCTATGTTGATATTTTGAATTTTGATTAATTCTAAATATACTGAAGTTGGCTTCGAGAAAAAAAACCAAATTCACTAACTCAGAAACTTGAACCTTGACTGAAAAATTCATAGGTGATGGTGATAGCTGTGGAACATGACTTTGCTCAGATAGTTCTGTTGCCTTAGGAAGGAATTAGTTTATTTTCTTGGAATTTTTTATTTTCGAATAATTTTCTGGCTAAAGTGTATTCTTGGAAGGACGGCAGAATTCTCTCCAGCCGCAGTTATGAACTAGTTTTCCAATCATTACTGACTGACTAAATGTGAGCATCAGATGCCCTTCCTCACAGTACTAGTGTAAATGCTGTAACAAAGCATCTGGTAAGATTACAAAAACTGCGTTAACGGTTTTCGACAATTTCTGCTGCTTTCGAGAAGCTAACCACATCGAGAACATTAACGTAAACTAGTAGCATCTGGCGTCTACTACGTCGCTGCTGTTTGACGTCAAACTATGCCCTTTCAGCGAAGCAGATGTGGAAAGCGGAGGTTCTGTGCTTTGGTGAATTCCAAAGCTATTTATAGCGAGAAAAGCTCATGTGAAGACTGGTAAGATAAAGGGCAACCGCTGAGAAAATCGCAACTTCCGCTTGTTCATGTGCTGTCTTAAGAGATGACAATCCGACTAAAAATAAACCTCGGTGACAAGAATGTAATAGTAATATTTTCCATTTCCTGATTAATGCAGGGCTGTAGAACCCTACATTTGTAATGACAAGGGAATCTCGACCGAGACGACCTTAAACGGTTTCATCGAAGAAACCAACGGAAAGAACAAAGGAGGCTCTCCCACATTATGAGTTGCCTGTACTATATGGTAAGGAACACCATGATTCTGGACTAACTGTACGACAGAAATGAGCCTACCCATCACAAAGTTCCTTATTCAAACAACTAGGAATCTGAATCCTTTGTGCTTCTTAGGCACCGTGTTCTTATCCCCTACACCATCGGGAGCCCACTCGCTTTCCCTCAGCTTCTCGATTAGTCTTCAACCTGTGCTTTTACTTCCCGTGCATCTGGCTCCTACCCCTATCGAGACTACACTTATCCTTTAGCCCTTGGCAACAAGAAGCAATCCCACTGAATCCAGCAATCGCACCCAGACCATACTAGGACCTTGTAATTCTGAATGGCTTGCAGTGTAGCCAAAGCAAAAGCATCCATCAGAATTTTCTTGCATGCCGGGGCGTCGCTAAGAAATATTCCGAATTCTGAAGTATGGAAAGAAACGAGCTATGCTGCTGACGTCAAATGTTACATCCATTAGGTAATATTTTCCTGAAGTATGCTATTGAAAGCAGCTGCAGATACCCACAAAATGCTAATACAAGGGTTTTGTGTGACCAAATGTTACCCGATGACATACATACAAGTAGGAGTAGAAATAACTTTTACACTCTTGAAAAGTACAAGTATCAAAGACGGTGATTATCAACAAAAGGGCTTGGTAAGTGGAGACCTTTTCCGAGCCAACTTATAAGACTGCACAACATGATTAGCAATTGCAAAAGAAAAGACGGCTAAAAGTAATGCTATGTCGAAGCCACAGCTTAAAAAGTCCTTCGTGGAGCTCAGGTGTTCGTAGAATCTACAGCGGGTCATTTCTTATCGATGAATCTCAATCTACAAAGCAGTGATCAGCTTCCAGCTTTATTCATAACTCCCTTTAAAGGGGTATTACGGCTCATAAAAGATATAAAGCGAAATCAAACAAAGCAGACTGTTCTGAACATCCAGGGTAGAACTCTCTATGAGTAGAACTAGTGAGGAGAAAAAATTGGATAAGAAAACCGTGAATAGGGTTCCGTCCAAACCGATTGCCAAAAACTGCATCACCTCATGGGCTACCAACAAAAAGCTTGATTTACATAATCAAAAATAAAATTATTTACTACTGTAGGTCATAGTTTAGATATTTTTTCAATCATTGTTACCTCTCGAACTGTAATATAAAAGTTTTATCGTCTGAGGTTGAGGCTACCACTTATAGAAAATGCTTATCAATCCTGGAGATCAATAAAAAAAATTTGAGAGCTGAAAATGAGAGGGAGTAGTATGTAAATAAGAACAGATAATTAATAACACAATAATAACTTTGTAATTGTAATTGTAAAAAAAAACAAAACTTAGTATGATATTATGCCATTCCAAGATTTCTGAGTATCCCTTCTACTGAACAGACTCCCACGAGTAAAGATGTGGCAGAAAACCAACAGTTCCATATTTCTAATTAGCTTGTCCATTTTGAAGGCTTAGTCCTGCCGAGCTCATGCCCCGTACTCCTAAGCAGGAAAAATGACATCATTTGATGTCCGGAGTTCATAGGAAACATCACGGAAGCGAAAGCTTCTTTAGGGATTTTGGGGAACAACTAGGAGCAGCCTCTTATCTGCCTTCTAATGCGCCATGCTTTCTTCTCGATATTCTCAAGAACTTCTAAGCGCATTTGTATTCGAGCAGACTTATTTCTGAATACATCCGCTTTGCCGTAAACACGGCGCACTCCTGAATGAATCCTTACTAATCATTTTTAGAATAGTAACGCTGAGGATACGGGTAGTGACCCCGGCAGAAGAAAATGAAGAAAGAACAGTCAAAATGAACTACGAGAAGAAGTGGTTCTTGTAAAATAGTGGGAACGGCTGAGCAGCGGATCCGCTTAATATTTATTCAGAGCGAACTATCTTTACTTGTACTCTCAACAAAAAACCACTATGTGTGTGCACAGGAGTCTGTTGTGATTCATGAGTGCGGAGGTGGGACAGCGACAAGTTCCCACAGGGAACGTGTCTTGGTTTGAATCCCATCTCACCTTTGATGATCTTGGAAATATTGGGTTTCGACCCATTTCAGGACTATGTATGTGGTAGCGACGTTACTCATTGGCACCCCTATTCCAGTACCCTGGAGCTCCGTGGATAGGAGTGGCTTAATTATCAATTTTTACATAGTCATCACCGCTTCCATCCACACGAGAAAAATCGTTGCTCTTAAGGCGGAAAGGGAAGGAGGAGAGAAGGAGAGGGAGATCTCAGGGACTCAAACCCGCGTCTCTGACCTCGAACCTTATGATCCTGTTCCCTGGGCTCAAAACCTTGGTTCAAGTACGTCTGACCGTATAACCCCTCGCGTGACGATGTAGAAATTTAAAAATTGACCATTTGGGTTCTCTCAATTATCTACTATCACTTTGCCAGGCCTTGACCAGAATTAGCGATGATAATGAATTACTGAAGGAGGAAGGAGAGAGGGAAGAACTGAGCTTCGAGAGTGAGGGTTGGCTCTGCAAGCTTTGCCATGTGGTCTTGGAAGCCCGTAAAGGACACTAATTAGGCGTAGTCTTCGCTGAGCAGCTGCAAACTTATTTATCAAACTCATGCTCATATCAAGTAATTAGTCAAAAATGTTGTTCTTTCGGGTTAGGAGGAATTCAAAAACCGCTTCGAGCAAAAAATCTACAACTCTCTCTTTCGTTCCTATAATTATAGCTGGAGAATATTTTTATAGCAGAATAATCAATTAGGCGGATAAACTTACTCAGCAGCAACTACTTGTGAGTCAGGAAATCTCACCAAATCAGCAAACAAGACAAGTTCTAATGCAGAAGGATACGGTAGTAGGGAGTGACCGTACCGAAAAAGTTCGGTGTAGTTCCCCTGATCTTATCATGATTCACTAAGTAAACCTTACTGACGCCCTTCAAAGCGGGATCTCCTTCTTCTAAGCCTCGAAAGATCTATCAACAACCAACAGCAGCACCAATCCCAATGAAATGGAACAGTTTACTTACAGTTTGGCACTGCAGATTACTGGTTGGAAATGAATTTCAGCCCCTAATTTATCGATATATGGCTTCGATACGGCACAATGCGATCGGAATTGGTGCAACAAGGTCTGTACGTCCGCCAGAACCGCCCATCAGTGTCAAAGTGGGCGGAGTTAGCGCATTTTGAGCTCCTATTACCATAGGGGCCGCACTATGCGCCGCCATATATCGCCTGCTAAATGTATAAAATGTTCCTTTCTACCACACACATAATCTTCAGCGCTAATCTGATCATGAACTCCCATAAAACCGCGGTTCAGGAAAAACCAATCTCCTCGAAACCTCTAGCACTACTAGTCACTGGCCTACAAAACTTCTGGAGAGCCCGTCCATGCTGCATACTTATCTTATGCCAAGGTTTATATGAATATAATATATTTAGTAGATAAATACATAAGTTTGACCAGGAGATCGTTTTAAAGGCTGATGTCGAGTTTGTGAGGGGCGTCAAGAAGAGATATCCGAAATAATACTCTGTGGGACTTTGCCTGCAATTCATTACCTCGCATTCTTTATTATTTACAGCGGGATCTTGGATGTTTTGACGATGACCTCTTTTTTCTGCACCAATCACTTATTTATTTAAATTTGATGACAATGAAGAGTGTCGGCTTTCAGCAGCCGTTTTGCTTACCATTTCCGTTCGCATACAGCTAGAAAATTGCGGAGTTTTATTTGAAAAAAACAACTGCAACGAAGTCTTCGTTGGATCTTCACAATATAAGTACAAGTAAGGTTCCTAGTAACAAATAGAACTTTTTGGACATCCTTAGGAGTCGAATTACTTTACTTAGAAGCAGATTTCTTCTCAAACCACGCCTCACGCCTTGTAACCACAAAGTGATGAAGGAATTTTAGGACTGTTGTACCATAGAAAACCCGTCCACTTCTGTATGTAACGCCTCTTACCCTCTACCCACCTAGTAATGAAATGGCGATGCGAACAATTACGTCAATATCAGAAGTGATTCCATAATGGAGCCAAGCTCACAGATGTGTTCGGTGAAGGAGCACATAAAGGAAACGGCTTTAAAAGGTAGGGTTATATGGCTGCGGATATAGAACGTGGCAAGGGCAGGATATTGTATTGCCCTTTCGACGGGATGAGACCTGAAAAGGCTAAGCCATTCATCAGATCGGAACGACAGAACGGCAGCGATGGGCTATTCGTGCATGCAAGTGATCCGTCAACTCTATCGCGGTTGACATTTAATGTCATTCCAATCGGGCCCGAATTAGGATGGGTGCTCATAAAAAGTCACATTGAAAGAGCTTTTGGAAATTGCCAGGACTACGATGTGGATTTCAACCTAAAGAGCAAATCACCAAGTGTACAGTTTTAGACACTCCCTTCAGAATAAACCTCACATTACACTAACAATCACTGATGTAAAGCCATTTAAAGATAGTTTATCACAGCGAACGAACGCCCCTCACACTTGCCATGGCTGCCCTATCTTGCATTCCCAGACTACAGTCAGATAGCTGGGCATGGAGCATAGCTATATTTCAAATAAAAAATTTCTGAAGGCAGAAGGTTTCGACGTTAGCGTTTTCACTCCTAAGCCAAGAAAGAAGAAGAAAACCCAAGAACCCGAGCCAGACACGGGGAGAAACAGCCAGATGAGAGAGCAGCCGCTGAAGCCCAACCGTGGCTCATGTGCTACGGATCGAGACCTAGAATGATTCTCCCATCAGAGAGTAAACCATCCATCCTTCAAGGGATGGTGAATAGTTACCAGGTCGACTAATAACACTTGTATCTCTGAAGATGGCTCAGAAGTCAACATCTTTCACAATAACGTTGCCAGAAAGCTATCAAAGCCCATTCTCTTGATAGAAGTAGAACCCATGACGTGCAAACAAAAAAGATAGAGAAATAATTAGTTACGACTGCATATGGTATAACCTAGAGCAACCCTCTGCTAGTCGAAGTTCAAGTGAGTGATTTCCCCTTCAGAACATGTCTGCCACGTATAACGATCACAAAAGAAAATGGAAACTCCTGGTTAAATATAATAGAACGGATTTAGATTCGCGAGTAAAGTAAAGCTGCCGTCGAGAAGTTCGTCCCCGTATAGAAAGTGTTTGAACATACGAAGAGAAAGAGAGAAAGCTATTTCGAATATTTCTGATATCGGATAAATTGAAGATCTTTGCCCTATTTGAGCAGCCTTCCAAATTCCCTTCCCCATGATGTCGATGCTGTAGTTTTTCTAGCCAGGTCATTCAATAAAAAGAAACATACATTTACAAACATATGTCCCGCGACGATGGCCGAAAAAGGGAAATCGGAAAGTTAACTGTGGATGAGGTGTGAATCTGTGGTAGGGGACGGGAACGGAAGAAGTATACTGAGCCTTTTGGGCCCTCCAACCTCCACCTTGGTTAGACCTGTATATACATCTGTCTAATTCCATTAGAACTATACCGTCTCCAAACATGCGGGAAAGGCCGATTCTTGTTGTTCATAGGGCAGATGCATTAGAACTTGATGATTAGTTAATGCACTGAGGTATCTGACCAGTCTCAATTCAGAGAAGCTTATACATAATACATAAGGATGTCGCAAAACACGAAGGACGCATCCGCGCAAGCTGGAAGGATCTGCCATTCACGTGAGGAACGGGAAAGTAGATTAGAGGCTATACTAGTTACCGATAAGTGCAAGTCAGTGGCTCAAAAGGCTCAATGTACTTAACAGAAAGGAAAGAAGATTAGATGCTGTACTGGTTACTGATAAGTGCAAATCGGTGGCGCATTACCACGTGCATGGTCTGGAATCGAATTATGGTTACCGCCCAAGCCAACCGAGCCTTCCAACTTTTATGGGGCAACTATGTATTTGATGTAAGATTCACCTGGGAGGATGAAATTACTGACATTACGTCGGCTGGTCATGCCGTACGCATTCAAACGCTTCCATGACATTGAATTGAAGTCCACTGTGTGGGTGGATCTTGAAAAAGGATAGGAAAAGTCCAGATGACTCCATTCAGTAACTTTACACTCCTACTCGGGCAATATGTGGCTATTTGAGCAAGAATAAAGAGAGACAAAGGAGAGTGCATCAGTCAGGTGTACTTCGTATGTGGGAGGATCAATCGAATTATCAGCTGTTTCACAGAATATCTTAATTATTATGCCTGGTGGGCCGAATGACATCAAATGCAGGACCACTAAAATCAGAAATTACCTCTTGACGGACCTACTTTACACAATTTCATGCTGCTACCTTTGCATACCTGCCACGTTCCTTCATCGCGAATTAATCTACTCCGACATACCTCCATGCTCTTAGCTAAGAACAGTTGCTGGTATATCACGACCTTTTAAATCAAAGCTTTCTATAAGGCTCCATAAATGCTGGAAGCAGTGTCGTGGGTTTAGATTGGAAAAATGTAGATTTGACTTCACCCAGCAATTCATTTACTGCTTCTTGGCTCCCACCACTGCGTGCTTTCCGATTCACCTGTTGTAGCCTAGTGGCCTTTCTTTTTCGCCTTTTCTACTTTTTATTTTTATTTATGTATGAACCAGGACGGCTACCGGCTAGATTCCTTGAGCCCTCAAACAAAAACCGGGATGGTCAGACTTCTCCACGAAAGCTTAGAACGAAAGGATTGCTGGGTTCCTCAAGCGGGTACGATCCACTAGACTATTTCGGCTGACGACAGAATGGATGCGACAATTACTGACGCTCGTTCCAGGAAATCGGTGATCGACGGATTGACAGATGAAACAGGTGAATATTATAGGGCAGAGAAAATTAATATTGTAGGCAACTAATTCCTAGCGTCAGCAAGGTGTTTCCTTCACTTTTTGACGCGAAAACCGAACTTCTCCGAACTCCATTCAATTCACATTCTAAGGCAAAAAAACTTCCATGAAAAAGCTCTCCACATTATTATTCCAAGCAACAATCTAGGAAGGTAAAAACTACAATTTCATCAATGGCAAAAACGTATCCTTGTGCCATACTACCGTTCAGAATCATGCCAAAAGATCCACTAAACAATATTCGTTGACTCCCACCAGGAGTTATATATGCGTCATTAACCCTATGCTTGCTCAGAGGTGGTCTGAAAGACGCTCAAAAATTCACTTTGTAAACCTCCCATCGATAACCCAATCACCGAGCATTTATCATCAGCTTCGGTGCGGTCCACCTGTCCAACTGTCATCCATCGATTATTCTCAGGAATTAATTTCCGATCATGATCGATTCGATCACAGAACATGATCGAAACGCATTTGGCCTGCCACTTCTCGAAAACACCTTCTGGGCACGTCAAATAAGCATGAGATGCACGAGATGGCTAACGAACCCCACTAATATTGATCAGTACTACTTGATTCCGACTTTACTTGGTAAAAGTTTTATTTCCTTTTTTTTCAAAGAGTGGAAGTTTGATACTAAGGGATGTCATGGTAGATTCAGCTCTGAATGATTCGGTAAATGAGTTGAATATCAACCATTTCTTTCAGCGAGTAAATAAGATAATTCACCAAAATTACAAAATTAATTAATTTGAGTCGATATTTGCCTTGCAAAGAAGGTAATGAAAAGCATTATATTTCGGGCAATGACAAAATATTATTTATATTCAGCAGATACTAGATACTAATACTCAGTAATTCACTTCTACGATTATTTCACTATTGTATGATAATGACAGCTAAACAATAACGTGCTGAAAAAAAGAAATATGAAATACAAAACAGCATTACAGTATATTTTGAAGTATCAGAACAGAAAAATAACAAGAATTCACGGTCACCGACATTATCCAAATCCTATGAGATGATATGGCACGAGTTCGACCTTGCCCGTGTTTTAGTGACGTTTGGAAGACTTTCGGTCCGGACGTCGAGGTACCGTAATCAGTCAAGTTTAGGCAAAAATTCTTACTGTCCGCTGTATGTTCAAGTATGAGTTGCCCCAGTAGATTCCAAAGACCAGTTCTGTTTCTTCCCTTTCTGCCTCGTTTTCCTCTCCAACAACCACAGCGATGCTCGTAACTACACAATTTACGGCTTCGTTGATGGCTTGAAGACCTTAATTACATTTTCTCCCACCACACTACTGTTAATGAGAAGAACCAAAAAACGTTTTTATAGCTAATTACGGTAAGGCCTTCATTTAATGATATGATTTATTATGGCTGAGACGATCACATGAAGTAGGTCGCGTATTTTACATCTATTTTTGCAACCAAATGGAAGTGTTCAAAAACAAACTTTCGGGAAACGATAAAGACCTGTATACCTATTTGAAATTGCTCTTAAACATTGAAGGTTTTCAAAAATCGACTTTTCAATAACTTTGCAGTTTCTATCTACAGATGCAAGATTGATGAAGATGATGAAAACATTCAAAACCTAATGACACACCGATACTTTTGAAAGAAGAGTGTACTGGTGCTCAAGAATAATCTGCCAGAATATCTGCATGAGTCAAGCACTAAGCACAGGATTATGCAGCACGAATAAAAAATAATAGATAGTTACGGTAACGATTAATGGGATGCCATAATGATCGTATAAGAGGGTGCTGGCACATAAATCAAAAATTCCCAATGAAGGCCGCTCCAGACTCCCATTTCGCACGAATAGAGCTTGTCCAAGGCGGATAAGCAAATGAAGAGTGGCACTGATGTATGAAAGGTGAGGGGCAATTCCATGCACGCTAGAGCACACAGCGATTTCTAGCTAGTTGACTTGCCGCGCACCATGCCTGACAACAGTTGGTTGTGGTAGTTAGATGTCTCAGCGCGACAACTTCAGTAGAATAGCTGATCGGACCTTTTTTTCACATAATATTTGACATCAGCCTTAGAAAGTACTGGTTGGGTATTATGATCTGAGATGAAATACGCGATAATACTTCCTAACGCTACTCCACCTCCTATCCAGAACAATACATATGCACCCCGCTTTTTGCTGAAAAGTGGCTCCTTCACTATGACTGCGAAAAGTAACTCTGAAAACAGCTCCATATAGTGTAAATATAATAATTTCCATGAACCAACTGCAGGGCCTTCGCAACCATAAATGATAGTCAGACAGACATTAGAAGGCTCAGCAATAGGTAACTGGAACTGAAAGCTCTAGAGAAGTATCTTGTCATGTACTGCGGACCCAGAAAAAAGAGTGCAGCAGAGGCTTTATTAGATGACTTCGGATAGGATAGAGGATTATTTTGAAAAATGATATCAAAAATGGACCTGATCACTTTGAACATTTTTTTGTTCAAATCAAATCTATTTAAATGCTCTCAATGGGCTTAAGAAATCATATGCAGGTACTGGAACTGCCACGAACCAACTAATAAATAGATGTGGTTGAACCTTACACTGAAGTAGGGGCGTTTCAGGTCTGGGAGTGCCCCGTTTGTGTTTTTCAAAAGCTCACGCCTGCCCAACGGCAAAGAGCGTTTCGGAGTCCATTGATAAACGAGTCAAGAAAGAGGATCTTCATTTAAATGCAAAGGTGTGGAAGAAAAAAAAGTTGCTGAATGGCCAATCAACAGGCGTCGACGGAATAGAAACTCCAATTATATCAAAACTAATGCACTAATGGAACCATTTTCAATATGTAAATGTAAAATACACTAAGCTTCGCAACTCCATATAAAAAGAGGACAATAACTGGATGTTCATATAAAAATCGATATATTGATTTGTACCATTCAGCACAAGACACAACTAGTGATATCGCTGGTATTGTTGATAGGGCACAAGCAACAATTGTCAATAGGCTTTTCCATAATAAAAGTCCCTATAACGGGAAATGTTTTGAATACCTATTTTTCCAAAATCAAAAAATAGTATTTTGAAAAGATAAATTTAAAATTGTAATTCGTCAACCACTTGGGAACAAATTGAAAAAGTTGAATTAATCGGACGAGATTGCTATGACGAGAATAACATGGAAGGGGTATTCGGACGAGATCCCAGTTATTGCAATTGCACAGGAGCTGACTACATCAAGCCAGAATAGTACACAACTGTCTTTTACTGTCGCTATGGGTCATGACAAGTTGTTCGAATTTCCTGCATGTATTCCCTTGTGATCGGTGCAGCCTCTACACTGCCGGTGAAACTCGTCCAAGGATACACACCAGCCAATCTTTGAGCCTTTCTAACTCCCTAACTGGGCCGTTTTTCGACCTAATAGTGCCAGATATGGTTTACTCAAGGGCATCAAATTCATCCTGTGGGGGAATCTCAGGAACCATTTTAATCATTAACTGTGTCTTTAAGTGGTATTGTTTAAAGTTGAAGTCCTCAGGTCAACTTCGAGATAGCTTCGATAAAGGGTGTGAAAATTGAGTGGAGCACATACCATCATGAAATACGGCATATTACAACAATGAGTTGCATTCTCTAGATAATGCTCATGAGTGGATAAGCGGGAATGGATTGAAACTACGTGCTGGGAAAGTTCCCTTCGTCGAATTCCTGTTAAAACTCTGTTTAGCCCATGCAGACATGCCTTCGACTAAAGTTAATAACAAAAGTGAATCTGTTCTTTCTACATACATAGGGCTGTTGTCGTCGACATGAACAAGTACCCAGCCATAAAGCCTTTTTTCCTGCGACTGATTTGATTTTTGATTCATTACCACACCTTTGTTAAACTGAGTAAAAAGCAAGCCAGACAGCCAGCCGGCTATGTTAAGTTGTTTACTTTCACAGAAGATCTTCTCAAGAACCTTTGAGGGGATTCCAGGAAATTACCGCGGGACCACTTCAAATACGGATGAGTGGCTTCAGTAATTTATATGTGAAGAGGACAATTTCCAAAAAAAATCCTCAAACTAAAAAAAGCTCAGATTCCATGTAGCTTTTCAAATGTCTTTCCTCCAGTGACGTTTAGAGAAAAACTCAAAAATATTTTGTATTGTAATGCAAAACAATACCTATAATAAATAGGATGTAAATATGGCAGTAAACACAACATATTAGGTTGTTCGGAAAGGAATGCGCGCAAACTTTGTCCATTCATTTCTCCCCTACTATAGAAGAATTTTCAGAACAGTTTTGTCTATTCGGAAGAGATTTTCATTGCGCATCTTTGATATACTTTTGTCTATGTCTACTTTGTTTTTTTCTAAGAAAAAAAGTTTAAAATGTGCTTGACCAAAAATGCCTTTTGCGGGCTTGCATGTGGTACAACTTCAAGCAAGGAAAATCGGCTGCTGAATCTCATCGTGCCACATCTGAAGTATACGGCGAAAGAGCCTTGTCAGAAAGCCAGTGTCGACGATGGTATCGGCGTTTCAAAAACGGTAATGAAAGGTCAGAGGACAAAGAATATGGATGTCGGCCCTAATTCGTCGATAACCAAGTGTTGAAGACCGCCATTAAATTGGATTCACACCAAACCACCCGAGAACTGGCAACACATGTTGGCTGCTCAAACTCTGCCATCCATGGGCATTTGCTGGCAATTGGCAAGAAGAACAGGTGCGGAAAATGGGTACCGCACCAGCTGAGCGACTCAAACCAGGCAACAGAAGTGACGATGGCCGAAATTCTCCTCCATCGCTCCAAGAACAGTGGTTTTTCAACTCTATTATTACATCAGACGGAAAATGGATCTGCTTCGACAACACAACACGAAAAGGACAGTGGTTAGACGCCGGTGACACTCCAAAACCCACTACGAAACCGGATACACACGGCAGAAAGGTGATGCTCTGTGTTTGGTGGAACAGCAAAGGTTGAGTGTAGTTCGAAGTCCTGAATTCGGGTCAAACCGTTACGGCGGACATTTACGAAGATCAACTGAACCGCGTGGATCAAGCACTGCGTCGTCAAGGTGTCGAAACGACGTCGACAAAATTCCTCCTCGACAACGCTCGTCCACATATTGCGAAAATCACCTTGGGAAAAAGTTGAGGAATTGGGGTTGAGAATTCCTGCCTCATCCGCCTTACAGCCCAGACCTGACTCCATCTGATGACCATCTGTTCCGGTCAATGCAGCACTCTTTGGCCGAGAGAAAATTCAAAAACCGCGAAAAAGTCCAACTCAGGGTGTCCAACTACTTTGAGTTGCAGCCAGCCGAGTTCTTCAGAAGAAGGATCCATTCTTTGCGTGAACGTAGGCAACAAGTCATCGATAGTAATGGAAAATATCTTTTGAATCGATCTTGTTTAGTTTCGTTTTTATAATAAAAAATTTTTTGAACTCAAACGCGCATTCCTTTCCGAACAACCTAATAATAATGGTCCTGTGTGATTTCAATTCAGAAAAATTTTGAAGTAAATAGGCTCCAAACGAATTCGTTTGAAACTAAATTGGAGCCGTCATATTGGATTAGATATTTTCTCTGTAGGAAAAACTTTGAGAATTCTTGGAAAAGCGGTTAAATGCGAAAGGCAAAATTGGCTTGTGTGTGTCATTAGGTCAGCAAAAGAACAAAAGGCGCGGAAAAACCATCAAAGCAAAATTTCACGAATGGGGCGACCACCACTCGAAGGAAAACAATAATATGTAGAAGAGGGAAAACGCGTAAAAAATAGGCCGCTCATCTTTGGATTCCAGATGTTCTATTTTTTTTCCAAGGAAAAATTGTTGTGGCCGCTACACGCACATTTGGGATATCAGCTTTCCCTGCCAGGTGCGTAGCGGCTTTCTTTTTGGGAACCATTCACTTCAGTTTTTCGATGGGAAAAAAATAGAACTTTTAAAATAGGAAGTCCTGAATGCAGTGAAGCAGAGTATGGAAAGAAACCTTTGTGATCCCAGAAAACTCGACCTCTCATACTGCTCACGCACGAAATTCGCCAAAATTGACGTTTGGTTTAGCCATTCAGATATGTTCGAGTACATATCCTATCGGTATTGATTTAATATTGATCGGAGATGATACTATGTATATGTCACTGATACAAAGACATAGCCAAGTTAAATCCAAAAACGACTACCCTATGCTCGAAATTTCCTGACTCGAAAAAAGCCACAAAAGATCACTCAAATCAAAAAAAGGTTCAAATAAATTAAATTGAGGAATTTTGTATTTAAAAAACTATGATCCTAACTTTTCTCACTTTTTCATTTGACTTAACGACGAATATAAATCAAAGTCAAACTAAACATAATAATAGGTAATCGCTTATCTACCCGAGCTTACCCATCTACTTGTTTTCTGATCTACTTTTCTCGAAAGCGCTATCTCCCAGTGCTATCTTTAAAAGGGCCGAAAATGAGCGGTTAGGGGAAAATGGCTGGGTGGGTGATGATAGACTTAAAAGTTATAATTAGAGAAATGTATTTAACACGCACGTTCGAACGTCGGACAAAATCGACAGTCATGATTATCTCATTCCCACCGATCAATCTCCTCGATCGCAGCAGTCGCACTTCTAGGAATTGCTCCCCAATAGCTTACTTCTGGTTTTCTGAAGTGATCCAGGGCGCTATTCTAACGAAGCCAAAACTTTTTGACCAGGCCACTTCCTTCAATCTCAATTTGAAATTCCTGAACACATGGCCAGAACAACTTACTAACGATTTATATTGAGGACTTTTAACCATTTTCCCGTCACCAACTCTGCCCCCGGTGAACTACCTTGAGAGAAGGTGCCGAAAAAAGAGACCAAAATATGACCATTATTGCACACGTTGCCCTCTAGTATGTTACCCCAGTGGGAGAGGGAAGGAGGGGAGGTGGGAAAACACCTCCCTCAGTGGGAGAGGGAAGGAGGGGAGGTGGGTAAACACCTCCATAGTTAATAAACCGACTGATTTCGAAAAGAGTCCTTTGAAAATCCCGACTTTGAAAATCTGCACCTACCTTACGGCCTTACCCCAGTAAACAGTCATTTTATATTCTTTTTCTGATAGAAAGTACTAAATCCTGCCGATTATTGCCCATTGTCATCCAAACTATGCCGCACTTCATTTTATTATAGTTTTGATATCCGAAATCCAAGGAATTCCGAAAACACCTGCTCTTAGTTACGAATAAAATTAGATTTATTTGAATTAGATGTTTGGCCATCCCCAAGAATGCTTGCTTTCTCGGTCGGGGAATCTTCCTTTAGTCACAGGAATAGTAACATTCCACCAGATAAGTGCCAGAGTTGAGCTTGGGGTTGCAGGAAACCATGTAGGTGGGGTATGCCATGCATTTCACCTTCATTCAGAATTGATGGAACGTAAAAACACCCTTTTCGCCAGTGTATTTGCTGACTAGGACATAACTACCATACTGGCAGTAAAGTTCTTTTCTAAAAATCGTTCCTAGCTACATATCTGGCCCTATTTCAAAGGAACAAAAAAGGAATGCTCTGTCCGGGCCAGAAGCAACCATTGGGCTCAAAAAAATCTACTATTTAATCCTTAATTTATAGGACACTCCCAAATCTGAACAAGGAGGTTTAAAAAAACTTCAAGGACCTACATTTCAGTTCCACATTTCTGGTCCAGCAAAATTTGTAAGTAAACTTCTAGGTTACTGTGAGAAATGAAAGGCTTTGATTAATCAGCAGATACCAAGAAAGTAAGTGGGAAAAGAGAGAAAAATCGCAGAAGTTAACCGGAAACGCTCAGTTGTTAGAAACCTTCACAACCAAGGGAGCGTTCCGACTGAGTGCTTTCCTTTCCACCATGTTCGGCTAAAAAAGATTTACGAGAGCGATGCTGTAGGAATGCCCTTTTGCTTTACCACATTGGTAATTAGAGGTGAGAAATCTGAAGAGCGTTTTTAGGTTCCGTACTTCTCTGAAGTAATCGTATCGATTATTCTGAGCAGCACTTAACAGCTTTGCATTTTTTCGTTCCCATTTCAGTCTCAGTTGCACTTTGCCCCTTTTACTCCCCCAATTCCTCGTCCCTCCCCCCACTTTCCATACCACATTCCACTGAGCAAAAACCAAAAGTTAGTCAGTCCGGAGAAAGACTTCCACAAAAAACTTTTCTGTGCGAGTAGTAACAGCACAATGGTTAGCGTTTCTGATATCGAGAATGGATTTACGATATCGAGAATGATTAGGGATCAGGTGAGAACTCGAAACTTGCAAGAAAACTGCCAGCAGCATGGTAAAATATGTCTCTGGAGAGAGTTCCTCAATAATTTCGGTGCGCCAACGTCCGAATAGGTGATCCTTTCATCGGCGGAAATGAGAGGTCTATCATTATTGTTCCTCCGGGTGCATAGCGATGCAATAGGCATTCACTGTGGTGATGTCGAACATGAAGATTGTGTTGATGAAGCCGAATTCTGATGAGCATTTGGTTACCTGAGATGAGTACTGTTGTTGCTAGATATAAGCTGATACCTCGTGCCCGTTACTAGCGTAGGATACTTTTAATGAAACGCTGGTAGCGCAGCTTCAAAATCCGCAGAGATTGCTCGCTTCTGTTCGACACTGACGACCTGTGAATCGATGACGATCGACTGATGTGGCTAAATGTCATCTTCGGAAGTCGTCAGAAACTATTTGAAGCTGTCAATCCAATCCGAAGTTTGCTCCTGCATATATCGCAGAGCCTTATTCGGAGACGATGAAGTTCTTCGGGGTTTCTGGAAGTGGTTCAGCACTCATGTGGTAGTAAACATTGCCATAACTACAGGTGCATGTGACGACCCGAAAAGCATTTGTACAAATACATGCGAGAACATACAGAGGACTGCTCTGCTGCGTGGCAAGACTGGCGTTGTGACTGTGTGGCAGACTGACTCCGTCACTGTCCTGCTGCAAACGGTTCTGATGATGACAGGTTGTTTACGACCGCGAGGAAGGCAGATGGTAGTACGAAGATAACGCCTGCTCCAGTAGCATTATCGTAGTCTTATTGTTGGAAGGTGACTTCTACGTCTATCTCCACTTCCCAATTTGAACATTGAAGGAACTGTTGATTGATGATATCCTTGGGCTAGCATGCAGTCGATATAACTGGTATGAGACAGCACGGTAAGGAACAAAAGAATACATCCCAGAAGAACCAACCGCAACAGAAGGAACAGAACATTTATAGTGGGCTCTGAGTGAAGGTTGGTGAGAACTTTCTCATTTTTTGAGTATCCTTAACTTCATGACGTCTGACAGCTGCTGGAACCATAACTGAGAGGGATGGACCAAAAAAATCTCTGAATCACGAGACTAAAACTCGCCTTTTTTTGTTGCATCGAATTTTATGCCTTTTGTTACGATTGGCATCATTCTCAAAGGAGCTTTTAAGAGATCGTTCGGAATAAGGCAGCCTGCTGTTGAAAAGAGGCACGTTTGCGGTTGAAGTGCCTGCAGCATTACCATCGCCTGGTGTTGAACGTGGAGATTTCTGTTGAGATTGGAAGCTATGGCCACTGAGGCACTACCTAGACATCCTCTGGTCGTAGTGGAGAAAAACGAATTTGGCGCAGCCTATGAACGTTCATCCTAATCGTTCGATTCGAGTACCCGGGTAACTGTGGCAGTCGATGTAGTCGGAATGATCAACCTTACCAGATTAAGTAGTTTGCCTAGGGTGATCCCGTTAAAACTAACATAAGAAGGATGAAGATTATCATTGGAATAAGGAATAAACTACTCGTATAATATATACGGTAGCGAGGGAAGAGTAACGGCCAAGGAGATTATGTTGAAGTGTTTGCAGCTTCAATGATGATTATGCACACTCAAACCAAGAGATACCCTGAACGGTTAGATGCCATGAATTCATATTTATGGTCGAAGAAAAAATGCAAGCTTAACCCAAGTCTGCACGTTGCAGGACTTGCTGGGAAAACGTGAAACTCTGAGCCGGCCTCAGAAAGACAGTGAAGGACATGTCGATGGAACGACAGCAAAAAATCCGTCGATGATGAAACCAATTAGATTTCCAGAAGTCTCAGGACTTCGTAAAAAACAGCAAAAACTCTGGGTAAAATTTTCAGAAAAGTTTCCACCGCCACAGTTCTGGCCCCTTCTGGTTAATGCGATGCGCCATCCAAAGCACTCAACCATCTCCAAAGATACGCCATGAAGTTGGGTTTCGATTAAAAACGTTCAGGTATCTTTATTTCTAGTCATCTTCAAATTTATTAATGAATAAAAAAATTGAGATTATCTATTTTCTATAAAGTTCTATCACGATCAAATTTGAGCTATATCTTTGAAAATATAAAAATCATCGAGGTAGTGATGTTTTTTATACAGCAACCTGTGAGAAGCCATTTAAATATATTCATTTATTCTCTCAACCTAATCAGCCGACCAAGGCCATCAGTTCAATTTGATAAGCATTAATATGGAATTCGGGCGGAGGTGGTGTAGTGGCAAGTGGCCCACTACATCACACGCACGGTCAGGGGTTCGAATCCCGGATCGATGCCCGCTCAGGCCAACCAAGCCCTCCATCCCTCCGGGGTCGGTAAATTGGTACCAGACTCGTCTGGGAGGATAAAAGCACTGACTTGTACATCGGCTGGCCACCGCAAGTCATTGTATAGGCTACATACGCACTCATTACGCCACTACGATTCTGAATGGAAGTCGAGTGCGGGGGCGCATCCCTCATACGGGATTGATTAACGCCAAAAACTTTGTCCTATTTATTTTTAATATGGAATTCTCTAAGGCCAGGTCATATTTATTCATTATGAGATTCTCTAATTATACGACTTCCTACTGTACCGTCTCTGTGAATTTGTGGTGATTTTTCTTTTTACAGATAACAAAAAACTTGACTGGATTTTCAAGGTTGTTTGCTTATTCGATACCAAACCTCAATGCATTATAGGTTAAGGATTCGAAAAAGGTAAACAAATATATCAGATGGAATAAAAGCAATAACAGTTATCAAAAACAGCATGCAGTAAATTAGACATAACCACGACAACCAGCTGAGCTATCCAGCTCTATCCGACTGACTGAGTGCCTGTCAACACGAATTTCTCGTCGTCTATGAAAAGCTGATCTGGCGTGTTGCTGGTCAGGAAGGTTTATGGCTTGACTAATTAAATCGACAGTGTTGGCTGGAAAAAACAACTGAAACCTCTGTGATAGCTGACAGTTGTTCAGCATTCCGCATTCTAAAGCGCTGATTGAAATAAGGCTGCGGGTCTGGTGCTGATCAACACCGCTCACGATGCGCCACCGCATGCTTCTGCCCAGAACAATACTAGCGTATGTATGGGAACATGGCCTATACACCAGCCTCGGGAGATCAGACAGCACAGCTTACTTGTGCGGAACAGTTATTTCAGAATGCCTTCACCTCTCTGATAGGGTAACAATCAAAAGATTCCGAAGTGTTAAAAGGCTTGGGTTGCGTGGGAGGGTTCCCATCCCGGATTCGATCGTTTGGTCCTTGCCAATTTTTTCTAAACAGTTGGGGCTAAACATGCATTTCCCAGCGATCACGTTCATGTGAATGGAAGAATGCTTTTAAGAAAATATGGTAAACAGAACAAAAAAAGAAATAAACAAATAAATAGCTGCAGGAGAAAGTCCTAGACCAGGAGCTCGAGTGCAAATTACGTTGCAAATTCACCTACAGCATAGAAAATCAAAGAGAAATAGAATCTCTACGATAATGACTTCTACAGTACCCCAGTGAAAAAAGGAGGAATCTCATTGCAGACTAATCATCCCAACTATGGCAAGCTCCGTTTGCTAAGCCCTTTTCTAGATGAGGAAAGATCAAAAACGACGAAAATACATGTAATGAGGCTGCCGACGTTTCTCTCCGAGGAATTGAACACATTCAATTAGTGGGATGAGATGAATTAGAGAAAAAGTGAGCCATAAATGAGGAGATGCTAGAGAGTCAGGGTTCGCTAATGAGAGGTTTTCGATCAAGGACATAAATCTGAGCTGTTCTCTTCGGTTCCCACTATGACTACTACTTCCCCATACCGGTTAATTAAAAGGTTATGTAGATATCTTTCCAATCTATTCACTCACTGCAAAATTAATCCCGGTCTTGCAGCTGCTAATGATCTCCCCTAGTGCAACTAATCTAAATTAATGGTTAAGTTGAGTGCAAAAAAAGAGTGAGGGAAAATATACGGTAAAAGCCCGCAGATTTCACACAAAAGATTACTGTGATTGCTACTTTCCCATAGCCAATTGAATTGACCAAGTTATCGAATTAACGTGAATTCTTTCCCAATTCTCTCGGCTAAGTGCAAGTAAGACTGAATTCCCGGTCGTACTGCAAAGAAAAAAATTCGAAAAAAAAATCAGGATGTTAGAGGGTGACATGGAAAAAATTGTGAGAAAAGGCAAGCGTTTGAAGAAAAAAGCTGAGAGCTTTTGTTAGTTTTATAGTCAAAATTCGAGCAAAAATGATTAGAGGCACTTCAAATGTAACGCGAAAATGCGGTATTGGATTCCCAAGACGAAAACTGAATGGTGTTATCAAGGGCAGTGCAATTATAGCATAATTTTCCGAGTTCTCACTCGAAAAACCTTCATGAAAACTGGAGTAGAAATATAAATCCAAACAGAATTATGCCCTAAAAAATGAGTACATTGTTTCAGAACATTTTCATAACTTGCACATAGAATTGGATAGGCTTGACTGTTGCTTGTTTCTAAAAGTTTCTCATCCACTACAGCGTTCAACAGAAGTCTAGTGAGTCTCATTTTCGAAAAAAAGGAAAAGAAAACCGCCTCTAGAAAATCAAAAGTCCCTGGCTAGCTCCAAGTCATACTGTTGAGATTCTCTACTAGCTTTTCCTTTGCCATCATCTAGCAGCACCAGAATGGAGCTGTGAGGAACCCGGGAACAGATTGATTAACCTGCTGAAGGGATGAGATAGAAAGCCCAAAGTCCATAGTACTTGATCGATGATCAATATTGGCCAGGGCTCATGTGGTCTCAATTCAAGGCCTTCTTAGCCAAAATGGACGATTAAAATTACAGTCGAAAGAGGAAAAATGAAGTATAGCTTGATGCATAATTATTGCAGATTTTTTTCGCGGTTTCTTTTCACTCCATACAACTTCAATATCGAAGTCGAGATTTCTATAAAAATAATCTACTCGCTCTCCTTCATAGAAATATATTTCTAAAGTCATCTTCTTACTCGCCACATTATGCTCTATTACTTCGAGAAGTGTTGGAAGGTGGCACACTCATTACGCGATCTCAACGATTTTTTTGGCGATGGAATTGTCAGCCAACGCCAACTAAGGACTGGGATTTGCTCCTAAATTTCCATATTGACCCACAGAAACTCCTAAGTTATCACGTCACCCGTTCGTTGAAACATTGGCTAGTAAACAGGCCTCACGATGAAATGGATGACTTGGTGGCCGATGTCAAGGTGAGGATCGTCTCCAAGGACCGAAACTTCTTTGCCTGTGGAATCCGGCTGCTTAGCAAATGGGAAGCAGTGTTTGACGTGGATGGTGGATACACATTAGAGTAATTATTTGAACATGTCTTTGCTAAATATTTCCATCGCTTCTTTAAGTAAAGTTTGCTTGAAAAAATCCGCAAAAATTATGCATCAACCTAATACTAACCTAAACTAACTACCTAATGTATTGCGTTTAACGTATCGTATGGACAGACTACTTACTGGCAATCGGGTTCTTTCTTGTGAAACTTCTGCTATTGCTGTAATAAAAACTATTCAAGAATAACCATAAAAAATATATTGACTTCGTTATGAGTTTCTAAATGAACCACAGAACTAACCTAACTTATCACCACCAATGCAGTCAAAACAGAACAGATGACAGCCATCAGAAGAATTCCAACTAGCGTTTTCTGACAGGGAATGAAAGGGCCTTTTCAGGGAAACACCAGGCCACACAGCAAGTCAATCAGCTGAAGGACAAACGGTGCCAGATGGGCATTAAATAAACATGAAACGCCAACGATGCCGATATCACCGAGCAGTCAAGAAGTGTATTCCCAATTCCATTTAGGACATCCCCCTCCCCTCTCCCCTGCCCTCTCTAGTGGTTATTTACAAAGTTATGGGTTGTTTTCGTAATCATTGCTGATGTCATATCAAATTTCAACAGACCCATAACGGACAAACAAAGAGCTTCGGGAGCCTTCCAATTGGAAAGTTCTAAAATTTATGGGCATAGGGTGAATGTAATGTTCATATCCCACGAGCCCCATATGACATCAATCGAAAGGAGATTTCAACAACCTTACTCACTAGTGGCTCGTGGAGATTCGAAAATATTGAGAGCGTTACGATATTTAATAGGGCCCGATATGAAAGCATTCAACCCCACCCCCCTTTTTACCATATACTCAGCTGTAGGCGTTAGAGAAGTAATTGAATCGAAAGAGCTTGAGTAGCCGAATCATAGAAACGAGAAGTACTACCAGAATCTCCCAAGCAATTTTCTAATCCCAGTCGCCCAGGTAGTAACATAAGGAAGAGTTGCTCCTCGAAGAGCTTTAATTGTTGCAAGAAAGCTATTCCCCAATAGGACTTTCATCCCAACTTTTTAGGCACGTAATCGATTAAACGTCCGAATACGGTAAGAGGTAAAAAGATTCGCATGGCAAATGTTTAGACGTTTGTATGTCAACTGTAGATAGTATTGGGATGAAAAGCAAAAAAACGTTTTGAGAAGAAAGAATCAAAAATAAAATAATCAAAGAAGTAGAGAGAAATAAGTAAAGAAAACAGCAAAAAAGGCATATACAGTAATCCCACAGCACCATGAAAATATACGAAAGTGCATCAGCTGATTCATGAAAACCATCAATTATTTCGTTATTCTGAAAATAGTCTCTTATCCTGTAAAGGATATGCACCTTCGCCTAGCCAACTTCAAGCTGGAACGGAAAGGACGGAAATTGATGTCTCAGCGTGATAATAGGCTTTTCCGGGCAAAAAACCAGCAAAGCCTGCTGAAATAGGATTATAAAGCTGTGTAGAAACACGTGGGGATGGGGAACTTTGAAAAAGATCAGGTAAGCAAACACAATTAGACCATTCGGTATGAAATGCCTGGCGTAGACTGCCAGCCTAACCTAATTGCCGCTCTATTTCGCCATCTATATTATGCATGAATGATGTCTGAAGGAGGATTAGCTTTGCGCAGGATCAGCACCAGGCAACCTGACCTATTGGCACATATCTGCTGAAGTTCTGCATCTAATACATCCAACTAACAGTACGCCTAGTCACCGAATCTCAGGAAACTGACTAGTTTTCCAATAGTTTTCGACACTTTCAAGATTCGTTTACACCCACTGACCCGAAACGGTTCCTCTTCCAATTTATTTTTATCGATCCCTTTCTGGTAGGTGTTTTTTTTTCTAACTACCATTAGATGTGGAATAAACAGAGTCTAATTGACGTGGCTCCCTGGCACCATAAAAGCTTCAGTGGGTAGCATGAACGGCGGAAGCGTTTTTGGGATTGCAGACTCAGTCTACTACCACTTGGCGGAAGCATTTTTGAGATTGCCAGCTGCTTGGTTCAGCCTACTACCGCTTCCTTAACTACCAATGAATTCGAACTAACAAAAAAGCCATTCATTTGAGCACTACCTGGTTAATAAATATTTACTGTTGTAATTACCTATCGCTACTGAATTTATCAAATCTCAGCTTTGTTTTGATTATTCATGAACAGAAGAGTCAAGCAGTCATTGATATTATAACCGTTGAGCTAGCATTCACGGACGATCGGGGATAAATGCGATGATTTTCCCAATACAACCGATAACCACCCGAACTCATGGTACATGGTTCGAAACGGTCAACTGTGGTAATCTATACCTATATTTAAGATGCAGGACCCTGTAAGGAAGGACCTACTGGAGTCGGCTTGTGGTGATAGCTAGGTGGTGTTCCTCCCAGAGTACAAGTAGAGGGAGAGGTAAGCAGGAGAGATGGCGGATCAAGTGTCACATGTACTGTACCTAAAGGTAAGTCCGACATGGTGATTTTTTTGAAATTTCAGAAAAAAAACTGCAGATTCCAAAAACAATAAAAAACCAGTTCTAAGCGAAGACCAAAAGATTTAAAAGGAGAAAATGGGTATATATTTGTGGGTCTAGGAAGAACCCTTTCTGGCTAGTGTCTTCAGAAGCTCCGCTCCCAATGAATACCAACACAAAATGACTGTTAAATATTCGCACCAAGGCGGAACCTTTCCTTCACAACATCCCTCAATAATATGATTATTTGAAGCCAGTAAACACAGTGGTTGATTGGATAAAAATAATAGTGAGTCAAAAAGGTATCGATTTGGGCTAGCAACCACGTAATGTTGACCGCTTTGTGGCAGCTAAAAACAATCGAATGCAATCGCAAAATGATGGTTGTGTGTGGACTGAATTGTTGTTGGAATCCTTCCAGCCATGAGTATTTTCCGAAATCCACACCAGCTACAACGAAATGATTCCCACAGCTAGCCAAAAAGGGGTAGACACTTCTACTATGTGTGTTGTTTCAGTCATAAAGTATAAACTCTAAAAAAATTAAAAGTGTAGACGAATTGAGGAAGAAACGAAAACCCCCAAAAAAGAAACATAAGCAGAAGTATCAAGGGGCAAAATCAGAAATAATCGAGGGGTAGATTTATTTGTCGCCGATTAACATCGTTACTATGAGCCATGTAGCAATCTCGAGTCCAAGCAAATTGCAATATTCATTTATTTATTAATTTATCAGATTCGACCCACAACTGTTCAGTGCACTGCCCCCGAACATACTTAGTCAGCTAGCGAATTCGCCAGTTACTGTAACTGCCTAACGAGTGTGACTCAAATGTCGCAGCTCGAAGGTCCGGAAAACGCCGTTTGCATGGGTGGGAATAGATCCGGAGTGCGAGTTCATAGTAAAACATTCTATCCATGCTGTCACAGATAGAGTCTATGTTAATTAACAGGAGCACAAAAAAGAGAACCTAACTACTTGTAAGAACGAATTGTTTCGGACTGAACACCACAGGACAAACCTTAGGCACGGTGTGAGAGACGGAGTCCTACCACATCCTCTGCATCTCCCGACTTCTGATAGGCCCGATAATCGATCACACACCTTTGCAAATTATTCTTGCGTGTAGATGCTTTAATGACCGATATTCAAATAAATATCCTTGATTCTGTTGGAATGCAAAGAATGCTAATGGCTGTGACCATGACGAAAAATCCGATTGAGCAAATCACATCCTTATTTGGCCTAATTGTGTAATTAGCTCTGATAATAAAAATGCGGCGGTCAGGCAATAATAATTAGTTAAACACGTTAACATCACTTAGCGGCGAGGGCGAAATAAAAGTTGAAAAGGCCCACAGAAGTAGGGATTTCGTCTACTGAGCCCTAGCTCCTGAACACTCCTAGATTAACTATTTGCTACCACACACTAAAGTGAAAAAACTGAATGATATAGTTGTTACTTCCATAACTCATAAGTCATATGTTACTATGGCTTCAAATAGAAGTTGAATTCACTTAAAGTCGCCAAGGTAAGATTGATTGATGACCACGCCATGAATTTTGTGACAAAAATGGAGATTGACAGGTGCCCAGATACACAAGGAAACAGCCACAGATACACCTACATAGCCTGTTACATGGCTCCATGAAAGACAAATAGTAATCCTTTTGCATCAGTTAATTCTGTGTTGGGATGCGCCCCCGGATGCGACTCCCATGCTGAATGTGTATATGTATGACCTATACAATGAATTGTGGTGGCCCCCATATACAAGCCAGTGAATTAGATCTTCAATATGAGTTTGCTACGTAGTAACCGACCCGTGAAGATAGAAGGCTTTGTTGGCCTAGGCCTAATTTATCTGGGATGATATTCCCGTTAATTCGCGCGTGGTAGTGCGCCACATGCCACTACACCACTTCTGCCTATATGTATACGGCTCTACACCCTTAGAAATATTTTCGAAAAAAACTTCAATTTGCAAACTAACTCGAAAAATTTATAAGCAAAGGAAAGATGATAATTGATAAGTTTGTCATTTTCTACAGGTAACCTCTCCTTTGAAATGTGAATGAGAAAAAGTAATTTGAATGAGAAAAATTGTGGAAAAGTAAGTGAAAAAAGACAGAAATAGTCCAGAGGTAATTTCTATGGTGCTCATGAGACAATATGAATAGTATTGACCACCTTCTCATCGTAGAGTTGTTGACGATGATTGCTTTATATAGATGGACCACAAATTATCAAAATTGCCCTCATAATTTACTTTGACATTTCACTTGAGCCCGAGCTATGGATACAGTAATGCTTGCTCGGCGGGATCTGGGCCAAAAGAGTTGTACTTGAAAAAAAAGGTAATTGTGGATGAAGACTGGATGGACTGCGAAGCTGCGAAGAAGAAATATTGGAGCTGCTGTATGCATGAATCTCCTTTACCCCTTACCTCCTCTCCTCCCCAATTATCCACACTAATCCCGCCTTTCCGGCCCACCCTCTCGAGGTGCTCGTAAATTGTCTATGCAGGAGTCGTTCTTTGGAGAAAAATTCGGGGATTCATACTAAAAAGGTCAACTTCCGGACGCCTTACCTGGCCCCAACACCGGCAGGTACGCAATCTCTGCTCTATCAAGATATTTCCCCAGGTCAGTTCGTCTCCTAATCCTCTCGCTTAGGTTGTCTGTTGGCAACAACAAAAACACTGATCTAAACATTACCTGCCCTTAAGAAGTCGCAGTGTGTGTCAGTATGCAACCATCCTCCCTATCCCATACAAAAGATGACGGCATGGCGCACTCTAGAGTAATTCATAAATCTTGATTTTTTGCTCGTGTTTGCTGTCTCAATTTCCTCTCGTTGATTTTGTTGGTGCCGTGAAATGCTAAAAAAAAGACCATTAGAGCTCGGAATAATCGGCTCTTTAATTTCCCCCTTTTCTGCTTGCTATGAGTAATTTCGAATCTGCAAAAGAAAAAGGAAGTAATGGCAGCAGCAGTAAATTACGGTTGACAAACCTCATTGCAAGCAATACTTCCTTGATATTCGGTTGTTTTCCATGACCATCTAGTCAAAGCAAATTATTCTGCTGTCATAGCTTGTTTGCTTCACTGATTTTATTAGGGGCACATATATCCAGTTTCGGATTTATAAGTATAATATTCAGCCTAAGGAAATATCTTGAGGGAGGAGATGTTTCGCCAAAAGATTGTCCTTAACTATTCATAGGTTGCTCTGCATCCACTGAAGGCACAATTAGCGACTGGACAGTCAAGGAGTGAAACATTTGGTGATGGTAGAATCTCCGCGGAGAAATTCGAAAAAATGCAAGGAACCCAAAAATATGGTTCTTTATACATTACTCTTGGGCGGAGGTGGTGTAGTGGCAAGTGGCGCACTATCTCACACGCACGGTCAGGGGTTCGAATCCCGGATTGATGCCCGTCCAGGCCATCCAAGCCTTCCATCTCTCCGGGGTCGGTGAATTGGTACCAGACTCATCTGGGAGGATAAAAGCACTGACCTGTACATCGGCTGGCCACCACAAGTCATTGTAAAGGCCACATACGCACTCATTGGGCCACTACGATTCTCAGTGGAAGTCGAAGGAGGGGGCGCATCCCTCTGACGAGATTGATTAGCGCCAAGAACTTTATCCTTATCCTTATACATTTCCTTTATTTCAGCATTGGGCGAATATAGCGGTTGCAGCCCTTCTTTGATCGAGAGGGTTCCTTACGGACCCAGTAAAATTGCGCAAATTCTAGCTCTCGCCAGTAAAAATGATTGACTCCACACGAGCCTCCTCTCCCCTATTTCCTTCCCTACGAGCCTTGAAAATGCTTACTTCCTGGATTCGAACATTTTATTTTGGGCCGTTCGGAAATGAAACTGTCGCTGTTTTCCGCCTGCCTGCACCTGAGCCCTCTCGTGAAAGAGAGCAGGCATGACAAGAGCGAAAAAGTTGAGAAAAAGAGAAAAATAGAGTTCAAAAGGAGCCAAACTGACTAGTAAATGGAAAAATCGAAGCAATTTGAACTACTAAGCGCCATTTTTTCAATCGTACTTCGAAAAGAATCCCATCTTCACATTTGCTCAAATGGCAACTAGGGAAGTTGGGCGGTGGGAGTGAAATCCACAGAACAAGATTACGGCGTTGGCAATCCACTGATCAAACTTTTTCCGACAAAAAATTTCCCAGTTTTCAATGTAAGACAGTCTGAACCAATAAGAATCGATACTAAAAAATTATTCGCTTGGAATTCCAATTCTATACAAATCCCTCCATAGAAGCTCTGCCGATTGGATACGTCCAGAACTATGAAATCAACAATGCACGCACGCAGTGGTGGACGAGTTGTTGTTTTTCATGGTCCATTTGTCAACGAAATTACGGAAGAACGTAATCGGATTATTCGGAGGGCGGCATGAGCAACTAAATTCTCAAAATTTATTTGAACTCAAACCAGCTTGCCCTTTTCTGCTTCCCAATAAGTAGCGAGGGCCTATTCCACAAAATACTGGTTATATAATTCAAAAATTGAGATTGAATGAGAGGAGTATATGGGTTATTTAGCCAGAAAAAAATTCGCTAACCAACATAATTGTTGGACAAAACTTGGGTATAAGGCATTATATAAAGTAATACAACATGATAACATAATTACTACTGTAATTGACCAAAACTCTAATCAGCCATACCGTAATACCTCTCATCTGTGGTCCGAGTTTTACCGAGCTAAATATCTGCGACATATCATGCAAAGTTTACCTGCGCCCAAGAATTCCACCGAATAATTATGTTTTAACACCTGTAACTACCAGATTAATAGAATGTGTAACACCGAGCTGTTCAACTTCCAATTTCCAGACAAAAATGCGATAGCAGAGCTCATGGAATGGGAAAGAAACAAAACAGTCAAAAATTAAAGCTTGATGGAAGCTGATCAAAAGCTGAATCTCGTAGAACGGAAGCATCTTGACAGCCATCCTTTTTGACCCTCTGGCCAAACCATAAGTACTTTTACTCTGATGTTCTCATTGACTTACTATTCGTAGAAACGGCCGACGGCAAGTGATATTGCTACCGTATGCACGGTCAAGGGGAACTACAAAGGACCGCATCCCATCAAGCCTACCAGCCTCCTCTGAGTAGTTCGTTTGATCAAATTCAAGCTGAGCATCTGCTTTCCTCTGTAGCCTTAACCGTCGTCATCGTCATCGTCGAAGGGTCCCATTTCGGCCCTAAGTTACGTTCTTCATCAGCGGACTGGCTTGTCAACCTGGAGACCACCACTGGGATCGAACCTTTGGCCCCCTTGAGTACAAACTCCTTAATGGTGATGTTATAGGACAGGCAAAGGGACACACGGATACTACGGATCATAAACCTCTTTTACCATTTTTTGGGTTGTTTACCACTCTCACGTACGACGCTTGTCAGATCCAATTGTTGATTACAAAATATGATCGCGGCGACAAAAAGTCTTACATTGTCCGTAAGCATTTAAATAAATTAACTCACAACCAACATCTCTAGTGTAATGTCACATGAAAGAGTGATGAGAAACTAAGTTGACTGATCAGTACTCGATTTCAATCGTGTAATATTCTCTGGTACGATAGCCTTTGATCAGTGAATTATTCGCCCAACTATTGGAAGCATTTGTTGGGAAAACTACCATCCGCCCAACTATTCGATACGCCGATTTTAACTGCTGAGGAAATCAATTTTCATTCCATGAAACTTTGAAAAATCATTAAAATTCATCAAACTTTCGAAAGACACACTCAGCGTTTAAAATAATTCCGCAGGAATATTGATTACGTACTGAGAATTTGGTTTCCTGCTCAGTCGATATGGAGCCCCAGTGCAGTGGGATACGGTCTGAAAAAGAGCATGATGGGATTTCGCTAATCCTATCCACCAGTGTTAAAGAGGGGGAGCCAGTAGATTTCCAGCTTCTGCTGCGCCATCTCCAGATCGTAGTTCTCAGTGACAATTCGAACTCTTCAAGAGGCGAGGGCACTTTCCAGTATGTTCAGGACATGATCTCCCACAATCAGTTTGATCGTTGAGTGTGTCCTTTGAAAATCAGGGAAATCCGCCAATTTTCCAAAAATAGTTTACGAAGTGAGTATCAACTTCTTAAACTGGTCGCAAATTGGGTCCACGAAAAGAGCAACATCGATGATGGACTCCCACACAATTGAAAACGACATGGGGTTGGTACCTACATAGCTACCGTAATCCGTCACAAAGGCGACAGCTCGATGTGCTCGTATATTGAGAAATGGTCGCAAATCACTTCGGAAGGTCCATGAACAAATGATTGCGTCACTGGAGTGAGATGGCGACAATAAGGCCACAATTCAGCATGCTGTGCACAAATTCTTTCAGCATGAGATGTCCAACGGCTTTGTTCAAAAATGTATTTTGCTCCCATGATGAGTTTGATGGTTCTAGAAAAAACACAAACAACTCGTCCACGTGTCCTATAAATACTTAGTTTTTCCTCTTCACGTGCACTCGAACCGTGATGTATTCAGTTGATACTTCATCAACATATGCTTTCCATTAGGGAAACGTTGCCCTTCTCTGGTGCTCAGTCGGAACTGCCTTCATGATTCATATTCGGTTTCGATGCCTCACCTCATGGGCTTGCCCCAAATAATCGTCATTGTTTCCCGGCGACTGATATGATGCCACATTTTCTTCCTCTCGTCATCAAGGCAACTACATTCCTTCCCTTTTAAAGTTTGCAAATACTTTGTTTACAAAAGGGACTATCGAGTCCTCTATGTTGACCGAGCTTTCCCTAAGAATGTTACGAAACCGACTCTCAATTGAGATCGCCGTGGTGTTTCAATGGGTTGCCTATACATCCCATATAATTCACCAATTTCATCCCCCCGACGGGCTTGGTAATAACGAGCAGACCCCAATGAAAGGTCTTTGTTGGCCCGACTTGTTGGCCCGCGTCGCTTGCGGTCTCGGAACTCCGAGCCATGCTTGCAGTATTGGATCCAACTAAAACTGGCCCACTCACGGCCCAAATCACATATTGTTGTGAGGTAAATGATATCGTGGTGAAATAAAAATAAAATGATGAAGTCTTGGTTGAAAAGGAGGAAAAACCTATGGTTGAATATTGCAAGATTTGTCGCAGCCCACTGAACTAATCCTGTTAACGGAATTTCAGAGTAAATCTTTGGACTGGACAGCTCCATCCAGTTATTGATTCTGAACCTCCAATGACAAGATCACTTTGGATATAAATTGGAAAGAATTAAAAGAACAAATTCGAACTCTGTGGGAGACATTATTTGATCGGGAATTCTTCCCAGATAAACCAAATTTTCGTTCTCGGGGTCGCTTACCTGGTAGTGTCGAGCTTGCTTGAAAAGTCCAAATTTTCGCTAAATTACCCCTAAGTCTTCATGATCGGGAACTTTCCACAGATAAACCAAATTTTCGATCGATTCTAAAGTGCTATGCAGTTAATTATAATCCCGGTATCTCGGAGGAAAAGTGATCCATCTCACTCAATTAGAACCCATCTTTTCCGACCGGGTCTGGTATCCTCTCCCCGAACGGCGTGCCGTGCTCGCCGCTCTCCATCGCTCGACTTGAAAGGAAAGATTTGAATTCCTAGTGGAAGGGAATGACAGTCGCCGCGGGTCTTCACTGCCGCTCTCCGTTGGAATTCGGGGAGGAGTTCTGCCACCCTTTCCGTCCAGTTTTAATACCAAAACCCTGTGTGTATTACCAGATTGAACCACACAGTAAATAAACCGGACCAATCTAATTTGAGCCATAAAATCACTTCTCCATCAAGATCGTATAATCAGTTGAATGTGCAGTACGTATGTGTGCTCGAATGCTGCGCATGCATACGTGACTTCAATGCAACCCTCACTAGAAAAAAGGTATTCTATGATTGCGATAAGGAGTCTTAAGCAATGAATCACGAATCGATCACCCGTGTTGTTTCGCGTATTGATAGGTCTTTTTCCAAATTTTTTAAATTAAGTAATTTCATCTAGGTATCTAAATTCATTCAAAAAAAAAACGCCACGGTCTTCAACAAATCGTATCAGCTCGGCCTACTGACTAGTTTTCGCAGCATATTGCCCTTTGTCATTCTCTGAAACCCGGTTCATGCCCTACAGTAGAAGATCTAAAGGTTTTATACGACACAACCATCTAGTACAGATTCGACCCACCCAATCACGTGAAATTGTCACAAGTACAATTGGCTGGGTTCGATGGACGAACTTTAAGAGTACAACGGTAAGAGGGGTACTGCGTTTCTGAATTCTACTCATTCACATGAAACTTTCATTAGTTGTTGCAGTAAGGGTAAAAAATTATCGTTGAGGCTCAAAAATATACTTAGCAGCTCATCCTAACTGAGAGACGTTTACTATTACCAGCGACGCACCAATACTCCACTTGGAGATGCCAAGAAGGACTGTAACTATGGAAACCTCTCGAATTCATTTTTCTTTTTCCAATAAACTGGGCTTTCAATTTCGCCTACTCGCCTCTATTTGTTTTCTATAACTTCTACGTCTAGGGCCTGTTCCAACAGTTTTGATTGTGCTCCTAACTACAAGTACATAAAAACTACAATTCCGCAATAGCAAATTAAAAACAACCAATCGTAAAGAATGTAAACTTTCATAATTTTGATGTTTAAAGTCTTTTTCAGGTGATTACTGTAAATGGCAAGAGTATCTTTCGAACACGCGACGAAAAGCAAAGAGCTGAGTGATCGAGTTGGCGAGTGGACACCCAAGAAAAATGTCACTACCGACACTTCGCCATCGCCGTTTTTCTTTTACAACCGTACCCGGCTAGTTATTCTGGTACTGTCTACATTATGTCTTACAATGCTTCAAAGTAATACATTGGCGCTCAACTTCACGGTAATCTGCATGGATGACGTCATCAATGAACAGAACCATAACTCTTCTGGAGGTAAAAAAAACTTGTACTTATTAAAAGATTTCGAAAAAAAGTGCAGAGCTTCGAAAATTCTCAACAAACAGGACGCCATATTTGTGGTGCGTGCGGTTGCGTCGCGGTGATTTGAGAACCGCAATGCGACCGCGCGCTGCGAAAAAAACCCTGCCCAAACGTTGAAATACAGTAGTGATTTTTTACAGACTCAAATTCGAATCTCCTATCTAATCGAATGTTAGAAGTAAACAAAAACTATTTTTAATCTGCAAAACATTACCATCAGGAAATGAAAAGAAATTGGATAGAAAATGATTGCTTGCCATAATTGGGATATGTTAATGCCCTATAAATATTCATGCAGCCTCTTGGAGCCTTTTGCCGCTATTTCGAGTTATGAAGGGATATCGAGCTTTACCATTATGAAAATAGTACATTAATTAAAACAATGTTATTTAAGTCTCTAGCACTATGTATATCATAACGAGATGAAATTTAGCAGAAAACCAGCGGAAAACAACAAAAAGAAGCATTCTGCTAAATGCTCTTGCGGGCATCAGGACCGAGCGATTCTCAGAATAATATACCGATTATCATAACCCTCGAGGGGATAGTTTTTCCAAGGAAATGTGCACCATATGAAAATAGCATTCCCTGGAGCCCTAGATTTCGGCGAATTAGAGCTGACAGAAAGACATCTTGAGGTACGGTTCGGATGTGAGGTCGATCAAAATGAAACGTACAGTATGCCGCGCGAATGCCCCTCTCGCCGCGTGCGACAAATTCGCACCAGACTTCATAGTGCACGCCCAGGGTCAAAAACATGAGCAAAAACAAAAGCAGAGAACAGTAACATGCACGACTATAAGGGAAGAAATGGGACTTATGTTCGCTAAGGTACCAGGAGGTAAAATTCACAAAAAACTTCTTGAAAGCAGTATATCAAGATTCCAACCCCCTTTCCTCGTCAAGGCACCCCACTTTAGTCGAGGGGATATCGAAAATTCACATGTCTTGGGAATTTTATTAGACCAAGCAAGTTATCATTACATCTGAGACCATCGTAATTAAACATAAGTTTGTTTTCTGGATTTTTGACTTCAAAGTGATCCATCCTATAGCAATTAGATTAATTATAAGTTGTGAAAAGCTCATGACGAAAAAATCGATGAACACTTACGAGGCCATACTGTTTTTTTAGATCTAATTAGTAGAGAAATCCTATATTCCAGAGGTACACTGGCTTCAATCGCCCTCTCACACCAATGCACTATTTTCTGCAATAGCTATCGGTTCACTGATTGGAACGTTGCCGATTATGATGTGTGTTGCTCGAATTGGAATGAGGTAGCGAAAAAATTTGAACCACATTATTATTTGAGTGATATTGATTGGTATCGATTAATACCCCATCATTGCCATTAATTGAGCTGCCAGAAAACAACAACTACAATGATTCAAAATAAAATTAAAACATCATCAACTAATTCAAAAAACTACAAAACAAAAAACGAGACCGCTATGAGATCACCTGGGAATATGGGGAAAATAACTTTTTGCTGGAAATTTGAGAGCGGTATCTTCAACAACGATTCAGCAGAGAATCGGCAGATGTGAACGCAACCATCCCCGATTCAATACTAATGCTCGTCTCTCAGTTGTTATTTCTTTTGCATGTACCATCCTTCCACTTCCACCAATTTCCCTTTCAGATTCTAGTTCATGAGAAACACATGGCACCTATAGCCTCAGGTGCTCCTACCTAATAACTCTGACAGCTTTTGAACTTGACTTCCTTTTGACACTCTGACAGCTTTTGAACTTCAGCTTTACTTCCTTTTGACATCCAAACAAAGAAGAATATTTACTTTCGCAGTCCTTAGTTGACCATGTCTACGTTTATGATGCCGATCGCTTTTCCTATTTTTTTTTTCACTTAAAACTTATTTTAAGAAAAACGCTGACCATCTATGGCGTGAATTCAGCCATCTCCACGTTTATGCTTCCGCTTGCGGTGGAATGGGGATTTGTGTACGTGTTGATTGTCCGTTTTCTACAGGTGATGCCATTTTCAAAATTTCAACCAACACCAACCAGTCCCTGAAATGAAAAATAATCAATTTCAGGGTTTTTCAATCGGTATCACATTATCAGCGTTGGGTGCTGTAGCATCACAATGGTCCCGACTCAAAGAATCGGGCACTTATATAGCGATCCTTTCAACCCATGTTCAAGTGAGTTCAACACTTCAAAAACTTTGAAAACAGAAAACCCCTAAATTTCCGATTTTAGACCAATTTCCACATTACCTACAATGACTAACCGATTTGAGAGCAGTATTGCTCGTAATTGTGATTTCAGTTCTACTCCAGTACTAATGAAGAGATCGAAATTTTGCAAATAATGCGGGCGGCTGCGTTGCGTGTGCGAAAGCGCGGAGAGTGTAAAAACTGTTGCGATATCGCATTAAGTGACATCGCTTTGTTAGCATTTAATGCAAAAATCAAAAAACGAGTAATTCCCGAAGTAAGAGGAGTCTGAAGAGGACCAAATTATATAATTAGAAGGAGACTGCAGTGGCAGGCCGCAACGCGACCGCGCGCAGCAGTTATTGTGCAATTTCCAGCATTTTTCCAATAGTTCTTGGCGCAGTCTGACTGTATATTTGCAAATTTAAAATTCCAAAGGGCGAAGATTCATTCGACTCAAAATAGCAGTTATAGCTTTGCTCGATTATCACAATGCCACTGGCTGGAATTATCTGTGAAAGTTCATATGGCTGGAGATCACTTTACTACCTTCAAGGATTGTTCACACTTCTGCTTTTCATTGTCTTCTGCTATTTCTTCCAAGACTCCCCAATCCTTCACAGGTATCATACTTCAACTGCCGAAGCTCTTTCCACCTTGATGGAACTCACACCTCCTTGCTTCAGGAACGTAAGCGAAAAAGAGTTGGCTAAAATCCAACTCGACAAGACGGATGCTGATTCATTTACACACGAGCCGGTGCCCTTCTTGCATGTGATTCGAGATCGCTGTATCTTTGGAATTTTCCTGTCCGACGTTGGATCACATCTTGGATTCCTAGCCTTTCTCTACTACGGACCAATTTATGTGAATAAGGTGAGTTCAGCATTAATCCACAATGATGACATAGCAGTTTCTGGTGGCTGTATGGGGCGATCGGTGAACACCCAAAGGGATGGCATACACAATCCATTCTCAATTCTCCTGACAAATGGGGGCACGTGAAAAAATTCAGGTCTCGCCTATTCCGTCCATGGTGGGCAGTATTCATAGACCTGTACATTATCAAAAGCTCTCGTTAAGCAGCTTATCCATGAGGAAGTCAGTATTATCGAGCGGTGTTTGAAGGTTTGGCTACAAAAAAAACAATCGTCCAGGAAGAGCCCTACAGTGAACTTCCCTATGAACCAGTCACGCTTCGAAAGGCTTTAGATATTGATGAAGCCCATTCCAAGTGGAAGGTGACAAAAACAGCATTTCCAGGTGTTGCACTTCGAAGTGAAATCTACTGGTTTTGCCACAGCATTACCGTATTTACTATCTGCAGCCGTGAAAATAGCTGCCGGTCCTATTTCGGATCGCAGTGTTTGCATTTCGGAACGAATACGAGTAATTATATTCGGATCTATTTCCCAGGGTTGCATGGCTATTTGCTTTTTCGCATTGGCATTTGTAAGTTTTGCACAATTTCATCTTTTTCTGCAGTAAACTACAGATATAAGTAAACAATCGGGTGATGGCATCAGAGAGAAAAGCGAGCGGTGCCTCGCTGCTGTCTGAAAATTGTGAAGTGGCATAGTAGTACTTGGCCATAAGACGTCAGGACTGAATGCAACCTAACAAAAGGAACTTGAGGACACTGACTGTACCTCTGACGTTGCCTTTTCAGACGGATTCTCCCCACTTCGCTCAAGCTCTCTATACTAGTGCAGTTGTATTCAGTGGACTCAATGTTGTAGGAGCAGTCAAGTGCGCTCAGCTGGTAAGTATCATTGTGGATGCCCATAAAATTTCGTGAAGTGTGGCAATAATACATAAATGCCAATAGACAGTAGGCAAACTAAAACAATAACAAACTCAATCCGATGAAGCTTTAAAAACAGATATGCGTACACTACTTTCCGTTGCTACCAAAATCTCTCAGAGTCATGATTCTGCCATCCTTTTGCATTGGACGTACCACTCTTTTTGCTTTCGCTGGTGAGGTCCTCAGGGTGGTTTGCGCATATCACAGTGAAATCCGGAAAACGCCCGTGATTAACAATTTACTGGCTACTAATAAGAGGACCATTACGCATACTTTTCCTCGATACCTTCAGCTTTTGTAGCTGGTTCTCACCCTCCCTTCCCTGAGTGTCGACTTAGTAAATACTAAGCCCAATATCGTGGAACCTTCAAATTGGTTGGGAAAATCATGAAAAAGCCAGAAAATCCTTTTTCCTGCTAATGAACTCAACATTCAGAAAATAAGGAGTTTCCAATCAACGAAAAGATACCGTTTATACAATGTTTACTGATTAAAAATTTCTCTTCATAAACTCATCGCTATTCCTCTTTCCCTACTTTTTTCACTACTCCAAAGCCAGATGAATAGGGCGGAGAGCAGTGCACAAGAGGAGACTAGATAAGCAGCCAAAGGTCAGAGAATTTCACCCGCTTTCTCCCAATTTAATAAGACTCGGGAAAGGTTCAAGAGTGAGGTGGCGAACAACAGCAACTCAAGTTGGCAGCGATGATAAATCTATGGTTTCCTGTTTCAGAGAGCTCGCCAGCATGTACACTTCGTTATGGCAGTACTGTCGGGCATCGGTTGTATAATTACACTTCTACTTCCCGTATTTGTCACACTCGTCTGCCCGGATAACACTCAAGCACAGGTATGACAATAGTTCTTTCAAGAATAGGCACACTGATGATTTCCTCCTTTGGGAACCCCTTCATTGGATTGAGCTGAGCCCAAGTTTCGCTTAACCACTTTTATGTAACGGAAAAAGGAGCACTTATATGAGCACTTTTATGTATCTCATGTAAACACCTTCTTTTGGAATCGAGTTAGCCACAAATAGACCCCACATAGACTCACGCATCAAGCGACTATATTATTCTATACTCTTACTGCTTCACTGAGACTGTTTCGAAAAGAAAACAAAAACTGACTGCTTCACGGTGGTTCACTCAGCCGCCACGAATCCTGGATATGGCCGGACCATTGACTACAAATAACTGTGATCCAGACAGCAAAAGCAAAACTAGTCAATTTGAGTATCTGGAACATTTCATCATAATTTTTTTTTGAGTACAAACTTGAATACAATTTCATACCTGCATCACTTCGAATCTTGTTTTTTTCAGTGGTCCCGGTTGTTCCTCGGAATAACTGTTATCGTGGTAGTTATGAATCTACCGTTTGTATTCGTGGCTCAAACTGAACCTGCACCATGGACTGTCCCTGGATTTGCAGCATCACTGTCGAAGAAAATTGCCAACGAAACGAAATTACCAGCCGTATTTCATGTAGGGGTATTGCCAGGTATGGAAAAACCATGTGACACACGTGAAAGTCTAGATCGTACTCCAAAAGTTTATTGATGTATTACGGGGTCTATGAAAGTTTACAACAGTCAAGGTTCATGTATCATAGTTATAAATGTATGTACATACCCATAGAAACAAGGAGAAAAGAATAAAAGGTCTTAGTTATCATCACTCTTCAGAAAGACACTATCTTCGAAAGAATCCTGACTTTCAGATTCACGGAGGGTGCCGCTTTTGTTACCCGAATCACCTCTCTTATCATCAGGTCGCACAGAATCCCCACTACCTTTTCTTAAAGCAATATTACTCGAAGACGATGAGCGAACTGAAGAAATCGGTCTTTTCGGGGTGGAGATGGTGACAACCACTGGGGATACTATGCGCTTCCCAACGACTGACGACGTCGGCGTAACTGATGATGAAGATCGACGAAGATTTGAACCTGTTGACGAGCGTCGTCCTGGGGTCTGACCAGATGGATTCTGAAAAACCATTTCTCGAACATTTCGAAGTTGGTCAGCCAGATCTACTTACTTTGGTGTGGTACTGCAACGCAAGAAACGCCTCCATTTGCAAGCATTCGTACTCCTCTTGACAAAGAATCTAATCGAGAAAGATTATCAAAGGAATACCAGTGAGTAGCTAACCAAATGTTTCATGAGTTCTTCTACTATTTATAACATTTAAAAACAAGAAATCGAGCTGAACCTACTATTGTTTTACGCCTAATGAGTACTGAATGGAATTAACCTCTCGGATAGAATACGCCTGAATAGCCACGGCTCCCTTGAAACGGACGAGTTTTCCAGGAACAAGAACAAGCGTCCCACGCGGAAACTTTTCGACTGGTCTTGATACGTCGTAGGACTGTAACCCAATCATAGAAGTGAAAACTGTGAGCCAAAAAACAACCAGAAAAAAAGGAATAACGCCTTACTTCATCTACGTGGAGAACGGAGATTTTGTCTGCAGCGCTTTTATCTGCTGCCGGATCGCTGATGACATATTCAAGTGCACCAATACTTCGAACACAACGACAGGATTCTACACAACCAACACACAGGACCTTAACAGGGTGTGGTTTCATGCGCCGTGGCAAAAGTTTTGAATAATTAAAAAAACTAGAACAAGTAATTGAAGAACCAGTAGGTCTCATTACCAACATCATTCACCATTACAAATTCATGGATTATACTTGCGGAACTGGGTCTGACAATGAGCTACAGCCCAATCATTGGAGTCAGCTTAGTTCGTCAGTTAGTTCTACCAAGGGTGAATTTTAAGAGTACGAGTGTGACACTTTCCAACTCGCTGGTTCTAACGGTTTCGAGTCACACACGCAAGGTCGACGAGCTGGTCGTAAATGTGGACAGTTACTCGCATCTGCGGCCAGTGGCTGCTTTCATACTTCGACGTGCGTGCCGGCGCGCAGGTGGAAACGCAAGTACAATCTTGCATACGGCGTGCGAGCGGCTATGTGACGGCGGCGTTATCCAAGTGTGTGACAGCAGTGGCACGTGATCCATCGGCGTCCAACGTTGTCAACACATCTCTAGCGCCGCCGTCGCATAGCCGCTCGCATGCCGCACGCAAGATTGCACCTGCGTTTATACCTGCGTGCCGGCACGTATGAAAGCAGCCCGTAAATCCGCAGCGGAAATAAAAATACGATCAAGACGAAGCCTGTACAGGCTGATTCACATGGTCTCCATAAAGAACAAGGTTTGAGTCGAGATTCGATGAGGAATTGAAAATTGTACCGTCAAGAAAAAGTACAACCCACAGTTCCTATACTTTCTAAGACCAAATCACCACAAAATTAACAGCACTAACCTAAGAGTCATACCGGCCTTGTAAAAAAAAGCACTGCAAGGCAGCTGATTGACCTGAAGAACTCACCTTCCTGAACTTCTTATTCCCGATCAGGAAACTTTCGCCTTCAACAACCTTGGATCGGATAAAATTAATCGTGACAGGTAAAAGTAATCGATCCATTTGAACAACTTTTACCGAAGGAGAAGTCATGCTGGACCTGTATTATTGATAGACTTTGATTTGCCTGAATATTACACAATTGATGACGAACACAAGCAAATAGAGGTTACGAATAAATACAAATATATAAATAATGATCAAAAAACCAGGAAACATGCATAAACTATGTTGTTTGAATAAATCGATCCCGACTCCCAAGTGGCGGCAGACCGCTTTCTGAAAGGCCCCCGGACAAGAGTCGAGCGGGTTTTCGGAAAGGGACAACCGAGGTGCCAAATGCCAATAATACATATTTGGCTATTCTTACAAAGTGAGTCGTTCTCAGTGAACAAGATTCACATTATTGCAATTCACTGACTCCACTGAAGTATCAAAATCGATCACTGGATAGATGGATGGCTGCAATTTGGAGGCGAAAAGGTTCTGCTGGTCTCTGATTCCAATGCCCACCAATATGAAATTTGAACGCGCGGTAGCAGAGCGCTAATTTTTCTGACGCTACGTAACAGTGCAAAACAAATCGCCTGACGACAATACGCGTCAATAGCCCAAGCGTCGGCATATTGAATAAATAAATAAGTAAATAGATAACGCAAATGTCACCTGATCACCGGTGATGTCCTTCTAAGTATTCTAGGAAGAGTTTAACGTGGTAATAATGGATACAAAACACTAAAGTGAATGAAAATACGAACAAAATAAATGTTCAGACTTTATCACAAAACCCTTTGCACATAGTTAAGCAACATGTATGATAGAATAAACATTTACCGTAACCCTAAATTAAAGAAGGCATAAATCGTATAAATATGCTAAACAGCTAGATCAGTCGTAGGAAAACAGTGCCACGACGTGTATGAAAAAGTTATTTGAAGAGATTCCTGATAATAGGCATCACAAGACGCCTATTCGTTCATTTAAATATATCTAACACCCTTCCCAAGAATCACAATTTGAAGCATCAAATAAATACAGTCAATACTAAAACACAGTTCATGATTAGCTATGGACGAGCCTTGCTTCATTCGTCATCATCAGAACTTTCACTCAGATTCAGACCAAGATCTCGGTGATCCGTTTTCGCGGTTTGCCTGAAATGTCTGCAGTTCATTCACAAGCCATTGAAAAAAGCTGTTTGTGGTAAAGGAAGCCGAGCATTGCACATCTTCTAGGCACAAAATGTACGCCTTGCTACATAGCACAAAATTTGAAGCAATCAATGTAAAACTTTGATAGTTGATATATAATACAATAAAACGGGAAGCAGGCAGGATGATTGAGGACCCTGATGGCGCAAAATTTTTCCTGAATGGCATGTGATGAGGAATATTGTCTCAGTTTGATTAATGGGCAGGGGGGCAAGAAAAACTTGAGAATATCAGGTTCATAAGAGTAACAACGTTAGTTAAATTATATTGAATATGACCACGTAACGACACTCTTGAAACTGTACCGATAGTTCGGAAAAGGTGGAATTCGAAATCACTTCTGAATTCTAAAGTACCTTGTTATGTGAAAAAATCTACTCACCTGGAACTGAAATTATTCTGGGAAGAAGTCTGAACTGGCGGTGGTTGAGAGATGGAGTCAAGCGATGGCATGTCAATGCTGTCTGCGGAAAATGTAGAGGGAGCAGTTGTCGTCTTCATACTTTCAAGAAGGTGGCCTAGAATTGATACGAAACCGAACATCTCGAGCAGTAAGTTACCAAAATATCACATTTCAGTAATAATGTGAATACGTCATACTCAGACATACGATGTGCCCTATATTCCCTCCCAAAGTCTCGAATTCTTCGCCAATAAAGGGACAGTGAATAAGAGAAAAGTAACTTGTGAGAGAGAAAAAGCGTACTTTCCACATCACTGTCAGCCATGCTCGAGTTTGAATCACGACGAGTCTTGCCCTGATCCTAAAATATGCAATAAGGGTCAAATTGTGAGGTATGAAAAAGCCCTTGTTGTCCAAAAAGAGATGAATACGAAGAGTAACTAGCCCATAATGCTTTCACATAAAACGAACTTAGTACGGGGTGATGTCTAGAGATTTGTGTAACCTTATTCGTGTAACTACGTAGGGATTGGAGGGCGGGCCACTGAGGAAGATTCTTCTTAGCACGCATAACCTCCATTGAGCGTAAGTTACACTACTCAAGTACAAGTTCCGGAAAATTTTAAGAGCCGAACACCAAGTTACTTACGGTGACATGTTACTATTATTATGAAGAAAGACCTTTTTTAAAACGATTCAAAAACTTTTGAAACCAAAGGCAGACTTCTGGTTCATTGACGCACTTAAAAACTTGAATTTCTATTACAACGCTATGAAGCGCATACCACGTGCTTCGTTGGAATCCTTTGGCTTGTACATTTCAAGCGATAAGGGCAAATATTAGTACTCGTGACCAACCAAAATGAACTACGACTATTTAGAGAAGTATACAGCCACAACAACAATAAACAAAACCTCGAACACTAACCTCATCATCGGACCCACTGCCACTATCGCTATCACTATCGTCACTTGAAGAATCCGAAGAGCTACTGCTGTCAGCTCCAGGAAACGACGAACTACTGAAATTTTTCAAACATAAATCAACGGAACCTGCTAATTCCTAAAATTGAAGAAGAAGGACATGTGTATATGGCAACAAACAATCTGTTGGTACAACCTTGGCTCAGGAGGAGGTGGACGCTCGATTCGATTAGTTCGTAAGCGGGCCATTTCAGAACGTAGAACACTCTCTGTCGATGGGTCCAAATCCCTGCAAAAGGACCAGAAATAATTATGGAAGATTCAGCAAAAAGTGCTTGGAATTGAATGTCTGAGAGGAAGCTATGGAACGATGGACAAACACCAAACCTGGTTTTCTTCACATTGATATTCGATGCTATCTTTTCGAGCCGAAGTTTCCCAGACTTTTTGTCAAAAAACAACAAGCACTCCTTAGCTTTTGCTTCCTTCTTGGATCCTTTGAACACAGTCATATTCTCGCCATCAGTGGGTACGGCGACCTATAAGCAACATCCATTTAATTCGAGGAACAATTTCAGCTTACCAATTTCTTAAGCTTTCTGTCCCAAGTGATGAAACGGGGAAAAAATCAATAATAGAAAAAAACCATTACGATGAGCTGCTAAAAACACAAGAGCTAGACGCTACTCAACAAAACCACTTACATGAACGTCCCCATTCGCTCCAAATGCAATATACGTATCAGAATCTGACGATGCCACCGACATTGGTTTGAAGTCATCTATAAGTAATTAGATCAGCTTAAAAAAGTTTATATCATTCGACTCGTTGCCTCTTTTTTATTTGAAGTCATTTCTTACATCGCAAAGTGTGGTAAGAAGGTCCATCGTTCCGCCGTTGTTCAGTGAATGTTTTTCCGAGTTCTAGTGTGTAAGAACCAGGAGGGATATCCTTCGTCTCGGCCATACCCTACACCTGAAAGCGGAAAAACTGCTGTGGAACATTTGAATAAAAATGGAAGTGTCAGAAGAAATGAGCCCAACTTTAGTGTTCAAAGCAGAAAAACAATTTTTTTACAGAACCAGCACATGGAAAAAATGGCTTATGTTCAGGGAATGCGAATATAGTATCAAGTGAATTTCTTGTATTTACTAATCACTTACTGGCAAATCATGACATTATACGTCCAACTTGATCAATAGAAAATGATGTTCTATAAACATATTGACCTGCGTGATAAAGAAAGACGAGAACGTTCAAGGACAAAACATCCTTATCGCATTCCTTCATTGATAACGGGTGCCAGCACAAATATTCTTAAATTTGCTTACAAAACGGGCTGGCCTAAACACTACTTTCGGGTGAAAGCTCCACATCGAATACATCTTACAACTATGAGTTTAAGAAGAAAGTAATCGTAAGGCTGCGGAAATACCCCGATAGCGTTGAACTTGCTGACAACGTCGTACCCAAACCGTAGGACGACCTGGTGAAGTACTGTTCACAGGTAGCGTGAAAAAAGCCTCCATGGAAAGGATAAGATATGTGTTCGTCAGCCCTTCTAATTTTCTCCGACGACTTCCACGATCAACACGGATCCGGTCCTTTCGCGATTTTTTTGGTTTCCCAAACGTACTACACCATCACTCATTCACCTTTCTCTTCAATCATAGTGAGCGAAACGGTTTTCAAACGTACAATGGTCTAATCAGCACTAAGGCATCAACGCTCAACTAAGCTTTAGTGTTGTCGTGTCGCAGAGACCAAGACGGAGGAACCCATACCTGTTAATATGGATACACTCTTTTTCGAGCGAAGTTGTAAAACATACATACAAATATACAAGTAGATTCTAGGCTATTTATTACTTCTATTATCCTTTTTTGAAAGCTGATTAGGGATGAGAATTCGGAGTCCGAATTTCTCAGAGGAACTAGACAGCCGTACTTACGCACACAATACTCCATGGCTACCAGTCTTGCATACCTCCTCTTTACAATGATTAGTGCTTCTACTCATACTTAAGTTTACCAGACGTTTTCAGGATACTCGTCCCAGCATAGCTCAAAATTGAAGCTAAAGTTTTCACCATAAAATCTCTGCATTAAAGCGCTAAAGCTGTACCCAAGTACACCCACGTGATGAGCTGCTTGTTGGGCATGAAAGACATTCGCCTTTGAAAAAACTAAAAAGGTGGAACGATTAAAACTTTTCAGGGAAATTAAGACAACTGTATAATTTGAAGAATGAGTGAGGGTGAGTTAGCCAGGACATAAATCAAATCAAGTAACTCCACAAAAAGTCAAATCTTCTCTCTGCACTCTGCAAACCTTGTATGCCACGGATGTAATTAATTCAAGGACTACTATTCGTGCAAACTCCACCATAGCAGGTACGAAAATCGATGAAATCAGATGGAAGGAGATCAGTAACCACTTTTTCCTTGTGCTGATTAAACATCCTAATCTTTAAATGCAAAAATTCCGTTTGAATGATTTGTTTCAAAACATATCGAAAAAGGAACCACTCCATCACGTAACATTTCAGAACTATGAAACTTGAAAGTTCAGAAAACAGCCTGCTAGAATGAACCTTTGCCTAGACTGTGCTGTCGTCGTAAGGTGCTGGGCAGGCGAAACCGGATCCGGTGGGCGACGATCCGCCGTCGCCGCCGCCCCGAGCAATAAGGGCGAAACGGCGGTGGGCGGCGATGCGGCCGCGTTGCTGGACGTTTTTCGGGTCGCATCGACGGCTATTTCTGAACTCGCTTTGTCGGTCACTTTTCCTTTCACTTTTGTGAATTCATGTCCCTTCTCCAGGTAGAACAAGTTCGAACCAACATACCCTCTAAAAGAACCTCGTATCAGGTCGTCATGTGACTCGTTTTCATTTGTCTTCATTTGGGTTGTGCCATGCACTGTTATATTGCTGTAAATTAAGATGAATGGGATCCTTTCTCAAACAAACTTTACGAACGCACCGTACAGTGGCTGTTCTTCAAGTCCTTCCTGAACGCATACTTTCGCGGTTTTTTAGGTGGTTCTTGATAGCCAAATGTCTTTCCTTTTTACACTAAATTGCACTATATACATCAGTAACTTCCCTTTTTTACTCCTTCATCACGTCCAATAACAGGTGGAACTGATAAAGTTGCCTGATTCAACCACCGTCTTGTTTTGTCTGGCCCGTATATTGACTTTCTTCCATAGCACTTTTCGTTGGGCTCTCTTGAAGATAGCAAGACTTCAGTTTCTCCCAAGCAGTTCATATATGTATATAGAGAGGGGTATGTTCGAGGATCGCAGAGATTGGACTATCAATCCGTTTTACACAATTCCACCAACTAAAACCAACAATGACCCAAGTTCCCCCAAGCTTTACGTGATTTACTTTTCAAATATTTGAACAGTACGTTGAAAGCAGTGAACGGGTTCGCATCAGCTGGGGAGAGGGGCGTTAGGAACGATTTTGGGTAATCGATTCGCCGCACGCGGCTGTCGCGGACCACTCATTCGCCGTTATTACAGCTCTAGCGTTCTTCATACAGCTCAATCGATATGCGATCACTATTTTATGCATAATTCTACTATTAGTACTTTTGTTCTTGTATTTCTTACCTACTGCTGCATCCTGCTACATTCCGTCGCGCGCGACGCCCCTCTCACCGCGACGCGACCATTTCGTTCCTAACGCACCACACCCCATCAGCTGACAAATATTCGTCAATGTCAGGTCTTCCAAAGACATTTCCCTATTTGGTAAGTGAGGTCTACTTAAACCTGTTGTTATCAGCCCCCGCGAGTGTTTCAGCTTCTCTAACCCATAAAACAATTGATCGATAATCATTTTTAGGGCTTCAGCTGCGATAATAATTCCTAGTAGTCTGAAGAACTTATACTGAAGCCCTGTTATTGATCAAGTCGATGAGGTTAGCTGGATAGGAAGTATTACCAATAACCCTGCTCTCTAAACAGTTCGTTTCGCCAAAGGTACTTATGATCCCTAGTCTGAGAGTCGTTCTGCCCCCATGAATCGCTTCCATCAGAAAACTCGAGTAGCGATTGTTTAGAGATGCGAAATTCTCATGATGTCGCTGATTTGCGTGGTAAAATTCGCGTACAGTTCGCCACTTTATTAGATTGGATCCCGTACGGGAACCTACTGCTTTGGAACAGTTTTTAGAATAATCGAATATTCGCATTTTGAATGTTTTTTTGTCGATGATAGCCCTTGAATATGGTCTCATACGGTATCCGAGACCGGTGTAAGCTGTAAAATAGTTTATTTCAGTCGGTCCATGATAGGCCACGTGGAACATCTGCCTCGTTCGCAGGCGTCTCTTGAAACTTCACTTTCTCATCCTGGAATCTAAAGGAAAAGCTCTGAGTGAATATTAAGAGATATTTCTCGTTTTGACCTTCACCTGACTCTCTGTAAGCTTTCTTCCATTGTATCTTTTTTAAATTCTCAACTATTATTCATTTGTAACTACCACTCTTTAGTTTCCATTCGTTCGATGGACACGGTTTTACACAATATTCCATTCAGTTCGTACATATTGCTATTAGCTTCTTTAAATTTGATTTGGTATCTTTCTTTTTTTGTGTTGTTCCACACGTGTGCTTATCTCCTTTTGGCTACCAACGATCTCATATCAATTCCACGTATCGCAACGTTTTTCAGGTTTCACTTAATTTTGTTTCTCGTCCACAAAGCCCTGAAGTCCCTCCATCCGCCTCTCAAAACCGTTTTGCTGATTCTACAATGTTTCACTAGCCTTTCATGACAGAATGTTTCCAATAACGGACCCTAAACAGTTTGTTTTCACTCCTCTATCCATTTCCTCATGCTTGCCCAAATCCCTTCGTAATGGAGCTGATCATATGTGCACATGAAGCAAAAAGAGGCATTTGAATTCACAATGAGTTCCCCTTCACTTCACTCCATACATCCGTTGCCCGAAAGTGCCCGTCCTCTTTTTGTCAATTGTTGAAGACTCTAGCGAGCGAGCGATTCGAGATTATTGCCGCCAATTAATTTCTTTTCAGGTGCCATATTTAATTTGTTATTAGACCAGGGTATTATCGTTCTTGCCGGTGAGGGAGGCCCAACAAATGTCCACGGACATATATGAAGGTTTCAATTTGTAAGTATTTCTACTGGATACTAGTCTTTATTTAAAAGCAACTGCGTTCAGCTTTTGATTGATTTCCTTATACTGTAGTTTTAAACGTTCAGGTATATATTAGCGGAAAAGTTCTATATTGAGCCACGAGATCGAGATGGAAACCGTCTATCAACTGAGTACGTCGAGATCGATCGACACACCAATCACATACGAGTATCAGGTATTTCGGTTCGGTTCAGTACACCTTACTTGCGCCTTATTCTCATTTCCGTTTAATTACGGTACCAAAGTCAAGATTTTATCCTGATTCCTTAACAATTGCTACAATTTCTAGACGTATCCACTTCACGAATTCCTCTTCATGATGCGGATATACAATACATTTATGGCATACTCGGCATAATCCCCATTGTTTCTGGTCAGTTCAAAGTGTTCTATCGATTAAGAAATTTTCAATATGTCCCTTGCGTGAGATGGCATTGAATATTATTGATTATTCAGGTATGGCTTTGATAGTGATTAAAAAAGCCCGTTTGGTTGGTAAATTGAATGGACATTCTATTTGGACAATCACTGAGACGGATATTATCCCATACAAGAAAACAACATTACATCTGACTGAGAAACAGGTAATACGATCCTGTTTTCTTTTCCCTTGTGAGAAAGCCTATTCAAAAATGATACTGGAAAGCTGCAGATATGGTATAATCGTCATTTTACGGAAATGTTACAAAGTGTGTTGGCTATGACCGGCTTTTACTTCTCCTATTCCGTTGATCTTTCGCGATCACTTCAGTGGTTGAGCGAGAATGGAACACCATCGTTTAAACAAATGCCTATGATTGATCGAGTAGGACCTCTATGCTTTTTTGTGAAGCTCATATGCAAATCATTTGCGGAATTGCTCATGTTCTTTATTTTCCGTTGCTTTAGGCGGACGCTCGATTTACTTGGAACAACTACCTCCTATCGCAGTTACGTCCAGTGCAAGGCGTGAGCATACATTCGACATTTCTCTGAGTTTTATAAATATTTCAGAAACGGTTTAAATTTAGATTGCACGATTTGCTCTACCTATTATTCATGGATTTTATGGAGAAGATTATCATTGCGTTAATGGAAATCAGTTTAAACTAACATTGATTTCAAGACGAAGCAGATACAGGTTAAGCTTGATTGCTAAGACTTAGCTTTGAAGCTGGGACTTTCCTACGCCTATGCTTTACCATTTTTTAATGATACTATATATTTAAATACCCATTCGTCTCCATTCTAGGGCTGGAGTACGCTTCTATAAAAGAGGGGTAAGCAGTGATGGACATCCCGCTAATTTTGTTGAGACCGAACAAATTGTCGAAACATTATCAGGCCAAGCTAGGAGGTTGACTTCTTTTCTGCAGGTAATACTGAATCCTTCATCGAAAAGTTCTTTTTATCATTATATCCTCAATATTCAGACACGAGGCTCAATCCCATTATTGTGGTCTCAACGTCCTAATCTGAAATGGCAGCCAATGCCTACCGTGAAACCCAATGACGATCAACTTTCTGCATACATAAAGCATTTCGAGAATCAGAAGAAGACGTATGGCGGCCAACATGTAAGTTATTCTAATCATGTAGTGAGTTATTTAACTGCTGAAATTTACTGTTTTCAAGTGATGCATAACGTCTTGGTCTTGCTAAAAGCATGTTCATATTTTTTATTCAGGTCATTGTGAACCTAGTTAATCAAACAGGACGGGAGAAGAAGATAGGTGCAGAACTTGAAAGGATCATTCAGCAAGCCAATCTCAGTTATGTTAGGTAGGTCAGCTTACACTGCTCCACTTCCCCTTTGAATTTGTTGTTGTAACGTTTGCTACTTTTATTTTGCTATTACACATGTAACGCTTTCTACATAGAGAAATTATACCCACAACAGGTATAACCCTTTCGACTTCCACAAAGAGTGCCAAGCAATGCAATGGCATCGATTGTCGCTATTGAGAGATCAACTGCGACACGAAATAACTCAATTTGGGTAAGTTTCAATTACTATTAACTACATAAATATGCTATGAGCAAAATTGGCTCGTTTTTGAAAATTTGATGCATACAAAATAAGCAGACGGAAAAATGAGATGCCGTTGCAATGTCGGAGAAGAGCAGTAGAAGCCAATAATTGCGATGTGTCCGTGTGCTAATTTTCCCCGCTATTGCAACCACATAACGATCATTTTGGACTCCTTCTAACTTATTCCCTGGACTCGATAACATAGCCTCATTGCACGAGTACCTTAGATAAACAAAGTAACTTACCGGTATTCTAATTCTCCCAATCCAGATTCTTCGCGGCTTCTACAGAATTGACTGATACTGATCTTGTCCAGAGGTCTCAAACTGGATTCTTCCGAACGAATTGTATGGATTGTCTCGACAGGTATGTAGCTGTCAGCTTATTATTTGCGCTAAATATTACTATTATCATAATATTTGTGTTTTGTTAAACCTATATGTTAATGACGTCAGTGCTAACTATTACACATCGAACTGCCTTATTATTTAGCATATTTGATGAAAAATTTTCATTTTGATTGAGTTATTTTGACTAATTATTAACGAGAAGTTGCAATAAGGCAATTGCGGCAATCTCTTCGGTGCTAATTCTGAGAGGATCCCTATTTTAGGACCAATGTAGTGCAATCGATGATCGCTCGGGAATCGCTAACCGATCAGCTCACTTACCTAGGTATTCTTATTGGTGGGCAAAGAGTGGAAACGTGTGAAGAACTAGAGACCTCTTTCAAACACTGTGAGTTTTACATCGGGCTTTTTCAAATTGCTGAATTATCAAGCTTTCCATAATTGTTCCCGGTTTAGTATGGGCAGATAATGGAGATGAGTGTAGTCGGCAATACGCTGGAACAGGTGCACTCAAAGTAAGGAATTTTTGTATGAGCAGTGATTCCCCTTAATCTAAGAAATTACGAAATGGCCCTTTTGCAAATGCTTTTCAGGCGGACTTCACTCGCTTAGGAAAACGGACTTATACTGGTGCAATAAACGACGGTATTAATGCGATTACACGATATTTTCGCAATAATTTTGCTGATGGGTACCGACAGGTGAAAAATTTAGCTATTTGTCGCTGTTTTTATTACTACTAAAATTTGTCTATTTTAAGGATGCCATGGATGTTTTTCTGGGCAACTTTGTAATCGATGTTCATAATCTGCCATCTAGCTTAGAAGCTACCTTAATATCATTGGATCAGAACGGAATAGCCCTTTTAGCCGCATGTTTTGCTATGGCCATGACAATACTATGTGTGCTGGTTGCAGGTAATCTTTGGACTAATACTGGGCTTTCAAAATTAGAGATTTTATTTTTTTTATCAAACTATTGAATTACAGAAAATATTTCCGCCACTCTGTTTTGGTTGGCTGTCTTTTTGATATGCATGATGTTCATATTCATAAATGGAGAAGAATTTGTGAACGCGCCCAAGTTGAAGCAGGATTAATGAACATCGTGAAATTTCCGGAGATTTTAAAATGTAAAAATATCTGTCAATTGCATCTGTTGTGCATTATTTTCAGAGCTCTAAGTAGATCTGTTTAGAATCAATCATCTTAAATTATGTGAAAATAAAGATGTTCTATCCATGAAGGATGTTGTGATCAATGTGATTTTAGTACTGGATAAGTGAGATTGGGTTACGCCATTCAGCAATGACGAATGAATCCATAGTATGCCCCGTTACTTATTTGAGATTACCCGTTTAGTTGTCAAAATAAATTTATTTATTGTTGAATTGGGACTTCGTTAACTAATACATATAATCCCTAGTAACCGTGTTACATATACTGCTGACCTATAGGCTGTACTTCGTAAATAGACATAGGGCTTCCCGTTACTCGTAAAGACGACTAACCTGTTTATAGGAGTTGCCCGGTCGTAGAGGTGGAACAAACATTCTCACAAAAGAGGACAGATTATTACAGCAATGACATTTACCATAGAGATTCAAGTTGGAGTGATCTCTGAAACTGTAGGTTCTACAGTAGGCGTCAAAATACACGTACGCATTACTTGAATGATGAGCATGCGGCTGCGTTGCGACCAATTACTATAATTGAACTTTTCGCGTAATCAAGAGCGGTTGTTTGTTTACTACCCGAACAGCGCGTAAGTGTGCGCTTGACTCGCCCTCTAGTCTTTCCAGTAAATTCACCTTAGAACAGTGCATTACTTGCTAGTCTTTTTTTTGAAGCCGCAGAAGTGCCATCTTTATTATTAAGTATATACACACTTCAGTTGTAATATCCAGGTGCGGTTCTCGGAGGAGGGCAGTGATCGCACGATCCGCGCTTTCCATCAGCTCCACGATTTCCTGGGCTTCCGTCCATTCCTGGATTTCCTGGTGGACCAGGTCTACCAGGTGATCCTGGTTCTCCTGGTTGTCCGGGTGGTCCTTCAAATGATTATATGAGGGCAATGGCAGGTCATGAAATATGTATCAGCGACAGTGAATTAAAGTACCTGGCAGTGAACCTGATCCTGGACCTCCAGGAGGCCCGTCTGGTCCTCTGTCACCGGGTGCACCGGCTGGACCTGGAGGACCTCCAGCTCCAGGACGAACAACTCCATCTCTTCCTTTTTCACCCGGTTCACCTCGTGGACCGGGCGCGCCTGGCCTGCCTGGTACGCCAGGTGGCCCGGGTGGGCCATTGCTTCCTGGTGCGCCGGGTGCTCCTGAAATGTGATTTGATGATTGAGCGAGTGCATTTCAACAAAAATTAAAACCTACCGGGTTCTCCTGGAATGGAGGGTGGGCCACGTGGACCTGGTGGGCCAGGTAAACCTCCGGGTGCTTCACAAGGGCATTGAACAATCTTTGACTTACGGTAGCTGCAAATAACTCGATGGTGCTAGTAAATCTGAGAAATTAAAACGAGCAATAACTACGAACTTACTCCATAGGCTCCTCAGCCATACGTCCCGGATCACCCATCTCACCATTAACACCATCGATGCCATCCACTCCGTCAGCTCCGGCAGGACCAGGAGGACCTGGTGCTCCTCGATGGCACGTGCAACAACCTGTAGCAGAAACCATGGCTGTCAAACGGCGATAAAAGAAGCGGGTGCTTACCGGAGGCCTGCCTTTTGTTTCTCAACACAGCGTCAGCTGCCAAAAGATGTGGAGGGTTCGGATGAACGCTTATTACTTGACGCAGTAGGTTACGCGAAGAAACCTGGAAATGGCTACGATAGATTTTCATCATAGTAACTTTATGAGAAAAAAACTTCATTCACTCGTTTGGTGGTTTGAAAGTGGGCGGTTTTGTCAAAAGGGACTAGTATGGAGATGGAGTTAAAACGCAAAATATAATGTCTGGGACTGGCGTGGGGATGAAAAGCCTTCTAGCTAACACGAAAATTATACAACGCATTTAGCGATTATGACGTTCCTTCCCATTCTGAACTCGTTTGACCTTTCGACTTATTCTCTCGAAAGTAATGGCGCCCAGGCCTGGACCGGTTCTGTTACCCATCAACCGAGCAGCTCAGCTGTGTTACTTCAGCACGTTGCCGACCAACAAAAACATAAACCTTTCTTCCTCAGAAGAATCCTTCTGAAGCCAAACGAACTCGAAAAAACTCTGATTTCGAAGGATCAAGCCAAAAAAATTGAACTTTACCATGCACTCCTCGAGTTCGCTGCGAACATGACTGTCTATTTCCTGCAGACGGGTGAAGACGATTGGCATAGACACCATACAAGTAGTTACAGCCAATGTCGCTATTGCAATTGAGCGAATCGCAGTCACTCGTCGCTGCGACTCGCGCTGTTGCGCTCGTAATTTTTCCTCCTCCATGGGTAACCACCTGAACATTAATGCAACTTTAGTAAGAGTGAAACGTCGACAATAAAAGAATGGTAAACTTGGCTAAAGCATCGCATTACTCGGTGTTACAGCACTCGTTTATATAGCGTACTGCTAGTTGGAAACAAGTTCCGTCGCACTTCTGTCACCGCGTCTAAAATCAAAAACATTCCTATAGGACACTTTTTACTGCATTTATTTACCGTGCTACTCCCAGTGAAGGCAATCATGACGCCACATAGGCCTCTTTCCTTCTTTCATTACCAAAATGAACAATTTTACAGCATGATCCATGGTGTGGAACTAGGAAACTACTGTTTTTTGTCCGAGTTAGTTTTTCCGCCAGAAATTTTTATATGAGAGAGCGAAAAAGCAAACTCGTGTTGGACTTAGACAATTTCTCCAAAAATTTAAAAATGTCGTTGAGTTATCGGGAGGAGTTACGGTTCTACTTTTAGTCGATTGAAGTGCAGAGTTTTAAAAAATTTTTCCGGCGTTTGGTCGGGCATAATCACCTTCGAAACATATGAAGTTGGAATCCTTTAACGCACTCACAAAAAGGGATTGGAATGTCTCTTAGTATTCCTGAGAGCAAGGTATAACTCTGCTGCGCACAAAATTCATTTTTATAATAAATAGAAATGCTGATGCGGGCATTCCTCCCGTTTAATCGACAATTCTTAATTCTAAGAATTTCTTCCGAAAGAATGTAGTACAATTTACATAAATCAGCACCTCTTGCTGGACGGTCGTACGCCTCCACCCGCCTCAAAGAAGAAAAACAGCTAGTCAGAAAGGCCGTTTCATCCTTTACACCGTCAACTGAAATTTTGCGCGCCTCGAAAGATCCTACTTATATAATCGGCTAAGTGTGTCTGTTGGTGTGTTTGTGTGTCAGTGTGTGAGTATGTGTGTGTTTGTCCGATCGGAAATTCATAACTCCTGTCCCACTGAACCTAGAACATTCAAATTTGCAAGGAATACAGATGACAGGATGGGAACACTGATGGTAGGTGGTAGGAGGTGACAACAATTGATAGGAAGTGATAAGGAGCCTTAAAAGGCAAAAGCCACAGGACCCATATTTCCCTTTGTATTTAAGATGAAGTCTTGACACCTGGGTAGGTGATGTAGGATGTGAAGGGACCGTAAATGATTGGTGACAGGGAATGATAGCAAGTGGTAAGGACTGATAAGAAACCATAGAAGGCGAGAGTCACTAGATCTGTAACGCACTTTCTGTTAAATGGAACCTTGGAATTTTAATAGGTCATGTAAGATGTAACAGGATCGCAGGTACTCGGTGACGGGACCGAGAATGGTTGGTGCCAGGCCAGTGGCTAATAAAACTGACAAGGGCTAATGAAAATCTTGCAAAGCGTAGAGCCACTGTAAGGATGACATTGTTAGTGGAGCCTTGACAGTTTGGCATGTGTTGTGGAGTATGGCGGGATCGTAGACGATCGATGATAGGAACTGATAACAGCTGATAACGACTGATAAGAGCACTTATCAACTGAATTTAACTCCTGTGGTATTTACGATGTATTTATGATTACGACTATAACATAGATTACGACCGCTACCCAGCAAGGTTTGTAACACGGTGGAAGATCAAGGCTACTTTATGTTTTGATATCATTTACGTCAAAGCTCATCCGACCGCTAATAGTTTGGGATTCTCAACCAATGATGTACCCGTGGTCCAGTGATAAAGACATCTGATAATGGTGGGCATGTGGTGCACGCAATAGCGTGCGTAGCCCAACTGGTAAAAACAAAAACGGTAAATAAAAAATCTCGCAAAATATTCAAAACAACAAAGCGGCTCCCAGGAGTTAGATATCATGCTCGCCGTGCGGAACGGCTTCAACGAATAACAGATAAATGCTCCGAAAATAATTAACTGCAGAAAGAACAAGAATGTTCCATGACCTTGTAGCTGCTACTCCTGCCCTTAGTGGGTAAAGCCTTGTCGGCTTAGTTTTAGCTTGTAACAGTTAAGAGCAACTTACATGCACACTTTTTCCGAACGCTATCGAACTTTAAGCTCAGGTTCTGCGGTGAGGAAGGCCACAGAGCGGAGTAAAATGATCGAAGGCTGTCTAACCTTGGTACTAGACCTCCATGGACCTCGACATTCTATGGACTCTCCATCCTTCACTTTTCAAATCCGAAGTTCTTTCAATCAGCTCATATTTGATTCTTGGTACCAGATTCCACGATACCTGCAATCAGTGAGTTTTGATTTTCAGTAGGGAACTATGTACATGATTATCAATCGAGCTTCTTTTCAATCTCTTCAACAGAGAAAATCTCAGTAATGTGTCTCCTGCGCTTCAATGTCGCTTTTTCTGCAGAAGGAAAGTAGCGATGGAAAACATACTACTCTAATTGAGTGAAAGTCCTAAATATAAACCGTACCAATCACCAAGGATCAGTCACTGTGGTTGATATCTTTTGACGTCTGAAACAAATTCATGTCCAAACTTTTAAATGATGTTTACTTGTTCATCCTACCAAGTTTGGTTCTACCAGGAAATAAGGATTTGCTGAATAAAAAGCTGAGAAAGCGAAGGAAACCATGCCTATCGTCTTGATCGTGGATCTCGTCGGCATCTCCCTAATTCCAGTCGATGACTACTCAATTCTAGTCGGCTAAACCTTGATAGGAAATTCTCTTTGATCACCTCAGTTAATAAATAGGCAGATCCAGAACAAGACTCGATGATTCCACAACTCTACCGATTGATGTTCTTCAAATCCGAGCAATGATTTGCATGCGATACTGATACAGGACTGATACTTCTCTACTATATAAATGCGTTCTAACATAGAACTTCATTCTATCGGTAGCAGCTGACTTCAGCGCGTTGGAGGTTAGTAAGTCGTGTTGCTTGTTGAACAAGAACTTCTTATAAGAATGCTCTTTCGTAGAAGAATGTTTTCCAGAAGCTGGTAGGAAGAACCATCGCCAAAGGGAATCTAAGTAAACGCTCCGCTTGAACAGCAATGCCAGAATTCTTTCCTATCGGCAAAAAGGTGTGATCAGATGGAAACTCGCGACCGTCAGCTGTGTTTCAGAAGTTTGAATCCTCAGATTTCAAATTTAAAAATTCAGACATGTATTCGAAAAGAGTGCCAGTCATTTGGCGTATATGAGCAACATTGTTGTGGTGCTCTCTTGAATGATTGTTGTGGATCAGTTACCGTAAGTAATACTACCCAATATGCAAAATGAAGATGCCAAACACTGTCATAAACTTATGTTGTTCTCCCTTTAACTAAATATTGCGAACATTTCAGATAGCCGGATGGGTTATAGCTGGTGTACTGGCTGCCAGCATAGTGCTCTGTATCCTCATTCTGGTGTGCAGAAGATAAATTTCCCATATGCAAACCGTTTGATGGCATTCGATATCACCAAATTTCTTCAGCAAATTTTGTGGCATTTAGTCAATGTCCTGCCACTGATATCGACTGTATCTTCAGTACCGATATGTTAGCGTTGGTTATGAAAATAAAGAAAATGATGATCCGCTCCGTTCAAGAACAATCCATTTCCCATCATTTGAACATTTCAATCAGGAAAATTTCCTACAACCACATCAAAAGTGACAGCTAAGACTACCAACAACACAGGTTTGCTGCAAGAGCAAACCGATCGCCCACATAGAAATACCTGTCGACTCTAAAACTGTCTATGAGCTTGATTGCGCATACTAGCTGCTCGGAAGCTGTTATTCCTTCTGACAACCGTCCACGACGGGTAGATAACCACAAGCAAGCAACCTCACAGCATCATTCATGTTTGTCTCTAAATCCAAGAGATCTCCATGTGAATTGTCTTTATCAGGCGAAAGGAAACCATGCCAATTCTAGGTAACGATCGAGTAAGGTGAAGGTGAAGACTGCATGAATTAATCATACGGTGATACTAATAAAACCGTGGTAAAATTTCGCATAAGAGTATGTGAGGTGGCCTAGTTTAAGCACAGCGACCTCGATGTCGCCTCATGGTGCACATGCCTCACTAACTAACTTCAACGAGATGCGAAAACATCAAATGTGACCAAAGCAGAAAATGTGACAATTTCTGAAGCTGATAATTGAAATGGCAACTCCAAACGGAAGCTTGCCTTCGATAACAACTTAGGCCAACGTAGGAAGTTGAACGTTACTGAATGCTTCCCGTAGGAGTCTTCTACATCTGAGTTGTCTTCCTTCCCAGATGTGGAAGAATGCATTCAAACGCGTTGACGCGTTCTTCCCAAGTTCCCTAGCTCAACAAGGAAGTTTCCAAGTGCTACCAATAAAAGATGTTCAACTTCGAATTGTGAAAAGCCCGGAACTCCGCTGATTTTTTTTCTCAATTTTTTGAAGAATAACAAATGGGCATCTAGACTTCACCGGTCAAGTAACTACTTGAACCCTGAACATGAACTTAAAGACCCTACCAGGATCAGGCCAAACATAATGAATATGATGTGGTGGAAGGAGCAGTCTACGGAGTTTTCAAAAGAAAAAGCGTTGAATGGGAGGGCATCCACCATCTTTCCTCACCATACGTCATGATGTCGATGGCTAGTTATGAAAGATATTATTGGGCGCGAACTCGAAAAATGAAGGAAAAGAATGAATTTATGAAATTTCCAAAAACCGAGACAACAGCTCATCCTATTCCCTGAATTTTTCAAAACCAATGAAAGAGCGGGTGGGAGTTGAGCACATTTGTCAACACAAGATCTGTGAGAGTGACTGTTGATAGGTCTGTTCAACGCTTTCAGACAATACGTCAGTCCTCCCCTATCCATCTCGCACAAACTTAAAGATTGCTCCATGAAATGCACTTAATCGACCACCGATGCATTGAGTAATGATGTCAAGACGGATGTGCGACCGATAGCGATAGTATGCAGAAGCTTGTTTATGAAATCCAAAGATAATCTCCAGTTACAGGCAGCAGTTCAGTCTTGAGCGGTAGGTTTTTTCAGTAGTCTCCCTCCCCCTTAAACTTGATGGTTCGTTATGAAAGGAAAGATTCCAGAAACGCCTGAAACGTTCTTCCAAGTTACTCAAAGTAAGCGTTCCCATCCAAAGGCGAACCAGAATGTCTCTAAAAGGGCTAAATCCTCTCCAGGTGAATTCCAAAACAATAGAATTGCATTACATTTATCTCACTGCAAAGTTCCAACTAATTTGTCATACCCACTGAACTGAGAACATAAGAATCAAAGGTTATATTTAGAATACACAACGATCGCCTGACTTCTTCCCTACTGGCAATGAAGTAAATTCCGTCTCTTGATTCGGGATAAGCGATCTGGACAGCATTCAACTTACTTCTTTTTAGGAATGTCTATTTGGTGTAAACACTTGTACCTCGTACGGTATCTACGGGAACTACTGCTGCGGAATCACTGGCACAAATTGTTGCGGATATATCAGCGTGAGTGCTTCCCAGTAATTTTGCGCCACAAAGCTCTACAAGAACGATTAGCAGCGAGGCAAAGCGTTGCTACACTGCCGACAGATGGGTTAGTTCAGAATGAGAATTGGTTTTACGCACGCAAAATCCGTACTAATCCCCTATAACACACCACTGCTATTGTCTATGAGTGGGAGACACCTTATCAGTAAAAACATTCATGCCACTGCTAAGAAAATAAAGGAGTGGTGTGACAGACAAACGTTTTTCTGAAAACAATGAGAATAACCTGGGAACAGGGGCTCTCTACCGCTCTCCACGTTTTCGTTTAACTGCGGTTTACTTATGTATGTGTCTCCAAATGATGCTGCCAACCACATTAGGCCAAAACACCATGCAAAAACCATCACGTAGAGCTCTTATGCTTATCAAATTCAAGGCCCCTCAAATTAAATTTCTCCTACACAACTGATGAACTGAGCATTGGCCTTTTTTTCATATTCACTAATTGAGTAAGAGGTGGGAAGCTCTAACACTCGTATTGGAAATGATCCTAGTTAACTAATCATCTGTGAAACTTTGACAAGTCCTTATCGACAAAATTGCACATATTTCGAATGTGCCGGCCACCCAGTCCAAAGAACTCGAGCTGGTCATATGGAATGACTGATCAGTAGATGCTGACTTCAATTATGATCTCTTAAATAATTTTTCAGATCTTCGGCTGGATTGTATGTACTGCGCTTCTGTTCCTTATAGCAGTTGCTATATATCGCTGTAAAGCTCGAAGAAAGCGACAGATATCTATGCCACATATCTTCAGACGCTAAATACAGTCTCTAACAAATAGAGCTACAAATACTTTGTACCTTTGGCTGAGTTCGCATTGATCATGGATATCACTTTAATAACATCCCGCTTTGTGACGCTTTATGAATAAAAATCAAAACAAAGCCGAGATCTATGTATACCAACTTCTCCTTACAGTATAAGACAGCGCAAAAAATCCACTTTACACGGCTTTTTTATCCTGTGAACCTAACGCTGTATAACTGGATGATTAGGAAAAATAGTGAATATGGCATAGAGTAAATCACATGCAGTAAATACGTACCCCAACGTTAATAAGCTGCAGTGGTCTGTGCTAGATGAAGTGTTGCGTCGGAAAGTGGTCGTTTGGATAAGGCCATTACATCCATGACGATTTTCTGCGAAAAGTAAAATGAATCTACATTTTTAGAAGAGACAGTATGAATGCGGATAAATGTGGGTACATATGAAATCAGCAGACTGAACAATATGGACTAAATTGTATTTTGATATTGAGACGATTTAACTAAGAGAGAAGAACATAGACATACAGTTGGTGTTTTGTTTATTACTTCGCTGCTTAGTGAGTTTATATAGAAACATTTATTTATGAAGTTTCGGTCTGATCAGAAGAACTTAGAACACATAGCGTTAGATATTGTATAGGGTCTTTCAAATAGTGAGTCGAATCGATAATTATAAAATCGATAATTATAAATGTATGCAGCAAAACCGAATCAAAATGACCCAAGAAAAAAGCCGTCCTAGCGTACGAGCTTGCTATTCTTATAACGAACTTTTCAGCACGTCGCATGGGAATCATTATGGGTCATATCTAAGCCTGTAGGTTGAAATTAAATCTTTCAACTTACATGATTTCTGAGATACAAATGATTAAGTAAATGCAACTTGAGAAAAACATTCTGGATTTTCATCCTCCACAAAGTCTTCTCGAAATTGGTTGCAATGAAACCAATCAAAGAAGTTGATATAAAAAAATTAAGTGAATCAAAGAAACGGTGCTGTGAAAAAGAATCAAAACGCTTAAATCTGAGCCCCACTAAACAAAGAAAGGGAATGAGCAGTTCAGATTCAGATTTCAGCAAACAATATCTTGGAAGTTCGCCTTCGCGTTTGCAGCTTTACTGTGCGATAGTTCCGAACCGCACTTGCCAGATGTATTTTCTTCCTTCTAGAGTATCCCTCTGGATAATTTAAATAGAAACAAATGTTGGAGCATAACAGAGCGGAACCTATAACCTTGAAACGACGTTGGCTTTTCACTCAAACATCAAATCTGACTGGAATAAATCCTGATGAATCTGCAACGTTACAAGAAGTTTAAGGCATTCACTATCCGTGTCAACACAAAAACTACTAGGCTGGAGCATCTCCGCTGTCCTCCAGAACATTAGAAATCGAATGGTACCGATTTTCTCTCAACGCCGCCCAAAAAAGCACTTGAAATTTTATAGTCACCGTCCTGTTCGCTGTAGAAGTAAGAGCAACTGTTGAGGTAACAGCAATCTCCCGATGTCTGCTACTTCGTCATCAGTGGTCGGCTACTTCTCAAACACCTGTGACAGCCGTGTCAGCGGGCACCCGAACTGGCTTCTGTTCGCATCGGTCAACCCACTAGAACACCCAAGAAACGGCCATGGGATTTTTAGTATTACGTCTCACTCAGAGGATGTGTTGAAAGGATAACAGTCATGGAGCACTTACCAAACTGGGTGGCTAGGTAACCACAAAACACATTCGAATCTAAATCACTTGAACAGGCCACAGACCGAACTAAGGTACTGTTCCACGCAATGCAGAGGCTCTTCTATGGTTCATATCTCCCTTAATGGGAAATTCAACAATGCCTTGAAGAGAAGATTTCCAGCAAATCCCGCGCAAATGGTCAAGCCTCCTCATTATCGTAATTCAAGCGGCTGCACCAGATTTATTCGGAATTTTAAAAACATTTTTGCTAATTTTGCATGGTGCACGAATGGACGCGGTACATTGCGCCTAATTACATTGAAAAGTGGAGGTGGAGATGTCACACCCTTTCCTTTCCAGCAACAGCCTTTTCTTCACTTGTAATGAAACCTTTGTATAAAAATGGGTGTGAACACACAAAAACCAACAACTGCCTTAGTTTACAGCTCAGTCCTCCAAAATTTAAAGTCAATAAAGTATGATATGCCGAAACAGGATTCTCAGCATATGGAGAAGACATTGTCAGACTTCGAACGGTTTATTGAACAAATGATGAGAAACACCTATGTACACAAAAAGAATCAATTAAAAACACCAACAGAGCGATGTAGTAAATGTGAGCTATACAAAATAACAAGAATTAATGCCATAGAATCAACCGCGCTAGGTAGAACATAATCCTGAGCTGCATCCCTAAACGAGCGGGTAGCTGGCCTTCGTTGCAACACCACAGTGATTGTTGCGGTTACGGGCAATGCGAATGTACCCCTTCTCTCCCCAAGTTGGTCCCCAGCTAAAAAAATAACATTAAAATGAATCCATCGGTTCACATAACACAAATACGCTCACCTGTTCTTCACAAGCCAATAATCTCCTGCTTCGGGATCAGTACCATATCCAACGAGAAGAACACCGTGATCCAGTTCTTCAGATGAACACTCTTCGTCAAAGTACACTCCTAAATCCATGCAAAAAATCGTTCTTCAGAATGGAAGGTGAGCTTCTGTTTAACTTTTGAGTCACCCTAAAATTCCTATAGCCAACTAATGTACCACCTCAGTATTTGAACGGCTTCCTTATTGTCAGTTGAAGGTCGTTAAACAACCAGTCGGTGATAGCGTTATCAGTTATGGTTAAAAATGGATTGTACCACCAAATGATTTCATCACATAGGGATAATGGTGAAGATTAGATAAGGTGCTGGACAGCACGGTTCACTCTGGCAAGCAATAAGCCGTATGCCGTGTAAACCATTCGTGTAAATAAGATAACCGTGACCCCTACAGACAGCAACAACAACAAATTGCTCACCCTTCTTGTACAGCTGGAATGACCTGTGACCAGCGTCAATAGCGATAGAAATTGGACCTTGAGTAGCGACTGCTTTCTAAACCAAACATATAGACATTATTTGTAGCACGGAATGAATTAAGAAACAGATGTGAGAGGGATTCGCGTTAACCTTCAACGCCTCTTCGTCGCCTTCAGGAAGATCTACAAAACCCTTGTCATCGGCTCCAACAGTGTTCCTCTTGAAGTGACATTTCGTTTCCTGAAACATGTCTTATTTGCTAGTCAGAGTATCAACGCCAGAGCACCACTTACTCTTCCGACGTATGGATAACTATCTTCGGTATCGACACCGTGATTTTCCTTGATATATTCAAATGCCAAATCCATAAGACCACCGTTGCAGCCATGGTTTCCGTACTTCGTTGAGCAATCGACAAGATTTTGCTCGGAAAGGGAAACCTAGGAGGCTAGGTTTAGGAAGCAACAATTTTTTCGTATTATTGCAACTTTCGAAATCATTTCATATTTCCTACGTTCGCAAATTAATGGGTAAAAGTGAGCACCAACCAGCTTGCCAGTGGCACGTGCGTGTTGTCCTTCTAAAGCACCAGTAGAGGAGAATGCCCAGCATGATCCACACATTCCTTGATTCTTCACTGGGGTAACAAGTCCCTCCTCTCGCCAGTCAACAGATTCTGGGATCTGAAATGCGATTATAAAGACGACTGGAATTCAAGAAAACCATGGTTCACAAAGGGATTCTACTTCAAAAATTCGGACCCTGTTACCATTAAAACAACTTTTCTCGAAGAACTGACTGAAACTTTTATGTATCACCATCCTCCGAACCGATAACCTACCTGAACATTGAAGGGAACCAAAAATTTGGTACCATTGGACTGCATGGAATCGCCAAATTGACGGCGCATACGATACCCGTTGAGTTTTCGATATTGTGAGAATGGCTAAATAATTTATATTAACTTTGTACAATACGTTTGCTAGATCCAAGGAAACTTACCAAATCTGCAATTTCGTTGAGACCCATTTCAAATGTTTTCCTACCAAGACGGTGTTCCTTATTGTGTTCCTCAATGTGAATCACGTTCTTCACAAAGGCTTCCATGTAGTCGTTCTCTTCTTCCGGTTCATATGACTTTCCTTAAAGCAAAAACTTGAGCTACTACTGCAAACCGGTCTCATTCGTCAACCAGTAGGCTTAACATAACCCTGTTTCTTACAGCATTCGCCTATAATGCGCTGACTGTAAGAATAATATTAGCTGTTCGAAGGTGAGCATGGCAAAAGCAAAAGCCCGACCTTCGCATAACAATTTATATGGTTTCAAACTTGTAGAAGAAAACCAACTAACCGAAGGTCTCCTTGTAGTCATCCCATTTATTAAAAGCTTCGTCGATTTTTTGGCGAAGGCTTTTCTGTCTGTGCACTCGGACGCCATGATCATGTCTTTAAAAAACTGGATCTGAGACTCATATATCGTGTTCATACACTGCCAACACAAGTGGTTTTTTTTGAAGCAAAACAAATTGACATAACCAAAGTTAAATGTCGTTCATGTCTGGAAAGATATTATTAGTGGCAAATGCCCACAAATAGGAAACTGATCGCCGCGTAGCAGCTGCCACTCGAACCAGCCCTTACCAAAGGGTAATTGTGATGCTGTGACAGCCACTTCTGACAGCTTCCGAGTGAGTCACTCAGACCTTCAGCCCATTTCCTAGGACTTTTACCCGAGGCCAAACACTGAGCATAAAGGCTCGTGCATCTATTAGTCAGGTGATCTCCTCAATTTGACTCATTGCTATTTCACATAAATAATGACAGCTGTTAGTACTCAGAAGTGAAGGTCATAGGATGCGTCGTCACTTGGGAAACTCGATCTGATGAAATCGTTACGACGTGGATGGGTCAAAGTCCTGTTCCAACCACATCTTAGAAAAACACGGCTGATGAGTGGATAAAATCTTAGCCCTTAAACGTTAATATTAAAAGAAGATAAAAATGGAATAATACGAATATCCGAAGCATCTCGTGACTCATTGATGTGTAAGTTTTCTCATTGTCCATTAAGAATTGATTATGCATTTCACTATGTAAACAAAAATGAGTCATAAGTAACAGACAGCTACAAAAAGCATTTACAGGCTGTTAATGTTTCATAATTGTCGACAGTTTAACTATTCCCATGGAATTATTCCAATACCTTAGGGGAAGCCGCTGTTAAGTCAGAAATGCCTATAAAAGCAAGAAATAAAATAAGTACACTGAAGTCAACGCTCTGCAATGCCGACCAATTCCAAGTTGAAGTTTCTTGTAGAACAAAAAACTATACAGGAATTTGGAGTACTTTGAAGTACTTTCTAAAACTTGAACTCAGCATCACTAGAGCTCAAAATTCGAGGGTACATCGGACAAGGAGCTGTGCAGTTTGTTTTCAAAACAGTCTTTCTTACTCTAAGGATACATTGTTTTTTGAACCTCAATGTAGCGGTTTCTCACGTAATGACTTACTAATACTGCTAGTACTGTCTTCTTCCGAATGAGAGGCACAATATGCCGCGAAAGAACTAGTGTTCGGGTTCCACATGGCATCGTTTTCCCCATTAATTTCTGCCTTACTTAGTGGTGGGATGGTAAAGTACAAACTCTCCAAACCAGTTCGATATCAGTAAACGATTAAGATGATAAGGTGCTGAACCAATGCATAGCAGACATAAACAAGAAACAATAAAAGCTAAACGTTGGAAATGTTTATATTAATGATGACAACAGCCAACTAATCACCAATCAATCAATAACGGCAGCCGGAATCTACCCAATTTCTCATAGGGGTGTTTTTGTTTATAAACAAAACTAACATTGATTAATGATAAAAACTCTGATTATAAATACTACGAAACCAACCTTCTGAACCCATCAATACTAGCTAAAACTACAGCGCATAGAAGCGCCAACGACAACAGACGTAGCATCTCGGCACAGACTGACAGTGGACCTCGGACTCTGCCGGGGTTTTATAGGCAAGGGGCGGGGCAAGTGGACATTGGCGTGCACGTGATCGAGCCACCACAGCCTGGGTTACTGTCTGCTGATAAGGGACCTCTAGATATGGGATCCATAGGTTCCTATGTTCAAAAGATCATGTGGGTTTAAACCAGTCGCCCACACTGGCCGTCAATCCTAACGTAAACAGTTTTCCCTTTGAGAAATAGTAGACTCAAACTCACTCAAATCTCAAACCTCAAACTCAGGGGGTACTCAAATCACCTGTAAGACTATTTTATTGATTAGGTTAGAGACGCGGGGTCTGATGCTTTGTTAGACAGGGACGTTGGAATTCGAAAAGTTAGGCGGTGATCGTGGTTACTCGTGCCGGAACCTTTTCCCTCCCATAGAGCTAGGATTCAAAGATCCGACAAACTAACCGAGGTAGCCACGAATACGATGACTAGGTGTTGACGAATCGAATGAGGTAGTACTTCCTGGCCCAAACCGGACTCAAAAAAAGGATCTCATATCATGACGACTCGAGGTGCGTATCTATGCTCGGTACAACAACTCGTACAAACCTGTGGGCGTGATATATTTGGATGCGCTGTACAGCAAAGCTGTTGAAATGCGGAAAAGGGAAAAATTTACGGTTAGAAAAGCTTCTGCACTGTAAGGAAGGAGAATTACGGAACCTTGATCATTCGAGCCTATTTTTCGCCCGTCTTTTACTGAATTCCAGTTTTCTGAACAGCCTGTTGAACTGGTATAAACTGCCAACTTGCTTAATTTGCCAAATGATTCCCCTATCAAATCAGACTTTGATTTCATATTGAGATTTGATCAACGTATTGATATTGAAGCCTCGTACCTTAAAACGACCTTGAAAGCTTAAATTTTCCTAGGAAATCACGGACTGATAGAGATTGTTCTAGCCTGTCAATCGAGACAGGCATCAGAAACTATAAATTACGATAAACTAGTATCATTATTTCATTCAATTGGAAGCCGCGTTTAATTTTGTTTAATTTTTTATTACGTTCTCTGAGCAAGTCATTATGCCATTAATCATTCCTACTTCTTTATGCTAACAGTCACTAACATAGGATTTGCAAAGAATGTCTCGGTCTCTTTCATACTTTCTATATTTACTATTTATTTTTCTATTTCTAAGCTATATTTATCGGATTTTTGGTATTTTCCACTTTTCATTCACATTTGATTCTATGCTACTTCATTTTTTCAGTGATGAGCCGTCTGATCGTTCTACTCACGTGGTTCGATGGGATGCTTCATCATCAGTCATACTGCTGGACGATGAGCATGCCAGCGATTCTGATTCTCATCGTTCGGGCTATTTGATGGGAGATGTCCAATCGGACGTGGGAAGTCTTACTAAGCTAGGGGCATCTGTACTTTGTATATCGTATTCAGTAGATGGTGTTTTTCTTTGGAACTAACTGAAAAGGCAAAGTTATTAGAAAATTTCCTTTCCTTCGGAATGCGCATGAAATCGATTTCTATTCAAAACTGTCCTTATGTTTGAATGGTTGAGAACGGGCTAGCTGATACAAACAAGTCAGCGCTGTTGTCTTCCTACACGGTACAGGCGATACAACAAACCTTTACTTCAGGGACGGAAGACCTGGTCGGTTTCGGGAGTATCGATCCGGTATACTACCGCAAGAGCATAAGTGCTATAGCTGCGCCACTTTGCGTTTCACTTCCTCCACCTTCAAATTGAAAGTAGACAACAAGTTGCAAATTTCCTGGTTGAGAGTGCCTACCGCAGTCATTAAATCTACTGATGAGCTATTTTATTATGATAGAGCAACTGCTGGTGTTGCTGAATGATGGATGTGGTGGAAAAACAGCTGGCACGAAGCTTTACGGGCCATCAGGTGACCAGCGAAACTCACTGCGATAGCTGAGTCACACGAAAATCCCGTTTCCCTACTGTCACTGACTCGATAACATCTTTACAACGGGTTTATTACATCGCCGTTCAAATCTGGGGAAGTATAGGCTCAACATCGATGGTGAATGCTTTTATCGATTCGTTGAACGCCAACAATGCTCATTTGATCGATATTTGATCAAACACCGAGTAAAACAATTCTTTTATAGTCTCCACCGTAGGAGGGGATGATATGACCGGAGATGATCAACAGTCCCGTGGTGCATCATGCTTATGACACTTTTTCAGGTACGTAAAAGTATTTGGATGAGTACTTCGTCTGTACATTGGTTAACAAAGGCCAGATAAGGGGCTAGGAAACCCTAACATCAAGGCAAATATTAAGAGATTGAGCTGACCTTACCATTAGAAAGGCTTAATATTTCCCTAGCCTGCGCTGATTCTCATCCCCGATGTGCTCTGATACGCCAGCTTTACGTTGTCTCAATGATTCGCCGAAAGCCTACAAGTCATCCAAAGGTTATTCGTTGAAATGCTGTTGAAACGATTTCACTGCAGCAAAAAAAGACGACGTTAATCAATACTTCTGGGCTGCGCCATGCACTCGACTCTCACTTGAGTACCTGAAGGCATTTGTATTGCGCATTTATAGGGAATTATAGAGGAATGTTTATAGGGCAAAGCTTCCTCCTAAAGAGGGCTAAAGTGAAGTACAGAAGCGGACTGTATGAGGCTTCGAAGGAGAAGATGCAGCCGGTGGTTAAACTACATGCTGTTTTGACACGCTTTCATCTTTATGACTGATTGATCTGACAATGAAATGATTTGGACCTCCGATCTCTCTGCGTTAGCACACCAGCTTAGTCAGGTACGGATAGAAATTCCAGAAATATTTATTTCTCATTCTGGAATGTGCCATGTAGTCGGTTTTCATTCAGAATCGCAAGGGGTTTCGTACAGCAAAAGGCATTACGATGCCTTTCAGACATAACATTATCTCCTTTACAGCTCATAGGCATATTTCGCACTCGGCCTGTAGTGAGATCTCACTGGTCATCCATTCCCTTGTTTAGCTAGACATCGTTGCGAGTGGGTAGCATCTAGCGAGATAGAAAAGGGTGTAAGTTCTGACCATCATTGAAAAAATTTCCTGTCGAGGAAGAAATTCTCGCTTTTTATGAAGCAAATTGTGTAGGATTTTCTCGCAGACAACTTGAAATACCCTTATCGTAACTTGGCAAGCTATGGCACTGCATAAACAGGTAAAAAGCGAAACGGAATCATCTGGATTGCCTGCCCGACCATCCACCACATTCACCTAACCTGATGCCATTCGACTTCCTTCTGTTCCGGTTAGTAGCCCCTCTCACAAATCCAAAAAATTTACCCGACATACTCAGTAAAAGTTTCATCATGTTTATCGAATAATGTGTCGATCATATAGAAAATCATTAAACAATCATATAGAATCTGGGAAAAACATCGAAAACAAACATCATCCTCGAGGTTCGTTTGATGGACACATGAATTCGAGCTTCTAGATTTTGGAGTTCAATGCTCTGAGGATCAGATCTCTTCCACCTTAGCTAAGGCTACTATAATCTTTGAATCACCCTACCGGTAGTAGACCCATGAGGGAGAAGAGCGACGTAAACTTGTACCTTGTTCACAGAGATAATGATGTGAGTTCAACACCTACTCGTTCCAGAAGATAGTGTCAAATGCACAGCGCTTCTCAGAGTAAAGGTGATTAAAAGAATGAGATAAGATTCCCAATTTAGACTTCAAATTATAGCTCAAAGCATAACAATACCCCTTTTTCATGTGGTGCCAGTGTGAATAGCCTTACCACTCTACCTCCCTCTTCCGGTTCCAGGAAGTCGAACTTAGACACTGCTCCCTTCCACTTCCGTGCCACCCAACGGCTGAGTACTCGAATCGACCTTTACCCATAGGCTCAGCTTGCACCATTAGATGTTGTGACGTATGTAGCACCGAGGTGGTTTGGCTCGCAGCATGACGGTCAGTCAACTTTGTTAACTAGTTTGAGTACTGTTCTTTTTTTGACTTGATGTTTTGGTAACTGCTCTTATATCGCCCCAGTACGCATTCCGAAAATCTCGCAAGGTCGGCGATTCATTGGTAAAACTTCAGTCTCGGACGGGACTCGAACCTGTACTTGTGCTTTCCGGGCATCATGCTCTTATCCCTTACACTACCGAGACCCCTTTGTTTTTTTTGTTTTCACGGTTCAGCTAGATTCGCTTATGTGGAAACTTGACGTACTTCCTACCTACACCTATGACCACATCTCGAAGGAAAGGGTCCGTTTAATAAGAGGGTATACCACTTTTCTCTGTGACTATTTTCTGCTCCCAAATACATATAGTAATCTGGAGTGGAAAACCAAGCAGCACTACATTCGGTAGTTCGCTGAGCGCCCAGACTCCAAACTGTTTGGGAGTCTTGTTCCGTAACTGGAGACGATGACACAGGTGGAAGAACTACTCGAGATTGGTTTGCCAGGTTCAAGGATAGTAATTTCGACTTGCACAGCCCCCACTTAGGATCAACTTACGACTTTGATAAAGGCCATCTCTCGAGAACTTGCCACTACTACTTTTATAGACATCTAATTAGTGTGGCGATGAGTTGGTCTGTCTTTGCTCTGTTCTATCAGGGTATACATAGAAGAGGAAACCTACTTGTGTTAGGGCCTAGAAAAAGTTATGTTCTACAGCTTATCCTCAGATAACGATTAATGGGAGGAGGTGGTTTAGTGTCAAGTGGCTGGCAGACCGGCAGGGTATTTGCCGATCGAATTCTTGATTGATACCCGTCAGAACTACTAAGCAACCTTCGAGGGCTAGCAGACCATTGCCAGACTTGTATGGGAGTTCTATAAAGCATTTATTTGTACTTCGACAGGTCACCATTACTTATTGTGCAGACCTCATACGCATACAAAACGCCCCCTGATTCTAAATGGGAGTTGAGTGCGGGACGCATTATGCGATGAGGATTTATCATCGTTAAGAGCCCTTGTCTTTCAATTTTAGAAGTGTTGTGAATCTCGATAAAAGACGCAACTTCTGCTAGATATTAGCCGAGTATTCGATCTGGAATGTCGCGATTCTTCCCTGTTGGATCTGCAGTAAGTTCTTCAATTTCAACTGATTGTGTATAGTAAAAGCTTCACCTGACAACTCAATCAGTGGAATAGCCCCTATCAAGTGGAATTGTTCCCGTGATCGAAAAATATCATAAAATTATAGCGATGGGATAGTATATGATAGATTTCTGTCTCGATTATTTCCCGAAATTTTTTTCCTACCATTTTGATAATTCCATCTCCCTAAAAAAACTAGAAAATTTTCGGCCACATATTAATTGCAATACCTCAGTCTATCTATCTGTAAGTGACCCTCGAGTAAAAAACACTTAAACTCAATTCCCCAGAGCTACAAACAATAAGAAAGCTCAAAAAGGTAAAAGGAAAGTATTGTGAGCTTTTGCTAGCTTCCTAGCTTTCTCAAAAGAGGGATAAGGACGGAGAACCTTTTTCGAAAAAAAAAAACTATTAGGAAGGTTCTACAGATTTCACTCAGGCTACCGGCATGGAATTTTGAAATGGAATTACTATCGTGTATTGGCACAGCTGGTGTAGTGGCGTAGGGCGCAGTTATCCGATGCCGGGTCCAGACATCGAATTCAATCAAATTCTTCACCTATTCTGATGTAGTAAGTGGCCGAAAGCAGTAGAACGGTCAAAAATACTGTTCTCAAATGGACTGACCTCTAGAAGCGGGTGTGCTGCGTAGTCCGACAATGAAAAATACCACGATGTCGAGTGCGCGGAGTATTCCAAAGAGACATCGATTGAAGCCGAGCTCTTCATTTCTTATACGGTAGAACCGGATGAAGTTGAAAATGAATAAGGGCTCTGTTCTTCAGATTGTTGTTTTGTTATTTCAAGAGAAAAAACATTTGATGCAGCAAAAAATAGAAAAACATACTCAAGAAATAAAAAATAAATTGCAGGATATTATTGCTAATTGTAAGAATCATTTCAGTCATGCATTGTCAATAAATGTGTCTCCTTTGGTGTCTATGAAAGCTACTGTTGTGTACCCGATTTGAGGGATTGCTGTGGAGAAATCAGTGTATGTAATGTTAATTAGCTTTCATTTGGAAGAATTTCATAGCCAGCACAATTCGATACTTTATCGTAGTCCACCGCGATGGGGCAGTGGGTAAACTTCATTAACAGTCTCTTCTTTGTATAGCTGTGCCTTTGGACAAAGCAAACTTCAACGATTCTTTTCAAATCATTCACTTAACTCGGTTACTTCAGATCTTCGGATGGATTTTGGTCGGTGCTCTCATCATTCTCATAAGTGGTGGAATAATTCTGATTGTAAAAAAGAAATGCATCAAGTAGCAGCATCTCAGTTCCGAGCCTGAGCTGGCGAACAACATTTGCTGTTTGATCATTGATACGATTCCTTCCAAGTTTTTTGATCTTCAAAGTACGATCATTTACTGTTGTATAAGTTAAATCGTTTTTTAATAAATATGATTCTTCTTTGGTTATTTGAGGATTGGGTATTCGGATTTCCGAATAACTTCACTGACAATTTTTGGCGTTCTCTCTCACTTAAAGCTTTTTCCTGATCACCTACTCACAAAAAGGGAGAATCCGAGGCCAAAGAATACAGTAGGCATATTCACAATACTTTTCAAATGCCTGAAAAGCCGATAATGATATCGCTACCGTATCACATATCGAAACGATAAACAAAGAGTATAAAAAGTAAATATTGGAAGCGTTTCATTTTTTATACGTCTTGTAGTCAACGGAGGAGCTTGGTGAGTATGGTATAATTGTAAGAACTTCAAACGATACTTGTACATTGCTGACTGAGTATGTCCCTTAGAACGGGTGTCGATTCAGCACACAGCCGATCAACATCAGTGTGCAGACGGACCAGGGTCAGGAAGAAGTTCTTGCCCAATACTACAAGCAAAATGACCACCCTGAGCGAAACACGCTCACAGTCATTACGATTTACGATTTCTATCGTCGCGGAATCGATATCCATGATTAGCACGGCTAGGTGGTGCCAACTATCCATGATCACTGTGGGAGTCGAACTTCCCCTGCCCTTTCAAATTAACTCCAACAAAAAATATTCCATACATTGAGAATTTGTATTCAACTTTCAGTTTCTGAAAAAACAGGATCTGCTCTGACGTCAACTTTCGATGACTTTAATATTTCCGACAGGAAAGAAGGTGTGGATCCTTGACATGCCTGCTTTTCTTAGTTTCGGTGATTGAAAAGCTGCTTTCAGCAATGCCTTAACAATATCTGCACAAATTTTGTCGTCTGGGGTTATGAATGCTGTGGGAAACGTGGAAATGAATGCTGCGGAAGTGTTAGTGTGAGTTGCCCATTGTTGCACAGTTTCTTTCATATTTCAGGCCGATTTGCCAGAGTATGCAGTCCAAAATGAAACGTATCTCTACGGAGGTTAGTCTGGGGTCCCGCGCGAAAAGCTCTTTGCGACACTTTGCTTGTTGTCGAGGTTACTTGTAATTTTGTTACGCTGCGGTCCCATAAAGGCACTCGACGAGATGGAATATTGAAATATATGATGAATAATGATGAAACATATAACCTACTAACCAATTACGAGAACTGGGTCTTCTGTGACAGTCTGTAATATCCATCACGTCCTTCTATTTTGTGAAATAAGTACTCATCACGCCCCTCCATTCGCTGTTGAACCGGGTTGAGCGCAAAACGGGCAATCGGTTAAGATGCACACGATCTAAACTGGTACTGTGACATGATCATCACGAGGAAACGGGAGTAGGTGAACTCCACCTTGCTCTAGTGTGCGGCGGTTCCTAGCTAGTTGTCTCACTGCGCGCTTAGCTCCTTGACTTTGACGTTTGCTGCAAATGCTGCTTTGCTTGGATAAAATCACTATGCTCGACTTTGAGTGAGTAAATGTCAAACGCGACACTCTTGTAGCGCTGGAGTAAACTGAAGTCGAACCAAATTGACTTTCCTGTTTGAAGAAGCCACTCTGCATCGAAAATGAACGGAATTATCCAGTTGGGGACACATTCATAGGGCTAGAGCAGGACCCAATATTACACTGCGTACTATTGAGACCTTAACTGAACTCTATATCACTTATAAAGTCAGCGATGGAAAGCCTCACTTTCAGGTCTTTGGATGGATCGTTGCAACCGCCATTGTTGGTACACTTGTTGCACTTATCATCTACATCATGTGTAAGAAGTAGCCTACAGTGGAATGAAATTCTCTTTTTTTTGTATTTGACGTTATACTACTTCAAAAATAGAAAGTTCTGGCACATGTAAGGTTAAAGCTCTGTTAACTATTCTTGTTAAAATTTCATTTTTGGTCAAATTATTCCTGAATAAATATTTTTCGTTACTTCGAATGTTATAATACTTTTAGGAATAACTGCGGTATTTCAACACGTGGTCCCAGTAAGGTCACTAAAACGGGGATCTTATCTGCTCGCATATGCATCGCGTCCCACTTTGGAGCTGTGCACCCCTGGGAATCCCATTGGTCTACCATTATCCGGGTACCTAATCAATACCCGTATCGGACCGTTTAAAAAAATGGCCACTACAAGTAACAAATTAACCTGACGAGAAACTTCGTGGAAACAGGTAACCTTATAAACGCTTCGAAAACTTTGAGAACAAAAAGCCTTTCTCAATGTTGTTCAATGATTGAGATTCAATGGGTGGGACATTTATCGTTGGGAGTTCTAGCGGACCTGAGACCGGATTCGAGAAAACGCTGACCGAATGAATACCTGTTCCCTATGGATCCGTATGGTATGCTGCTGATCTTCACTACGTATCCCTTTGTCTTCGATATTCTCGTCGCCCCAACACCCTGTAAACTGCACTTTCACGAACGCCATCACTCTAACGGGCCACTTTGCTAATTCTTTTCGTTTATACTGGAAAATCGTATCGGTCAAGGACGAACGCTACTGAAGCTTTTCCCAATTTCTCTCGATTTTCAGTCTGCAGACGTTCAACTATTGCCTTTTGATATTCCTATCGGAAGATCTCAGTTGTCTAATTTATTTTTGGATTCACAAGCAATCAAGCTTCACCTTCTAAATTTACTCTCTCCATCCACTCTACCTGACCTCCCAACCGTTTCCTTTCCTGACTTTTTTCAAGGAGATGATAAGGATCGTGATATAGTCAAGTAGAGCGTCAGAAATCTCGCACTTTTGGTTTTTACATCAGAGAAATCGCTCGATTATCAGTAATCCGAACGTGTGCTGGATCATGCTATTCCCTCGCGCAGCCGTTCACCTAATTTATGGCGATTTCCTACTGTTCTTCCGATCAGACGATTGGTGAAAGTGAAAAGTCGAGCTAACCAGTAGATACGCATAGCCCATAGTCTAATTCAAGACCCTCCTGGACTGATCAAGTCATCCATCATTCGAGAGATCAGTTTGATAGCATTTGACGGGAGAATCAGAACATTAACAAACATGTATCGTATCTCAAAACGGAACTAATTAATGACCAGTAAGTCCCTGGCATTTTAACAAACTTCTGCTCGTTAAAATTTTCAGAAAAAATTCAAAAATTCAATGAGCTTCATTTTTCGCACTGTGCTCCTAAACACCTTTTTAAACTCATACACCTATAGTAGCGCTAAAAAGTCTTCGGTGAAATGCTTTGACACTCTTTCTTTCATAACTTTTTCGTTAGTAGACCAAATCGCGCAAAATTTGGATATGTTAAACTAGAGCATATTTCACCCTGCCCAACACTTTTTGACTGCAAAGCTGCAAAATCCACAGATAGAGCAAGGGGTTTGTTGCGGTAGCACATTTTGCTAAAACTAAAATTGTTGACGTCTGCACTTATTCGCACCTTATGTGCGTTTTTCTCATCTATTGTATTCGGCATTACCGCTTGTACACTTTAGGCATGACAAAAGAGAAAGGGATTCTAGTGGGACCATCATCTGTATTTTCAGTCCATTTCGAGGTCGAGTTCATTGGAATATTTGGAACATGATCAGACTGCAGGTTATTAGTAATAGTTAATAGTAACAGTTAATAGTTAATAGTAATATCATTTCACCGAAGACTTTCGAGCGCTACTGTATAAGTACATCATTTTGGGGGAAAAACTTCATAGAATCAGACTGGTTTCCTAACAATTCTTTGAAATAGTCGAATATTCTTGGCCTAGATGTCCTGCCAAAGAAGCTCTTCTTTTCTCGCAAGCGCAATTCTAGTAATGAGCCTTGCTCAGTCTTTCAATTCAGAAAACATCATCCCCAGCCATTCCGTTCCTTTTTTTCAGGGGAGGGGGAGAGGAGGAAAGTGGGCATTATGAGCCTAGATTTTCAATTCTAAACCCAAAAATTTGAGGTTGAAAATACGAACTGGAAACAATATTGAGGTTGAAAATAGCTGATTTTCTAGGTCATCATGGTACTAAGATAGAATCACACCATAGTATACTTCCAAGCAGTTGGGACCTCGGAAAGGTGGAGCCTCATAAGTAAGCCTCGCCAGTTCTCTGCCAAAATCGATCCTTTAATATCTCATATCGACCCGGAAGAAGCGGCTGATCAGAGAGAGCAGAAAAGAGGATAGGTAAAGGGAGGTACAAACACCTGAATATGAGAATTAGCCGAAACGTACTAGTTTACTACCAAACCTGACCTTTTTGATCCTATCACAAGTACTACTACCTTCATAAAGGCGAAACGATGCCACTTCTATCCCTTAACACTAATTCCTCGAGACTAGTACTGCCCGTTAGCCTTTTGCTTCCGAGGAAGAAAAGTAAATAAAACATTTCTTGGAGAAATATTTTACCATCTCCGTTCCCTATCAACATTATCCACTCTCTGCATCTCCAACAGGTGGTGGTCATTCTGCAGAAGGGCAGAGACTGCTTCGTGAGAACTTTCCATCTTATTTCCGTTTCCGGATCGCTCTCAGCACAGCCAAGAAATCTTATCCCCACCCAATCTTTTCTCTGCTCTCCGTCCACGAGATGTTATGCTAAGATCTAGTTCGGCCCTATCGCTTTCTTCTATTTCCAACAGAACTATTTGAAAATCAATTCAATTTCTCTATTCATTCAATACTTTCGACTCAAGCCATTTAGTAAACTCCAAAAACCCCAGAGATCATTAGTTCTTGCTGTCGCTCGCCTAATATTCTAGTACAAATATAACTACTTCTAAATTTGATTTTTTTCAGAATTTTCATTTTTGGAAATTTGGTTGCGCCTAGTGTATGAGTTTTTCAAATTTCATGAGATCGAAATTCAAAAAATTGCACCATACGCGAGCGATTTGATTTCCTGTAGTTCAGACTGGGTAATGAGATTGTTGGAAGGAAAGCAGAAAAGAAGTAATGAACTTTGATACTTCAAAGTTTTCCGAAATGGCTTGTGTCCATCGATTGATTATTTATTCCATTCTTTAGAGAATGTTGGCTTTTTACCTGAAAATTTTCTTTGGCAAATTCTAATGGCATAAGTTACTAAAAACTCAAAGCATTGTTATATTTTCTGAATGGAGTTCAATGCTGGAAACTAAATAAGAAACAGACTTCAAAACACAACTCACGCTTTTAATCCAAAAACCTCTGTTCTTGAGTAGTAATCAGTTTTTCTATATGAAAAAAATATTATAGTAGACCCGGAATATTATGCGTAGATACAATACCCTCCCTAATTATTCAAAAAAAGGCGAAAAAGACGCGGATTCGCGTCTTTTTCGTCTTTTCTCTGTAACTAGGTGGGTTTACACTTTTTTCATGTATGATGTTATATAGTTCGACTCAGCTCGTCGAGATCTATAAAATGGTGAGTTCAGAATTTGGAGAACTTCAATTTTTAAGTCCTCGATCCACCGAAGCTCCTGGGGGTACGTCATTAGCGGCGACGCTCGCCATAATTATAACCAGAAGACATTCTCCTCCATTGGAAGTATTCAGTGAGTTGAAGGGCAGCTGTCATATTTCAAAACTAAGCAGGAAATGGACCTTTGCATTTTTCATGTTTTACTGATCATTTTGGTACCATTTTCTTCCGAAATGGACGAATTCAGTCGCGCACCAATCTTGAACGATAGCGACTTTTTAATTTGAGAAATAGCAAAAACGAGTTGATTCCCAATGCTAGTAAATGATCTACCTACACTTCAGAAATAGTGCTTCCCTACAGTCTGCACATTGTATGCATGAGTTCAAGAATAAAAGCGTTTCTATCGTTCAAATTCCGGTTTGCGGCATATTTTCGCAAAAAACACACGTTTTCTTGCGTTTTCAGGTAGGATTTTCGATGTTCATGAGGAAGTTACGCCTATCATCGAAAGTATTCACACTGAACTTTTTGTGAACAACCACGGATATGAGGAATAGTTACTTGTTTGGATCCTTAGGCTTCATAAATAGCTTCCGATCGTAGCCCAAAGCACAGGAGACTGAACCACATATTTTTTATTTGAAGTAAACGTATGCAATGCTACACCGTTGAAATCCATTTCCAAAAAGCTATTCAGCGGTATGAAAATCACTTAACGAATCACACTTCGAATTAACACCTTCAGCACCATATTTCCATTCTACTCCGCCACTCGGCCACCCAATTAGGCATGTGGCACGAGTGAACGAGGCAGCATATTGATTGATTGCTTGTTTGCTTTGATGTGCGCCACCAATCGAACATTCTTAGAAATTTGCTCTTGTGATTGAATGTGCACAACTCTAACACGCAATGTTTCACCTCACTTTGCAAAACAAGATGATTTTCAAGAAGGGTGAATTTTTAGTGACAACTCCTCCCATAACACGAATTCTTCGAAGTAATTGTGGATATACTTGTGTTTGCAACAAAAAAAATTTGCAACTTGAATAATTGTATCACTTTCATGCTCACTAGTGAGACATTATAGCGGCCGCATTTGAATGTGTAGGTTGTAAAATAGTTTACGACTGCGGCACCATTAGTAGGCAGGCTATTGTCAAGGTGCGGAAAAACTCCTTCGGTAATTACTGTGGGAGCCGCTGAGGTCGAGGGACAATACCTGGGACCGACTCAAGGTGCTGTAACCAGCCTCTGTAGAAAGACGATGCATCATCGGCTCCCAGAAATAGAAATGTACAAGGTATAAATGATGCTAATGCAAACTAGAAATAGGACCATCACTTCATAAAATGAATTTCAAAAGTATGACTCAACCCCAGTAGAAAAGAAATACCGAAATCTGCAAAGTGAGGTTCGTTGGAAACAGTTGCGTGTAAGAGTTGTGCACATTCAATCATGAGAGCAAATTTCTAAGAATATTCGATTGGTGGCGCACATCAAAGCAAACAGGCAATCAATCAATATGCTGCCTCGGTCACTCGAGCCACATGCCTAATTGGGTGGCCTAGTGGCGGAGTAGAATGGAAATATGGTGCTGAAGGTGTTAATTCGAAGTGTGATTTGTTAAGTGATTTTCATACCGCTGAATAGATTTTTGGAAATGGATTTCAACGGTGTAGCATTGCATACGTTTACTTCAAATAAAAAATATGTGGTTCAGTCTCCTGTGCTTTGGGCTACGATCGGAAGCTATTTATGAAGCCTAAGGATCCAAACAAGTAACTATTCCTCATATCCGTGGTTGTTCACAAAAAGTACAGTGTGAATACTTTCGATGATAGGCGTAACTTGCTCATGAACATCGAAAATCCTACTTGAAAACGCAAGAAAACGTGTGTTTTTTGCGAAAATATGCCGCAAACCGGAATTTGAACGATAGAAACGCTTTTATTCTTGAACTCATGCATACAATGTGCAGACTGTAGGGAAGCACTATTTCTGAAGTGTAGGTAGATCATTTACTAGCATTGGGAATCAACTCATTTTTGCTATTTCTCAAATTAAAAAGTCGCTATCGTTCAAGATTGGTGCGCGACTGAATTCGTCCATTTCGGAAAAAAATGGTACCAAAATGATCAGTAAAACATGAAAAATGCAAAGGTTCATTTCCTGCTTAGTTTTGAAATATGACAGCTGCCCTACAACTCACTGAATACTTCTAATAGAGGAGAATGCCTTCTGGTTATAATTATGGCGAGCGTCGCAGCTAATGACGTACCCCCAGGAGCTTCGGTGGATCGAGGACTTAAAAATTGAAGTTCTCCAAATTTTGAACTCACCATTTTATAGATCTCGACGAGCTGAGTCGAACTATATAACATCATACATGAAAAAAGTGTAAACCCACCTAGTTATAGAGAAAAGACGAAAAAGACGCGAATCCGCGTCTTTTTCGCCTTTTTTTTGAATAATTAGGGAGGGTATTGTATAGTTGTTGGGAAGCAGGCTTCAAAGATCAAGATTGATCTTACAGTGACACAATTTGGGCTTTATCCCATCTAGGATCACTTGGACCATAGCTATTCACTCTCTGAGATTCCCTATTGAGATTGATGAACGCTAATGATGCTTCTCATCTTCAGTGCTGTTAATGATCGTGAAAGTATTTGAATGGTTCAGATCTGAAACTTGCAACAGCCTTGGATGGCAGTAATTAATCGACTTCAGAAGGGTCGGGAAATGTAGACGGGCGTGGACTCGAACGAATGGTCCAAACTCTCTTTTATTATCCGTACCTTTAGACTAAACTGTATCCATGCATTAGAATTGTTGCCCATGGCTCATATGAGCCTATATGATTTATACTTCCCCTACAGCATACCATCAATCGAGAATTTACCAGATTTGATACGAAAGAAATCTGGTACGACTTAAAATTACATGGAGAAATAGAGCAAATTGAAAGGAATATTAATCATCCCTGTAAGTCATTTTAAATGCACAGCTCACTATAAAAACGGTTTATGGGCTCTCCTCCTAGTAATACCCAGTGGTCCCCAAGAGTGACAGGAAGGGCGCTGTCGAGTCCTAAACTCACAGCTAGGGCATAGTGGGAGCCCCGTTACCGGATCGCCCGGACTTCCCGGCCCTCGACTGATGTCACGTCAGACGAGTGTCTAGGCGATACAGACTGCAATATTCGTTCTAGGACCCACACACAATCAACTGATCGCCGAGGGATGAGGCGCTATTTTTCTCCCATTTTGTCTCTATTATTCCTTTCGCTGCTACGATCCCTTCTTTAATTTTCTACCCGAAGAGGCTAAGAAAGGGGCCATATTCGCTGCTACTAGGGTTTTTTGTTAACTTATGCTTATGAATGAATGAATTTTTGCTTATCGTAGTCAGGGATTCGCACCAGAACCCACACGTACGCAATGAGACACCTTGTATAGCTCGTCCAGTAACCCACCGTTCTTCACTTTTCTGATCTCATTCTCGTCCAGCCCCTTTTTAACGGTTTTTCGAAGCCTTTTTCACTTTGGAATCACCGATTCACGCAGTTTCTTCACCTTCATCGCACTATTTTCGATCTTATCTTCTATTTTTCGTCATAATCTGGATTACTAGAAATTATCGTGAACTGTGCCTTTAAGTTAAATATAGGCATTCACTCATTGTCATTTTTTCATTCAAGATCAATCTTACAAACGGGTCTGTGCTACTGAAAGCATACATTTCCAGAGGATTGGTATAAAAAAAGCTCAGGCAGTGTCACGTCCGTAGTAATCAAAAAAACTAAATTCACGAAGTCTAATCGTTCTATAAACAGGGTTTACCTTTCAAATATGATTGCTAACTTATGATCAAAAAACACCACTTTCGCGGACGAATAGATTTATATGGCTCTCTTTCCTTTTTCCTTACATACCTTTTTCTCTTCTTCTCCTCACGATTATTATTATTATTATTATTATTATTATTATTATTATTATTATTATTATTATTATTATTATTACTATTATTATTATTACTTTTAGTATTAATATTGTTATTATAACCATTATTGCGTGATAATATGTAAGTTAGTCTTCATTTCATCACACACACACACCATTATTAATATTTTTTTGATTTTAATTTCATTTTTTCATTGCTTTTAATACTACTATTATTTTTTACTCCTCGAAACAGCAGATACTATCGTTAATATTATTGTTGTTACTAGATTATTATTAATAATCTTCTATTTTCATAATTATTACGATGCGTTTGACCTGATATCGATCTTGAGAAGTCATTCAATACTAACAGAGCCATTCTCTTACTAATAGAAATTGATTCTTCAGATGCTGCACGTCTCTGTATACCAGTTTTGGTAACGCTGACTTTATTAGTGTTTAAACATAAAATTGATTTTTTAGGCGACCACAATGATCATATTTCTCCCTTTGGTATTTATTCCTCTGATTTTTGCCGAACCTTTTGTCTATATTCATCCAGTGAACCCCCATCTTTATCCCAAGGACATGTACCCGATTCAGAGGTCAATAAGGTAAGTCTGATTTTTGGTTATTTTCACTCTTCAAGCTGCCTTCACAAAATTAGCGTGTGAATTACGCACGTAAAATCAATACCCTACTCAAATGCCAATGTAACTATCACAAACTGAAGTGTGAAAATAGCTCTAATATTTGAACCGAATCGTAATTCTTAACAATTATTCCACCTCCATTGCAGAGGCTATCAGAAGGTTCGAGATCTACCATCATCTGGAATCGTTTATTTGAATCGTATTAAGCCCATATCAGAAGAGATGAAAGGTAATGATAGTCAGAGTTGGAAGAAGGGGTCCAAAAGCGGCTGATTCGCTGTTGGCGGAGCTTCTAGAGAGGGTGTGCAGTTCTCTTTGCTGCTCCTCCCCTGTGGATCCAGCCGATTTGAGTTGTTCCGTAAAGATTAAAACATTTAAAAAGAGAAAACACTCCCGAAGCTGAGGAAAGAATCGAAATAGACAAGGTTCCATTGGTTTTGTAGCAACTTCTGATAAGCATTTCAAGAATTAAATAAAGAACAAGAGATTTTCTTCCTCGTAGAAGTTGTAAAGGTTTATCAAGGTGAAGGTTTTATCGACATCACTTGAAGTGTGAGTATCCATCTAACCTAGCGAGTGGAGCGCGACCAAGAGCCATCATTTGTATTTCGGAAAAAAAATTAAGGAATTTTAAAAATATTTCATAATTTGAATTACAGTATTCTACGCAAATAATTTAGCTCCGGCTTTGGCTCGAGCAAACAACACATTTGTGATTGACGAATCAGCAGTACCTCTCACTGAGTTCACATCCACTTCGACACAGGCCGTAGAAGCTCATCGTGAAACTAGCACCCAAAAACAGACGGTAAGTAATTCCTTCATGATAAGCCAAGCATTCATCTTTGCTTTATGAACGTAGGGGAGATTTCATGTTCAAGTTATCTGCTTACTAGCGTTAGCCTCTACCAGAGCCATACTCGTGTCATGGAACTCCCCACGATAAAAGAGCGCTTCTCAGGAAATTGAATCGGTAACTAGTGAGAGGGGCGAGGTCGTAAATAGGTGATAAATTCAGTGGAGTCAGATCAACAAAGCCCTGGACCATTTGTCGCGCAGCCATGTATAGTCTTGGTCTCAGCAGCAGGAATTCTTATTTTCGGAGGAGATTCATGTGTTCCAACTAAAAGTAGCTTATTCAGTCGTAAATTCCTCTTTCATGATTCTCGCTGATGTTGAACTATCTGAGAAAGTCGTTATTCTCTCTATGGTTTCGCTATCCACTGGATTGTCACGTCAATTTGTCCGCATTAAGGTGATGGAACGGGCCGACTGGATTTTCACCAACTCCCATGAATCGATCACCTACATTGGAAAGTTGTTGGTCCAATTAGACTGTAATGGGTCCAATCCTAGAGCGAGCGCTACACAGATGCGCAAAACTGATGGCGATTGATGATCTCTGTGCTCTTGCTTCTGCCTTCGATAGCTCACCCCTTCTCCTTCCTCATGGAATTGTCAACGTTCTATATTCGGGTTAGACCATTCTGAAGACTTCAGTCCGTTGACATGCTAGCATGAGGCTATTCCGGATCTGGGACGGATCAGGATTACCTCGTTTAGAAGAGTTGGGAGCAGTATGGAGCAGATCTTGATTTGTAGCCATAGCATACAGAGCGAGCAGGAACAGATAAGCTAAGAGGATAAAGGAGAATGGTGTCTGTTAGGTGGCTGTTAACTAGTTGAAAAATGAGTTTGGCAGAGAACAGAATATTGATAATAGGCGTGATTGACTAAGAGTAAGGGTTTACTATGGTGTACGGCCAATACCGACTTGACTCCACCAGTATTTATAAATTTATTTCTATAAAATTGGTAGCAAAATTTGGGTTCCACACTCATTTGCCATTGTGATGAGGCCTCAAATATTTCAGAGCCAGGACACCGACATTTCATTCAATAGCAAATTCTACAAGACACCCATGCCTGCGGTGGACTCTGATGCTGATGTGATAACAGCTTCCGCGGCTACTACTACTACCTTCGCCACCACTACCACCACTACCACCACTACCACTACCACCACAAAACCTACAGTACCCGTTTTTACTACTACCACTACCACCAGAGTGTCGGAGGACTTATTCAAGTACCGACACATGGGTGCGGCTACGCCAAAGAAAAGTGGTTTGGTACGCAGATATAGCCACAGAATTGTCTCAGGTTTAATTGAATCATTTTGTAAAAAAGATTACCTCGTTTAGAAGATTGCCGTTTCCAAATCGAAGTTAAAGCCAAAAGAGCTCGAACCTGTCGACGACTCGCAGCTGACTGTTGAGCAAGTAATCGCCAGACTGAAAGCTGAGGATAAGCTCAGGCGAGAGGTAATTTTTTCGGAGTTGTGCCAAATCGGACTGTGAAATAGCCAAGAAGCAGTACTTCCTTCGGGACCACACAGAATTTTCTGATTATTTACTTATTTGTTTGTTTATTCTAACAAGCAAAAATTAGAGCTCGGGCTGAAGTTGAAAAAAAAGTGACCGAGAAGAACGAAAAAATTTATCAGGGCTCACAGAATACGAATCTCTATAGAAAGTTGTATGGGAAGATTTATTATTATGACAGGAAAAATGAAAAAAAGAAATAGGAATCGAATGATTTTCAGATGGAAAACATTCCAATGCATCCCAAAGTGGAAACGATAACTCTGCCAACGGAAATGATAATGAAGGACCCAAAAGTGTCCACAATCGATGTACCACAGGTGACTTTTCTAGAAGAACCGAGAAATAACAAGTTCCAGTTGTGACTTTCATTGTGGTTTTTTTTCAGAAACAACATCACTCTGGAAAAACGAATCAATACTTCCCCAAAGCTACTCCCAGATTGGTACCATTGAGCCGTACCGCTCATGTACATGTAGGTCAGTAGCTTTCACTGTATTTTCATTCCGTACGGTAAGTAAGCACCACGAATTTGGGCGGGACAGTTACAATCATTGCGTGCTTCCCATTGGATGATCCGGTCTATTGACTGGGCAATGAGCCAAAAGCTCACACGGCTAACGGTGCTTTTAGTGCTAATGAAACTTTCCCATAAAAGATGTTTCGGAAAAAAATTAATTACGTAAAAGTTCAGTTCAGGTTCATAACGAAGTGATGAAGTTGATTGAGAGGGTCGGTCTTGAAAAATTGTAATAATAATCTAAAAATCTGATATTCACCAAAACAAATAAGTCGACTACACCGCTGACTGGGAAAAGTAGTAAAATTATTGATGGGAATCCAAAGAGATGGTTCGATTAACGGTCATTCCAGCAGCTTTCGGAGGCAGAAAGCTCCAATTCTGAAGAGGGAGAACTCGAATGTACCTGAAAAACGTGAAGTGGAAAGGGACTATAACAATCCAAGGAGCTCACAAGGGCAGTGCGTGGGCTCGGCAGCCAACCATCCTACCCCATCAATCGATGCCAGTTTATCTAAAAATCCCAAACTACTCGAAAATGAGCTAGTTCAGATTAGAATTCAGGTCACTTACAGAATCGGTATCAATACTATCCATTTGAAACACTGGGCTCAGACCCGCCCCTGAGGGCTGTCTTTTTTTCCTCATTGAAGCTTCAAGAACTGCCGTGGAGATCACTGGCCGATATGGTCGCACAGCCGATCATTCGATGGCTCGGAAAGGATGTGTCATCGATCTTCGCATAGGAGAGTAGGTAAAGGAATGAAGAAGTACGACATAAAAATAGACCCATAAAAAAAAACTAGGGCATTTAAGGAATAACTGGTATTACAATTCAAGAGAAAGTGAAAGGAGCTTCAGCTTGACTTCCTTCGAAGCCCAATTTCGTTTCATAAATCTAGAGCCGTTTAAAGTTGCATTCGATGCGAGCAGTAATTTGTACGAACTTACTTATAAATTCGAATCTATTTTTTATCCTTCTGACAAGCCTATCCCTAACAAGCAGCCTTTTGGGATAGGAAAATCCTTATGGCCTTAGCAACTTGGTGGAATACTTGGCTTGTAGCAGCCCTAACTGCTACTGCTCCGCGCCTGTTAGTGCTACATAAAGGATAAAGGATAAAGTTTTTGGTGCTAATTAATCCCATCTGATGGATGCGCCCCCGCACTCGACTTCCATTCGAAATCGTAGTGGCGCAATGAGTGCGTATGTGGCCTATATAATGACTTGCGGTGGCCAGCCGATGTACAAGTCAGTGCTTTTATCCTCTCAGACGAGTCTGGTACCAATTCACCGATCCCGGAGGGATGGAAAGCTCGGTTGGCCTGGCGGGCATCGATACGGGATTCGAACCCCTGACCGTGCGTGTGAAATAGTGTGCCACTTGCCACTATACCACCTCCGCCTTTAGTGCTAAATACATGAAATATTCCACTAGTCCCACGCAGTCTTGGGGAAGCCTACTTGAACAGAACCGTTCCTGGAATAGTGATTCTCCGAAATTTAAGCTTCATTTATAGCCGCTAGCGATGCAGTAATGCCGTATCGCGCCGCTTTCCACAAGAGATGGTACATCATCGTTGTCGTGATTTCAGAAGCTTTTGAAAAAATTTTTCGATGGGCTAAAGTACGCAATGACATACTCCAAACTCCCTCCTTTTGAACTGTTTTAAATACATAATAATGAACTTTAAGTGCCATGAGCCTTTTCACTACCATAATTGTGTGCCGTAATTTACCGTAGGAGTTAAAGGCACCGTTTACGATAAATTTAGGGTACTCTTTTTTGACGGGAATTGATAGAACTACTCCAGAATAAAGCGATAACAACGAAAAAAGCGCAAAAAACGATGAACAAAAAGAAAGGGTCAAAAAAGAGCTGGAAAGGGGGGTTGACGAGTTTCACTTCGAAAGAACGGCGGTTAAGGGAGTGTTCGGGCGAGTGCACGAAGGCGACGCAATGTCTGCAATAGGAGGCAACACACCCAATTTGCCTGACAATCTGACTAGCAGATTCTGGCAGTTTGCCAACCAGCTTATCGATTTTTCACCAACTTCGCTCCAATGCGAAAGTGGTGAACGGCAATTAGACTTCGTAGTCAGCCTAGCGAGGGGCGGAGGGCGACCGTAGCTCACTCTCCGGCCCCTTATTGTGCCCTATCCAGACCGTTTTCCGACCTTATTCCTGCACAAATGGTATCAGAGGGGGCGTCGAATTAAAACCATGTGCAAATCTCCGAAACCATTTTTTCGTCAACAGTGCCTTTGAGTTTAACATTATGACAAGTGGAGGAAGGAACTGCTGCGAGCTCACCTGCAGTAGAGCAACCTTCGAATCTTAGTTTTTCAGGTGAGACAGTACGTACGAAGCCCAGCAAAGGAAGGCTGATTGGTCTGAGGAAGAAGAAGGCATATACAGTGACTGGAGGAGACGACGTACGAAAGGGTGCTGATTTCGATCCATGGGAACGTATGGGACAAAAAGTCTAATATGAATCTGCTACTACAGTAATAATCAATCGATAACTCGATCGGTACAAGTGAAACAATGCTCAATAGTCCTGATTTTTATTGTGCAATCAATAGATATCGATTTCTTCATCAATTTCCTTTCCGATTTTGCTTGAGAATCAAACGAATTGCTTTCCAACGAGCATATCCTTTGTGGTATTCGTCGTGTAGTAGTGATCATTTGTGTGTTGTTCCTGATTTGTTCGACCACATAACGCCCTTAAAAGCAATAATTATACTGTAAAAGCTACAGTATTCGAGTAATCATTGAAATCCAAAGCTCTCTCTCTCGAAGCTCAAAATGATGTGCACTGTTTGCGCTATATTTATCTTAATAACTGTAAATAAATAGTTTGAAAAAAGAAACGAACCTTCTTAATAATTGTCTAAATTCCCTCATACGAAGGTAGCAGAGCGGCTGAAGAAGAGAATGAAGTGAAATGCACAAATAACATATGTATTTCAAATAGACAGTTTCTCGTCGACGGAATCGGCTTGAATTTCTGAAAATCGTCAAAATTTAATTCCTAGATCACTACCGTTTGAAAAAAATGTTAAGTAGTAAGTTATCCTTCACAAGGAGCTGCCATACTAAACATAATTATCTAATCTATATTTGTTGTCATTGGCAATAGACCATCCAATTGCTCTCAAGCATCAAACCGGGCAAATATCGTGATAAACATCATAATCATCAAGACAACGAAGAATTTGTTTACTTGTTTACTATCGTTTTATGGATTAAACATTAATATTTCAGGAATATTACTATGCATGTGTACGTACATACATATGTGCAAAATATTTGTGATAATAAAATATTGCGGATAGCAAGATATTCATTTAATTATTTGCTTTGCATACATTTAATAATTCATTGCTCACTCTCTGCTTGAGCATATAATTGCGCAATTAAGTAAACAATGAGTAAATACAAAAAGACCCGTGTATCATAGCATAGTGGATTATTACTGCCAAGCTCACCCCTTTGCTTTAGATTTTGTATGTCAACTCAGGTAGTCCATTATCCAAACTCCTCTATTAAGGAACATTCGGTTGAGTCAGAAATTTTTTTGTTTAATACAGTAACTACTTCTTGGACGACCTCATTATTGAGATCTATTACAATTCTCAATATACAAATAACTTTAAAAATTGGAATCCGAAAGACAACCGATTTGTATTTACAAGAGAGCATTATCCGGAAATTCCCTTTTTTTCCGGATAATGCTAATAACTGAAACTGATAACTGAAACTTACTCGCTGATATTTACAAGCTGTAATACTTGTATAGTGGCGTAAGCTGTGAGATAAGCCGAATAGACGCCGATAACAGTACCGATGACAACTACGTATTTATGTCGCCTCATCACATGTTTATCATCTAGACGTCGTTCACCTAAACACCAGATCATTCGGATCATGACTTATTGTTGTTTACCCTTGGAAATTTTGTTGCCTTCGTCACATTTTACCTACATCGCCATGCTTGGCCCTGTAAAACCCGATGACATATTCAGCTCATTTAATCTGTACGGATCAATTTCAAACCAAGCTCGTGCAACCCTGACAAGCCCTGAATCATGGCCTATCCGAATCGACAGCAGGAGCATGTGTTACCAGAAATGGCACTTATTTATATAGTATTTCAAAGAAAAAAGGGTTTTTCTATTAAATTTTTGCTTTTTTTAACTTTCTTTTTTGTCCCGAGGAGGAGATCTCTCTCAAGGGAAGTTACAGTAATTCCCGAGACTGCACCCATTTAATGACTGTATCCCTTACTTTTCCATCCCTTTCTATACGCTGCGCTTTACTGCTCGGAGTGCCCTCATTAACTTCACGATAGATTTAATTCATACTCATATAGAGCCTTTTATGGGCTGGATAGGAAGAAATTAGCTCAGTGTCGTCCCTTGAAAGTACTTCATTATACTGAACTACGCATGACATCATATTTGATTTTTTTATAAAAATTCAAGAAAGTTACCGTCGTCGATTCGCTCCTTGAGAGTTTCCAATTCAGCCGTCTGTTTCATTTCAGCTTTCACAACGCCTGATACAACTCTAAAAAGATTTCAAGGTAGCGTGCGTGTAGCTGAGAAAGTTACGAAAATTCAGTGGCACAAGCCGTACCTCAGAAGTATACTGTAGGAATAGGCGGTAACAGCCAGACAAAGAACACAGAACACTACCAAACCCAAGTGATAGACGAAATGTGCTGAGCTTGACGATTGCAGGCGATGTACACATGATGCAGTCGAATTTGCTGAAAACATATAGATTTGTAATAGATTTTATGAGCACGATGCACTGGGATTGGGTGGTGTAGGGGTAGGAGGCGCTCTGTGGCATCTGCACATCTCGCTTCTAGCGCAGTACGAGTTTTCTTGTGTACCAAACTATTATGCTTCCCCAATCTACAGGTTATTAGGCTTTTAGGTTGGGCATCTACTAAAGGGCTAAGGTGCATTTGCTCATAGGTCGGTAAGGAAACCACTTTCCTACACTACTGGAATCGAATCTCCAGGGCCCCCAGTCCTAGTCTAGGAGCTGGTTATAAGTTATAAGTTATAATAGTTAGTTATTGGTTGAACAGATAGTTATTGATAATAACAGTATTAGAACATTTTTAAGCCTTGGAAAGTTAGATGCCTCAAAAGAGTATCATATGCTCCCACCACATCTCCAACTATGTCTGGGAACAGTTTTGCTAGATCTCCCACATGAATAAGCTGTGAATGCCTTCAAAAAAAAACTAGAACTTGAGAATAATTTCGTCTTTTTGAGAATCTGTTTAGTTTACGAGAAAAATCAGTCGTCCTGGAGATCTGTCAAAAAAAGTCAGATCCAACATGGGTTGCTCTATGGGCAGTGTGGATCAGACTGCAAAGTTAAAATCTGATCCTTTTGAAGCCCCTCCCAGAAGAACTGCAGCAGGTGTGGAGGGTTAGATATGTGTGGACATGGGGAAGATCCTAATAGGGCACTTATACCCCAGGGATTGACTCCAGGATCGAATCCTGACAATATCGACCAAATTTCCCAGAAGAAAAATGATTTTTGTTTTGGCAGACCCCGTGTGCTCTTCTGTTGACCATACGGACATTCAAATGAAAGTACCACTTCAAGTAAAAATTTATTGCGTGACGCGTTTCATCACACATGAGGGACAATAAACAAGTAGGCAGTTTGTCCTTTCAAGAATTTTCAGTGGGTATCCTTCCCTGGGGGTATTTTCGTTCTACGTTATAGCTTTAATCAAACCTCATACGTTCTTCTTTTTTCAATTCCAAAAATAGCAACACATATATATCGGGTCTCTAGAACACACTCATTAGAATAGAATCCCTGGGAACACGTAAACAGTGTGAGTGAATTCCAATAAGCTCCAACGCGAAAGCGGAAGTGGCTTGAGGTGTTGTTGGCTGCTCGGAAGAACAACTCACCATCCTGGGTACATTCATCGTCAATCCATAAACTACGATTCTGAATACCAGCAACCATATTGGCAAAAGTCATTGATGAAGATACTATCCAGATACACAAAATAACCAGGACAACCCGTTTCCTGAAAACAGAACAGATAGAGTAGTGGTTAAAGGATTTGTTTCGTTTAGAGGTTCGCGAGATCGATCCAGCCCAAGCCTACCAATCCGCCTAATTCCATTTGGGATTGCTTAAACAAGTTACATTCCAGCCTTCTAGCAAATTGCAAGACTGTAAGGGCTCGTATACCCTCTATAAACTTTTGAGACTTTTGAGAGGGCACTGAACACAAGTGACTGCCACGGAAGCTAGTAGATAAGGTAAAATAGGATGTCTGAAACCAGTGAGGAAGCCGGAAACAGCTGAAGTTCGTTGGAAGCCTCTTCTACAGCCCCTCCTGAAGACCCTCCACGAGTGGATCATCGAAATAAATAAATCGATTTGATCAACTGAAAATCTTACCTTGTGACTAAAGTTGAATAACGTAATGGATAACAAATAAACACGTATTCATTCAAGGTAATACTTAACAGATTTAATATTGTAGCCAAATTTGCGAAACTGAAACGGAATTTGATGGAATAATGACCGAAGATGATAACGAGAAGAACACCTACCGTAACAGAACACCACTGTACTGATCGACTCGAATCGATAATAATGATTGATCCGAGTTCAGATCGGTTTTCAGCAGTTTAATAGCATACAGAATTGACGAAACACCTAGATAGTGTTATAAATAAAGGAATTTCAACGTCATAAAAATCAATAGAATTTATTGATTACCTTTGATAGTATCGATGATTGTGAAATCAAGTATCATAATGTAGAACGCATGTGAAAAGGCTTTTCGTCTTCTTGCCAAAAGTGAATAGAGAAAAATCGAATTCAGCACGATTGCCAGAGTTCCCAATGTTACATAGGAAATTCCGAAACCACGTGCAGTCGCTTCCCAATCCCATGCTGTAATTGAGCAAGATCGCTTAGTTCGTCTTTCTTTTACTTTCAATTTCTTCAGACATGCTTTTGAATTTAATTTTCTATTAGTTTTCTATTATCTTCTATTAGTTTTTTTATTTTTTTTTCGACGAGATGATGTAAGCAAATAAAATCAGATCACAGGGGGTACTGTCAGATTGCTCTATTGTAATTTGTGCTCACTCAATTATTTATTTATAAGCTGGTACAGAACATCAGCCTATCTCTTCTAATTAACGCATAGCTCAGATACCCATCCAAATATAGCCACTATTTCTGAGAAACATCCGATGGGTGGCGCATATCAAAGTCGCACTCACTTTTCACTCGTTCATTAGCTGGAATTAAGTTTGGATTTTGAAAACTAAAAATTACTAAATATCAAGCTCCATCTGAATTATAAAAGATTCTGATGATTTGGGAACAGCGGCTGGATTGTGCCAATGATGGTGTAGCAGTACCATCCTTTCAAATGTATGGACATCTCTCGAAGTAAGTCGTTTCGATAACTGAAGGTGTTCTGTCTCCCTGTCCTCATTATTCCCAAAACCAGGTAAATTACTCTCATCCGAAGGTCTGCGAGGGCAAGTAGGGTCAGAGAACTCAGAAACTTCGTGTCACTATAAGAAATTAGAGGCCTTGATATAAATGATTGGCCTCTATCAGTGATCCTGCGTGTTTGAAGAGTATTCGAAAAACTACGCTTCCGAATGTCCAAGCCAATCTTGGGAAGCTTGTTCGGCGTTTATGAATACTTCTCCCTCTTTTCGACAAGATAGATGCGATTCAATCGGTACTCAAGTCATTGAAAAACTTTAGCACTTATCAAAAATTACTTTTCAAGGGTACTCCCTCGGTAGAACAATAAATACCTTCAGCTGTTTCAGACCGTATATGGGCACTTCATCGCAACATCGGGCAATTTTTTCTACTAGATACCCATCCCATTTTAGACGACCTTTCGATTTCCTGCCGGAAATTAGTTCGAAGAAGAAGTTCGCTCATTAATCCTTCTGCGGGCAACTATACTTTGCGGTTCAGTGTCAGTGACAATTTACTAGGAAATTTTCAAACGTTCAACACAACAAAAGGACAAAAGATAAGAAGAATTTATTTATAGGAGACCTCTGGTGCGCCTCAAATTCGCACACTTTGGATGTCGTACCAGCTTGGTATGCCTACAACACGCTCAATAGCAAGTCCTCCTTATCCCTAGCTTGGTGTATGACTCCTCTACCCTTCCAAACGCTACCACAACATTTGAACGACGGCAATTGAATGGCTCATTCCAAAAATGCTAATCAGCTCCTGCAGCTTTATTTAGCATCGCGCTTTATGTCTCCAAATAGATTGGCGTGGTTCGAAATAGTCGTCTACTGTGCGTGGGTTGTAAACCCTTCCAGCTAGACGGTGCAAAACATAAAGTACTCGATGACGGCATCACAACTTCAATTGCCACGAGTAAAGTGCCAGTCCAAGTACTCTTATTCCCTCTGCTATTCCTAGAAATTAGGCTAGGTGACATCTCAACCTTTCAACAAATTTAGAACTGGATCCGTGACGTTTAGCTGTCCGCTGAAGCGACAAATGGCTGGCAGGCTTTAGTTTTTGAGTGATACGAAAGTGACAGTGGTTGGATTAGTTTTGATGGCCCAATGCATTTTGAATGAAAAAAGTTTAATGTATTCCTCTTTCAAGTAGATTTCTTAGAATGTTTCAAAGAGTTGCCTTTGACACCATGTATTTCGAAAAAGAGTCAGCAGCTTGCTTGATTCGACATCGAAGTCATTAAGTTTATTCATATGATTCTACCCATTCATTACGGTATAGTACAGTACTCTACAAATTAGGCGAATCTCTCTTTGAAAATTAAACCCTTTTCCTGAACTCATATTGGGCGATCCATTGAATCATCACGATCTTCAGACAAGGGAAAGGCTTGGCTAGGTGCTTGGGCTCCGCCAGTGCTTAGCGGCCGTAGGACAAATGGGTAGAATAGGCCGTGCACTATACCATAACATTGCTGACATGATTTGATTGCCTTTTACCTTGTGTTAGGGTTTAGAAACTGACATTTTTTACCCTGAAATTCGATTCCCTACCAGTGGAGAACCCGATTCGTGGTGTAGAGAAGGGGACGAGAGGGGTGGGTAGGGGACGTCATAAGCAACAGCCGGATTACTTGACCCGAAACTCATCCGGTTTTCTGGCTCGAGTAAGAATTATGAAGACTTTATGGCCAGAGCTGTGATTTTATTGAGGGGGAGTGTAATCATCTTGGGTAGTAGGACCACCTCATTTTTTGATTTCTGAGGGAAACTAAGATATGTAATTTTCAGAAAAACTCAACAACAAGTTATTTGATCTGTTAGAATCTCGAAGATAATTTAATAATATATAATTTATTTAATTGCTGACCGTGATTTTCTAGGACTTCAGCACGACCGGAACGTAACCATCGAGCAAAATCTTCTGCCGTAAAATTGCTAGCATCCATCGAATCGTCTGAAAACGATGCACTTACAAATAAAATTATCGTACAAAATTACTGTCTGTCACGCTATATTCACAATGCAAAGGAGCGGTTGCAGTGAAAGTGCGGTATGCACGAAATGGCACGAATTCGGAAATATGGAGGCATCTTCCCATGGGCACGCAAAATTACGGAAAATCTTTGAAAAAAACCACATTGTCACGAAAATTGGTTGAATTACATTAGTCCAATCAGATGAAGACGTTTCGGGCTATCCATAATGGTTCGGTGAGAACATTCCATGTATAACAATGCAAATTCCAAAAGAGCATAGCTCAGCAGTCATGCGAAATCACAGAAATCGCTGAGAAAAACAAGATTGCTGCGAAAATCTATCGGATTACATTATTCTAATGAATAACAGATATCTCAGGAATGTCTGCAAATCGTAGCTTTACGATGGTACCACCGGAAAATTATGAATGTATTTTCTTGCTAAGCATTCTAACGCCTACTCGAATCGGCTTTAAGGTCTAATACGAGGCTTATCCCAGAACGCCTTTTAGCCGATACGTCAAAAACGATGTCTTTATTCTGTTCCTAGGAACAACGCTATACAACCATAGACTTAATGATCAATCTGCTCCTACATTACCTAGCAACTACGTGAAAAACTCAACGGTGTTTGATGTTGGTAAAGTTACCCAGATGAATGGGTTTCGGGAGGTAATAAAAGGGAAGATAGAAATAAGAATAGAATGGATTTCAAAACTCTCACAAGTAATTGGTTCGTTAACGGCTACACTTTTTCAACTCTTAAAGTAGATTATAGGTAAACGGAGGTGACATGGTGGGAAAAGGAACCGCCCAGGTGCTTTTATGGTGGGAAAACTCTTCCCGGTGACATCAACGATGCCCAAATTTTATGGAAAAATCGATTTCGCTCATCTAAAGATTGGTGCCCACATTGAAAGCAAAGCTTATAAGAAGAAATTAAACCTATTCACCCTACAAAAAAGTTTGAGTAGTCTAGGAGTAGTTGATATTGGTAAAGGAAATCTCATAAGAGCAGCGCCTATCCCCTTCATTAGCTCCGCCCCCTTTGCTATTGACTCCGCCTCCATCCGAACAGTTTATGCGTTGCAGTTTTTTTTAAAATAAGTAACAACCACCAAGCTAAACCTGCGAATGTAATATTGGTCGACGAATAAAGGGAAAAATAAATAAAAAGCTCGTAGACAACTCGGTAACGCTTTCCTATACCGTCTAAGATCGTCTCGACATTCGACACATGGTTTATGCATAAATAGAGTACGACACCTTCGACCTCCGTGTAAAATGACTGAGGTTCATATCCTTCCAAGGAAGTTTCATCCCTTAACTCTAATACCCACTCTCATACCATCACTAACTCTCAAGCGGATTTGAAGTTCGCTTAGACAGATCGACCAGGTCAAGATGCCATCACTTTGTGACCATTGGGTCATCTTCAAACTAAAGAACCCCAGAAATTGACTCATGACCCGATAGGAGAGGAAAAACCCAAGTAGAAATTTAAGCTTTGAAGTGACGAACAGTTAACACCAGACGGAAAAGTGGTATTCATTCGAGGATCCCATGTCAGTGCCTAGGGTGAAGGTATGGGTGATGACACGACACCTGGTGACAACTGACAGGTATCTTGAAACTCCCAGATGACGAATTTCTTTAGCATCACTTGAAGAACCAAAGACCTCCGCCCAATTACTCATTTTGAACAACGCCTTCGACTTGCCATACCCCATTGTTTGACTTGTAATTCACCCTTTCAGCAGTACTGTTGTTGTGCAGTTGGAGCCTTGACGTATTCTATATGAGAATAGGAAACTGAATCTCCCCTTGAGAGAATAGAGAGTAGAAAAGCAGCTCAGAGAGAGTATGACGTATTTTCTATAAAAATGAACTTTACCAGATGAGAATCCAATCTTCTGTTACTCATCAAAAAACAACATTATTGCCATGAAATGCAGACGAAACACGATATTATATGCCCTCAAAAAGTTTTATTTCTAGCAATTCTGCTTAAGACTGCTGCTCAACATTTGGGAGCCGTTGATTGTTATTGGATCAGGATTGGTAGTATAGAGTTATTTGGACTAAATCTTCTATCAACCCCGCTCATGGTCAGGATGGACGTCATCACCAAACAGAACGATTACTAGAAAGCACCGAAAAGTTGAATGAACCTGATTGGAAAAGGGTTTGGGCTGATATTATTGACTCGTGGAATAACAAATAATCGTAATTAAACTGTCCACTGGAAAAAATAATATTCCAGAACATTCCAGAGTAATGAAATACTGTAGCAGCAATTTTGGATTAGAAAAAGTAAATAGATAGATAAATAATAGATATAAAAAATACAGTGAGTAAAAATATCGCTAAATTTTCAAATGAAGAATCAACTTTTGGTATAATTCATTAATCTTATTTGAGTCAGAAAAAAGAGCGGAAGTAACTTCCGCTACAGAAATGATGACGCTGGAAGCCAACGAAGCATGCAAGCATGGCCAATTAGCTTATTACATAGCTCGGCCGACGTCCCTTGGTGAGCCGTAGCGTTTCCTTCGAGCTTCAACAGATCAGACATGGCTGAATGGAAGCAACCATAAAATATTCATCTGATGATTGTCCCAATCCCACTTCCAACAACGTTCCAGGCCGAAAAATTGCGTAGTGGGCTCGTCCAAGGGTCAATGAGCTGAAGTGTAGGGAGGTACATCACCAGTCGCCACTGTATGTCTAGTACACGATACGAATAAGATTATACCGAAATCTTAAGGAGATAGGCAATGTCACCCACTAGTTTTTCAGTTGAAGAGTCTCAAAGCCCTAATCTAGTGAGGAAGGCCTTGAATTCTAAACTAGGTCTAGGTTGAGAGCATACATACCTCCGATCCAGCAGCTCTGTTAGCTAAGGAGGAGCTACCTTATTCCTTTAGCTCTTCGCTAGCCTTTCTAAGTGGAGAGCCTGGGAAACAGCTAAAAGACTGTGAAGGTGTAGTGACGACAGAATTCGGATGCGCTCTCGGCTTTTCCAAGAATTCCGAGGAAGAACAGCAGGAAAGAAAGAGACTCATTCTCAAGTTACCTTTCCTATCCTCCTCTGGTCAATTTTTCTTCTATTCCTGGTCCATGGAGCAGCAGGAATGCTTGGCTGATCTAGTTAAGGTTCGATCCCTCCACGCTTTGAAACCCCTCTTGCCATTGCGTCAAATAAGCCATGCCTTTTTCATAACCTCTCAAAGAGCATGAATCGATGTCGACGTATATATAGATGGCTATAATGATGATTGATGTTCAGGCGACCACCGCATGCTCATATACTTAGGTAATTAACTATCATCAAAGATGAGCGTAGCAAACGTTGCTGGGAATCTACGATCTGAGCAGTTCCTCGGCAAAAATTATCGCCTGAGCCTCATCTAACAGCAACTCAATTAAGGTAATCTGAAAGCGAAGGGAATGAAAGAGGAAATAGGTCATCATCATCAATAACATTTTGATAAACATCATCAAATTCTCAAAACCGGGTAATGTAACAAAGGAGCAGGCGGGACGCAATTACCTTTTTTCCAGTATGATGGATGGCAACAAATTTATAGGAGAGGGAGGCTGAAAACAATGACACTTGATTAGGCCAGACTGTGAAAAGAATAATTACCGCTTCAAAGACCACTATCGTTCTGGATAGAAGTCGAGTTCATGGCGTACACCGCAATAGGATCGATAAGCAATTTTTGGTTGCTATTTACATATATACATTGACATGTGGCATCTTGAAAAATATAGATGAAAGGTGGAGCAGTGGCCAGCATGGCCATTACTTCCGCAGTCATTTAACTGACAGAAAGCCGTCTAGGATAATGAAAACTATGTCATCTACAAAGAATAATTCCCTCAAGTCGTTTCATAAATTTAATACTCTCATAAATACAACAACTACTCTGACAGAAACTACGAGGCCTCAAAAAACGGCAGCAATGGCGTGTTTCTGCAAAGTTTTGATGGATATTCACGATCGAAGAGCAGAGATGGAGCAATGCCAAGAGGCGCTGCTTCACAGGCGCGCTCCTCAAAGTAAATCATGAACTGATTCCATCCTCAGCCAACCAAAACTCCTGTCCCATATGACTTTGTGACCGGCTAGCATGTTCGTCTGGGAAGGCAAAAACCCATCAGCTGGTTCCGCAGTTCACTGAACAGGCAGGAACGCATTCAAACGTCACCAGAAGGAAATCGGATGCGTGGGTACAGCCCGAAATAAGTTTGGCCATTGCCAGAAACTTTATCCTTCATTTCTGATCCATTTTCTATCCGTTGGAAAACCTGGAAATTTCCTTTTCATGGACTTCCTTCCTCTTCTAGCACAATGAACTGAGCTTTGAGGCAACAAGAAACTGGGAGGGAGGGAGAAGATGCTTTGTGATCATCCAACACATTGCACTCGAACTAAAGCAGCATAGAGTAGACATAATTCTCACTACTGTTACCATAACATCAGTAATTGTTGGCCGTAAAGCCATAATCACCTGAGCTGCAATGCCAAATAGGTACTTGGCTTGGGCACGTGTTTATAAATTGTTTAGCGATATGAGATACGGCGAATGGAACACAATCTAAATAGGAATTATTTATAGATGCGAATGTTCCGAACAAATATAACGTTTCCATATACCAACAAAAACATGGCGCATTCAATACAGGACGCGTATATAGTATACAATATAGATTACGCCATGTTTTTTGTCAGAATCTGGAAGTGTTCATGCTTTGGGAAGCTGTTAAGGTAAAAAGCTTTTGTAATTTGGTTGTGCGTGTGTTATGTGTTATGCTACTGAAACGTGCCCTGACAATAAAACAATTGCCAAAGCCATAAGAACTTCTCATCATGCGTTGGAAAGACGTTTTCTGAAAATCAGTCGACGACAACAGTGGCAACAAGGTATGCGAAGTTCAGACCTAAAGGAGAGATCGCGCTTGAAAGACCCGCTTCAATACATGGCACATTCGAAGCACCGCTGGGCCGGTCATCTACTTCGGCGAACTGATGTCAGATGGAGTCTTCGAGTCACAAAATGGCTTCCGAGAGATAAAAGAAGCCCATCAGGACGCCGACTCGGTGGGCCGATTTGTTTTCCAAATATTTCAGAGAAAGCGGCCTACATTGGATGCAAGTCGCGAAAGATCGGGCGGCATGGAAGAGCTGTGGTCTCCGCTGAGAAGACCCTTTTGCCGATGGACCATCAAAGTATCAAAGTAAAGTAAGTATTTAATTTGGTTCAGCAGTGCATGGAGATGAGTTTGGTAGGTTCCTAAACCTTTTACTGAATTTCGAACCAACTTCAAGGGCAACTGAGTTACATGGAGGATGGAGAAGATCCCTCTAACATAGTCAGTACCAGTTAATGAACGACTTTCAAACAACATCACAGAATTCTGGCTGACAGTGACCGTAGTGACGAACTTCATTGGATTGCTGAGCCACAAAAACACTCAGAAAACACTACGTAACTCTTGCAAAAAGCTAAGGTATCCAGATTTCCACTCTATTGAATTTGTATGAGCTTATAGTTAAGAAAGGGCATAGCAATCCAAGAGAATGGGCCAAAATTTAACTGGTACTTCGAAAAGACAGCAGAAAAAAAATACTTATAATACCAATGAATGTGTATCCTTTAGACTAGTAACCGAATTCACAAATAGGCCAACAGCCGCTGCTCTGTACTACATAGATGATAAAGGATGGTAAAAGCGTGCCCCAGAAAAATATCAATGGATATGCACGAACGAGGCCGAGATGTGAAAGCATCGCGTATTGAAAAAAATGTTTTGTGCACCGAAAAAAGTTGGAAATCTAGTGAACAACCCTTGTACTTTACGAAAACATCGGGAAAAAAGGTGAAGTGTCGTCGTTCCCGAAGAGAGGACTACAAAAAACAAAAAAAATCCCATGTTACATGCAGTAGTCCGTCAAAACATTCAAAAATAGAAAAATACATCAATGGGAATTTTCTCAGAGCGCGTATTGTTATGTATAACACTCCATCTACTGAATTTCACACGTCCTTTATGAAGTTATTTCTGGCAACACACTGCCATGTTCCCAAACAGACAGATATCTATGATTAGTAGTCTCCTACTCAGGTTTCCGTATGCAGTACATTTTAGACGAGTCACTGGATCCTGTCGACACATATGAGCATTCAATGGCTATGGTTGATCATGAAGAGAGCATAGGCCATTCCCTCTGATTCTAGCCCTTTAAAAAAAACCTTGATGTCCAGGGGTCGGAATGCGCCGTGCATTCTTTCAATGGAAAATATTGGCTCCCTGCTCCTCAAAAAAAAAGAATAGTGGTTGCACGTGGAATCGTTCTCTGCTCGGACGGGAAAGATTCTATGAATCACTAAATATGGAGTGCTCCTTCTAGAAAATTCTATGAATCTCTACTATTGAAGTGCATTCTTTCTAAGAAGAAACTTCGATCATAAAAATAAAGAAGAGGGTCTCCTAAAGCAAAACACATAATCTCAATTCGAAATTATCTAGGCAGGTTCTTGAGAAATCCTTGAAAAAGTACTTCGTGTTTAAGAGTACAGCATTCGAAGAAGCGTAACTCGAGCAGGGCGGAACCAGCGTGGACACCAAACCGAACATTCCCAGTCATTGATCACCAACAAGGTTTCAAACATCATACGCTCTGGGACATGAGCGTCGACGTCAGTTCCGTATTGGAAAGCGAATTTTGAAGAATGAAACTTCAAAGTAGTGAAAACATGCTACGTTGAATCTTATTAAGAGTAAATCCTGAGGATTAGATAGTTTCAGAAGTAAAAACATGTATAAGCTGATGATGAGCCCTGGATATCAGATCCTAAACGGTACCAGATCAAGGGAGTAACAACAAACGCCGTCATTGCCTATTTAATCATTTGCCAATTCTTCTATGGATGACGAAGATCGGATGAAAAACATTCCCTTTTCGACTCTTATCTCAGAATCCAGGAGATTCTCTGGAGTCGTATATGGGAATTTGAGTTCAAGCCACGTGTTCCACTGCTATTTAGGATCGTGTGGCTAATTTATATTTGGCACGGATATTTGGTATATGGAATGACTTCTAGAAGCCAGTCGGTGTGAAAGTCAACATCCCTCGAGCTATGACACTACCAACGGGATTATGTCACGTACTTGAATTCCATCCAGGATAGTACTCGCAAGGCAACGGAAGCTTGCCAGTGCTCAGAAGCTAGCTGACATACAAAACGAATTTTCTGCCCCATCAAACCAGTACGCGGTGTACTAACTGGTTCTGCAGATACGGATGATTAGGCGATTTGGATGTTGATTTGGACGGAGGCGAAATTAGCGTCAGGACCTTTTCCCTGAGTCACGTGCTACTAGCCCCTGTTCCAAGTCTTAATCCTCATTTACAAAGAAAAACTGAAGAAAGAGAACCTTCTATGTGCCCTATCAAACGGAAGAAAATTGATGTTCCTTATAATCGTGTATTGCAATATTGCAAGGCAAGAAAACAAATCTTTGATTCACAATACAAATTAAAAAGCAAGTGGAAGAGCAACGAAAACGTAACAAATGTAGTATAATTATATTGTTAAACGGCTTGCTGCACCTATACTGCTATATAGTAGCTTATTTGTAAGGAAAGGAAACGGAAAACATATGATTCGACTATAGAAAACCCGATTTGATAGATTAGCAAGCAAAAAAAGAAAGGTAGACCCAAGAAAACTGTAAATCAATAGCCAGTATTTTTAGAAAGTAAACCCGTAAATAATTATGTCCCATAGAAAAGCGAACACACAACGAGTAGTTGTGTCGAGTGGGTGGAGCTGAATGGGAGCGATAGAAATCCACCCGTAATGAGATCATGAAAACCAATATAGGCTGAATAATTGCAAGCATGCATGACGAATGAAACATTCATAGTATCGCCCAACGAGGGTAATAAAAGTCCTTTGTATTCTCGATTCGGCCACTCTTTTTGGTGGTCACTTCAGAAAACTTCTGGTAATAGTTTGAAGTGTTTTATTCAGCAGCAAAATTGGCTTCCGCCCAGAGGCAGGGAGGCAAAACGGAAGTCAGCCTGGTGCCATTTTCTCGGTTCTTTTTAATATTTAGCTCGAATTTTTGGTTTAGCTTTTGCAAATATTTTTCTAAATTTAAACATTTAGTAGCATTTTTATTGATTGCCAAAACTTCCGACTCCCATTTCTCCTATTTTTTCCTTACCTTCTGACAGTGAAAGGGAGCAAAAGGAGATGAAGACAATTCGACTATTTACTTTTGATCTGAGCTACTATTTTCTATCTTTCCTTTCTCATACCTTCCATTAATGTCCTTCCTACTAACAACAGAATCAAGTAAAAACAAAATTCCAGCATGACGTAGGATCGACTGTCGCCCACTCGAGCCATTTAATTGGTATCAGATTACTGCTTTGGAAAAGAAACTGTAGAGAAAATGACGGCTACATGAAGTCATTGTAACCATGACGCTGAACAGAGAGGGATGCGTGGCGCATACAGGGTAATTAATCAATTCTTAGCAAATCATTTCACTTCCTTTCTAGAGAAAAACTATCAAAATATTGCAACTCTTTAACGCAACTTATGTATTCTGTTGAATCAACTGGTACTTACGGACTTTCCTCCAGAATGCGCCATGCACGCGGCCCTTACATGAACCCGTATTGGCTATGATTGGTGTACACCGCCTATGAAGTGACTCACGAAAACTTACAGATGATCTTTTTCTCATTACTACACATTAAACCGTTTAATCGATAGATACTAGATCGCCCATCAAGTAGCTCTAATTTTAATTTAAAATTATAGTTTTTTGGAGTTGCTATCCCGAGAATTGTTCATTCCAAGGGCTTCTGGATAAACAAGCAAGAATAGAATAAACAGAAAGTGACAGAGCTACGAGGATGAAGAGTACAGCAGCACCGTAGGGAAATGAGGACAAGAACTGGGCATGAGCTACTATAATTAAACAGACGAGAGTTCAATATAACTCTACGAGGAATGGAGAATGACAGTGTAAAAAAATTCTGAATGAGACGGAAATTGCATGCGAGGCAGCCATAATGGGCATGTTCCGTTGTTTTACAATGAACACTTACGGAATTTCAAGGAGAACTCGGAACGGTCTATTTTGGTTTTAGACAAAGAGCTTCTTGGAACGCTACACCCCACACACGAATCCTCAAACGGTCATTATGTCCGTTTTTTGACTGCATACTTTTGTCGACCAAAGCAATTCCATACTGGTTAGTTCAGTGGCTCCCACGCAATCTGCTACTCCGAAGTGCTGGGAGTTGGGTATGATGTCAGACATCACGAACATCTTGTTTCCTTACCAGACTTTTTGGATTCCCAAGCTGATCCACTAAGATCCTTAGCTCAGATACTCTATGTTCATTCCTGGTAAAAATTAGGAAGCACCCAAACCCGATTATGATGGACTAGAATAGCAATGGAGTAATGCGCTCATACGAGCCTTAGAAAACAGCGAATCGGTAAAAAGGTCATATTTGTTATTGTTATTTAAGTCATATTATTACTTGTACTAAAGTTGGGGCAAAGCTCTGACTTGCCAGACCCCGCCCACTTCATGAACTCTGCCCTGGGCCTCGTGGGAGCAATTGTAGATTCTTTTATTATCAAACTTTCCATGACAGATTGCATGATGACTAAGTTCTTGTACCCTCCACTACAGCGTCACCGCTAATAACCCGCGATCTACAAAGAATCAAAACAAAATTCGAGTCTGATTTACTGGTATGGAAGCATCCAACGTAAAAGTTAACTCAGGAAACCAGCGAAGACTGAACCTACTACGATGGAGAAGCTTCAATGAGCTTTTATATCGAAATGTCCCCTTAGACGTCATCAAAGATATGACCGAACGTTCAGGAAGTTACTTTAGAGCTATTAGGTATTAACATTCGCGGAACAAGTTGATTGACGTCGTCTATTGTCGCAAATAACAATTTCCAAGTCGAAATGAAATCTATTTTGTCAGATTCCACAGTCCCGGATTAGAATACATAATAAATTACAACTTATGGTTAATAATATGTATGCATAGTAGACCAGGTGATGTCATTTTTCTTTTGTTTTCGTTTATTAAATGCAAAGTTTTCGATGGGAGCTTAATTTCCTGATGCTTCCTCATGCTTAGAGATCCGCTTAGAGCATTAAATCTGCGCTCTATTTTGGGCAACACTTTGCAAAAAAAAACCTTTATAGTTGATTATTTTGTGAGGCGTTGATGTGATGGCTGGGAAAATATGAAGACAAATACAAGACAATTCCCCTACATGTTTAGGTAAAGCCTTGACTAAAAGCGTACTATTTCATTCGTCTAACTTCTCGGTTTCTTCCGTTCCTGGAGCATGGAGGCCGAAGGTAATAGTGATTTACCTCTCTAAGAAGTCAATTCCGATCTCGATCGAGTTCAGTTCCTAGGAGAAAAATCTAAACGGCCCAAACGAATCAGATACTTTGATCGATACATACCATCATACCATCACTATTCGAAAAAAACCTCTATTCTAAGGCAAAATTAACTGTAAGTTGGAAGTAGGTATAGCAATATAAGAAAAGACACTGCTGCTCAGCTATAAATTAGAAAAAATATGATTGAGCAATGAAGGATGGAAAGGGCTGTTAAAGGGAACGTGCTGATAGCAAATATTTCAGGTATTTCGGGTGAAACCGAATACTTTAGCCCTCTCATTTCATTTTCATCTATGAACGAGGTACTAAGGTAGGACAACCTGACTGCACTCTCTCCCAAGGACAACAACAATTGGTGATGTTTGATTGATGTCAATAACACCTCTAACAAGGTAATTTGAAATAAATGGAAAACAATCATAAAAGTTCAACCTATCGCATTCACATGAATCAAGCAAAGCCTTATCACCCTTCATTAGACACCAACCGGCTTTCCATGAGAGGGCCACATTTCAGGCAATTCCTCAGCTTTGACTGCACTTTTTCTTGGGACTTTTTGGGTTGGATAATGAAATAAAAAGGACCTCCTTCTGGTCATGGACTCATTCTCGTTGAAACAGTCGCAACAACAACACTGGAAGAAAAGAACTCGTTCAATGCTTTACTGTGCCTTTGAACGTTACAGGAGACCAGGTGTTACCCTGGTCCTTCGATTATTGCGGGTGGATCACAGATTTACTCCCTATTAGTATTGGTATTGACAAGTGTGGATAAAAATTCGTCACTCGTAAAGAAAAGTTCATCAAGAAAAGAGACAAATTGTGCAGCTAATAATAAAATGCGCCATGCAAAGTATGCCACAAAAAAGATGTCGTGCATACGGAAACATGAAAAATGGTCTGAAAAACATGAAAAAGGTCGTCAAAAGTAACCAGTTCAAAAATGTAACCAATACAATTTTCAAGATTATGTTTCCATTTTCTAATTACCTTTACTATGATTACTAGGATTCGCATTTGTATGGCGCACCTTTGAAAATACAGAAAACTTCAAGATATCGCGTATCCATATAACGTCCGTTTACTCTGAGACTCTCATCCGTTTACTTTTAGATGCATCAGTACGACCTTTATACCACTTAAAGTATGCATGACATACATCAAATAAGTATTATTTACGACGTAGATTCAGATCCCTCTACACGTCATCGTGAGCTGAGAAAATATGAATTTAATTAGCATTAAGTTCATCTCCATGCATAAGCCCGGAATCAGCTTAGGCGAGATTTATATAAAATTCCATATCGGCACATGGTGTTATGCAAAAAAAAACAGGATTGAGATTTTTTCAAATAAAATTGGAACTGTCCTGTAAGGGGATCCCCTACGGACCCGGAACCAGGTAACCCCTGTATAGCTTCCTGCATCAGTGTAAGTTCCCATACAGTTCCCTATACATGTTTGAAGGAGCTGTATGGAAATTTACGCTAATGGGACAACACCCAACAACAAAAAGCAATGGAAGTCACGTACGCAGCAGACAACTTCAATAAATGGAGTTCACCTCCACTATGACCACCAAAAGCTTCAGAACAAATCAGAAAGGTACACTAGCAGGGAAGTGTATAGAAGTGGAATTAAGGTATTATACAAAATAATCTATGTAAATAAAAAATCACGCAAGTACTTCTAAAGGATGGAGAAACAGATTCACTCGATGTTGAAGAGTTCTTTCTCAACTTCAGGGCTATTTGTCAAAAGGTATGAAAAGAGTTAAAAGTTGGGGTCTAAATAAGGTTACGATTCGTAGGGGCTGTTACATCGCTGAGGGGTTTGGCAAAGTTTGAAAAAGGTTCGTCAAACGACGAATTCTAAATCCAATTACCATAGGTTGACAACTTTCTGAAAATCAGGATTATTTGGTAAAAGGGCAAACGTCTTTGTTTGTAGATTATAGGGAGATTTTCAGAAAAAAAGTGTTCAAGATGGAGCAAGGCCGCTTGGGGGAAGGCCAGTCGGTGAAATTTCACTGATTGAAAAAAAACTGAAAAACAATCAATAAAATCTAAGTGCCCAAGGAATATCAATGAACCATAAGCATGCATGAGGCTGCATTTATACTCTGTAGATGTGAGGTCAACTGTTTACGCTCCAAAGAAACAGTAATCTTGCAATAAAATTACCACCTATGTACTGAAATTACTCGAAAAATTTTGCTTGGACTTAGTAGATTCGCACCTCGAGAAAGTGCAGGCTCCATAGCTGTCACCGGCCGCCCACACCCAACAATATGTAGTTGGGCGTGGGCGGCCTGCGACAGCTATGGAAGCAGGTACTTCTAGAAGATCTGAATATATCAAATGTTCATTTGATTCCTGGAATTAAATAGATCAGACAAACATAAAAACAAGCCCTTAACTATAAGTTCCATTAAATATTAGTGTATCGGCAAGGCATAGAAGGTGTATAGCTACCGTATGCTCTTGCTCGGAGAATCAAAGGCAAAATCGACTTTCGTTCATATTAACTTAACCTAACTTTCTTCCCCTAGCGAGACCCGGATTAATTTTGCCAGGAAGGGTATGAGGGCATTTCAAGGACTCCTTATGGGCACACTGTTTTAGGAAACCCTTTAAATTGGAACCTTCGAGGGAAAATCTGCTGGCAGTGTAGGGACTCGCCAGAGCAAAAAGAACCTTTTAAGGTTTTTGAAACCTATTTCCGGGATTACTTGATGGACAAAACAAGTTGCAGATGCCAGCAGTAGGCCAGTATCTTGGGGTTCACATGACCTTCCAGATAGGAAGACTAAAAAGAACTTCATCAGGAATGAGTACATGTGAGTATTCAGCGGTGCTTCAATGGCTTGTGTGACTCAACAGGAAGCTTCAGAAGGTATTAGGCTTGAAATAGAGAAAGAACTAGTCAAGAAAACGTCCACTGAAGGAAATAAGCTCGTAATCTACCTAATGAAATGGAATTAGTTTGAAAAAATCAATAAAAAAGAATGGATTCCAGAAAACTAGAGATGAACTACTCACATTAAGCAGCAATGGTAATGGCACTAGCCGAATTAGCTCATTGCCCTTTGCGAAAACCCCCCGAAAATGACAAAAAGAAAAACTCTCGTGGGACAGAATGCTTAAGCCGCAGGAGAAGTGTCTCGGGAAACAGAAGCCTCTAATGCGTTCAGCTTTAGATTGTTGTGTTGTAAAGCCTTCAAATTAAGAAGCAGGTGAATCCCACGTGGTTCTGTTGTTGACGACGTTCACCCGTCGGTACCCGAATGCAACTATGAATCAGAACTTTTCAGGATCAGAAAAACCTTTTCGATAAGGACTAGACGGGCTCTTTCAAGCTGAATGGCGACTATTGTCATAGTGCAATCCCATTTCCCCTTCTTTCGAGAAGGCGCTTGCTCTCAAAGTTCCACCGCTACCTTGAAAAAAGAACAAAATAGACATAAATCAGCTTATCAACTCAAGCAATCTGTAACATGCATGGTCGTCTATTTTTATTTAATTGGCAATGAATCCGAATCGATAATCGATTTGAACCTATTTATCAAAGAATTTTAGCAAAAATAAAACCAAAAATTGATATTCAATAATTGATTCATCATATTTATCGGGGAGGTGGTGTAGTGGCAATTGACGCGCATCACACACGCATGGCCACGGGTTCGAACCCCGGATCGATACCCGCCTAGACCAACCAAGCCTTCCAACCCTCCGGGGTCGGTTAATTGGTACCAGACGCGTCTGCGAGGATAAAAGCACTGACTTGTACATCGGCTGGCCACCGCAAGTCGTTGTATAGGCCCCATACGCATTCAATACGCCAGTACGATTCTGAATAGAAGTCGAATGAGTAGGCGTATCCCTAAGACGGGATTGATCAATGCCTTAGGACTCGAACCTTATCCTTATTTATTGGGAACGTATTCAGTGAGGCTGTTCCCGAAGTTGCTAGCAATGATTTGTTGAAGCACAGACTATCAATAAGTTCTGGTCAATAGTTGGCTTCGTCATTAGGAGTTTCCTCAATCACCAGTGCAATAGCGCTACAGAAAATGATCGATCGTGGCAAAGGACCGTATTTCGAAGAAGTCTGTGGGTCATTACAGAACAAGAGGCTAAGGGGTGAAGTTCCATAAAATTTGCCTCAGCACTACGGCCACGACGGTTCCAGCTATAGTTACCTTACTTTACCCGACCTTCAGGTTTTGCCTCTTGCACGAGTTACTTCTTATGGAAACAAGGAATCATGTAAAATTAGTGAAAAAACACTATACTACTCACAGAAAATCCATCTGGTAGTTTGAGCCACGGCTTGCCGTCTGATTAGACCAGATGAATTTCTAATGCCGCTAGTAAATGACACTTCAATCATTTGTATAGCTGTGTTGATATCAATTACTTGATGAATTCCGAATTTTCGCTTTTTTCCTTGACAGAGCAGCTCCTCTCAGCAAATATATCCATACAGATACTACTTACACTTGCTAAATAAATAAGTTATGTGGGAAAGGCCGAAAACATTATTACGAACATCAAGTTTTACACCCAAAGCATCTGATCAAAACTAATTCGAAGAGGATTGTAGTGACCGACCACCCGCCGTACTTACCCGACCTGTTGCCGCTTGACTTCTCTCCTTCCCGATCACAAAGTAATTCCGGGGAAACATGAACTTTCGCAATATTGACCGTCTAGTTCGAAATAAGGGCTGCATAAAGCTGTTGCTAGAGAAGAAAACTGTGAAACATACATAGTTGAAGGGATTCATTTTTCAGTATCTATTTCTGATGTCTATAGTTATTTCAATCAAAAGAACTCGGTATTTTCCCCAGTAAACGAAAATTTTCCCTCTCCAACTGGTAACTCGCTAAGCAGTGCTTTCAGCAGCAGCGAAATAGACATGGAATCAAGTCATATGGAAAACGCTAAACGATGTCTAACTGGTCGTAAGTGGAAAAACTGAATTACACAGTTGATTGAGCTCCATTTAGTCTGGACCGGATAAGTTGAACATGCTTACTAATACAGTTTAAACTTAATGGACCTCAATCAACTAGCCAGACTACCAAAGAAAGCTAACAAGTTTATTGAAAATGGGAACTCAATTAGACATTCGCAATCATAATTATTTTTATTTCAAATATTATAATAGCTACTAATGTTTTCACATATATTATTACATTATAATCATATTCTTATTAGTATAATTGACTTCATTGTACTGTACTATTTTCCTTCGTTACCGTACTGTCTTATAACAACTCATTTGATGCTTTCGATCTGTATATTTGTATTCTTGAAATTTGCTTGATTGACTATTTACCTGAATTTTTGATTTGATTTTTTGACTTAAGGATTTCAATTGATGATTTTTGTATATAATACCTACTGCAGTAGATCAGGTACGTCTTCTGACCCAACAATTTGATGGATTCCATCGCACAAGCATCACTTTTAGGAACATTTTCTGATTCGAACATAAAAGGGATAGATCAGGAAAAATAAAATTCAGGAAAAAGGTAGAAAAAATGCTCATGACCTAAACACTAAATGAAAACTAATGAGTTGGTAAGGGAATGAAAACAAAAAACTGAACCTAGACTGTGGAAAAAGAGGTGCACATCGCTGAAGTGGCACTACAGTAGAGAAGCGGTCTAAGGTGGATTATCAATGACCATTGAAGGGGTTGTTATAATAAGCAGTCAAAACAGGGTCGAAGTACAAGAAGCCGTTCTGAGCGACCAAGAGAACAGAAATGATGACGAGTCAATCAGAAATTTCGGGAAAATTCTATGGAAGACAAATGACATTAAAAAGCCGCCATAATAAAATTACATTTTCTCAGAGAAACAGATTAAATAGGCAGCTGAAATAGAAAAATAACGTTGCATCCCTAGGCCGGGCAGGAAAAGGCATAGACGGGCAGTTGGTTGGATTGACGCAGGAATAGATCAAATAATCGTCAGCTGTGATACGGTAGGGAAGTGAATACGAGTTTTAGAAACAATTGAACTTGTAGCAGACTGAAAAAAGGCTTAATTCCAAAACAGAAGTTCTATAGCCTACAGGTCGGCATACAGTGCCCCCTAAAAGACGGGTCTCCCCTGACAGCCAAATGAACACTACTATGAGCGACTAAATCGAAGAAAATCTTTTGGGAAAGAGGCCCAGTTGATCCTAAAGCGTGGGAGAAAGTATCGGATAAATCTAACCCATGAAACTCCATAGATTGAGCCCCGGCTTTAGCCCTACCCAAAACAATCAAGTCCCTTGCCTTTTTTGTGTCAGTCAATCCAGAGCGTCAGATTTCTTGAAAAAATATCTTCATCAAACATGCAAAGAGGTTGTTGGATTAGAATCAGAAATGCTTTTTAGAGATGTTTTCTACTCAGGGCTTAGCATTATAATGAGGGGCTGAGCAGACCATGTACTAGCCTCGACAGTCACGTCATTGCATTTCACGGCCGCGGAAGCTCTCCGAAAGAAAAGTGTTCCAAATGTTCGAGAAGGCACAGCGTTGGGCTTTGGTGCACGGAAATAGCAGTTTTCGAGGAAATAACAAATTTGGTCAGTCAGCTGGAATGAAAGTTTCCCGTGGAGAACCGTAAAACAATTTGAACTATTAGGTTGATGCATAATTATTGCGGATTTTTTCGCGGCTTTCTTTCTCCCGAAAGTGCTTGACTATTGAGTTTGGGTTTTTCCTAGAAATGATCTACTTGATTTCCTCTACAAGAATATACTCAAGAGTCCATCCGCGTGTTCGCGAAATTAGGCTTAACTACTTCGAGAAAGATTGGAAGGTGGCGCAGTCATTCCGCGATCTCAGTAACTTTTCGGCGATCGAACAATGAGCCAGAACCAACCAAGAAATGGGATCTGCCCCTAAATCTGCCAAATTCACCAGCATTTTTATGGATTATCTCGTCAACCGTTCATCGAAAAAATGGCTAGAGAATAGAAGTTACGTCGATTTGGATGACTTGATGGCCGATGTCGAGGCGTGGATCACCCCCAAGGATCAAAACTTCTTCGCTTTTGGGATCCGACTAACTAATTAATGGGAAGCAGTGCTTGACGTAGACGGTGAACAAGTTCCGGAGTAATTATTTGAATATGTCTTTGCTTAGTATTTCTGTAATTTCTTTAAGTAAATTTTGCTGGAAAAATCCGCAATAATTATTCATCAACCTAATATATAGAGGCAGGTAAAATGCAGGGAAATGAAAAATATCAAAATGTTCGACCGTATTTGACTGTGCTTGACCATCAGGACATCATGTGTACTTTCACTAGATCACTAATGAACGATCGCTGAAAAGTTACTGAGATCGCGGAATGAGTGCGCCACCTTACAATCTTTCTCAAAGTAGTAAAGCCTAATTTCGCGAATATACGGATGGTTTTTCGAGTATATTCTTGTAGAGGAAATCAAGTAGATCATTTCTAGAAAAAACCCGAACTTGAAAGTCAAATTCTTTCAAGAGAAAAAGAGCCGCGAAAAAATCCGCAATAATTATGCATCAACCTAATAGATTATTTCGCACTTGAACAGAGCATGTTGTTCTATCAGAATGGGAATGGACCTATTCAATCCTGCTCCAATAAACTAAGCCCATATCCTCTAATTTGGTGGCCACACGGCTACAATTGCTTGGGAAACCAGGAGCGTTGGCCGAAAAAGTGACTTCCGTTGTAGTGTCCTATAGAAGAACTCCCATGCAACTGCCGCTCAAATCGAGACGTATGTGGCCCATACACTGGCTTACGGTGACCAGCCATGCACAAGTCAGAACTTCTGATTTTCCGAACGAGTCTGATATAACTGACCGACTCCGGAAGGATGAAAGGCTCGTTTGGCTTGGGCGGAATCGATCCGGGATCCGAACCCGTGACCATGTGTGTGCGGTACTGGGCCACTTGCTTGCCTCCACACTTTCTGCTCCCTAGTTTATTGATATACATATATTAAATATATGCGCATCCACACTATGCACATGCAAACAACAGTATGTCCTAAACCCAAATATATATAGCATATAAGATAAGAATATAAACAACAACAGTAAATAGATATACATATAAGTTACTATTACATATGTATTGAATATATGACGTTACTACATAGTAAATTACTAACATTACCTCTGTATTTGATGAAAAAACCTACAAAATTGTGGTTGATATAGTATAGTAACATCTCGTGGGCGGCTAAAGACCGGTTACAAGATTGGCGATCTCTGGCGGATTATAATTCACCCGGCTCACCTCGCAATTAGTCAGATTTAGCATTTGCCTTCGTTTTCAGAGCTCAATGATCCCCTCCCCAGTCGCTAAAAGTAAACAAATCGCTGTTCTGAACGGCTACGACGGAAGCCATGTATACTACGACGAAGGATGTATGCTGATCATTCGAAGGCAGGAACCTCTCCTTCCAAACCTTAACACACGTGGAAGAAAAAGACGCAACAAGTAGAAATCACTTTCAAATATTACCTAGACCCGATTCATTCCGTTTCAGAATGTGCTATGCATAAGACTTTCATGCAGGTTTGTAGGAAAAATTGGACAAGTTGGTTGCGTATGAGAGCGGACACTGCAAGAGTCAATATGGTACCAACTTCCTTCCCAGGCCATTATAGCACCAGCTTATTGAAGGCGGAAGAAAGGTGGACTTGGTGGAGCCACTACGGACTTTATCCCTTGAACTCAACTCAATGTCGATAAAAAAGATACATGAAGTCGAATAACTGAAGAAAAGGTGGAAATACAGGGATTTTACATTGGGTTGGCAAAAAATTGGGCATTGCGTAAAGATGCTGCATGTATGATTTTGAAGAAATATGGTTCTTGTTGCTAAGCTGGATGGACATGGAGACGTTGTGATAGGCTCAAAGCTAAACGACGTCATACAAGACTATATCAAAGAGGACAGGAGACACTTTTCCCAGGAGGCACTAAGTTTGGACCAGGTCGGGCAGAATACATTCAGATTCTAGTACAGGCGAGCTCTAACCACGGTCGAAGGCTCCTTTCATTTCCTTTCTGAGTCCTTATTAAAAAAAATACCGGCCCGCATTTCAAACTCGCCAAACTTTGCCTACGCTCAGATCATCACATCAAACTCCCATCATGGCTCGACGATCAAGGCCGTCATTTTCCCCTAATTTCTGACAATGGACCCCAAAATGCGAGATTGTTCAAGTGACACGCTTTTCTCTTTCGTACATTCATACTCGAGGGAGGTGCTCTAGAGAACGTCCCATTGCCACAGAAGATGCCCTACTACTATCAAGTCCATAGTGAGTTCACAAGACTGTTCAGGATTTCCGAATCTCGAGATTATCGCTCAAATCGACAGGCCCCCTCTTCACTATCGTATCCAATGCGTTCCAGTACATTCTCCTTGCAACCTTCTTAAGAACATTTGAACATACCTTACATACCTTTTACCGAATGTCACGCCTATTCCGTAAGTCATCTGTCAGGGGATTCTTGGAAAGTTTGATCGTATATCCAACTGAGTTTAAGTCTAAGTTGATCGGCACCATTCAATTCCATTAGCATATAGGGAGGCAAAAATAGATATCATATCAAATTATACACACAGGGTTCATTCGGAACCAGGTGGAAAATTGAGTTGGCGATTATGGAGTTATCAGACTATCGAGCTCTTATCTAGTTGACCAGATTAGGCTCGCCTTTGTTCTAGAAGGAGAACTGCAGAAATGAATCGGACTTCACTAGTAGAGAACAAATTTATTGATCAAAAATGGTAGTTTTTCCGCGAGAAATGCATCTCAAAAAAAAAGTGGAGCGAGTTCGAGTCTAACGTCACAGGATTTATGAAACACTCGAAGTAATGAATGAATAAGGAAGAGAATAGAATAAATTTTTCAGTGGTAAATCGAATAAAGCGACATTTAAATCTGAAAACTTTTTGGCAAGTTGAATTAAGCGATTAACCGATTCTGAGCTCAGGTTCTGTGGTAATGAAAGCTTAACTAAATTAGCTCTTACCCAAGAAATCCATACCGGTAATAATTTCAATTTGGAACGATTTATCTTCGAACACCTCCGTATATTATGTTTTTCCCTACTTCGATTTAATTTAGACTTCCAGAAACATAGCAAGTCTTCCTTATGTGGATTCGCGGGGATCGTTTACGGTTACCGTGGTCAATGAGCTCCTAGGCCTATTTGGGTCTCAGGGATTGAATTTGGTACAGCCCAACTTTTTCAGGCCGTCGAATCGGTGTTATTTCTAACAGATCGATGTTATCTCTAGAAGAAAAACATTGCTCTTGCACGTTCGTCATTCTGCTCCCATAACTTGGCACAAAGACTATTCAAAGGCCATTGCGACACTGAACGGAAGTACGATGCATGGCACATCCCTGAGCGGAATAGCCCATTTTATTATAACATCAAATTCGAAACAAAGAGTAAAATGAAGAGCTGAAAAACTAAGAGTTAAAAACATTACCAGAAAAGTTGACATTCCTTAGTGAAATAACCCCACCCAAGTGGCCCTGCCATTCGAGGTGAAGTCAAACGCGAACCATCCATGGAACCATCCATGGAATGAGTTAATTTCAATTGTTAATCACTGGGCAGGACATTGTCCAAATCAAATAGTGTCTAACTACTTATGCATCTACTTCGGTTCCTTAATTGGTTGATTATTCACATAATTATGAAATGTAGTACTTCAAAGGACTTACAAGACTGGTACATCACAAGGACGCATTCGACTAGTATGATGGCCATTCTACGAAGTCATGAAGACATTTTAAAGTGTCTTCGTCAGAGATTTGGTGACAAGATAAGTTCAACCCATTTTTATGAACAATAGCTGTTCCTTCAAGAATGCCCATATATCAATTCAAGTATTCCGAAGGGATGGAAGGCTTTGTCGTGCCATTTGAGTACTGATTTTAAAAAAACATTGCAGCTCCTAAAGTCACTTTAGATAAGTACTCTACCTGGTTACTAGAAGAAAAACATTCGGAAAAATAAATGAATAAGTGATATAAATAAAATGAATCAAAACTGAGCAAAGAATAAAAAAATAAAAATCATATGTATGCTTGTATTGACTAATTAAAGAACAGCATTGAAATGATGTACTAACAACTTTGTGTGCACTTAACAAAGAAGTGACGCTACTGCAGAGAAAGGCATTTTTTTTGTTAATCTGGAACCTATCATTCACGAACCTTGACTTTTTATTATGTCCAACTTCTATTGAATTTTTGATTTTTTTTTACTATAACTTTTTTTTTATTATTTTTTTAAACACATTCAGAAAAAACCTAATGAGGAGAGATACGGTAGCAGCTAGTTATTGATTCGAAGGGGAAGTGGAGAGAGGCAACTTATTGATGCAGCTTTATGAGTAGTCATAGGCTGATGCTAGGTAGGGCCAGAAAGTGGAAGCATTACAGTAAGAGTATGGTGGAGCTCATTTTAGGGCATGCAAAATGGGAATAATGATGTTTTAATGGAGTAAAATAAAAAGCTTCATGTTGAGCGATCAAATGGAGTATAGGCCATACGCCAGGCTCAAATTGGGAATCGCAAGGGTATTTGATTGCGTTTTTGGGTTTTGCAATGAATCATATGAGCCTGCTTGTTTCCTTTCATCCCTATATGGATTTGAATCCAAGTTGGCAATCTGGGGATGGAAAACTTGATTGGTCGAGTTTGAATCCGAACTGCGAAACATCCAGTAAAAGAGACACTACGTTCCACCGCTTCATCTACAGGAGACATGAAGTAAACAGATTCCAGGAAAGCTTAAGGGAGTCGCGAGGTTTCTATGAGCGAATGAACGTGTGAGATTCCTCGAACCACAGATTCCAGTTGTAAATATTATTGTGTCTCGAATGTTTTTTTTAGATTAAACTAATTACGAGCAGGGGTTGCCATGAGGAATCCCATCATCATGTTTTCCACATACATCATCGCATTATTTATTTTCTGCATTGATAATCAAAAGCGACCAATCCTGGGATCCTAAAAGAGTTTTCCTCGCAATAAAGAGTTCCGTTCAATGGTGGAGATAGAATAATAAAAGGCTGAGAACGACCAAGCCATTGGAGTCGATCAATTCTGTTTTGGAATGCGCCTAAACATTCAACTTCCATTCAGAATCATAGTGGGGTTTGATTGCCTAAGTGGCCTGCACAGGGCAAGTGCCAGCTGATATAGAAGTCTCTTCTTTTGCCATCTTAGACCAGTTTACTTCCAGTCAACCGATATACGAGGTATGAAGGTGTTCCCGACCATCCCGAGCAGCCCAATCGACCATTTAAGCCTTGGATAGTGTGTGTTAGCAGCATACTGTATACCTAAACATTATTCGAAAATGGATTTTCGGATTGAACCTGAACGTTATCAATAAAACCCCCTGGACGCTTTGTTAATCCTACTAAATATCCCAAGGTAAAAAAATTACAAAGTTTCACTCTGCTTACCTACTGCAAGCCTCATGTAGCAAATATCGCGACTTCTGATAGAAGTATGATGCACGGCGCATCTCAAGAGCTCTGACAGATCCGTCTGATTTGATCAACTAATTCCTGCGATGTAGCGTACAGGTTGCTATCATTCTTTTTTCAGAGGATTACCTCTCACTCCACAGATATCCATAAGGAAATGTTAGGTTTTGCTCCAGTGGCTCATATAAAGGTGAGAACGTCAAAAGAACGAGTGTAGAGTTTCAGCAAAAGCAATGCAAATTTGATAATCCTCTTCATCCTAGCACAAATCGTCTCAAGTACCTACTTTGCTTTGAAAATACATGATTACTGACTGGACATTCGATAGTACATTCGAATATTGCAGAAATATGAAGCTTACATGGGTGTCAGGACATTTCCTCGAAATGGACGAATAATTAGGCTACAGAAACAATATTGGGTACTTGATTACTTGAAAGGAAATGCATTCATATACTAAGAAGCCCGAAAATTTCTTTAGAAACTTGCTTGCACGGAGTTGTGATTTCACGGACTCTGGAAAACCGAATGCAGCAACTTGGAACAGTTACCTAAGACTTCCGAAGTTACAGTCAAAACGTCTTACTGACAATTTATATTTACTTATCTTATAAAATGATGGTAATAAGAATCCACAACCAATTTTTAAAGGCCTTCAACTGCTATTAGGTTTTCATGTGATTTTTATTCCCCTAGATTTTTAATTGAACAGCCATATTTTGAGAAAATGAGCTAAATTCTCCATCTAGCAAATCATTAAGCTCCGTACTTCTCCCCATATTTTCAATTTTTTTTCGCTCGAAAGACTGAAAAATGATGGACATAATATCTAAAAATATCACACTAACAAAACCAAAAAATTTTGGAGAACAGTTGAACTTTCAGCCCCAAGGAATAGCAAAAAAAAGCTGAATGTCAGGCAACAGGCCAGAGGAAAAGAATGGAAAACTAGTGAAACTGAATATGGGAATCGTTTTTGGCTATCATAAGCAGACAACGTACAAGTTACTGCTATGAAGAGTGCCGCCAAGGGAATCAGACGAATGACGGCTAGTCAATCAGAAGTTTTGGAAAGCTTTGATGGAAGACAAATTAAACTAAAAATTTGTCACAATGGAATTTTCAAGGGAGGGGAAAGACAATTAGGGCACAGAAAGAGAGCCTGGTTAGCCGGGTGACGGAGGGCGAGGTGGAGCCCGACGGTTGCATGGGTTCATGGCGATGGGCTGTGTTGATTGATTGATCAGTGGGGATACGGTATAGAATGGTTTTAAGTGAATACGGTAGACTGATCGGAAAGGTTCATCAGAAAAACTGTTTAATTTGAAGAAAAAAGATCAGGTTCCAAAAGAGGAGTCACTAGGATATGGCAGTAGCAAAAAGGCTCAGATAGTGAGCTAACTTCCAAAACCAGCTGAACTAGGGGTTCCTTTTGTAGAATTGACGTCTATCAAACCTACGGCCATGCGAAAAGGGTTCAATTTGAGTCAACCTAGGTCAACTGAGCCCTCCATCGTCGACTGACTGAGACCGTGAACTTCCAGGGCAAGAGGTATTCACCATTGCTCTCTTTCAACTAAAGACACCTCCGGATCCGTTTTGGAGCCTGAAAAATCGGTAGCCCCAACTTTTGTATGAACTGGTTATCCATTCAGATATCCGATTCTAAACCGCGCACGCAAAGCTGCAAATAAAGAAATAAACAAATAAATAAATAAGCGAGCAAAGATCTTTGGTGTTCAATGTAGAAACCAGCTGCGTGGCGGATCCACGAGGGCTTCATTTGATTGACTATCAAACCAGCTGTGGGCTATGGATCTAAGGTAACAGTTGCTGACCGTCTCTTTTAAGCTATGAAGAAGAAAATTTCAAATGAAAAACTTCTGAGATATACGAGGCACCTGAGTAATAAGCCCTTAATACTGGAGACATCCTCGTCATCGTCATCATCGATATTTCAAAGATGAAAATATTATTCAATTTCCATGTATTTTCTCGAACAGCACTAACTAAGGACAAGTTGCCGCGTAGAGTTCCATCACCACAATTTCTTCTCGAAAATGTAAACATCCAGTGAGGATAAATTTCACATACCAGCAAAATATTACTGAGTTCTGGTGGGATGTCTGGGATTACGAATTATGGTATGGCTTAGTAAGATATCCAATGAAAGTATCAAAGAAACAAAGTAAAGTCCTCGAATTGGATTAGACATCAACCGTTTCTTCACTAAGTTGAGGTTAATTGGTAGTGAATCCATCTGATAAGTCAGAAACATTGAATGACACTCGAATAATATACGACAGGTACTCCAAAGTCGTTCCATGAGCCGTAAACGATTAAGTGTCCACGAAAGTCCCAGAAGAATGCCAAGTGTGTGGCGTACTCCGAAACACACTGTTCGGCTCCACAGCTCCGTACCTGTTTGATGTTACATTTCCTCCAATCAGTTCCCCATTTGGGAATTGTAACCTAGTACCTCCCATGGTGATGTATACCGGTTCATAAAAAGGAAATACGAAAGTAGCTCTTAGATGAGTACCAATAATCATAGCTCGATGGAACTCGAGATGTTAGCTACAGTACAGTGAATTTCAAATACGGTTTTATTCATAGAATAGTTATGTTCTACTTGTCATACGAGTTTATCTCTTTTTTTTCCAAATTTCCCACCTCATGGTATGCTGAAGTTGAACCGAATTGCGGATACGCCATGATTTGAAATGCCCTACTGGTTACATAGAGCTAAAATATTTCAATTCCATGGTTGGTCATTTCAAAAATATCTTTGAATTGCGCTGAAAGGGTGAATAAGGTAAAAGTAATGTTTAGATAGTGGAAACAGTAATTCTTCAATAGACGGTCGAGTTGCAACTTCTATTACATCCTTTTTAGGTGAGGAGAAAAATATCAACGAAGACCAGAACTACTAGGGATTTTCAGCTTTATGTTCTCTCTGCTGTCGCAAAAGTCGATAGTAAGACCGCATTTTTATGAGTCTCAATTATAACCAATCCTCGCTATTCGTTTCCGCTAGCAACATCGGGCTATCTTGCTTATACCTTCTTGTGGGTTGGCTATCAAAGCTTAGCGAATCCTATCGGATAAAATAGAGCAGTCAAGGAAAAGTTGGCAATGTTAGTGGTGTTAAAGCCTGTACTTCAAAGAGAGGGTTAGAGACTTGCTTTTCGGTTTGTTTCAATTCCGCTCGCTACTTTGAAAGTCGATATTATTGCAATATCTCGATAAATCTTGATGGAAGCTCAGCTCATCCCCTCGCCTGGAACTGTTCCTCTTTATGATAGTACAAACAAAAAGCCTTTTTAAATAGCGATGCTATACTTGTAATTTTTGCCCTCGGAATCCCAAAATGGGTATTTTTAGCTGGGAGATGCTGATGAGTAAAATGCACACCAATCCTCTCGGGATTTCCACTTGAGCGATTTTTTCATTGCCGGCCTTGTAGGAGAAAGCAAATTAGTGATCAGTTAGATACGAGCACATCTCGTTAACACAAGATCACCCTAGGATTGATGTGGTTCCTACTCTGTGGACTAGAGCAAACGAATGACTCGAAGAAATTGTACTGCGTAATGCTCCCTATAGGCGATCACTATTCCGACAGTACCTTTCTGCCTCAGTTGAAAATGTTCAAGACAAGAATAAATTCAAAAAGGCGGTTGGAGAGCTTTCTCATGTTACCATGGGAAGAGGAAGTCAACAGGCTACATGAACCTTAGCCAAACATGGTCGACCCTGACAATGGGTACTTTCGCCGTTTAGGTTCATTTGTTTTGAAATTATCTGCAAATGATCGTGGTATTACACCATCTGAGATCAACTCGGGATATAAATATACCAGTCGGGCTGAGGGCTTGGCAGAGAAGGAGGGCTAGCCCATCTCACCTGCGCTTCGAGTGATTCTAGGCGGAAGGATATAATTTTTACCTAAGCCTGAGGAGAGGAGAAGCGCCAGGGTAGGAGTGATTACCTCGTGCAAAAAGCTAGAATGTGATGCCAATTAAATACTCAATTGACTCACCTTGTTGTATAGACACTACATAGCACGATGCCAGTACCGATCGAACTTACAGCTTTGAGGTACCCACTTCACTCCACATTCCTCTTTCCACTCCGCAGTACTACTTACCCTACTCCATTAACCCACCCATCAAGTTACTGCTTTATATATCACCACAAGGAAGTGTCGTATAGAGCTGGGTTTTTCATATCACTAGCTGCATTACTTATGGGGGAAATGATACTCCAATCACTTTGCCATCTATATCTGGTGAATAAGCTTGATAAATGCAGTTATTAAACTTCAAACCGAAGTGTGAAAGTTGCTACCAACGCGTATATGGTGCAAGAAGACATTCTTGAAATTGGTATTCTCGTCTTCACTAATGTTGTTTTGGTTGACGTAGTCTGTTGACGACTGGTGGCAAAATCGGAAGAGGCTCTAGTGTTGTCGTAAATCTAATAAAGCCATTCAAACAAAAAGTATCGAAAAACAAGATGCCTTCCTACGAGGATAACAAAATGAATAGTGCAGTCCAAAGATGAAGAAGAAAGAGTTCAGTATGCGCCATGTAGTTGATTCTGTATAAATCGTGCGAACAGCCGGAGAGGAAACCCTGTCGTATACGATTAAGTGTTGGAGGTAGCACACTACACTTAGCGTGGCTTGGGAATCGAATTCTGGACAGTTATCCGCTCAAGTTTACTAGGTTTACTAGGTTCTGAGACGGTGATGGCCAATTTCAGAACTATAGAGGATAAAGTTTTTGGCGTTAATCAATCCCGTCTGAGGGATGCGCCCCCGCACTCGACTTCCATTCGGAATCGTAGTGGCGTAATGAGTGCATATGTGGCCTATACAATGACTTGCGGTGGCCAGCCGATGTTTAAGCCAGTGATTTTATCCTCTCAGACGAGTCTGGTGCCAATTAACCGACCCTGAAGGGATGGAAGGCTTGGTTGGCCTAGGCAGGCATCGCTCCGGGATTCGAACCCCTGACCGTGTGTGTGATATAGTGCGCCACTTGCCACTACACCACCGCCCTATATTTAATCTGAAGCCTAATCCCCTAACTACAGGTAACTTTACATTTCTGAATGGTTAGAAAATGAAGAGGGCCATATAAAAAGTGATGAATAACGGCAAAAAGAATAGTGCTGTGGTGCAGAGCGGATACATCCCCTATGTCGTTGCTGAAGGGGAGGGGCAACGAGACGAAGGGCGTCGCTGCGGACTACAAATTTTATTTTGTGTAGTGGGAAAATGTTCACAGTTCAAGTGTCAAACACAGAATGCCCGGCAAAGAGGGTGTTGTTCAAAGAGAGAAGAAGGAAGTTATAGAAGTAGTGACCACATATGACCGAATACAATGAAGGCAACTAGATAGTTGGTAACTTATTGGTTCAACATAGCAAAATTCGATTCGAATGGACCAATGGCAGACGAGATTCGCAGCGACGCCTTTCCAACCGCAAAGTCTGCACTGCATGCGCTTTCAATGCCATGCCGTCCATATGATTGATAGGGTACTTAATCATGATTATGAAGATGAATAACTGCTTGCTGAAAAAAAGACCAATCCCTTCTTGTTCTGAATTCCCTAGAGTGAATTACGGTTCTCCTACTTTTCGCTAACGAGATAGACCAATCAAGGCAATGAATAGCCTTCACATATGTAGGCCTGATTTTGCATAAAAAAACTTCCTTCGTAGACGACTTTTTCTACTATTCAAGCGAAAAAAAGAGATTCGTTACCTGATGTGGGTGATAGATGATTATTTCCCCAATCATCCACTAATTTTCCCAGTTACTCTGAACGAACGAGTGAGGTTCCGAGAAACACTTGAAAACGACAGATTACTCACGAACAGTGGCTTAGCGTTGCAGTCTATTTTGATCACAATGGCCAATTTTATAGAATAACGAGGGCTAAGCTCAGGTGATGACGGAAAGAATGAATCAGAGAATCTACTAAAAATTTTTACTGAACATTCTATGAGGGATTCCTTACCAAGGATAGCTGTCGCACATTTTTGAGAGCTCAGTCAGCTGCTTCGAAGATATGCTGGATGATCTATTGATGAAAAAAGAAGAAAACTCATTGGTCTGAGGGTTTCGTGATGATCTTACTGAATTTGTTTTCTTTTAAAAAGGCAATCTTCATCCTTTCGCTTTTGAAATGCTGAGAGGTAGAGAATAAGATAAGGAGAATAAAGCTCTGTGAATATTCGATAGGTCCCTTACCGTTTTTTAGAAAAGTTCAAATCACAAAATCGTAGGTGGTACAACTGAAATTGACCAGCATTGGCCATCAGTGATTCCCCCTCCTTTAAAAAACAGAGGTCAAATGGGTAGCGCAATCGAGGAAAGAGAGAAATGTGAGGAAACAACCCGTTCTCCAACGAATGATGGTTTTGTAAGTCGCCCTCAGGGTTAGAAATGTACAATACCAATGAGCATGCAGGTACAGGAGACCTAGTCTGCATTCTGTGACTTATTTGATCAAATTAAACCTTCAAGATTTTCGAATCGTAGAGCTAACCACGAATATGTTGCGAACGAGATAAATAGAAGAGGGAAGCAGCGAGGGGGACAAAACAAACTGGTCCACCCTTCCCTTTATTGTTCCGCCACTGCCGATTAAAGAGCTCTTAATTGGTCTTTGAGTCATCATTGATCGGCCATAAATGCAAAGTTGACGGAGTCAATGAGGAAAACACGGAGGGAGTTCCAGTTTTACGAACTCGTACTATATCCAACAGTTTCGTGGAAAAACAAAATTCACAAAAGGATTTCACATTAATTTGTAAAGATGATGAGACGATAAATGTAACAAAAATTAACAAAATAGATAAAATATAGTTGTATGATGAGCTTGAGCTTTAGTGTGGATACGGTAAGAGGAAATGCCTTGGATTTGAGTGTTGAACATGGACGCCTTCGGAGCAGGAGGAAATCCTTTGCCCGAATCCAATCCAAGAATTCAATAATCACCAAGGGTAAATCAATCATCACCAAGGTTAAAACATGAGGTGCCATTTTTACTTGTTCGAAACAAATGCGGGTTCACATAAATAAGAGAAAACACCCGCGGAATTGGTCAGCCCAAAGTTTGGATGCGCCATGCATTTGGTTCCACTTCAGTGTCGTAGAAGCGATTAAATGCATTACTCGACCTTAAAAGCAGTTTATCAGTAAAACATACGTTTTCACCCTTGAGAGTGGCAAGCGATGAACAAGTTGGGTACTAGAACTTCGAGAGGGTGGTACCAATTCAGCAACCTGGAGGGACAGAATGGACAAAAAATTGAAACATAAGCGAGGTCTCTGAGACTTTAACTAATTTCGGTAACAATTGTCCATGAAAACACGTCCTACCCAAGTTCGATTAAAAGTTTTTGAGCAAACCATGCATAGATGAGCATTGTTAACCTGTGACTCAACCTTACAAGACCCTTACTATGTAGTGACCGCTTATCGCTAACTGACGGCGCTATGACAGACATTGGCCGAGGAAAAATGCCTAGGGTCCAGGAACTACAATTCCATGCTTCATCTCAACTGAGTTGTTTTTTTTACCAGTTTCTCTATTGCTATCGGTCGAAGGAAACATTTTTACCAACTATCTTACTTGTTGGCTACTTAGAGGCCAAGTACGCATTTGAGTGCCTATACCAATCTGATACGAAGTTGAATGCGAGGTAAACCTGAAAACTAATCTGCTCAGAAGCGAATTTCTTCAGCTTCTTGTCGAGTTCATTTGCTCTTTCATATAAAAATGGTCCAGTTTCCAATATTTATGACTCAATGCTTATTCATTTATTCATGAGAACCTCATTCGTACTGTTTTCTTCATCGAAGGAGAAATTGATGAAATTAAACTCAAATGTGCTAGAGGCATGCGTCTGGAACGTAGATGGAAGGAAACGGAAGGGGGAATACGAATGCTACTGATCAACAACAAGCGCTCAAATAAGCCTCTCATAAGAACAATCAGCCACCGAGATGGAGACGATTGACGAAGCCCTTTGTGAAAAACATGCCACAGAGAATCCCTAACTGAAACCCAGCCTAATGAACAGGGCTTTTTTCTTAAGAAAAAAAATCCTCGCATTCTCTGCAGAGCAGATTCGCAAAAAATTCATTACCATTGCAGAATTTTTCTTAAGACAAGAATTTGATCGGTAAAGCTTTAGTCATTTCTCCCTAGGTTTGTCATCATTATATAGCTTAACTTTCGACTAGAATAAAAAATTAAGACTACCTAGGATAATCGTTCCCCTAATTTCCTTTATTTTCATCCCTTTTGGTTCACATTTATTCTCTGTGCAATTTTGGCTCCTTCATTGATTGCAACATGTCTTGGAACTTCACGTTAAGGAGCGATTTGAGGAAGAAAAAATAGTGAAGAACTTTTCTGACCCATAGTCAAACGCATGGCGTAATCTGTGATAATGAATAGTAGGCGATTACTCCTGATAGGAGTGAGGTATGAATTAAGTAAACGGAGCCGCTAGTATGAAGCATCTTTCTCGAGGTGCGCTATGTTTCGAACACCGAAATTTCTAAGTGCTGTATCGTCACAATCTTTTCTTTCCTACCATACCAAAAGAGAAAAAAAAAATGCTTTCAGAATGAGTTACCGTATAAGGACGTATACACAACTGCAATTCAACTAAATCCTCATTAACTCAGTAAGTAAACAAAACTCAGTAAGTCGACTTGACTTTGCACTTCAATTTTAAACCAAAATAGGCTGGATAAACTGATTCTAGTTCGCCTCGAAAATCGATCTGCCTGAATTTCGGTCTACTGTAAGCGGTAGCAGTATGAACCCAACACACCAGAAACGGAAACGACATTGAGTTTAAATGAGGGCTCTGAAACGGGAAGCTCCCAAATTATTAATTTGGACTTACTTATATCCTCAACTACCCATAGGATCCCTTTCAACAATTACCTGGATCCGATCCCCTCTTCACTTTCATCACCGTGTACAGACCCCTAAGCATGCTACATGTCCTCAATTATGGAATTATGAAGAGGCCTGCTTCATTAAAAACAGCACGAATAATAATATTAAACTAATAATAATGAGGACAAAAAATGGTGACACTAATGCAACAGAGATAGTGCAAAGATAGAAGGCATCGTAGTAGTGCCCTTACAACGTCCCACGGATCAAATGTCACTCCAGCCACACAAGCACTTCAATGCTTCCCCCATCCAATAATTGATACACGACTTGGTTATTGGCAAATGCACTAGCGCAACCCTAAAGCAGGGCTCTCTATGAAAAAACGCGTCCTTCTTAGAAGTTCAGCGGAAAAATCCAGGAAATTTCAAAAAAAATGCTGAAGTGCAACTCTACTAAATCGGAGCTAAATTCTGGTGAGGTACTCTTGGGGGGTAGAGAGGAATGGCTGAAATATCTGGAACCACGAAGAAAATTCTGAAAGCCATAATCTACACATGTTTGCTTTCCCGTCGGTTTCCTGTGTTCACCAGATGTTCAAGGTTATGAGTTATAAAATTCTTCTTTTCAATTAATGTTGTTGACAGCTGGCCTAAATCATACTGTAATGCAAAGAGATTTATTGGATCAATAGGGTGTTTTCAATGGCCATTTCCTCTTACTGAGCCTAAAGAAAAATTAAATTTTACAGCTGACAAAGGGTGTAAAGAGAAAAACTGCTCAAATATGCAATCTAATCACGTCTATTGCATGGAAAAGATGTTAATTTTAGAAGAACGAACCTAACAAGTGGAATGCTGTAAGAAATCATGGGTTTCCCACTCTTCCTAGAATCTAGCAAAAGAAAAGGGCCGATTCGAAACTGAATATAGCTCTAGCAATATAAAAATGGCAAATATGATGGGATTTTCCTTCCTATGTTCTCTGAAGAAGAACAGTAACATGGCATATCTCTTGAACTGGTCGACACCCTTACGAAACTTCGCTTACTCAATAAACAGTAGATTACAATAATAACAGTAATGATGATGACCTAAAGTATGCTTCTTCTCAAACTGTACCTTTTATTAAGATTTGAATTAGTTATTCGCCATAATGGGCTTTAAGGGCTTTGTCGCAAGTTTCAGGGCATACCGACAGATCGTACCCGACATTGCGCTTTGTTATTATGGTTCTTGACCATTACTCCACCGAGACCGGTTCCCTATCTTATTTCCGACCAATATGTAGCTATAGAATGCCAGAAGTCCACTGGTGTTCATAAGGCAATACCTACGGAATGCGATTTCCGCTGTTGCAGCAACCAGCATAGCTCAGAGTAGTCGTTGATAGGAACATCTTTGAAATTCTGAACGGACTAGAATGGAATGGGGCCTCCTGAAGCAACAGTACAGCATCGACCACTTAATTATGTAGCTTCAAAGGTCGTCTGTTTCCTTTATCTATCGAGATTCAACAGGGGCGTTTACAATGCCATTTCCCTTGAATATTGTTAGGAAGAAGTTTTCCGAGAAAATCATGTGTCATTTGGGATGGAATGACTTGGGAAAGAAGGTCAACGGCCGCTGCTAACATTACCTTCGCTTTGCCGATGACATCGGGCTCATAACTACTTAACACCGAGCACGCGGATCAAATGTTCTCCGAATTCGACAACGCTCAAGGAAAGAACAGCTCCCGTCTCAACCTAACGAAAACACTGTTCGAGATGGATTGGTACCTTATACTCCTTCCACGATCAATGAAACGAATATCTCTGACTGCTCTAGCTACGTGTATCTTAGTTCAGAAGTGAATATGATCTGAAGCAGACGGAAACGCACGGTGTGGGGAGCCTTTAAGAATATCGAAGGAGTAATGAACTCCTCTGCAGTGCAGATTTGGGCTCGCTTCCTGTGCTATTTTCCACTCAGCTTTTCTCAATCTCTGAAACACCTTCGGTCAGAAGCATGAAGAAGCCAAAAAACATCCGGCTCTGCGATCACCTTTTCGACACTGCTGTCATTTCTGCTTTGAAGTACGCCTCGGAGACTTAGATTCTACTAAAGCAGGTTGAACATGCTGTCAGCGTCGCTCAATGTGTTTTGAAAAGGACGTTCCGGGAACTTCTCTATACATGGAAGTGTAGAAGAGTTCCGAACTCGGCAACGAAATATACAACAGGAAACCCCCTTCTTCTAATTCTACATTTCTACAGTTCTACAGTTCTATCATTACAACGTCATTAAATTCTAGTTTTTTGCAGAACCACCTTGAAGGTCTCTATGTTTTTAAACATAGGTCGAAAGCAAGGCCTATCCTCGAAAAAGTTGCATATGCAAAAACACATAATCATACACGTTGTCCTTATCCGTCTCATTGACATTACTGCTTTCACAGATGATATGGGAATGAAGCATCTCCCTTACAGATTTTTCACCAGTTTCATCCTTCCGGAACATTATGTCCGTCAAAGCTATTCGAACCCAAGATTACGGAAGTAATCGCTATAAGAGTGAGGGGTTCCTTGAGTGAAAACAACCATTTCATGAGCGCATAAGCCGTTTTCAAGCGATCCCCACTGCATCTTTCCGCCACTGTCGAATAAGCTCTTCAGTGTCATAACAACTGAAGACGTCGCCATGGAGCGGCGGAGCTGTAATGTCTTCATCTAAACACTGATTTCTCAAGTGTTTATCAAGGAACCCGGGAGACTAACTATCAACAAGCCGAGCATCTCGCAGATGTAGTTACCACATTGAAGACGGAAATAATTTTTATGAAAAAAAGAAGAAAAACGGAAAAACGGTAGCTGTGATTCCAGACATTTCCTACAATTTGAAAAATGTGAACGCTAGATGATTAACTTATGATTAAATGACCACGTAGAACCATCTGGTAGAATACTTAACAGCCTGGATAGATCACCGGGAACAGATCGAGGTATTTTAGAACTCATCGATTAAGGAGTGGAAGACAGAATAGGAATCAGCACACCAATTACCACTCCTCTGCAACAAGCATAGCTGCTGCTGAGGACATTTGGCTTCTCAAGGAAGTCGGAGAATAGATTCCATTGGCTGATTTTTAGATGGAATCGTTAACTGTTGATCAAAATCATCCCTTAAGCACATCTCTTGCACCAACTTTCGCTTCTCGGTACTTTCGGGGAAAAGGGAGGCACACAAAGTTTCATGCATCAAATTACTACCTTCCGTTTAGTATGCATAAAATGAGTTAGTACCAGCATTGAGGAGCTAAATTGGATCGTAGAAAGGAAGGATTTGGGCAGACGAGGATGGTTGTATCCAAATATTGCATTGTCGCAATAATAGTTTCGGATTTCATGCTGAAATATGCTTAAATTGAAGCTAAATATAGAGGCATTGCCCCTATTCGCTCAACTTTTCCCCATTGGACCACCATCTTTTCGGGCCTTGATGCATACCTGCATCAGCACATTTACTAAAATAAGGAATGTCCCTGAAAAGATCTTTTTATGATTATCGAATCCCGTAAATTCCAGGAACAGTACACGGCCAGTTGCTTAAGTCGAACCCTGGAAGGAGAGGCCTCAGCGGGTAGTCTCAGATTGCTTCGATCGTTTCTGTCTCTGAAAGGGCGGTCCTAGCAAAACGTTGGCTCAGTGAGGGTTGTGCAGCAACCTTGGGTAAAGATTCCTAAAAAGCCCCATCACATCGTTTTCCAGAAATTATAACTGCCATTATAATATTATCTACCGTCCATCTACACCAGCACCGTTATCTACATTACCTATCGATATTTAATATCGTACTGCTCGTTTATACGCACAACATACCATTTGGTAGAGATCAGAGCAGAAGATGAGCGAGACTAAACTTAAAAAATTCCAACGACATTACAGGGAAGAGTGGAAATTGGCTATTCAGTAGGTTTTGCTTCTTCTCAGAAAACCTCCTCAGAAGTGGTAATTATTTAACTTCCTAATACCTCTCGAGCCTTCCCGCTTCGCACAAAAAGAACCTAACAGAAGATTATTTTGAGAATCTACACAAGTGGATGAAGAAAAGTTGAATGAGGGCGGCAAATACTGTGTGCAACCACAGGAGAACCGATCAAGTGAAAAGACTCAACAGTAATGTAAAGGGGCGGAGACTTTGGCAAAAACGAAACAACATGGACTAGTGTGAGACTCTTGAAAGCGATGTTCAAACCCATTCAACCACAAGATTTCGTCCAGAACTCGAAATATCTATCCCCTCCCCCTCTCCCTTTATGAATCAAATCGAAAGAAATTTGCCAAGTGGCATGAGTGGGTACAACATGTTCTCACGAGGTACAAACTCCATCTGAGCCAATGATGGGGCAGTCCCACCGTGGCCATGATCCTGGTATACCCTGCTTGCCATCCCTCCTGGGACAACTCTATTCCAGTCTTCTTTATCTGAGCTTGATCTGCTCCCTTCAGTTTGTTCAGATTGTAACAAATCTTCCAAATTTTTGTCGATTATTTTGAGTTTCTAAAAATGAGCTAAGCCAGGCTTAGCCTCGGATAGGGAGTGCTCAGAGATCTAATAAAACCACCCAACGCGTATAACATATTCTACTTCCAGGAGATACGAGATTCGAACCCAAATCTTTGAGACAAATCCTGAGAGCGCTTGTTGAGTAAACTTACTCTCTCAAGAGTCACTCAGTCTTACAGACAGTTCCAGAATCGGTTGAGTCGCGACTTTTAAACAACCCGACTCTTCCACAACCCCACTCCCGATCAATGATTCAGCCGTATGTGCTGTGGTTCTTCCTACACCATATCCTTCTCAGGAAGGTTATCTGCCACGCTTGGTGACCGGTTTTCGCAGTCTTGTAGAATTTTTAAATGAAAGCAACACTGGTCTCTCCTAGCCCATCCATAACCGAAATACCTGATCGCCTTTTTACTCTCATGAATGGGATCGAGTCGATGTCCCTGGCTTGGACGCCTCCATCTAACGGTTTCGCTTCCGTCTCCTCGTTCTTCTACCTCCCACCCTACTACCACCTAGCCTTACCCTTAATCAAAGGAACCTGCGTAAGACATCTGGTAGTATGATAACAGTAACGCCTCAGTGCTCCCTCAAAGCGGTGCTAAGTTGAGACCACTACTGTGGCACTTCATGGAATATAGCAAAAAATGTTACCGAGAAAGCTTCACCATAACGTTGTTCAAAGCGAAAATCTCCCAAGCGAGGGAAAGCAATCCGGCCTATTCGCTGCTGATGTTTAACATCTGTACCATATGTTTGCCATTCCGAAAAAAGACGTATGCGTCTTGGATCTAGGATTGTTGAAAATTGTTGTCCCACTCGATATATGCCATTGCGAAAGTTAAACTTAGCTTTGATAGAGAGCTACTGATATTAGACGAACTTACAAAAAAAAGACATACTCGGATCAAAGAAAGACTTTTCAAAGCACCTTCATGAGCTAAAAGCGATTTCACTTGCTTCTGAGGAAGGAATTTTAAATCGAACATATGGCGCATCCCCTCTCTAACATCTATGCATTCGTATCAACTGCTGTTGATGTTGGTTCTCAAGCACTGGGGGTATCAAAACTGGTGACAACCGATTCGAGGACATCATTATGTTCTGGCCATCCTTTGTCAACCGGTAGCCTACCGATCTCATTCCATAGGGCAAAATCACCCATGCAGGCCTCCATAAAGTCATGACTACGAGAGACAAATTCGAACAAAATCTCTTTAGTTCTCAGGAAACCCCAATGCTTGGCGCATCCCAAAAAGGCACCCATCAACACAAAGCGCTCATTCAGCGGATCTCAACCAACTTTGATAGCCATGCTGAATAATCATAAGGTTTAGAAGGCTCTTTCACGAAGACGAAGGAGTATTGTTGGTATATTTCAAATTTCGTATTTATTGGTAAAATCAGTAAACAGAAGGAGGGACATTTCCACAGCTTACTTTAGCCCCCATGCACTATGGAACGACAGCCTGATGAGCTCGTCGGAATCTCATCAGTTGATAATAATAGACTTTTATTTTCATAATAATTCGACTTAAAATAATAATCATTAATAATTAGTTAGCACATTGTAAGAACTGTTGATCTCGGAAAACGTCTTATGTGACATTTCATAAGAATTCATATGATATGAACTGTATGTCCCATTTATATAACGAACACCACTGGAAGGAAACTTAATCTTGGAGCTTGCAAAAAGTCAAAGGGAAGCAATAACATACTTAGGACAAGTTGCAGTCGTCGTCAATTCGTTCCAACTAATGAAGTCAACTCCGTAGCTCTTGTGACAAGAAGCACTAATAACATTCACGTCAAGTCCCATTTCAACGAGCAGCGCATCTATGGGCAATTCAGTTCCGATTGACATCGGCAAAAGCACGTAGGTCAAACCTTGGACTCAATCATTAGGCATCAACTATACGATTGCAGTGAAAAAACTTTTGTTTTCTCATAAAATTGCATTCGAATTTCGCATAAAACCGAGGCTTCACAGAAGTACCGCCCACTCTCGCAACTCCACCCACTGCCTTAAAATAGTAGTTGCCTTAGTCACTTCCTCGATTTTCAAGCGACGAACGACTGCCATTTGCAGCGATCAGTATTTTTTTCACCAATTTTTATTGCACTCATTGAGCCCGTCTCCGGAGATGCCTTTTAAAGCTAACGATGCTAGCCATTCAGCAATGAGTCTCATAAAACAAAATTGGATGGTTCTCAGCACAACAGCACGTTTTGCTCGGAGATGGTAAGGACGACGCGAGGTGACGATGTACAGGGTGTCCCAAAATTATTTGCGCCAAAGTTCAGTAATTCTTAACGTAGAGATAATCTATCAAATTCACATTACCTGTTATTAATTAGTTGCATAAGAAGGTTTCCTTGCAATATGCATGGTTGCTGGTGTGGAACTTCCATTATCTTTCAGATGGAGGAGGCTCATTCAATGCCACTTGGAATCATTGACGCGCGAGAAGTGGAAGGGCGTTATGAAATTCTTTGGGATTTTTCTAATAACCGTATAGGTGGCTATTAAACGATATAGAAAAGAAGATTGAATCAGAGACAAACTAGGAAAAATAGAAAGGTAGAATGTTTCTGAAGATAGGACTATTAAAATGGTTCGTCTGCCAATTGGTCGGGTTCCTGGGTGAGCCATCAAAAGGAAGTCAACGGGCGCGGCCTACAGGAGTTATCGCGATGGAAGAATGTCATGCAGAAGCCTCACTACCATTCCTATCGTTTGCTCCAATCCCGATCTCAACAGACTCTGCAGGGCCAAAAAATGCAGAAAGTCGCAGACCCACTTGAGTGATGACACGCAGCCCTTCGTCGTTTTTTCTGGCCAAAAAAATTTTTACGATAAAACCATCCCTCAACAACCAAAACGTTCGCGTTCCGGAAAGAAACATCCAGCGTGTAATATCTCACAAAAAGGTTGTTATCAGAACAGTAAAATGATGTTTTCCGAGGAAATCGCTGGCAAGGGTAAGCCGCTCGTGGTTTCTTCGGTGCAGGCGCGGAAATTGACCAAGACCAGTACTCGAACAGCGTGCTGATGGAAGTACTGAAGCATTGATCAGGCTACGTTTTCTGAAACATCTCGTAGTCCCTCCAGCAGGACGCTACTCCAGCCCACAGAGCCAAGCTTGCCCGCGAGTGGTGCCGCCGACAGCTGCCCGACTTCATTGGTGAAGAGGAATGGTCATCCTGTTTTCCAGAACTTGAATCACTTGACTCCCACGAATGGTCCCTGATTAGAAGAGGATCTGTCGAGTTTGCAGTCCCAGTTTGGAGTCCTAGAATGCAAAAGCTGGAGGACGGCTGGGAAGAAATGGAGAAGGATGCCTGCGTGCCACATGCGATCGAGTCGAAAGCAAACTGTGACTTCTATTCGCGTTCACGGGGGATATTTTGGAATGCGACTTTAGTATGTTGTAGCACATAGCGTTAGCTAGCGTACATGGAAATTCCATCGTTTTTAGCAGTTGAGAAGTTTCAAATATATTGCTATAAATCGGCGCAAATAATTTTGGGACACCCTGTATATTGTGGTTGCTCAACTACGGTAAAGAGGCCTAATAGTCTTGGCACAATCTTGAAAAGAAGATTAGCCTAAAAAATGCTCTAGAAGAATGACTATGTTATGCAAGTGCAGCCTGCCTTCAGTTTGTGTCTATATAGAAAGTAAGCCTCCCCCACTTTCCTTCTTGGTTGTATCCATACTACCGAAACATACTCCATGGATGCAACTATTGGTTTATACCTTCCTTTCCCTCTTGACTAACACTTAAGACCATCAGAATAGTGACTCTTGACCATTATAGGGTGTATATCGAGATATCGTCAATGGAGCAGTTATATTCACCCCTCATTAAAACGCAATCCCAAGTGATAGTAATCTGGTGACGTCAACTACAAGCATATTTCCAAAACTCTCTTCTCCTTCACCTATTCAAGACTCCCACGCCCTGTTCCTCTCGTCAAGAGGTAAAAAAAGGACGAGGGCAGCGGGGGCATATGGGACGGAGACAATATGTTGTACGTGACAAAAGCCACAAAAGTGAAGAGCTGGAAAAATGCACTGAAACCAAGCCCTGAGCAAATACAGACCCCTCCGTCAACAGTTTCTTTTTCCGCAAGGCTTCCGGGTGGATGAGCGATTTTCCACGGCGTCTTACCCTAAGCTGCGCGCCCCATTTGACTCGAGGATTGTGCTTTCAGACGTATTCATGCCACCGAGAAACAGTTAGCTCTGCCTGAGCTTCATCTTCATCTCAGTACAAAAACTTTGTACTCTAGCTAAAGAAGTAAAGAGAATCTTCACCTTCCTTGATGGTAATCCAATACCCGATGACAACAACCTGAAGAAGCTCAAAAGTGATCAAATTCAGCATCCCACAAGGAGATAGCTGATTTAGAATTGCCCTTTTACAAGCTATAAATGCATGGCGAATCTAGATGGAATCAGTTGGTGATGGAGGCTCACAATCATGCCCTCTTCAACTTGAGTTATACTGCAAAGTCAACTATGTCAATAACACGGTTAGTAAATTTGTTTGTAGATGTTTCATGATGACTTCTACTAAGAAAGACAGCTACAAACAGGATGACTGAAGAATTAGATGCAATCAGACATGGCTACATAGGGCATTTCCCAAAAAAAGTTGTTTTCGTAGTAAACGGATGTCTGGCAACTGCCTTATTAGTGTATGGATCAGAGACCTAAGATGAGTAAAGACGAGGTTTGAACTCTAATCTTTGATAGGATTATAGTGGGTTGAGTGGGAAATGAGCGAGGAGGGGGAGATGGGGGAGATGGGCAGCGGGGTTGGGGGAGTCTTAATGCATAATTTCATCAATTTGACAAATTCTCCTTCGCATTGTCTTCTTAGCTGACGTTTTTTTAAACATTCCAGGGTAAGGAGGGTTGTACTCCCAATAATAAATAGTTTGAGAGCCGTACTCACGGAGTTATAGCAATGAAATACAACCATGCTTCAGACGATTCCAGGTATTGTAGCTTGTCAGCTGCAATCTCAATATTATAATTTCTTGCATCGGTGAACAAATAGCTGATCCGACTGTTCAACATCAGCCAAGCAAACAGTAATGCTGAGCTGATGTGGATTCTCTTAAACAAGACTGACGCAGCAACACAAACCAGTACTATGCAGCTTTGAGGGTTTCTTGAAACACTTTAACTTTTCCAGTTGAGCTCCTGATGAGATCGATGTGCGGCACAGTTCGAGAATGGTTTTTATTCTCTCCAGAAACTCAAGCAGAGGAACCGCTACTTGTGTTGGGCACGAATATTCCCGAGATTTTGCCCTAAAGAATTAGCCCAAATGACAAACGAGTGGGGGGAAAGGAAGGCCAGCTTCAGGTAACTACGATTTGGGTAATAGTTGACCAGATGGAAAAGGAATAGTATATTAATAATAAGACCTTTGAACCTATAAACCAAAAGGCTGAATGCCGACCGAATAAATACAGTCCACGACAAAAATGGTTAATTAGACTTCAGGATAGAACGAATCTGCTTTCCAAAAAATGCCATGGGCCGCTGTCGGGTCCAAAAACGGCTTAGACAGGGCGTAATAAGGGCTGGCCGACGCAGGCACTCAAGGTGGTCGTGTTATGTCGGCCTTGTTATCACTGCACAATTCAGAAGACGAGACAAGTAGTACGCTCAAATGAGAGATATCCCGACCACTCTCTCATGCAACACCCTTTCTTGCTGCTTTTCAGATGTCTTATATTTTTTGGAAGTCGGCAACTTTTGCGTTTTCTTCACCACCCTTGCACTATTATGCACCATGGCTATTTCACTCAAAATTCCTAAAAATTATCGTGAACTTTAATTGTAAGAAGAAAAAATTGATAGCTCTGAAGTGGAATAAAATTAAATCAACGTAAAACTGAAGGGGTAGCCTCGTCAAGACGGGGGCGGCAACAAGAATTCGCCCTCTTTAACCATAATTTCATTAGTGAACATCTCGAAAAAACTATCCTCCCACTCCCCCTAAACCCAGATTTTTGCGACCCAGAAAAAAAGGATTATTTATTAATCATAGGCAAATAAAAATAGAAGCAGCTGTTGGCAAAATAGTCAATGTGCAGCTCAGGAGCTCAGGAGATATTTTTCCAGTGAAATCTGTGATGAACCAAATCTCTTGTGGTTTATCCTGAGAGCTATGAAAGCCTTTCCTCTCCGCTAGGAATAGATTACTGAGCGAATGACCAGAATAGTTACGATAATAGGCTTTTCCGCCTCTCAAAGATATACTTAAATTATTTTTAGAGTTAGCTCTTTATTTATCCGTGGTTAATTTCCCCTCATCCGCTAACAGGTAATAAGCTCGAGTCAATCAGCAGCTAATTCCAGATGACGGTGTCGGGCAGTAGTAAACATCCATTTATTCAACTTCGATATCCAGCTTTTCAAAATCATCTTGGTCCCTATCTACGGTGCTACAGGAGAATAATAACGGGAAGTCACAGAAGACGAGAGGCGATTTTCGAGGATTGAACTGGCTCTTAGAGATGATATTTATCCAGAGGCGCCCTACCTTGGTATGACTCCCCAATACATATCATGGAAGGCAAGCGGGAAGCTACAACTGCTTCAGATGTGAGCTTTCACATCATTGGATGAAACTATTCGAAAAACATCCTCAACTGAGGGATCGCTCTATTTCAAATCATTTCAAGGCAGAACAGATGTCATCGGATACCTGTTAAGTTCAAGAGGACTCTTGAGCTTCCGCAGCAGAGCGGCAGCAGATATGATTAAACGGTGACCGAATTGGCGACGCCTGAAGAGGTCCGTCTAGAGCAATCGTGAGACTAAAGACTTAGCCAAGCGAGCTCCAGACGTCAAATTCAAGCGGAAGAAGCCTCAAATTGAATCGAGTCCTCTTGTGTTTTCCGAAAAACCTCACCGAAAGGCTTATCCTACTACCAGGCCTCTCATGACATGGAGGAACTACGAATTCTGTAAGCATTAGATTCAAGGCAGTGGTCTACCTTAGTGTTGCGGTGAGGTCTCAAGAAATTGAGAGGAGCATAATCGCATAAAAAGCTTCTACAGAACAAGTAGCAATTCTGCAGAATGACTGATACTCGGCAGTTTGGGGTGTCCAAGCCCTGCAGCGATTTGCAGGACGATGTATTATTAATCATTTTTTTCGAAGTGCTGGCGCACATCCTGGACCTCCCAGAGCTTTATAAGGGAAGTTATCGGACCTGAAGCGGTGACCACGGCAAGTGACTGTAAAACGGGTCACGTAGTTTTTATTGCCTTGCAACGCACATTACTCATGGAATCCATATAACTCCTTACTATGACAAGTTGAGTCACTAACACCCAGATTCGAAGGCGACTGGGACCTTCTTTCGATGTGCTGAATGGAGGATCATCCGGGACATTCTGGAGCTTTCACTGAAAAGCTCCGTCCACAGCACAGTAGCAATTACCTATTACACTCTTCCACCTACACGTTTACCCCCAGATGATATGGATTCTCAGGGAGGCAACACAGGAGGCAATCCGTAACAGAAGCCGCTAGAAACGTTCAGAATGCTGGAAGGAGTAAGGTGGTAAACGGCTTCACATACCCTCGCTAATACCGCTCCTTCAAACCCGATGACGCCTCTTCGATGCTCAGAACGTTATGCACATTTATCACCTATCCTAGGCGATGATTTATGTCGAGGTGCCCTGCTTTCCTAGCCAAACCCAATTACTCCCTAAATGGCTACGATGGTTGAGTGCACCAGAATGACAGTCGTTAATCCTCCTGCTAGTCTCTTGGTTTTCGAAAAAATATTCCGTTGACATGAATTTTGCATGAATTCCACGATTTGACTGGACAGCACTGAAGATTCCGTGTTTGTTCCTCGTACAGAAAGAATTTGGCGATAGGGATAGGCTGGCTAGAGGAACGAAAGCCCGTCTTTTTCGTCAACATCGCACGCTCTTGTCGATGGATGCCACAGGAATATCAGTCAATACAGCTGTCAAAAAGGAGATTCACAACAGAGCAGGGTTCCTACGTGGTATGTTGACAGAACCGTAACGGAGTGGTTCGTTGCCGTTCCTAGAAAGCACCGTGAGTGCTACTGTGGTGCCACAACGGCTTACTCGAGCCATGTACGAAGACTTTCTGTAGAACCTTTTAGAAATGAGCAAGCAGCAAAGAATTCATTTCTCTCAACAACACTACCCCCATGAAGAAAAGGTGACGGTCGAGAAAATCCCTGAGCTGGGCCAAAAAAAAATTTTACTTATGAATTCATTGAATCTAGTGTCTTCCATCACCTTTGCTTCCGATCCTGAGCCAGAATCTATGGGAGACCTGATAATCAGAGCCAGCACAGGAAAAAGTGGCCAACTTCCTAGGATCTTTGAAGACCTGGGACCAGAGCATCTACAGAAAAAATGCTGAAGTAAACTCAAACAGCTGAGAGTATCCCACTGAATCAAGCTTCACCTGGGTCGAGAATCTCCCAAGCTTTTCTCTGGACCCAATAATTCAGAAGTAATGGGCATATTAAGTGAGAAAGACAGATGAGAGCAACCCTAGACACCATCGGTGCCTTGCTGTAAAACTAGAGATACACCAATGGGTATCTAGAGATTGATTTCTCTCAAAAGGATTCTAGACCTCCTAGAAAACGGTAAACGGATTATCAGAAGCTGCACCAAGAGATCACAAACTTAGGAATGATCCAACAAAACAAATATCAATAATATTTGATGTATCAAGAAAAATATTCCCTATCATATAGAGACCCTAAATTCATTTTTTTAAATAGTAACAGGCTTTAGCAAGTGTGAAGAAAATTCGGAATTTTTCAAATAATCGCTGTTGAAAAATGAAAGATGTACTGGTTATCGATGGAAGGCACGTAAATCCATCCAGAATGAAAAATAATTTAAACAGCTGCTCCCCCAATAGTGAGCGAAAACATGTTGGCAAAGGGAATGCCATCCTAGCTACGAAAACGGAATGAAATTCAAATCAGGATATTTTCAGATATCAATCCGAATCGTATGAGGGCCTAGCGGTAGCAGTGGACTGCAACGATCGAATGGCAAGACAACTAGACAGGTAGAACCCCAAGAACCCTCATAACTCCGTTTGTAACAGTCGATATTGATTGATAAATTAAGCATGACAGTGACATATTAACTTATCAATGATATAAAGGTAAAGTTACCATCAGAGAAAATACATATGCTCTATATAGCATGCAACTGATAAAAAATGATAGTAGGGACAGATAAAAAGAAAAAATCAAAAATTGCTGGGAATTTCGATTGTTTGTTAGTCCATTTTGTTCAATATAATTTTGAAATCTATCTTGAACACAATACCTACCTTTTTTCTGTTTTGGAATTTTATTTCAAAACGAGATCATCCCGATCAATCCAGCCTTTTTCTATGCCATAACAGAAACAAACAAACCTGGGAGTCCTGTTCTCAAAGTTTCAAAATAATTTTTATGAGTTAAATACTTCCCATTTGAATGACTTCCCAAATTTATATCAGCTCATTTACTTACTATAACAGCAGAAGGGCCATCTCCAGACCGAATCGTGCGCAGTCGGTTTTCCGCAGAAGTGGATGTATGATGCTTGACAAAGGGGAATTTAAGAAAATATGGGCAATGGTAAGAAAACGGAAAACAAAATCGGACAGGAAACGATTAAACACTTGACAAATCTTGAAAACAAACACAGTTCTTTAATTTCAGCCTTTAAACACACACCGTGGACTAACCAAAAAAAATGAGAAGGAAGTCGAACTGTAAATAACAGAATAGGTCTCAGGTCGACCGTACTTGAAAAAAACCCTTTTCCTTCGATACTTTGTTCATTTTGTCCTCCTTGTCATCCTTCAGACCAACATTCACCGCTGGAATCAAACCTATGACGAACTTACCATGCCAAAGACGCATCAACGAAACAGATGGATGGGATGGATGGGAGGACGACCAGGAAAATATCGGATCCAGTGGTGTAGTGAGGAAAATCCAGCAATCCCAAGAAATAATCTGCTTAAAAGCACCGTATTTGATTTGATTGTGAATTATGAAGAAAATTATTTCAAGCATGTACCTTTCAATAAGCTCAACCAAGTTTCCTACGGTTGTAACTTACGCTTCAGCCTTTGAAAACCAGAATTTTACCCTAAAACGACGACTTGGAACTTCGCTAAATAATAGGAATTTCAAATATGCAATAATACCTGTAAATATATTATAAATATGCCAATCTTTGAGAAGGAACACGCTGTTGAAGCCAGAAACTCTTGAAAGTAACAGCCTGAAACAAACTCATTCAAGAATAGACAATCTCCTGAGCAACCTCATCAGAAGAAACGGAAATCTTCCTAGATACGTCAGAATTTGTGAAAACTGAAGTTCGAATAAAAAAATTGCAAAAAATGTTTTTCTCGGACTGGAAGCTGGCCAACATTGCAAATGAAAAATCAATGGGCTCGATAGGCAATGCATTGACATAGGATGAAATTGATCAGATCAGGTTGCAAATGTGATCTACCGTTCCAAAGATCAAAACGATTCGAACCTGAAACTAAGGTATCAACGACCCTAACCGACTCCCTCGCTCCCTTCTCCCCCTTCCTCCCCCCCTTTTCTTCTGGGTTCCCTAACAGTAGCCTGAGGGCTAACCACTAGCAGTGGACCATGAAGGCGGGGTTTCTGAGTCCATTGATTACTCGCTATTGGTAAAAGGAAGTAATCGCCAATAGAAAAACTGTACCGCCTCATAGACATACTCATTAAAATGCTAAAGGATTTCATCCCTTCTGTAATCTTGAAACCTCGATCTAAAAATAATTTTGGTGTTAAAAAAATCTTGCCGTCAGAGTAGCTGCAGGAATTGAAATGTCAATTTATGATCGTTTCCCATCATTTTGAAGAGAGAATATTAGAACTATTCATGAATTCCATCAATAACTATCCGCTGACTAAAGTGTACCGTAAAACTTGTTGTCGTATGAATAAGCATTTGTTCAGGAACATAGAAGAATATTGAAATTCCTAAGCATTTCCTCAGAAACACAGGAGAATATTGAAATTAATAGGCTTGATGTTTATGCTTTTATTTCGCTTTGTTATAAAAATTATTACACTTTTTATGTCTGAGCGGAGGTGGTGCATACCCGTGTGGCGCTCTGTCACACACATGGTCCGAGTATCAAATCGCATACCATGACGGCCCAGGCTATCTGAGCTTTACATCGGTCTGGGATCGGTTCAATGGTACCAGACTCGTCTGGGAGGAGAAAAGCACTGACTTGAACATCAGTCATGCGTCAGGCCAACGCAAGTCATTGTTTAGGTCGCATGCATTCAATACGTCAAGTGTGAGCCATATCCCGAAACAAGACTTGATGACGCCAAAAGACTCTATCCCTTATCCTGGGGGACCATTAGTCCTGGTGATCGTTTTTTACTGCAAATCTCGTTATAGATGACTCGATTGTATCTCGGGGAAGAACATTAGCTGAGTAACATTAGCTCAAAATGGGACTTTCGGGTAACTAAGCCAGTGCCCTACTGGTAGTCATTCTCTCAAGTGAATGAGCATAGTATTCGGTCTATGGCAATTTCAAAGTACCCATGACGACTGTGGGGCTTGAACCTGTCGCCATGAAATTCATAAGCGGCGCTTCAAAAGCTTTGTTTTCCACTAACAAAAATCAGTGTTCTCATAAATGGTCGTGGTTATAATACAAAGTGGGACCGCCCTTTTAAACAAAAATTTACTTTGCTAATAAGGACCCGAAGAAAAGGTGAACTCCGCCCTGATCGCGCCATGCACTTCGCTTGGATCTCATGGCATGAGGAGAATTTACCGTTATTCAGCTTATACAATGACGCAGCCGAAACTTTGACAATGTTTCCCTTTTCTACAGTATTATGGCAGAGAAGTGCACCAAACTACCGGGGGAAAATACTAGCTGAATGGGAGAAGATACTGATCCGAAAGACCATTGAGTGATGAATAGCCAATATACTTGCCCTACAGAAGTCATAGCACTGAAATGGAATGCTCAGGTCCAGGAAGTCGACCATTGACACGGATAATTCAAAAAGTGCTTCAATAAAAGTTATCGAACACGAGAACGAGAAACTAAGTGGGAGCCCCACGACGAGAGTGCATGAAGGTGATGAACGAAAAAATCGTACACTTGACAGGTCACGACACCTACGCGGCCTCCAACATGTCTATGAACGGGACGAACTTGTCAAGACATGTTAGAACCACTCAACTCTTACAACTCAAAGGCCAAGAGTCCTGAATGGACAAGCCCAGATACTCGTACACGCGGTGACCTTAGCTAATCCGTGCGGCGGCCGCGATGGCGACTCCTGACCAAAGCTCGCCGCATACATTTATCATATTCAATGTTTGGATATGTACGGACTATCTTTTTTGCCCAGCCATATCTGTGTCAGTTCATCATTGAGAAAAAGGGCTATCTTGCCGGAATGGCTCGAAATGAAGAGCAAAGACCTCATCAGAATGCCAAGCCTACAACAATGTTCGAAAGAGTAGCGCAAAGTCCATTATGAAACTTTTCGATTATGCAAAAGAATATATAGACATCGATGAGAAGAGATTCGTGATTCAGATGTCAGGAATCCGTAAATAGGAACAGATAAGTATCGACGGGCTGCCTCCACTTCTTCTACTTCGCGAATTCCATGGTTTGAAGCCACCATCTCATTCCACCTTTCTACGTTTTTTGTGAATTCCGCCATTTTTCATACTGACGCCAGCTGTAATCATCACTCCCATACTGCAGGCTACAAATCAGCGGAACCTTTCGCCATCACGTAGCAATTCTACAGGAGAGATTTGTGATGCCAAGCATTTGAGTCGTTCCAAAGGACGTTACCCATTCAATGAATGTTACGTCTTCGAAGTACAAATTGAGGGCAACTACGAATGAGAGGCTTTGTTGGAAAAGGAATTAGATTCGACTAATGAAGAAGTAGTGGTGACACCATGATTGCTCAAGGGAGTAGGTATTCCTCCAATTGCGATGAGGTACGACGGTAGTATGTGGGCGATTCACCAGGATTTGATGGGAATAACTAGAGATACTCAGGAAATAAAGTGCATAGCAGCTACATATACGGGTCATCTGAGCAGCGGCTAGCACTCCTATCCCAAGAACGGACACTGATGTTCCCTAACGCCAACCCATTGTCATTCAGCTAGCTACTCGAATAGGGAAAGCCGTAATACGAGAGGATTGGGCAAGCAAATGCAGCGCAGTCGACAGGGAACGAAAGAACAGTTTTATAATGGCTAGCCGAATCCTTCCCAGCCTTGAGTACTTATGGATGACATGGATGGACTGAGTGGTAAGCCATGCATCCAGCTTCCTTGGAAATCGCAGTTTCCAAAAGGCTCATTTGGCTAACACAGTGGCAACCTCATGTACCCGATAACGTTTTCGTCTTCTTTGAACGGAAGTTGGAAGGTTCAATGCCCAACCGGTGGGTAAAATTGATCGGGCTCATCCCATGTATGTCTCATAAACTAATTAGCGTTACTTCCACAAACCTTTTAGAGTACAGCTTTCTATTAATGCCTACTGCACTTTACTGCATTTGTACCTAACAATATTTGTATTGGGCACAATCTACTCAAATAGAAAAGAGGCGGACTTCAAAAATAGATTATATGTGCACTTAAATGTGTGTTAAATAAAAAATACTAAAGTAGGGAGTATACTTAGTTAGCAACGCCGTTGGCAAATACGTGGGCGATGGTTCGAGTTCTTAACATTAGGGATGTAGATAGACTTTGACGCCGATCAATCTCGTTTGTGGGATGCGTCACAATCTTCGACTTCCACCCAGAATCGCTGATGGTTTGAACGCTTGGAGGAAGGGATGGGAGTCTTGATCGGCGTGGGCGAATATCGATCCGCGACTCGATACCGAGACCTCGTGTGTGTGGTAGTGCGCCACTTGCCATTCACCACCTCCACCTCCCAGCAGTATTAACTACTGTCAGTCAAAGGCACAGTTTACGATAATCCTGGAGTATCTAGTTTCAGACCAGTAACGGAAGTGACGGTTCAAAATAGTGCAAAAGGGGTGAGGAAAACGCGAAACACGGCCACTCAGAGAAATATAAAACTTATACAAAAAGTAGTAAAATTAAAGGTTGGACGAGAATGTGACGACAAGGGTTGCATGGAACGCATACTTGGACGAGCTGTGCAAATGTGTTGCCATTGCGTACAGATGGCTACAGTAAGCTATCTGCGTTCCGAAGCGAATGGAGCTCTACAGCTCTACAACTCGTTCCGTAAGAACTCGTCCGCCTCTGGGTGTGCATGTCGGCTAAGCCAAAAGGGCTTCGTGGGAAATTTCGGAAACCACTTCTACCGTGAACAGCGCCTTTCATATTTCTGAATGAATTTGAGCTCAAATTAAAAGCTGGAGTATTCCAAAAGGAAACAAACAATTTGTCAGTAATATTTACATGTTGTCTGCACAAAAACCTAACCATGCAGGGAATAAGTTTCTAGATCTAAATTAATACGCAGAAATATGCAGAACTATTCAGAAGTCACTCAAAAGAGTTGAAGACGAAAGAAATTTGACTTCACTTTGATATAGTTCTTGTGCAAACGCAAAAATAGCTACCGTAATCATTACATAGTAGTGATCGTACTTGTTTTTTCCCACCTGCCCTTCATGACAAAGCAGTCAGAGCTTTTTGGTGAGGAACTAGAGACTATATTTACGTGGGGACATTTACGGGGAAAAAATGGATTCATTGACGCGAGATTATGTCCGCTCTCTGATCCTTTTGATAAATATATCTGAGAAGGTACTATACGACTCTACTCTTTGATTCTTTGAATAACCTCCAGCTCTTTCTCAAATTAGAACATCCTTAGCCCTATGACGACAACGCGGATTTCGACGTGACGCGCCCATGGGACCATGCTCCCGGGTGGGTGGCATTATCCCAGGAGAAAATTCACTCACTGACTTACTGAATTTATCAATTGGTACGAAACAAGAAAGTGTGGTGGCACCCAGATTTGGGTGCCAATGTCCCATACGACAGTCATAGTGACACTCACAGGTGGGTGCCATTGTCGTCAAAGGGTTAACATGCCATGATCGAGCCCGCAAATCCAAAACATCCACATAGATCGATCGACATTTTGAAGAGAAAAGCTCAAATTGTCGACCAATGTCGGCCTCAATTTAGGCTGTTAGAGCCGCTTTTATGATAAACAGAATTACAAATTTGTTTATAATATTGGTTAATCGATGAATGCGGGTAGTTAGTCAGTAAGACAGCCAATAGTTCTAGACGGGTATTTGGTTTTAGAGGTGAGTATTGACAAATCCTTTTCTGGATGCGACCTATAGTCATCATTAGCTCAGCCTTATAAAGCATGTGACAGATTCCATGATGTCATAGATAGCAGATATGTGCGTTGAAGTATGTACCATGCAATAGTGTTCGAAATGAAGTTGACCCCATTTAATAGAACAGAGAGAGATAGGAGGCACTGTCAGGCACAAAGGCAAGGGAGAAAAATGAGGAGCTAGGGGAAGCTTGAAACGGCAATAAAATCTTAGAGAGCTATAAAACAAAACCAGCTGATCTCGGTAGTCTTCTTGTTCGCTCATCATAAACGAGGTGTTTCGGCCTACTTTGAAGTGTTTAAGTTCCACTAAAAAAAAGTAGGTGAAAATAGCGCCTCCTACAAAACACAATTTGAGCTACGCCTTGAAAGTGGCGGTGAAAACGGGGCTGCTACGTGGGTGTGAAGAATTCGGCCATAATCGAAGCTGTAACATGAAATTATTCCTTCAATAACGTTTTTGCATAACCCATTTGCTTTTATGTTTGCGAATGTTCGGCCCATTTCTGTTTCACTTCGATTTCGACTAACCAACCACCAACCACTGCTTTTGCGGTCTCTGATGCATAGAGGGTTCTCTAAGAGGAATATGGGGGATAAGCAGTGCCTCGCCCCCAGGCAACTCTAACTTTAATTGAGTATTGCTCAAATTGTGTTCGTCCGCTGAATAACTGAAGCAAAGAGTGCCTAAGGGATAAGGATCAAGTGTAGTTCTCGACGTTAAACGATCCCGTCAGTAGGGACGCGCCACCGCCATCGACTTCCATTTAGGATCGTAATATCGTATAGTAGTATAGTATCGCATGCGTATTGAATACGTATGTGGCCGACACAACACCTTGCACTGCAGCCCATGTACAAGTCCGTGCTTTCGCCGTCCCATACGAGTCTGGTATCTATTAAGTGACTCCGAAAAGATAAAAGGCTCGATTGCCGAGGCGTGGATCTTGATAAGGGATTCAAACCAAAGGATATCATCTCGTTATACGAAGCAGCGCTTGTGAATTACGGTAAATACACCACCGGGAACTAGGGCAGGCTATATAGATCTCAGTATTGCAATTAAAGGCACAGTTCACGATAATTTTGAGGTACCCCTTTTTATTCAAAAGTCGGAAGCATAAGTCGCGAATAGTTCATCGGTAGTTAAGGAAGCGAGAGAATTCTCCGATTTCGAGAAAAATATGGACCCTCAAAAGTAGGGAAAATAGAGGTTGGACGAGATTGCCATGACGGAAATGACATGGAAGGGGTATTCGGACGAGATTTCAGCTATTGCAACTGCGCAAAGAGCTGACTACATCAAGCCAGAACTGTACAAAACTACCCTTCACTGTCGTTGTGGGTCATGACAAGTTGTTTGAACTTCCAACATCTGCTCCCTTGTGATCAGGGGTAACGGAACTTCTCCCCGATTTTTCCTTGACTGGCTTGCTTTTTCATTGGATTTTATCGTTTTTTCTTCTGTTTCTTTTTAGTTTTCATGTTAATTAGACTTGATTCATTAACATGACTCCTCCTATACAAACGACGCTTATGACCGCATTGGAATTGAAAAAAGCGACTAGCCAATTCAAATAATAAAGGACTCCCTACCTCATAAATTGCGCGCTCCAATCTTCCATCGCAATCCTGCGATAGGCGGCGGGTGCGGGTGCGACGCCGTCTTTGGGGAGAAGTTCCCGGACCCTTGTGATCGGTGAACCTCTATAATGCCGGTGAAACTCGTCCGAGGATACACACGGGCCAATTTTTGAGCCTTTAGAACTCCCTAACTAGGCCGTTCCCCGACCTAATAGTGCCAAATATGATATACGCGGAGGCCTCCAATTCATCCTGTGGGGAATCTCAGAGACCATTTTTATTGTGATTTCTGTGCCTTTAAGAAGTGTGACTACTCAAAAGCATTCGTATTCGTTACGTAGTTAAGGTTGTGCGTTTTGTCCATAACTCAGCAACCGAGTCACGAATTTCTCCCTTCCCTTTCATTGACTATTTCTGACCTACAAAACTAAAACCAGCAACATAAAGAATGCGGCACGCGTTGCAGGAAAAATTACAGGGACTTCTAAAGTAAAGATTCTTCTCAAAAAAGAAAAGTCTCTAGACTCAACGTCATAGCCAAAAAAATCAACCACTAGTCACGTAACTCTTGCACTCGCCTATCCAATCAAAACAAAAAAAAAAATACCGCTAAAAAACTCACCTTGCACCTTGCAGTATTCTAATGGGCGTGACCAAAGACAGTATATGGGAAGGATCACCGACATAAATGCTCCTCCAACGTTGTTCCCTCATCTGCAAAGAAGGGGCCTTAAAAAAAAGTGTGGGGTAGTGTGGGGTGCTTCAGGCGCCTACACGATCATTAGTATCGTCCAATGTGGCTGCTCCTGTTCAACAAATGCTTTATGAATCCATAAAATCATATTTTATTTGACAAAAATCGTAATAAAAGACACGTGGTGAACGATGTATAGCAAAGGAGTATATGAGACCAAAATCACCAAATTTTACAGAAAATACAAAATTCTGAGATTGAAAAACATGTGCATGTGCGGAAAGGCTTTGCGGCAATACTTCAACAGGTAAGTAAGACAGTGTTAAAACAGTTACCTAAAAAAAGATCCAATCATCAGGAAAGAATGCGAAAGAAATCGAAGTTCATAGTAATTTCATCCTAAAAAGCGTTAAGAACGAAACAAAGAGAACCCCACTTAAATCAGCCAATAAGAAATGAAAAAAACTGAATCTGAAAAAAACGTGAAAGTGATAAGTGAGCAAATACCATATCCTCAATTGGTTCATAAAAGGAAAGTCCAGTCCCGGCATGATTCTTAAGAAATTCATCATTTCATGGGAAACAAAAGGAAAACTTTTCTCATATAAAGAGTCATCAGACAGCTAAATGACGTAGTTAAGCTTTCCTTTGTTTTTCCTCAGAAAAGGTGAGCATTCCGAACGTCAGCCCTGCACATAAGGACGAAAGGTGAAGGTCACCGTAGAGCCAGTCAGTTAACCGTCAAAAAACTTAGAAAATTTGACAACAATTATGATAAAGAACATATCATGCAATATATTATATTTCAAACGTAAAAAAAACAATCAGAAATGCATGCAAAAAGTAAAACAATCTGATCAAAGCACCCTCGACAATATATAGACAATCACCCATCGGAACAGCTCCGACTATATCAACCAGTCACTTCCCTTTTGTTCCTTTTGTTTTTGCTCCCCTCGATTTCGATGCTTTCGGTGCCGCATCGGAACTCGCTTGCCGTTTGTTCCGCCGATGACCTCTTCTTGGCCCTCCCAAAGCGCTACCTGGATCGGCAGCAGCTGTGTATGGAGGAGGTGGTTCTACCACCAGCACCGTAGACACTGGTGGAGCGGAACCGGTTGGGATCACCGGTGCAGGGGGTGCCTGCGGAAGAGGTGGTGCAGAAGCACGCGTACGACTTGATGATGAGGGCTGCTGCGCACTTGGAGCACTCGATCGTGGGGCTGCACTGCTGGACGTTGCTCCTGGTAGCGCTGCCCTGCTTCTGTGCCGACGTTGACGCTAAATTCGAATTGGTGAAACTTCAATCGGGTTGAATGAGCCCAATTGTAAATGAAATCAAAGGGCAAATTCGAAAAAAATCAAAGCAAGTCAGCAAGAAAAGTTTTCAAATTCAGCACTTACTAACGAGTAACTCATCAAGGAAGAAAAAATAGATTAGACTTTGCCTTTGCATAGCTCCAGTCTCTTGCTAACAGCAATAAACATAAACAAACTCACAATCAAAGTAGATGGCCTCGTTAGAGTCTGATAAAGATTCAGTGCCGGTGGTTTGTTCGGGTTTGTACTCGGTGTATGAACAGCACAGCATTTGATGAACAACGCCATCAGGACGAGAATCACTAACGCGCCAAAAACGACCACCCACCATTTTTCCTTGAAAAAAAGAAGTAGAAATTGAGTATAAGCCTAATCTCGAGTCTGTGGAAGGAAAATAAACACTGACACATACCTGTACCCATTGTGTCACTGTCTCTATGGTCTTCTTATTGAATAGCAAGTTCTTTAATCGAGCGAGGGGGCCATTCGCATCGACACTGCGGCATTTACGGAAAATATCACAGTAACCTAGAAAGGAACAACTTACACATTAGTCACCAAAGCAAGTCAGTCACCAGTTGAAAAGAGCCTATATAACAGAAGTTTTTAACTCCTTTATAAAGAATAGAATGATTCGACTGCTACTGAGTCAGGAAAAGTTTTCCTGTAAAGTTTTGCACCGCGTAAATCACTCAGAAGGTTCAAGTATTAAAAGCCGGCTCGAGCCAGCAAAGTCCCCCATTTAGCGGTGCCAGTCTCGCTTAAGAATTGAAAATTCCGTGCTGCACATTGGCTATCGTCAATGAGTCATTATGTGGGCAAAGTACACGTTCAGATGCCACCAAGACTGTTCGCAAAAAGTTGCATATGAAAAAGTCGGATCTCAGAAGATTGATGGGATTGGATTGCACTTTCCAGTCATCCTTTCGCCTCTATATCAACCCCACCACTCCCATCTTTCCAGCAAAAGAGCACTTTGGATCTGGACACACTCCATTACGTGCAAGATCACATCTTCAATCCCACACGTGTGATTTGATCGACATTTTCGCTTCAAAAAGCCCTCATCTGTTAACGTCACTTTACTGCTCCCGAACAGAATCATATCAGAAAACACCATAGTTACGACCCTTGCACCTATCCAGCGCGGACGCGTACGCCCCAGTTTATCGACCGCTGCCCTACATTAATGTGCGACCATGCGTGATGAATCTCATCGCTTCCATAAAGCGTTCCAACTTCAACCGAAACTGTACGAATGTTATGAAAATAGTCGAACCTTTGTAGTTATTACAGGGTGATCCTGGGTGTAACACAAGACCACTCTTTCCTTTCCTGCCTTGCTGAACAAACTCAGTGAATATTGTTCTATTGGAGGCAAATTCGGGCAGGTTTACGCTCGAAGTGCATTCTGAAGAAAATACTAAAGTGCTACTTAAACGGAAAATAAAAAGCAACAATCAGACAGCGAACAAAATGTATAAAAAATGTGAATATTAAGTGATATGTAAAAACTGACACACAATGAGGTGGTCAAAGCCCCAAACTCAAAAAAAAACGGATGATAGTTTGAAAAAAAAATTCACTTTTAAGCCCTTCGCTTACTTTTTTTTGAAAACCTTTCAAATGATGAACTATATAATGCACTTTATAAGCTTCAAACTTTGAACCAGCCAAAATAAACCCACTTCCATCCTTGATACAAGCTAGGAAGCACAACTCTTCAGGTCTCCCTTCCGTGAGGAAACAGTCCTTCAGTCCAACATATTCACATATCGATCCATTACAGCTACCGTGTGAGCAAACCTACAAGCAAGTTAAAAGTGCCATATTTATTTCAGTGGGGTTCAAATCGAGACAGATGTCCCGCACACCTTAGTACTGTCCTGGCAAGGCAACCCGTCCTGTTTTGGTGGGGACGGGGGGCACTGAGCACTAAGTCCATTACACCATTGTGTTTCACTACATTCTGATTCCTTCAAAAAGAATGGTACAGCTCTGGTGAGCCAGAAATATAGAAAAGTAATAATAGTTAGCACCATAACCAGTAGTGAAAAATGATTTGTGAAGCATTATGTTCTTACATGCCGGCAAATCTTGTAGTCAAACTCTTGATGCAGGGAGCAAGTCTCGGAATTGCAGCAGTAGCCCTCAGATGGGGAACATTTAGCTCCGGTCTGAACAATCGAATATATTAGCAAAACACCTAGAAACTTTCATAACACTAAGAATACATATCCCTCGCTTTGATTTGACAAAATGAGCGAAGCACAGGGGCGAGGAACATCGAGGTGCCAAAAATCTGCTTTAAAACATTTCAGAAACAATTAAAAGATTTTTAAGTGGTTTTAAAATTTTCCAAAAAGATGCGGCCATAATTATCGAGCATAACGGGAAATCCTATATGCAGAGCTTGTGTGTAAAGAACAGCATTGGTTGCCATTAGCCCGAGTAAATCATCATCTCAGTTTGAACCATATTTCCTCAATGGACACTGAATCTCCAACCATCACAGCACAGATTTTCCCCGCACCAGAATAATAATTACGTTTCTCAACGTTATCGAGACACGTGCCCACTTATAATTTTCCATGCCATACCCTGACTAAGCAAACAAAACCCTAAGAGTCATATCTCCCAATCGTCTCAGACGTTCGATATAAATTTTGCGTCAACATGACAGTGAATAGCGCAATAAGCCTGCATTACCAAAATTAAACAAACACCATGGGCTCACCTTTCGTTTACACGGCCCTCCACTCAAACTAAAACCGTTCCGCGCTGATTCGTGAGGCGTACAGCATTTATCGCCCATTTGGTCACAGTCTGCTTGAGAGAATCCACAATCACATTCTTCGCCGGGTTCATGGATTTGATTTCCACAGAACGCTGATGTTCTCTCTGAAAAAGCAGTACATAGACCATTAATCAACAAAAAATATTTCGAAAAAATGATAAGAACTAAACAGAGTGATTCCTCAAATTATACTGTTTATACAGCCATGGTCTGATTGAATGCGCAGAAATTCTTTAAAAAAACAGAATTGATTTAACAAACGTCAAGTAAAAACAAAATGGACCGAGAAAAGGGATGGAATGCATAAAAAGGTGAAGAATAAGTGAAACTATAAAATGCTGTCCAACCTTGGAAGCAATTCCGTTTCATCAACGCTCCAACAGGTCCAGCATGACGAGTGGGATCAATGGGCACGGACTGTAGTACTACATGCAGAACGCTCGAGATATTGGCCACGGAACATGGCGAGAACTTCGCATTGTTCACCTTGTCTCCAGATGTTGCCGATGCAAACATGATGAAATTTCCGTCGGGCAGACCCGGTTGACACTCTACAACATTCATCAATGCTCCATGGAAATACGGACAAGAATACGAATAAAACTTCAAACCTATAGGAAAATCATGAGGTGAGCCAAAATTGTGTCCGATTTCATGAGCAAGCGTCAACTGAGAGACTCTTGTAGGTACACGATTGCCGTAGTTGACCAACGTCACAATCCCTGTATTCAGTGAACGAAACACCCAGCCTCTCGAACCCTCGTTGTAACGCTGATAAATTTGGCAGATGCCACCCGCCGTATCTGAAAAACAGGAAGAACATCGTGAAGCTCACTAAGCACAACGCGAATATCTCAAATTCCCAGCTAGAATTTACTGTTTAAGGTCAACTTAGATAACGGTGAACTTACTGTATTGTGGACTTGCTACCCATGCCAATCCTAGGGTTCCACCAACGAAATCACGAAAAGTAAGTGCATAGGCAAGACAGAAGGCTGAATGGTTTCGCTGGGAATTCAGATTGAGGAAATTAGACACGTCCACATTCTCTTCACAGAACGGGTTGTCGCTACCCGGCACGGGACGGCCACGATCACAGGTCTCTGGTGTATAGATCTGTAAGATGAACATTTTTGATGATAGCCCCAACTTCTAAAGACCGAAAATGAAATCGCTTGTAAGGTCTAGATGAATGAGTAAAGCAAAGTAACCAGAACTAACCGAAGTTCTTTGGATCACAAAATGAAGTCCTTTGATGCCGTTAAAGTTCGTTCCTTCGTAGATCTCATTCACAGCTTTGATGTGGTTATAGAATAGGCTAACGATTTCTTCGCGAGTTCTGTAAAGCATTGTTTTTTAGTGATTTCCATGAAATTTCCAATTTGTTATCATTATTTTGACAAAACGACCCCCTATGTCCACAGGTGAGTAAATAGACGATTTCTAAGACAATAGGACGACCAGCAAAGTGACATTGTAGTTCCTTTTCTACTCAAAGTAAACTTTGTTTAAGCTTAACGATAATCCGAGAAAAAGATTCTGAACAAATAAACTTTTGTGCGTCCCTTCCAAAATAAACATAGTGCATTTTCTACTCATCAAATGCACCATCACCTCACGGTAAACAATTTGGGCAGGGTAAATTTAACCGGGCAAACAGTATGCCTTTTGTGATCTAACGTGAGTAATCCCTTACCTTGCGATGGCGTGAAGCACATTTTAGCGTTGTAAAACGAGGTCATTGCACCGTGGAGATTAGGTATACGACCATGGAGGGAAAGATTTCCTTTTTCGCTGTTTCTGCACTCTCTGCCCTCATTTCTCTCTTCAATCACCACTCCCCGGTTTCTTAATTCAGTCTTCCTCACGAAGCAGAATGGCCATCATCTTCATAACAGTCATTTCCCACAGCAATTTGAACCAATATGCTAATCTAAACTAATCCATTCACGTCTCAAACCAGTTGTATTCTTCCTGAAGTCACCCCTCTCCCTGAACTGTATACTCCACACTACACGAGTTACACTTTAGGAGACCCGATTCAAATGTCAACACATGAAAAACCATTAAAATGTAAACCTCTTTAACCTCGCTCACAATAACCACAAAGAGCGGCCTATGCAATCCGTGACTAACACCTTACTTGCCCTACTTTCACAAAACACGATCACCGACCAAACACGTGATGTTCTAAGTATTTTAAAACTAGTAGAATTTCAGAGTAAAAAATAGTAAGAGGTTTCTAGAAGTCTAGTCCCATTAACATTGATTTCATGAAGCTTTCTATAATTTCCGAATAAATTTATTCTGAGCGACGTGGACTGTGTAAGACTTCGGAGCACGAAATAAAAAAATAACTGAGGACCATTTAAACCCGGTAATTGGATGCAGCTGAGTAATTCACAAAAGTGATATTTTGTTTTTGAAAAGCGCTATGTCGATAGTGAAGAAACGGACAAGTCCTGAAATGGCAAAGCGACTGTACGGTACGGTTCCATCGGTGCCGACGCTCTACAACTTGGTGAAGACGCACAAAATTCCGGCAACAACAAATACATTGTTCCTCCCATTGGATGAAATTAAGACGAGGCCGATTATCGCATCTTGTGGTGGACCAGCAGACGGATTGAGCTGGCTTTTGGTCCGTTTGCTCTCGCCACTCTTGCGATACGTGGGAGCGCACATTGTTAATGTTGAAGAATTCATTTTGTCGCTTCACCAATGTCCACTACCGAAGGAGGCCTTCTATGCGAGCTTCGATGTAGTATCCTTATACACGGACGTAAATAACGCGGGAGCAGTGCAAGCTGTGCTATCTCTCATCGAGGATAATGAAGACCATATCACGATGATGGGATTTTCCGCCAGCGAAATTAAGGAACTCATCGAAGCGGCACTGGAATGCAACATTTTTTGCTTCGACAATAAGTTTTACAAGCAAAAACGAGGCCTTGCCATGGGTAACCGTATAGCACCTGTGTTAGCAGTCATCTTCTTGGACCACATCGAGAAGTCATCATTAACTAGTGGAATTCTGTTCTACAAACGTTATATCGATGACGTATTCGTTATTGGAACAGCAGAAGAAGATCTTGTGGAAACACTGAAGAGACTGAATTCTCACGATGCTAACATAGCCTTCACAAGGGAAGATCCAGGGAGAGATGGTTTTCTACCATTTCTCAATACAAAAGTACGGATTAGTGAAGGTTACAAGGAACACCTGTGGTATCGAAAAAATGCTTCGTCGAACATCTTGTTGCATTCCAGAAGCGCGCATCCTGTTTATATGAAGGCAAACGTCGTGCGGAATCTTCTGCAAACGAAGAGGAAGCTTGGAACACGAAGGGATTTAGTTGTTGATGCTAAAGTAGAAAGTATCCTCAATAGCAATGGATACTTCGAAGGCAACACGAAGACCTGGGTCCCATACAGAACGGCTGACGGTGTGAGCCTCATTCTGCCTTTTGTTAATGACAAAATGGCACGTGAGGTGAACCACGTCGTGAAGAACTCCCAGCTTCCCATTCGACTCGTTTTCCGACCTCCCCCTACACTGAAAGATCTCCTTACATCTTCTCGAATCTACGAAAAACGGTGTCGCGAGCAGTCTTGTCGCTACTGTACAACTGAAAAGATCTGCGAGCTTCAAGGCACCGTGTATTTGATTCAATGCAGAGGGTGTGGAGAGAAGTACGTGGGGGAGACCGCAAGACCCCTGAAGATCCGCCTGGACGAGCATAGAAGAGCGTTGGCCAATCCCGCTGCCTACCCACACAGCAGCTTTTCCAGGCACCGTACACTCAAGCATGAGAAGGAGAACGCTCCATCTTTCGATGTGAGGGTTTTGCATAGATATTTGGTACGGCCACTGGAAAGGAAAATCATGGAAGCACGGGAAATATACCGTATCAAGCCGGAAATCAACGCAAAGGAGGAGATGCGTGACCTCCTGAGACTGATTGAATGATCATACTCTGTCGCCTCAGGAGAAGAGTGGAGTTCCATTTCTCTTTCAAGTTCCCCGCTAATAGGTCCACTCCCCTCTTCCCCACTATTTCCGGTTGGTTTGATACGATATGATGTGTTCTATGTAGTAACTGATTGTTGACTGATTGTTTGCAACTATGTATTGTGAAGTGTTTGCAACTATGTATTGTGAAGTTAAGGTCTGAAGAAGGCATTATATGCCGAAAGCTAACCAATAAAGTGGAGTAACAAGAGCTTCGAAAATACACATGAAAAACAAAAAGTGATACAATAAAAACACCAACGTGATTCGCTTTCAAACACCCACCTTATCGGATCATTGTTTCCCTCCTTTCTTTTGATGTGCTCGTAAAGTTTATGATCGGCTTGAAGATACAGGGAACATGTCCTCACTGTGTACAATCCATTACTGTCCCTAGTTGCACGTTTTGAACGGCCATGCCTGAAGATAAACCGACGTCAAAGCTTCGCTGATTTTTTTTATGCAATGCCCAATCGATAGCGACATAAATCACTCTAAAAGGTCACATCGAGAACCAGAAAACGTGTGTATTAATAGCAGCCATTGGTCACGAGAAAAACTGAGAACTACGTTCGAACTAGTGCAACCAAATACCAAAGAACATTTTTAATGAATCATTACAAATGCTATACCGGAGAATATTTGACTTTTCAAGAAAGGCGATTGCTGAAAATCAACTCCTGTAGACCTTGAATGAGTGAAGGGAAGGAAAGAAAGAGGCACCAGAAAAAAGAGGAGAGCCTTTGATCAAGCTGTCACGAGAATTGTATTTACACGGTTGGTTTTATCGGACAGTCACAGAAAAATCGTGAACTGCTGACGAAAAGCCCAAGAAATGATTTCGAACATACATTGTCACGTAATTTGTGTACACATCAGGAGGAACTTCGGCTGCACGTTGTATCCGCTCCATATCACGCTTCACACGATCATCCAGACCACATGAATGCAAACCAACGTCGCTCGGATCTGCAGAAGACGCCGACCTGGAACGGCGAGCTTGTATTTTCCGCTATGAGGTACCAAGAAAAGAAACGACATTGCGGCGTCTTTCAAGTCGGATCCGAACCTTTTCACACGCATCTTCCTGTGGTTAATGTCATCATCACGATATAAAATCGAATGATAATGAGAAGGCCGACTATCGTAGTCGAAATACTTCGCTGCCCTATCCACACTGTATGAATTACCATCTCCAGTTCGGATGTGACCTTCGAACACACCATCAAGAATCGATCCATACACTTTGGATCCTGGGTCATCTTGAAAAAAGAAAAAAATGCTACTTCAACTATGATGCAAAACGGTTAAACAGAATTCTAGTTTGAATGAAATTTTTAGTTAGAGTGATTATCGTGTTCGATCAAAGCAAATATGTTTGAATTCTAGCCACAACTCAATATTCTGGATGGCTAGAAAATGTGTAAATGCGTTTCAAAAAAAAAGATCTAGATATGAAGCAACAAAACTGAATAATGGATATCCAAACAAATTTTGCGAAAGCTCATGTAAAAATGAAAAAAAAAAAACAAAAAGATTCCAAAAACCAACCTTTGACGAATCCTTCGTAGAGAAACTTATGAGGCTCTATATCCTCATATCGACCATCTTCATCTAATATATGATCCGGATGAAAATGATCATTTAAAGGATCGAGTGGCAATAGAATTAAATGGAATGTCCTAAAAATCGGAAACATATGATACTATGGTTGAAAGTGGTATGTATGAACAATACATGACCATATTTTTGTTCTAATGAATAACTGCTTCGTAATGATCGTATGTTTGTAGCTTCACAAGCACATTTTGACCTACTGTTGCCCAATAATTCGTCTGCTTATGATGCTACACCCCAGAAGTGAAAATTTGATGGAAAAAACTCTTATTGCGAACCATTAGAAGAACAACAACAAAAAAATAAACTAACCTATTATATGCGAAAAACTTAAGGTTCAAAGGCTCTCCGTAACCCGACGAACGTTTTCTCCGGATTGTGTTCACAACACGATAATTCAAGGTTTCATAATTATCGACGAAATTATTCAAAGGATATACTGTAAGATGCGAAAATTAATTCAAGTATACCTGACGATAAATCAAAATTACACTCAATATTCCTTGAAGACTAGTAACATATATAATCAAGCTCACCTATTGGAAAAAACGAAATAATACAAAGAAATAAATGAGGCAGCATTTCCACTTGAGGATGAAAGCGAAAGATGAAACCCTTTTGAATGCGTTCTTCTACTGCCACTCAAAAAGAATCCATCGGGTCTACGGATCGAAATGACCTAAAAACAAACGGGCTCTTACAACATGGCATCGACATTAGACGATAGCAAGCGGTATAAAATTCAACACATCATATATTATTCAAGTTAGGAACGCGGAGAATGTATGCCAAGGTACTTCATCAATTCCTAAACGAAGAGAAACAAAAAGGTCATCGGAGGAAGGCGCATACACAAAGCAGCATGAACAGGAATTTCAACTGCCAAGGACAACGAAACCTCTGCAAGTATCGAAGAATAAAGGGCAGCATAACGAGGCCTAGCTCTACTCTCATGTAGACGATCCAATCGCTGCTACAACCCCTCAAAAACAACTCTTGTATATGATGATTGTTGTCAGGTGCTACTTACCTACTACTTAAAACACCATCCCATAGAAGAAACCAGTTTTGAGGAAGTGTCAAAAAACAAACCCATTGGCAGGCCAAGAGGTATCGTTGCTGTTTTCATTACCTCAATTAATGCCAAAGCAGCAATGAAAAACAACATGAGAAATGACATGTGCCATGGGTTAAAGAATTCAGGGAGTTCAAAGGGAAGAGGGAACAGGTGTCGATCTACACCAGAGAAAAGATTACTCGAATCGCGGACTGTAAAGGTTCCTGAGAAAGGAAGTCATAAAAGTTGTAAGCGACTGGGAGAAGGTCGTTCGAGGTGAGGAACGCAGAAAAGTGTAAGATGCGTGTGTATAGCTTGAAATTCATTGAAGACTTGGCTGAGATGGGAGCTGATTACACAAGTAAACACCTTTTCCCAGTAACCCGCTGAAAACATCACGAATTGGAATGCATGTGGAAATCAAAATTAGAGTCCCAGCTTGTGGATTTGTGAAACAAATTCCTCCAGAAAAAGTAAAACTAAATGAAAGCGAAAAAGCTTTGAGCTGAAAAAACGGCTTCTGTGAGGAAGAAATGATCTTTCAACTTATGAACAAACATAATATGCCATACCGTAAGAATAAGGGAGGGATAGAAAGAAATGCCTAATTCCCTTTAGGGTTCCTTTGTTTCCCTGAGTCTTCAAAAGGATTAGATTATTATGGACCAAAAGAAGACTATCACTACAGTTTGAATGAGGCTTTGAATTGTCAGCATAAAGCAGCTCATAAATGCTGAGGATGTGTCGTTCCGCTAGTTTCACGCTATCACAATTGCTATTTCATCGAAAACTCGTTCGATTCCTGCGTTTCGTTCTAGCCTAGCCACTTATCTTTGAACGCTAAACAGCTTCCTTTAGAACGTTGGAATCGTCATTTCCAACCCCTACAATTATACTGTTCATGTTGATTTCACATTCCCCTCCAAATCGTCCCCACTCCGAATGAACTCGATTTTTCGTAATAGTCTGGCGTTGTGCAAATAACTATGAAAATTTATATAGAACCTTGTTGTCATGCATATTTTGTCTTGAGCTTTTCTTGACGGATATCGAGTTAGCCATCTAACAAAAGCGACATAAGTACAAAGCAATAGCAGCGGCTTGGGTATGGATACCTGCTCGACTAAGTGGGCGAAAACCGACGTCAACACACAAGAGTGCTAAACCTCCTTGGGAGAAGAAAAGACAACTCTACAAGGATACCGATGGTTTCTCAATAAGTTGCCCAACTCGCCTTCCCTACAACGAGTTAGTCTTTTTCATTACTTCCTTTTAAGGAAAGAAAAATGGCTTAACGATCTAACTGCTGCCAGCAATGTTAAATAAGACTGATTGCAAAAAGATTTGAACGAGTAGTCATAGAACTACTTTTCCGTAAAGAACAGTAGCAGTTGTATAGAATGAAGAACTTTCAAGTATTTGGCTCGAGCAAACAGCAAATATCACGAAAAACAGTAGCGAGAAAGCATAGCTCCAACGGGACGTCAAGTGAGAAAACAAGTGAGAAAGCAATGACCAATTCAATATTTACTGCCCGTAAACTTTTTAGGTTGCACTCCTTAAACGAGAGCTTTTTATGCTTTCCTTTGTTTATGTCGAACGAGTTGTTTGTAATATGGGTCAACAGAATAGCTCATCAGTAAAATGAGCAGGGAAGAAAGAAGGGTTGCTTAGAGCTTCCAGTAGCCCAAGGAAAAGCTGTAGAATTATGCAAAGTGTCAGAAGCGCTCTGATATGAAGATTTATAGCTCAGACCAAAAAGGAAATAGGCTTCCGATGAATCAGCTGTTTAACAAGCAGCTGCGATGACCGTGGCGGTCCCGCCGCGTCGCCTTAATCGCTGCGGCGGTGGGGCGCGTTTTTCGCCACTTTACTACTTAATCTCATCCTCTATAATACTATTTTCAAGTTTGACATATACTCTGCTGTTGTTCTTAATCGATTTTGAGGTTAAGAGGGCGTCTTGAATACTGATACACATCTCTTTACCGCTCAAGCTTCGAAAATTTGAAGAAAATGCCCGGATTGCAATTTTATTGTCATCGTTGTTATTCAAATCGCAAATTTGAGCCATAGGTAGGGAAGCCGCATTATTTTCTTACTCGTTGACTGGTTGACTCCCAATCCTTCTCTCATAATTGTCAGAATACTTCTCATTTATTCAAGTGATTCGTAGGGAATATTCGAGAAATTCGTCGGATTTGGCTTATATAGGCAGATACACTACTGTTCGAACCTCTGCATACGAGTTTTAGCGCACTAATATGAACTTTGCTTTCCTCTCAACTCCTAGTTCAATCTCGTTAACCTCTATCGTGAAGAAAAACTCGGCTCTCTTATTTACCTTTTCCAGTTCTTTTAGGTAATTAACTCTCAAACCGCTGCTCCCACTGCAGCAATGTCATTCAGCAATGGAAATCTCGAAAAGGTAAATCTGAACAATGAAGAGCTGCAAAAATTGCTCAATAAGATGTCCAGCGACGAGCGTAAAGAACTTACGGACACGTTGAGAGCATGCACAACAGAGGTAGGCAGACTTACTTCTATTTACAATCGTTTCAGTTTTATTACATAGTTTTTGGAATCAATCAATCGTGATGAACAGGTGGGTTCTCCAAATGGAAGTTTCGATGCTCTTCTTCTACGCTTTTTCTTTGGATACTTTTTCAAATTAAGCATTTCCATTCTAAACGAAAACTCTTTTGCTTTCTGAGCTAATTCACTATAGAGTTTGAAATGCGTATGAAGCACTGTATGTTTCAATGAATACGATTCCGTTAGCCAGGATACTGATAACTGGTTGGCAAAGAGGTAAGGAAGGTGAACCATTAGGCAATCAAAATCGCGATTCTTCTGAGTTCCTCGATTATCAACTTTGAATGGTAACTACTTTCAGAATGGTTTATATTATAAACCAGGTCCCTGGGTATTTATGGTCAAAATATAGCTGAACAGATATTTCTATTATTTTTTCTAAAGTAAAAAGGTAATTATATTTTTCTAGACCATACGCAGTTACTCGGCTGCCAGCCCGATAAATACTTGTTCACGGTTCTGAAAGGGGTACATTTAGAAAAATAGTATTCGAAGGTTTGTGAAGGCCTGAGTGTGTTTAAAGCCAAATCGAAGGGAGTGGATGGATGACCTGCAGCCGTTTTCTGAATTTAGCAAGTATTACTGCTTATTTTTAGGTAACATTGACCCGTGGATTGCCGATTACAGCAATCGTGCTTGGCTCTCTGTATTATGCTCGAACTCGCCTTCCACCTCAATATCACTTTGGTCCAAAAGGATGGCCTTTTTATGCGATCATGGGCATTGGCACTCTAACCACGGTCAACGTTTTTGGTATGGGACAATGCCGTGATCGTATACAGCCTTTTGTTGCCAGGATGTGGCAGAAGGTACGATGCAATAGACAGTAACAAGTCATGGATTAGTCACTAGTAACGGTCATGGACAAGTCATGGCACAAAACAGACAATAAATGTGTGGTCGCGTAGTGAAGATGCATTCCTCGCCCATCATGTTGATATTTTTATCATGACTTTTTGTCATTACGACATCTAACGCCCCAGCGATTGTCCATGATGAAGGGAAAATGATCCACTGCGCGAATACATGTTCTCAGTTCTTCTGTGCCCCTTGTCCGTTAAAAGTTCATCATTCATCGGCTGTAGCCTGCTACAAATAGCATTTATACTCTTTTGATTTAGTATAATGTTGGCCATTCTTCAACCAGTTACGATGATATTCGTCGTCGGCATAGAATGGAGTCCGGATTTGCTGCTCCCGATGTTTCTGCTGCAGGTGTTCAGCCACGGAAATTTGAAGACCCATATGCTGCAACGGAGCGTTCTTATGTAGGTTCCTTTTCCCAGTCCAGACAGATGAGTTTTATGTCACAATTTTACTGGAACCCTTTTTCAGAAGGATCCCTATGCTGCAACGGATCTCTCCTATGTAAGTTTAAATGTTTTCCCCTTTTTAATCGTTTCCCTTGTTTAATTTTTGGAAATACATTTTTCTCCAGAAAGATCCTTATGCTATGACTGGAGATAAAGTGCCATCTTTCGGCGAAATGACCACCGATTACTCGAAAATGGAACCCACCTTCGACATGACCACTCCCGATAATTCGACTGGGCAGCAATCGAAGCCGATGCCTGGGCCAGGCTATATGTTCGGTGATACTCCTACATACATGTCAGGTACACCTACTACACCTCGAACATCAGGGAATTCGTCTGAATTCTCGCGATAACTCGGACATCTCTCGTGTAACTAGGCCTAGGAGCGTTCAAGCTCGATCTTATGTTGTTGTATTTACTTTCTTTTTAATTGTTATATAAATAAATGGATATGATGTCGTTCCACTTGTTCGATACGTACGTTTTCCAAATGGTTGTCGGAGCTTCGAGAGCACCACTACAACTTTTAATGGGTGGCGTTGGCCCGAAGACAGTTGAAACAATAAAGAGAAGCACGAATGCTTAAGCTTCACAAATAATTTTAAGAATTGTCAATGCACTACATATAATCAGCCAAAATTGCTAGTTTTTGAAGAGCATGTCATAGTGTACGTGTAATCACGTGAACCTTCAATTGGCATGTAGTAAAAATCCTATTAGGACGGTTTACAAGTGACCAGTAGTTCCAGTACAATTGTCGACAGGTCATGGTGGAGCATGGGCGGGCGTTGCAAAGGGGCTTATTGTCGTTCCATTGTGCTCACCATGAAAACATTGTGAGAACAAACAATAACATCTGGCTGTGATTCTTTATTCAGACTAAACGTACACGGAGCAGATCAATAGAAATTAAATCCTCAAACCAGAGAAGAGCTCAGAAAAGCCAAGAAACGCAGAAGAAGCACACTTCATATCTCCTTCCACTCCCTACTTCACCTTTGCTCTGAACAGTTGAGAAGAAAGAGGTTGGATGAATATCTCCAGCTAAGCAGAGTTTGTTGACCAGTCATTGGAGCCAAAAGGCTTTTTTGTGATTTGAAAGAATCGCGTTTTTTTTTTATCGAAAGCATCCAGATGTCATTGCATAACCTAAAAAAAGCCTCTCAATCAAATATTTAGAAAAGTGTGAAAGTATGTGAGCGCAAGGTGGATGCTGGTAGGTAAAAGTGAATTGGTAACAGTGCGGATTGCCTGAGCTTCGGATGCCTTACATCAGGAATGATTTTCTATTTCACTTATCACTAACATCAGAATAATGAGTTTCAGTTCCATGCAAAACTGGAATGATACCGCTGACTTACAAAAGTATAAAAGCGAAAACTCGGGATGAGTGAGTATGATCTTCGTCGACTTACTTGTCTTCTCATGGCTTCTGTCTACTTCGGAGCTGCTGGTGGCTCTGGTGCACCAGGAGCCCAATCACAGTATTTCGGTGTAGGTGGTGGTGGTGCCAAACCACCTGCCGGCGGTGGTGGAGGTGGAGCGCCTCCTCCAGCCGGACAATCACAGTATTTTGGTGTTGGAGGCGGTGGAGGAGGAGCAGCAGGACAGTCAGCATACTTTGCCGTTAACCCAACCGCAGCCGGTACACCCCCTGTTGGTGGTGCTGCTCCTAGCGCGCCACCTCCTGCAGGTGAGTTCCTATTGAAATCCCATTGTCTCGATGGAGTAATGTTGTTTATGAACTTCAGCAGGAGGTGCATCAACCATGACGGCAGTAGGCGCTCCCGCAGGTATGTCCCCTAACTGCTGCCCCGTAAATTAACAAAGGACCAAAGAAAGTTCATCAGGTGGTCGGTCGACAATGACTGCAGTTGGTGCTCCTGCTCCTGCTGGAGCATCCACGATGACTGCTGTAGGCGCTCCTGCAGGTACGTCGCATAATTACTATTCTGTAGGCGGCATTGAGTAAGAAGAAAGTAGGAAAGTTTTCCAGGTGGTCGTTCGACAATGACTGCTGTTGGGGCACCTGTCGGTGCAGGTCCAGGATCTACGATGACTGCGATTGGAGCGCCAGCTGGCGGCGGCGCTCCATCAACGATGACAGCTGTGGGCGCTCCGGCAGGTCATCTACCATCTTATCGATACTACTGGGATCTTAATATACGTTACTTACAACAAATTACACTCTATTACAAGGAACTGTTTGATAGTTTGTAGGCGGAAGATTTTAGAAAAAGTACGATGCTGAAACTAGAAAATTTTGAATACGCTTGAGCAAGCTACCAGCCCTACTCTAAAATATCTCTAGTTTTCATGGTGAAGGAACGAGCAGCAATAGATAAAAGTTCAGAGGCGTTGTTTACGGTCACCACCGCGACCGCGCCTCTCCGTGATCATTACTCGCGTCATATGCAAGAAAGCCGCGCCCACTACCATGCGCGTAGTACGATGGCACTTTTTGACCCACACCTGATAACAGCCCTTGTGCGGATTGCATTCAGTGCTTTCGTTATGGACCTCAAGTATAGTAGCGTGAGTACGACAAACTGCTTCAGTATATCCCATAACGCTACTAAGGTGGTCATCGAGGCAAATGAACGCACTCTTACGCAACGTGCGCTAATGCGACTAACGTATTGCACATGGGAGTAGCACATCAGTATCCCGTGTATGCCTCTGTGATACAAAGCTAAACGATGGGCCGGTAGTTCCCAAGCTAACATCAGATACCGGGAGCCGATGTGAAGAGCAAGCCCCGTTATGGTCTATGGTTGGGTTAACCAGTTTCACCTTTATGACCTGTCGTAACGTCGATCATTTCTTCGGGCAGCCGCCAATGAGGTCCCCACTTGTCCCTGTCACGAACCAGAGCGGTCCAGTGAATCGTACTAGTGTTTCAGGGGCACGAAGCCCATCATTCCTTTCGTTCGGAACTTGCGTGAAGAATTCTACCCATCGAGCTGACGGCCTGGTGTTCGCCTGACGTATCGAGAGATCCAGTCCGTGTCCGCCCTGGTCCAACGGTCATCACTATATCGCATGACGTGCCCAGCTAATCTGATATTCGATTTCTTAGCGTAGTCAACGGCATCTCTGATCTGGAGCATGGAACTCCGAATTTCCTTCTGCAGTTGCGTGTAAAGCGAAATTCCGAGCATCATCCTTTCCGAAGCGCATTGAGTAACGCTGACAGCATGTTCATTCTGCTTTCGTAAAGTCCAAGACTCTGAAACGTACGCCAAAGTACTCAGTACTCCCTCAATGTTCTTGAATGGTCCCACGTGGCGCCATTTTGCTCAGCTCCGGAGCGAGATCATTCATCATGTTGACCTCCCGACCTGGATACACACAGCTAGAGCACCCAGAGGTATTCGTTCACTTAGCATGAAGGGGGCATCAGGTAGCAATCAGTTCCTCATGAACTTTGCCTTCGTCAAGTTCAGTCTCGAGCAGATTTTTCCACAAGCGTTGCCGAATTCGGCCATTTGTTTGGTCTGCTCGATGCTAGATGTAATAGGCATGATGTCGTCTGCAAAAGGAGGTGATGTGAATAACGGCAACCGACCTTCACTCCCATGCCTTCTCGTTCCATATGATGCATGACGTTCTCGAGAGCGGCACTGAAAAGTTTGGGCGAAATGGTATCGCTCTGTCGAGCCCCTCCCTTCACGTTGATGATGACTCCATTACAGAATGGCGAGATAAATCGTCGTGAATTTGTTGTAGAGCTCGCGGAGCGTCCTTATATATTTGGTGTAAGAACACCTTGGTTGCCCAGAGCTTCAATTACCGCTTCTGTCTTGACGGTGCCAAAGTCCTTGTACAAGTCGATAAACGTGAGACGTAACGGCATTCTGCATTCTCGCGTTACTTCATTGTGTCTCGTAAGAGTGTGGATATGATCGATTGTACTGAACCCTCTCTGGAACCCTGCTTGCTCGCAGGACGATGACACGCGTGAAAAGCTTGTAGATTACATACAAAAGGTGAATTGGGCGGTAGTTGCCAATACCGTCGGAATTTCCATTCTTATACAGCAACATAGTCTTGCTTGTTTTCCACAACATGGGTAATCCGACAGTTACCTCCTGAAGAGCATAGCTAGAGTTCTGATGATAACGGTTGGAAGGCTCTTTAGACGACCTGGTTTGATCCTGTCGAGACCGGGCGCTGTACAATTCTTCATCGACGTGATGGCATGTCTGATTTCTGGATGGAGAGCCGGAGAAGCGATATACTCCTCTTGCCTAAGATAGACGTGGCTGTCGAAGAGATCCAATTAGGAGTCGTAGATGACCTTCTCCATTGCCCTTCGGAATGCATAACTGTTCCGTCAGGACGACGAAGGGAAGTCATCTTGGTCTCGTAAATGGCGAAGCTTCTTCAGGCTCTGCGAACGCGCTTTCCAGCCTCGGCGGCTTCGTCCACAGCTGCTGCTATTCTTACTTTCAGGTCTTCCTTTATCGCTTCCCTGCAAAGCTTCACAAGTTCGGTCTGCAGCTCGCGCACTGGCGTATCAGCTCGAGAGTCTTCGAAGAGAGCCGCCTCTTGGCTGCTTGTAGACTCTCTGCTTTCCCAGCACTATCGTGAAGATGTTCGACAAGCCGCATTTATTCTTCATCGGTGCTTTTGATAACGGATTCCTCCTATTAACTCGCAAGGGAAGCGAAGTAACCAATTACCGGGAGTATTGGGTTTCCTTTCCTGAATTTCATGGCTCTCTCCTCGCACTGAGAAACGGAATCCAGCGCGAAGGAGACGATGGTCCGATCCCGTGTAGAACTTCGACATCAGCCAGGCAAAACCTCCGATTAAGATGATGTGGTCTGATTCATCATGGGCCGTCCACCAGGTGACCCTCATGTCCATCGCGAATGAGAAGGCTTTTGGAACTGCGAGTACAATGGATTGTGTGGGTCGACATGATAAACTCAGACAGCCCTCTACCCTGCTCATTCCGTCCGTCGCAATAAGGAGCTCTTCGACCGTTCCTATGCTGCCCATCTTTGAAATCACGATAACTTGAAGAAAGTACGGTCCTCTTTGTAGAGCCTCTTCAGATCCATGCAAATGCCTCCAAATCCTCTTCTTTGTAGCTTGATGTTGGTGCGTAGGCAACGAGGATTGTTAGAGTTGGGGTTGGGCCACATCTTATTAACCGCAAACGTCCGATTCAGGTTGTCAAGCTTTTGTACGAATCGATGTTCATGGCCGAGTGCGTGTTGACGAGGACACCTAAGCCGCCGACGCCTCTACTGTCGCATGTCCAAGGAATAGTTCTGGCCCAGCTTCAAACACAGCGATGCCTTTTCAACTCGGCAAGTCCGATGACACCGTACCTGATCTTCCTAGCTTGCATCATCAAATCCCCTACTCACTCTTCCGATGCAAGCGTCTGTGCGTTGGAAGTACAGATCACCATCTTAGTACTTCTTCATTTGGGCAGCCTGTTTTGGCCCTGAGATTTAAGCAGCTTCTACCGAGCGGGCCTACCCAACGCAGCCGTAATGGGGGCTCCCTCAGGTACAGGGGAATGAGGCGCGTTTGCATTACTGTTTGGCAAATGGGTACCCAATGTGTAGCTTGCCAGGCTCGACGCGGGGGCTGGGTTGACTCCGGGCGCTAGCCAGGCTATCCCAAAGTGGACGAGGGGCGTTGTTTTTGGAGGCGGCCTCGAATCGCCTCCCAGATGCTTCCCAGTCATTCGAATGCAAACTCTTGGCTGAGTCGATGGGCAGGATAAATAGTGCACCCGCAGACTGTCCGCACACGTATGCGTGGATGCGCCTGCCGATAAACAGAGGGTATATCGACTCAGCACAGCACAATCAAGGAGTCCATTCCCTGAATCCACCTGCGTCTCTGGGCATGTACCGGTGACTTTTGGTCGGCGATTGATTCCCCTAGCCGCCACCTGGGAACTCACTGGTGGCCTCGTCGCCAATCGACTGAGATCCTTCAGTGAGGAAGAATCTTCACTGGAGGAGATCTGTAGTACCCGACTTTGGTTATAGTATTAGGTTGTAAGGAAACTTCTGGCCGTTCCCTCGCACGCGCCATATGAATTCGAATTTTGGCGGCTGCCCATTCATACTAATCGACATATTGTATTCCTTAGGTAAGTCATTAGTTGCTCTTTCTGTCGTAGCGCTTTCCCCAAAGTCTGGAAGGTTTTGGAATCCTTAGGAGGTTTTTTTTGGCAGAATGCATAAGTCTGCTTTTTTAACGGTTTTACTTCACGAGTTCAAGTTTGGTCGATCTGCGAAGGACGCAGCCACAAACATCAGCGTTGTATGGGGAGAAAGCACTACATCGGAGCGAACGGTTCGTCGCTGGTTTCAGAAGTTCAGAAGTGGGGACGGCTCACTGGAAGACGAAGAGCGAGTGGGTCGACCATCGCTAGTCGATCACGATGTTCTGCTAAAAGTAGTCGAAGAAGATTGACGTCAACCTTTGAGAGAGATTGCCACGAAGATGGGTGTTCCCCACACGGTCGTCGCTGCCCACCTCAAGCTGCTTGGAATGGTGAAGAAGCTCGACAAGTGGATGCCACACGATTTCACGGAGCAGCAACAACTGAAGCGCTTAGAGGTTTCAAGTTCGCTGTTGAGAAGAAGTGATTTTGAGACTTTTCTCCATCGTATTGTCACGTATGATGAGAAATGGATCCTGTACGATAACAGGAAGCGTTCTGCTCAGTGGGTGGGTGTGGATGAGCCTCCTAAAAATTTTCCAAACCAAGTTCACACGTTACGAAGACAATGATCACAAGTTGGGGGTCCAACCATGGATTAATCGACTACGCGTTTCTTTCTCCAGGTCGAACCATAACCGCACAGTCATATTGTGATCAAATTCACAAGAAGTACACAAAACTGGGGCAAATGCAGCCAGCACTAGTCAGTCGCCACGGTCTACTGATCTTACACGACAATGCGCAACCGCATGTTTCACGAATTGTCTTCCAGAAGTTGAACGAGCTGCGAATCGAAGCTCTCCCTCATCCACCGTACTCACCACACCTGTCACCAACTGACTACCATTTATTCAAACATTTAGACAGCTTCTTAAAGGAACGAGTATTCAAAAATCAAGGCGACGTGGAAGCTGCCGTTTTTTTTCTCGAGTTTTTGGAATCCAGATCTCCGGACATTTATAAGAATGGAATAGACAGACTTGTATCACGTTGGCAAACATGTGTAGAATCGAATGGGGCTTGCTATGAATAAAAATGTTCACTTTGAGATGAGTTATAACTTTTTGAAAAATAGCTGACGAAACGGCCAGAACTTTCCTTACAACCTAATATAAGCCAACATACTTTCTAGGTGGTCGCTCAACAATGACGGCTGTCGGTGCTCCTGTCGGTGGTGGCGCTGCGTCCACGATGACCGCTGTCGGTGCTCCTATGGGTGGCGGCGCTGCATCTACAATGACTGCTGTCGGTGCTCCAGCCGGCGGCGGTGCTCCATCAACGATGACGGCAGTAGGTGCTCCTGCAGGTAACGACTAACCAACCTTACATGAGTGGCTAATTCTAGTACGACCATAAATAGTCAATAATGAAAATTGAGAACAGAAAAAAGGATCGATCATAAAATGTCGAAAGCAATGGTCAGTCACGAAGCCCGATTTGTGAAAAGTACAGTTTAGGTGGACGCTCAACAATGACCGCTGTCGGTGCTCCTGTCGGTGGCGGCGCTGCATCTACAATGACTGCCGTAGGTGCTCCTATGGGTGGCGGCGCTGCATCTACAATGACTGCCGTAGGTGCTCCTATGGGTGGCGGCGCTGCATCTACAATGACTGCCGTTGGTGCTCCAGCTGGTGGCGGTGCTCCATCAACGATGACTGCAGTGGGCGCTCCAGCAGGTATGGCATGAATATATTCTCACGCACTACAAGTATGATCGAGGAATAGAACTTGTTGGCGTTTGTGCGGCGAACTTGGCGATAGCAAATGTGTTTACAGAAAGAACTCGTGAGCTTGAAATAAGGTAAATTATGTGGAGACGGAACGCTTAAGGACAGGGTTGGCTCTCTGTTGCACTACCGACAAAATGACCGATACACTCTCTTGAGCTGTATGATCCGCTTTCCTTATTAGTTAGATGACTGCGACGTCCATGAGTGTGATCGTAGTTCAGAGCTAAGGTAGTATAGGAGAGGGGCTGTGGCAGTATTCAGAAGGAAGGAATTGGTATGCTCACGTGACTAAGAAAAGGACCGTACTTCTATTGAATGAAACACAACTGAGCGTCCGAAATCCGTGTGGATTAGGTGCAAGCCATAGCTGCGTTCAAACTATTCATTCAGAAAACTCAAAACCTGCTTTTTTGTGATGACTTTGCCGAGCTTTCTAGGTGGACGCTCAACAATGACGGCTGTCGGTGCTCCTGTCGGTGGTGGCGCTGCGTCCACGATGACCGCTGTCGGTGCTCCTATGGGTGGCGGCGCTGCATCTACAATGACTGCTGTTGGTGCTCCAGCCGGCGGCGGTGCTCCATCAACGATGACGGCAGTAGGCGCTCCAGCAGGTAATGCAAAATATGCACTCACGCAATATAAGTATGATTGGGGAATTAAACTTGTGGAATATGTGTGACAATGTAGTTACCACACATTCCCTATAAAGCTAGTTCAGAAAGAGCCCCATGAACTCAGAATAAGATGGAAGGTGTGAAAACGGACCGGACACTGACAGGATCGGCTCCTTTAACTTAACCTGAGTTCATGAGCTGTTCCATCTCGACAAGGTTTCGAATACGCTCCCTTTAAACGGCTGTGACGCCCAGAAATATAATCAGAGTCCGGAGCTCGGTAGTATTGGGTAGAGGCTGCGGCAGGAACCAGACGAAAGGAATAGCGTGCCCACGTGATGGTAGGAAAGGACCATACATCCACTAAGTGGAACTCAGCTATGGAGGGGGAAATTTACGTGGATTAGGTGGTAGCTGTGGTATGTTTGGCCTGGTCACTCATGGAACTATAAACCTTTTGTTTGATGACTTTCTTGAACTCGAGCTTTCTAGGTGGTCGCTCAACAATGACGGCTGTCGGTGCTCCTATGGGTGGCGCTGCATCTACAATGACTGCCGTTGGTGCTCCCGCTGGTGCCCCAGCTGGTGCTTCAACAATGACCGCAGTAGGCGCTCCTGCAGGTAGTATGACACTACATTTTAATTAGTTATAGACATTTTATAATATATGCCACACCGGAAAGTTTTGAGAAAGTTCTTCTCCTCACATTCGAAGCTTATTGCGAGCGAGTGTGCCGAAGTACCTTAAAATTTGGCGCGAAAAGGGTACCGTTGAAGTTCAATACTATCATTATCTGGCTGGTATTTTACTTCCCCTAATGAGCGACGGACACGACCAGTCACTTGTTCTGCTTCACTGCTACCATTTTAGCCACTCTGCTATTCAAGCCCGGAACGATTATGGTCATGGGCAGCAATGCACTCTCCCTCGCCACCTGCTATAGGTGATATGAGCACTTCTCTAGTGTAACGATTGCTCCGACGGTATTCGAGCGATGTTGACGTCCGCTCTGCCGCCCCATGTATCGGACATCAATATCCTTCAAACTTCGGCATTGTTCTAGCCCCACCGTTCAGCACAATTCGTCTCAAAGTTTGAAGGAAACGGAAAAGACGACTTCTTCTCTCCGTTCCAGACATTCTGCGCAGAAGTCTCATTCGTGCAGCACTCCCTACAGTTATACCATGATCCCCGACTGAGCGCGAGCGTCGAGTGCGAATCGATGTGTGCCAGACGCTCTTCGACCATAAACGACTGACTCAGACAGACTGTTTTCTCGCTGTGGATGTAAGTTGGTTTTCATATGAAAACCCACAGAAAAAATTTCAGTGTCTACCAGTGGGCGTGAAGCCAGATCATATTGCAAGAAGAGGAGCCACGTCTAGAAGGATATGATCTCATCTTCTGTTCCACCGAGTGTTTATACTAGCTTGGGAATTTTGGCGTCTCTTGACTACCCCATCCTCCATCACACAATGCCTTCAGAAGTCTTCAAGCATATACCAAGGGGAAGATTTAATAATCCTTAGGAAGCCAAGTGTGCAGTAGAAGAATGAATCACGTCGCGTCCTTCTTCCTTCTGGGAGAATGGCATCAGTGCTCTGCCAATCTACGGAAAGATGTTGTGGCTAAGAATTGATACAATCTCGATTACTGATCTTACGTTTTTGTTGTAATTAGTTTGTTATGAATAAAACGAGTGAATTTCTCAAAATTTTCCGGACACTCTCATACACTCGAATGGATGGATGAGCTGCCTCTATCACAATGGGACATCTTTCGGACTAATACATCACTGAAACCACTGAGAAGATAATCTCCGTCCTGTTCGACGTTAAGCGTAGCGGCTCATTCATAAGCGCTGCTGCACCGAGTAAAGTGAATTGGAATGGTGGTCATACGATTGTAAAGTATCCTACTCTATCCTATCCTATCCATGTTTCATCTATCCAAAACGATGGAGGTGAACAACAATTGTATCGTGATGGAAGCGGATGTCAAAGCTCGGTCATCAAGCCTGGGATCATGCTCTATGAAATCGAGGAGGCGCTGGGTTTGGTCTGTAGGCCACGTTGTGGTCTGCCATTGAGTCAGAGTCACCGTCTCAAAAGTCGAGTAACGAAGTTTCCTCGACGGAAACATGAATGGTTCTTGACTTCTCTACTCACTCATAGATGCTTCTCATTTCGTCGCTCATTGCGATGGCGCAGCTTTCGATTTCACCCCCTAAAAAAACCCTGCGATTTTATGTTATTTCAGCAGCCTTGGCTTAGCTGTAGCAGGAAGCTATAGTAAATCTCATGCGTACGATAGATGGATCATGTTGTCCGGATCATGTCGTAACCGACACATTGACACGAAGCGTCAATGTGTAGGTTATCACATTACGATCCGGACAATGTGATCCTTCTGTGTTTCTTAGTGTACACTTTTTGCGAAAAGGAAACTGGAAAATTTGGAAGTTCTCACAATACTATCACATAAATATGAAGCGGTGAAGTCCGTCTTTGCTCTGACCCTCGAACAAAAATCCGTTTATAAATTAGTTACTCGTGAATTTAGGAGGCCGCTCAACGATGACCGCTGTCGGTGCTCCTATGGGTGGCGGCGCTGCATCTACAATGACTGCCGTTGGAGCCCCGGCTGGTGCTCCAGCTGGTGCTTCAACAATGACTGCTGTCGGTGCTCCAGCAGGTATTAAAATTCATCCCTGATATTGAACTCGTTACTGAAAGCAATGCTTCATATGCATGAATTTTTGGAATATCGTTTCGGGAAGTTCAGAAAGTGGGAAAGAGGTGTATGGAAAGAATGCCTTTCCCAATACCCACACCTGAAGCCATCGTCTATGAGTGATTCTACGGAACTTTGCAGAATCAGTACTCACTTGAGACAAGGCATCGAAAAAAATTAAAGAGTTGGCTTACTGTAAAATCACCTGCGGGATAACATCTATGACTACGGAAACTTCTGAAATCATTAACTTAAAAGTATTACTGATGATGCCACTAGTAGGAAGAATCCAAGCAGTTTTTCATTCCACTCATTCCTTTCTACTTCCCAAGTTCCGATGCAGGGCTGCCATTTCGAGGGCAGTCTTAGCAAGTGAGGTGATGTTCAAGGGTTGAAAATGTAGGTAGGAAATTCTGTAGTGCGATAGCCCCTACTAGACGCCTAGCTTCTGGTTCATGGCTTACCCACCACAATTCTGCCACCTTCTTGGGTCACGCCTCATACCATTTCTCCTTTGCGTACTCGAAGAGCCTGTTGCCAATAAGCAGATTTCAGGGGGACGTTCAACAATGACCGCTGTCGGTGCTCCTGCCGGAGGTCCTGGATCTACGATGACTGCAGTCGGTGCTCCCGCTGGTGCTCCAGCTGGTGCTTCAACAATGACCGCAGTAGGCGCTCCAGCTCCAGCAGGTTCATTTCACAATCACCGCTCGTATGGAAGCATAAAAGAGAATGAAATTTTACGTTGCAGGACGCTCAACGATGACAGCAGTAGGAGCGCCTGCAGGTGCCCCTGCTGCTCCTCCTCCACCTGGCGCACCACCTCCACCACCCGCTGGCGGTGGAGGAGTACCCGGACAGTCTGCATACTTCGGAGTTGCTGGAGGTGGAGGAGGCGCCCAGTCAGCCTATTTCGGCGTTGGGGGCAGCGGCGGGGGTGGCGGAGTTCCTGCTCCGAAAGCTCCAGCCTCCACTGCACCGGGCCAATCAGCTTACTTTGGAGTCGGCGCTGGTGGTGCAGGTGCTCCTGGTGCTCAGTCGGCTTACTTCGCGCCCAAATAACTTGCTCAACTCGAATAAACCACTATAAACTTCTGTTATACCGTTGTGGTTTGTCAACAAGAACAGTGAAACACCGGTATAAAAAATTTCTGAATTTTCCATTGATGACAACGCATTGAAATACGTCTTTCTTTTCTTTTTTTCACACATCCTCAAGACCCATAATGATTCAAGATAAACACTATCACAGTCTTCTCACAATGACACACTCTTGCAATTCAAACAGAAGGGCCCTAAAACCATTTAAGCCACAAAAAATAGCTGAAGTTGCCACAGCCACTACTACTTGCTTATTTGGAATACATAACCCCATGTCACTCAATGTACGCTTTGCAGAAAGTTTTCAAGAGCCCAAAAGGGGTTCGAAGATGATTTCTTGTAATTTTTGGTGAGGCGCTCTAACACATTAGATAAGCTGCAGCAAAACCAAGGGACATATACAAAGAGGACCCACCAGGAAGGCCAGCTTCAGCTACTAGGAAAACGGCTTAGGTTAGGCGTGATAAGGGTTTCGAAAGCGGCTTAGCCGACGTACACACCCAAAGTGGACGAGTTCTCATTACGGTGTAAATTCTGTATAGATCGGACCATGTTCGACTTTCTCTTAATCTCGGCATAGCTGAACTTGTCACTTGAGATGTTTTGAGCCCTTCCGAGATTCACAGATTTATACAGCTTACGCTTCGGCCTCTTCGCCTTCTTCAGAGCCTGAAAGCCGAAAAACAATTTGAGATTGGTCCTCACGTAGGCCTAGACAATACTTAAAACAGTCCTCTAGACTAGTAGACCCCCCTGGACTCGATCAATACAAGAGTATCACATGGCTTACCTTGAACTCAGAGGCCAACACCTAGGAGGACCACACAAGAACGGAACTTCTGCGTACAATAAGCAACTCATCTCCTCCCTGACCTCACCGTAACTTAAAATTTGCAGAGGTCGAGGAAGGGCGCGAGGTCACGGGTAATGGCCACACACTCTTCCTTTCTATTAATTTGGGGATTCCTAGCTGCAATCCAAAACGCCTCGAGTGTTTTCCGCGCAGGGGTGTCCGCTTCTATAGCCAAGATGGCTACTGAAATTTCGAACTCGCTACCATCATGGCACTCAATTCGATGCATACCCAAAGGTGTTTGTATGCGAGATCTTCTTAGGCCCTCCAGATGTTCCCTGATTCGCGTACGAAGAGAGCGCCCTGTTCCACCTATATACTCAGCATCGCAGGCCTGGCATCGAATTTGGTAAATGACCCCAACTTTCATGCAGTCACCCCTTCGATTTTAAGGACACACAATGCAGTCTGGGGTGTCACACAAGCTGTCGTAAAGGCGATTTCGGATCAACTTGCGGCTTAGGTTTTCTGGGGGTATTTCCACAACCCTGACTTCTTCTTGTAGGTCACACCTGGTCACACAGGCTCGAATTGCTCTGCTCATCTATCTCTTCGGAGATGAATGGCAAACAAAGGACTGCCTTATTGACAGATGCTTGTGGGCGAAGTCTGCGATGTGTGAAATGCCCCCCACGTTGTGAATCCTGCTGGAAGCCAGGATACCCATTAGACCGCGCGACTTTTAGAGCCAAGTCCAACGACTCTGTCATAAGATCAGTATCAGAAGAAACCCTGCTGGCAACTCTGAACATATTTCTGATGACAGAATGTTTTGCTCTTATGGGGTGGGCCGAGTGGCAGTGAATAAGGATATTCTTACAGCTAGGCTTGCGGTACCACTTGGTCCGTACTGTCTCCCTCGATAGTTGGACTTGGATATTGAGGAATGGTAGCCAGTTCTCTCTTGGTCTTTCTCGTGTAAATTTGATCTGATCTGCCTGTTTATTGAGAATGTCAAAACATATGACCATCTCCTCTTGAGTGGAACACATGATCAGGGCAATCATCGATATAGCGAGTGTAGAGAACTGGCCTGCGGTCTAGGATAGGTTCCTCAACTTTTGACATGTAGGCTATTGCCAATACTGGTGCTAGCCGTTGGCCCATAGTCAAACCCCTAATCTGCTTATAGTAAACGCCCGACCACCTGAAAAACGAGCAGTTTAAGCACTCTTTCAAGACACTCATTATCTGGGAGAACGAGAAACCGTACAATCTAAGAGTGCATTCGTGATCATTTAGCAATTCGTATGTGGCCTCGAGGGCGTCCTCATTCGACACATTCGTGTAGAGAGACGTAACATCGAATGATTCCACTACCACGTCTCCTCGAAGATCTGCATTTTGCAGTTTTTCGAGTAGCATATTCATGTAGGTAAGGTGGGCGGGTACGTACTGAAGGATTCGTTGCAGAATTACATTGAGAAACCAAGAAATTTTATCAGTAGGTCCCCCGACATTGCTGATAATTGGTCTGACTTTGAACACTGAAGGGTCGTTCGAGCTCAAGTCTACAAAGGTGATCTTATGCGTCTTGATAAGAGTGTACAAAACAGGGCACAGCGGCAGATCACTCTTCAGGCGATTGATTGTGGAGCTTGGCAGTCAGCAACCTTCGCCACGCAACACCAGACTTTGTTGAGTTTTCTATATGGTCTAGTGTATTCTTTTTCAGTAGATCTGCAATACAATGTCTTGTCCTGAAGATGTAATTGCGTTATAGCCTTATCAAGCTCTTGTGGGATAAACACGAATCCCCCTCCTTTGTCACTCACAGAAAAAACGAATCTCCCCAGCTTCCAAACGATTACGTAATTCTTTGAAGCCCTGCCTCTGTGAGGGGGTTAGGTTGAGCGCAGTACGTTTGTTTACGTGCTGCCGTACCACCCTGTAAACAGATTCAGCAAGAAGGCGGAATTTAGTGTCTACAACAGCATGTGGTTCTTGGGGCCTGTAAAAGGTGCAAGGAAAGGGTAGAACAGGGAACACCCTATCTGCCTGATCTTCCGCGCCTCCCTCCCGCACTATGTTGTTGGCCCTGCATCTAAGGCGATCCTGAAGGATCTGTAGGTTACCCACAACCTTGCGCACGACCTGAGGGGTGATGGATTGAGCTGGTGCAAAGCTAGGACCCAATTCCAACAGTGACAACGCTTCTTTGGAAAGAATGATGTTGCCCAGAACCGTTACCCGACAATTGGATAGGTGCTCTACTGTACTAGAAGTTAGGTTTGCCTCGTTTTTTTGATGAACGTTAGACACTGCTTGCATTTCACTAGCCCGTTGTTGATCTACTAACCTATCGAACTTGTTTTTTTAGTCTTGTCTTTGCCTTAGCTCGGATCAAATCACAAATGTTTTTCGACTCACCCACTATTCTCGTCCAAAGGCGCTCCGGCACGATCCGTTCGCAACATTTCTCCTTAACAATGCACTTGTTCAAACATGAATACATAATCTCACGCTTTGATCGGATTGCCATCTTGAGAAGTTGTTGCTCGATTGTTCTTACGTGTCGAGAGTCCTTCGGTCGTCCGCAAATCTCGTGCAGTCGTTTGTTCTTGATGAAATTCGGGTTGATGTTAGCACGGAGACAGCGACGCAGAAAGTGGATGGTCTGTCTCGTTGCGACGATCTTCTGCCGCAACGACATGACTTCTTTACTAAGTCGAAAGCAGTCGGCTGGTACGTTCCATAGAATGGACCATGTTCGACTTTCTCTTAATCTCGGCATAGCTGAACTTGTCACTTGAGATGTTTTGAGCCCTTCCGAGACTCACAGATTTATACAGCTTACGTTTCGGCCTCTTCGCCTTCTTCAGAGCCTGAAAGCCGAAAAAACAATTTGAGATTGGTCCTCACGTAGGCACTGTATAGATCGCACCATGCGCACTTGGACGCACCTTTGCACACAGGCAGTTTGGTGTAGCCAATTTAACGCAATGGCAAGCACATTTCGACAGCTCTCTCGGAGACTTCTCTCGCTTTATTCACTACCGATGAACTATTCCTAATCTATACTTCCGCTTTTCAAATAAAAACGAGTACCTCAAAATTATCGTGAATTGTGCCTTTAATGCAGCTTTTATCATCACATTTCCGTGCAACCTCTATTTTTGAAGCCTGCGCTCCCCTAAATTTTCGCGCTTACTTCGCCACTTTTGCACTATTCTAAACTACTACTCCCATTTGTGTTGGAAACCTTAAAATAGAAAATGTGAACCATGCCTTCCAGTTACGGTTTGAATGCTTCTACTCAGATAAGAATTGACGCTTCAAAGTTTACACACAAAGTACCACACACACAGTTCACAAGTTCACAAAGTTCACAGTTTAAAGTCCACAACTTCAAAATTGTGAGATAGTTGAGCAAAAAATACTCGTGCGAACGGAATCGGATTATTTTTTTGACTTTCTTAAATCGAACCTTGCGAAAATAGATAAAACTGCCACACTTTTGCACAATGAAAAAAGACCTTCAAAACGCAGAATACGGTAGGGAAGGATTACCAAAAATTTTCGGCTATGGTGATAATTTGGAAAACAGCACATCTTCAATGGAAATTTTATAAAGCACCGAGCAAATTCCTCATTGTCTTGATTGTTGCAAGAGCAACCTGAGCTCCTCCTCCAACTGGATCATTGCTTGTAGCAGTCGTCGGAGCTACACCAAGGGGCACCAACATTTTCTATTTGAGGAGAACAACGGCAATAGGTAGCATCAGGACCTGGAGCACCATTTTTTCCTGGACGACCTGGCGCTCCAGGAAGTCCATTGGCACCGGGAAGTCCAGGAGGACCAGCAACGCCGGCGGGTCCAGCAGCTCCAGGTCCTAGATAATTTCATGCGGTAAAGGAACTAATATTTGATCTTCAACACCAGAGATAATGAGATAATCAGAATTCGTACCTGGATCAGCTGCAGGACGGCCTGGCTGACCAGGAGGTCCTGACGGTCCAGGCGGTCCACTAGGTCCATATGGCCCTGGCAGGTTTAGAAAACGCAGGATCACCTGGTTCACCGTCTGCTCCGCGCGCTCCTGGTCGGCCATCCTTTCCGACGTCTCCAGGAGGCCCTCGCGGCCCAGCAACACCTGGCACTCCTGGAAGCCCATCCCTACCAGGAACTCCTACGGGTCCCGGAAGACCAGGAAGACCATCTGGTCCGGGAGCTCCGCGAGGTCCTTGTGGGCATTGAATGCATTTTTTTACAATAGGGAATAAATCAGCTATAAGTGCAGTTCCCGGGGCACCAGGTTGCCCATCCGGGCCAGGTTGACCATCAGCTGAAATGCAAACTCTAGGTGAACTCTAATCCAACTTCATCAAATAAAGTTCACCAACGTCCTGGCTCTCCTGGCTTTCCTGGTGTTCCAGGAGGCCCACGTTCGCAATAAGGTGGTGGTGGACCGCATTCTAGGCATTGTTCATCTGTAAGCAAATGCTTCCTATTCGTTTAAAATGATCGCCTTATTTGCAACAAATTATTACCTGACGAGTCTACCTGACGCTTTCCTTTGCGCAAGAAACCATCAAATGTAGGTGGATAATGTGAACGCGACGCTTGCACCATTTCATGCCATGCATCTTCGGCTTTCTCCTTCAATGTTATTTTTTTGAAGGAGTCATGAAAGAGGGAAAATCGAAGGCTCAACCACAGCATGGCTCACAAGCGCTAATGTATGGCGCGCTTGATCACATCATTATGGGCAATTCTATAGGACATACACGAAACAGTAGATTTTAAGTGATGTATAGAGAGACCTGTGATATGGGCACGCACTCACGAATCCAGACAGCATGGACACTTTAGAGAAAAGGCCAAGACCAAGCTTGATTTCGAAGGTAAACGGGTGCTTTCCGGCGGCGCTAGTGAGGTGTTGACAACATTGGACACCAATGGGTTACGCGCCACTGCTGTCACACACTTGGATAGCGCCGCCTCGCACAGCCGCTCGCATGCCACACGCAAGATTGAACCTGCGTTTCCACGTGCGTGCCGGCATGCGCGCCAAAGTATGAAAGCAGCCAATATTGGCGAAGGAGAAGCAAGCGAGCAGGCAAATAAAGCTAGCATGAGTATAAATTCGCGACTAATCATTTCAAATTAATCACTGTTTCTACATGAAATCTCAAAACAAACCTTGAAATGTTCGAGATCCTCAGTGACATCTTCGACAAAGTGACTGATATCGCTCAGGAGAACAATCATATACCATATACAGACAACAACACATAACCCGCATGCCCCCGTCGTACTCAGAATTACACGAGAGCAAATTAGTCTTTTCTCCATAGTAGATCTAAATATAAAAGCTGGAAGACTTCTCAGATTGTTGGCCTCTCATTCCAAAATAACAACAGGGGACTAATAGGGATCAAAGTCTGTGACTAGTAAGTTCAAACCATTTTATATGCGCCCTCCAAACAGATTTCACGGCGATTAAATTCTTAATGTTCAAATGTTGTCAAAGATCTCGCCGACAAGCGAAAATGAGAAAACACGGATGGACATCTTTATCAGATTAAACATGGCGAATCGCATTAACAGATCTATGTTTGGATTCCTCCGTCGAGATATCCTGATTACCGGGTGAATCGGCAAAGAAAATCAAACTTACATGGTACAGGAACTCCGACTTACCTAATGAGCTCATTTTATTTTTGTATAAACATTGAAATCATTCAACAGGATGGAATAAAGTAGGTAAATTGAAGAAAGTGTAAAGTGAAATAATTAAAACGACAGTTTTGAAACAAGTTAAGTGCATGTTGTGAACAATTCCGAAAAAAGAAACTCACCGACTCTGAGGGATCATACTTGAATTCGAGAAAAGTATAGCCAGTAGAGTACAACCCCGTTAAGTAGCTGTAATCGATGGAAATCAAGTCGTGAATAATTGGATAAGCCTAAAGTACTGCCAGATTGGGGGAGACGGGCTTTAGGAACGATTCTGGGTGATCGATTTGCCGCACGCGGCTGTCGCGGACCACTCATTCACCGTTATTCCAGCTCTAGCATTCTTCATACAGCTCAATCGATATGCTATCATTATTTTATGCATAATTCTACTATTAGTACTTTTGTTCTTGTATTTCTTACCTACTGCTTCATCCTGCTACATTCCTTCGCGCGCGACGCCCCTCTCACCGCGACGCGACCATTTCGTTCCTAACGCACCACACCCCCAGATTGGTGCACAGGTTTACCAGGAACTAAAATTTCATCGTTAAACTTTTGGACTGAATAAATGAAAACCAGCCAAACTCTTTTACTATCGTACATATATGGAATCATGGGGCTAAACGACAGCCGGAGTCCTCTTTGTTCGCTCTATTACCAGGCACACGTAAGCCGTTTGACGATGAATCAAGAGAATTAACAAGCTAATTCAAAAAAAAACGCAATGGATGGACAGTAGGCAATGACAATGAATGAGGTCCAAATATGATATGAGTGAAGAGCAGGAAACTGAAGAATAAATGCAAAAAAAACGCCGTAGCAGAAGTGTAGAAATAGAAAAACGAAATGAAACCTCGACTTTTTGTTACATGACCAAGGACCGTAAAATAGATTTACCTGAGCACTTTTGCTTTGATTGCTCTGATTATGAAACTTGAGAAGAGGCCTCAGTGAGGCATCGGAGCAGCATTAAATGTGAACCCATTGAAATTCCTGAAAAGAAGTGAAAACGAAGGCCTTCCTCAAAAGAGGTGCAACGCTCCTTAAAATAATATTCAACAACCCTAAACAAGAGGATCAACAATGAACTCAAATCCGTAGAAACCCAACAATCTAGAAACATGGAGACTTATTAAACTCGCAAATTTCATTCATTGAAAACTAATTGAAAGAGGAACACCGGTTGTTTCCCAAACCCCAAAATCAAGGTTATCCTAACCTAAAAGGAAATAGACGTTGTAGGCACTGTCGCCTCAATCAAGGAGCCCTAGTTCAAGTAGTCCGTAGGCCCATGAGCTGTCGCATTTTGTATCGATCGCCCATTTTAGGAGAGAAAAGTAAATTGGGTCAGGAATCTGCTCCAGGGCTGATTTTTTTGACTGTCGATACAACTGAAATTCCTTCCGAATATTGTGAAAAATGCTCATTTCCCGCAGATTTCAATGGGATGTGCTATGCACTTAGCATCTAATCAAATTGTAGACCATATGAAAAAGAGTAGTAAAAATGCGATTACAATGCGATTAGTTTACAAATGTAGTTGAGGTTCAAGTAGCCCATTCTTGAAGGGGTTTCTGGTAATTATTAACTACACAGAGAACGACTTACTTCAGCTTGGAGGTGATGAAACCCGCACAGCAGCTCAGTCCCTCAATTTTTGATTTCCTTTTCAATTCAAATAGTTTTTGAATGTCTGTTTCAGATCATGCTTGAAGGATCTCCCAGGCATAGAAATGAAAAACTATATAGGTCGTTTTGAGCATAGTTGCAACTGAGCTTTTTGCAATTAAGTACTTGTAAATAAAAGCTTGCAGAAGCTAAGGAAGAAGCCGAAGTAATTGAAGTAATTGCTGAGCCATATTTTATAGTTGGCAACTGTAGAGTACAAGACATGACCATTGATTGATGCGCAGCGGATCGCCGGTAAATTTTCGAAGATTCTCCGCAGTTGAGACCAAGGTTTTAGGTTTCCCTACGAAGTAATGATAGGGGCATTCAATGTGCATCGTTCCAAAAACTTTGATTGAACAACATCCAAAAAAGCGAATTCAAAAAGAAAAAATCCCAACTCTTCCTCTTGCAGTGGTAATGTTTGCCATTGATTTGCCTGGAAAGGAGATCTGTTCGGGTACGCCACGTACCTGGTTTGTGCTAAGTATTAAAGAAGAGTATGGTAAGGTATATGCATATATACAACCACTGTTTTCTGATTTTTGATAGATCCATGTAGTATCGTCCGAATGGGTGACCATCAAAGCTATCGCGGTCATGATTGGGTCTACTAAGATGGATGTACGTGCGCCCATGGATCACCACTGAATCGGCCGTGGGTCCTTTGCCAATGCACAATCACCGGTTGCATCAGTCCTCGCCAAAATCCTGCCTCTTTCACATTACAAACCTACGATGACTTCTGCACCCTTTTTTGAATTTATTAACTGTTGAATCTTTAAGCCAATACACAAAGCAAACTGTGTTGTACAGAGCTGTACTAGGAGAATGTTTATCGAAGTTCATTCTTAGCAATCATTTTACAGTAATCTCGAAGTTAGGTCCAATAAAAATAGCGATCATCGCACTTCAGAATGTATCATCAATCGCCTAAAGTGCTTCATCAGTTGGTTTTCTTCGCATCCTTCTTGACAGTCTTCGCTACTGATGCTTTAGAAGTCTCAACGCCAATCGAAGCTGTGCGAGGAGGGCAGGGACAGTAAGCAGCATCCCCTCCGGGAACGCCAGGCGTTCCAACTCCTCCATCAATTCCAGGTGGACCGTAAGAACCAGGTTTCCCAGGGGGACCTGGAGGCCCTTGAGCTCCTGCACCACCAGGTCCTGAAAAACGAGGCATTATACATTTGAAGGTCACAGTTCTAGAAGAAAAAAGAGTAATGCAAAAAATATAAAAGTTACCTGGATCGGCTCCTGGTTTCCCTGGTTCACCAGGTGGCCCAGGTAGTCCAGGTGGTCCAGGAGGGCCTGGCTCTCCTGGCAGGTTCATCATTCCGGGAACACCCGGTTGACCATCCGGTCCAGGTGCCCCTGGCGAACCATCCTCTCCGGCATCTCCGGGTGGTCCTGGTGGCCCAGGTAGGCCTAGTGCGCTGGGGTAGCCATTTCTTCCAGGACGTCCCTCAGGTCCTGCCGGTCCAGGGTTTCCATTCGGCCCAGGAGGACCAGCGGGTCCAGGTGGACACTTCACACATACTTTAATCATTGGGAACATTTCCGCCATGCGTTCCATTCCGGGTATACCTGGTATTCCATCTGGGCCATTTTCGCCATCAGCTGAAATAGTTCTACGATCAGTGAATAAAAGTCCTTCTCAGTTTCCAAGAGAAAAGACTAAATCACTCACGCCCTGGCTCTCCAGGCTCTCCTGGTTCTCCGGGAGGACCGCGTTCACAGTTTGGTGGTGGAGGACCGCACTGGCATTGCTCTCCTGAAATATGGAGTGTTCACATGAAATCTGCAACCAAAGTAATAAAAATAGAAGGAATAAAGGATGAAATAATTCAATTATGGGTTTATGGACTATTCGCAGATATACCTACCTCTGGCATTGATCTGACGTTTCGTTATTTTGAGAAGAGTCTCGACCTTTGATGGCAAGAAGGAGCGGGACGCTGGCACCATCTCGTGCCATGCATCTTCGGCTTTCTCCTGCAATCCGATTCTATGAAAAATGCTCGAAATAGTAAACAGCAAAAGTAGGGGATAAATCATGTTATTGATCAGCACCATGTGATGCGCCAGGCATTTCACCTCAATTGGAAACGGAAGAGGCTCCAAAAACCTTGTGAAGGTATTTCCCTAGATTTGAGAATGGAATTTCAACTAACCACCCTCGCTTCTTACTATCGATGTCAATGTTACCAATTACCCAGGAATACGCCACGCCTCGCAATCCCTGTGGAAGTGGAAACGTCGCGGAAAATTAATATAGATATCAACTTCTCCGAAGGATTTTCGACTGAATATGTGCTTCCTGTTATTCGAGAGAAAAATACAAACAGCCAAGTGATCAAAACGTACGAACTCAGGAGGACAAAGAATCGAAAAAATGAACGCGTTGGGTGACTGATGATGTTGCGCGCCTCTACCTATTGCTCTAAACGGGCTTTTGTCAATTTTCTAATTAATGTAATACATGGGCAAGAAAAACCTTGAATTGTTCCAAATCCTTGGTGACTCCATCGGCAAAGTTATTGATGTCGTTTACAATTCCAACTATATAATATGCAGAGACCAAAATAGCTATACCGCATACTGTTGTTCCAGTGGCAATTACTGCGTTCATTGCCATTCTGAGAAGGGAAGCTATAAAAGGAATATAAATAGAAAGTAATACTAATCCTAATATCAATGGAAATTGGAAAGGTTTAGGTGGAAAATGATGTACAGGTGGCGGTGCAACAGAAAACCTCGCCCGTTGAACTGGATACAAAATGCAAGTCCCTCTTCCCCCTCCAATCTTCCAAAAAACGCCCTCGTGTTGTTCTGGGATGTAACTCCGGCCCGAACATAGCTTGGAGAAACTTGTAAAGGTAAAGTGCGCGTTAAAACAGCATCGCTTTCTGAAAGGAACTGAATGCGTGGGGCATTTTGGAAAAAGCGGATCGGCAACAAACGGTCTACTCCCTCTTTCAATTGAAACTGGAGAAGCCGGATATAACGAAACGTTAAGAAAAGGTCTCCGTCAATGGGCTATATCCAAGCATAATCAGAACCAAGCCAATGAACTGCTCTGGGCGACTGTTATGTTTTACAATGAGTACCAAACGAGGGATGGGAGAAGTCGGCTTACGAAGACAGAAATTATTTGTTTCCCTCGCAAACTTAGAAAAATTAAAATTATCAGAAAAGGGGTTGTTTTTGAATTTTTTGAATGTTTAGTTTAGGCTTCGCTGTCTTGGACGAAAGGAGAACCACCTGTGGAGGCTTAGGCCAAAAGCACCGGTTAGCTGCGTCGAACTGGTAATGCAGGAGGAGATGTGCCGTAAGTGTTTGCTTAAGCCGTTTTATACACCCCTTACGAAATAGATTGTATTTCGATAAAATCGCCAAACTAATTAAGCAGATCGAAGCGATAGACAAGAACGATGAAAACCAGGCCTTTAGAGTGACCGGTTGCCATATCAATCGAGTAAATCATAGCTGATTAACACGGACTTCCGTCACTATAAAAGCTAATCCATAACTAATACAGTATCCAACGGAAGTGTCTGTGAGGAACCGGTCAGGATGTCAACAACTACGCTGACCTTCGTCATGACCAGTACGACTGCCTTTATGGTACTGGCGCAACTGGCTGCTATGTGGATGTTCGTCGATATGTCGACATTTGAGACAAATTTCATGACTCACATGATGGACTTCAAGGTGAGTCCTTGATCTACTTTCCATCGACATATCGATTTTTTGTGATATCCATCCATTTCTTACCATTGCCTCAATGACGTAATTCCAGAAAAAACAAAAGTGATTTAAAAAGCTACGAGAAAATCATCGTAAAACTCTATGCAAAATAACCTATCCTGTATGCGTGCGGCTGCATTACAGCAGCCTTAATAGTGATGGGCCCGTTTCGAGAGAACCAATGATGTGCCTCGACCTTTCTGCTACTCATTTGGCTAAATCGACAAGACATGCTCACGTTAAAATCATACCGAGGGCACCAAGACTATTGTATTACTCGCAACGGCGCAACGCGACCGCACGCATCGCATATGCGCAAGTCGCACTGTGGCATACTCAAAGGGATATCAAATTGCGTTTCGAGAGGAGTGGGCTATGTAGTTCAGATAATTAATTGACTTCGATATAAAATTCCATGAATCAGTGAACTAACTCATGACTTGAAATGACATAATCTCTATAAATTTATAATGAAAGGCTAAATGTCAATATTTCTATTTATCAAGATAAAACATTCAGGAAAAGTCGAATGATGTATGGCGAAAAATAGTAACTGATGACCAGCAGCGTTCTGTTCGTTCTGCCCATCACCAAGTTCACCGCCGTCACCGCCAACAAGCGGCAAAAATCGCGGAAAGGCGTCAGTTGTCTGATTTGATCAGCACATTAAATTCTCTCCCATACTTCGCCGCGTCTCTCTTCCAGGAACCCAATTTCCCTACATGGCTTCTTCTGACGAAAGTGTACTCGGAGAATTTTCTAACGGTTAGTTTAAAGTAAAACACATAGGTTACGGACTCGTATTAAGGCTCATTTTTTCGTAATCCGTAAAGAATATGTCTGCAATTCAATGAAATATGTTTCAGCTTGTCCTCCGGGACCTCCTGGCCCTCCTGGTGAACATGGTACTCACGGAGGTGAACAAATTTTCTCCTTATGAGTATCCTAAATGCTTAGCATAATTCCCTTATAGAGGATGGTCTTCCCGGACAAGACGGTCAACCGGGAATGAACGCTGATGAAATGGGCTATAACACTGGACCCAAAGAGTGTATCAAGGTTGGAAAGGCAACGTACGATAACACTAAAATAGTATAAGTCGGTGGTTCAGTGTCCTGCTGGAATGGAAGGTCCACCTGGACCCGACGGCCCACCAGGTCCCTCTGGACATCCAGGAAATGATGGTGAACCAGGTTCCGTCGGAAACGTGGGACCACCAGGACCACCAGGACCACCCGGGGCACCTGGACCGTCGGGGCTTCCAGGAGTACCTGGGAATGACGGAGAAGCTGGCGCAGATGGAGTAAGACACTTAAAAGGACCTCAAGGACCACCAGGTCCACCTGGACCACCTGGAGTGCCTGGAACAGGTTAGTGATCAGACAAAAAATACCCATATGTTTCATAGAATTTAAACATTTTTTTCAGACGGCAATGCTTACGTACAACCTCCACCTGAATCGGGTCCACCCGGCCCACCTGGGCCTCCTGGAAAAAATGGCTTACCCGGAGCTCCAGGAATACCGGGAGAACCTGGAGCAATCGGAGCACCTGGAAGAGATGCAGCATACTGTCCTTGTCCACCTAGAGCTGCATCCCCTCACCCTTATCAGGCTACTGACGGTGCTAGGGGAACAGCATCTGCTTCAGCAAAAGGTCCAATAGAGACCGTATCGTCCTCCGTCACTGGAACTGAGGGAGCTCGATCATCACTGACTGTCGGGATCAAAATAACCGATAAAGACTGGGAAGGACCATCGTCAGGAAGTGCTCCGAATGCTGCTGTCCCTGCGCCTTATCATAACGCCGATGTAACTGTAGGGAAGCCTCAAAGTACATATAGAAGTGAAACCAGACCAGGGGCGAGACCACCAGCAGCAGTGCCTTATAAGTCGCAAAATGCAGAAACAATCGCTGAGGTAACAACGGTACAGAAAATCACCGGAACTGAGCCTAATGCTCAGGTGAAAGTGATGGAGGGAGTTTTGGGACCTGAGCCAAAGGTTGAAGTGAAAACAAGTGTGGTAAAGGATTCTGCCGGCAAAGAGAATACAATATTTGAAATAGTGGACACGTGGACAGTTGGCCCCCCGGTGGAGTCTTCAGTCTCAGAAAGTATAGCCCAATTTCCCAATGCGAACAAGGGGAACAAGGGCGCTTCAGTAAAAAGGGCTAGAGTACATGGCAGAGGAATTCATCGACGAAGACGGACTCACAGAAACAACCAAAGCAGAAGAAAGCATTGAGGAAAACCCCTCCGATTCCTAATAACTTGCATTCTTTGCAACTCCTCTTCGAATAAATACTTCCGTGATTATGATTGATTACATGAGTGATCTACAGAAAGAATACACAAATAAAAACTATTTTTAACGTACCCTATAATCAAAATACAGAATAGAAGTCCCTTCAAAGCGCAGATAGTGAAGGTTTTCCATAGAATGCACAGCAAATATTTGTATTGAATAGTGTACATAACCTTTAAATCACAGCATCAGCAAGCAAAACTTGAGCAGGATACTTTTCACCCGTGACGTTAACAAACACGCATGCAACACATGCGCATTGATTTGACGCGCACATAATCGATATTTGTCAAATGTGCGTATATGCTCGAGACGCAGATGAAACTATTCTGTAAAGTCCACGGAATATCTTGGGCATAAATAGGCATTCCATATTAGGAATGGCTATTTATGCCCAAGAGACACCTCATATCGCTTACAAAGGTCGTAAATGTCAAAAGTCAAAAATTCATGTGCATTTTTTTTGGGACCACCTAGTTAGGTAGCGGTATTTCTATTCGATGTCCCACAGCAGGGATCTATACCGTGATCTTCTTTGAAACCTTGTATATACTTCTCTAGACGGCGCGACTGTGCGCAATCGCATGGCGGGCGCGGCACCCTGTCCGGGTCCTATATACACCCCCCCAGCCAGTCTATGCATTTTCAAAGAGCGTTAAAAGTTCGCAGTAGGTCCTGAATAGTAATACTAAAGAAGAATGGTTACGGTAGTTATTGTAAGCGGAATGAAATTATCAATCAATAGCAACCAAGGGAAAGTAATCTTAGGAGTGCTATTCTTCCGTAAGAGTACACCAATCTCCACAGTTTGGGGCCTAGAATCCTAAAGAATTCGACAAGGCTGGAATGTCAATCTACTTACAAGTTACACCTAGACTAATTGCGTTTTACAAGCCAATCTAGCCCCGTCTTCACCCCATAAACACCGCTTAGAATCCAGTTTCTATATTCTTAATAGGACTATGTAGACTACTCGATCTCCTTGACGACAGGTTCTAAGTTCAACTCTCTTGCGATACCCTTATCTATTTACTTCCTTGCACTCCTATCAGTTTTCTTATCTTTTTCTACGATCCCTTCTTTACGATTATTCTCAAGTGCTCTAGGTTTTCGATCTTTGTTTTTCTCTGAAAGAATTTTTTACACTTGTGGATATTTCGGTTTTAGGTTTCATAGTTCGAAAAGTCCGGTTATGTTGGCATTGGGCAAGCAGCCCGATATAAATACTTCCCCACAATAACGAAAATACAGGATGGATCCAAAATTCTACCGTAATCCCGCTATTCCTTCATTCTGCAATTAGTCGTAGAATAATACATTACAGCTGCCTCGTACTTGTAGTTATGCCACTTTTCACAGGAAAACCCAGCAGCAGATGAACCGAACAATCGCAAGCGGGTGATACGACCCGCATAGTGCGGAAACGTACGGGTTAATACTCGTTCGTTTCATGTTTACTTACTTTTCGATCATTTGTTAACAAGAAATAACGCGTCACAGAGCCACTCGAGCCGCTTCATCATACGCCGCGCGCGGTTTCTCTTTGCCGCACGGACGATTTAACTTGTTAGCTTGCGATTGTTACTAGTACACCCCCCCCCCCCCCCGAAAGCGAGTAATGAAGAACTAAACTATATTCGATTAACATTATTTAATGACGAAGGATAATTCCTATTGAAACGCCATGACACTTTACAAAGTATTTGGATAGTTGTCGCAGATGACACAATTCCAGTTTTTCGTGGAATTTCGCGAAGAGTTCTGATTCATTGTGAGCAAAGTTATATCACATTGAATCTAAACACGTATCATTCGTTTCTATTTACTTGAATTTTAAATATATTTTCAGTACTCGCACTCCACTCATATGTCGTTCAGTCGCGGTGCCAACACACTCAAAGTCTCAGCGAAACTATTTGCTGAAAATCGAGCTCGCCTCGTTGCAGCACTTAAGGTCTTTTTACTGGTTTCCTCAATGTTTCGTTGTTTCTTTTTTTTTTTCGTAAATTCTTCGTATTGATTCATAGCTACTTCCACTGAGTCAGCAGTTGTTCAGAACCATTGGAATTGTAAACTTTTTGTTGAAACTTCGCGGCTTTCAAAGCCGCGCTGTCTAGTTTTTAAATTATTACTGTTTTTGGAGGGTTTTTGGAAAATGTTTGTGGGCGAGTAAAAAGGCTACTACTTTGAAAGCCTATTATTCGTTCAAATTCCACAAATCATTCACAAGTTCTTAACAAATAGATACAAATCATTAAACTGGTAAAGACGTTGATGCTTGCATTTTCAGGGAGTAGCACCAGGAAGTGTTGTGCTCTTACAGGGAGGAGTCGAAAAGAATCGCTACAATACTGATGCAGAAGACTTACCATTCAGACAGGTACTTATTTCCTATCGTAATGTGTTCCGTTTCAACAATCTCTACGTTCGGTCTAGGAATCCTACTTCTTCTGGACTTTCGGTGTCCATGAAAGCGACTTTTTTGGAGCAGTCGATGTGGATTCTGGAAAGTCATGTCTTTTTCCGCCAACTCTGGATCCCAGCTATGCTATCTGGGATGGCAAGTATGTTCGATATACTTTACTGATTTACCTAAGTGAATGTTATACTAACACATTTACTTCTACTTTCAAGAATCAACGACGAATCGTTTTTCAAGAACAAGTACGAAGTCGATGATGTCCATTTCCATAATGAAAATGCCATCAGCAATTATCTAAAGGGCCTTAATGCGAAAAAAGTCCTGCTTTTGGTAGGAAATAATCTTATTCTCAGTAGAACTCAATCAGAACCTTCAGTTTTATTGTAGGGAATCACCTTTCAGTAATGGAATTTGATCTTTTCTAGAAAGCGGAAAACAGCGACAGCGGAAATGTTCTAGAGCCACCAACTTTTCCTGGCAAAGAATCGTAAGTTTTTTCAAAGTCAAAGTTGACTTTGTCTTTTCCTAATGAGCGAGGTAGGAGATAGCCTCACATATCATTCTCTTTTATTCGCGCGTCCAAAAAGTGATGACCAAATTTTTGTTTAGATTTGACGTCGATGTCAATAAGCTATACCCCGTCATGGCTGAATTGCGCGTTTTCAAAACGGACAAAGAATTAGAAGTTAGCATTTTTACACCTATACTTTTGGAAAGGCTTTTTTATATGATTCGCAAATTATTTTCCTGAAATATGCATGTATATTTAAGGTAATGCGATACGCTAGTAAAATCGCTTCTGAGGCTCATCGTGCGGCTATGAAAGCGGTACGCGCCGGTCTATACGAATATCAAATGGAAAGGTAATGAATGCATTAGACGATTGAACCTCAGTATTTGGATATTTCTTTATTCTACAAGCAAAAATGCAAGGGAACCAAATTACGTTTATGAAAAATCGCTAACCTTACTAAAAATTCAGCTAATAACTTGTAGACATCACGTTGTTCGGATACTTGCATGCTGTTGATACAATATTATTCCTTAAAATTTGTGAATTTGAAGTTTGATATCTCTTTGATTCAAATGTCTATTGCAGCTAGTAGTTATAACCTACTAATCGACATACTTGTTGCAGTATTTTCCGTCATGCATCTTACTATCATGGTGGATGTCGTCATCTAGCCTATACATGCATTGCAGCATCGTAAGTTCAATCCATAAGGTGTCTTAACCTTTACGTATGAGTTTTTCATCTCAATAGTGTTTTATGCTCTGTTTATGTGTTTATTTATCAACCTTTAGTTGTGAGATCTCTTTTGGAACTTGTTTGAGATGCTAAGGGGCAGGTGTTAGACAGAGGATCCCTCAACCCAAAAGGCATAGAAAACCGTGGACCGCATCGATCCCTTTGAGGGCTCTTACATGCCCTATGTGGAAGTGAGGCATGTTTTCAAAGTAGAATCATCCCCGAACGGGAGTGGGGCATGTTTTCAAAGTGGAATCATCCCCGAATGAAAGTGAGGCATGTTTTGAAAGCAGAATCATCTCCGTATTAGAGTGAGGCATTCTTCAAAGCAGCTATAAATGTATCAGCTGCAAAAAGATTTACAAAGAATGACGTAGGTACGCGGGAATTATAACTCAGTAAGGAATAAACACTGCTATTGTCAGAAGGCGCCATGCCATTGAACAATGTTTGATGGGATGTTTCCAGAGGCTGTAACGGCTCAATTCTTCACTATGGGCATGCCAATGCCCCCAATGAAAAAGAGATTCGCGACGGTGATATGTGCTTATTTGATATGGGACCGGAATATAACTGCTATGGTTTGTTTATTCATGAATTCATCAACTTGCAATTAAACAACAACACTGCAACATTAAACAAATATTTACGAATGAACAATTCTACGTTGTAGCGTCCGATATTACCACCTCATTCCCTGCGAATGGGAAGTTCACAGACAAACAGAAGGTAGTGTACAATGCAGTGCTCGAAGCAAATAGAGCGGTGTTCAAAGCAGCAAAACCAGGTAGATTTCTTTACAATTCACCCTTCTTTACAATGCACTCCATCGGAATTCGCTTAAGGAGTTCGATGGACAGACATGCATCTCCTCTCTGAGAAAGTGATTCTCAGACACCTCCAAAAAGCAGGACTAGTCACAGGTGTGTTAAAAGGCTGAACTTTGGGAAATATGTATCACTGAGTGGGAGTGAGTAACATGTCATGGCCAATTTCATATCAGGTGATATCGACGAAATGGTCAACGCAAGACTAGGGGCTGTATTCATGCCCCACGGCCTTGGCCATTTCATTGGTCTCGATGTACACGACTGCGGCGGATATCTCGGGGTATGTTCTGCTGTACAGCAGTTAGTTCTCAACTGGAATTGTTTCGCTAATCATTTATCGATAGGATGCGTTGCCGCGCTCTCAACTACCCGGTCTGAAATCGCTACGTACCACTAGAACACTCAAAGAAAGGATGGTAGGTTATTAGCAAGAAACTGCACAATGAATTCAAACTAACTCGTGATCATACTTTTCATAGTAATTCTGCAGGTGATAACAATCGAACCCGGTTGCTACTTCATTGATACGCTGCTCGATGCCGCATTCAATGACCCGAAGCTTGCGAAATTTATGGTCAAAGCAGAAATCGACAAGTACCGTGGACAAGGAGGGGTAGGTGCATAATGGCTTCCTCACATATGAATTCATATTACCCAAGCTTGCTTACAAAAACTCTTGTGCAGGTTCGTATTGAAGACGATGTGGTCATTTGGGAGAAGGGTAACGAAAACCTGAGCGACCTACCGAGAACCGTTGAAGAGATCGAGCACTTCATGTCGTCCGAAGAATTCAGCGACTCGACAATTCAGAAAAGCATTCGCGATCATCTGAACAAACATTAAACTGAATCTTCCGTTCCTTTACGACCTTACAATTCTGTGATATCGAATACTGATGACTTTGCCATGCTCTAAGATATTCCAAACTCGCCGATTGCGGTGCGTGATAATAATAATAAACTGTAAAATAGCATTTGAGTCGTACATTGCATTTCATTTCAGCATCTGGAGAAGGATGTGGGCTACATAGTACTGAAAGATATGTAGAGTCTTCACTGAAAGAATAAGTTGGAAAGTCAATGATCATAGACTAAATTAATTGCAAATTAATCCATACACCCAGTCCCTTCGATCACTCCGTTATTTTGACCATCAACAATGCACTTACTTTAGGCAGATTCACTTTAATGTTATTCCCAATAAGATAAATTAATAAAAGGTAACTGGTAATTCTCATTCAGTTATTGAGAGTAAGCAGAGAACGACGATTTATGTGAATATCCCTAGTTTCTAGCTTCAGTTTCTGAAGTTACGGAATTGAAGTTGGCGAAGAAATAGAGGGAATCTAATGAACGGAGCAAGTTACAGGTAATATAATCTTAATATAATTTAATCCAATAGAGTAAGAGATGTTGATAAAATGAATAAAGAAATGGTAAGGAAAGAACGATGGAAAAATCATCAAATCCAGTTCAACTGCAAAAAATTTCCAAATCACTACAAACTTTTCGAATTAAACTCACTTGGTGGCGCATATTCTGCTCGCCAACGGTAATCCTGCGCTGTGACAGGGTACCCCGTCCTTGTTTGTTGTCTCCATTCTACCTAAGCCGTATCTGCCGTAGTGGTACATACACAGGTTTTCCTAAGAAGCGTACTTGAATCAGGGCAAAACAGACATTACCATTTCCGGAAAACAGAGAAATAGTTTTTTTTAATCTTTATCAGGAACTACTCAGCACTTATCAGCTCTTTTTTCGTTACCATTTACTTCGCCAATAGCTAAGAGCCCGTAGTTCTTACTTAGCAGTCAACAAGAAATACTGTTTGTTTGAAATTGCAATAGACTGGCCAATATATAAATTTCTATCACCATGCCTCAACGGAAAGAGTTTTGACAAACAAGTGGTCCCGCAGGCATAGGTCTGGAAGCCTTATTGCGGTCACCTCACAAGAGCGAGGTCACGAGCGTGATGAACTAGTTTTGGCTAAACGAGTTCGGTGGCGCTTCCTGACCCTTAAGACAAGCTCAGGCGGTGAAAATGTACTTGGGGGTGCCGCTTTTGTGCTCTGCGACTCTGACACCGGCCGGCGGCAGAGTGCATAGAGATGGATTCCTCCCCTTCTAAAAGTTAGGGGAGGAGTTCCGGGGTGGGAGAGATGACTATTTCGTGCACAGAGCTGGGAAGGGGTAAGAATTGAACATCCAATTGGTTCACCCACCCCGGAGCTCCTTCCCTACTTCTAAAATGGGAGGGCTCCGGGATCGGTGAGATGTTAGACAGTGTAAGAACTGACGAGACGCAGAGCACAAAAGCGCGCTGGCACCCCCCCCCCCAACTATATTTTCACCGTTCAGGCCTGATTTGGAACCAGCTTGGGTAATAGCGGCGCCTTTTGCCATTTGATATCAAGGCATTGAATTATGTAAGTGTACTTCGAGTACTAATACATAAATATACAGGACACCTAAAAGGTCCAGCAGAGTATTGTGACCTCTGCTTATAGAAACTGCTAGACTAGGAATGGATTTTTGTATTAGCTATAATTTATATTGAGATCTGGGTGTTGTAGTCTTAAATGGCGTACTATCCCAAGCACGCATTGTCCGTGGAGCCGATCCCGGGTGCCGCCTAGGTCAACCAACTTCGCTGCATCAAGGGTTATTAAATTGGTACCGGAGTCGTCGGAGAAGATCTGACCTCTACAACAACTGATCTACAGCAATCGAACTCATCTTACTCACATGCTAAAAGAAAAATCAATTGGCTACGATCTTGGAACTAACAAATTAAAGTGGACATACGGTAAACTGTTCGAATTGCATGATAAATTGTTCGTACAGTTTTCGCGAAGTTCTGTTTCCAATGGAACAGGTTTTGTTAGAAAACAATTCCCGGAGATTGGATTATTCATAACTCAAAAGGTTGATCTATCACTTCGGCGTGCGCTCTAGCTCGAAATTGATTCCACACGACTCCTTTCCGAAACTTCGCGTAGCATTTTCTCCTACCATTAGTCCACATTCCTTCCCATTGTTTTCTATTCGATAGACCGAATTGAATTCGAAAACCCTCTCCATTTCTGTGCTGCAACGCATAACGATCGATTTAAGCCAATAAAAAGTTTGAAATTATTAGATAGTTCTTCAGTTATTTGCCGGTTCTACTTCAAATGTCGTTCAGCCGCGGTGATAACACATTAAAAATCTCAGCAAAACTTTTGCTGAAAATCGTGTTCGTCTAATCGAGGCATTAAAGGTTTCTTTGACAATTTTCCTTTTTAGAAGTATTTCCGAACTAAGAAAGCCCTAGAGCAACTTGAGGCCGTAATGATGAGGCCAATTTTTTTGACCATATTGTTTATCGTAGTTCCGAATTCTATACAAACGCTTATTTTCAATTATGCTGGGAATCAAAAATCTATATTTTCAGAAGATCGCGCCGTTCGCTGTTGTACTGTTACGAGGAGGAGCTGAGAAGAACCGCTATAACACTGATCTAGACGAGCTGCCATTTAGACAGGTATCTACCCATTGTAAAACTTCAAGCTTCACTCTATAAGGCGATTTTGACACAAAGGGCTGAACAAAGAAGTCGCGGGAAGAATATCTGGGCTAACTTTGAAGGGTTGAAAACGAATACATGGCGTATCCAATAGAAAATTATAAATGCAGATCATTCATAGTTTATTCTATTAAATCGTAAATCTATAAAAAATGTTCTTTCCTATTTTAGGAGTCATACTTCTTCTGGGCATTTGGTGTTCAAGAAAGTGATTTTTTTGGAGCGATCGACGTAAACTCAGGAAAATCATGCCTTTTCCCACCTGTTTTAGATCCCAGCTACGCTATATGGGATGGCAAGTGTGTAAAACATTCTTTACTTACTGTTCAACTATATAATTCGGCTTTAAAAGTGCGTAAAGTTCCAGAATCAATGACGAATCGTTTTTCAAAAACAAATACGAGGTGGATGAAGTTCGGTTTCAGACTAAAAATGCCATACGTGACTACCTTGAAGAGCTTCAAATCAAAAAAGTTCTTCTTTTGGTGAGTAGCAATTTAATAAATAGGCTGCTTTCATAGTCCGCCAGCGTGCCGGCGTGCCAGCCGAGGTAGTGCTAGGGGGAGGAGGGAGGCAGACAGTCGGTCGACGCGGTCGCGTCGCGCTCAAGCCCCTTCGAAGGGCTGAAAACAAAGAAAAACAAGATCAAAAACCAAACAACCAGAGTCTTGCGCAAATGGTTTTCGGTCTTGTTTTTCTTTGTTTTCAGCCCTTCGAAGGGGCTTGGGCGCGACGCGACCGCGTCGACCGACTGTCTGCCTCCCTCCTCTCCCCTAGCACTACCTTGGCTGGCACGCCGGCACGTTGGTAGACTGTGAAAGCAGCCATACTTCAAAAATGTTAAACTTAGCAAATGGACCAGAAAATTGAAAAAAAACATTTTAGAAAGCTGAAAACACCGACAGTGGAAACTTTCTAGAGGCACCGACATTCGCTGGAAATGAGTCGTAGGTTTTCATGCAGCCTACGAAAGTTTGGCTTTTTTGCTTTCTTGTTACTAGTACGTTGAGGAGCAGCCTCTAATATCAACTATACGACCGTTCGATTCATGAAGAAATGATCTACAATAAGAATATCGGTTTTCTGAGTTTCACTAGCTCTTCGAATTCACTTCGAAGGACGAAAATATCCAAATGAAACTATGATCAAATTGTTAAAATTTATGATCAACGTTCCGAGTATTGCCCTTTCTCCAAACTATTTAAAATACAACACAATACAACATGTGATAAATAAGGGAATCGGGTAACAGTGGAAGGAACACACTGTGCGTTACTGGATGACCGCCAGCGTTATGGTCAGACTTCTCCACGAAAACTCTGAACGAAAGGAAAGCCATGCCTCGTGTCACTTGAGCAAGGACGGTCTACTGGACCGCTCTTGCTCGCGATAGGGACCAATGGATGTTCCTCTCGCTCGCTTGAGGAAATCGATGATCAACGAAACGACAGGCGATACTCAGTGAGGGCCTGTCGTAGACAGGTCATGCGATTCAGTACTATTTCAATGTTAGCCGAAGGATCATATACGAGACACTACCGCTTCTGGCTCGAACAAAAAAAATGCTCAGGCGATTTCGACCTAGTATCATTTTCGCATGAACACTGAAGAAATGGTCGAACGAAGGTAAGCGAGGAATTATTTGCTTTGAATTAGAAGTACTTACCCCACTTAACCAGAGTAAGCTGGAATTGAAAATGGCAATGAAACCCCCGGAAATATAAAATCACACAGCGCCAGGGATGGCGAACACCGTGACATACTGGACATCGTCTTAGAACGGTTTCAATCGAAACATAGCCGAACTTGCATGCCAAGATCTAGGGAAAGTCGATGGCTGCTTTCATAGTCCACGATTGGGCGAGCGACCGATTGCGCGACTGGTCGCTCGGTCGCTCGCTCGATAAGTAAGCGATCGGTCGCTCGCCAAATCGTGGACTATGAAAGTAGCCGATCATGGACTTTTCAAAATAGAGGCCCTATTTACTTGTGTTCAGATTCGATGTTGATGTCAGCACACTGTACCCCATCATGGCTGAATTACGCGTTTTCAAAACGGATAAAGAACTTGAGGTAAGCCTCGCTGGATTGGCTCTTATCGCAAACAACTATTCCTTCATAATATTTCGGTGTATTCGTGTCCATTTAAGGTAATGAGATACGCCAGCAAAATTGTTCTGTAGCTCATCGGGCGACTATGAAAGCTGTACGTGCCGGTATGTACGAATACCAAATGGAAAGGTATGTACTTGTACTAGGAGCGAAGGTCAACACTTCGAAATTTGAAAATATTCAGAAATAAACTTATTTGAATAAATTAAATCTTAATCCCTATTGTAATCCACTTGATTGAAGTGCCAAGAAAATAAGAAATCTAAACTCTTGAATTATCGAAATGGGCTTGTACCCACTGGCTGAATTACAGATAGGTTCGTATCTATTACAGTGTTTTCCGCCGCATTTGCTACTACCATGGAGGATGTCGTCATCTCGCTAGTACATGCATTGTAGCATCGTGAGTTATGCTCTCTGCTTCTTGGATCTCTGATATTTCACTAATTCCCGATCTAGCCGGCATTTTCGGAAACTCTAGAGGTGTTAGAGAAATATTGTCAAGGGAGGTTGTCTTACAACCAGCTCACACCAGTATCCCACTTGCCAGCATCAACTGAAAGGCAACCTCTTTTTCAGCTGGTACAGCCCTAAGACGGGATAAGGATACCAACAAGGAAGGCACTTTGAGCTTTGGGAAGATGTGTGGGTCAGAGTGCACCATCGTGGACACTACGCGCATTGATGTGACCTACACGTGGACCTGCCTATGAAGTGTTCTGCGCAACATTGCCATCTATACCCGCCGTGGGGCGATGATGCCAGTAATCCACAAATTTCGATGAACTGTGGCTTTTAGAGGACGTAACAGCTCAGTTCTTCACTATGGACACGCCAATGCCCCCAACGATAAGCGCATCGAGGATGGCGATATGTGCCTATTCGATATGGGACCAGAATACAATTGCTATGGTAGGGTGGAATCGTAGTATATTTGTGACATAACTTATTACCTGTCCGAAATAAAGATGCTTAACTACAGCGGCGGATATTACCAATTCATTCCCCGCAAATGGAAAATTCACCGAGAAGCAGAAAATGGTATACAATGCTGTGCTCGAAGCAAATAGGGCGGTGTTCAAAGCAGCAAAACCAGGTAAATTCCTTTATAATTCACCTATGGACACATGACCTAATGGACATCCTCCAAGGAGTTCGATGGACTGACATGCATCTCCTATCTGAAAAAGTGATTCTCACACATCTCCAGAAGGCAGGGCTACTTACAGGTATGTTAAAAACCTTTGACCTTTGAGTTATCATAGATCATGGATTCGTAAAAGCTACTTACAACCGCTAATCCATTTCAGGTGATAACGACGAGATGGTCAACGCAAGACTAGGAGCCGTATTCATGCCCCACGGTCTTGGTCATCTCGTTGGTCTCGATGTACACGACTGCGGCGGATATCTCGGGGTATGTTCTGTTGTACAGCATTTAGTTCTCGACTGAATTTGTTTCGCTAATCATTTATCGATAGGATGCGTTACCGCGCTCTCAGCTACCCGGTCTGAAATCGCTGCGTACCACTAGAACACTCAAAGAGAGGATGGTAAGTTACGACCAAGTAATCGCAAAAAGAGTTCATACTAATTCGTAATGATCATACTTTTCATAATAGTTCTGCAGGTGATAACAATCGAGCCCGGTTGCTACTTTATTGACACGCTGCTGGATGCCGCATTCAATGATCCGAAGCTAGCAAAATTTATGGTCAAAGCAGAAATTGACAAGTACCGTGGACAAGGAGGGGTAAGTGCATAATGGCTTCCTCACATATGAATTCATATTACACAAAATTGCTTACAAAAACTTTTGTGCAGGTTCGTATTGAAGACGATGTGGTCATTTGGGAGAAGGGCAACGAAAACCTGAGCGACGTACCGAGATCCACGGAGGAGGTCGAGCATTTCATGGCCTTAGAAGAGTTCAACGACTCGACAATTCTGAAAAGCATTCGCGATTATCTGAACAAACACTAAATTGGATATGTTATTTCTCCAGTATATGCGCGCTGAGAAGCCACTCAGTAGTAGTCTAAGACTTTTCAAATGGCCTAATGTCGCAAGCAGTAAATGAATACCGATAAAGAGCTAGAGATGAGTACACTTAGAATCAGGAAACGAAGAAGGATATCATGCCTACAAACAATGAAATCTTGGTTCGATAGAAATGATCTCAACCGTGATTGACTTCGTTGGTCTGACGAGTAATGGCTGACGATGTTGTGTAAAAAGCTCAGTAAAACATCCAGATGGATAACAATTTGCAACTCCATGTAGTGTTGAGAGTAGTCGAAGCTTTTCAAGGTTTTGATAGTTATTATGGCTGTTGCTAAACGCAATAGTATAATTCCTCTCGTAAATCGGAAACAGCCAGATTGCAAATAAAAAGGGTGGCTGCTTCTGGATTACCACTGGACATTTGAACTCTTGGTGCCAGCAAGGTCTAAACCATCATATCCTTCCCTGACCATTCACAAGAGCTTGTAAAATTTACTTCATTAACTTCTTGTTTATTGAAAAGGCGACGGATAGCGCTAGGGCTACTAGGTGATCATAAGAATCGCTACGATCATCATTGTATGTACGATCACCAACTACTACTGCTTGTCTGCGCTCACATCTTTTATAAGTACTTAGAGAATAGGAAAATACGCACCTTACAGGAGTATTATCATGAAGAATCAAGGCAGGCGAAAGAAAAAGAAAAAGAAAAGAAGGAAATATCTAAATCTAGTATGGATTTTTTTCAAAGTACCGTACACATTAACGAGAGCACACTAAAGTAGTAGATAAATTGTTTTGACTAATTAATTAAATTTGTTTTGCTATATAAATATTTATTCACTAAGTTATTCGACACCTTTCAGGTGTATATATTTATTTGAGCAGAGATGATGTAGTGGAAAGTAGGGCAATGTCATCCACGCATGTTCAGGGGATCGAATCGATCGATACTCACCCAGGCCAGAAAAGCTTTCCATCCCTTCGAGGCGATTTATTGGTACCAGACTCGTCTGTGTGGGTAAGAGAACCGAACTGCACAACGGCTAGAAATCGCAAGCCATTGTAAAAGGCTATTAGTCATAGCATAAGCCACTAGGATTCTGAATCGAAGGCGAGCGCAGGGCGCATCACAAAGAAAAAGATTGACACCAAACTTTCGTTCTTCTTTTGTTCAATGCCGTGTTTATTTATTCAATTAGTCATTAATTCGAACGTTAGTACATATTACGACCAACCTAGTGGAACCTAAAAAATGAAAATTTGCGAAAACTATCGACAAAAAAATAAAAATAAATTTATTCCATGTACTCAAACCGATGGGACAGCAGGGACGGTTTTCTCCTGAGATTTTGATTTCTCAAAAGCTTATTGATGGTAGGCTCTTGTTGCTACCCCGACATAACCAACTACGCAACGAGGGGAATCAGGTTGTCTTTGATCAAGCCATCATAGCTTCATTAAAAGCATTCAGATTCAAAAATATACCCATCAGAGACCATCATTTCTGATCGCTAAAAGCAAGTGATACGATAGTGGTCAGATAATCAGTTCATTGACATTCAACCACAGTGAGCGCAGGAACTGATAAGAGCATTAGCCGATCTTTACTGCAGACATGTCATATGGTTTTATTCATTCGATATCAAGACATTGTGTTGTTCTTCATATTGTACTAATTATCAAAAATACAAGAAATTTTTAAAGGTTTGGAGATTAACAGGAGATTCCAATTTTTACGATTTCGATGCTTTGACAGAGAAAACTAGGAGGTCCCCGTATAGTAGTTTTCAAAAAAGTATAAAATGACAAAGTCTCTGGTGTTGAATAAACCCATTCTGGGCTGCGCCCCGTATTCGATTTCCATACAGAATCACAGTGATCGTTAGAACATGGATGCGAGCTACACAGTAAGGCGGTGGCACACCGATATAAAAGTCAAACTTTTATCCTCCCAGACGAGTCTGGTACCAATCCTCCGTTTTCGAAGGATAGAAGGATTGTTTGGCCCGGACGAGTATCAAACCGGTGTTCAATTCCAGACAATGCGTGTTTAATAGTGCGCTACTCGCTATTATACTAGTTAAACCCATATTTATGGCTTATCGTAGAAAGTTGAATCCAAGCAGTTCCTACACATGCCCTACGATGCGTGCTGGTTTTTAAAGAAACTCCGGAAACCCTTGTGCTTTGGTTATACAAAAAGGGCTGATTTTTTGTTCAAACGAAGCATGAAGATTATCTTGAAGTCTGTTGAGAACAATTTTTCGTTTAGAAAACTTTTATGGTCTCCCACTGAATCCTCAATTAGAATCAGTACAACCCCATTGTATAGCCCTTCAAACCAGTTGCTTCACTGCAAAAGAGCTTTACATTGTGCTTTCTAGGCAAACGGTCAAAAAAGTGTTAAACTACTTGATAACTTTTTTAGAACTTTGTCGTCACTGCTTCAAATGTCATTCAGCTGTGGTGATAACACATTTAAAGTCTCAGCAAAGCTATTTGCTGAGAATCGTACCCGTCTTATCACAGCACTCAAGGTTTTTTCTTTTATATGCTTTCTTTAAAAGTCACCCCAGAGAGATTGATCAATGACATAGGAAGTATACGATAGGAGGTCGTAATGAATAATACCTGAGGCAATTTCAAGGAACATCCGTCATTACAGCCACCCCCCCCCCCCCCTTCTCCTTCTTTGTAGATATTTTTCAAGCCAAATTATTCCGGGTGAAGGATTTTGAAAGGTCGATTTTTTTGACGCTAACTCGATTTCGAGCTCGAGCTCATTTTGACGGCAAACGATTAATACCCGTTGGGATACAGAAAACAATAGAGATTGTGAGCTTCTATCCATCTAACCCATGCCTTTCATCTAATCTTTCCAGAATGTAGCGCCGGGGAGTGCTGTGCTGCTACGAGGAGGAAGCGACATGAACCGCTACAATACTGATGAAACCGGAGTACCATTCAGACAGGTACTTGCCCTACTCAACCTTATGTTCTATCCTATTAAAGAACACCGCCAGGATCAAGCAAAGACAGCGTTTGTGTCGGAATAACTTATGCCAGCTTATAATCGAGTACATGGCGCATCCAAGAGAAAAAGTTTAATGCCACCCATACTATAATTCACCCTACTTAAGTCGTGGGACTTCGAGTATTTGCTCCCTTTCGTTCAGGAATCGTACTTCTTCTGGGCTTTTGGCGTCCATGAAAGCGATTTCTATGGAGCGATCGATGTAGACACAGGAAAATCGTGTCTTTTCCCACCTATTTTAGATCCCAGCTATGCTATATGGGATGGAAAGTATGTAATATATCAGTTTTTGATGTTGAATAGGTCAACTTGGCAGAGAAGTTGCTGAAAATCCTGCTGATTTCAGGATTAATGACGAATCCTTCTTCAAGAGCAAGTACGAGGTTGACGAAGTTCATTTCCGGACAAAAAATACCATAAGTGATTATTTTACAAGGCTGAATATCAAGAAAGTTCTGCTTTTGGTGAGCAACGTCAGCTGAAACTGAACTGTTTTGAAGAAAAATGTATACTGATTCAGAGAGCGGAAAACTCTGACAGTGGCAACATTCTAGAGCCTCCTTCATTCCCCGGCAAAGAATTGTAAGTTTTTTGAACATTTTTGCAAATTACTCCATTTCTCTCATCTGCGAAGTTATAGATAATCTGTCAAGGTCATACATACAACAGATTTCACATTTTAAAAAATAGGAATAGTATTCGATCGTAATCGTATAATATTTAGATTCGACGTTGACACCAACAAGCTGTACCCTGTCATGGCTGAATTACGCGTTCTCAAAACGGATAGAGAACTTGAGGTTGGATTTTTTGTACTGTACGGTTTATGTCGAAAGGGCTCTTTTTCCGAGAATTTTGTTTATCAGTATTCTGAAACATCTAAATACTATGAAGGTAATGAGATACGCCAGCAAAATCGCTTCTGAAGCTCATCGGGCCACTATGAAGGCGGTACGTGCCAATCTGTACGAATACCAGATGGAGAGGTATGTTCTGCTCAAAGTGAAAAAGGAGTCGTTCAAACCATGAAATTATGGTGCCTCCCAATCGAAAATCTATTCTATCAGCAGCTATGAGACGAGATATAGTGGAATTTCTACTATTTGTTAAAGTAAACATCTGAATTAGGGAAAATGAAATGAAGAACAAATATAAATAATCATATATAAACCTGAAGAGAATAATTTCTATAGCTGTGTGACAGTTAAGCGCTTCATATGTCGGTGGCCTAGAAAATAGTCAACTTGAAAGACCCGAATAGACTCAGAGCATCTTAATTGCAGCTTAATCAGGCAGTTGCCTAAAAGCATTAGCAGCAACCCCACCGAAAAACTCAAACCCAGGGGTTAAACTTTCTGTAGTCTTCGAAGATCAAATTTCTTCAAAAATTCTAACGAAAAACGTCTTTCCTCAGTTATATCGAACAGTATGATTAATAACTAATAGAAGATAATAGTACGATAACAAATTGTAGCTCGGTTCAATGAAGTTCGAACTTAAAATCCCCAATAAAAGCGAAAATAAAAAATTCTTGAGATGAAGTAAAAAGGAAACATGTTTTGTTTTCGTTGCAGTGTTTTCCGTCACACGTCCTACTACCATGGAGGATGCCGTCATCTTGCTTATACATGCGTTGCAGCCACGTATGTTTTTACTTTTAAGTTAGCAATCCAAATCTTGAATTACGCTTTATTTACGTTGGCTTGAATTTTCCGTATGGCTTTGGAAGAATTCCTCACCAAATGCTCCTTTCATGTATTCACGTATGTATCATGAAATTCGGTCCTTGGGAAGGGGTATAGAGGAAGGAGAAATAAACCATGTTTGGGGACAAACGACGATACATTTTCATAGATGGCACCGATAGCCTGCTTGAACCACACTGAGGGTGTGCGCCCATGACCACTACCAGAGGGATTGAGGCCCAAGAACTTGCAGTGTAGCCCAGAAGCCGGTGAAAATGTATAAAAAATCGCGCACAAGAAAAATAAGCAAGAAATTACCCACCCAAGTAGAGAATTTTGGAGAAGTTTTTGTAAGTGGTGTCGAGCATATTTGAAAAGTGCGACAAAAGGAGCAATCGCAGCGCGGCAAATACATGACGTGCTCAAAGTGGCGCCTATGCTGCCCGCCCGGGCGAGATGGCACCTCGTGACCCTTGTCTTCGAAGGCCTAGCGAGTATTAAGTATAGTATAGTTAGTAGTTAAGCAAAAAAAAGACGATCAGTCACAACTGAAATGAAAAGGAATGGTCAGACCGAAAACATTTTCAGAGGATTTAACAGCTCAATTCTTCACTATGGACATGCCAATGCCCCCAACGATAAACTCATCAAAGATGGTGATATGTGTCTTTTCGATATGGGACCGGAGTACAATTGCTATGGTCCGGTAAAACAATAATGTTGGATTTATTACCCTAGCCACAGACTTTCTAAAAAATTAATTCAGCCTCCGATGTCACCACCTCATTCCCCGCCAACGGAAAATTCACTGAGAAGCAAAAAATAGTATACAATGCTGTGCTCGAAGCAAATCGAGCGGTTTTCAAAGCAGCAAAACCAGGTACATTCCTTTATAATTCATTTATGAATACCTAAATTTCACAGCGTCGCTTAAGGTGTTCGATGGACAGACATGCATCTTCTGTCTGAGAAGGTGATACTCACACACCTCCAGAAGGCAGGACTACTTACAGGTCTGTTCAAAAGCTTTGAATTAAAGTCGGGTTATCATAGATCATGATTATCAGATAAGCATAATCACAATCCTTAAGCAGGTGATGTCGACGAGATGGTCAACGCAAGACTAGGGGCAGTCTTCATGCCCCATGGTCTTGGCCACCTTATTGGTCTCGATGTACACGACTGCGGCGGATATCTTGGGGTAGGTTCTGCTGTACTAATGTAGTTCTCAACTGGATATGCCTCGCTAACGAATTTCGATAGGACGCGTTACCGCGCTCTCAGCTACCCGGTCTGAAATCGCTACGTACCACTAGAACACTCAAAGAAAGGATGGTAAGTTATGAGCTTGAAATTGCAGAAAGGACTCCACTACTCCGTAATTCATACTTTTCATGATAATTCTGCAGGTGATAACAATCGAACCCGGTTGCTACTTTATTGATACGCTGCTCGATGCCGCATTCCAAGATCCGAAGTTGGCGAAGTATATGGTCAAGAGAGAAATCGACAAGTACAGCGGACAAGGAGGGGTACGTGTGTGATAGCTCTTACACATAATAATTCACAGAAAAATAGCGGAGAAAAAGCGAAAATCCTGTCTAGGTTCGTATCGAAGACGATGTTGTCATTTGGGAGAAGGGTAATGAGAATATGAGCGACGTACCGAGAACCGTTGAAGAGATCGAACATTTCATGGCGTCCGGTGTGTTCAGTGACTCAACAGTTCAGAAAAGCATCAGCGATCACCTCAACAAACACTAATTTGAAATGTCTACTTTTCGTTTATTTCACGCGGTATCATTCACTGCTCAGCTATATACCCAAGATATTCTCAGTTGTTCATCATACTGGTATCAAAAGCAATGAATAAATTGAACAATGGGAGTATAAATGAGTGTTATATTTCAAAAAACTCAATTCGTCTATTGCATGTAACAGCCATAAAGACGGGTGATGGTCGCAATCAAAATTCCGCGAAACCTTAAAAATTACTCAGGTTGAAAGTAATTCAGACTATTTCAGTTGCGAATCCCTAGATAAAGCTCGCTGCTCAAATTCCAGAAAACTTTACCTGTCTGCCTAATAATCTAGTGCCTTTCAAATATAGACAGAAGCAAGCAAGTAAGCAGAAAGGGAAATCTAAATTGAATACATATATGTGCAGTAAAGCGCCAGGAACACATCGAGGTAATGGAGAAAGGGCTGATAAGGCAAGCACAATCATAGAAGCACCAGGTATGTCGATACTGCCATTCTCATTCTAGTTTCTGACGAAACAACTACCCATCGTTAACAAAGAATTTTCAGGCGATGATACCACATCTTATATCTGAAGACCACTCAGGAACTATGGGTAATACCAGCTAGAATGTGTAAGTCTTCAGCTTTGTTCTTCACAAAAATAGAACATCAAAAATTTCCAAGGGACGCTAGTTCTCTCCATTGTCCAAAGAAGCATTTTTCTACAAGTTACGTTAAATCGTCAAAGCCAAGATATCCACGTCTCATGGAACCTTTGACAATTAAAACGACCAGAGATAGAAACCACCTGGCATTGACCAACTCCTATTAGAATGTTCATTAAAGTTGCACAAGCCACGACATTATATGATTTAACCTGTATAAAACAATTTTTGAAATCATTCGAATGAACCCCATACCAACTGAGCCAGCCTCGGCTAACTTATAGAGAGGAGAAACACTCCGGCTTTAACGAATTTGATATTCAAACAGCAAGTATAATTGAGAATTTCGTGAAATTGTACACTCCCAAGAATTTTGGTAGTACTTTGAGCAAAAGAAACATAAGCCGTTATAACGACCAGATAATCAGTTCATAGGCATTCAATCATCGTGAGTGCAAGAATTGATAAAGCCTTCAGTCGACCTTGATGGCAAATATGTCGAACAACGATTCCACTCACTCTTTATCTGTATATCGCCTTGTTCTTCATCACCTTCCAACAATCGCGATCATATTGGAATCACTCCGATTCAGACAAGAACCTCGCAGCTCCATGATCTGTAATCTACAAAGCTTCCGAACCAACCCTGTCTTGTGAATTTTTCGCAAAACTGCCATTAACAGTGCGGAGATGAAGTTAACTCTTGGTTTACAACCACTATAGAGTACTTATACTTACACTCTCAGCTCATTTTCATGAAGAATATAAAATCGTTGGTGTCGCAGTCTCACTATACTTTAGATGCATAGTTTGCGCCAACGGAACAAAACCTCGGAAATTTCTGAAAAGAATTACTTCAGAAATTCGAACGGGGACAGGCCCTGTAGCACCAAAAAAGGCAACATGGAACAATTTAAATAGAATTATTTCAGTTCCTGATCGTCTCTTCTTCAAATGTCTTTCAGTCTCGGTGAGAACACCTTGAAGATCTCAGCAGAGCTGTTTGCTGAAAATCGAGCTCGCCTAGTTGCAGCATTAAAGGTATCTCCTTTTCTTATGAATTTCCTTTACTAATTCGTGGCGAACTGCTTTCCAACAACATGGAATCAGGCTTGCGGGTGACATTTTAAAAAGCAACAGAGTTTATTTATTCAGAAGGTTGAGCCGGGAAGTGTCGTGGTATTACGAGGAGGAAGCGAAATCAACCGCTACAATACTGACGAAACAGATGAGCCGTTTAGACAGGTATTTGTCACCAATCAAATAATAAGTTCCAACCGATGGAAAGATCTTGGCAAAATTTGACAAATAGTACAACTCATGGCATGCATCCAAAACTACGATACCGAATGGAAGTCAAATACCTGGCCTCTAACTGTTCATAGACTTCACTAATTGTATGCAGCCATCTTCCACATACAGCTTCAATTGTTCAGGAGTCATACTTTTTCTGGGCTTTTGGTGTCCATGAAAGTGATTTCTATGGAGCGATCGATGTGGACTCCGGGAAATCGTGCCTCTTCCCACCAACACTCGACCCCAGCTATGCCATTTGGGATGGCAAGCATGTTTTATATTGTTTCTATAGTGAAAGGCAGTTCAGAAAAAATGCGTCAAGTTTTATTATTTTTAGGATCAATGATGAAACGTTTTTCAAGAAAAAGTATGAGGTCGATGAAGTTCATTTCCAGACTAAAAATGTCATAAGTGACTACATCAAAAGAATGAAAGCGAGAAAAATTTTACTTTTGGTGAGTAGCCCTAGCTAGCAACTTATACTGTAAATAATCTAAAAGTAATTTTTTAGAGAGCGGAAAACTCTGACAGTGGCAACGTTATGGAGCCACCAACATTTCCTGGCAGGGACTCGTACGCTTTCTTTGTTCAGGAAAACTTGAGAAACATTGAAAGACTTCAGTTACCAATGCATTTTTTAGATTTGAGATCGATATCAAGACGCTGTACCCAATTATGGCCGAGTTACGTCTTCTGAAAACGGATAAAGAACTGGAAGTAAGGAGTCATTCACCAGTTTACCTTTCTCAAGAATATCACAAGACTATTCCAGGTGATGAGATATGCCACTAAAATCGCCTGCGAAGGTCATCGTGCGGTAATGAAAGCGGTACGTGTAGGAATGTACGAATTCCAGTTAGAGAGGTACGTGCTATTACGTGCTAGAGGTAGCTCATTTAAACCACTAAATTATTACATCTTGAGATTTTGGACTACGTGAATCAAATTCGTCAAACATGGCTGCCATTAATGGCGCAGGGAAAAAATGTATAATAACAGTAGTTGTCATTAAAGAAATGTAGCAGATGCACAGAAAAGAAATTATGCCAAGCATAAGACAAAACAGGCTAGCTCACTTTTTGGCGCCCACGTAGGACATATAGCATCGACCCTTCAAAAGTTGTTCAGATCATATTTAGCTTTGGATAAGTGATACAGATAGGTATCTGTTGCAGCCTTTTCCGTCACGTCGTCTATTACCACGGAGGATGTCGCCATCTCTCCTACATATGCATTGCACCTTCGTTAGTTGATTTCTCACTATAATGATAAAGTGAAGGGTAACAGAGTCGATCTGTCACAACAAAAACTCTGCATAGTTTAGTGGTGGCAACGGATCCATCCTTCATTACGGACATGCTAATGCTCCCAATGACAAGCAGATCGAGGATGGTGATATTTGTCTGATAGATATGGGACCGGAGTACAACTGCTACGGTAGGTTACAACGCAAGTGCCATTTTTATTACCTCCATTACGGCTCTGTCAAAAGAAAAAAGTTCCTTTATAGCGGCTGATATTACTACCACATTCCCAGCAAATGGGAAATTCACCGAAAGACAGAAAACAATCTATAACGCCGTGCTAGAAGCAAATAGAGCGGTATTTAGGACAGCGAAACCGGGTAGCTTTCTCCTTAATCCATTCATGGTTATTGATAATTAATAAGCGGTGTTCGAGGCATTCGATGGTCGGACATGCATCTTTTGGCGGAGAGAATCATACTTACGCATCTCAAAGAGGCCGGGCTACTTACAGGTTACATAAAAGCATCACTCACATACATGTACTTTTTGAGAGTTTCGTACTTAAGGTGACGTTGATGAAATGCTAAAAGCAAGAGTTGGAGCCATATTTATGCCTCATGGCCTTGGTCACTTGATTGGCTTGGATGAACACGATTGCGGTGGATTTTTCGGGGTACCTTATACTTCATTTGAACAGTTTTCCTGTGAATTCGAATCGTTAATTATTTCTCGATAGGATGCGTTGCCCCGATCGAAACTACCTGGGCTGAAATCTCTACGCACCACTAGAACACTAAAAGAAAGAATGGTAAGTGACGCACAGGAAGGGGCAAACAGGACTCAGGTGGTCCAGAGAAAGATCAGAAATATTCTGAACGGTGTTCTAGGTGATTACACTCGAACCCGGTTGTTACTTCATTGACACGTTGCTCGACAGCGCATTTAGTGATCCGAAGCTAGCCAAGTACTTAGTAAAATCAGAAATCGAAAAGTACCGTGGACAAGGAGGGGTATGCAATTCAGGTTTCTTGAATCCACTTCAGTAGTTAATACAGACCATCATTAAAACTTTTTTTCAGGTTCGTATCGAAGACGACATCGTCATTTGGGAAAAAGGCAACGAAAATATGAGTAATGACTTACCAAGAACTGTAGAGGAGATCGAGAATTTCATGGCATCCAGTGTGTATGACGACACGGTAATTCGGGAAAGGATTCGCGATTACCTTAACAGACATTAATCTCAGTTGATCATTGTAATGCTACACTTCTATATCACTTAATATCAAATAAAATTTATATACTTGTACATTACCTTGCCCACGCCTTTGCAAGAGTCGGATCCGAAGGCTGCGGCACAACACTGTGCATGAGAGTACCTGACGAAAGAACAGCCTCAAATTAGTAAGTGTATTTCACCTTACTACGTAAAACCATATATTAAACCTCCCAAAACGCTCTGAAGATTGGCAATGACCCCAGGCAAAGGTGCTTGGTATGAAGGATCGGTGAAGCCCTCCCATGGTTTTAGAGTTGACAAGAATTTTACCCTTTTGAGGTTCTGATAATTACTAAGCTCCATAAGTTTGCCACGTTTGTCATTCGGAGCATGAACCCTGCAATGGGTTCATGCTCCGAATGGCAAACGTGTATCAGCATTACGTATTGCTGTGATTTGTTTTCTGCCTCCATCTTAGCGTTCACAATTGTCATGACAGCATGAGACCAGAGGACCATCAAAAGTTCTGAGACAACTGTCAGACCCAGTATCAGAACCCGATTGCCTACTACCCTTCATGGAACTTCTTTCAGGACAAACCTTCAGGTAATCCTCCTTCGCTGTCTCTCATAGACCACGTACATAGTCCTGACGATCCACCAGAAAGCTTCTATGCATAACTTCCTCAGACGCTGATGATCCAAAGCCACACACACAGTTTTATTATACCGTTCGACATAAATTAGTCTCGTAATGAATTTTACATACGAAATATGCGCACGTTGATTGGGTGTGAAACTGAATCGGTTAGCACCGACGGTGTTAATGTCACAGCACAAGACAAAAACTGTTCATTCATAAATACCGACACAATAATCTTGTTTTCAACCAACGAAATATAGCGGTACAAAGTGAAACAAAATTGATGGAGTTGCGCCATTCTGTACATTCCGTTACTACTTGAATGAGGAAGAAGGTAATGGACAATCAAAGAAAAATGCGAGATGCAAAGGAAGTACCGGTGTTGTAAGCAGGGAATTAAATTCAACATGAACCACCAAGTTGCTCCTGATATACCTGCAAGAAGACGGATTGACTCATTCCCATAAAACTCTTATAAGCTATAAATTACCTCAATAACGTCGTCCTCCTCCATTTCCAAAGTTTTCGGAGTGTCGTCGTCGTTGATACGGCGTCCGTCAAACAGGAAACTAAATTCATTAGTATTACAAATTATCTCTGCACTGTGCCTCATTGAGAAAATCGGCAGTAAACTCTTTATCACATCTATAACGACGTTGGAGATACATTAGATGATCTCCTCCAGCAAAATTTTTATTCCCACTTATCGTGACAAATCTCAAGCAAATTACATAGAAAGCAAACTTGTTACCCACTACCAAACAATAACATATCACATGATCATAGGCGCATTTAAGATATAGAGGTGCGGTGCGAACTTTCTTTTGTCAATTCGAAACGGTTCGAGGAAACAAGGAAGGTAAAAGTATTTAATGCAACCACGCCGTAATCCCCACACACGGAGGGAACGCCAGCAAATCTTGACTCTGAAACGATTACGCAAACAGTGCTCCTCACCAAATGGTAGATGCAAACTATCTTTCACCCCTAGCACTCCTAGAAAAACCCGAAACATAATTCTGAACTCTGTAATGGCATAGCAACTTATTTCTTGAGTAACCGAGTTAAGCCAAAACTACGAACAACAGCTCATTTCAAACGAATCTTCGAATTCCGAATCAGTGCCTGCGATGAACGCGTGAACTTTTTAGAAATCCCCAGAGTTCATAAATTACGGAACTATGCCTCATCACGTGACCGTGCTCGTTCATTCGGAGAGAGAAGTTTCAAACTGCTTTGAAGTAATACCCATGCAAGTTTAGGTAAAGCTACGGTTAAAATGTTAAAGAAGTTACCGCAGCGAAGAGACAGCAACTCCGGTGCGATCAGCATAAGATTTTTTCAGCTTGCCCATAGCAGTTCCATTTTTAACACGGAAGTGTACCTCATTCGAATCCTAGAAGAAAATAATGGAAGTTTAAGAGAGGCAACTAGACTTCGATGCTCACAGAGTACCAGGATAAGAATTAGTAAAAAGAACTGTTCTTTCTAACCTGTCCAACAACTTTGAGTTTGATGTATTCTACTCCAGCATCTCCTGCTGCCGGTTGCTCGCTACCGTTATCTGCCATTGTTCTATTTTCCTCTGAAAAAATACGAAAATCTCTGAACAGTTCGTGCCAGAAGACAACGCTTGAATCAGGAACAGAAAACACCAGACGACAAACAAGTAAAATAGCAACCAGTAATGGAAAATAATGGAGGATGAGAAACCGCAAACAAAGCTCGAATCCGCGAGGATTCCAAAACAGAGAAACACAGCCACCACAGATGAGCGCTCGACCGCCACTATCGATCGAAGTGCGAATGCTCAGTTTCGCGCCCTGGGTGGCCTCGGCGTCTGCCGACTCCGTGGATGCCCGCCAAGTAAACTGACCCCGACATCAATGGGTCACTACGAAGCTACGTAGTGTTGTGAATTTGGGCCAGTGGCGATCAATAATGGGCGTGGCCTACCACGTGATGTTGGCGTGGCGTGAGGGACTATTTACGAAGTCGTGCTCGATCGATAATGGGCGTGGTGAGTTTCGCAATCGCTCACGCGATTGGCCCATTTTTATCGCCCGGTGACGTCGCGCGTCTAATCGCGTCGCACAATTCAGTTCGCGCTGATCGATCGGTGTTGCGAAATCTGTCTTCTGACCTTCGCGTAGGTAGAGACTCTAAGTCCGAACGGCTCACAAAGCCGGCGAGACAACTATCTAGTGCTATTAGGACATGGCGTGCGGCAAGCCAATTTGTTAGCCAAGGTCGCACAAGCGAACTGGGCCTGATGCTACGCATCCCTCATATAATTCAAACACCTGTGGGATTAGAGGACAAATATTATTTGTATGGTTGAATTGGGTATCCTTACTAGTTCTTCTTTCTGTCCAAGGGTGAATCCTTTGGGAGGCGTCCGGACAACTCTTTTTCACCGGAGTCTCTCAGGTAGTACGAGGTGCATTGATTGGAGGCTGTATTTGATTTGGGTACTTGGCAGAGTGTAAGTCATTGTGTAGGGCGAGGCTTAGCAATTTCGGACAGGGATCTGGTGCCTTCTCCTCGAGCGGCGTTCGCGCTCGCCGCAGCGCTTGAACGCGCGCTGTAAAGGGAAAGATCTGAATTTCCGATGGAAGGAGATGGCAGTCGCCGCAGAACGACTGCCGCTGGCCGCGGGAATTCTGGGAAAAGTTCCTTCACCCTTCGGGCAGCAGCCGTTTCATGGTCCGCGTTGACCGATCCAATTGTTTGGCCTCCTGTCATTGTGCGTACTGCTGGCCTGGTCGGAAGATGCGATTCTCTGAAGCCTGTGGATACCCTAGGAGGCTTTGGGGCCACTGTGGACATCACAGATCCCCGTTGAGAACTGCCAACAGGCACACAGATGATATGGGGAATCCTTTCCAACCGAATCGGGTACCTTAAATTACGCCACGAAGTCGTCATTTCTGGTGTACAGATCGGTTCTGACAAGCTAAACTTGTCAAAACTCGATGGATGGATTATTTCTTGTATTTCCCTTCCCTTTGACAGGTACCTCAGACTGATTGTGAGATGGAGCAGTTGGAAGTCACTTTAGTCTGTACCCATCGGAATTACTCTCCATTTCTAAAAAGGAATCGAACGCATGGCGTTCTCTCAACTGTGATCGACTGGGTTATAATGAAATTATTGCTAGGCAATTTTCTTCATGTCGGTTGAGTATGATACATGCAAAGTGACTCCAACTCGTTACTTTCGTTACTTTGTAAACTGTAATCTCCCAGGGTAACTGTAATCCCTCAGGGTAAATTAGGCTGAAGATGGTGTTAGCCCAGGCTATTTCTGTTCCCACCACAGACAAGGTCTGAGCTCGAGACCCGAGCAGTATGTTTTACCAACCCCTCTTTGCTCCTACCCTCCAGACCACGTAGTCGCTACCAGTCATCTCTAAACGGAAGCCGATTGCACGGCGTGTACAGGAAATGGACCAGTCACGTCGAGGATTTCTTTCTTCATATTCATTCTTATCAGTTCTCCAGGTTTGTAAACGAGAAAACATTGAGCAACTGACCTTGAGATGCGTTGACTGCTGGTGGTGGCGAGCAGTGAATTCTCGACGACGAATTCCACAGAGGGTTTCTATCGGGAGAAGTTAGGCCTGTGAAGGGAATTTTATTTTAAAGTGGCTCCGAAAGTCGTGTCATCACATTAGGAAAGTTAGTTTGAAGCTACGTACAGAATATGCCTGCCTACAGGAATGTGTTTGTTTCTATACGTAGGCAGTCTTGCCTCATAGAGGAAGTGAGCAATTTCTGGAACTCTCCGAGCGGTCAAGAAAACCCTGATGTGACTCAGAGAGAGTAGTGGCCTACGTCCAGCTGTAAGTTGAAAAGTATACAGCATAACCGTAATCACCTTGGGCAAGCAACCCATTTTCCATCCAGCAGCTGATTGACTGTGGGCAACAGGGACCATCTGAAATTTTACAAAGTTACCTTAAAAATTCGTATGTAGTATAGTTATACAAAGCTGAAACCAAAAAACCTACCGGTTTCAGAGCTCTGAGAGCAGGAACAGCTCGCAGCCGACGCCATGATGACGAATGACGCCTTGGAGCTCCGACAAGACTCCTGCACGTTGACATGTGAAAACATGACTCCTACGTGTAACTACTTGTTAAGAGGGCAGGGGTGGTGTGTTCGCAAGTGTCGCACTGCCCCCCAAGCATGTTCCGGGGATGGAGCCTGGGATCGATACTGGCCTAGGTCAATCTAGCCTTCCATCCCTCCTAAATTAGTTAAGTGGTATCAGTCTCGTTTGGGAGGATAACAGCACTAATTTGTACATCGGCTGCCCAGTACTAGTCATTGTATAGGCCCTAAACGCATCCAAACTTCACTTCTATTTTGAATGGAAGTCGAATTCTGAGCGCAATCCAGAAAAGGGAGTGATTTTTAGTCGAAAGATTTTGTTCTTATTCATTATGCTGATTCCAAGTATTACACCTCTGAAAAGGGCAACGTAAAATGAATATTACCCGGCAAAACCTTACCGCTAATTGTAAGCTAAACCTAGTCCCATTGCCGACAGGCGCTATGGACTCGCTACTGAAAAGGACCCTATGAGGAACGACGGAGGACTTTTTGGTCCTTAAAAGGTCCCACTAGGATGTGCAGGTATGCAGTGCCACATTTTCAGACTGTATCACCTCTGCCTAACTGGATATTGTTTCTTGAATGAAAATATGGTCGCAAGGAGGAATACTCCTCATCACCAAAGTTCTAAAGCGCAGACAAAGAGGTAGTCGACTTAGTCATCCTATGCTTAGGGACTGCTTTTAGCCCGAGGAAAGAAATTTTATACGAGGCTCGGAATAGAAGGAGCACCGTATTGATGAGATTACATCGTTTGAAAGCTTAGATAGATGAGAATTGAAGGTTCAACCGAGTCACTCACCCCGGTATAGATAAAAATATTCGCTAAGCTAATGAAGGTTCCTAAACACCATGACGGGCTCGAAAAGTCTTCTACTTCTTCCTCTCTGTACTATAGCGGATACTGTTAGGCACGAGAGGTCCCCAAACCCTCCACCGACTGCACTTCATCCTTATTTCTAATCCGTATGCGATTTATAGCAAGATTTCTATTTCTTCAAAAAGAAAAAAGAAAGGTACAAAAAATTGCAACTTCCAAGAAGTCACTAACTTACTATTTCCTTCTTGTCCACGTCCAGTAGCGCAAGTATTTACGAAGTATTCCCATTTAGTACATCCAAAGCAGTAACAAAGGGTCTCAAATCAGCAGTACATCGAACGACTAGGTATTGATAAGTTTAGAGGACGATCCCGTGTCTAGGAAAATCGATGGCTCTCATTGGTGATTCTCAGTACTGATACTGTACTAGGTACTGGACTGTTAAATCACTTAGTGTAATCAGTACCAGTTCTGATTATTTGTAGAATGAATCGTATATCCTCACCGCGCCATTCATTTCTTAGTTTTCAGAAGAAGTTTTAAATGTAGTATTGAAGATCACCAAACATGGTGATCCCATCGTCGATGCTCTCAGAACCAAAAAAAAAACATCTTTTACTTTTGCCGGGAACCGGGAACGGGCATGCCCCTTCTCTCTCTCCCCCACCTCCTCTTCCCCCCCCCCACCCCCGCCACCCTTGCTGACGAGCTGAGCATTTTCTGCATTTCCCATTTTCTGCTGTCTCGTTCCTTTGTGGCTTTGTGGTAGTTGTGGCTTAGCAGTACAAATGTTAACAGTTTTCGTTCAACTTCCAGTTCATATTTGAAGGAATTTTAGGGTGGCTACCATTTCTTGCTAATAACTATGACCCATATCGTTATATTAATTTTATAGCATCATGTACTCTTCAATTGAGTATTGTGAGAGGTGGAGATGTGGCTGATGGCGCCGCTCGGAATAAGAGATAAAGTTCCATTCGTGTAGAACTTCTCTCATCTCTATTTGACGAGAATCGAATGGAGTACTGGCTTATCCACCATCGACCATCGACTAGTGTCTGGGAGCTCAAGTTGGTGGAGGATTCCACAAGCTGAAGACGCATTCTGCTTTCCCAATTATTCTGATCGAAAATCAAGTTCGTGGCGTATCCCGGCACGAGATCGCATTCTCATGAATCAGGCAGAGATTTATCGTGCAACGTTCTGAATATCCCAGTTTATATTATACTTGTTTACTTGGTGTACAAATTCGTGAGCTAAGCCCCGACCTACTCAACATATCACCAGTACTGCAAGCACCTCTTAAATATTTGTTCACCTCTAAAACTGAAGAAATTTTCATCGCTGCTGCCCTACGTAGTAAAAAAAAAGTTGAATAATCAAAAAGATGTCCTTGTTTCAGGATGCGCCACATATTATTAGGTGTTTCAGAAAGTTCTGTCGTTTACTTTGACGCTCTTTTCTGAGTTATTTTTCGTTGCTTTGCCGTAATATATTATACCATTTGGAAGCGCATTTCTTGTTCTTTCTGAGTGTTTCATCAGCTTTGCCTCATAATGTCTTCCTAGCTTTTGCAGAAGCTTGGAAAAAACATAGACAAACGACAGGTTCGCACCATCTTCCTTTTCAAGTTCAAACTAGACAGGAATGCAGCGGACAAGAATCGAGATATCAGCATAGCGTTTGGTCTTGGAACAACAAATGTACGTACTGTACAGCGATGGTTCGAAATCCCGTAACGGCGACGAGCGTCTCGAAGACGGTGATGGTGGTAGTTTGGTGGTCAACGGCTGGTTTAATTCATCACAACTTTTTGGATCCGGGTGAAACTATCACAGCTGAAAGATACTGCCAGGATATCGACGAAATGAACAGAAGCTGCAGCTCATGAGCCCTGGATTGATGAACAGGAGGGGGCCGATCCTTCTCCACGACAACGCGCGCTCTAATGTCGCACAGACCACCCTGAGGAAATTGAACGAGCTTGGCTACGAAACTCTGCCACACCTACCGTACTCAACTGACCTCGCTCCAACCGACTGCCACTTTTTAAGCATCTCGACAACTTCCTCTGAGAGAAACGCTTGAACAATCGACACGATGTCAAATCGACCTTCCTCGAATTCATCGCTTCTAGATCTCAGAGTTCTACGCAACCGGGACATGCAAACTTGTTACTAGTTTGCAAAAGTGTGTAGACAACAATGGTTCTTATTTCGATTGATAAAGTTCTGTTTGAGCCGAGATATGTGCATCGAAAATTAGGCGTTCAAAACCGACAGAACTTTCTGAAACACCTAATAGATATCAACTCAGAATTATAATGAGTTCAGCGTGATATCTGGTCAACTGCAGTGACTTCCACCATCCAATACAGTCGCTGTTCTATTCTGCGAGGAGAGACCCCATTAACAAACATTATCCGAACATCGTAGGCTCTATTTGATACTCGGACCACGCTGACGGTAATGGCGCCACTTGCCACGTCAATACGTTCGCCCATAGTATGGTAATCGGTTTAGTTACGAAAATTCGATTGAGACGTCCAAAAAACGTCCTGAGAAGTAAAGTCCACCATCATATACCAGCACTAGGTACTGATTGGAGCCGGTATCGATGCAGATTTCGTGGAAGATGCCATTTGTCTTTTTTCCTGAGGCGACTCTTATCGTAGTCGCGCAACTTTGCCACGATATTCACCAATGAGCCAGTCGCGACGTGGTTGAAACCATTCGTCGCAGCTTCACTTACTATGAGGTTTTACCTTCACCTGCAATTCCTTGTAGGCACTTCCACAGTATGCGAAACCACGCCCCAGGAATGTTTCGCCTACTACCTACATGCACAGTTAGAGCAGAAAAACTCAAGAAGCGTCCCAACCACTAGCGAATTCCACAGGCATTTCTACTTGGAATTTTTCAATAGGATACAAGCGAATCTTGATGTAACAGTGCTATTCTACAGGGTGCAGCAAAAGTTCTGGCAAATCCCCGTTTCAGGTCTTCCATAAGAAATGAAGTCCTCGATCTCGACATAATCTCTGCCACTACTTTCTGCAAGTCTTTTTTTTACATTCCATAAATCGGACATTCTTAAGTAAGCCACTCTACAGAATGGTGACAAGCAAAGACCAGCGAGCCTCCATCCTGCACCTCCATCTGGCTGGATGCACGGCAAAGACCATCTTCAAACAGCTCCAGATTCCCTTAAGAACCGTGTACAACAACGTCAACAGGTACAAGACGACAGGAACTATGGAGGACAAGCCTAGATGTGGAGGCTCGAAGAGTGCAACAACAAAGGAGTTCGTGACAATATTAGAGAAAAAATCCGCCGCCACCCTCGTAGGTCCGAGAGAAAAATGGCTCTTGAGGTGGGTATTTCTGCTCGATCTGTTGGAAGGATTGTCACCAGAAACCTTCGACTTCGCTCTTATAAGATCAGGAAAGCTCACATGCTAACTGAGCGTATGAAGAAAACTAGGCTCGAAAGATGTAAGAAGCTTTTAAAGCGATTTTCGCAGGCACGGCACACCAACATCCTTTTCACTGACGAGTGTCTGTTTTCAACAGATCAATTCCTGAACACCCAAAACGATAGGATAATAGCGGGGAGCCCTGCAGAAGCCAGCCAACATGGAGGGATTGCTCAGCGATCTGGACACCCCAAGTCGTTGATGGTTTTTGGGGCAATCACATCGGACGGCAAGATGCCCCTGATTTTCTTGGAGAAAGGGGTCAAAGTGGATAGCAAGACTTACTTAAAAAGCGTGTTGGAGAAGGAGGTACTCCCCTGGGCACAATCCCATTTCGGCAACCGGACTTGGACTTATCAACAGGACTCAGCTCCAGCACACAGGTCCAAGGTGGTACAGGACTGGTGCGCAACGCACTTCCCAGACTTCATCTCGTCGAAGGATTGGTCCCCAAACAGTCCAGACCTAAATCCATTGGACTACTCCGTGTGGTCAGTTCTCAAGAGGAAAGCCTGCTCCACCCAGCATAGAAGTTTGGATGCTCTACGTGCAACCCTCGTTAAAGCATGGGAGGATTTGGACGAAGACTACCTCCGTGCCGCCGTCGAGAGACGGAGGCACGGAGGTAGTCTTCGTCCAAATAGGAGACTTTCAGCCTGTATTCGCGCAAAAGGGGGCTATTTTGAGATCTAGTTTGTTTTTGTAATCTATATAGCTGTTGCTAAATGCTGTTGAAGTTGCATCATGTATCGATCGATTTGACAGTTTTTACGGACATATTTACCGTTGCCAGAACTTTTGCCGCACCCTTTGTTTTGTTGGCTAGAGGTCAAAGGAGGTGCACGTGTTAGAAAGCCCTCAAAGTAAGACTGTTCTAATCACCACTGGTGTAGCCGACTACATAAGCATGTATTTTTGTCCGAAGTGCATTCTTAACTACGCTTCTTAAAAATTTTTATAGAAAGCTGTGGACCTTAGCACACAATCAGCCTGGCCAGCCCCACACGATTTTGGTGAGCTATTCTACAACCGTGAGCACTGAATCTTTGCAGAGATCTCCGATTAACACTTCATGCAATCAGACCTTGATAAGGCAGCCCCATCTATATTTAACCCTGTCTTCTCATTACTTGTAACGGCTCATTCCAGTATGAAAAGCAATCAACAAACATTAATCACAGTTAACGTGCCCATTTCGAAGCCTGATTGTCCTGAGTTACTCTTACCATCCAAAATCGCCAATCAGCGTTTTGTGTACATTTTTTCACTAGCGATTTTGGATAAGTAAGAAAAAAACGGACGAGGAATGCTACAACTCTTCCAATACAATACGGCATAACAATACTCGACGCGAAGGTACGCACGGATATCGTTATCAAGAAAGAGAAAGCAGATGTGTAGTTGAAACGTGAAAATGTACGGCTGGAAAAAGAAAAACTTCATTAGAAACAAAAGTATGGATTACAATCACAGAGGAATGAAAAGAACTCTAGGCTATCTGCATTCAATCAGCACATATAACAGTTCTGATTACAAACTTAAATGCTGAATTCTTAAAAATAAGCCCGAGCCCTGGATCTCAGTCTCATACAAAAAACACATTAAGTGAGCAGGGCCAAAATAGCACGAGTATACAAAGAACATATGATACCTTTTTGCGAAATTTTATGCCAGCAAAGACATCGAATATCCTTACTTATGCACCAAACTGGACTTACGACAATGGACATGCTGAGTGGGCGTAGACACTGAGATCAAGGTTTATCCCCCGTAAGAGAACAACTTACTGGAGAGGGGTCAATGAGGACGCAATGACCACAGTCCACGCTCATTCTCTCACCTTGCACATGGCTATAATCTTATGCATCGAAACTTACAGAATAGCCCATAATTGCTCAACTAATGTTGGAATCAAGTAGTCCGATGATAAAATAGCCTAATTATTCTGTTGCGAGCGGTCAGAAAAGTTTTAAAAAAGCACCAGGTGGTATAACATGATGTAACTTACCTAGGAAAAGGATTTCATATGAGACCTATGAAAAGATTTTTACAAATAACCGCACTGATGGAGAATGTTTTTAATCTGATGACGCTATAGTACCAGCGGAACATACTAGAAAGAAGGCCTCGCTCCATTTCATGGAGTTAGCACGAAGGGCTAACTTCTCTAACTTCTAATAATCAAATTTTTGATTCACACTAAATTTCTGATACGGCAATTATAGGCTCTTCTGTGCAGTTAAGTGTGTCGGCTCTCCCCATATGGTGAAAACCATCATACGAACTTAGTTACCGCTAATACCATGTTTCTCATTGAAATAGCTTTCTTGCACTTCCAAACGTGCCAATCGCTCCTCGACCCAACGCATTCTACTCGCTTCTCTGCTGATCAGATCTTCCAACCATTTTTTCCTTGCCAATAGTTCTTCCTTGGGTTCCGCGTTCAGAAGAGCAATGCAAGCTTTAGTCTTTGCTTTCTGAAAAGATCATGAACAGGTAATCTCTTTGGAACACATCAAAGTTAGACAGTAAGCAAGGAGCCCCACAAATCCCATAGGATTATAGAAAAGAATTCCAAATTAGCGATTACACCTGTAAGCGCTCATCCAATATATAGAGATTCGAATAAGGAAAGGCCATTATAAAACATACTACATGTACTAAACAGAGCCAACAGACGTTCTTAGTTCGGGACCCTGATGCCTATCACCGACCTTCTTGACTGCGAAGATAAACAACAGATAAATTGGTGAAGCCGATGAGGCTACTCACTCCCTTTCCAAAATCATGAAAGGGATTGCATTGAAGAATCTGGCCATTCAAAAAGTTTAAAAAGAAGTGCAGGAATATGCTCACTTACCAGAACATCAATAGAAGACGAAACCGACTCGCATTCAGCCCGTAGTTCGTCCACAGCTTTTTGCTGAAAGTTTTTGTAACAATGAGCTTCGTGAAAGGAATGCTCTGAGCTTGACGTGACCGCCTTTCGCACGGCGAAAAATGATAATCATTACGTTTTGGAAGCCTTCATTCTGCTTGTTGAAAGCACGGAGAACGCGGTTCAAGGCATATCGAGGCTTCTGTATGCTTTCGTTTTGCCCAAGGTTCTCGATAGGTACACGGGCAGAAGATTTACGTTCAATAGCACGATCAACCTTACTATAAGAGTTTAATTTAAACAATTATGAAAAAGCAGTTTTACTAAAAGCCTGGAGGTTCAAAAAGCAAAATCACGTACCTACACTAAAGCTACTGAGAAAAAAACATTTTCCTGACCTCTCTTCATGTTGCGTTTTCATGCGCTGCCTCTCTAGTAACTGATTCCACTCTTCCTTTTCAGATCGTAAGCGTTCGGTATAGCCGATGATTTGATCCTTCCTCTGGGCAAGCAGGGCTACCTCAAATGGTAATTTTCAGGACACCATGAGTGAGGTAGTTTAGAGATGGCGGCTGTGAATAAATTCAAGTCCAACTATGAAGAAACCAACTTTATCAACAACTGTATTCTGCATGATTGACTCTGATAGAGGTGCAGCAACAACAACTGGTGACGAGCCTTCTACTTCTACCCTTATAGAGGATCTACGACCTCTTACGGAACGTCGACGAGTTTTCTCACCCTGTAATAATGAATAACAGTGATAAGAATTAAAAGCGCTGTACCGATATGTTCGTTTGCAGGAAGTAAAACTTCGTTAGTGTATAAAAAATACCAGAATAGAGCAAGTATGCGGAGTGTGCAGTCAACTAACCTTTCCAGCTTCGCTAGTGTTATCGGCTGTACCAGGGGCTTTGTTCACCTGCTCGTTACTCTCCATTGCTCGTACTTCGAGAACATTTAGTGGAAAGTGTGCTGTAACAGACACCATAGACAAAAGAAGCTTGAATTTATTATCGACTGTCATCTACCAGAATGAGAACCAAGCCAAACAGCCTTGCACTCGATGAAGAATAAGGGAGAATGGATACTGTAAGGATTCTGAGCAGCAGCTCGATTATGCTTACAGAAGAGTTACACCGTAATTTTGTAAAAAACGAAACACCAAGTCAATCAAGGAAATTGACTGCGTGGTCCTCTCAATTTACAAAACTTGCTACTTTGCATTAATCTTTACTCCACTGAACACTTATAAATCCATTCTCTCGGCGAAAAAAGCGTGTAATACCCTGATCATTTAGAAAAAGGAGTAGAAGAAAGACCTACAACCAGATGCAATCCAACCACCCACATGCTAAATTCAAATCTGACGTCTCCACCGCCAAAACACGGTAATTTGTGTAAACACACAGTACACACTAGAACTTACGCCTCTGCAATTAAATCAAGCAAGCAAACAAATTCATGCCTATGGGTAAACTTCCTTAGAATCGGCCACACCATTTGTTATTGATGCGTATGTTAAATACCGGCTCGCTACTATTTAGAGTGCTCGAAGAAGTTTGCGAATCACTTGGTTTTTGACCTCGAAATCGTCATCATTTGATTTCTCCTTTAAGCCCACGTGAGTGAGGACAACTGTTGAACATTCACGCTTGCTTTGTGTCTACATAGTATTACTGCCGTTTTTATATCGAGAAGTTTTGTTCGTTTTAATGGCCAGATGGTTGTCTTCGTCATTCTCATTTATTGTTAGATTATTCTTGGATTGTTGATGATGAAACCAACTCCTAGACAGAAGCCATCCCAGTCTTCTATTTGTAGTTGGGCTTTCTCCAGTTTATTTTCTTCGCGACAAGTAGAAAGTACTCTGTTCAGACCATACGATCTAGTTGATGGGTTTGCTACTGCACTCAACTTGCCCGTCCTCTGAATTTTATCGTGAATTCGCCTTAGATACTATTGCTACTTAAATATATAGTTTCAGAACGTAATGGATCAATTGTTAGACCTGGAAGCTTTAAAGCAGTTGACTCCAGAAAAGCAACAGCAAGTGATTCAAGCAGTTAAACAACAAGCAGCAATCGCCAACGCTCAGAATCTCATTACGGTAATTAGATTTTTTGGTTGCTTTTGGTATTCTTTATGGCAATTTATTTTGGTTTTCTTAGCTATGACCAAATTATTTGATGTATAATCGAATTGACGCAGCCAAGTAGGCGAATGGCGTTATATTCTAATACAACGTTGCTCAATTGAAATTTTAAATCGTTTTTTTAAGTGCTACAAATTGAAAGTGTGCACTATAAACCTTTCTGTTTTGAATTTTTATTTTGTTCAGATATTTTCAAACATAACGTCACTTCAATTCGCATTACAAATGCCACTTTAAATTCAATCATTCAATTTAAGGATTTGTCAGAAAAATGCACTCAGAAGTGTATCTCTGCTCCTGGAAGCTCTCTTTCAAACTCTGACAAACAGTGTTTACAACGATGTATGGATCGCTTTATGGACTCATGGAACCTCGTATCTCAAACTCTTCAGAAACGTCTTCAAGACGAGCTAGTGTCCAGCGGTGCTTACGGGCAATCTTCATTTTCTTAAACACGACATGTCTGCCAGGATTTTTTCTTTTTTTTGTTTTTAAAGCAACACAGAGTTAGGTTTTTATGTTTGCAGTTTCTAGTTGGATTGATTGACTTTAAATGAAAATTTTACCTCAAACTTATTGTCAGAAGCAGATCTGAAGCGATAATTTGGTTGTCGAAACTTTCATCATGAGATTTCGTAAAGCTACCTGCTAAGAGCAAGCTTTACCAATGGCAACGGCCTACTTTTATTCAGATAGCCAGATTTGCTACACAGAGTTTACTAATTTTTTGACTTGAATGATATCGATAGGTATCCTCCAGGTAATAATAGCACTTACGTATGTATATTAGTTCTCTGAATGCTCTTCCATATTCCTCAAGTCGACAGTCCCAATGAAAACAGCACTGCCTTTAATGGGTGGAGCCACCAACATGTTTACAGTAGTTTTCTGGGAGATGCTTCTCGAAGAAGCTTCTCCCAGAATGCTTCTCTGCTATTCTCTCTCTGAGCACTCCTTCTTACTACCTATTGAAACTTAGTTATTGAAAAATTACGGCAGAGCAAAGGCGTTTATCAAAATTTCGATGAATAAGTATTTGACATGAAAATGCTATACACTTCAAATAACCCTAGAAAGTGGTGGAATTGGCGGAAATATCGCCTTAACTATATACAGTGATACAGGAATGAGAACAACAGAAATGCGTATATTTGAAAATATCGAAAGGTTTTAGAATGCGTGCCAAATATTACACTTGCCCAATTATGAAGAAATAATTTGTGATTTGACGTGAAAGCTCGTCTAACGAAGCAATACTCTCATTTACAGAAGTAACCGTAATTAAATTAGGATAGAATCAACACATAAAGCTACTGTTCACTATTACACCTGTCGAGTAGAACTTGATTCTTCATTATTTATCACATCATTCTGTGGGCCCGTGTCGTCATCCTGAAGAAAAATAATAGTGCAAAGTGCATATTTCATCGGTACAAGGAAATCGTTCTACCGTGTTCGGTTTGAGAGAAGCCGTCGAGTCAGTAAGATCTTCAGCCCCATTCCATAATAATCGGAATTGCCCTTTCATCCAAGCCATTATGCATATGGGGAATAGTGTACATGGTACCAAATAGATCAGAGCTGGCTGAGCCATATTCATAATTGCAAGAGCACAGAACGTCATTATCAAGCCTAGCCCATATCCTGCGATTAAAATACAGTTGTTTTTGAACAATATGAATAGTTTGCAACAAGAATGTGAATTATGAAGACAAACCGATCGAGCACAGAATTCCATAAGAGATGCGAACGCGTTCTGAGAAACCATTCATGGTAAAGCAATGCGTGACCAGGTAACCTTGAAAGTTGTTGATTTTATTCAAAACTTTGTAACATCATGATAGGGCGACAAAGTGATATAATCTATTCCTATTAGGACCTAGGACTAGTCAGCGCTGTTTATTGAAGGGGTGTTAAAGGCAATTAGAAGCATTTGGACAACCACCCTCACTGATACATAACTGTTTCTATGCCTAATCACATTCACTATTAGTCAGGCTGGAACAAACTAGTCTTCTATTTTTGTGAGCCTGTGCCTTGATGATAGAGCCGCCGAGTACAGAGACAATCTAACCAAGACCACTCTGCATCGCGCTGGCTTGATTAGCGGAACCGTTCCAACAAACTGCCAGTCACTATAACCTTTCCCTGCCAGGTTATGTAATAAGTTCATCGCATAAAATGCAAAAATATAATGTGAGGATTTATTCCATGACTTGATATTCTCAAAACCCTGTACTGAGAAAAAAACTAGTTGTTGAAAAAGTAAGCATACTGAACATATGTATCATAGGTCCAAAACTCAAAACGCCTGTCTGCGGAAAACCAACCTGGTATAATAATGTCTCCCAACCCAAGAATGGTCATCTGGAAGCCTTTTTCAATTTCTAAGTCAATACATGCAGCCATTGGATCGAAATGTGGCACTTGCATCAACATTGGGAACTGAAGAAAGGCGATGAAATCCAATAGTTCTTCTAGAACAAATCACTTACCTTTTCGGGTAAAGCCGCATCAATAGGAGGCATAGGGTATCCATCAGTCCCGCTGCTTGAGCAATCGATCCCTGTTGCCACTTCTAACATCACAGAGCAGCCATTACGTGTGATAAATGGGGTTACAAATACCATTACCGCATCGTAAATGAACATACATAGCATAAGAGCTGAGATCCACTGAAGAATAAGAGCATTTTACAGTTTGAAAGGTTATTGGGCAGAACGCTGCAGTTTCTACCCATTCTTTTGAAAAAGTCAAAATAGTATCACCTTCACGCTTGGCAATCGAAGAGACTTTAGAATGTGAAGGCATAGTGTAACATTGATGAAATCCAGGAGGATAAATGCATAGGGCGTCCGTCGATAAACAAACCATACGACACAAATGCCGAACGATAAGGTAAACACCATCAACTGGATGAAACTAGGTCTTCCTTCCGGGATACAACCTGAACACTTGGCATCGAATTGCTGCAAAATTACTCAGCCTTTTCTTCTCGAATTTCCGAAACGAAGGCGGAACCGTCGGCATTTTGTGTGGTCCTCTTATTGTCAGTTCAATAGTTCAAAGCAAAAAATTGAGAGGATTGCCCACTGATGTTAAGCAAGCTGATTACAATTGAGATGAAAATTGCAAATACAATACTTACGATGCTGAGGTATCCACGTGCACCGCTTGGCAGTACAACATTCCCAGAAAGAAATATTTGAGAGCACTGCCATAATGCAAGCGTAGACACTTATCGATCCAAATAACACGAGTGTTACGTTGAAAAATGTAACTAAAACTAATATCGCTGAGCAAAAATCACAACAAAAGTTGAATTTAGAATTCAGTACCTAAGACAGGACGGAAAAAGAAACCAATCATAAGAACTCCAACAACAATAATCATCAAGACAATAATAGCGAGAAAATTTGAGTGTCTTGCAAGGCATCTACAGCGACTTTCGAAGGAACTATTCGAATCCGATTGAGACGTGTAGCCTGCACTTGAAGATGCATTAACGTGCAATTTATCCTTTCCTGCTCTGAAATCATAACCATGCCATACCTCCTCGATTAATTTTACTGACTCCACAATTAATATGGCGTACCTGTGCCGGAAGAACGCCCATACACCCCCTCCCAATACACATCCGACAGCCAGGAGCCATATAATGACCATTGAGAGGTCTATTAGACCTTCCAGTGGTCTGTGGAATCTCAGCTGCAGTTGAGAAATGTTTTTATCTTTGGCGAGACCCTACAAAATTTTTCATGTGTATATGAAAGAGAATTCGGCAACCGGAAAAGTCAGTCTTACCAAAATTTCTTCTTGAAAGACGTGGGTGTAAAGAAAAAACGTTGGAATGGCCTCGGTGGCATTTATATATGGATCGTGAAAGTCAGAAAACTGAAACGCGTTCGATAAAATTCTAGATAAACAGACAATGATTATTGACGAACCAAATAATCGTGCCAACGTGCTACAAACTGCCGCCCTTTATCGACTAGAAGAATAGCATTTTCCGCATTATACTTCTTCAGCTGATCCACCTAAAAAATGAAGGTGCGTAGGAACGAGGGCAAACAATTTATTTTGAGAGAAGAGAGATCTTCTATTCTTATTAACCGTAACTATTACAAATGTGAAACACGACTCAACAATCGGAATAAAAGCATCTTGTGGTTTTAAAAATTTATCTCCTGATCAACTCTTCTTTTCAGGACTTACTTTAAAAAGTGAATCTGAGAAAGAAACCGAGACGAACACACGAAAATATAAACCACACACTTACCTCATACTGACTAGCATCTCGAAAAGCGTCCTTAAATGGCAGCGTACAATTGGTACCATCATAATCTATGCGATAATTAATAGGAACTGCGGTCCCGTTGTACCGTAACAATTCCTCTTTGCCAGAAGGACGAGGGCAAATCCTAGTTTGATTATAGCGATTTCGCCAAAATGAAAGACCGACGGGTTTCTGAAAAAGGACCTCATTAAACTATGAAAGAGTGAAGTTTTCTGGCGATGGTCAATCCGTTTTGGGTTTTGCGCCAACGGACTAAACGCCTTCTAAAAATTGAGGTGGCATTCTGATCGCGTTTACAGTCTACATTACCACTTACTGACAACAGCAAATGAATGAGCTAGTGCTGTCATCCTTCAAGACGAGTCAGGCATAGGTGTAGATAGCCTGGATGGCCTAGGCGTGCGTCGTATGGCCGCATTCATACTAGGTGCGGTAGACGGCGGACTAGGGCGGTAGACGGCGGACTAGGGCGGTAGACGGCGGTCTCGGCGCCGTCTACCGCCCTCGACCGCCGTCTACCGCCCTAGTCCGCCGTCTACCGCCCTAGTCCGCCGTCTACCGCACCACTCGGCTGCCAGTCTTACGAAACCAATCGATGACAGCTCCCATTGATGACTCATCCTACGGGATGACTGTTCGAGATAATTGTGCTCCTTTTTCTCTTCGCTCGTAGCAGATTTTGTTGTGATTTTCATTTTGTATCACGTCCCGTGCTTACTACCGATGTTGCGTGCGCGTAATGGTCGCTTGAGCTCATTATTTTTTCACTTATTTTTCTTACCCCTCTTATTTCAATAATTTGTTGTGGGAATTTTTCTATTTTATTTTTTCTATAAAATTTTTTACTTCTATTTTTTTCTGCTTTATATTCTAGCTAGTACTGACATGATTTGGTTCCGAAATAATGATTTTGTAAGTGTGAATAGTATACATTAGAATAGTAAGAATGAAAAAGGCACGCATAACACACCAGTACTAACTAGAATATAGAGCAGGAAAAAATAGAAATAAAAAATTCGAATAGAAAAATTAGAAAAAATGAAATATAAAAATTTTCACAACAAAATGCTGAGATAAGAGGGATAAAAAAACAAATGGAAAAGTAATGAGTCCTTGCGAACATCTCGCGCACGGAAGACCGGTCATCTATACGGGACGTGATACAAAATGAAAATCACAACAAAATCTGCTACGAGCGAAGAGAAAAAGGAGCACAATTATCTCGAACAGTCATCCCGTAGGATGAGTCATCAATGGGAGCTGTCATCGATTGGTTTCGTAAGACTGGCAGCCGAGTGGTGCGGTAGACGGCGGACTAGGGCGGTAGACGGCGGACTAGGGCGGTAGACGGCGGTCGAGGGCGGTAGACGGCGCCGAGACCGCCGTCTACCGCCCTAGTCCGCCGTCTACCGCCCTAGTCCGCCGTCTACCGCACCTAGTATGAATGCGGCCTATGCGATCTAGTTCCTAGACCAAGCATGTGGTAGTGCGCTATTTGACTCTATCCAAATTCCGCCCAAAATTTTATTAAATCAGCTAAAACTGCTCGTAGCTTCTGTTTATGTGCGCTTCCTTTCTTATAGACCGTTATCTAAAAACTATTAACTACTTATTCAGCATGGATTTAGTCTACCACTTCCCCCGTCGGCTGCCTCTTTCATTATCTTCTTTATTTGTGAACTATTTCAAGATATAGTACAATTAATGGTTGTTTGTACTCTTTCATGCGTAGTGCATTCCACAGTGATAGCAGCAATTCAATGGCTGATAGTCAAGGAATGTGTCAAGGAAGAAAGTATTTACTACTATCAAAACAGTAAAAGGACACTGGAATGAAAACTGTCGGGGATGTAGGTTGTAGGTGCAATAGGTCATTTTAGCAAGAACGGATACGGCAGGCACGTACAAACATGAAACCCCGCATATTTTGAAAAGAGTTTTCCAGTTAGGCAACCGCACGCCCCATCGCTATCAGTGTGCCTAACTTCTGCATGCATTTACTGACAATGCTGCAACCTAGTCGTTTTCATTTGAAGGCTGAGCGGGGCTGTTCTTGGACTGATGCTTTCTCTGCATCCCTGACAGCGAACTGTTAGAGCGTTGAGAATAACTTGGGCGAAGGAGTGGGAAGGGGGATTCTCATTAGTCAGACAAGCACAACAGCTAAAGCTGGATAGCGGGAGTGCGACAAACGAGGGTAACGGAACACGACTGTGGGTCCTGGCTCGAACGACTCGTAGGGTTTCAAAATACATACTATTTCACCATAAAGACCCGAGGGCCGGGTCCCCGTTGTGAATTTCTAAAGGGCAACGTAAGCGGTCTCCAAACGATGACTCTGAATTGAAACAGTTTTCCGACAAGAATCGTTCCTACATGTACGTAAACGTCACTTAACGACGAGTACGCTCTTTCTATGATGCAAGTCATTCTCCAACTGAGAAGACACCTCTTTTTTCCTTCATTTGAATCATTCGTACATCTAGTTCACTAGCGCGAACACTTTGTCGCCAGGTTTCGAGAAACTTCGTTTCTTGACCATCCCATCTGTACTCCGAAGCTTGACTTGTACATCGTAACAATTCAGGTCCACCACAGCAGAAGTACGACTTACTCGAACCTTTGGAAGTTGGCAAGTCAAATAGTGAAATCGTCGTTTTCCAGATGAAGACACTTGAAACGAATAGTACTGGTACAAAGTCGACAGCATTAGTGAACTTGCCCGCTTGTGGAATTTGTTTCCAGGTATCTCTCCATGCAACAGCTTAACACTTTAAAAAAGGGACCGCAAAATAGGGAAAGCTGAAAAGAACTCTGAAATAAGGAACAGTATCTTTTTATCAAGCGGTGAGGTCTTAGGAAAAGATTACAAGAGAAGTTGTGAAACGACACAACTTGAAACGGGCTGATTTTGTTTTTTCAGTACTCGCAAGTATGTTATGGACGCTATACCACCCTCCCCACCTCTTTATGCGATCCATGAGGAATAATACCTCAGCCACCCATTTAAACGTATATTAATTCATTTGTAGAAAAAAATTGTCTCTACACTATGGGTCATTGCATATAAAGTCCTACTTGTTCATATGAGTCAATAGAGAAACCCGCTGTTCCAAAACCTTGACTTTTAGCCCTTCAACGAAGCGGAGCATCTGCCGAAGGTGCTATCATGCGGTCATACAAACTGTATTACCTGTCTAAGTCGTTGGCAGTCGACACGTGGCCATTCGAAAACTATTACTTGTACGGTTTGCCGCAAAGTTACTTCTGGAGCAATCACTTCAATCCCTAACAACTATCAGCTTATGGGTGAGGCTCCGTTACATTAATACTCTTTCCGTTTGTACCGCTAAAACGGACACATCGTAGATGCTCTGGCAATGATGAAGCTAATATGCATTGGAGTGGAGCTAAAAAAGCAGCAAGAACAGTGGAAAACCCAGTTTGAAGAAATAGCACGTCATATCAGTGCTGTGTGTGACAAAGTTGAAGGTGGATTACTTTTTTTTGAGTTTGAGCTCATTTGCGAAATGTCATTGTTACAGGACAATTGAAAGGATTAGAGTCGTCGCTAAAGAGCCGACTAGATCACATTCGCAGCAAGAATACAATTGAAAAACGCTCTTCCACCAATGGCAAGTGATTTGTATTGCGAGTATTAATTCTTGTAATGAGTGTTTCTGGGTATCGTATCTTATCCTTCAGGGTTCGATCATCTGGTTCGCACGGCTAAACGTGCTTCGAAAAGACTTCTTTCAAGCTGGGATTCAGTAAAACATCATTTGTTCCGGACGAAGAAAGACATTCGGTTTGTTTCCAAGTTCAAAGTCGCATCCATTATTTCACGCCCTGGGAAGATAGAGTCCTGGGGCGTTAATCAATCCCGTCAGAGGGACGCGCCCATGCATTCGACTTCCATTCAATATCGTTGTGGCGTATTGAATATGCATGTGGCCCATGCCCGTCAGTGGGTCAGTGCTCGTTTCCTCTCAGACGAGTCTGGTACCAATTTACCAACCCCGGAGGATTGGAAGCTTGGCTAGTCTAGGCATTTGTTGGCCTGGGACTCGAACCCGTGGCCATGCTGTGTGAGATACGCCACTTCACTACACCACCTTCGCCCTAATCTAGGCCTTCATTCAATGAATCAGGTCTTAGAATCGCTTCCTCATCGCTTGAAGCTGTGACTTTCTAACAGAAGTACAAGAAAAGAAGTCTGCAATCCCCTATTCCAAAATAGTAGTTTAAATCGCCGTAGACGTTTGACATAGTAGGAATTTCAGTCCTCTGAATGCTTCGAACGATTCTTCCCAGCATGGGAGAGAAAGCAACAATCATGAAGAAAACGTAACTGCGATGACGGCACTCGCACTGGATTATGACGACGTTTCTCCATCAACGGAGCTGAGTCTACCGGTAGACGCCTCTAACAATTCATCTCAGCATACGAGGGAAAACAGCCATGAAGAGAGTGCAACTACGAGGGACGCATCTTCGCGTGATAATGGAGATGCTAACCCTCCAGCGGCTTGGAGACTTCTTGTAGGCTTGCCTTCTTACTCAGATCCACGAAATGCCTTATTCAACTGGATTTTTTAATATCATGGTCGTCCGACTGCCGCACCATCGTACTGCGATCAGTGCCACTGTCTCATTCCAAATGGTCTTAATAATTATTACACTCACATTAGAGGAAAACGTCACCAGGGAGGGCGTAGCGTGCGTACTCCTTATCGGAGGTAGAAAGGATTCTCTAAGCATATCTGTTTCTACTAAGGCCTCACTTACGTTAAGGGAAGAAACGAAAAACAAGATCCAACTAATCAGGTGTCCATATCAGTTGCCTAACTTTAGAAAGATAATGCAAATTCCGCAGAAGAACAAACCAACTTGCATATTCCGTAGATTTTTTATTGTGTTACTATAAAACCTAGCGATGGACTATTATTTTCCCTGAATTACTTAACCTTCCTCGATTAGGTTTATTATGTCGTAGTTGTTTTCTCACTTCAGAATAAAGCGTTGAACGCCAACTGACTCTTTGCTCTGTTCAGTAGGATATGCTCATTAAAATTGCTTTGTGTACACTTTACGTTCTGTTTTCAGAGATAAACTTTTCATCAACTAGGTTGACCCGACCAAGCATTCTGATCCCTTATGCTTCTGTATTGACTCTTCTACAGTCCATTGACAACACGTTATTGATGAGAGGAGTTTGCTCAGGTGGCGTTTTTACCAAACGTTTGCTCGCGATCCCATATATTTGCCCCATCATGACGAAAAATCGACCTATGGGAGCATCGGGTAGAAGATCCAAATATTCACAAAATCGCTCTGTGCGCCTTGACCTGATAGTTCCCGAAAGGCATCCCGGAACATGGGATACTCCTACCAAACATACAGAAAGCACACTTCAGCAAATTACGTGTCCAAAAGACATTCAATATTACGCAGCTAATTGCTATTTTTGATCGACCTCAACCTCAGAATTGTTTATTGTTATTTATTGTATGCTTCACCAAACAAAAGGTTCGCCAATGATCAAAACAACACTCACCGCACTCTCCTCATCAGGAGCTATTCGTCTAAATTTGTATTGGAGGTAATTCGCACATACTTGGACCTCATCACCCGTATCTGTATTTCTCGCCGTCAAAAACACGAAGCTTGTAGCATATCCATTAGTTGCTCTTCGAGCCTAAATAATTTGCAAACTTTTTTCTTTCTGAGCTGTCGTATTCGAATTGAACTTGACAGTTGCACTTATGAGATGCATTTGACAACCACATGAGCGTTAGATTAATTATAGTACAGTATTCAATGCGCCGAATTTGATTCAGCAATCAAAAAAATGTTAGAATTTCTTTTTTCAAAAATTTCTAGCTCTAGGAAATATTAATACATGGTGTTATTCCGCGGTGGAATTCGTCATGTTCCGCATTTGGCTCTTGAAATTGAAGTTCTATTTAAACGGTACTCAGATGTCTAATTTGGTAAATAATGCGACGCTTATTTATTCCGGTTATAGGACGAATTTTCTCGCACTAAACAGAAAAATAGGAAGTAATGATATGTTAAATGCAAGCTGTGACGAAGCTCATCAATCGGCATAAAAACAGACACGTACCTCACAGAAGCCTAGTAGTAATGTTAGTATCAACAATGTCGCGAAGAACTTCATCCCGATCTTCGGAAAATTGATCGAACAGTGTTAAGGAACACCTGGATCCGAGTTGACGGGCCAATCCTCTAAGCCAAAAGACTACGCATAGAAAGAACTTCTGGATCTGAAACTAAGGATGGAATTTTTTCCCTTTTACAAAATTTCGAAGAGCAATTTCGATGGGAGCAACGAATATTACAAAAAATGAACCAGACATACAGCGAAACGAAATATCGCAAAAGTCATCATCGGCCAAATGGAATGAAGTGGTTAGATCTTCAGAGAGAAAAAGAGGACATGCTCTTAGCCCTACCGAGATTAAGACATCATTGAGCCATCTTTTTCGTTGCATAATTGCACCGTTTGTTTGCAATACAATTAATCTTTGTTTCACAAAGACCCTTTCTGTACCCAAATAAGAGGGATAGTACTTAGATTCGAAGAAGGCAATCATACGTAAAATATACTGAATAGAAGGACGGCAATGAGCTGGCCATGAAAGGGATTTCTCTACCGTTTAAGGGTAACAATAATCGATCCATGACATCCCACTAAATTAGGATTGCTCTGTTGCGTTACTATGCAGGAACCTGGAGTAATGCAGGAAACACTGAAAGGAATCCATTTAGGCGGCAAAGGTCAAGGTCGCTCAATTCCCTCCTCAAACATCCTTTCGCGAACTTTAATTGCTAAGTAGCTCTAAAATACGATCTCAGCCTAACGTGAGCAACGAGTGGGCAATAAAGATGAATCAATGTGTGAAAACAAGACGAATAAGTCTCCGAAGGTCTGGGGAGGTTAACCATTGAAGTGCTGGCTGCCTACTATTAATGCTGAGCCCGAGCTACGCCTTTAGCGGCTGCGGAGGTTTTTATTTACACAGAGGACCTTTATTTGGAAGGGTCGTCACAAACAGATTCGAAGTTAGCCACGTTTAGGGCTCAATGGCGTCTGATTGAAATTGGAAATAACAACCAAATGTTCCTTTCACATTTTGAATATTCAGTTGTTATAAAAACCATATTGTTTTCTTTTTGTTATGGATGTTAAATGAACATTTTGAAACATATTGGAACTTTTCCAGATTCCTACCCATTATTTGATGAGGGTTGATACATGAAGGATTCCATAAGGACTCGAAAATGGTAGCAACGTGTTGATCGAAAGAGTCAAAAAAAGCCTGATTTTGTTGATAGCTCACTCAGATTTGAGAAAAGACCATCTGTCCTGCTTCGATAGTCTTAACTTCGTTATAGCCCAAACGTTACATAGGAGTCAATAGTGTCAATAGTCCTGAGATAAAGACAATTTTGTCATGGAATATCAAAAGTTTTTAGGTTTGGTGCCTTGGCTGGAAAACTAAATAGAACGAAAACAACAACAAATAGGAATCCATCGAAAGAATTAAAAGGTTTACCGACTCCATATCTATTGTATTAGCCGTCTCTGAGTTGTGCGTGCGTGCGAAAGTTCGTATTTACATAGAGGACTGAACAAAATTTGAAAACAGGATTTCGAGAAAAAACTTCGTTCGGTCCGTCGCTCTGAAACGAGATTAAAAACATAAGCATTACATCACACTGCGAAAAAAAGGGAAACTGCTATCGTTGGTGAACTGTTCTTGAAGTGAAGCTCGCTTAAATAAACTCTGAGGACGAATCTGACGACCCTTCTTAATAAGAAAAAATAACAGCGCTCTGACCGGCTTCATAACACATTTTGAAGCATCGACAACACCTAGCAGTTAAAATGTCCTCAACAAAATAATCAATACTCTTGTAAACAAAGAAGAAACCGTACAGGCTATCGTTATTTCGATGCAGCAACCAAATCATATGATGCTTTTGATAAGCCAAGGAAAAAAAGAAGAAGAATTGAATAATTCTTTGTTTTTACGAAACTTTTTTACTGCTGATTCCGATATCACACATGGTTTATAAAAACCAAACCAAAAGATCAAAGGACATCAGTCGAACCGTTTCTTCCATGACTGTAAAACCACCATCGAACTCTCCTAAGCAACTTCAAGGCCCTGAGGAGGTCATGGATTAGTGATGGTGAGATCTTTGCAGACCCATTCTCATCAAATGAAAGTGTATAAAAATCTGTCAAGTTAAGATGAATGAAAAGAATTAATAATCGTCACACAGCATCTACTGCTTGAAATGTTTGAACAATGACGACGTAATGGCTTCTGTTTATGACTATTGACACAAATGAACATATGCTTCAGAAGAAAACGATAAACTTTCTCAGACACATTTAGTTAAGCTCCACTTTTGAGTTCCGATTCCGATTAGTTCTGCAAATTGATATTAAACGTTGAAAGTTAAGTATATGAAGAAAGTTAAGGGTTCGGCACTTGGTAATATGAGATGAGCCTGAGCCGAATAAGCGAGGTAAAACAACAGAAAAACAGGCATTAACGACCAACTCGAGATGCTCTCCCGTTAAATGCATCTAGACTACCGTTCTGAACGGAATTCAGGGGAGCAAAGGATTCCTGACACGGGAATGGTTACTGTGTGAGGGGATGGAAAACTCCTAGAGGCTCAATTCAATGTTCTTCTGGGAAAAAGGCTGTGTGCTTGAAGCTAGCATTGTGAACCAGGAGAAATTGGCTCTTGAAAGGGAAGCAAGCGGCATGTTGAAAAAATCAGTTCCCACTCTTCCTATGTGTGGAGTAGACTGATATAACAGTGAGCAAGACAGAGCAGCACCCGAAAGAGGTTTCCATCAAAGACAGACGACGTCACCCGAACATTGCAGCTAACAAATGCCGGATCGTCGCGCATCGATCGCCGCGACGGCGGTGCCGCGCGATGTGGCGGCGGGCGCCAGGCCGTCACCCAGACAAGCCCGTCGTCCATCACCCGATGACTGCATTAGTTCATGGTCGAATTGAACAAAAACATTCGGTCAATCGATATTCAAGCAACGATAGATATGGGGTAGCGATAACTGTTGAGAAAACCTTGACAGGGAAGGAAAAAACAAAACACCACCCATGAAAGTACTGCCCGAACCGCCGGAAAGGGGGCGAAATTCGGCTGGATGAATGAGCTCGTTCAGAAGAGCGGTATGGGGTACATTGGAGAACTCGAAATATTAGTATCGTTATGTGGAAGCAGACATATGAATTAGGATTAGTTCAAGAAGAAGACAACGAGTTGGTGAGGGGTCTTTTCCCCTGTCTGAAGGTTTTATCGTTAGTGAACTAACGAGAAGCATACTTTATAAAAAAAACTTATAGGCGAACTAGAAGCGCAATTCAGCCCAACGGGGATACTTCATCATTAGGTTGCGTTCATAGTTTGCGTTGAACTGGGACGGGTCGAATCGATTTCACCTGCTTCACCTTCTATACGTTTTGAGGAGACGGGTAGTACGATAGAAAACAGTTTTAACTATTCTTTTTTGCGCTTTACTGCGCAAATGTTTCTTTTAAAAGCGACGGGCGAGGGGGAGCGAGGGCGCCAACAGTTCGCGCGAACTATGAACGCAATTCTGGGCGATGGGCTTCCGGAGCTTCAACATAGGCTTTGCTGGTAACCGAAGCTTGTGAAGGGACCGCAAATTGGACATCTATTCCTGAGTGCAATTACAATACCAAAAACTGAAGGATTTGAAACCTGTACCGACTTTTATCGATGTAAAAAAGCCGTAATAATCGGCACAAGCCTGCTGCGGTTCCATTTGTCTCCACCATCTGACGGCGCTAGGACTTTTGAGATCTTCGAGAAACGATATATGACGGGGATGCGATCTATGCGATTTCTAATAGTTCTTTTCAAATCCAGCAACCGATCTCCGAAATGTCAAGGCTATTTCACTCTGGGAGACGGGGCAGCTGGATCGGTCGTTCATGGTCAACCATCTCACTGCAGTTCAACCTTTTCTACTGCCTCATTAGAGCTATTTTTCTGGAATGATGAAAAGAATGCCTTACTAGCTGAGTATAACCCTCAATGTTATCAAACAGTCAACCGGTGAGAGACCAGAGCATCTCTCAGTGTACGACCTTGAGATGAGAAAAGGTGGATTGCAAGTTGAAATTGGAAAGCACCTTTATCTTCTACCATTGATCAACCTCGTTTCGGAATCCGCCCTACAATCACTTCCATTCAGCAACGTCGTGGCGTTTGAATGCGCATGTGCCCTGTACAGCGGTGTGTGGTGGCGAGCTAATGAGTGAATCAATGCTTTATGCTTCCAGACGAGTCTGGCACAAAGTTACTGACTCCGAAGGAGTATAAGGCTTGGCAAGGCTCGAATGGTATCAATCAGGAATCCCATTCCCGTCCAATGAATGTAATAGTGCATCACTTGGCACTGTCTCACCTCTTTCTATGAAGTCGAAATAACTTGAATAAAGAATGAGAAAACATTTCCACAGGCAAAAAAACATTAGGAACTTCCTATCACCTTTGTACGTTTTTTTTTTCGGTGACCGTGACCGATCCGCCTACACCACACCCCTTCACTTATGCCTGAGTTTAACAATTACTTCTATAAATTCAGTTAGTTATCCATGATCTATGAAAGGGTCGCAGCCATAAATGCCTACATTTCCACTACCTTTTACTAAATAATAGACAGCTTACGGGGTTATTTTAAGCTGATCTAGAAATTGGGAGAGTATTGTGATTCGTAGAGGAAGTAGCCTGTAAAATTTGGAATTCTATTCCGAAATTTCTGTCCTGCATAATAACTGCCTGGAGCTTCCTTAGTTTTCTCTCTCTCTGTGGATTAGAAGGTCTCCTGTTCAACGTTCACGTTCATTTCGTCAACGGAAGGTCTGAACTCTGAGTCATTCTCCAGTTATCGGACGATGGATCTGGTGCTTCGCGTTTACAACGGAAGTTGTTCCCTCCAGAATGACATATTTCATTTGGTTGAGTGTTGAGAGTTTCTCAGACCTGTACAAGTCACACCCTTCCACTGAAATAAGTCAATGAATTTCACTGAATTAAGGTATTCGGGCAAGAGAGTGGGAGTTTTATGTGACACTATACACAATCTTCCATATAAGTATGGTGGATAGGCCAACTTTACCACGTTCCTTCCAGTTCTTCGATCCCTCCCAACCGAGCGGCTATCATTCAATCCCTGGATCGAATCCTAGATTTATGCCCACCTAGACTGAACACACCTCGTCCGGATGGATAGAAGCGCTGATGCGTAAATCGACTAACCACCACAAATCTTTGTATAGACCTTATACATATTCAAACGCCATTACTATGCTGAAAGAACTCGAATGCGGGGCTAATGCCATAGCCAAAAAACGTTGCTCTTCGGAGCCATCTCCCTTTAAGCAAGTCTAGCCTAGTTTAAATTGGCTGGTTGATCGTAGTTACACATATGACTCTTAGGTTTTACAGATAAAATTGCAGCTAATTTCTCATATAGAAAACAATGAGAGGCAGAAGGTATTCAGTAAACAGCAGGGTCTTCAGTTGGGAGACTGCTCAAATCTTGAGAGCACCGGATTGGATTGAGCCCTTATACTAGGCAAGAACTAGTTTCCAAATTTCTGAGTGTTCCTTTCTTTGAGCTTTCGAAGAATAAGCTTTCATAGTGACCTAACGCCACACTCGGCCTAGAATTCTCGCGAACGCGCCAGGCACTCGCATTCCTTCCAACATTGCAGGGGTATTTGGATGAGCACTATAGCGACTCTATAATTCCTTCCAGTTTCTGGGCTTAACATTGTTTGCAATGAAGTCATCGACGCCTCAGCAAGTTTATCTCCATGAAAACCTTAAAGATACGTCTGACACGCATACGATGAGTTTCTGGACTGATCCAATGTACAGCTCTTATCGGTCACATTTGCGCCTTAACGCGAAACCATGAACCATGAAACTATAAAACTTACAATGAAAAACCTCGTGGAATTGAAAACCACAGTGTTCTTGCCCAAGTTCGAGTAAACGTGCCCCAATGATAATAGCTACGATGCGTGGCGTCGTGAACGACTTGCCACGCCTCTTTTTTGGAGCCGTTTTAATCAGTACAGCGTCTGTTCGTCACAACTGAAGTAAGCCTTAAAGGTTCAAGACTTTTTGTAACTATTCCTCTGCAATACAACCAGATATAGACTGGAACTCCAATTTCGAGTTGTGGAATGATACCCTAGCTTGTCGCTAAAGCTCAATTTATTTTTTAGTAATTTATGTTAATTGAGAATTGGCTATCTTTTTGCAGGAGTGTTTACAAACTTCTGTTTCAGTTGTGTGCAGGAGTTTGTCGTCATGAGTGAAGGAAGTGTGGATCCTGAATGTGACGACAAACCTACACATGGATCCGATACTGACATCGTCGCCACCGTGGACGAGAATGCTTCAGATAGTAATAGTGTCAAATCAGCTGCACTAGTAGATTTGCATGCTTGCGGAATTTGTTACCAGGTAACTCACAATTTAATTACTATCATGAAAGCTTGCAGCCAATCAGGAACAAGTTGAAAGAGATCGAAAGAAATGAAGTGGGACATAATGATATTCTTGGGGTGAGAAAATATTTAAGTGGAGCACGTGTTTCATTAGCTATTTGAATAAACTGGGAGAAAAAGGGCATCATAATTGAGTGAATCGAAAAAATTTCAATTCTTGGCAAATATACGAAAATGAGTGAAGAGCAGCCATTTTTATGGGAGGAAGAACTTACATAGCTATATTTTAGTTTTCAGCTTTATAACGATTCCGACCGTTTGCCGAAAGTTCTATCATGTGGTCACACAAATTGCCTTAGTTGTCTGAATAGTTGGCAAAAGCATGGCTCGTCACCGTTCCCTATTTGTGCGGTTTGTCGCAAGGTTACTCGCAGACCAATCGTCTCACTACCAAATAACTTTCAACTTTTGCGTGAGTTTTACAGAATTCCTGTTGCGTTCCTTTCATTCTACTGGGAAAATAACATTGCAGAAGTTTTGCGAAGGATGAAGTTGATATCCACTAACTCGGAGCCTCAAACATCTGCAGAGCAGCGAAAGTCCACCACTCAAATTGAAGAAATGGCACCGGGTATCACCTCTGTTTGCGAGCAGATTGACGGTGAGTTATGATCACCAGATATTTTTATTTTGGTTCAGCAGTTTACAGTTATAATTACAGAGCACATGAGCGAGGTTGCGTCTTTGCTTGAGAGTCAGCTAGACCATCTAAACAGTATGAGTACAAATGATGAACATCCTTATGCTACAGGTTAGGAAAATTTCCTAAATGTCGTATAAGACAAGGAGTTAAGTTCACATACGACATTCTTTTTCCAGAATTCGATCGTTTACTTCGTATAGTTGAGAGCGCTTCGGCAGATCTCATTTCACATTGGGAAGTAACAAAACGTCATCTGCTACACACCAAGAAAGCGGTTCGTTTATTATTCTGAAAATTTCATTCAAGATCCTTGTTACATAGTTGGTAATGTACACAGAAATCTAGTAAATGCTCTGTACGTAGAAATCGATTTGGGTGCTGTATTCTGTTGACAGTGCCGTAGCACAACCGAATCTGAACAATTCATTAGGCTAGGTTGCATTTTATTGTGACTTTTCGCGATTGGGATAGCCATTCGATCGTTCATCTGATGTCTCTCAATTACAGAAATCTCGAACAAGCTCGTCGGTGCCTCCAGTTTTCAGTATTCCGGGGTACGAGATGCTTTCATATTACTTGTTTTCTTCGTGGTACGCCACTATCTTTTGTTGTTTGATCGCTTTGATATCTAAGTTTCTCTACTTTTCGATTCAACCTTTTAACTCGAGTTAGGTTCAGGTTAAGCGACTTCTTCGGTATTGGGAGACATTTCGATGAAATACGAACGGATTCGGCTAGTGATGATCCATTCGACAGAATTCATGATTTCCTGGGCTTGGATTCAGACACGTATGCTTTTAAGCTAAAAAACTTTTTTGATTGCACAAGCTCTTTGCATGTGTGAGGATATAAGTTTACAAATCATTGTTGATGGTATGTACCTTCCGAGCACAATTTCAGCCCTCCAAATGCATATTCCGAATTTTCCCTGTTTGGAAGCGAGACTAGTCACGAAACAGCCGTTAGTGCTAGTGAGGCGTCCTCACAAGACAACGAAAATTACTCGACAGTTATTGAGCCAAGGGAGGAGTCCCCTTTTTTGCACATTTCGGTAAATTTTCCTTGCTGTTTCAGCTGCTAATGTTTTGAGTTTTTTAATAGTCCTTGACATCTTCGAAAAGTTCCATTCTAGTTGAGGTTAGGATTTAAAACTGTTTTTTGTAATTGTGTGAATTCAGCTAATTCAGACATTTGATGGCACGTTTGGCTCATACTCATACTGTAGTCTGTGCCACTGCCGACTTCCAACGAACACCGACAGCCATAGAACTCATGTGCTAGGAAGACGTCATCAATCTGCGCTTGGGCAGTATGTGCAATCTCCATTCCGCTTGAGAAGTTCGTTTTTAGGATATTCTACTACTTTTTTTTCAGTACCACTGATTCGAGCGTGACGGATGCTATGCGTTTCCTTGGTTTACATGTGAACAGAAATCGTCAACCGAGGCGTCCTCGAACCACTCCACTTTCTTTTGCGAGACGTTTTGCTGATATACTACATTCTCAGCACCGTGCAAGTACTCCATCAGGGAGAAGTAAGACATTCTTCCGCCGTACCTTTTTTAAAAATTAGTGTTATCATTGTTTTCAGGAGACGAGTCTAGTGCAAATAACGAAAGAACTCGTTCGGCTTACCAAAGCAATCGCCCTTTCTCTGGTAGACGCTCTTATCACAGAAATGGGAGGAATACGCCGCAAGAAAGTTCGAATCCTCGAGCCAACACCATCGATCAGAATAACACCAATTCCTCCGTGCCATCGTCAAGAACCAGTGCTGGTAACACTACAGAGCCTGCAAACAGCTATCGTTCATTGCCATGGAACCGTGGACGAACTCCTGAAAGAAGTCATGGTGAGGGCAGCCGTGATCGACGCTGGGATCCGCGACTCGCTTCCCCTTCGTTCGGTGCTGCTCCTTCGTATAGAGGTGGTTACCCTGCTCGTCGTTATAATCGAGCAACACTGACCGGTCGTACCCCTCCTCCAGTGCAGCATGGCGCATATCACATGCCATTCCTTGTGCTCAACGAGCCCAATATTGGTTTTCTTTCTGGTACTGGTTTTTTCGCTGTTAATAATAGCCTTTAATAGATGAACTACTTGTGTGATATAACCACTACTGTAGCAATGGATTTTGTCTATGTTTAAGTTGATCTTGTTCTTCGATGTGAAGCAAGGGAAACCTTTGATGTAGTTCTGTCTGCTTGCATCGTTTTGCTACGGTATGTTCATGGTTTACGGAATATTTCCAGCTAGTAACCATAAACTGCCCAGCAATGCGAGACGCTACGGCCCATGACAAAGCATTAGTTTCCCACATCCGTAACGTAGCTGAACTGTGAATTGGTTATCATATACTCCCTGTTGAGTTCCTGTTGCGCATTCCTTCCTCATGTTGACTAGTTCGGATTTTGACCAGCTATTAGTCATATATGATTGTCATGTACAACAGCTGACTTTTCTGCGAATCGTATTTGACAATTCTCTTTTCTCTATCTACAACGTGGTGTTCAGAGAGTAATATTATAGTAATAGTGGTCGGATCAGTGATCAGTAAAGAAAAGTGAAGAATGCCTGTCATACATTACCTGGTCTATCAAATTGATTTCATGACACTAATAAAGCTTGAAGTTCTTGTAAGTTCTGAGCTATTGATATCGAATCCTCTTTTGCTGGTCGAGAGATTTGAGACTGATGAGTGGTGAAGCCAGGGGAAGACGAAGATAGAATCAAACTCGTATTGCATTTGGTAATCGATAAGTATCCCAAATTATAGGTCTGAACTTGATTCAGCTTTTGAAAATGGCACCACATGATTTATGCGCATGTAGCATTCAAAAATATGGCTAACATTTGGTAATAACATGGAGAAAATAGCATCCTAAATCAGTGATCGCAAATAATTATGTTAGAACCACAAAAAAAAAGAAAACCATAACACAAGAACTAGATGAATGAATGACCAGTTTACAATAAGGGTTCGGCTGGACATAATATCCTTTCAGCGATCGTGAGAAAAGTATTGACGATCAGCTTTTAGATAGATATTTTGTAACGCCTTTATCATCACAATGAAAATAGCCGGACTGCCGTTATCCCCTCTGGCAAAGGCAATACACGATGCAAAATTAAATTCAGTTAAAAATTGGAAAAAAAGAGACGATGATACATGGATTGGGACTGATAACGGATGTTGCCGGCTGATAAGACATTTATTTGAGAATTAATCGAGCAATAGTGCTGGGCGAGAAGAAACGAGAAACGAAGACAACTGACTGGAAAGACAAAACCGGGATTTGAAAAGCATACTATCGGATCCAGCCATTTGTCCACTCACACTCAAACATTCCCATTACCCTTACTCCCTATTTTATCCTACAGTTTAGCAGCACGCACATAAATCACTAGATTGATTGGCTATTTCGGCTTTCATTGCAACAAGGAATCATATAAAGTGGAAGAGTGGCTTTAAAAACAACTAGTTATTTCTGTCGAACCAATTCCCACCTCGAATTCATTGAACTGTCCCGGTCCTTATCCGCTTAATATATGAAATCACTTTCTTGCCTTGCCCAGACAGAGGTTCCACTTTCCTATACCTGAAACTGCTTCAATGTTACGTATCTCCAACTTAAGCTGGGACAAAATCGTTCAAGAGGTCTTCATGTACTTATACCTCCAACGATAAGGGAAAGCCAGAAAGGGTCGGTGCAAGTCTGAGTCAAGTTTGCGAACTAACGAGTTGAAAATAACAGTTTCTGGTGTCTTACGAGATTTTCAGTAATTAAGCGCCCTCAAAAAAGATCAAGCTAAAATTTATTGTAGGGATCAATGAACTAGGAACTTCAGGAAACCGTTACGTGGAAGTTGCCTGATCAGCTACAGACATACTCGCTCGCATACATCCTAAGCAACTATCATCGTCACTCTTGAGAATGCCTAGAATAAGCCGAACGAGCAAAAATCGTATCGCGCCTTTCCTTGAACCCCCTGATAACCGGATCCGACTTTACAAAGTCTAAAAAATAAAAGAAAAGTCAAGAAATGGTACAGCATAGAAAGAAAACTTTGTAAGAACTTATTTCAATGAGTGACATTTTCCCTTCGATTCTCACAAGCACCTACTAATCAGTAATGTGAACAAATAAAGCTCACAAAATCCTATTCTTAAAACATGGAGAGTGCATAATTTTTTTCTAAAAAAAAAAGGAACTGATAACGTACATTTGAATAAAACTCACATTTTGTCATCATAATGCTAGGCTAGATTACCAGATTGTGAGACGCTTTCTATGCGGAGCGCTGAAAACCTGTTCTAGCCAAATGTGAATAAAATCGCTAACTACTCCTAATCCAAGGTCCGTGCCAAAGTCTCCTCTTGATGCCACGATATAAATTTGAATCCACTCGCACAAGGCGGACAGTTTTGTGGAGATATCGGGCATTACTTTGAGATAACACTGTTTTTAAGTATGTTGCTCTCTAACTAGGCTCAGGCCATTTAATGTGGCTGGTAGACTACCCATTACAATCACAATCGACTAGTATCGATTAGAAACTCTAATATAATCTGATTATGTGGCTAATTACCAGGATGATGTCATAAGTGTGGATGAGGCTGAGATGTTGGGGGAGGTGTCTGGCGAAAGACATACGGAGAGAAATGCCGTGTCAGTAATGGCATCCCTGGCACTAGCGGCATCATCGCCGGTGGCGGCATCAAACCTGGTGGCAGATTCGGGAAATGCTCGACGCCCGTCGGACGTGGACCAATCGCTGCTGCTGCCATAGCCACGGCTGAGCAATTTGGACATGTGCTGTCATGAATTCCGCCGCCAAAGTCCAATCGGAAGACGCCTGCAATTTGGGAAAGTTATATTGTCTTTCATACGGATGTTTCATTGAACAAACCATTTTTTGAGTTTCACCTCCGGGAGCTATTCATATGCCAACCAAAAAACCACAAATTATCACGATCAATTGAAGAAATGAAACAAATTTCACGCTCGCCGTTGTTCAAGTTGCCGGCGTAGGCGAATGGATGAGATCACTCAGTTCTTACGGCAAGCTCGGCAATGGAGATTATGGTGTAAGTGAGGGAAGGCAGTCTAGGCTAGATCACTAGTGGCCCTACGGTATCCACTAAGCTTGAGCGTTGCCGTCACTTGCCCTATGACTGCTAGTGATCTATTTTGGAAACGCCATTCAGCTGCAAGTTCCATGAAGTCGGAACAACTTCTCAAGCTGCAGGGGTTTTTAAATAGAAAGTAATGAATATGCAAAGTAATATTAGTTGAAATCGAAACAAATTCTTACCATCTTTCTGCAACGGAGTATCTTTGGTACACTGAACGAAGGCGTGCGGACCAGCGCAATTACTGCATGACGGGAATTGCACCTTAACGCTTGTCATAAGTAAAATTTATAGCAGATCAGAGATAAAACACATATCTTGAAACCTTGAACTTAACCAACTGAAACCAATTTTTATACGGTTATAGAAAAAACTGGCGAAATGGCAAAACAGTGTTAGTATTAATACAAACACGCTGAAAAGAACAAGAAAAATGTGAGTCACCAAGAAAACACTTCTACGAACAATTCAAGGCAAGACCGTACAGAAACAATAAACATCAAAAACGTGCATGTAAACACAAATTAGTCTCATCAAAACGAACAGAACGTGCAAGTTTGCGCAAGGGATCCGGGAAAAATTATGAACACTATCTAAGTCATGAGCCGCATTCCGGCGCACTCATGATGTGTCAGCGGTAAAGTCTATTGAGGCAATCAGTCACCCTGGTGCCACATTTACCACTGTTACTATCTAACTTTGCTTGCACTTCGCCCCTGTCCATCGTGTTCAATAATCAGGCCAGATCTAGCCAACCGCAGTTAAGTAGCGCCAGAATACGGCCTTAGGAAAACCTAGACTAAACATCTAGATTGAGGGACTCATTTCGCAAATACCTGAGCCTGAGGTATTTTTTCCAGTGCTTGAACTTCGTCGTTTGGTTCCGAATTTGACTCCTGTAATGGGACAATAGTGTGGACTAGATGCAAGCATACTGTGGGTGACTACATGTCTAGGTGGTTGCAGAGTGTGGTTTCATCACTGGCGAATAATAGAGCAAAACGATTCAAATGGTAGGACATTTCACAAACACTCGTATCACTAAAGATGCTGAATACTTTGATTGCGCTTCATGCAACTAATATCGCAATTGCTTCTCGAATTTGATGTATTCCGAAGCAAACAAATATAAAAAAAATAAGACTTTCTGATGCTAGGCAATTACCTGTATTCCCATTCCACGGGAACTGTACGCTAGTGCAGCCGATGCAACAGGGAATGTTGGTGGGGCAGATGCCGGATGGGCATAGCGCTGCAAGGAGGGTGAAGCTGTCCGCGTGGGACGCTCTGCCACCTGACCATTAGATCATATTAAATAGTGCAAACTACTAATTATTATTAAACAAAGAATTGCTTTCTGAAGTAGGTAATCTCTTACACAAAGCGGAAATCACGAGAAAGTTATTTTTCTCTGAACACAGCGTTCGAAGTATGTTCGAAGAACTTCCGATTTTCTGGAGTAACAATTCAAAAAAAATCTTCAAGGCATTTTTGTAATAATTCTAGGGTTTGTTCCAAAAATAAAAAACAGAAACTCCAACATTAAGTACTGTAACAATATTCTTTCCCGGAACTTTTACTTTCAAATGGTTCAAACCCTATGAATAAGAATCACCTCAAGTTCCTCGGAACTCAGCCTCGAGGAGAAGAACTGCTCATAAATAACCGAACTGAGCATCATTCGCGCCGGCAAGTCTGACAGAGCATTTATATACTGAATAACAGCGGCAGGTGAGCAATCCATTGAGAAATACGGTAATATCCGCAATGCTGACGTTCCTTAAAATAAAAATAGTTATATTAAAGAGAATTAGCAGTGAATTCAAGCCATATCAAACGGTCATACCAAGAGCAGGAGTTGGGGTAGCGTTAGAATCAGTTGCGGTGGGGGACGGGGTACGTGAAGATGATGCAGACTCTGGCCGTTCTGTTTCTGCATCTTGAGCTTGTTTCATTTCTCGTCGTTCTTCACCGAACATGTCCAGAAGACGATGGTGTAGCGTGTTAATATCGTTTCGAGTGCGGCCAACAAAGGTACGCTCGCCGTCACTCCAAATCATCTGAGAAGGCGTTAAAAGGTTAATTAAGACAATTGAAAGTATAGAAAGCATAACGCACTTCGACGAGAAAGTTGTCTGGATCATTGACGTCTGGCTGGGTAGCATGAAATCGACGAACAAAAGCAAATCCACCAGCCAAGGGTGATACTCTACAGACCGTTGATGTGGACTTCTGGTCATTTGATGTGGAAGAAGTGACCACCGGTGGATTCAATCGAGTTGTGATTTGCTCCAATTTTCTTCGTATGTCATCACGAGCGTGTACCATACGAATACGCTGATCAACCGAGAACGCTGGATGATGTATTGATGCAGATACTAAAATAAAAAACGATTTGATCAACCGACCAAACGCATCCAAATCTCAGAATAAGATTGTCTACATGGTTCAAGAAAAAGACCCCTCATCTCAGCTTTTGTTTTGTACACACTCTCGGCAAATCTGGACTACCACTCCAACCAGGTTGTGATTGCACTCCGTGCCATGTCAGCCGTGGAATGCATTCACACGCCTGACTGCCCACATCCTTCCGGTCAACTGGAACTGATACCCCTTGGAACGTTTTTCTTCAACCCTCATTTTAAGTTATTGCGACAACTTCTCACATGGCATGGCTAACCCTTCTCGAACAATCCCACAGCTTCCAAAGCTTTGATAGTGAAGACTGTGTAATCTTACACTATGAACAGAGTGGTACAAGAAGGTGAAGGTGAATCGAGAGAAAGTTACCTCAAAGTAGGGGACCACATTCGATTATAACTGTTTTTTCACTAAGTGAACAGATACTTTAACACTGTAAAAGTACTGTTGTTACGTTTGTTATGGTGTAATCACTTGTGCCAAAGCTGCTGAATTGGCAATACGCAAAAAGAGGATTAATCAGAGCGAAAAATCAAATTCAGCGGCGGCTCAACTTTTGCAAGGCTTTAGGGAAAATAGGCACAGTTTAATCTTCAACACTCAAGCTATTCTGATTAATTTTGACGCAGACTAATGCTCAAATGACAGCTCAAAGAGATTGGAAAAAAGAATTCCAATCAAGAAAAAGTTTTCAAGACGAAGAATACAGTCCTAGCCAGAAAGTATGGAATGATAGTTAACAACAATGTAGGAAGGAGGAGTAAGTAAAAATCCCAACCTCAAATGCCGCTCATTTAACCTAGGACGATACTTTAACTTTTCTTTTTGGATTTCCTCAATCTGAACCTCTGATTTTCAAAGTACACTGAACAGCTGAAAAAAAGACAAGAGAAATCACCTAGCTTTCCGAGATTGATAAGCACATCTCTTCTAGCCTCGTCGCTTGAAAGTAACTCCAGCTCCATTTCTCGTACCGTCATCAAGTGATCCACCAATCGTATAAGAGCATGAGCTCCTTGACGATTCGCTGAATTCAGCAAGCAAACAACGTTATAGGCAGCCTCCACTTTCAGAGCATACGGTACCTGGCTCCTAAACTGACAGTTGTATGTTCGATCACACAGAATCTTAATAAAACTCACATCTCTGTGGCCATCGTGCTAATAAACTGGGGGCAATTTGACCGAGTTTCGTGTTGACGCATGGTAGGAGTCGATGATGCGGGCCGAGCCGCTCCCTCGACACATGCACCAAGTAAACGAAGCTCGTACACATTCAAAAATGAAACCAATTCACATATTGTATCGACACGATCCCACGAAGACATCTAAATGAAATCGCAGTTCAACAGCAATAGTCTAATCGAATATACTCCACATCTTTTTGCCACTCTACGAAAATTTCCCAAACACGACTGAGAGAAAAGGAAAATGTGACTAAAAAAAAACCTTCAGTCTGTGTACGTGATTTCGTTAGAAAAAAAAATGAGAACCCACAGACAGCACATTGAGTAACCCGTCGCCATTTCCACTAGAAGATTCAGTTTGTGATGCAGCGCCGCTTACAGAGGTATAGCCTTCAGATGCGCCACCCCCTACTGCTTCAGACGAAGAACAACAAGGATAGGTGTCATCCGGTGTTCGTACAGCACATTCATCACTAAACCACCTTTCATAACGACACCGATGTTTTCCAGGGGATTTAATTGTAACCTACCTCCCATAGTCTACTTGAGAAGTGAGGGAATACGACTGTGACATATCCCGTGTGAGCTCTCTTTCGACTACTGGATTATTTTTACATCGGCTGTGAGCAGCATCTCGATCGCCGCCAGAGGATGACATCGTGTTGCGTCTGGATGAATCTGACGAAAGTGACTCTACATCACTGCTCTCAGTTTGCGAACTAGCAGCCTAAAAGATGAGAGAAATCAGGTCAAGCGCATCGGCAACGATTCCTTCGTTCATTTTTTGGCAACGATGTTTGGCTACTACCACTTTCTCCTTCATTATTATTTTCATTTAATTTGACAAAGCTATTTTGTATTGTGTTGTAAACACATTATAATAATACTTAACAATTCTCATGGAGCCAAGCCGCTCAATCCGACTTACGGCAGTAGCATCCAATTTGCAAATGATTCATAACAAGGTATGACTTCCATCGTGGAAAAATTAAAATCAAGACTTAAAATTATTAGCAATCCGAAGAATTCTGCAATCAAGAAGAAATCTTCGAACGCCACTTCCAACCTAAACCTCGGTTATACTTCAGTTATATTCGATGAATGGCAATGTTATTAGCATCAACATTATTGAAGTATTATCACAATGATAAACAATAATAATACAGCAAAAAATTTTGGCCACACGTGATGCATTCAAAATTGCAACAAGTCAGCTGAGGGATTCCTTCATGAGAATCTTTTCGAAACTCTATCCCAAAGAATGAAATACCCAACACTCACTAAGCTTCCGTTCATTACTGAGCTTCGTGCAACGCATCCATTCATTGGAGGCTGAGCATCATCGCCGCTGGCTATTCCGTTCACCGACGCTGCCCGTTCGTCCACAGGGGTAGGTTCAGCTATGGCAGCAGTGTTGGACTCTTTCTGAGTGGAAGAGTCTCGACGGGCACTCAAACCGCCACTCTTCTTGCGGCGATTATTTGGCATCTAAAAAGGTACGAAAGATTGAAAATACTAGGAAGCAAAATAAAACGACCTCGTGGATAACATATGTAAATATGCGAACAAGATCACTGAGGACCATAAAAGAAGCAAAGTAAAATGACCTTGCGGATATCAAATGTAAATATGTCAACAAGATCACTTGGTCAATAGTATCAGTATTCAACCGTTCTGACAATGAAAACCACCACGATGGAATTCTTTATTGAAACATGTATAGCGAGCAGCGCTCGAAAACAGGAAACCCGTTCAATCCTCTCCTGTAAGTGAATAGTAGAGCAGTGAGAACGTGGGAAATGGTAAAATAACAGAAAGAAAAACGAAAAGTTAGAAGTGTCACGAAACAAAAGTCAACAAGTAGAGGTAAGAAAGGCACAAAACTTTTAAGGACCTCGTAAGCAAAAAGTAGTTACAACAGCCGAGCACCAAAATAATAGTCTTCACACATTTTACCAATATATTATTGATCTATATACAGGTAGCGATGGAAAGAAAACTCAAGTCCATTTTCAACCATCACTTCTGAACGAGCAGATTCATCTTCTTGAAAACGATCCCAATCGACACCGCTGAGGAATACATCAGCGTCACAACTGGAAAAACGTTAGACCAGTGGAAGAAATTGATTCCGTTCAATTAGTAGCGAATGAAGTACGGGGACTATTTCATGGCCAAACATTTAAAGATTTTAAAACAACAGAATGAGAATGACAAAAAAAAAACAAATGTATTGAGAATGTCCTTACTCTTTATGTACTTTAGTAACGATTAGCTCATTCACATAGTCCTTTTCTAAAGCCATTTTATAAATTTCTCCGCCTCCAATATTCCAGATCTTCTCAATCTTCTCCGACAGTGGACCATCAATTAGCTCTTTCACAATTTCGTCAAAGTTGTTACTAAAACGTTAACGCATTGCATAAATCCATACAGACCATTAAAGCCAAATCAATGCGAGATGACCAACAATGAAGCCATAAAAAATAAATGTTACCTGATAATGAGATTATCGTCTCTGCTTTCCGGGAGGGTTCGCGTTATCACCACATTTAGCCGGTCTTTCAGAGGACGGAACTTCTTAGGAATGCTTTCCCAGCACTTGCGGCCCATTACGACGGCGTTAATCTAGAAAGATACATTCGGTCAGAATTTCATACGCTCATCTGACGAACCTGAAAATGTGAGCTGAAATATTTTTCTTGTCGAATGACAGATAGCGAGACAGGTAGTAGGGACTGAGCTGTTGAATAGAGACTTGGGTCACCAAAGCTAGTTAATTTAGAATCTAGATCTCCTCAGAATCACTTCATCAATACTTAGAAACGCCAAACAATTGCTGCTACTGCATAGCTGTTGTCTCAGCGCAAGAAGATAGGAAAAAACGAAACGTGTGGGAAAGGCATCGGAACGCAGCAGGTTCATCGTCACTTTCATGATTCTTAGTATGGTTCACGAGATCACGTGGTAAACGAAACCAACTTTGGACGGATCCTTCGTTTTCGATGTAGTGTCAGCGAAAAACTTCATATCTTTCCGTAACGACCACGGTAGAGCGTTATTTTTCCCAATACCACAGTTTGAGTCCACAGCCACAATCAGGCTCATTTTACGAAGAACATTTGGCTGTTTCATGATCTGGGAAACACATTCAGATCTTTTTGTTGAAACCACATAAAATGAATACACCCAGAAAAGGAAGAGTCGCTTGAGATTCACACAAAATTCGACGAAAACAAACAAATTAAAATAAATGCTAATAGATTCGTGGAGCAGTCCTTTAAGAAATATTCATTCTACAAAAAACGAGTTCCCCATAAAAGTTTTTTCTGAGCAGCTGAGACCGTAAAATGTATTATCTCAGAGCAAAAAGCGGAAACCACCAAGAACACATCAAAGTCAAATTGGAGACAAAAACTTCCGGAATTTCCCAAAGCATTTCAGATACGAAATCATCCATCATACGAGACGTTTGAGAAGGCAAAGTTCTACAATACTGGCCAACAAAAAATTATCCAAACTTTCATAAGGAATCCATAAAATCCAACGCAACACAAAGCACAAGGGAACGCATTAAAGAATCACAATATTTTACTTTTTTCGAATCTCTGAGGCTATTAATACTATTGGGAAACTAATTCCAATATTGGACTTTTAGGTTGACCCTTTGGATTATCAATATAACAAATAGGTAGCAATAGGCATCAATTTAAGCAACATTACGCGATCTACGCAGGTGTGAAGGTTTCAAGGTGTGCTCCAATTATTGGTCCTGCAACGAATACATTTGTAAAGCATTTTGAAGTGTATCGACATGACGGTCAGGATTTCTGGGAATTTTGAGTGTTTTTTTGACAAAATGAAGTCTGAAAGATAGAGAAAAAGAGGTGAGAAATTTGCAAGTAATCAACCAGGAAGCAGATGGGAACTCTGGATGGGAATAACGACCTACAGAGGTAATCTTTTTCTAGGAAGAAGGGTGGTACGCTATAAGAAGTGATTCGCCAGATTAATAAGTTCGAGCGGCTATGGAGGGCTATAATTTACATTTGGCTAATTTCCTATTCAGAAGGAGCGCCTGGAAATCCATCCACACCACAATCGATCGGCGACGCTCAATGGAGCGCGCAATTTTCCAACGGCTTCCGTTCATCGACGCAACAGCGTTTTTCTCGATCAGAACACTTTCTAGGCGATTTCCTACCCATATTTATTCTTCGAGCACTCCTTTCATCACGGGAAACAACGATTGGGCTTCTCAAAACCTTCTTTGACACCAACGAACTTGACTAGTGAGGCTTTGTTCTTCCAGGCAAAGAATGTTCCGACTGTTTCACTATTTCGAAGTATGTTGATCTTTTGAGGTGGAAAAGTGAGAGTTTTTTCGAGCATGGTGAAAATTACTATTTCTGTACTTAGGGGTCATAGTCACGCAATCGAATACAAAAGAGCTAGTAACAGTGTTACAATTCTTTTTTGAAAACTTTGAAGGTTTTCTAAGTTTTGTGTAGTTAGATAAGATTCTCAGATGGGAACGTATGGTATAACATTAGAAGATCTTAATGAGTTTTGGATGATGGTTATCAGGGAATGCAGTATCCAATAGTAAAGTAATTAAATCAAACTGAGGAAATTCAAAAATTCACGATATGATCAGAAAAACTGAAGATGGCAGACAATATTGTAACAGGGTAGCATATCGGTTCGAGTCATTCAAGAGTAAGTGGTAGACCCTGGTGAAGGTTATAATTAGGTATCATTCTCATAGCATAGGTGTAGCCCACAGGGCATCGTCACCATATTAACTAACTATAATTTCTTTTGAAGTACCTCTGAGATTGTGCTCTAGGGTAATGATCAGCGGTTGAGTCATCTGGGCGTTCCCTATTTTCCCATGATTGTATCTGAGGTCAGGTGCCAGGCAATACCTGATTTCGTGATTAGTTTTCGATGGGTATTTGTACTTTTCATAATGTACTTTCTTCGCTTCCATGCATTTCTGCCTAAAACATATCAAGATATTAAAATGAAGAGACAGCTTTTGTGTTAACCCCTTCGAAATCGGCGGTTTGCCACTATCTTTTTCAGAACTCCTCTCTCAGCCGTGAAATTGAACATCGAGTTAGCGTCTACAATACCAGGGATCACTCTAATAAATTAAAAAGGATAAAAGGATAAAGTTTTTGGCGTTAATCAATCCCGTCTGAGGGATGCGCCCCCGCACTCGACTTCCATTCAGAATCGTAGTGGCGTAATGAGTGCGTATGTGGCCTATACAATGACTTGCGGTGGCCAGCCGATGTACAAGTCAGTGCTTTCATCCTCCCAGACGAGTCTGGTACCAATTCACCGACCCCGGAGGGATGGAAGGCTTGGTTGGCCTAGGCGGGCATCGATCCGGGATTCGAACCCCTGACCGTGCGTGTGACATAGTGCGCCACTTGCCACTACACCACCTCCGCCCCACTCTAATAAATTACTCATTAAAAATCCACAAGTTACTTGGACTTTTCTGTGGACATTAATGGAAGTAAACAAAGTTTTCATGGTCAACAATGACACGAAGAACTTCTTATTTTACTGCTCAAATACTTTGTTACCACCGGGCAGATGTCTATCTAGTTTGTCCACTATTTACACCATGCACTCGGAATGATCTATTCATCCAATCTTATTTTTTACCCTGATTGCCCGTAATCAACAACCGTTGGCTTCTTTTCACTCCCACTTCTGGTGTTTCAAGTTTTAAAACCATGTTTATTCGATTTGCTGAATACTGTATACTATTTTATGGAGTATTGAGTACTGCTTCAAAATTATCGTGAATTTCCTCTATTTCGCCTCAACTTTTTGTCTGTTCCGAGCTAGTCGAAATATTTAGTTGTTACGGTAGAAATACTGCATACAAATATAGTTTTCAGAGCTGCATGGAACCCTCGACGTCACGGGAAGATGGTTTCTTTGGAAGTCCTATTTTGTTCCATCCTTTTCACGGCGAAAACATCGAGCTTCTGGAACATAGAAGGCGAGCCCTCCGTCGCGTCAGCTTTGAAAAGGTTTTTGTGTATTTCCAAAGATATATTTTTTCACTTTTTTTACGTAGGGAAATGTATCAAAAAATTCCTGGTGTCATCCCCTTTTCTTCGATAAAAAGCATATGGTCATAGTTCACCAGGCTAGTCTTCTCGACTATCCCCGGGTTATACTTCTTATGATGCTTTTCTCAAGAATAGAGGTCATCCGAGCAATTTCCAGCATGGGGCATCAGTCCTTTAATTGACTTTTTTATTCAATACCAGTATCTCACGATATTTAGGGTATCGTTTTCTCGGAACGTGCTCTGTTAGAGGGAGAGTGCTTCTTCATATCAATTGAGAGTGTAGAAGGCGGCTGGTCTGGTCATCTGAGGATCGGATTGACGACAGTTGATCCTGAGACGAGACCTTCCATTCGGTAAGTCAATATTTCGATTTGTTGTTCAATTTGTAAAATCCAAGAGCCTTTCTAATATTTTGTCTTTTGTCGCTCTCAAACCATGATAACTGAGCAGCCATTCTTTTCCAGAAGTCTCGACTCGAACTCCTGGCTCTTCTCCGTTTCTCCTTTTATTGTTCCATTTCAAAATACTTTAACTACACGCTCTCTTCCTACGGAGAAAGGTTCACTGATTGGAGTTTACTATGAGAACAGCACGGAAACCCCAAGGTATTTTCCAACTCCTAAGCATAGTTCGGCTCCTTTTTACTGTTTTACTTTTTGTGTTCTTTTATTAAATTTTCGTCATAGGTCAATGTTTTCTTTTCAGGATTCATGTTGTATTGAATGGCTTTGACTTTTGTCCAAACTTTGGGCAAATCACTTCCCACCTACCATTTTTTGCTGTTGTTGATGTTTTTGGCAGTACAAAAGAGGTCAGACTTACACCTAAACCTACAATTGAAGACCCGCTATAGCATATTTTTTCAGGTTCGAGTTGTGTACCCAGGTCCACGCATGCCAGCTCGTCTGTATACTCTTTGTTCGGATCGACTTCGCTGTCTGTATAACGAAAGAAAGTGCTCTTTGTCCAGGCTACCAGCTCCTCTTCGTAGTCAACTGGAGCAGGAATGGAATAGAGACAAACGAAACTCGTCATATTATGATTGGGAAGGAGTACGGTAGTCGCTTGAATACCGCTTGTATATTTATCGTAGTGAAAAGATGGTATTGGTACACGAGTGCGAAGTTTTCCAACAATTCGGTTTGTAATACTTTGTATCTTTTAATTTAATAAATTGATACATGCATTGGGAAATTCGGTGCGGTGAACTTTCAGAGTAAGGGTTAATCTCTGAAAAGTTATTTAGGCTTGTAATTGACACGAAAACAAAAATCACTAGAGAAATCTATGCAAAATGTTATTCATAACAAAAAATCTTCATCGGTATCTACACAATATTTAAAGTTGGTATAGGACCGCGACCTTTATTAGCACTGCGATTTCCCTGTCTTCCTGATTAAGACGTAGAAGCACTTTGTGTCACCCGTACAATTACACAGCTGAGCTAAGAAGCTACAAATAGTAATCACTTCAATCAGGAAGAGGGAATCGCTAGGGTGTGTATATCTTATGGCAAAAGAGCTGCAAGCATTTTCTTCTACTTCCTTTGCGGCTGAAGGTAGGAGACATACAAGTGGAGATGACCAGAAATTCAAGTAAAAGTGAATTAAAACAAATCTTCATATGTCCTAACAGAATATAAGGAAATTGATAAAACTGACCACTTTCTATTTTTTGGCGCTTACCGGTACATTGAAACTACGAAAAGCTACAGTTAACAACGAAAGACCAATATTAAAGGTCTACTTCATATCGCTCATCCACTTTCACCATCTCCAATGCTTCCTGAGATGACTGCTCGTCCCACTTCATTTCCAACATTTTCAAACGAGCTTTGAGATCCGTTTGCAAGATTTGGTCTGTCCATTTGTTATATGTAAAAGGTTGGAACGCAGACGTGCACCTATTTCGTTTATTTCGTCGACGTTTCGCTTCGATCTTAAGCTTCATTTTCGCCAGTCTTCGTTCATTCATGTGCAGTACAGACATCGTCGTGTACAAATCATAAATCGAGTTGGAACTGAAAAAGAACGTCTTTGGACGACTATATAAACCCTCTTCAAGATGGTTCTTACTAAGGGATTTTCTTCCGACGATAGACCTTATCAAAGATGTTCTTCAGTTCATTGAGTGAAACACCATTACACAGACCAGCGGTTGCTAAGAATTTTTGAAAAGATGGGTTGAGAATAACATCGCGGAATTTCTGGTACGCGATTCCTCTGAGAGCATGCTGATCCAATCGTACCCTTGACAATGGCGGATGAGCACAGCGTGTGTGCATCCCGGTGATCTCTTCCTAGAAAGTCTGATCGCAAAAAGAGTTTTATATGAAAAAAAACCCTTGCTTCCTACCTGGGCCCACTCATGCACTCCTCTAACATGCATCAAACACGTGTTGAAGAAAGGAGAAACGTCCAAACCAGTTTTGATTCCCATCTCAACGGCAGTCTTCAGGTGTCTTATGACGTGTTCTATCCATAGACAAATAGAACCACAACCCAGCTCTCTAGCAGCCTGCACAACAATATGAAATCAAAAATACATCCACCGTAGACGGTAATGACCTAAATAAGTGCACAACCCAAACCAGAGTAGCTCTGCGCAAAAATAACAGACCAGCAGAGCTCGTCAAAATTACGAAGTGTTCTATCATATCTTCTAGAAATAGTACCTGTCGAAGCTCTCTAACCATCCATTTGATCAAGTCGTTTACGCCGATTTGATGACGAACATGACCATTTTCGGACTGTTTCAAATCAGAAAGAGCATCCAGTGTAGTAAAAAAACTTGTTGTCAGTGAAGAGACGGATAATCCTTTTGCAGAAATCCGCTGAAGGAAACGCTCGATGTCCTTCCGGTCACCTTGCTTACCTGAAGCAAAAATTTTGGAAAGTTTCCCAAGAGCGATCTACTTAAGAAGTAAAAAGCAAAGCAAGAGCTCAAAGCATGAGCTAAGAAAAGATTGAAAGAAAATTATGACGGGAAGTCGATGAAATCTTCTCAGTAGAACAAAAAAACGCACCTCTTAACGAGTAGGGGATCGGTTGAGAATGCAGGACCAACTTAGTGCGTGCATCGCTGATAATTGCCTTGCTGTTTAGTACAGAATTATGATGACTTCTTCGCCTTACATGCATTGCAAGTTGAAGGTCTTCTCCTTTCTGAATGACCAGTGTAAACGATTAATTTCGGAAGAGTTCCGTTATTTGCAAAGCTGCTAAGAATTCTGAAAAGCTTATAACGGCAGCAACTTGTAAATACCTCATAGAAAAGTCGAACTATTTCCAACAAATAGTCTTGTTGTGCACGATATACATTAGCAATGGTCCTTTTTGTCCACACGAAAACTTTACAAAAAAAGGCCTGACGAACGAAGCTCAAGTTTAATAAATCAGCCCATCGTTGAAGCTCCTTAAAATTCCTTCTTTTCAATTATAACACAAAAAACAGTAATCTTAACTCACGATGTATCGCAGACCCGTAGTGATTGCTGCTACCGACGCTGCAACGTTTCCTTTGAAAGACTTCTCCCTATTGTGTGTTACAAAATGGCGTTGAGATGTCCAATGTTTAATTGGAGGAGCTTGTCGGGAACACTTTGGACAGACATACCGTACAATGGCAGCCATCCCTACTGCACTTAATCGACTTCGTTTTAACCTATTCCCACATTCCGGGCAGAATCGGAACAGACTTAACAACATTTCTCCTTGAACAAGGTAGTATTTGCCAGTTGCGGAAGGTTTTGTCTCACCAATGGAGCCCATATACGAATTAATGTCGATGGTGGAGCTCGAAGGCTTATTGCTTGTAGTTGGCTCTGACTCGCTCATAGAGTCCCTATGTCGGTCGTCATAGCTGTTGGAGCTTTCCAGTAGACTGACCGCACTGAACTGGAGCTCCTTTTCGGAGCGGATGCTCTGGTCTGTATCACTAAAGAGGCTCCTTCGATTCCGTTGTTGGCCGCCGCACGTACTTCCACTCCTATTCACTGGCATTCTCGATACTCCGCTTACAGTTGTCGCTGCCTCGCCCAAGGGGTCCTCATGCAGATCGTCATAGCTCTCGGAGCTTTTGAGTAGACTGACCGCAGTTAGCTGCGGCTCACTACTAGAGCGCCCGCTCTGGTCAGTACCATTACAAAAGCTCTCTTGCTTCCATTGTTGGTTACCACTTCTGCTTGCATTCCTACTCCCTGGCATACCCGATACTCGTATTGCATAGACGGGTCTACCCTAAAGCAAGGCACACATCACTGGACTACCAAACAAGGAATGAAAGTTCGAAACAATAGAGAAACCTAAATTGTGTGTTTACTAACCATCATAATTTTGACAGGAAGAGGTTTGACGTTCCGTGGCGGATGCTGTGGACCCGATGAGGGAGTTCCTTCACAATCTGTACGTCGGCGTTTGTTATCCACTCTTTGCAACGACTGCAATGGAGTTTTCTCCAGGCTTTGACCTTGAATTACGTCGGCTTCATCTTGAGGCCATAATGGAGTAGCGCGGTATCGCCGAATACTGTTGTTCAAGAACTGACAAATATCTCTTTCAGTAGCTATGCAGCCAGCCTAAACGCATATAGAACTTAGGTTGTTGAATCATTTGAAAAACCTAATCTTGGAGTAGAATCTACTCGAAATTGAAAGATGAGATGTTAGAGTGCTTCAAAAACTCACTTGCATACCGCGCAGGAAATCGTTCACGAAGCCTACGATATGGGGCGGTATACCATATGAGGTCATATACGCCCAACCCTTCAAACCTCGCAAATCTTCGAACTTTGGTAAGGGCATCCCAGCAGACTTCATTTCAGCAGCAATATATTGTGCCTAAAAAACGTCAAGATAATTTTTTTAGAAAAATACAGCCTCCCCATGCTTACGTCAGTATAACTGTATAACTTACTGCCTCAGCATAGTGACGATGGCATATATTTTTCCTGCTTGCATTGCAACTGTTATAAAGCGCTTTTACAGGCAACTTCATGGAACATCCACATGCTATCAAGCCCGTTATGAAGATCGCGTTCTGGATTCTCGATGAAGAGGATATCCTGAATCCTTGAGCAGCAAATTGATCTCCACAGACGATGCACTCAGTTTGTGTCTTTTCACCGTTTATCGCAGATTGCCTGAAAAAATGTTTTTGCCGTCGGTGCAGGGATGTATTTTGTGTATTGTGCATTCCTGATGGGTCAAAACTACCCAGAACAACCGCTTTAATTCAATTCAGGTATGAAAAACATGTATACCCGACTTCTGAAATAGTCGTACCTGCTCTCCGTAGTAGGTCCACTGCCATATGACGTGGTTTCGCTTAAAGAGCTCGAAGGAGCCTCATCCGTAGGCCCTGTATACGACGAGGTGTTGTTAGAAGAGTCCGTTGGCAATCTGACTGCAGATACCTCAGCGTCCATGGGCCATAATGGAGTGGCATGATATCGGCGGAGAGCAGTACTCATGAAATGACATATATCCTTTGCCGTAGCGTTCTTATGAATATTGCTACCACTAATCTGAAATTTCAATGATGTCGTATTTTCTGAGAAAGATTGAGGGATTGGGAAACGTACTTTTTTGGCAGTCATGAAATTGTTCACAAATTCAACGATGTGAGGTGGTATATCGACCGCGCACACGTATGCTTTACTTCCAGCAGCATACGGATCTATGAAGTATTGAAATTGCTTTCCGACCGACTCCATCTCGGAGGCTATAAACTGTGCCTGCAATGTTTGGAATTCAAGAGGAAGAAGGTTATAACTGTTATGATTACTATTACCGGAAGTTTTCTTGAATTTTCCATTACGGGAAGCTAAGCCCGAATTTTTAGAATTCACACATTAGCTGAAGGCATAACAAGCACGTTATGGGGTACTCATTTATTTCCTGCGCTCAAAGACGTCTCAACACTGTCTCAGAGATAGAGCATGGACATTCGATATAGTTAGCTAGATTTAGCCGATAAAGGGAAAACCGACCTTGTATTGGAGCGTACTAAACATGTTTAGACTGATATGGCTGCTTTCATACTTCGACGTGCGTGCCGGCACACAGGTGGAAACGCAGGTACAATCTTGTGTGCGGCGTGCGAGCGGCTATGCGACTGCGGCGCTATCCAAGTACATGACAGCAGTGGCACGTGATCCATCTGCGTTCAATGTTGTCAACACCTCTCTAGCGCCGCCGTCGCATAGCCGCTCGCATGCCGCACGCAAGACTGTACTTCGTTTCCACCTGCGTGCTGGCACGCACGCCGAAGTATGAAAGCAGCATATGATGCAACCATAAAGCTACGTTAACTACCGCGCGCGTGACTCATGCGTCGCGACAATGGAGGCGGAGTGTGGCTGCATACACATCGCTTTTGGCAAATGGCGAATTTGTAGAAAAACTCATTATAAACATAGATTTCAAACATTCCCCTATTGGATCCGATTAAAATTTTAAAACCGTATTTGTTTTTTTTTTTATTTAATGACAACACTTGAGTACAACAGGAAATAAGTAATCAAATCAGCTTACCGCGAGCACATAGTGAGGATGACATAGAAACTTTCTGTTCTCATGGCAGTTTTCGTAAATGGTTCTCGCATCCGCATTCTCCTTCAAGCCTCCACATGCTGACAGACATGCCAGCAGAATCGCATTTTGTACTTTCGTAGCAGATGCGCTTCTCATTTCTCGTTCATCACTTGATTCCCCACATATGACGCATATCCTCTTCCTGTCATTGAACACCCTGGGATGTCTTAAAAAAAATCATTCAGTCCATATTTATGTGATCAGTTTACCTAATATGTCAATTCAGCGACTAAAAGTAGAATGCTTGCTATTTCTTTGAAACTCGACCGGAACGGATATGTTACGAATTCCGCATACCGTAATATTGCAGTTCCTTGATCGTCTATCCACGACTCTCCAAATTCGAAATATTTCTTGCGTGATCGCAACGAACTTTTGTGACAACTGTCGACAGCTCCACCAGTCGGTTCAACTTTAGTTCTGGATTCCAGAATTTTCGGGCGGAAATTTCTGAAATCCAGAAGCAAAGTGAAACCAACTGCAGGAGAAACAATCAGTGCGTCTTAACTCAGATATCATAATCTACCAACTTGGAGATTTATACAAATACTTTTCTTTTTCACTGAAAATCACCCAATTTCGGTAAAACTGGTCTGCTCACCTTGAACGACTGGATGAATCGGAAGTGGGAAGTTCTGGGGCATTCATGCTACCAACGAGATGGAGACAGATTGCAACCTCAGGCGGATGAACTTACACCTTCTTACGCCTCTGCAAAGAATGGATGGTTATCCAGCCTCCGTCTTGTACTATTGGATATTTCTTTACGGTCATATCATAAAGGAGAAAATAGCCATTACATAATTTCGGCTCACAAGCAAACACTACAGCAAGCCTTCATAGTACTTTCACTAAGCGATGAATCTCAGAAAGAAAGCCAATCTCTTGAACAAGAGCCGACGTTCACTTCCCATGAAAATTGGTGCAACTGAACAGCCTTCTATTTTCAAGAAGGCAAAATCAAACGAGCTCACTCCAATAGGACCGAGAAATATGCCTTTGTCCATGTCAGACAATGTATTCAACGAGAGCGGCTTACTTTGTTAACCGAACTCCTTGCTCGGATTGTTGTTAAAACTATTAAATATGAAAGCATCGGAGAAAAAAATCTCAAAACGCTCATAACAGCAAAGGCGCGCCAGTTTGCACGACAATTGTACACGGCGCACAACCCCGCCCACTGAAATCGATGGCTGGCTGGATGCCTCTGGTGGGCGGTCATTGCCGTCGATCGGCAGCAAGTTTTCAACCAATGAATGATAGTGTAGAAGTACAAGTTCTTGGAACATGTAACCCTATAGATTCCATAGCCACGAAGTACAGAGGTGAACAGCGCTTGATAGGTACGCCATGCACAAACTTTTTGACACAAATTGGAAACACAAATTTCAGGTACCTTTGAGGTCTGCTGAGCATCACTACTGCAAGTTGTTAAAGTTGCAACATGTGTTCGGTATAGAACAGTCACGTACAGCGTACTACGTTATTCTAGCAATTATTTACAATTTGTTGTGGAATTTGGCACTTTCGAACTGGCTTACCGTGATAGAAGTAACTTCGGAGCTGTTACTGTTACAGTTTTCTCACTTTAGAGTTGGCAATATGAGTTTAGTAGAGGTCCGTTTGATTCCTTCCCAACGAAATTTAAGGTTCTCCTTAATGAGACAAGCCATCCCTCGAATCAGAATCAAAATGGCTTCTCAGAATAAATTGATTGCCACTATTGAGAGTAGAGGCATACTTTTCCACTTAAGCGGTGGCAATCGCATGATTAGGTTGGTATTCATCTAGCTTGGCCAGTTTAGTTAGTTTATACTTAACGATGAGGAAAGTGCGTGACGCGTCGTGCAAAATGAAGAATCACCAGCACGCTATTACAAAAAAGGGTGAAAAGTAGAAAACAGTCCGAATAAGGGGTAAAAAACCCACGGTGTCATTGTTTCCAGTGAAATGCGAACTACACAACTTTAAAAAATTCATCCATCATATATACCAGCTTGATGATCGAATAAGCAAAAAAAACAACAGTCAACGAAAAAATCCAGCATATTTGGTTTCTAAGATTGCGATGAGACTTAGGAGCGAAGGAACTATTCTTGAAATCAGAGCACACCACAATAAATGAATAAACAAATAAATAAACAAATGATAAGAGGCTATAGATAGGGTTCTACAATCGCAGGCTCTACAATTGCAACATTTCGAAAGTTATAGCGTTTTGTAACCAGTCACGAGCAAAAACCAGGAGATCGTAAAAAGACCTTGATAAAAGGGCACAGGAATAGTGGCAAAAACCGTTTAAACGGAGCAACATTCTGGAGAGTATACAGTCTAAAATAAAGATCACTGGAAGGAGCCCACGAACTTGTGCCTTCAGTAATCAATAAACCACCGGAATGAAGTTACACGATTTGATCTGTCACATTATCCCCACATTCGGCCAGAAGGGTGGCAGTTTCTGTTTCATTGACCGTAGTGGGGAGACGGGCATTAGGAACGATTTTGGGTAATCGATTCGCCGCACGCGGCTGTCGCGGACCACTCATTCGCCGTTATTACAGCTCTAGCGTTCTTCATACAGCTCAATCGATATGCGATCATTATTTCATGCACAATTCTACTATTAGTACTTTTGAACTTGTATTTCTTACCTACTGCTGCATCCTGCTACATCCCTTCGCGCGCGACGCCCCTCTCACCGCGACGCGACCATTTCGTTCCTAACGCACCACACCCACCGTAGTGTTCAGAAGTCGATGCCTGTGAATTAAATGATCTAGAATAATGGAAATAGTGCCTCCCTGAACGATAATCAACAAGTGCTCACTACGTCTGGTCACAGGAAGGTCCACATGATGCTCCTCTTAAATTGGTCTTTTAAAGCACGGTATCCGAAGAGGCCACCGTTGAACAGGCTTGTCCTTCGTTCTTTTTCACCTATCATTAGTTCAAAGTCGTGAGCCGGAGAGCAGTCTTTGGTGGATTCAAGGAGGTTTAGTTCCGCGGTTTCATCTGCAGCACCAGCCTCTGTAGCATTTCATCCATAGGATAGCATAACACTTCATCGAAAGTGTATAGTCTCTGATGTTTTCCAACAGTACTGGTCTTTTAGCAGAACGGAGATGACCGACCACTAACAGTCTCGATGCTGAAGCTCGACGGCTTATTGCTAACAAATGGCCTCTGTCTTATCATGAAGACCACATGTTGGTGTTGGAGCTTTTGGGTAGACTGGCCGCAGTGAGCTTAGACTCTTTTTTAGAGCGAATGTTCCGAGCTGTACTGTTGCAAAAGCCCTCGAAATGGCTGACCGCATCCACCTCCACCTCATCTACAGAGCCTGCTGTTTATGCAACACCACTGCTGGACTTCGTGAACTTGTGACTAATCTCGTCGTCGTTGTTGTTCAGCCTCAGAGGAGTCGTTGGAGCTCGTACAACATAAAAGGGTTCATCCTAAAGCAATACGCAAATCATTGAACTTTGTTGGCAAGAGAGCTCATACTCTTAAACAGCAACTGACCAACGCGATTTTTGCAGGGCTAGAGGCTGTAAATAGATTTTAGCTGGTACCAAGATGCATTGGAAAAGGCACTTGAAAACTGAGGAAGATCCCTTTCTATAGCAGGCACTGATCTTAAAGCAAAACGTTATATTACATCTACTAAAAAAATGAAAACAAAATAGGGAAGAAAATAGGAAATTGAAAAATCCACCTTCATGGCGAACATGACGACTGCGATGGTAAACTATATAAGGTTTCATGCGCCCTACTCTCAGAAGTTCGGAACTTTCGAATGCCGTTAATCTGAAAATCGATTATACTGAATCTATCTGAAGGAACGTTCCGTGGTGAAACATAAGTTCGTAGTGATCATGAAATCATTTACATAACAAAGTTCAACTACAGGATGCGGTATTTCGTACATACGCAGTATTTCCAAGACCAAAGGATCAAGAAAATGTAGGAACAGCTCCCCAACAAACTAACTTCATCTCGGTGGCTACATATTTTGACTGCAGCAAAGATACAACAAATGTTGAGAAAAGCTACACTTTCGTTATTATATTCTTGGCACTCCGAGCATCACCCTTTCAATAGTGGATCATGTTCACCTACCGAGATGGGTATACGGAAGTGATAAATGATGCGAGATAGAAAGGATAAAAAATAAGGGAAAGAGAAAAAGAAAAGCAAAGAAAAAATAGAAAAAAGAAAAGGGCGCATGAAGACAAACATCCATTGCAGAGGATTAGGCACTAGAATCCGTGTACGGGTTGGAACCTTTCATAGCCCACGATTTTGCGAGCGACCAGTCGCGCGACCGGTCGCGAGCAACTGGTCGCTCGACTGATCGCGCCACCGCTTGATAGGTCGAGGAGGCCGCACTAGTTATGGGTGCCGCCGTGGACGGTGCCGAGCAGATTGAGGGTCGCCAGTCGCTCGCGAGATGGGTCCGCGACCAGTCGCGCGACTGGTCGTGGACTATGAAAGCAGCTTTCATGGGTTCATACCTTTTTTCCTAAGGGACACCAAATACGAAAACCTTATCGAGTCCGATAGAGACTTGTAAATACTAGCAGAACCAATTCTAATTTGTAATTGCTGAAGATCAATCACAACTTACCAAAAGAACGTGATGAACATCACACGAGAATCTATTGTTCACATGACAACTGTCGTAAACCGTTTTCACATAGACATTTTCTTCAAGCTGTCATATGCCGATAGCCATACGACCAAGATAGCATTCAGTATTTTTGTTACAATTACGCATTTCTCATTTCTTGCTCTTCACGTGAATCCCCACATATGACGCACGGTCTTTTTCTGTCCATGAACATTTTGAAACAAAAACTTCCGGTATTAAAACAAATTTCACCTCCGCACTATTGAAAAATGCACTTCCATCACTAAAGCCTGTAACAGCAAGCAATACAGACAAGACCCAATTATTCAGCCATTCCTAATCATTTCAGCGCTACAGAATACCTTCCGATAGACGAAAAAAGTGAATTCATCTAATTGTACGCGTCCCCATTGCAACATCGGTAAGCTGGTCGCAATCAATCTACAAGGTTGGCGAGTTAGGTGCAGAACTTCTGCCTCGCACGGGACTCGACCCCACCACGGGACTTTTATTTCCCGGTCACCGCACTCTAACTACCTTATAAAAGATCCCGCTTGCTCTTTATTTCCCGGTCACCGCACTCTAACTACCTTATAGAAGATCCCGCTTGCTCTCCCCTCCTTAATGGCTCTTAATAGAAAGTGCAGGCGATGATGCACTCCTTGTGAGCTAACTTTTCGTATTCTTTAGAACCCGTAAGTGGGAAACTCATGACACGCTCCAGAGCTTGTAGAACAACTCGAGGGAATGGAAGCTGCAACTCAAAGGTTGCTTTTATAGACAACTAGTCGTGTGATCGGTCGCTCGCCAAATCGTAGACTATGAAAGCAGCCAAATTCAACTATCGAAGCACTCATAGAAGCCCAACTTTTTTTTCTATGTTGCATCTTTATAAAGCAAATGATCAGAATGAAAATGAGACAAAGAATCCTGCGGACTTTCTCTTCGCTTCTGTACACATCACGATACAGAATTCAACAATTTTTAATCATGAAAATCTCATATACCTTGCAATTATATGAAGCCGACATAGTATACTCGAACCAACACTTTCCTTTTAACGTATTTAATGTTTATGAGCCAATCATACACGACATAGCCTCACTCAATGACCGTTTCAGAACAACAATCAAAGAAAAGGAGACATAGAGGAAGGGGGAGACAGAAGAGGAGAGGGACGACAAAAAGATGGAGACAATCTCTACTAGATGGCTCTACATAGTAATAAATTCAAGGACAGTCTTTGGAAGCTGGAAAAGCAGCTCTCATCACTGTCGACCCTAGTATGAACGACGAGCTATCAAAATGATTGGGTGATGAATTCTAGAGGGTCAAGAGGGGCTGAAGGGGCGATGAGGGAATCGTTGCAGACAGAGCGTTTCACCGCGATAAAATCATAACGATGCGATAATGTAGACAAAATTCCACAATCAATATTTGCGATAAATTAAAAGAGTATGGTCTATTGGTAAGGGTGACAAGTTTGTGCGTGGGTATGGTTCTGCTGTGCGATACTCATCCAAAATACCATCAGTACTTATATACACTAACGCAATCTCTCAATGATGGGCCACAAGATTCGATTGAAAATTAGACGTGCATTCCAATGCCTGCGGTGGCTGCTTTTTGCTCTGTATAGCACAAATACAATGGTTAGACTGTGTAATTCACGATGAACGAAGAATCGCGAACGAGTAGACGTCAGATGTGTGTGCGTTTATGAAAGGGAGAAGGGAGAAACGAGGCTAAAAACAAAGAGAAAATAAGAGAAAAAATAGAAGTAAAATGTAAATGTACAAGAGGATGATGGACAGATCGCTTAGCACATCACTAACAATGACATGGGGGACTGCGATCGGGCCACACACAAACGAAATTCATCGGGAAATGACAGAAAACGATGATGAGGGGTCACAAATTCAAGCGACACGAGGCGACTATAGTCTAACATGAACTCGTGTCACTTACTCTCTGTTAAGACGGAGCAAAAAGAAACACAATTCAATCATCAATTAGAAAAAATGTTCAAAACGCCGAGGACGAAAAAAAGAAATAGAACTGTGCGTTTAGTTAGCGCTAGACCAGAGCGCGGCGCATCACAGGGCACACGTGTAGCTCTGCTTGAGGAGACGGAGGACATATGGAGAGATTGTAACGACAGACATAAAGCTGAGGGCGTTTCAGCTTTCAGATGATCCATCATGTCCATGGCCTGCACGATTATCATCGCCGCTATCCATTTCTAAGGGAGGTAGAGGCCGACCAGATGGTAGCTTCGTTTCCGGCATTCGTAGCTCATCGAAGAATGCATGTAAACATGCCTGGAAGAGGAAGCAAAAATGAGGCTTTCATTCAAAATTTCGCCAAGGCGCACCATTATGCTCATAAACACCGTGAATTAATAGATGGAACACCTTCCCTTGAGTTGAGAAAGAGATCATACCAGAAGGCTATAACATCATTACGTTTAACCCTATACCTGACTTCCTAACAAAGCCGTGAATTATGCTTACAACTCATCGTAATATGAGATGAGATTTTCGAGAAAGCCTTTTCGATTGAAAAATCGATGAGTGCTGATTTCTCTTAGATTTTAAAAGCATAAAGAGAAAAAACACATACTTGTTGAGGTGTCGGCCTAGCACTTGGCGTGTACTCGATTATAGTTGATATTAGATCGATAGCTTCTTGGGGTGTACTGGCACGAAACACCTGAAAATATGGACAGATTAATTGTTATTATATATATCAAGAAATTGATCGTCGGTAATTCGAACAAAAACCTCTAGCATGAGTTTTTGTCCTTTCTTTCCTTACATACTGTTATGATCGCTTGCGGTTGGTGGCCGTTACACGTGACAAAGCTCTCATCACACTCCACTTTCCTAACTGTCTGATAAGATCGCCTGTACTTATGAATTCGAGCCCAACGAGTTTAGCAAGTTCTGAGAAGAAAATGAAAGAGTAGCTCGTAGAAGCCGTATATAGTTACCGGACTTGTTCTTTTTGCGAAGAGAAGCATGTTAACCTATGAAAGCCTTCAGAGCTCAGCAAACATGACGAATTTAAGTCTAAGTACAAGTCACAACCACAGTCCGCATTTCACTGCATTGTTACGTGCGCTTCTACACTACCCTTACCTAGCGATTGAGCGCTATCCTTCTTATAAAAGGAAAAAATATTTTCATTTGTCTATTAATTTTTGTTTTCTTTCCATCTTTTACCTAATAGAGGGAGCACGACTCGGTTAGATACCCAAACAAAGGTGCAACTGTGAGGAATTTTGAAAAAAAATGTAAAGTTTTGATGGAAATAGAAGTAACAAAACATAAACAGAACAAACAACAACAAGGACTCCACGAGCTGTGGCTACTAAAAAAAAGAGAGGAACTAAAGGAAAAAAAGTTATGCCGTAGGAAACTTAGTGACATGAACCATAATGAAAACAATTAAATGAAACAAAAAAGAAATAAAAAATTAGTAAAATGGGTCCATTAGTCATCACACGATCAGTCCATAGTGTACTAGCTCACCATAATGTTCCGGTTGTAATCGGCGTTGCGGCTGGTTACAGCCAGAACTAGGACAGACCTCACACTTCAAAACCCATTACAAAAGGTTACCTATATTGCAGCCTTACACTACCATTCCACTACTTCCCTTTTTTCTTAACAAAAACTCTCTAATTCAAACAACGCCTTCCTCTGGTACACCAGTTTATTAATCTTAACCAACCTTTGCCCATGGATGAGCTTTGATTTGCGGGAACTTGAACTCCTTATAGTTAGGGTTCATACTTTGAATTTGCTCCTTTGTCGGTGTACCGAGTACCTAAAAGAATGTCATGATTTTGTATCAATAGCAAAAATTATATGCACTGTGGTTACCTTTATGATTTCTACAAGTTGATCAACACCCGAATCACCAGGGAAGATCGGCTGACCAAGCAAAAGTTCGGCCATCACTGTTCCCGCTGACCATACGTCGATCGAATTTGTATAGTTGGTAGCACCAAATATGAGTTCCGGAGCACGATAATACCGAGAGCAGATGTAGGACACATTAGGCTCCCCCTTAAACAAATTAGAAAAATGAATGCATATAACCAGCGACCACAGTGAATGTATGGAGAACCAACAACGACAAAGCTGCGGAAGAAAACATCAAACCGAAGGGATAAACAGTGAAAGCGATCAAGAAAATGATTCTTTTGATCAGAGTTAATTTTAATTTGATTTCGTATCTACTCATAATCAGCTATAATACATCAAGCAAACTGGTTATATCTACTCATAATCAGCTATACATGAAATAACGAAAACTCTTGTAAGAAACTAACACCGTGCCCTGTTGCGATAGAAACAGTTACTTATTAGATTGGCTACGCAAGTAATGCATGGGTCCTTGCCATTATGAATGTGCGGAGCTAATGAAAATACTCATACTACCTACGACTGCAATCCAATCCCTTGAGGACTGCTATCAGAATAACTGAAAGAATGCTTTGCTTGAGCTCTCATTCAATCGAACAAGAATCCTTCATCGATCCTTTGAGGTGCCCGAATGCAGCGCGCGTTCAAAAGAATCCGCAGATCATCACAACTATGGCATCCGCCTTACCGCCCAAACTTGTTTCACATAAATTACACCATTACAAGAAGATGAAACCCCTAAGCATAATCTCAGAGATTTAGGGCTAATGTTGACCCCTTCTTCTACCCGGAAGGGTCCCTGATCTCTCAGCTTCCTGCCACAAAGTCACAACAACTATTATGGCACAAGATCGGTCCACCTTATTGATAATGAGAAATGCTTTTGAATTGTAGGACCGCTATAATATGGAATGACTTGAAGTCGGTAAATGCGATGGGCATGAAATTAACTGAGAATCAGTGACATCAGAAGAGAAACAATATCATAAGCTCGTATACAAACCTTGACTAGGTACTTCGCTGAGCCGAAATCACACAATTTTAGAATTCCCGATTCAGGATCAATGAGTAGGTTTTGTGGTTTAATATCGCGATGACAAATTCCGATTCCGTGAATGTAGGCTAGAGCACGAAATAGCTGAAACAAAATGTATATTTATGAGCAAATCCTTCAGTGAATGGAGTATTTTTTCGGACATCTTTTTAGATCTGAAGATTTCCAGTTCTTCCCAAATAATGTTTTCCCATCTTTTTCCAGTTCAATTCAAAAAATAGCATATTTGGGTGCGAAATGATCACATCTAGCTCAGCAAAGCTGGAACATCTGCAGAATCTTCAAAAGGTGAAACCAGAAAGCAATTTTTGACTCCACAAAAAATTTTTACGCCGTAATCTTGCACAGCAATCTCCCTAAACATCTATTGAAGGCATGCAGTCACCTGGAACGTTATAGATTCGTTAACCCTAACTAAAATAATTCTAAAATTCATGAAGCATAACCTTCTTACGCGAACCGAAGTAAATAATTATATTTCAGGCAAGCATCGGTTCAAACATATGATTAGCTCCTCTTTAGCCTCATGCGTCATAGAAATCAACAAGCTCTATAAAAATGAATGAAGGGGACTCTGAAGCCATTCATATTGCACTTAGATTTCCGAGAATAATCCAGTTAACAGCTTGGCCAGCATCGTGGGCGGAAGGGTTTCCTTTAGCCCAGGATTCAACGTTTCTTCGAATACAATGAGGTGTTGACCTTCCATCAGCACGAGGGTTCGCACAGACGTGAGTCTTCGATTAATAGAAAATACAGTTACACTGCCATTTCAATAACGTTCCACTAATACACTTGGACAGCTCTTAACACCGACGTTATCACGCTAACTCTGTATTTCACAATAAATCCTTTAGTCACAAAATCTGCATTCAAATTAATCAGTATGCTGAAATGATACTATTCACTCTGAACGCCTTGTATCCCATTCCCTCCTTTCGAAAAATCCACACGAAATGTATCAAGCCTCAATTCACGGTGCTGAATTTGAAATGGCAAGATGTATCGATCATCTACTGGTGATATTAGGGAGGACAACTTCATCATAAGAATTCTCAAGTTCAACCTCACTTAATTCAACCTAAGGGAGCTGAAAGGGCTTCAAAACCTGTTCCTCATGGTTAGTTTTTGTAGTACTGTCTTCAAAGCACATGGAATGCACTTCAAAGTATTGTTAAAAGAAGGAAATGGAAGTATAGCACAAAGAATGTGGTGACGAGAAGGTGCTGATGTCATTTGAAGAAAAAGGCCCTCCAAATACCATAAGGAACACCAGAAAATTAAGGATTAGGTCGCGTGATAAGAAGCCGCGGTTTTTCAACGATATCTGATCAAGTCATTTTTCTTAATAGGGATCTGCAACTGACCTGATACATATATAGCTTCACATATATTAAAGGAATAGACTGCCTTTGCTTCGAGTAGTGGCGAGCCACCCTGAACACCACATAATCAATAAACACGGTTCCTTCTCAAAAATTGCCTCAATAATACTACTTCTATCATTACCTGTACACAGTCTCAGGAACATACTCCAATATCAAATTGAGATACAGTTCGTCTTTCTTCTCACCACCAGAATAGAAGAAATATCTGTAACGTACAGTAAAATTTTGAAAAAAGATATCCAACAGAGTTCAAAAATTGGTTTATAAAAACCTATGAACAATGTAATAAAATATAAATTATCAATTGATCGTTGCAACGAGCTATCTAATACAAAGACCAGTTGCCGAGAATATGTATTTGCATTTTTTCGTTTGAAGATGCGCCGTTGAAAAGTGAGGATTGTAGCCTCAAACAAATCAAAACGTTCCCCGTCCACGCCTTAATAAGGTGCCGTAAAAGAACACTGAATGGAGTTATTCGAAAACAACTGAACAAGGATTAATGATGAGACTTTTTATGAAGACTAATCATCCATAATACGGGCTAACGAGCAATTAGCCACTCATCGCTTCTTTGGTGAAATGCAAAAAAAAAGAACGATACTGACCTTGTTCCCCAATCATAGATAAGAAAGAGACCAACAAAATTTTCAAAAAAAAAAAAACACAATTCACTTACTTGAGTTTGACTATATTTGGATGAGAGAGCTTTCGCATGATTTGGAGCTCTCGGTTTTTAAATCGTTTATCTTGAAGCACTTTCTTGATTGCGACCGGTTCATTGTTCTCTTGCAATTTTGCCAAAAATACGACACCGAAAGAGCCATTTCCAACCACTTTCTGATCACAATACGATACTTCGACCTGAACTATGTTCACTAAGCATTCACTTAACTGAATTGGTACACAAAGTTAACATGACAAGGCTGAGGTTAAAATTAACTAAGGTGACTGGTGACCTACTGAACAGAATTACAGGGAACTGTCAAAACACTCATAACCACAATATATTTGGTAACCTATTTCTACAATGAATTTTGAGAAACTATGTTTAAACCGATTCCTTATGCAGGGGCAATATAAATTTCGTAAGGTATGATCCACAGCTCATCTCAACATTGTCAAACCCATCCTTCTACACGATTAGAGTTATTATCCACCAGATCGTTAATCCATTTTTTCACAAGATGAAGTAATATAGTGGATCAATGATGCGATTGCTATTTACACAAATAGTTAATCATTGAGCAACAGATTTTTGAAGAAGTTTTCGCAATTTTCCTAACTCAGCTCAAGGTGGCTACCGTACCTAACAAATTACGGTTTTCCATCGTTTTCAACTTTACGGCTAAGGAAATACTAGCATATAATGGTTTCAAACATGGTGAATTTAATTAGGATCCAATTAGGTGTTTTTCGGGGTTCCAAATCTGAATCCGGAAATCAGATATGAAATGTCCCGATCCAGACAAAGTGCTGACGGCGTCCAACAGGCGACCAGTTACCACGATCGATTACCAAGCCATACTCAATCACACCAACAATCGAGGTCGTGTAAGGAACCACAATAAAACTACCTGCTGATCAACACCATCTGCGGCAACTGACGCCACTACAGTAGTTGTCTGCCGACCGCCCTTCAAAGAGCAGGACAATAACTGTTTATTCATGGCACCCTGCAAACAGTGGAATTAAAACTCTGGAACTCGGACATTCCACATTGCAAGCCGGAAATACATTGCCAGTGGGCTGAATGGAGCTTATGCAAAAAAAGATTCAATGGTGTTCCATTTCATATATCTATGCCTTACAAAAAGTTTATGTTCCGGTTGTTTTCTAGAGAATTCATACAAGCACTGCAAAAACTGGATTACTCAAAGTCTTGTTTTTTATTACGACGAATTCCCTCAAAGCTCTGTGGAGCAGGTACGAGTGTAAGCCTGCACAAACAAAAAAGTAGCGACTACGTATAGAACATTATACTCACCACAACAAGCCCAGAATGTGATCCGATCCCAGCCGATATCGAAAAGTCTAGCCTCGATGGAAAAAGCTATATTGGAAGGAGAGGGCAGATTGGCTGATCACCTACAGCCACCGCACCACTGTCGTATTCACTAAAAATATATGAAATGAATCATACAATGATTAATCGGAGGGAACCTTTCGATAAGCAACAATAAATCCAAATTCAGATAATGATAAACGTGACTACCAGGGAGATATGCGGGTCTATCGATTCTTATGAGATGTCACAAGTTAATTGATAAGCGGAGAACGGTAACACATATGGGAAAGTTAAAAACTGTTTGAGCAGAGAATGAATCGCGAAACGAAGTGCTATAAGTCGATACCTTCATAACATTCTGTAATGAAGAAGAATTCTAATTACAACAATATCAAGATAGCGAGCAGACACGCATCGGAGTACACAGAACGGAACGGCGCGCGCTTATCACCAATCACGAAAGAGCGGTTTCAGAAAATTATCAGCAACTTTTAGAAGGTTACCGACTGCGTCAATTACACTGCGATTTGTCGACAAAGATCCACAGATTGGCGTAATTATAATTTCCATCTATCGTTTTTCCGATTTCCAAAACAAAATAGCTAATTTGACGCGCTAGAATCTTCACTGAGCTAAATATGATGATAAGATTTTGGGGAATGACGTATATTTCCCACTTGCCTTTTTCTCGATTTCTAGAAGAAAATAGCCAAAATTCGACGAAGTCATGACCTTTAAAAGTTTCCACACGATTTCTTAGTGAAGAATAATACTTTGCGTCTTTCTTGACAAAATTCATCAAAGATCTCAGAAACTAAATGATGGTTCTGATGGTGTCGCGACAATTTCTAGATACACCGGAGAGCATGTGAGGTTAACAAAGGAGCTAAGCAGCAACATCTCGACAACAACAATAAAAAATCATATTCTTTATAAAATTGAGTTAGGAACTACCTAGATGGAGGTACACGGAAGAAACCGAGAAAAAAAAAGGAAAAAAGTCGGAGGTAGAGATGAAAAGACTGGCCTCGCCTTTTCACCTCGCTCGTACGGTTCGTAAAATGAATTTCAAGAAGAAAACATCTGATCTCTACAGGCCTAAAAGAAGAAGCGACGGTCGGTTATACTCGGTTAGGCGAAAAAACAGTTCTGGCAGGTGATTTTCCACCAATATAAACTGTATTCGGAAAGCTCGTGTTTCCAATGTGTATCGATTTGGGCAATGCACATGAAAAAATGATCGCAACTGCGTATTAAGATTATGGAGACAGCCTAACAAGCTGCGATCAATAAAAAGGATTGTTGCAAATCTCGAAAAAACAAGCATCGCTTTACAATAGCAGGCGAGACGACATTAGATAATAGAATGTGATCAACGATGATAATAAAAGCTAACCATATGTTAGAATACCAAAAAGTTTCAATGAACATTGCATTTTCAAAGTGAAGGCTAGAAATCTTCAAGAGGGGAAGTACAAAACAAATATAATTATTTGTTTGAATAATGGAAATTTCTACAAGAACTCAGTTAACAATACTCGAGTAACTGTAAGCAAACAGTGTGGGAGGGCGGAAATGAGGATGCAGTCCCTCTTATCGCTCCTCTCTATTCACAGAGCCTAGCCCGAGAACAACTATGAGAAAAAAAACTGATTAGTTTCGCTTCGCCTACATGACCAGAACTGATACCATCAACATAGAACAACTACATCGATGATCCGTTCAAACAATAGTTACTTTATAACTTCACAGCCCATCCAGCACTGCAACATTTGCATAACTTTTAATGCTTTTGAGGTCTAACTGAAGTTGAATAACCGGAATTGACGGAGAATTCCCGAAACGTAAGCCAGTAACGAGGCAAATGACAGCTTCTTAAATTGAATCCTTGAATTACTAAATAATCGGGAAGAAAGTAGACCCTCAAGAAAGTGGGCCTTCCGTCTTTCGAATTTTTGATTAAAATTGAAAGGTAGTGATCACCTGACTATTCCAATAATCTTCTTATTCACACTCGGTATCACTGATCACGAGCAATAGACGACGTAGCACGCAACAAATGATGAACGCCTAATCAATGGGAACAGAACAACTTTTTCGATTTTTGCTCCGAATAATTAGTATAACAAAAGAAATGTGGAGGATTTCACAGAAAGAGTGGCCAGGGCTATCACTCCGAAAGGTATGAGTATCTTTCCAAATTTTCTACCAATCTCTTCCCCTTGATGAGATCATGTCTCATGTTGTTCGGCCTTCATTCATGGGCTAGACAAAGCATCGACTTATGCCAATTTTCTCGTGAGCTGCAGAGCAGAACAGCGTCATCGGAAAAATCGATAAAATTACTTGTTCTACCTTCTTGTAGAAAATATGAGGACATGTTACAGTTGAGGCGAACATGTGCTTCGCATTTGTTCCAATTTCAATGGCTAGCATTAAAACCTGGGGAATGAAATGAAAAAGAGTCGATGACGTCACTGGTCATTGGTTCACTCGTCGAAACAACGGTTACGTCTTGAGTATTCTAGTAATTAGTGACTTTTCATGATAGAGAACAAGAACAGTGAAGAAGAAGTTGTTGTGATTATGACGAAAGCGGCGTCGCTCAAGTCCAAACCTATTTATATCCCTATAACTAAGAATTTTCAGACGGCGAGAACATCATCCACATTGAATGTGCTAAAAATATGGCACAGTACGAGCATATCTTATGTATTGATTATTGCAGAGAAAGTGGAGAGCATTTGAGAATTTTTGAAGAACGAAACGATGACGTAACAACACTTATTTTCTAGTTTCCAGTTTGTGAGCAAGTTTGAGCGTTCACAACACATAGTAGTTAGGGGCGATTATACTTGTTCAGTAATTGAATGAGGTAATCAATACCACGGAAAGGAACAACGAACGAGAATCGGCGTCAAGTTCCTGGCTGTTGTTCGAAAATCGATAGTGATCAATAAACGAATGATTTCTCAAAAAAGATGGAGAAATCAGGAACGAATAGTACGTATGACACAATCTTATCAAACTGGGTTGATCCTAAAACCATTTCCAATACGTCTAGGGTGCAGTAAACAAACTAGTAAATCAGACAGTTACGAAACGCTTGCGAAGCGGGAGAAAATGCGTGGGTGAACGAGGGGATGTGCTGGTCTGAATGGCAGCCCAATACTTTTGGGAAAGACTGAACTGCCTCAGAATTCCACGACGACAACAACGACGACGACAGTCACTCCTAGCCCATCAGCGGTGGCGGCGATGCGGCCGCCAGCGACGACGGGCTCGATACGCGGGGGGGCCTTGCATGACGGGCGAGAGAGCACGCGATGAGCAGAGAGTAGCGCTGAGCGCCAGAGAAAGAGAGTGCACGCAAGAGAGTGCCATCACTGCGCGCTCTCCTCAACCAGACACCATCAACCCAATTTGAATGCTCAAACTCGCGCCACTTTCTTAGAACCTGCACATCACTGCGAGGAAAGTTCAAATTTTTTGACACTGGAGCACGTTTTCCAAAAGTTGAACCAGTGAGCTGATTAGCAGGTGCACTTTGTGCATTCTGTTTATGTACATACTCCCGACGCTGGCGATACTACGACGTTCCCTACTACATCGGATTCCACTGCGATCAGTCATGACTACGTCGGTACCGCTGATTTCCAGAAAGGACTTGACATACCTTAGGTGAGGTGATCTGTTTTGCTATCATCTTGTTCTTTCTGTACCAATAATATAAGAATATTTATAAAATTTAACTAGTTTCCATTAGTGACAGTTTGCTGGTGTTCTCTACTTTCATCCAGTTTCTTTCCTGGAAATGCTCGCAATTGCAATAGGGCTAAGAGATCCCTGTATTTCTCTTAGCAAGTGAAACCATCTTCACGAAAGAAATGAATTTTATTTGCCATCAGGGGATCGTTGTTTATTAGAGCCATTGTTTTATATTCCTAGAAAAGAAATTGGATGAAAGTAGAGAAAAACCTTATGCATACTTTTGATCAGATCGGAAAAATACGAACAAATTCATGTAAGTGAAAAGGTCATGGTTTGTTTATCAACAACGTTTTGAATCTATTGATTATGTAAATATGTAGGGGAAGTCATAAGTATGAGACCTGTGTCCTTTATGGAATTTGTTTTTGATGTCGGGGATATTCAGTCTAGATTGGTATTTCTATTCTTGGGATATTTCCAAGCATTTGACGAAGACGGTAAGGTAGAAGTGAAGTCGAAATGAATGTCTGTTTTGTCACTCTGTAACACAGCAAGCGAGAACATTGAAGGTTTTTATATTGATTTAGGCGCTTGGTTTGCAGTTCACACTTCTATGATGAGATACAAATATAGCAGTTACTACTTTTCTGTGTTTTTTGTTAAATAATCTTGTATCTGAAATAGTGTGAAAATAGATAGGCCCGCTATTGGAAGCATTCTTGTTCGAGATTTTAGAAAGAGAGATCGATTGGTTGTGCTAGCCGATTGGCATTCGTGATCTGAGTTGTCCTAATATGAGTAGGATATCAGTCTTGTCACAGTTCCTCCTCTCGCTCGGGAGGGATGACATTATAAAATACATTCTATACTGAATGGTTCGGTCCAGGCACTCTCTTTCAGTCGCTCAAGTAGATAGAGGAATAACTGGTGACCATTTCAATATTTTGTGTGGAGTAGCTGTTTTTGTTGTTGGAGTTACTAGTATCGGACAGTAATTCATGATGTTGCTCATAGTGAGACATATTTTTCGATCAAGAATTGTAAGGGTAATAACGATGACGCCGTTATTGTGATAGTTAAATTGACAATATCCATCACAAAGGTACCAATATGGCTCCCGAAATACCTTTCCTCGAAACTGCTCACTTTCGTTCCATTGTAGAAATGAACCGTTGTAATATCGATAAACCTTGTTGAGTGTAAGCAGAAGCATTTTCAAGAAGGTGTACGTTGTGCGGCTGTGGCAATTGGTAAACCGTGGCGCCACCGCCTTTAGTTCGCACTTCTTTTCGTTGCTAACAGTTCTTTTTCCTTTCCTTTTGATGTGCTGTAACTCTGTCAGTTTACGGGACTGCCTCGTAAAAGTCTGTCAATCCTTGAATCGATGGAAATAGACTTTTCTAAGTTTTCAACTTGCCGGTTTTGATCCATTGACCTCGTTTTGACGCCATGCTGTAATTCGACTGCTGTGCCAAACTTGCTGTTTGTTTCCCGTTTAACGCGTACGTGCAGCTCGCACATGTCCTCCGCCTACCTGGTCAACATCTTATGCACTCTAGTTTAAAATAATGTCAGTTTCAGCGTGTGGATGAACTCAGAAAAGGTGTGGGTGTTTAGAGTTTTCATGTCGAAGGAGGAAAAGTTTAGTCATAAGAATGCTACAAGGATGCCTTAAGGGTATGGTAAAGAAATATGACTTTAATTCTTTTTTTTTCTGTGTTGTTCCATTCAGAACGGTAAAAAAAAACTGTAGGCATGTTTGACCAACAGAATTGTTCCGTGACAATCAGCAACAGATCGAATATAGCAAGAAATTTATGCGATTTTAAATTCCCACGCGTTCATTGTAGTAGCACATGGAGTTCTCAGTGTGAATAGCGATGCCTGCTTCGAAAGATGAATTGTCAGTCAAAAAAGTTATTTGAAGGATTGTATGTTGAGGTGAACAGCTCATGAATCATAGAGGGAGTGAGATATTGGTTCTTATTCAGGCGATCACCGTTATAAATTTGTAAAACGCTTGCACCGTTCGTCTCTAGACAAGCCATACGTTTGATGTCCACTTAGATTTGTGAAGGTGCTCCATTGCATGACTGCCCTTTACGTTGCGGTTTGGAAGAGGTAAAGGTATTGGACAATGCTATTTACTGAGATCTTACGTTTGTGTAGAAAAGTCTCTTGACAGTTACCCGATACCTGAATTGAACGGTTAACGAATTGAACCTGCTTGACAATAGGTGAATTCGGTCTTCCTGTCTGTATAGGTGTGATGCAGACTTCATAGCCAGTGCGTCACCTCATACATCTCCACCTTTACTATGCGGAAGTCAAGCTATGGTTTTGATCTTTTTCTGCACGATACAAACTTTTGAATTTTCAACGATCCGAGCGTTACTTTTGCTTGAAATCGCTCTAAAATGCGATCTGATCTGAACGGATTACTAATTTTAATCCTATTAGAGCGAAAACGATGATTGTCAAGCGATCATAGCGCGAAGGTCGGTGACGTATAACTCTGTCATCATGCATTAGTTGAACGATGAAAGTGACGTTGGTCAGAAGCATTTTTTTCTCTTTGTGCATGAATCCCACAACCTCCGAAGACTTAATGAAGCCGTTGCTTATTCCAGGCAAGACGAAGCCTCGAAAATCGACGAGGAGCTCTTTTCGAAGTATGGCTTCAAAGTGGAACAGTTGATGGAACTAGCCGGATTAGCATGTGCTAAAGCTGTTCATGCCCAGTATTCTAAAGGTAAATACTGTTCGCAATGTTAAGGTGTAATTCACGAACATCTTGAGAAGCACACAATTATGAGGATTAGCATTGATTTGTTGGTAGTTTTTTTTTGTGTTGTGTAATACATAGGTTTGCGTGCTGCCCTGAATATTAACTACAGCTTAGCCAAGCTGACGTCATCATCGGTGCAGTCAGAAAAATTCAGTAAAGCGGTTTTTTTCTGCGAAAACGCTGAGTTCATAGTACATATAGAAACAAATTGGTCGCCATGAGGGAACGAGTTGTCAGAGAGAACCTCTCCCCTTACATCAATTAACCTGTCACTTGCTGTGCTGTTTCTGTCTCGTAACTATTATAATGTTTCAAATTGATCATAGCGACATAAGCCCCAACTATTTCCTCATTCTGGTATGTAGTTTGATACTGGCCTGGATCAGCTCAAGGTTAGGTTTAAAACCAGCTGAAGCACCTGCTATAGAAACTAAATTGGGAAAGTGGCTGAAATGCTCTTGAAAATTGGAAAAGCTATAGAATGGTAGTAAAATTGAGGAGAGGATTTATCTAATAATTTCCCCAGATTCGCTGAACTATCAAAACTTAAACCGGAGGTTATGGGGTGTAGAAGAGTGCACCTTCCCAATTTATAGTATGCCTACAAGTTATTCGCAGGTCTTGTTGCGCATGACTACCGTGCGGTAGGGCTGAATCATTGAATTTGAAGGCTGGTTCATTGTTTTTTGTTTTCATAAGTTGATAAGAAGGAGTTTTAGAAGGAAAAATTCCAAAAAATTCTGTTGATCAGTTACCAAGTCTGAGAATTTCGTTTAGGAGCAGTACGCTACTTTTTTATTTGTTCTATGTTCGTTTTTCTAGGGAAAACTCTCGTGTTGTGTGGTCCTGGTAACAACGGCGGTGATGGATTTGTATGCGCTCGGCATCTACAACAGTTCGTGGGTTTCATTTTTGCTTCTTTTTCATATTTAAAACGCTTCGTTTCGAGTTTCCTTTTCCTTTTCTTCTTTAAAAAAGTCACTCAGTCCAATGTTGGATAGTGATCAATAAAACGTGCTAGGAAGTGAAACGAAAATCTTATTTTGTGGAGGCTTATCACATCATTTGCGTCATTAGCTTTTTAGTAACCCTCTTGGCATCGTGAATCATTGAAAGCGTGGGTTTCTCTCGTGCGGATATAGCTTCCAGTCCAGATAATGAAATTAGGCTGAAATCGGCTTTTACCATCTTTTCCAGAAATATCTCGATGTTGTCGTACATGCAGCCAATAACAATCATTAGATAAACATTTCCTAACAGCTTCAGTGGTCATAAGGACTCTACGTTTACCATTTTCAAATAACAACTCCGATTTGTTTGCCCTTTCTTTTCGTTAATCTTATCAATAGAGAAAGTTAGCCTGTCAAAGTGGTTTAATAGTAGAGAGCGTATCGCTGCCGTGGCCTTGATTTCTGATCTTTTATCTGTTTTTCGAATTTTATAGCGATTCTTTAAATAAACTCACTATGGTGTCGTCACCACGCCAGTCCACGCAAAACTAAGTGTGCTCCCGTTTTACTTCAGCAGCACGATTGCACCCCCAGCAGCTAAATCCTGAGAGAAGGCTCGATCAGCTGTAATCAGAGAGTTGACCTGCAACTGCGCCGATTCAAAGCTGATGCGCGGTGCAGTTTTGCATTTCAGTAGCAGTTAGGTTTGGGGTTTCGCTGATGAGCGTAGAGGATTATACGTTACGTATTGGGTGTAATATAGATTGAGACGAATTGACGAGTTCCCCGACGCCATCTTGGAAATTCCGCTCAAGGTATAAAGGTGGCTTCACGGACAACAGGAAGGAATCTTTTGTGATCTTTGTGTGTTTACTTGTGCTAGCCGTTGTGCTTGGGAATTGGGTCCTCTTCTGTTACTGGGGGTGGAGTTTGTATGACCATGCTACTGACTGAGTTACAGTAACACCCAAAATCAGTGAATTACAGTGCTCCCAGAGGAACTTTTTCAGAGCTGAATGCCTTCTCTTTTCAAAACTGGATGTCTGAAGCTAGCACTGTTTACAAAGTTTAGTTGGGAATCTTTCTAAGTTCGTTCTGTGCGGTGGCAGAAACTGTTGCGTCACAGTCGTCTAGCCAGTAATATGCAATTGAAACGATCATAAACGACAGGTTCTGTTTTGACGTAACTTTTTTTTTGAACTTTGAATTGTTTTCATTTCATCTCGCCGTAGAATATGAGCGAACTTAATGCTGAAACTGGGGCCTTCCTCCGGTGTCTCTATAGAAGGGAAATTCAGAAGGGTTGAAGGAAAGCTGGGAGATAGGTTGTGCCTAGAGCGGATGTGGTGATTTTCAGCTTTTGTTTTTCAGTAAGATAAAAATAAGACTTTAGTATCGATTGATTGGAATATGTCTCGTAGCCGGTTTTCATTCCTCATAGTCTGTGCTTTGTGCTTACGCAAAAGGGAATGGCTTTATTTCACAAATTCAGAAATATAGGAAACTGTTGTTGCTTTGGGGTGAATAAGAAGAACGAAGGAGAAAAATGCAATAATTCTAAATAGTGACAGTTGATAAAAACACACCTGTTTATGTAAAGAAGTAGTTTGATGGTAACCATAACGGCGTCTGTAAATGTTATAGAAGTTCAACAAGGGAACTGCGTAATCACAACATGTGGAGCAGCGTTTTACTGGCAGCCGAAGGTATGTCAGCGGGAAATGACTTAGTTGTCGTCTGTGGCGTGGTGGTAATCGCTCTAAAAGGAGAGGGAGGAGGCGAGGCGAAGGGGGAGGGGAGGGGTGAAGGAAAACCCTTTGAAGAGGGAACATGTCACTAGTTACAGTATTAGCTATCATTCTGGGCAGATATAATCGTACGAAAAAAATCTCGAACAAGGGTGGATGTTTTTAAATTTCCGAAAAAAGTTCGAGCGAGCGAAACTGGTACACTTCGAACCACGTTCGCTTTAACCCTTTGACGACAATGCCGATTTCGACGTGACGCGCCCATGGGACCACGCCTCTTTCCTTTCGTGCGCGACTGGCACCCACCGGTGGGTGCCATGGTCCCAGGGGTAACTCTTTTCTCTGACTCAATAAGTTTAGCAATATTTCGCTTGAAATGGAAGTATCAAAATATTATTTCATCCATTATGATTAAGTAAGGCTTGAAAATGGAGTTTGGAAGCAATGTGGGACAAATTCTGGAAATAATGTTTACAGTAAAAATGCGTATTACATTAAGATTCTTTAGTATCAAATTATGCTTTGCTAGTGCGCCTGCTAAGAAAGTGAAAACACAGTGCAACAGTTGTTACGGCTTTTACCGTCTGCAATGTTTCCAGGATGAACAGAAATCTTGCGGAAGTACCTAGGTTTTTTCTTCAGTGATACCCCATTGTATATATACGTTTGTAATAAACAAGCTTTAATAAAACAATAATGTGGACCATGTTGAATATAAATACCATGAAGTTAGTTATTAATAATGAAAATATTAAATAAGTTTCAGATGTGCAAATAAAGAAAAAAATGGTGGCACCCAACATTGGGTGCCATGGTCCCATGCACCGGTCATAGTGGCACCCGCCGGCGGGTGCCATGGTCGTCAAAGGGTTAACCATGTTCTGTGCTCGCTTGTCAACTGAATCCTGTAATTTGTGGCCCGAACATGCTTTCATAAATTTGCAATCCTGACTGAAACTGAATATATGGCGCATCCCGAAGAGATTTTCAGGCCGTACAGAAAGTGAATTCCTCATAATGATAAGATGCGGAGCACCCTTAGTAGCTCTGTGTTTTATTTTTTTGAAGTTCAAAATGCAATTTCTATTTATTTTATGAAATATATTGTTTTTCAAAGCGTATTTCATCCTTTTTGATAAAATCGAAACATTCTGAATAGATCTGAACACCGTCCGAATGCTCTATAAAGGACTATTTGCTACTGCGTGAGCCTGCATTTAAGTTATCTTTTTTTTGAATTGAATTTGTTGAGGCCAGGAATGTTGGAAGTGTTAGTTAGGCGTGGAGGATTCGATCTTGGGGCTATCTTGAGGAGAGGAATATGTGACAATCCAGTCTCAGCTCCATTCGCATTAGCTGGCGTGTAGATGTGGACGGCTTGAGACAGGTGGCCCGGCAATTTCAGGACTTCAAAATACAAGTGCTCCTCGGGGTTTTTTGCAAAGAAATATGAATATTGATTGCGCTTGTTTTGAGTTTGTTGGTGACTCTTGGTCAATACGCCGTCTGCATTCATCTTACGACTACTCTACTCATGCATGTTTTCCTAATCGACTAGGCGACCACTTTCCGTTACTTCCGTCTACTCTCTGGAAGATTTACGACGGAATTCCTTGTATCAGGGGATACAAGATAGTAGACGCAAGCCACATCGCTCTTAGGGATGGAGTTAATTGACGAAAGCTATTTTGTAGCTATTTTGTAAATAAATCAAGATAATGAATGGTAATGAGCCCCAGACGAGCTGTGGAAACGGCAATGCTCAGACTACTCCCGTAAAAGCTATTGCAGGAGGGAATATGAATTTCCGAACCCACTCAACGAGCGAAGATCACGAACGTTTCCGCAAACGGTAAAGGATCAGAGATTGGCCATGTCGAACATGTCATGCAACTTTGTGATGACTGCTGGCCGGGTAGGTTCGCCACTGGATCCCCAGGGAGTCAAACGAACACCAAGCTGCCTGGGTAGATAGTCAAGCTTCCTCATGAAATCTAACAAGAAGAGTGATACACCTTGTATCTTTCTGACGAGGATGGTTCACCAGACTGTGATGGACTGCGACTGAGACGAATAAAGACTTAGCTGACCGGCTAGCTTCCGTGATATCTTTCGAGCTGATTGAGACCATTCCTTTTCTTTCTTATTAATTAAAATTGCAGTGGTTCGGCAGCGACTTGTTGGCACTTCTTGTGCGAAGGGTGACTTATCAAACCATAGATCTGGTATCGCTGGAGTTTCACAGGTATTCCATTCCTGTTGTCGATTGGGTAAAAACCCGTCAGGAGCGATAGAAGTCGCTGACTCCGATAGGAATTGCCCTTCGCAAGTCAACTACGGAATCGAATGCTCCTCTGTAACGAATGGATATGGCTGTTGGTAAAGGACGTAAAAATGAACTGCAAAGGAAAGGAAAGGCGAAAAAAGTCAGAAAATTTGAAGGGAAGAACGATGTGGTTTCAAAGGTAGTAATTGAATATGAACATATGTTGTAGCCTGTGGATGATGACAGACTCATAGCATTTCGTGGATATTGATGGCCTCGGCAGTTATTATTGACAAGCGTCAACATCTCTCATCGCTCATACCAGCCATCTTTTCATGCAAGCAGTTATGTTGTGCAGTTAAGAACGTAGGTTATACATGCAGGGTAATGAAATGATCCTGCGTTGTAATAGCATGTGCTAGGTCGTTAGTCAGTGCTAATGGGCACTACGACAAAGCAGTACTACACAGGGTCGGACCTTGCCAGTTGTGATTATGTCCTTATCCCAAAAGCGCCAGCGGAGGCCCTAGGAAGTATAAACGTGAACAAATGCTGGTCAAATAAGTCCTTTCGTGGGGTAGGAGAGACACAAGAAAAAAAATTGTGAACGAAGCGAAATTCAAATATTGCAACGATTTTGTGGTTCGTAAGGAGATTCAGCAAGCCAAGCGATTTGTTCTTAACCCTTGTTTGTGGTAGGTGTTAAGAGAGGTGCTGATTACATTAGCATTCCCTGGCTCAGAGCGTAAACAACCCCACTCCATCCTTGCCTTCACCCTCCCACCCTCGTCACAGAATTGCTTTTTTTGCAATGTGAATAACCAAAAAAAAAAACCGACGAAAGGGGAAGTTAAGAAGAAATGCATTGCACGAAGGAATAGCGCCGGTTATTGGTGGTCTACGACGAAAAAATTGCTGCCAGATTTTGAGAAAAACATTTTTGAGGGGCATTTTATTTGGAAAGCTTGGAACATTCTATCTCTGCAAGGAACAAGAAGTTTTCGAGAGGATAAATGGTAAACTTCATAGTTGGAAAGAAGTTAATGTGGCGACTATGATAGTTGTAAGTTAGTACTATACTGTTGCTTTATTTCGCTATAACGGCTATTGACTTTTTGTTAGTTTCATCACTTGTAGTCCAAATATGTTTTTATCTACGCACCCTTCCCCACCCTTTTTCCTTTTTGGCTGCAAAAACTTGTTTTTTCCCAACGATCGGTTGCACAATCACCAAACTCACTGCCCTCCATTACGGGTTGCGAAACCCCACGTAAAAATGAGGAAAAAGTTAATGAATTTAACAATGTGAGGGGAAAAGTGGAATTTCACTCATGGCATTGTTCGCCATGAATGTCAAGAATCAAGACGGAAATTATTAGAAGGCCGGCTGGACACTGCTTGGACTGAGAGTCCGGTTGAGCCTCGACTTGTGGGGTGGCATCGAAGGTCTCGTTTGGGCTCGTCTGCTAGTCAATGAGCGACCTGAATGGATCCGTTCTTGGCGCGTGGGTTCACACTTCCTAAAAACCGATTTATAATTTGAAACCTAATTTGAAAGGCATCGAAGCGATCAAGTTGAAAGCGACTATTCTGAGTATCGGAGCAGTTACTTAGTTAACATTTATGATGCATTTTTCTTAACACTCTTCTTAGCTAGTTTTTTTTTTCTTTAGAGAGTCACTATCGCTGTCAGCGATATCCTTACGTTTTAGTGGGAACCATGGCTGTTGTTTCCCTAAAATGTGATACAAAGAAAGCAAACAATAAGAGTTATCGAGGAAGGGACGGCAGATGAAGTGACGCGAGAACTTATCGTCAAAAAATTGAATCAGATTTCAAGACTGGTGCTATTTCCCGAAGAAAACTAAAAAGAGGAATTGAAGGGATGTGATGCATTTTTGCATTCTACTGACCATTCCTTAGAAGTCAAAATTCGGATTGTGCTTGAGCAGATGGTGTTCCAATTCTTCATTTCCGCGCATTGGTTGACGATGTGGGTGATCGCCGTTAGTTCATTCCTTCAGGGTGCGCCGTGTGTTCAGGTTTCGATTCAAATAATGAAACCACTGATCCCAAGAAGATCTCTCCATTATTTTGACCTCCCAAGCCAGTCTGATACTTGTGACATAGGTGAACGATTTGTTGCTCTTTTGTTCTAGTTTCGTACAAGCCGCACGAGAGATAGCCTCCAGTCACTGCCAAAGAATGAACATAAAAGGTGTTTCAAGGTGCTGCACCTTGGACGAAACACATCACTTCTTATGTGGAACATGTCGCGCGCTTGCGGGATAGGGTGCTTACTCGTTACCCTTTACACTTGTAATATAATACCTTATAGGCATGATGACGCTTATTTGCGAAGGAAAAGTATATCCTTTGCGACGTAAATATGGTCACTGAAGGTTCAGCCAATGGTGGCCGAAAACTGGAATTTTAGGCGTTGACAGACATCAAAAAATTTTGCTCTTATCTTTTTCTTGGTTGAGCCTCTTAGAAAACCGGAAGCCGAGCTTTTCGGGCGGTATATATTTTGATTTGGATGATTTTTTTTGCGCATAACTTCTTGTTTGAAGTGCTTTTTGTCTAACTATGTTCTCCTGTTTGATCAGCAGACAGGCATTTCGAAATTTCATTCACCGGCCCATTAAAAACAACTGTTGTTGACCGCCGATCTTCTGCCTAGCCTTAACCCCGCACCGTCGCAGAGTGCAGGATTCAAAATCATCTGAAAGTGATGAGACAAAAGATTTTGACTACAGTTCAGCATTTCTGCGAAGAAGAATACATTCGAGTAGCAAAAACTGAATTGTAACAATCGATCAAACTGAATAATGAATGAAGATTTAGGGTTTCGATCCAGTCATTCTCTATCCGAAACCGTCGAAAACGGATTTAATGAATGCTCTGGTAACGCAGTGCACTGGAATGGGTAAAGAGTCAGCTTTATACTCAGTTGTACCCTTTTAGTTTTTCCTCTTTTGAAACTTACTTGTGTTTTCTCTCTTTTGTTTCGTTTTTATTTTGAGTTGGTCACTTCAGGTATACCTGTGCTGTCGTCTCTTCCTACGTTAAGTGAGTTTTCATTGATCGTCGACGCATTTTTCGGATTCTCGTTCAAGCCGCCAGTTCGAGAGCCGTTTGCTGAGATTATTGAGGCAGTAACAAAGTCCGGAATATTTGTCTTCTCCATCGATATTCCTTCAGGTTAGAGATTTGAGCCTCTTTCAACTAACATATTTAATTTGTGAATAAGATAAGTATTGAATTTCCTCTTCTTGTGTTCTCAAACTTGGTGCAATGATCCTATCTGATAATTATTTTTTAATAATTTTCTTATGAGGCCACTTTGTTATGGGAACTATATATGAACTTATTTTACACGCAATACGAATAATTGGTAACGCAAATTGGTATCAAATATTATGGAGAGGATCAGAGTACCCGGTATCGACTGTTGCTTTTGAAAATAACTAGTATACTGTTTCATCGACATCTACGAAATTACTACCGTACGCTTTTCTATCCCTTTCTGCCGAGTAGTGTTCTTCGGTTTGTTCAATTTTTCTTCTTGGCGAATATGACCTATCCTTTCGCTAATCCTCCTATGTAGTCATAACGCATTATGGTGTGCCATAAGGTAATCGAATTAAGCGATTTCTAATCGCAACAAGTATGTGCGTCTGCCGCAGTAGCGCACAGATCCAATTGTGTCGACAGTCCTCTAGGTGGCGGTCAAGTGAGTCAGTGGGCTCTCAATTAGATAATGCGCAGTCTGCTGAGCAAATCCGTACTGTCTCTGTTGTATTTGAAATATCATGGCCAGAACGATAGGATTGGAAAGCTTTCGTCAAAGTTATATAAAAAAAAATGGATTTTCATTCAATCTTTCATGATTTGATTTCTTAGTTCACAATGTAAGGTCTACGGATAGGACGTTCACGGGTGATTTCCATTCGGAGGAATGGATAGAATTGAACAATTGTTCTGTTATTTATTAGAAAGCTTCACTCCTTAGATTTTTCTACTTTGCTCTAATATATTTTTTTTGGAGACTGCTTAAACATGAATTTTGTTACATTATACCATATCACAGGATGATATTAAGGTTGGCATGTGGAAAATGGACCCCCATCTGAAGGTCCATATATTCACCCACACGGGATTATCTCCTTGACAGCGCCAAAATTATGCGTTAGAGATTGGACTGGACCTCATTTTGTAGGTTTTGCTTTGCAGTTTAAGAGTGGTTCACATGGGGTCGGCGGAGATGTGGTATCCTATTTTTAGAATTTTCAGGTCGGCGGACGATTCGTACCAAAACAGTTGGCTAAGGAGCACGGGCTCTTACTGCCGAAGTACCCAAATGCTGACCAGATAGTGAAGTGCGAATGAAGATAACGACTAAGAAAAATGTGCCATTCTGAGTGTCGACAAGTCGGAGACTTACATCAGTGTAGCTAAAAATTTGTACAATTATTTCTATGGTGTCATTGGCAAGCTGCTGGAAGGCTTTCATAGTTTTTAAAATGAAATAAATTTTATATTTGTGAATATTCTGCAAGTATCAGGTCAGGACCCTGGTTTTGACTGGAGACAGTATGCATGGCGCAAACTCTTGAACAAAGATAAATTTCCCCTCATAAATCATGAGTTCTTCTAAATTCCTGTATCAATCGGTTTCATTCGTATCATTTTTTAGTAGGTATCGATGGACTGCCCATTCGGTTTTTTTTCATTTTGATCTACTTCGTTTTTTGAAAACCTCGTTTTTTTTCGGAATCATCCTGTTTCTTGCAGGATCCGCTTAAAGTGTTACTCTGGGGATCCGTTCAGGGAGGCCCTGTAGAGCTCAACTTTTCCCGATTGAACCTCAACGTTCCTCTTTTATTGTTCTCCCAGTTCTTGAGTTGGTAGATTGCGGCTTCACATTTGTTTATTTCTTTACGAAGCTCAACGATGACAGATCATTTGGAAGGAATCTGTGCGGAGAACAAGGAAGGTTAAAAGAGAGGTAAAAATTTAAAAAATCTTGGGCAGTTACGCTGTTCGCTTTGGGAAAGGTTAGGATTACTGTAGTGTCGAACTCTTGGGGATACTGTAATATTCTCAGCTACGATGGTGTATAAATAGGTTCATGAATATATGTGCATAGAGTGAAGGTTGTTGACGTATGGGCTGTATGACCTTTTTTATGGCTATGCTAAGGCGTCTCATTATCATCGGACACTCAGCGGGGCACATGGTGAAATGATGGGGCTTGTAACGCCAATGCTTGGCATCGTCTTCGATCTTTTGTGCTGTCAACCTGTATTTAGCTAGACACTTAAGATCTAGTTATTCTTTTGAGCTTTTTGAATTAGTACGCAATAATTAGCCTCGACAGTCTAAAGGAATTGCAGTAGGAGAGGTCCATCGAAGTTCAAATAGTCCTTAAAAAGGAAAGTCGTCAAATTTTCTGTAAGAATCGAAAATTCCGAATGATTCAGCCTAAGAAGATTTTCTTCCGGGGTTTTTCATTTGATTCATGCGCGTACTCAGCCTTGTCGAGTTGAAGAAGTTCAGTGGTGATCCTCTTGTTGTTGATGGATACTCAAAATTACTAATTTAGAGAAGGGGATAGAAAACTTCGTATTCATATTACTCAGGTCGTAAACACTACCTTCAAATTATTTCATTGCTCTTATTCTTCCGTCATCTTCAACTAAGTCAGATTCTTGAAATATATCCAATATTATTATTTTTTTGGCATTAACTGATTCCCTGGTGTGCAACACGGATTTCACACGCATCAAAAAACGTGGAGACTAGTCCATCAAGCATTCGTACTTCCTATGTTCGGCTTAAAGCCTTTAGTCGGAAATGGTCTTCTTTCCTCAAAGGAGAGTTCTTTTTGTATACATTTGTGAACTACTGACCTTACTTTAGTTTTGTTGTGAGGGCATACTTCTTCCCTATCCCGCAAAGATTCGCTCTTTCTCAAGCAGTGCAAGCGAAATCAAAGGCTCAAAATCAAGCTCTAAACGCAAGACGTTAATTTTAATACTAGGGATGTTCAACGCATTCGGCTTTCGCTTAGAGCTCTTTCATTGTGCCCATACCATCCCACCTCGATCGCATCGTAATCCGAAGATGAGCAATCTCTCAGCCTTATAAATAATTCAGCAGCTGGTAACCGTGATGCCAAAGAACGGTGCTAATTTTTTGATTGTGTTAAGTCTCAATACTCGACTCAAATGGATGAATAGGTAGCAATCGAATGGAACCTTTCAAAAATTCAGTTAATTAAGTGAATTGTTCTTTCTGTCAGATCACCACCACTACCATCCCATTCTTGAAAACATTCCCAAAATCGCGGAATTCTCTAAAAAAAGGAATTAATTAAAGCGGATGCGAATGGCAGCTGACAGCCCCATAACCAGACGTCGACCAATTGTCATCCATGAGGGCGTGTCGACCCCGCCCCTCGGCAACACTGTAATTTACTCGAAGATCTTGTTCGTACGGCATGAGCACACCTTCGCCAGGCCTCAAATCAGTAAGTCTTAAATTATTTAGGCATATTACTGCTAAACATCGAAGCGTAATTAAGGTCCCTAGTTTGAAAATCTAAAGAAAACCAATTTTTTTTTCTTGAAAATGTGTGCTTCGGTTAATAACAACATTTTGATAGTTTCGAAGGAGATTTCATGGATTTACACCTTGAAAATAGGTCCTCATGTAAACCACTCTAGTCTCGAAATATGGTTTCATCAGAGAATATCAGATGGTCAAAATAGTTTTGTTTTAAAAATTCGCCACTACTTGCCACTCGATTTGTTCAAATCGTTTCTCTACTCCTACTACGATCGGATTTCAATTTCCATCTTTTGTCCGTTACTGTATACTGAACTTAAAAAAATTAATTTAGTCATAGCTTTTCAATAATTTTATCTGAAGTTCAAGTCATTTTGTCCGATTTTTGATAATTTTTTTTGGTGGAGAATGGGCGAACAAAGAATTACTCGTGGATTTCAGCGTGCTCTGCTTAGTGATGAAGATTTGGAGCCATACGTTCGAAAGCAGCGCTCAGACTCGACGGAGCCCAACCGACGCAAGCTACTTGCTCTCAATGAAGAGGTAAGGTTTGATGGGATAGAAATGCTCTTGATCAAGATTTATTCCTTCATCTGCCAAGTCTATTTCAGGGCTTGAGTCCCTAAACTTTCTCGAAACCTATTTAATGGTCACTTTCACCCAATTTAGCTTACTGTTACGCTTCATACTCTAGTGGTTTACCTGCTGGGTAGAAGAATGTCGATTAGGAGTGCGTAGAATCATTTTTTTCTCTGAAGTAGAGGGAATAGAATGTTAGCGTAGCCCAAAATTGATGTTGAGTAAGTTTTAAAACTATGGAATGTAGAAACTCGATTCATTCTTGGTATTGAATGTTCAGATAAGGCGAAAAAGGGAAAAGAAAATAATGGAGTGAGGAACGGAAGGAAAAAAGGAATAGTTTCTTTATTATTAAACTTGAAGAGTCTAAATCTATGTGTTGGTAACTGTAGTCCTTTTTTACGCTTAGACGTTGCTCTAATTTTATTACAAACTGTAGATTCAGTGCGGGACCGATTTCTTACCGTAGACATAATGCTGACTGTTAGTTTAGTCGCGAAATATCGTGTAGTGGAACGCATTGGTTGTGTACTATGGCGTGAGCGGGGGGGGGGGGGTCACGGTACGAAATTGGATTCATGCTATTATTTTCGAAAAGATCTCTTGAACATATCGGGTTCTTGAATTGCCATGGCTTCAATTCAAGTCAAGCGACTTACTCGATTTCCACATCTTGGCTACTTTTATACATTATCCAAATCATTCCAAGCGAAGTCTGAGCAGTTCACTGTGACGTTCGGAGATATAGTATAGTAGCGCAGAATTTTCGGTGGTTCTCCAGTGCTAGAACTATTTTTAGAACTTTCATAATTACCTGGCATTACTAATTTCTACACAAAAATCAGCCTATCAGCTAAACTATGATCAAGTTCCCCTACAGTGTTCCTAGTTGAGAATTCACCTATTTTTCTCTACGCAGTGTTTCTTGGAGCAGTTTTTTGCTGAAATTTTCTCTTGGAAACAGTTTCGTGATGAAAGCAAAGCATTACTTTGCAAAAAAATGGCTCTATCAAAATACCCACCTGCATTTTCTTCCAGAATAGGGTACTCCTTCTTCCTTTTTACAATCTCTTGGCTATTTAATCAAAAGAGACTTTGAGAACTTCATTGGAGCGGGATGAGGGAATAAGGAGACTCTATGGGGATAAGGATAACAGCTCAAACCCAAAGCTTGAAACTTTCGAGATTCTGCTTTTTCCTTAAGCCTTTTTTCAAACATGAATCTGACCTTCCTAATTCAACGAACTTTCTTGCGTCAGATTCTGAAAATAATTTTATTCTTCATCTGTGATATCGATGATCTATGTTTCTCCCGACCGTACATGATGATTACGGTATTGATTTTAGGAGCAGAATATTCTACGAACCTCAATCAACTCCAGAGAAAGAAAGCGGATGCATGATTTAAACGAAGCTCTCGAGGAGTTACGCAGCTGCCTACCGTATTCCCAGGATCAATCGGCACGGAAAATGAGCAAAATCAATACCCTTCTATTGGCTTGCAACTGGTAAGAGCATTTCTCTCCATATCAGGGCCTTAAGTTCAAGATTTGAGGGCTATTTACTGTTTATTACTCTTTCAAAGTATTTCCTCATGTTTTTGAAGTTTTTCGATGGGAGGGACTCCTTTCGGGTTTCTGGAGAACCTGATCACTTACAACTTTAAGCAAACTCTTACGATTCACTAGGTTACAGTACTTTCAGGATTCGCCAGCTGACAATACGAAATCATGAGCTACAGAAGCAGGTGGCCGCACTACGAGGCGAAGACCGTATCTCCATTCCTATCGGTCCCCCACCGCCATCATCCCAGTCAAACGCCTTCACTATTTCACCAGGGCCCATCAATTTCGCTGTAGGACCCACTCCTTGTATGAAGGCATTTGGGCAAGCATGTTTTTGTATCGCCTGCCTAACGACGGGATCAAAACAGTAAGCCAGTAAGCCGTCACTATGACATTCTATCATCTTCATTTATCCTACTGGTTATCGATGTCCAAATTGTTTTTCTCGAATTCCATTTCATGCTACCGTAATTCTACAGTATCCTTCATGCGTGCTAATTGAACGATTACGAGTATCATGCCGAGGCTTTGATGTGGAGGAATGCACACGAGTTTGTCGTGTGGGTAGGTGTCGTTGACCTCCAAAACTGTCCAAATAAGTGTGTATGCGTGCCTGTTTTCAGTAGCTGTTCATTATTGACCGATTTATTGATTTATTGATCGTACTGATTCTCCGAATGTATATAGATTATTGATCAGTTTGTTTTTTTTTGTCTGAGGTGCAGTCTGTGTGGCAGATTACACGGCAGAGGAGATGGTACCTTTGAAGAGGTGCGGTGGAAAAAAGAGTAAAGGGTAAGCGAGGGAAAAAGGTTTGATCACTACTAATGTCTTTTTTTGTTATGTAGTTCCCTATAACATCCCCTCCCTTTAAATTGTTGGCTTTTTTCGGTTCCTAGTTACCCTGTGTAAATGCGGAGTTGTAGCCTGGGGGAAACCGACTAAAGATGTCTATATATTTCTGCTGTATCGGGCCAGTCCTGGTTCTAGTCCTTTCTAAGATTGAAGGGACAACCTGGGCCGCAAAGTGGCGGAGTTCTTTGCGCCACCCGACACGTTCTCATTCGCACCCTCATTATCAGATGAGATACGGTCCGATATCCCGTTGAGCCCGCCGATCGTCGCATTGGTTTTTATTATTCCCCTTGGCCGGTTACAATTTCTTTGGCAATTCAATAGCGCCGTTAATGACCTCGCGGAATGATTTGCCGGTTGAAGACGGTTGCTCGCAAGGGTTCTGTAGGGAATTAGTCATTTAAACAAGTAGGGAGATTCGCAATATTTGGGTTTGCGCCAGGTCTCCAGCTCAGCTTCGTAAGGATTTTGAGATCCGTTTGTGCTTGATAAATAGATTGAAAGCAGTAGTCTTAGCTAAACAGGGCTCTAGAGACCATTTCTGTGCATTGGAACTCGGTAAAAACCTGAACGAAGACAAGTCTTACAATTATTCTGGTACCAAGTTGTACACTCCGGTGGATAGAAAGCTTGATCTGTTGCGGAGAACCTGAACATACGTCTTGTAAGCCAGGTCTAGCAGTCGGTGTCTCAGAGCTACTCCATTAAAAGAGCACTGAACATGACGGGAGGATTGTATCAGAACTCTAAGGGAATAGTGCTCAAAGATGCGTGATAGATATCCTGCTGTTAGAAGGATTACCATTTGGGGCGAACACACTGATCTTTCTTTCTTCAACCCCCTCCCTTCAAAGTCTCGGTTATTCTTGAACCAAATGGTTTAGGGCTACTGACGGGTTTTGAACCAAACTTGTGGGAGGGCTTATTCCCGTCAGAGAAACATAAGGGTAAGGTCTATAGGGTAGAAGATACAATCAAACAATGGGCGACTACTTCACAATAGAAAGTTCTTTTTTCATTCACACTTTTGCTTCCTTCGTTCTCAGGCTCAGGAACGCCTCTGAAATTGGCCTTACGAAAAGAAAAGATGTCGCCAGTGTTCTGTTTGACACCTGCTCTTCAAGCGGATTACGGCGGGTGTGAACAGTAGGATGAGCTGGAGACGATGGCGAGGGCACACATTCGGAACATTCACAAAATTAGTAAACATTTAACCAATAAACCAACAGCTATTCACAAAAAGAAGTACCGAGCAAGTAAAAAATACAGTACAACTCTTGATAATGAACCTTCTGCCCACAAAAGAAGAGGTCCGTAATGGTGAGGGGATTTCAGCAGAATTCAATGATGTACAGGCAATTTTAAAGGCCTCATAGCGGCACTCTGAGCATAGATTTACATATTATTTCAAGATGTGTTTCTCTTGAAAAATAAATTAGAATCTCAAGCCAAATCAATCAAATCAATCGATACATCAACCGATCTATGAATTCGTCGTCTTTTTAGTGGTCTTCTTTGGCTTCTTATGTTCCTCACCACATACGTATTCGACCAGCTGTGGTATTTGACCGTTTTTATGGTAGTTCTGTATATGTTGTTCACCTAAATAAACAAAGTTTTACAAAGTAAACATTTGTATTAGGGATCATTAATAGAGAAGATTGGTAATGGAGGTATATAGAACGGAAAAATAAAAGAAAAGACAAAATCAAAATGAAATGGTTCGAAAATGGAAATTCTCAGAAAAGTACAGTATTTCGTGGCAGAGTGTTATGAAGAAAGGCAGTTTTTGTATAAAAGCTTGAAAAACGTACTTCCAATGAAGGTCCCGCAGATAAACAAGTACGGTAGCGTCTTGTGGGCAGTCAGTTGGTGCAGATATTTCTGAGCCAGCTGTGGTTTGCTGATCTGAAAGAAGGAAGGTTTTTTCTTCGTTGATAATCAATGTTTTATCATCTTTACAATTATCGTTGTTATTATTTCGAAAGATAATTAATGTTTTTATGAACCGTAATATTATTACTATACATAGTTATAAGTTGTTTACATATTTCTCTTAATTTGAACCATAAAAGGTTTACTTTGTCGACGTAGAATGCCACCAGCGGAAGACTGTAGGTATCACGAAGTAACTTTTCCAACTCGGCGCTACCTTCAGCACGTGAATCCAAATAGAGAACAGCTGGTAGACGTCGAATCTAAACTATAAGTTTCAAAAAATGAACAAATTGATTTCTGATTGACATTGGTGCCTTTCCCGGAGTGCGCCATGTATTTCGCTCTTTTCCAAGATTACAAACACATTAAAATACGTGATCGGTGTGTGCACTGAAGAGTGGGCATCGCTCAAGTAAAGGATATAGTGGCAACAAGCCCAAAGCAGTGCCTGATCTGGAAATCTTGAGAAAAATGGTTTAGGGAGAAGGTTTTGCATGGATTCGACGAACGGACTCATATGGCATATCCTATTTATTTATCCTTTCGAATGTGCCAAGTTATTGCTCTATGAGGTGATTGTCACTGGCAGCTAATTTTTGATACTTGGGAAGAAAAAAGCCAAAATACGATAGAAATAATTGGACACTGGATTAGCTGCATCATGGCAGAGATATGTATATGCAAAAAAATGAAATATAGTGGCTAGTAATGTTGAATCTTTCAGGTCGCGCCAAGCATTGCACCCCGGGCTCAACCATGCAGACGTTTGAATACATGGCGAGTCTAGACAATGCCAAGGGATATATCTGATGACGACAATGACGTCATCGATGTTTTATAACCCGAGTTCGAGCTCTGATTTCTCTGCCTCCCCTGATTCGTCAGTTTGTCGATGCCTGGTCTTGCTATCGATTAGTTGCCACTCTGCTTGAAGTTTAGTTGACCAGAGCTGATCAGCATGTTTGTTGGTAGTAGCCGCTTTACGAGTAATTGTAGGCAGTTGAATCGAGTCCATTCAGTTAGTACAATATACTGTATATACACTGGAGGAGGTTGAGGCTCTATGTAGCCATCTGGGATCAGCTTCAGTGATGAGTTTGCTTGAAGACTTCTTTAATGATCGCCGCATTTGATCTACTCGGCGAGTTGTTGGCCACCATGTCCGCCCCATTTCTTTCATTATCGATCTGTCCCTTCCATCTCTTCTGTCGTGCTTCTCTTGTATTTTCTTTTTCTTAGCTCTTCACGAATATGTTGGCCATCAGGTAAAATTGCAGGACTCTGTGAGATCATCCAAATGACGTAACGTTTTTTCGTGGACTATCGAGCTTTTTTTTTAAAATTGAGCGTTAGAAGGATGTTTTTTCCTGCTATTTTCCAATATATTTAAGTATAGGCGGTGTTTTTGCGCTTCAAAATATACCTACTTAAATGGCTAACGCAAGTATAACTCTACACAATCACATCCTTTTTAGTCGGTTCTACAAGTCGATTTTTTTGAGTGTTACTAGTTCATCTCAAAACTAGCCTCAAAAGGGAATTTCATTTCCTTCTAAAACTATAAAACTAGGATTATGTTTGTTTTCTTATTTTATAGCGATATTTTGTTAATATTATGAAAGCTGAACTTCCTCTTCTTGAAGGTGATTTCGGGAGTTCTAAAAAAACTGAAAAAGGAGTTGCAAAAATGTCATGTTTTTTCAAAAGTTCCCATAAAAAGGTCAAAATTACGCTAGCAAGATGCTTCCTATGAAGCTTGTTTCTTTTTCTTGTGAAAATCTCTTCAACTTTTGTTTTATTCAAAGCGGTTAAAATGTTTGGTGGTGTTTACGAGATGATCCGATGGAAACAAACAAGCTCTCTTGAATGACCTCAAGAAAAATCTGTATTCAGTATTACACGCTTTCCCATATGATCTTATTAGCTCATCCGTGTTACGTAATTGGTCTCTCTCGGAGCTATGTACCAATTGACTCTGTTCGTTGTTAATTCGGACACCTGTCCAGAGATAGAGATTAGCCCTCAGATCGCTTAGATTCTCTGATGATCGTCATTGGGACCACTGTGATCAGGTACCCATCACAGCAATCAGTAACAGGGGGTAGGCCTTCCTTATACGGGAGAAACTGAATCAGACAGGAGTCCCCGTGGCTTTTGCTACCCGACTTGAATAACTTCATGAAGTCCGCGGCCTGCCCAATGGTACACCTGTCTGACCGGGAGTTAATCCGTCGTAGATTATACGCTCGAGCGCTAATCGTTGACGCAATCCACACCTTAGCGATAACAATACCACACCACCCGTTGTGAACATATGTCCTTGTCTCTACCGATTACATCATCCACCCCAACCACCCCAAGCTACAGTAACTTGGGAACTATTACCGTACCTGCTGTGTCAACGATTGAGCAGTGATCGCAGCTGTCATTGGTTTCTGTGTTGTCGTTGGAGTAGTTGTCTGTGGACGTGGACGAGTTGTCGTGGGTCGTGGACGAGGTGTCGTAGTTGGACGAGTTGGCGCAGCAGTTTGTGGAGGCGTGTAGATTTCCTCAACAGCGCCTGGGTACTGAAAATTGACAAAGTAGTACCTGTACCGAATATTATCACGAGTATATGATTTCACCTCTCCTCCGTAGACACTGCCAACCGTTTCTGGTTCAGTCACGGAATTCGATTCGTACTCAGATTGCTCAGCAGAATTCGACGCCAAATTCGAACTGGAACAGCTTTCTGTCAGAAATGACTACTACGTAATCAGGTTTGTTTATGCCTGTAGCCTAAGCATAGTAGTAAGGTGGGCTGTTGAAGCATTTCACGGGACCAATGTCGATCTCGTACTTACTTATCTGCTCTTATGATGATAGGTTGTGACAGATGTTGAAAAGGGTATTCTTTATAATATGTCAAACTTTGGAAACCGCCGATCTCTTGGAAGGAAAGGAAGTAAGAACGATTCTCGAAGCAGACAAGCTGTGCGTTGCTATTGCTCTGTATAGATTCCACTCATCATCTTCGGTTCCCCTCGATTCATGATTACAGGAGAAAAACTCTCCAATGCCTCAAGAGCTATCTCTGAACTATTACAGATGAGGAGAGGAAAATGAAAGGAGATGCGAAAAAGATGACGCCTCGCTTCAGACCATTACTACCCTGGATTTGTCGAAGATTAAGCTTTCACCCAGAATTTCAGTGTTATTTAAGCAGTTTGTAGGCAAAAATCTTTGGATAAGTCAAGGTTTTGACCGTCCCGAAAAACCGGAATTTGTACAGGAGACTCAGGCTGAGAGGTCTGGGAGCCTGGGAAGAGAAGCAGTAAGTGACCCTTCGTTGCGTCAAAAAACTTCTTGATCTGATCTTTTTCCCATATTCAGGCATCCTGCGATCGGGATTTGCAACCAAAATGAAAATAATTGAGTCCCTTACCTGTACGTTGGGTGTACGGCTTGTCCTGGACCTCTGTACGTGTAGACCTTAACAGTAGAATTATTTTTTGAGCTTTTTTTGTGAATGTCATATGTCACGAATGCTTATAGTAATATTAGGAAATGAAGGTTTATTTCTCACTTCCGATAGAGCATGGTTTTTTGAGGAAAAAAAAACTATAAAAAAATCTAGGCTCTCGGAACTTTTTTTGAAAAATATGCTTCACTTGTCAGTATTTAAGCTGTTCAATATTTTATTAGTATGATTCTGCCCATGCCAAAATCAAAATATTCACTTTTTATAACACTTGCTACGCTCAAAATGAAATCGGGCTGAAACCATAAGAGTAGTTTCAATAAATCAAAAAAATATTAGGATCGTCAAAAGTATCTAACTCGACTACATGTGCATCTACATAAATAGTTAGTAATTTGTATCAGCTTTTTTATTTAGGACTCATCGCTTGCAAATCGTAATTTCTTATATGAGAAAAGATAAACAATTTTGGCTTGTTTAGTTGGACATCGTTTCAGCGGGTCCTGTCGGGAAAACTAGTTCTTCATGAAATCCGTAAAAGGAAAGGCATGCGGATCTAACTAAAGTCGTTCGATTCTGGAGAATCTTCTGTAGCGGAAAATAGTTCTTTTTAAAGGTGCGCTTTTATACGGTAACTTCTTCAATCACCATGTGAAACAGAACTGTATTGAAAGCTTCGAGTCCTCACAAGTTTGGTGACCTGTTCCTATATTACTACTGTATTTACCTCCGTATTCTCATATTAGGGCGAAGGTGGTGTAATGGCAAGTTGCGCACTATATCACACGCACGGTCAGGGGCTCGAATCCCGGATCGATGCCCGCCCAGGCCAACCAAGCCTTCCATCCCTCCTGGGTCGGTGAATTGGTACCAGACTCGACTGGGAGGATAAAAGCACTGACTTGTTCATCGGCTGGCCATCGCAAGTCATTGCATAGGCCACATACGCACTCATTACGCCAATACGATTCTGAATGGAAGTCGAGTGCGGGGGCGCATCCCTCAGACGGGTTTGATTAACGCCAAAAACTTTATCCTTTTATCCTTTATTCTCATATTGAGTCAAAAGTTGTTCGGTTATTGGCAGGGAATTTTATTGGCAAAAGATGCCACGGCTTTTTTACAATTAATTTTTTATGTGGTGTTAAGAAAGGAGTTAGGATTTAGTAAAATTCATCCAAATAAAATCAGTCGCTTAGCTATTGGAACCTGGTGATCAGCAGCAAATGAGTTCAAAAGTTACACCTTCGTCCTTGATATTACGATCCATTCATAAACATAGCCATGTTTACAATCAATTATTGATTTTTTTTCATTAGTTGGTGCCTACAGGAAGAAGAATCAAGGACAAAAGCCTATTCAGTTGCATGATTTTCGCTATTGGAGTTCTTACAGTAAAATATTTACTCGAAAGATAGTGTGGTAACGAACCTGAGGCTTGGGTTGCTGAGGTTGAACGTTTTGCTGAGGGTATGAGGGTGGATAGGTAAGAGCAGCAGTTTGATAGGTTGGCGCAATGCCCTGCAAAACTCATTTTCTTCCAATTTACAAGATTTTTTCGATTATTTCAAAGTAATACACGTAAAGGTAGCGACGAATGCGTCAGGCTCACCTGCTGTCCATAGCTGGAAACTTGAGAGACCTGATTCTGTGGCTGCACTTGCACTTGCTGAGGTGGTTGCTGTGGTTGCACTTGTGGGGTTGGTTGCTGTGGCTGTGGTTGTTGCACAGAGTACTGAGGAGTTCCGGATGAGACCTGCTGTCCTGGATACTGTATCGTCTGCTGTTGGGGGTAATGTGGTTGTTGTGGAGGAGCGATGTGTTCCTGAGAATTTGGAGGTGCTTGGGTGGCAGAGTATGGTGACGGATAGTACGGTTGAACTGCAAGTTGAGATTGCTGGGGATGAGGCAGAAGTGGCTGATAAGTTTGAGCCTGAACCGGTTGCGGGTATGTTTGTTGAGCAGAGGGCTGATAGACTGACTGCGGTTGCTGTGGTTGTCCAGCTTGTCCGTAGAAGGAAGAGGTTTGCGGTTGATAAATTTGATACTGTGGCTGAGATGTGGCAGCGGTGGGCGCATAGGTGACCGAAGCTTGTGGAACGGTCAGATCTACTGGTTGTAGGGCAGAACTGTAGGTGCCAGCTCCAGCTGCCTGATAGTGACCACCAGCCGATGGGTAGGCAGACAACTGGTACTCGATCTGTGAAGGAACTGACTGTTGTGCTGCGCCAGCCTGATAGGTTGGCGCAGCAGCAGATGAGTAACTGGATAGCTGATAGGTGGGTTGTGCCTGTACGGCTTGCTGTCCAGCACCGGCTTGATATGAGGTCGCTGTAGCTGATGGATAGGCTGACAACTGATACTCAGCCTGAGATTGGGCTGATGGCTGTTGTCCGAGTTCACCAGGTAGTTGAATTCCGTAGGCGTTCCGCAGAAGCTCCAGATACTGACTGTATTTGACGAGGTTCTGCTGATCGACCTGGAAAAACGGTAATCAGTACATTTTTGAAGTTCATGCCCAATTCATTTCCACTTGCAGGCCGATTTGAGAGTGCCCAGGTCAAACAGGCTTTTTCCAAGGTGTGCTACAACTCTGCCATTGTTTAGATTAAGAGGGAATTGGCCTATAAAATTTCTCAAGGGAAATAATCATTTGGTGATGGACATCTACTAAAAGTGGCGTAAACACGGAGATGAAGGGGGGAGGGGAGGCAAAAAGAGTTTGAAACCAGTTGATATCAGTAAAAATGAAGGAATGGGAAATGTAGCTGGGAAAGATGGGTAGATGAACGATTATCTAGGCGGAAAAATAGGCAGATGATGGTAAATAATGGGCAAATCCCAATTAAGGCACTTCTAGATCGGGATATTGTCAACACAAAGGAAAGCTTGAGTGCTAAAATTGGCTACTTTTGAGCATTTGCACTGGACCGCCCAGCCCACTTCGCAGAGCAGGCTACTGCTACCGATTTCGTTCGGAATTAGTACCCAATAAATCAACCAAAATTGAATAATTGGCAAGAAAAAACGAATGAGCAAGACGTTCTGTGCAGTTTAGCTTACCTGAGCATTCACTGGCGGTGCAGTGGCAACGAATTGCTGTGCGAACTGTGCCGCATTCGTGGCGTATGCAGACGCAGTGGCTGTGGCGGCTGAGGAGGGATTTGCAAAAAGATGTGAAAAGTCAAAATTGTATGGTTGGTGGTAGGAGGAGGCTACTTGTGGAGATCTATACGAATGCAGCTTCAGTTGAGTTGCAGATGGTGAATTGGACAGCGTCTCGAAGCTGAATGATGTCGGAAGACTTTGACCGTTCCATGGAAGAGCTGTTCGGGCTCCTAAAATTCATTTTTTTTTTTGTTTTTAATTATAAAGTATCATTTCTTCTCAGTTACTTTACTATGTGTGATATGGTGAAGTGATGCGCATGAGTAAGGTATTTTCAAACCCTATTATTCATTAGTATTTGTTGTTGTTGCATAGATACTTATTCAGCCAAGGAACGGAGTTATCAGAATATGAATCCCATGGAGATCTGAGGCCATCACGGGGTAACTTCGAACTTCGTGTCCAGACCACAACGAGAGCCATCAACTCTTTTGACGAGCTGTTGTAGTTAAGAATGTCTGGAAGAACTTGAAAAATTTGGCTGATTGGTCCCATCTATCTGTTTCAGCCCATGATTCTCCCTGGCAAACACAGCCATACTCTCCGACTATATTGGGATGATCTTGATGTCTCAGGAAACTTGAATGACTGGCTCATAAGCGGTATTGTCAATACAGCAGTTTTTCTTATCAATAGGAAAACAATTAATTCAAGGAAAACTAGACAGCGACTGAATAGGATTTTTGAAACCATCCGGCCCGTCTATGGATTCGAACCAAAGCAAATATTGATATCCTCTTACGTATCGTGCGTGCTTTGAAGAGGATCGAACGATTAAGCCGGCGTGAATGAGACTTTGAGATCTTTGCGCACCTTATGGGATACCTTTTTCGTCCAGATTACAGGCTCGTAGTTTATTTATAGGAGATAAAAGCGACAAACTTCATGGTGCTTGTGCACCTCATTTTGGTATCCGCCAAGAACTCTTTTAATGGCGGAAGGGGGATTGGTTGTGGCGTTTTATTGCAGCTACATCCCAATTACTGCGGAGTGAGTAAATAGAAAAAGATAAGAGTGCTAGTATCGTATAATGGCATTAAATGAATGGTTAAAATTAAGTAATTTAGAGTTTTAATTGGCTTTTTGTAAAAATCTTTCTCAAGGCTATAATTATATTTGTTATCGGGGCACAGATAGAGCAATCACCTTATTATTTTGCTGTATTCTAAAGCGATTATGTAAATATGTATGTGGTAATCAATAAAAATAATCAAAAATCGGTATAATTTAACGATCATATATTACAAATAATGATCCAGAAAAATATTTGTGTCCAAAAGATTTCACAGCGTTCAAAAAGATGACCTATCATAAAAACGTAAACGACAAGTAGATTCAAAGAGCTGCTTGATGAGGCTGAACAAAATGTCTACTGTTACTTAAGCATTCGTTTGTAACTATTTTTGTTCTTGAATGATCAGTTTTTTTTCTTTGTTTCCTTGGTTTTTCCTTTCACTCTTCTTACTTCGTCTCGCCCTAGCTAAAACAAAAAGTCAACCAATCGTTTGGCTAATGCTGGGATTTTTTCGCAGGACTACTCCAAACAGGATTCTCAATTGTTTACCTCTTAAGGTGGGACAGGCATAACAGGTGGAAATCCTCAGTGTCCAAAACATCTTCAGTAAACTTGTAAACAAATGAATGAATTCGTAGAACAATATTTTAAATGAGCTCATATGTTTGAGAATATGCGAGTAAAGGAAAATTATAAAAGAACATGAGGAATCTTTAATTTTTATCTCCGAGTAATATATATATGTATATATATATATATATGTTATCCATTATTACTTACAGGAAGGGCCACTAATGATAGGGTTGTTCAGTTTTTTAAAGAAAATATTAGTTATGCTTGTCAGAATACCGTACCTAACAAATAAATCGTACTACAACAATGTTGGAAAATCAGTGTAAACGAGTGCCCTTGAAATATTCGAATGATTGGTGACCACGGTAGTCATTAAAAGCCTACCGTAATCGATAAGAGTAGGTTTCCGTAATTTTTGTTCAGATCCAAAGCAATTTACAAGAATATGTTTCTGAACCTTCAAAACCTTCAATCAATACGATATTGGGATAGATCTCAAAGATAGAAGCCTTCTATAAATCATACATATTACGTTAAGTATAAACATGAAACGCGAAATATAATCAGCATCAACGTAAACATAAAATAATAGTAAATAATTTGTTGGTAGATGAAATATTGAAATATGCTCTCTATATGAAGCCGTTCTTAATAGGATTTCATGTCAGAATTAAACCATTAACTGCTCAAAACTGTTACTTACCTGTGATGAGCGCTAAAAACACTAAAATAAGCGTTTGCATGGTGCGTGGCGCAAGAATAGTGGCGACAATAGGGTGGTAGTCGTTATAGCGCTGGTAGAGGTGACGGTGGTGGAGGTGTCCGAAGCTGGACGGGGCAGCCGATGGCGACTTGACGGCGGGGAAGGGGGCGGACGAGCTCCCGAAATAAAGAGAGGAACACACACACAAATGCTTTGCGAAACCTGAGACATACGATTTGAAGGTTCGTTCAACAAAAGACTGAAACAGAACATTTTGAACGCACACATACACACACCGGCACTCGGCATCCAGAAGTCCTTCAGCCGGCACGGGCGAAGACCCATCGGGACTTATTTATTGGCCAATGTCTCTGCAGTATCTCTACAACCTACTGATTGCTTTATTTCTGGCAAGAGCTAGGGCTGGATCTCCAAGCATTCCTTGAAACTCAGGGGCCTGGTTTTTCTTCCATCCAGAATTTCAGACTCATTTAAAAGCTAGTTGTTAAAGTTACTAACTAATAATGAAGGGAACTCTCGGTTCTGTTGTAGCTTACATCGATTGGCTTATGAATATAATCAGACATAAAATTTTTTTATTCACCGGCTATCTTAACTGTGGTATTTTAAGTTTTTATGTTACAAAAATAAAAGGTCTCTGTAGGGTTCTGGAAATGACCATAAAAGGATTGGTAGGTCAGAGTAGTTTAGTGGTGGAATAGGTTTTGCTTAGATTTTGAAATCAAGAAGAAAAGGGAAGAGGTTGGAAAAGTATTGATCGTAGCGCCACGGTTAAGCCGTGCGTTCTATTTCAAATTTGTGGAATATCATGTCAGTAACCATCACATCCTCAAATCCACCACATGGGGCAGCCAGGAACCCGAAACAGCCTGCCAGGTAAAACCTATTCAATTGAATAAGATAGTCAACAAGTGCTAGGTCGTTCACCCTTTATCTTCCCTAATTTTTATAATCTACTTTTTGTTTTCGAGCATCATACAAGGCTCATTTTATAACAGATTCCCTGCGATTTTTGACACACTAATCTGAAAGCGTGTGACCAGTCGCCCTTTCCTCTGGAAGGTAGCCGACACCGTCACATTTCGTCGTCGCGATGTTTACCTGCGCTGTCATCAGCTTCAGCTCCCACATGTGTGAGTCGTGCTCAGCTGTCCTTTTGGTGCGAGCCTCAGCCATCTCATTGCGCATTCTTTTGGTTCTCTAACCCTCCGTAAGGGGATCAGACGAAGATGGCATTTTACAGGTGCCTGGGAAATATTGAACTATTGTTAGGCATTAACTAAGATTGACAGCTTTGTACACCTAAATTTCCGGCCTTATCGCCCTAGTCACAGTCTAAAAGCCTTCTCAAATGTCGTTTCAGACATCGGCTAAGTTTAGTCATAGAGTGAATGGATCTAAACCTTACAATCAGAAAATAAGGGGACATTAGACAAACTTGTTCGCCGCCTATCTATACGAAAGCGCAGTGGTGGAGTGATAAAGTCAATAAGTAAAGGATGAAATTGATAACTGCATTATAAGTAAAAATGATCAAGAAGTATGAAAAATCAAATAATTCCTACTTTATATAATTATTTGGTAAAATCGGTAAAAAAATATAAAATTTGGTTAAATTAGTGACTAACACTATTTCATATTCCTATTACTTTTACGTTATTACTATATTATTATAATATGGTTCAGTGCTATGTTTGGAGGTTAGGTTCTATTTAATTTCAATTTCCTAGTTTTTCGACTTCCAAGAAGCTTTCTCAGAGGATCAAGAACGGAAGTGGCTTTTTCATGGATACCGTTTCTTGGGATATCCGAACAAACCAGGAATAAAACTGGAGAACATTCACACTCATAACCGGTTTTCTAATTAGAAAACCGCCGAGGTGAATGGTCGGTCTAGTACAAAACATATTTCGGGAGTGATGGTGTGTACAGAAGCGGCCACAAGCAAGCACGGACACTGCTTGCACGTCGGCTTACCATTGTTTCGGGGCGGATTTTTTACGCTTTCCAGTGTCCAGTGGGGAATAGACTGTTTCATGAGAAATTCTTCACAACGACTCTGGGGGAGGATGGATTCTTAGAATTGTGCGAATCCAGCACAGCTCGCAGCTGAACAATATATAGAGCTAGAAACACGGCTATCGACGAAAAACACTTGACTGAGGGATCGTACCTGGTCCAACGGAAGGAATCTGCAATCCCACACTCCTCCAGTCAAGGTTTGTCATTGCAGAATATAAAAAAAAGCTCAAGAAAAAAGCACACGAATGGAAGGGGCTTCGAAGAAGAGGAGAGCGGAGAGGGGGGGGGGTGTTTATTGTAATGTGGTAATTGCAGTTCGAAACCGGGAGACAACTAAAAAAGAACTGCTGCATGCCGCATAAGAGTGATGGGAATCGGAGAGAATCTCCATCACCCGTTTAACGGTCGAAGAGGGTGCCGAAGTGGAGAGCCTACTACTGTCAAGGCAACCTCTTGGAGTTGTTGTGGGTTGTGTGTATTTACGGTACTTCCAAATAACTTACGAGTTGTTTGCCACTTCCTTTCGATAGCATCTTTTTCACTGTTGCGGTGAGCAATCGTTTTTATCACTGTAGATTTACACAATCAACAAAGAATGGCTTTAAATCAGTGATCATTGTGCCTAAGAAGTATGAAGAGCCAAAACTTGAACAAACGAGGACTCAGCACTTTCATAGGGATTTCACAATGAAGAAACTGTTGAAGGATTGCAAATATTCAATTTGTCTCAATTTAGCACAGACCATTGAATATATAATAGGTGATCTTGTCTCGCAGGCTAGAGGATGTTTCTTCTATGATATTCTCAAGTAGTTCTCTACTCTCGTGCATCTCCGTGCGCTTTTAAGTCCCTAGTCGCCTCTAGCCTGTTGTTTCTTCTATTCTATTCACCTTTCAGACGTTCCTTCACTATCATCGAGAACATCTAGAACGCTGACGCAATGCTAGTCACTGGGCGTCGTGGCGGGCGCCTGTGAGCCAGCTTCTAGGCAGTAGATTGGTGTGGATGGAGTGAGGGGAGGAGTCCCGTGGCGGTCGTGGTGTACGACGACCGGGCGTCCGCGCCAAGCGTTGCGTCGCCAGGGTGCCGCTGTCGGAGGACGGTGGCTCCCGGGCGGTCAAGGAGGGGTGCACGGCTCAGGCCCGAAAGGGAGCAGGCAAAAGCTCCCGCGCGACGCAGTGGCCGGATAGCGCCCGCGAGTGCCCACGTCGTCACGGCCTCTCCAATACCTTCGGACTTCCAATCGTTTTTGCATTAGTTTGGCTCCAGAGAGCTTCACGAATTTTCCTAATCATTTATTCTTGAAAATAAACAATAACAAAAAGGACTGATACGATAAACTAGGAAATTGTGAAATGCTCTTCTGTTAATCATATGCAAAACGATTGGAGGTCCGAAGGTATTGGAGAGGCCGTGACGACGTGGGCACTAGCGGGCGCTATCCGGCCACTGCGTCGCGCGGGGGCTTTTGCCTGCTCCCTTTCGGGCCTGAGCCGTGCACCCCTCCTTGACCGCCCGGGAGCCACCGTCCTCCGACAGCGGCACCCTGGCGACGCAACGCTTGGCGCGGACGCCCGGTCGTCGTACACCACGACCGCCACGGGACTCCTCCCCTCACTCCATCCACACCAATCTACTGCCTAGAAGCTGGCTCACAGGCGCACGCCACGACGCCCAGTGACAGATACTGAGCCTTCGTGCAAGATTAGCTCGATCGTAGCAGGATTTTTTTGGAAAAGTGAATAAAGCGCTAGATTGCCGAAGAAAATGTCGACTTATGGGATTCACTTAAGCAAACTAATGAGGACGTTGTAGAAGATAAGAGAAAAAGGATCGAAAAAGCATGGTAAGGATAAGAAAGTGCTCAGAGATGCGTGAGAATAAAGGATCAATGACTACGTGGGAGAGAAACGGATCACGCGAAGAAGTTTTTAGAGAGAAGTGAATTTTCTAGACTGATAAGATTGCCGAGTTTGTTCAACACTTAAAGAAAATGACTTGAATCGCTGATATATTTACCACTTGTACACAATCTTTCTCCATCAATAGCGCAAAGACAGACAATAGGCAGATGTACATGCCCATGACGAAACAAATTGAATTTCTCTTTCAATTATAAATCAAGACTACTAAAGTATGAGAGCCATGGAGGGCCATCTTTCGTCCGAGGGCCATTTAACCCATAGACTTCCAATTCTCCCGTGCACTGAAGTATAGTGGCCGAGGAACCTGTGGGCGATTCTGCGGTGTTGTACATTCGTTACATTTCTCGGCTATATAAGATGACAAGCTTTTCACCGTCCAGTAAAATAGGCTCGAAATGAATAGTCTCCTAATATGATAAGAAATGGCGGTCAAACGATAGGCGTTGGTTAGGACCCTTCATGCCCGATGTAGTTCTCAAGCAAAAGCAGTGGAAAAATTTACTTCACGGCTTTGACTACATTTTTTTCTTCTTGAGATGCTCACTAGAAACCACCCTAATTGGCATTTTTTTGAAAAACCTTTTATAGAAGTAGCATCAGCTCAGAAGTAGTTGGTGTCTGAGCTGACAAAGAGGAATATGTACTTTCCCATTACTACAAGACCGTTTTCAGTCACTCAAAAGCTACGTCAACACTAGAGCCTGGAACTTTGCTTTGAATTCCAGGGTTTTTCGATTTCCTCATAAAACTTTTCCGGTTTCGTCAATTTAATGAAAAGGCTGCGACAAAAATGTAATTAGTATTATTTTGGCATCGTTCTCTCCAAGCGAACGAGCAAACTTTTGATTCTTGAGCTGTTGACCTTATGTGCGGCGGGAATACTTTTTAACAAATGTTTTCAGAGGTTCTATGGAGTTCTACCATCATAACTACGTAAGTAAAAGTACTTCTTACTTATAACTACGGTCACTTACGAATCTCTGATTACTGATTGTTCAACCAAATAAGAAAAAAGATTGAGAAAATCATCAACGTTCATAACCATTCTTATATACCTACCTATTTTTATAATTTTCAAAATTATAAAATTATCAACTTTTTGACAAAAATCTGATGGTGTAAATAGACAGATCTTCCACAAGATATGGGATGCTGCTCGGACGCTAGGACGATAGCCGTCTCCAGTGAAGAGATTGAAGCAAAAGTTTTTCAAATGGAAAATCCAGAAATAGAAAATGGGAAATTGGGTAACGGAACTTCTCCCCGATTGCGGCATTCTCCCTTGCGTCATGCGGCAAATGTCACTGCAATTACAGTTTTCACCCCGCCTCCCCGCAATCGATAGGACCCACTATTTTTCGTTGATTGCCTTTCTTTTTAATTAGATTTGATCTTTTTTCTGTTTCTTTTCTGTTTTTATGTTCATTAGACTTCTTCAATTAGAATGACTCCCCCTGTGCTAACGACGATCAAGACCACACTGGAATTGAGAAATGGGGGGGGAGGGGTGATGCCACAATGGGGCGGTGATGCCCGCCGTGAACGGCATCGCAGAGATGATGCCCGCCGTGAACGGCATCGGAGAGGTGATACAGGTCGTGAACGGCAACGGAGAGGTGATGCTCGCAGTGGACGGCATCGGAGAGGTGATGCTCGCACTAGACGACGCAGGGGCGGCGATGCCCACAGTGGACGGCATCGGAGAGGAGATGCACGCGTGAACGGCACCGGAGCGGTGGTGCCCGCAGTGGATGTGCAGTGGACGACAACGGGCGGTGATGCCCGCCGTGAACGGCATCGGAGAAGTGATGCTCGCAGTGGACGGCATCGGAGAGGTGATGCCCGCCTAAACGGCATCGGAGAAGTGGTGCCCGCCGTGGACGACACCAGAGGTGCAGTGGACGACACAGGGGCGGTGATACCCGCCGTGAACGGCATCGGAGAGGTGATGCCCACAGTGGACGGCATCGGAGAGGTGATGCCGGTCGTGAACGGCATCGGAGAGGTGATGCCGGTCGTGAACGGCATCGGAGAAGTGGTGCCTGCCGTGGACAGCACCGGAGAGGTGATGCTCGCAGTGGACGGCATCGGAGAGGTGATGCCGGTCGTGAAGGGCACCGGAGAGGTGATGCCCACAGTGGAAGGTGATGCCCGCCGTGAACGGCATCGGAGAGGTGATGCTCGCAGTGGACGACAACGGGCGGTGATGCCCGCCTGAACGGCATCGGAGAAGTGGTGCCCGCCGTGGACGACACCTGAGGTGCAGTGGACGACACAGGGGCGGTGATACCCGCCGTGAACGGCATCGGAGAAGTAATGCCCGCAGTGGACGGCATCGCACAGGTGATGCCCGCAGTGGAAGGTGATGCCCGCCGTGAAGGACACTGGAGAGGTGATGATCACAGTGGACGGCATCGGAGAGGTGGTGCCGGTCGTGAACGGAATCGGAGAAGTGGTGCCTGCCGTGGACAGCACCGGAGAGGTGATGCCCACAGTGGACGGCATCGGAGAGGTGATGCCCGCCGTGGAAGGTGATGCCTGCCGTGGACGACACCGGAGAGGTGATGCCCACAGTGGACGGCATCGGAGAGGTGATGTCCGCAGTGGACGACACCGGAGAGGTGATGCCCACAGTGGACGGCATCGGAGAGGTGATGCCGGTCGTGAACGGCATCGGAGAAGTGGTGCCAGCCGTGAACGACACCGGAGAGGTGATGCTCGCAGTGGAAGGCATCGGAGAGGTGATGCTCGCAGTGGACGGCATCGGAGAGGTGATGCCGGTCGTGAAGGGCACCGGAAAGGTGATGCCCCCAGTGGAAGGTGATGCCCGCCGTGAACGGCATCGGAGAGGTGATGCTCGCAGTGGACGACAACGGGCGGTGATGCCCGCCTGAACAGCATCGGAGAAGTGGTGCCCGCCGTGGACGTTACCTGAGGTGCAGTGGACGACACAGGGGCGGTGATACCCGCCGTGAACGGCATCGGAGAAGTAATGCCCGCAGTGGACGGCATCGCACAGGTGATGCCCGCAGTGGAAGGTGATGCCCGCCGTGAAGGACACTGGAGAGGTGATGCCCACAGTGGACGGCATCGGAGAGGTGATGCCGGTCGTGAACGGAATCGGAGAAGTGGTGCCTGCCGTGGACAGCACCGGAGAGGTGATGCCCACAGTGGACGGCATCGGAGAGGTGATGCCCGCAGTGGAAGGTGATGCCTGCCGTGGACGACACCGGAGAGGTGATGCCCACAGTGGACGGCATCGGAGAGGTGATGCTCGCAGTGGAAGGTGATGCCTGCCGTGGACGACACCGGGGAGGTGATGCTCACAGTGGACGGCATCGGAGAGGTGATGCCGGTCGTGAACGGCATCGGAGAAGTGGTGCCTGCCGTGGACAGCACCGGAGAGGTGATGCCCACAGTGGACGGCATCGGAGAGGTGATGCCGGTCGTGAACGGAATCGGAGAAGTGGTGCCTGCCGTGGACAGCACCGGAGAGGTGATGCCCACAGTGGACGGCATCGGAGAGGTGATGCCCGCCGTGAACGGCATCGGAGAAGTGATGCTCGCAGTGGACGGCATCGGAGAGGTGATGCCCGCCTAAACGGCATCGGAGAAGTAGTGCCCGCCGTGGACGGCACCAGAGGTGCAGTGGACGACACAGGGGCGGTGATACCCGCCGTGAACGGCATCGGAGAGGTGATGCCCACAGTGGACGGCATCGGAGAGGTGATGCCGGTCGTGAACGGCATCGGAGAGGTGATGCCGGTCGTGAACGGCATCGGAGAAGTGGTGCCTGCCGTGGACAGCACCGGCGAGGTGATGCTCGCAGTGGACGGCATCGGAGAGGTGATGCCGGTCGTGAAGGGCACCGGAGAGGTGATGCCCACAGTGGAAGGTGATGCCCGCCGTGAACGGCATCGGAGAAGTGATGCTCGCAGTGGACGGCATCGGAGAGGTGATGCCCGCCTAAACGGCATCGGAGAAGTGGTGCCCGCCGTGGACGACACCAGAGGTGCAGTGGACGACACAGGGGCGGTGATACCCGCCGTGAACGGCATCGGAGAGGTGATGCCCACAGTGGACGGCATCGGAGAGGTGATGCCCACAGTGGAAGGTGATGCCCGCCGTGAACGGCATCGGAGAAGTGATGCTCGCAGTGGACGGCATCGGAGAGGTGATGCCCGCCTAAACGGCATCGGAGAAGTGGTGCCCGCCGTGGACGACACCAGAGGTGCAGTGGACGACACAGGGGCGGTGATACCCGCCGTGAACGGCATCGGAGAAGTAATGCCCGCAGTGGAAGGTGATTCCCGCCGTGAACGACACCGGAGAGGTGATGCCCACAGTGGACGGCATCGGAGAGGTGATGCCGGTCGTGAACGGCATCGGAGAAGTGGTGCCAGCCGTGAACGACACCGGAGAGGTGATGCTCGCAGTGGAAGGCATCGGAGAGGTGATGCTCGCAGTGGACGGCATCGGAGAGGTGATGCCGGTCGTGAAGGGCACCGGAGAGGTGATGCCCCCAGTGGAAGGTGATGCCCGCCGTGAACGGCATCGGAGAGGTGATGCTCGCAGTGGACGACAACGCGGTGATGCCCGCCTGAACGGCATCGGAGAAGTGGTGCCCGCCGTGGACGTTACCTGAGGTGCAGTGGACGACACAGGGGCGGTGATACCCGCCGTGAACGGCATCGGAGAGGTGATGCCCACAGTGGACGGCATCGGAGAGGTGATGCCGGTCGTGAACGGCATCGGAGAGGTGATGCCGGTCGTGAACGGCATCGGAGAAGTGGTGCCTGCCGTGGACAGCACCGGCGAGGTGATGCTCGCAGTGGACGGCATCGGAGAGGTGATGCCGGTCGTGAAGGGCACCGGAGAGGTGATGCCCACAGTGGAAGGTGATGCCCGCCGTGAACGGCATCGGAGAAGTGATGCTCGCAGTGGACGGCATCGGAGAGGTGATGCCCGCCTAAACGGCATCGGAGAAGTGGGTGCCCGCCGTGGACGACACCAGAGGTGCAGTGGACGACACAGGGGCGGTGATACCCGCCGTAAACGGCATCGGAGAGGTGATGCCCACAGTGGACGGCATCGGAGAGGTGATGCCGGTCGTGAAGGGCACCGGAGAGGTGATGCCCACAGTGGAAGGTGATGCCCGCCGTGAACGGCATCGGAGAAGTGATGCTCGCAGTGGACGGCATCGGAGAGGTGATGCCCGCCTAAACGGCATCGGAGAAGTGGTGCCCGCCGTGGACGACACCAGAGGTGCAGTGGACGACACAGGGGCGGTGATACCCGCCGTGAACGGCATCGGAGAAGTAATGCCCGCAGTGGAAGGTGATTCCCGCCGTGAACGACACCGGAGAGGTGATGCCCACAGTGGACGGCATCGGAGAGGTGATGCCGGTCGTGAACGGCATCGGAGAAGTGGTGCCAGCCGTGAACGACCCCGGAGAGGTGATGCTCGCAGTGGAAGGCATCGGAGAGGTGATGCTCGCAGTGGACGGCATCGGAGAGGTGATGCCGGTCGTGAACGGCATCGGAGAAGTGGTGCCAGCCGTGAACGACACCGGAGAGGTGATGCTCGCAGTGGAAGGCATCGGAGAGGTGGATGCCGGTCGTGAACGGCATCGGAGAAGTGGTGCCAGCCGTGAACGACCACCGGAGAGGTGATGCTCGCAGTGGAAGCATCGGAGAGGTGATGCTCGCAGTGGACGGCATCGGAGAGGTGATGCCGGTCGTGAAGGGCACCGGAAAGGTGATGCCCCCAGTGGAAGGTGATGCCCGCCGTGAACGGCATCGGAGAGGTGATGCTCGCAGTGGACGACAACGGGCGGTGATGCCCGCCTGAACAGCATCGGAGAAGTGGTGCCCGCCGTGGACGTTACCTGAGGTGCAGTGGACGACAACAGGGGCGGTGATACCCGCCGTGAACGGCATCGGAGAAGTAATGCCCCGCAGTGGACGGCATCGCACAGGTGATGCCCGCAGTGGAAGGTGATGCCCGCCGTGAAGGACACTGGAGAGGTGATGCCCACAGTGGACGGCATCGGAGAGGTGATGCCGGTCGTGAACGGAATCGGAGAAGTGGTGCCTGCCGTGGACAGCACCGGAGAGGTGATGCCCACAGTGGACGGCATCGGAGAGGTGATGCCCGCAGTGGAAGGTGATGCCTGCCGTGGACGACACCGGAGAGGTGATGCCCACAGTGGACGGCATCGGAGAGGTGATGCTCGCAGTGGAAGGTGATGCCTGCCGTGGACGACACCGGGGAGGTGATGCTCACAGTGGACGGCATCGGAGAGGTGATGCCGGTCGTGAACGGCATCGGAGAAGTGGTGCCTGCCGTGGACAGCACCGGAGAGGTGATGCCCACAGTGGACGGCATCGGAGAGGTGATGCCGGTCGTGAACGGAATCGGAGAAGTGGTGCCTGCCGTGGACAGCACCGGAGAGGTGATGCCCACAGTGGACGGCATCGGAGAGGTGATGCCCGCCGTGAACGGCATCGGAGAAGTGATGCTCGCAGTGGACGGCATCGGAGAGGTGATGCCCGCCTAAACGGCATCGGAGAAGTAGTGCCCGCCGTGGACGGCACCAGAGGTGCAGTGGACGACACAGGGGCGGTGATACCCGCCGTGAACGGCATCGGAGAGGTGATGCCCACAGTGGACGGCATCGGAGAGGTGATGCCGGTCGTGAACGGCATCGGAGAGGTGATGCCGGTCGTGAACGGCATCGGAGAAGTGGTGCCTGCCGTGGACAGCACCGGCGAGGTGATGCTCGCAGTGGACGGCATCGGAGAGGTGATGCCGGTCGTGAAGGGCACCGGAGAGGTGATGCCCACAGTGGAAGGTGATGCCCGCCGTGAACGGCATCGGAGAAGTGATGCTCGCAGTGGACGGCATCGGAGAGGTGATGCCCGCCTAAACGGCATCGGAGAAGTGGTGCCCGCCGTGGACGACACCAGAGGTGCAGTGGACGACACAGGGGCGGTGATACCCGCCGTGAACGGCATCGGAGAGGTGATGCCCACAGTGGACGGCATCGGAGAGGTGATGCCCACAGTGGAAGGTGATGCCCGCCGTGAACGGCATCGGAGAAGTGATGCTCGCAGTGGACGGCATCGGAGAGGTGATGCCCGCCTAAACGGCATCGGAGAAGTGGTGCCCGCCGTGGACGACACCAGAGGTTGCAGTGGACGACACAGGGGCGGTGATACCCGCCGTGAACGGCATCGGAGAAGTAATGCCCGCAGTGGAAGGTGATTCCCGCCGTGAACGACACCGGAGAGGTGATGCCCACAGTGGACGGCATCGGAGAGGTGATGCCGGTCGTGAACGGCATCGGAGAAGTGGTGCCAGCCGTGAACGACACCGGAGAGGTGATGCTCGCAGTGGAAGGCATCGGAGAGGTGATGCTCGCAGTGGACGGCATCGGAGAGGTGATGCCGGTCGTGAAGGGCACCGGAGAGGTGATGCCCCCAGTGGAAGGTGATGCCCGCCGTGAACGGCATCGGAGAGGTGATGCTCGCAGTGGACGACAACGGGCGGTGATGCCCGCCTGAACGGCATCGGAGAAGTGGTGCCCGCCGTGGACGTTACCTGAGGTGCAGTGGACGACACAGGGGCGGTGATACCCGCCGTGAACGGCATCGGAGAGGTGATGCCCACAGTGGACGGCATCGGAGAGGTGATGCCGGTCGTGAACGGCATCGGAGAGGTGATGCCGGTCGTGAACGGCATCGGAGAAGTGGTGCCTGCCGTGGACAGCACCGGCGAGGTGATGCTCGCAGTGGACGGCATCGGAGAGGTGATGCCGGTCGTGAAGGGCACCGGAGAGGTGATGCCCACAGTGGAAGGTGATGCCCGCCGTGAACGGCATCGGAGAAGTGATGCTCGCAGTGGACGGCATCGGAGAGGTGATGCCCGCCTAAACGGCATCGGAGAAGTGGTGCCCGCCGTGGACGACACCAGAGGTGCAGTGGACGACACAGGGGCGGTGATACCCGCCGTGAACGGCATCGGAGAGGTGATGCCCACAGTGGACGGCATCGGAGAGGTGATGCCGGTCGTGAAGGGCACCGGAGAGGTGATGCCCACAGTGGAAGGTGATGCCCGCCGTGAACGCATCGGAGAAGTGATGCTCGCAGTGGACGGCATCGGAGAGGTGATGCCCGCCTAAACGGCATCGGAGAAGTGGTGCCCGCCGTGGACGACACCAGAGGTGCAGTGGACGACACAGGGGCGGTGATACCCGCCGTGAACGGCATCGGAGAAGTAATGCCCGCAGTGGAAGGTGATTCCCGCCGTGAACGACACCGGAGAGGTGATGCCCACAGTGGACGGCATCGGAGAGGTGATGCCGGTCGTGAACGGCATCGGAGAAGTGGTGCCAGCCGTGAACGACCCCGGAGAGGTGATGCTCGCAGTGGAAGCATCGGAGAGGTGATGCTCGCAGTGGACGGCAATCGGAGAGGTGATGCCGGTCGTGAAGGGGCACCGGAGAGGTGATGCCCGCCGTGAACGGCATCGGAGAAGTGATGCTCGCAGTGGACGGCATCGGAGAGGTGATGCCCGCCTAAACGGCATCGGAGAAGTGGTGCCCGCCGTGGACGACACCAGAGGTGCAGTGGACGACACAGGGCGGTGATACCCGCCGTGAACGGGATCGGAGAGGTGATGCCCACAGTGGGACGGCATCGGAGAGGTGATGCCGGTCGTGAACGGCATCGGAGAGAGTGATGGCCGGTCGGGTGAACGGCATCGAGAGAAGTGGTTGCCTGCCGGGACAGCACCGGAGAGGTGATGCTCGCAGTGGACGGCATCGGGGAGGTGATGCCGGTCTGTGAAGGGCACCGGAGAGGTGATGCCCACAGTGGAAGGTGATGCCCGCCGTGAACGGCATCGGAGAGGTGATGCTCGCAGTGGACGACAACGGGCGGTGATGCCGCCTGAACGGCATCGGAAAGTGGTGCCCGGCCGGTCGGGACGGACACCTGAGGTGCAGTGGACGACACAGGGCGCCGGTGATACCGCCGGAAACGGCATCGGAGAAGTAAGCGCAGTGACGGCATCGCACAGGTGATGCGCGCAGTGGAAGGTGATGCCCGCCGTGAACGACACCAGGAGAGGGTGAGCGCCACAGTGGGACGGCATCGGGAGAGGTGATGCCGGTCGTGAACGGCATCGGAGAAGTGGTGCCAGCCGTGAACGACCCCGGAGAGGTGATGCTCGCAGTGGAAGGCATCGGAGAGGTGATGCTCGCAGTGGACGGCATCGGAGAGGTGATGCCGGTCGTGAAGGGCACCGGAGAGGTGATGCCCGCCGTGAACGGCATCGGAGAAGTGATGCTCGCAGTGGACGGCATCGGAGAGGTGATGCCCGCCTAAACGGCATCGGAGAAGTGGTGCCCGCCGTGGACGACACCAGAGGTGCAGTGGACGACACAGGGGCGGTGATACCCGCCGTGAACGGCATCGGAGAGGTGATGCCACAGTGGACGGCATCGGGAGAGGTGATGCCGCCGTGAACGGCATCGGAGAGGTGATGCCGGTCGTGAACGGCATCGGAGAAGTGGTGCCTGCCGTGGACAGCACCGGAGAGGTGATGCTCGCAGTGGACGGCATCGGAGAGGTGATG